>OU898276.1:27448067-28763067 GCA_918026665.1 Diabrotica balteata | reverse complement strand
CAACCTATATTTCATGACTGCATGATTTCATGTCAACGTTGCTTTTGTACAATTGTATTAATTGTTTCCATATAAATAGTTTAATATAACTTTATTATCATAAATTGATTCATAGAATCTTATTAAATTCAGTTCTAAATGTGATGAACCTTGGACTGTTGGAAGTTTGATCATCCTTCCCCTGTGGATGGCTAACCACTCACAACGTAGACTATTAACATATGATTTTTTGGATTGACTTCTCTTGTTTCTTCTTTATTTCATCTCAACCGATTATTGGAGAGAAAAAGGGAGTTCCTAACCATCTGTTCCTTTCAGTTTTTTGGTTTTTACAGACAGTTTGTCGACCAAATTTTGTCATATTTTTAAATAAACCGCTCTATTGTACTGGAGTTGGTAGTAATACGCCTTGTTGTTCTGTCACTCGTTGACCTCTTGGCATTTGTCTTTTCACGTTGTTGACGTTTAACACCTGTTGCCTTCATTTCACCGGCAGCACTCGACAAGCTCTTAGTGGTAACTTCATTATTACTTTCAAATTACTAAAATTTTTAATTAAACATTAGAATAATGCCACCTAAAGTTAAAATGAAATCTTAATTATTTAATTACTATTGGAAGTGCATTCTTGGACCTTTTAGTTCTTTTCTACACTAATTTTGTTTTTTATACATGTGAAGATTTTACCTATATTTTTTAACATACATGTACAACTACCACATGTTTTTTTTTGCTGTGCTAATTTTATGAAAATTGTCAACTATATTTAGTTCAATTTATTGTTTATACAACATAATTATACAATGTCCATTGTCGTAAGCTTCTTTACAATAATTGTGAATATCTTTGACTACTACATATCTTTTTGAGGTAACATACTTAATAGCTTTTCATTGGATGTTAGGTTTTTCATATTGTTCTTTTTAGATGAACTGATGATGCTATCAAATTGGATAGCGAAACGTTTTCAATAAATAGATGAAGTAGCCATCATCTTTGTCTTTTTTCTCCAATTTTTGACCGAAAAAACCCGCCACTCTTCGAGTGATCCTTATTTTATATTGACTTGACGGTCGTACTCCTTTTCTCGATATATATATATATATATATATATATATATATATATATATATATATATATATATATATATAATTTAAAATGCGTGAACTAAAATTTTATACAAAATGGAATTTGAACTACGTGCATTAACACTTTTTTTAATCGTTACAAAAGAAGAAGAGCAAAGTGATAGAGAACGTTAACAATTTGCTCAAAATTTGGTTTTAAGTACATCGTCACTTACCACAAATCTCATCCACACTTATGTTTAGTTGATGTGAATTGGCCACCAAAATCGTGCGATTTGAGTCCACTAGACTTTTTCTAGGTTTTCTTAAGTTTTACAATCCAGACTCTATGTGCGCCCTAAAACCAACATAGCTCATGGCATGAATCAAATTCAGCCTGATTTATGCACCACAGTAATGAAAAATTGGAAATTTTGTATCCGCACTACCCAGCTAAGCCGCAGAGGACATTTGTATGGTATTAAATTCCATACATGATAGCCTGATAGATGAAGAGGCCTTTCAAACAAATAAAAAAGTAAGATAATATGTTATATATCTTTGTGTTATTTAAATTTTAAAATAGGAAGGATTTGAATTTAAAGATCCTTTACTATTAACAATTAAGAAGTCTTATTGCCTAATTTGTATACGGTATAATTTTGAATTTCCATATTTAGAACAAGTGAAATATTCCGAGGTCAATAATTAAAAATTACGTTTACACATATATTTACATTAAAGGATTAATCCCGAAATTATTACCGAAATAGAAACCAACTGATGACTTTTCTCTCCCTCTCTCTCGTGTATTTCCTATTACTAACGCCAGATGAAATTCTAACCTAAATTCTAATCACTCAATTATTCCAATGACATTTTAGAAATGTTGACAGCCTAATTGAGATCACTTAATCAACTTAGCCTAGAAAGAGAAAGGAATGGCGGCTGGTGCTGAAACGTAGCGACATTCGCGCGACGACCCGACGACACCGGCATCTTCATTTCGTTTCATCTAGGCGCTATAATTTTACCAATTGAGATGATTATTTTCTATACAAGGTTGTTCTAGAAAGTGCTGTTATACTTATTATGAGCTTACAGTAATTGTTTCCTATATTTTCGTAATTAGAGGGAGGATTACTATCATTATTATAACGTGTGATCAAATTATTATGATCACTGCAAGAAACTTTGTGTTTTGGTGTTTGTGAATAAAAAATAATTATAATATAAAAATAAATCTAATGATGTGATTCATCATCATCATTAGGGCTTTTCATTTCGGGTGGATTATTTGCCGCTCTTACTTGGAGCTCTCTGATTCGCTTATTGCGGTGAATCACCCTGCATTCCACTTGTATGTTGTCAAAGTTTGTATGACTTGGCTTTCGTTACAATTTTCTTCCACTCATTTCGATATATGTATAGTTATCTCTAGTTTGTTACTTCCAGAATTTGGATATCTCTCATGAGCTAGACCTGCCATCTCTCTCTGGGTCTTCTCCTTGGTCTTTTAGTTGGTGGATCCATCTGATGATCTTCTTAATCAGTAGGTCGTTTTTCCTTCTCTCTATGTGTCCCAACCATCTCAGCCACTGTGTTTTAATAAATCTAACTATATCTTCTCTCTTTAATATATCTCTTAGTTCATGGTCTCATTTCTCCGTTGTCCATTCTTATCGGGCTCATAATCCGTCTGAGGATTTTCCTTTCAAAAATTCCCAATTTTTCTTCATATTTTCCGTAAGGCACATTGTCTCAGCTGCGTACGTAACTACTGATCTGATTTCAACTCTGTAAATTTTCAGTTTTGTATTTCTGGATAAGTTCTTGTCCTGCATAAGCCTATTATATCTCCAGTATGTTTTATTGCCTGCTAGTGTTCGTTCCGTTACTTCTACACTTCTCTTGTTTTGGCCATTCACTATTACTCCCAAATATTTAAATTGTTGGACTATTTTAAAAGTGTAGTTTTTTATTTTGATTTCTCTCGTCCTGTTATCTTCTCTTCTAGAGCAGAGTAGATATTTTGTTTGTTCTTCGTTAATTTCTAGACCTCTTTTCCGTGCCTTTTTTGCCAGGAGTGTTACTGCTTCTTTTAATCTTTCCTTGTCGCTTCCTATATAAACTAGATCATCTGCATATACAACCATTTGTGTTGAGGAGTGGGCTATAGTTCCTCTAATTTTGCTGGCCTGGACTGTTGCTTCTACTACTATGTTGAATAATGTGGTTGACAGGGAATTGCCTTGTCTCACTCCTGTTTCTATATCAATTGATTTTGTGCTACCTTCTTCTGTTGTTACTTTAGCTCAAGCTCCACCCATGGTCATTTTTGTTAATCTGATTAACTTTACTGGTATATCTTGATTTTTCATTTCACTAAATAATTTATTTCTTCCAATACAGTCAAAGGCTTATTTGAAGTCTACGAAGAGGATGTGGAGTTCTATGTTGTGTTCGAGGCATTTTTCGATAGTTTGTGTAACTATGTGGATCGCATCTGTAGTGGATCTGCCTTCTCTGAATCATTGCTGGTAGTCCCAATTTTTTTTCTCTGTGAATTGAGTGAGTTTTGTTTGGTAGGGGCCGTAAGAATTTTATATGTTGTGCTCAGTAGAGATATTGCTCTACAATAGTTGCAGTTTTTTACTTTTCCTTTCTTAAATATTGGTATAATTCTGCCCTCTTTTCAATGTTTGTGCATTTCTTCTGCTTCCCATATTCTAACTATTAGGTTATAAATGCTTGTTAAAAACTTTTCCGTTCTTTAGGAGGTTTTTAGGATTAGGAATTTCATCTGGGTCAGGTGTATTTTTCTGTTTCATTTTTTGAATAATGTCTAAATATTCATCATACGTTGGTATCCCTATTTAATTCATCATCATCAATAAGCCTATTTTCCACTTATATCTGTCTTGAGCTTCTTACATCCAGTTTGTGGTGATGCGCTTGATATCATCCGTCTATATAGTTGGTGGTCGTCCTCTGCTTCGATATGCATCTTGCCTTGGTCGCCATTCCAGAATCTTTTTGGCCTATCTGTCATCCGTTAATCTGGCAACAATTCCGGCCCAAGCCCATTTAGCCCTGGCTATTTTTTCAACTGCATCTGTGACTCCTGTTCTTCTTCTTATTTCTATCTTTGGTACTTTATCTCTGATGGTAATACCTAATATTGATCTTTCCATAACGCGTTGTGTAACTTTTATTTTATCTATTGTTCTTTTTGTCAGAGTCAGTGTTTCAGCATCATATGTAAGAACCGGTAAAACGCACTGGTTAAAAACCTTTCTTTTTGAACAAACTGGGATACTAGACTTAAAAATGTTATTCATTCTACCAAAGGCAGCCCATGTGAGACCTATCCTTCTTTGTATTTCAGTTGTCTGATTATCTCGGCCTAGGCGAATCTTATGTCCTAGATATTTGTAAGCTATTACCAGGTCGATGCTATGGCTCTCAATCAGAATTTTACCGCTGACTACAAGGTTAGTCATAAATTTTGTTTTTGAGGTGTTAATTTTAAGACTAATTGTTTTGACACTTTATAGAGCATGTGCAGCATTTTAATAGCTTTATCAACTTATATTCAAGAACAGCTATAAACAATGTAGGGGAGATAGTATCACCCTGTCTAATTCCAAGTTCTATTGGAAACTTCTTGGTATCTTCATGAAGGCGGACACAAGCTGTACCAGTTTCGTAAATACTTTTAATCAAGGCAATATATCGGTAGTCAATGCGGCAGTCAGCCAATGCTCGAAGCATTTTATGATGATCTATAGTATCGAACGTCTTTTCATAATCTACGAATATAAGAAAGATAGGCTTGTTATACTCTGTATACTTTTCTATTAGCGTTTTTACAACTTGCAGATGATCATTTGTTCCGTATCTGGAGCGGAATCCAGCCTGTTCACAAAGTTGGAAACTATCCAGTTTGTTCACAAGCCGTTTTGTTATTATCTTCATGAATAGTTTGTATATATGGGAGAACAAACTAATAGGTCTGTAGTTCTTTATAAGGCATAACCTCCTCCACTGGGAGGGGGTTATGCTTCTTGTCAAACAAGCATTGAACATCTTTTTCAACACATTTAGTAACGTTCCTCCTCCTTCTTTGATTTGTTCAATGACTATCCCATCTTCTCCAGGTGATTTATTGTTTTTCATCTCCGAGAGAGCTGATTTTAGTAATATCTGGGATATCTTCTGAGCCTACATTTTGAACTTTTATTATTTGATCTTGATCAGGAACTGGAAGTTCTTCTCGCTTATACAATTATGAGTAAAAATCTTGAGCAATTTTTAAAATATCTTTCTTATTTGTTGTAGTTTCTTCTTTTTTATTTACAAGTTTACAAATATTTTTTGATCCTTCAGTCATTTGTCGGCGCAGAACCTTTAAACTTTTATTTTTATCAATGGCTTGAGTTATGTATTCAGTGTTGTAATTTCTGACATTTTTTCGAATGGATTTTGTGGTATCTTCGTTTAACTGTCTTAATGTTACAAAAATATCTGTGTATTTGTCTTTCAACTCTCTTCTTTTGTTTATAAGATCTTTAGTAGCTTGAGTGAGTTTATCCAACTTGTTTTTTTCCTTTTTCCTTATATTTTGTATGGGCGTTTCGAATCGCACTATTTATTCGCATATTTGTCACCTCTATATCTAATGCATTTTCATTTAGTTGTTTTACTTCTTTCAATTCTAAAGTTATGAGATTCTGTTAAGCTACTCTATCTTTTATCGATTTCCATTTATTAGAATGCCTCTCTGTTATCATTGCTGTCTTCTCTCGTCTAATGTTGATCATTATTTTTGCTCTAACCAACCGATGGTTACTCCCAACAGTCATTTTATTGAAGTACAGTAGTATACAGTAACATCTTGAACAATATTTTTTCTATTTGTATTGATGAAATCAATTTCGTTTTTTGTTATGCCATCTGGTCTAGCCCACCCCTATTTCATTATCTCTAATGTTTTCCATTGCGCCAACTTCCTCTTCCGGGCTATCTTTGCATCTATATAGTATTTGTTTGGATGATGTTCTTCTTTAGTTGATATTCATATATCTCTTGCTTGATTTGTCTGTTTGATTTTGATTTCGCATTCTACATCAAACCACTCTTTCCTTCTTTTTATTTTCCTGTGTCCTAGCACCTCTTCAGCTGAATTTAAAATGGATTCTTTTATATTTTTCGATATGTCCTCTGTGTTATTAGCTTCTGTTAGATTTTCCTTTAGGGTTGTCTCATATTGTTCCCTTAGTTTCTGTACTTTTAACTTCCCCAGGTTCCATCTTCTGTTGTTTTGTCTTGTTCTGTCTGCTTTAATTATTTTCATTTTGATTTCTCTTAGTACTAGAAAATGGTCAGTGTCCGCGTTTACTTTTCTATATGATCTGACATCGTGCATTATTGCTTTCCATTTTTTGGATATTAGTATGTGATCTATCTGATTGCCATCTGTTGTGTCAGGTATCAACCATGTTACTTTATGTTCTATTCTGTGTATGAAGTTTTTGCTTATAATGTAACATTTCATATAATTCAATATAAGATTGAATGTTCGAATAAATGAACTTTGATGGTACACAAGGCAAATATCGAACACAGTAATTAATCAAATCTTGCACAAGTACTTTCGATCACAAATCTTACTACTGGATAGGCCTCAACTGACGACAGGCCCCTGAGGATGATCTTGTGATCGAAAGTACTTGGGCAAGATTTGATTAATTACTGTGTTCGATATTTGCCTTGTGTACCATCAAAATTTCATATAATTATTCCAGTTCATATTATTGCATATATGTTTATACATACAGTGCATATATGTTTATGATTATTGTTCTGAAGCTATTTTCTTGTGGCATTATAAATTCATTACTATTTAACTGGGAATAAGCCACAATTAAAGATAAAAATACGTTTATTGACGTTTCAATTTCCACTTCGGAAATCGTTCTCAAAATACAAAAAGTAAATTAAACAACTTTTGTTTTTTGTTACATAGTGAAAAATTCTTCTAATAATTTAATTTTATCTGACTCATTTATATTGACAATTCAGACATACATTATGCATTTTAAAGTAGACGACTTTAAAATAATATTGTCAATATTGTTGAGTTGCGCTCCTGGGACGACTTTACTTATAAGATAGTTCATTCGATTACATGAAATCAACTTTAACTTGAGAATATCCGTCAGAAAAAATCATAGCATTCAATCAAATCATAATTCGTCTTTAAAAAGACAAACACATGACATGATGACAGTAAAATTCTCCTGTTACTGATTCCATAGTAAATTATGAGGGAAAAACCAGGAAAAAAACCTCATAATACTATCCCGACATTGTAAGTATTTGTTCGTGAATTTAGTTTACCTTCAACAAACATCAAAATTCTGATTTTATATGTTACGTTATTTAAAAAACATAAATGATGTTTGTATCCTCTATATGTTACTGACTTACTAATACTGGTATTTTCTTATTAATAACTTCCTCTTTCAATATTGGTAACCAGATCCTTCTACATTCTGCCGAGGAATTTGCGACACAATTGGCCTCATTTAGTATAATTAGAGCCGCTTCTTTGATTTTTCTTTTTTTACCGTCCGTTTCTTCTAGGACTACATTTGAATTATTCCATTGAACCCTATGTTCATTATCCCATGCGTGTTTACAGATTTGAGATCTATCAAATTCTCTATTTTTAATATAAGATTGATGTTCACTTATTATAACATTTAATGGCCTTGACGATTTACCTAAATAAAACTGATCGCATTCACAAGGTATTTTATAAATGCAATTTTTTGTCGTTTCTTGTTCATTGTTAGGTTTGGTTTTGGACAAAATAGATCTCAACGTGTTTGTTGTTTTGAATGTTGTTGAAATGTTGAATTTATTTCCTATCCTTTTAAGTTTTTCTGATAATCCTTTTATGTACGGTATTGTTATTTTCTTCATATTATTCCTTGTGTATGCTGTAGGATCTCGTTCTAAGTTGTTCTGTTCTATTCTGTTTGTATTTTGAGAACGATTTCCGAAGTGGAAATTGAAACGTCAATAAACGTATTTTTATCTTTATTTGTGGCTTATTCCCAGTTAAATAGTAATTAATGTTTATGATTGTCATATTGGCTTATTTGTTTTCTATTTTTACATATGCTTTTATATAGGCTCTCCATTTATTGCTTTAAATTCTATAACTGTGTCCCTAATCTTATTGTTAACCATGAATGCTGTATCGTTTTTTCCTTGCTTGTTTTCTCCCGAGTAGTATATTGTGTAGTTTTTCCTTCTCCTTTTCATCGTACTTTTTGTAGTGCTAGTATGTCTATTCCGTATCTTTGCATTTCTCTTGCTACAATTTTCATTTTTCCTGGTCTCAATAATGTTTGAACGTCCCAGGTTCCTACTTTCACTCTATTTTTCTTCTTGTTTTTTTCTTTTTCTATCTCTTTTCCTTATGCTTGATTCGTTGTTTTTTTTTTTCGTACTAGTTTCGTCGTCAGATTTTTATCCGTTTTCTAAGTCCGATGTTACTACAAATAGTTTTAGATAATTTTATTAACTGTTTAATAGAGAGAATTAGAGAAAACCGAATACCTAACAACAGAAAACAAGGATATGAGAAACCTAGAGATAGACGAGGGAAGACAAGTAAATGGAACAGATAAATTCAAGTAATTATTAACCATAATATCGAACCAGGGAACAACAGAAGAAGATATAAACAACAGACTAAGACAAACAAGAAACTGTATAAGACAACTAAATTCAGTGCTGTGGGATAAGAACATTACGGTAAAGACAAAAAAGAGAATATATAATACCCTGACAAGAAGTATCCTGACATGTGGGTCCGCAAACTGGACAATAAACAAGATAAATAGAGGTAGAATATGAGCAGTAGAAATGGAGTTTCTGAGGAGAAGCTGTAAACTTACAAAAAGAGACAGAATTGAGAACGCGGAGAATGGGAGTGCAATCAGACATAATCGACTATATAGAGGAGAAGAGACTATCCTGGTACGGCCACGTCAGAAGAGCGGACAGAGGACGCTGGATAAACAAAATCACAGAATGGAGCCCGATCGAAAGAAGAAAGAGAGGAAAGAAAAGACCCGAAGGTCATTCAGAGACAAAATCGACGAGGCTATGGAAAAAAGAACCCTGCGAGATGGAGACTGTAATGACAGGGAAAATTGGAGAAAACGGTTGAGTGAAGGAAGACAGTGAAAACTGTGAAAATCCTTAGTAGTAGTAGTATTAACTGTTTAAAAAGTTAACTAATACCCCCATATAAAACTTGCAATACTATCACACTTTAACATAAGTGTCAACAGAGGCTTTTAAACTTAAGTTTTTAAACATATTTTTTAATCGATTTAAAACAATACGAAAATATTCTTAGAAAATATTAATAACTATAAATTCAAATAATACCGCCATGTAAAACTTGCCATAACAGCACACTTTAACATCTGTGTCAATCTTGTCAAAGGGACTTAAGGTGCTCTTTATGTCGAAAACTTGCGAAGGGGCAAAAAATAGCCAAAATGGCGGTTCGTGTTGTCCTTTTTGCGGCAGTCTAGTTGGCGCGCCGACTTCGTATTTGCTGTCACAAAAGAGTAATATGGATAAGAAAAGGAGAAAATCACCGAGTACATCGCCATCATAGTAAATATCATGGGCGGAACGAAATCACTGTATATAAAAGTATTTTGGTATATAGGAATGTAGTAGTTTATTTGAATTATTTAGAAAATACGAGAGAACGGTCGCTTATAATTTTCTAGACATAATATGAGTAGTTTGACTAATTCAAGACATTTTCCGCACGTATATGAAGCTTTTTTTTCTTTAATATCGTGGAAATGTATTTAGTTTTTTATAATATATCTTTAATATCAATTTATTTGTATGTCTTCTTCTTCGTCTTCATCTTTATAAGCAATTCTGCTTGTTAATTGACTGAATAATACCTCTATAGAACGTTGTTACTCCATTTTTTGCGCGGCCCGTCCGATAATTCTTCTGCCGATTGGTGAATTATCTTTTCAGTACCCTCATCTCTGCCGTTCCATTAGCCTTTGCGTTGTGGCTGTTTCGGGTCTTGTTTTTGAGGCATATGCCATTATTGGTCTTATTCTGGCTTTATATATTTTTGACTTCATCTTAGTGTTAATGTGTCCATTTTTGCCATATAGTGTTATTAAGGCATCCTGATAGTCTATTTGCTTTTTGTACATGGTCTCTCACTTCTTTGTCCAGTTCTAAATAGCTAGACAGTGTAATTCCCAGATATTATATTTCAATACTGATGCCATCAATTTCTATTATATATCTAGTTGGTTCTTTGCTGACTACTATTGTTTTAGTTTTCTGAGGTGAGGTTGTCATATTAAATTATTATGCCCTTTATTTAAAACTTTGTACCAGTCTTTGTAGACTTTTTTCCTCCTCCTTTGTTAACGCTTTTAATGATTTCATCCATGATCACATTGAAGAGCATATCATTATCATTCAGCCCATACTCGTCCACTGCTGAACATAGGCCTCCCGTAGTTCACCCCACACATTTCTGTCCTGAGCCGCCTGCATCCAATTTTGATGTATCCGTTTCAGGTCATCCGTCCATCTTGTTGGTGGTCGTCCTCTATTCCTAAAGGCATCTTGTCTGGGTCTCCACTCAAGAATGCGTTTTGTCCATCTGCCGTCCTTCGTTCTCGCGACGTGCCCTGCCCAGTTCCATTTTAAGGTTTGTATTCTTTTGATTGCGTCGGTTACTCCCGATCTACGGCGCAATTCTGTGTTGGGTATTCGGTCTCTCAGGGTTAATCCCAACATGGACCGTTCCATTGCCCTCTGTGTTGTTCGAATTTTGTTTGCGGACGTCTTAGTAAGTGTTAGCGTCTCCGCACCATAGGTTAGAACCGGCAGCACACATTGATCGAAGACTTTTCTCTTCAAGCAGATGGGAAGAGCTGATTGGAAAACATCTCTTAGCTTTCCATAAGCTGTCCATGTCAACCCCATTCTACGTATTAGTTCATTGGTCTGGTTATCTCTACTTAAGCAAATTTCGTGTCCCAGATATTTGTATGCTGATGTTTGTTCTATACTTGTTCCAGCTATGTTGATGTTCTCACTCAGAACAAGGTTTGTCATCACTTGTGTTTTTGAGTTATTGATCTTTAAACCCACTTGTGTAGAGGCATGGTAAAGTCTTTCGCACATTTCGATGGCATGATCTATGCGGTCTGTTATCAGGACTATATCGTCCGCGAACCTGAGGTGACTAAGCTGCTCTCCATTTATGTTTATGCCCTTTTCGTCTAGGTTTGCACGCTTACACATGTATTCCAATAATGTTGTAAACAGTGTTGGTGAAATGGTGTCGCCCTGGCGAACTCCACGATGAATGTTGAACTTGTGTGTATCTTCATGGAGTCTGACGCATGCCGTGGCATTATCATAGATAATTTTGATGACAGTGGTGTACCGGTCATCTATTCAGCACTCTTTTAAAGCTTCTAGCATTTTCTGGTGGTTTACTGTGTCGAATGCTTTCTCATAATCCACAAATATTAGGACGAGGGGTTTATTGTACTCTATACATTTTTCGATGATGCTTTTAATAACTTGTAGATGGTCGTTTGTGCCGAAGCCTGACCTGAATCCTGCCTGTTCGCATGATTGGTAAAAGTCCATTTTGTTCGAAAGTCTGTTTGTTATGACTTTTGTAAAAAGCTTGTATATGTGTGAGATGAGGCTGATTGGTCTATAGTTTACGAGATTTGTTAAATCTCCTTTCTTAAACATTAGAATGATCACTGCATTTTGCCATTGTGATGGTGTTTTTCCTCTTTCAAGGCATTCTGTGAAAAAATAGGGCAAAATATTTAAGAGCATAGGGCCCAATGAATTCCCTTGTCTTATTCTGCTGCGGTATTTCTATAGGTTCTATAAGATGCCCATCTATTCTGACTTACATTTTGTTGTTTTGGTAGATGATTTCGATAGTTTTTATAATATTTAAGGGAACTTCTCCATTATCTTCTTCTTAGAGTGCCATATCCCTACGGAACGTCGGCGACTACCATGCTTGTAATATTGTTATACTGATCTTGGTCTTGCGCTACGTGTAGCAATTGGTCCGCTGTCAAACCTGTCCACTGCCGCAAATTCCTCAACCAAGAGAGTTTCTTTCGTCCTATCCATTTCTTTCGTTCGATTTTACCGTTGAGAATTAGTCGAAGGAACTCATATCTTGGTCCTCTGATTATATGTCCAAGATATTCCTGTTTACGCCTCTAAATAATAATTAATAGAGTTCGTTGATGTCCCATTCTTCGAAGAACTTCTTCGTTTCTGGTTCTGCTAGTCCATGGAATTTTTAGTATCCTTCGATACAACCACATCTCAAACGCCTCGATTTTATTCATGATATCGGCGTTTAAAGTCCAAGTTTCACATCCATACAAAAGTACAGACCACACTTAACATCTTGTAAACTTTTCATGAATTTCCAAATTTAATGAGTTATTGGATAATAGAGGCTTGAATTTTTGAAATGAGTTTCTCCATTATACATAAGATGAATTACATCTTTGAGCCTTACTCTGTCAAACGCTTTCTTTAGGTCAATCAGACACAGAAATGCTGGTCTATTATACTCTAGTGATTTCTCAGTAATTTGCTTTATAATGAATATTGCATCTGTACACAATCTTCCACTACGAAACCATGTTGTTTATCTGCTAAACTTATCCACTGATTTATTAGCAATTGTAAAATTTTAGTTGTAAGTTTTAGCGTAGTATTTGCCTTATTTTCATTATCTAATAATGAACTTTTACCCGACTTTTTTTGAGAAATAAGGAAAATAGATATTAAGTATAAATTAACGCTATATATTACAAAACTAGATGTCATCATTACAACGTGAACAAACTTGGCAAAATCTAAATTTTTAAAATTTTGAAATATCTCACTGGAACTGAAGCCGAAAAACCCCATTGGTTTATAAACAATAAGCACCGGAATGTGATACTACATCGTTTTATTAAATCATAACATATCGACAAATACCTAGATGAGTACCTACAGGCAATATCAAAATATCTCTAAAAATTTATACAAATAACATGAGATATCTCCATAATTTCCTTGTTGAATATTCATACAAGCTTAAAGCAATTTATTCTTCTTTAAAGTAATTCTTCATAAGTTTCTGTACTAGAAACAGATACGGAAAATATGTATCTGCGCTTTAAATGGAGCTGGTCTTGTTCGCGCTTCTTCAGTACATGTTATATGTATAATCGTGTGGAAGAAAAATTTTACGATTTCTAAGTTTCATCTCTATTACATGATGCACACTATCAAACTCCATCTGGTTGTGACCTTTCTCAATATATTTCTGAATAATAATTTGACCAGTTTTTATAGAAAGATTTAGAAGCCCGTTGGAAAGTGCAGAATTTCTATTCTGGTACCAGTACTCATCAGACCAGAGAATAACAAGTAATTTTCGGTCATTACACGTTTCTTCAATATGGTTTATAATGATGGAAGCAAAAGTAGATGCACACATATCTCCTTCTGGTTTATCCAAAGTCACACATTTGGTCAAAAATAGCATACGATAATTTTTCCCGACTGATATTATCACAGTGCTTAAAATACTCTCTATATAATTTAGCTTTGGTCAGAAAAATTGTCTCTAAATATTTTTTAACTTGTACAACTGAGCAAAAAATTTAAATTATTAAATGATCTTATTCTGGAAGTAGTGCCAACGATATAGTCGCTACGTTTTCGTTTTTATTCGGAGGCCCTGTACCATCAAAATCTGCAATTCACAACATTATTTTTAAATTTGAAAAAACTGATTGTGTCAAGAATTGTAAAAAATGCACGGATAGTCATAGAGATAAATTAACCAGCTCGTGCAATTAATGAAGAACAGGAACAACGTGAAACAGCCGTGAGTAGTCTAACTGAAATCAATGTTCCTTGTAACAGAACCCTAATTTCAAAAGAAACTGGTATTACTGCTAGAACTGTACGAAATACTTTAAAAAGAAAGAAGTACTACTACTAAAAAAATCTTAAATTCACAACTGTTCTACTAGAAACTGTAGTGAATGCAATTTAAAAAGGCAGGTAAAAAACTTATAATAAAAAAGATGGCCTCTGTCTGTCTTTTATGTAATTTGAGACATAACAAAAAAAAAATGCATATGTTCTTTATAAAAGCGCAAATAGTCAATGTTCTTTGTCTCAAAAACATTTGAGGATATTAGTCGGTAAAAGTCTTTTGAATGAACATCTGAAAAGAAGAAAAGATATGAAACAGCTCTCTAATGATTTAAAAGCCCCAATCAAAAAAATTCTTGGAACAGAACAAGACAAGAGTTCAAGAAACCCAACTAAGGAACTTCCAAATCGACAACCTGCTAAGCAAACAAGATGTCATTTTTGTCCGAAACATAAAGAGAGAAAAGTAAAATCATGTGATTACTGTAAGATAGCAAGTTGTAAGGAACGTAGTGTCACCCGAAACTTTGGTCAAGATTGTCTTAGAGATATATACGTATTCACTCACTCATAATTTTTCCGATATCATTTTTACTTTTTTAAATTTTTTGTAAGTTTACTTTTGTTAAATTATTGTTGTAGAAGTTAACAGTAAGTTTATTTAAGTTAATTTACACACAAAATTGCCTCCCGAAATAATTATTGTAAGAGTTGTTTTTTACTTTAGTAGGAATAGAAGTTTTTCAGTTTCTTATTTCGCTATAGTAGAAAAGTTTTATTTTTATTTACAATAAAAAAAAAAACATTTTTAATAATAATATTTAACTTTTGTATTTTTTAGTTATTAATAAATTTTGTATGAGACGTATGTTTTCTTTTCAATGCAGAGATAAATGCTGGTCAAAACAATATATTGTCGATTGTAATTAATTCAAATTAACTTGTTTACTACTTTGAAATAATATAAACACGTCTCTGTTCTAACCACTTGTGCCAGTTCGTAACTGATCGAGACTGTTTTCAATATGGCGTCTGGATACTTTTATACTTCAAGGGCGCCGACTCCGAGTGTCCTATCTGTTTGTGGTTAAACTGTGCTATAACTGTAATAGCTAAAATTATTTTACTTTAATTACTGTCAAATCTAAAATAGATTTGTGAAATTAAAAATTTCCTGATACGAAGTCGCTCACCTTTATATAATCTTGAAGTCCTTCATATATAGCATCTAACAATTCCGGCAAAAATAGCAATATTGAACATTGTGGTATTTCTCTAAAAATTTAGATCGTACGAACGATCCAAATAGTTCAACCTAGATCGACCCGTGAAAGCGCGCCTTTACGGTACCGCGCCTAGAATCCTTTGAAGCCCTCTTGCTCACTGAATTGATGGACAAGGTAAAACTACAGTTACATTACGTTACCTGTTTGATTCAAACATCAAGTAAACAACGCCGATGTCAGCCTAGCGTTAAACCGTCCAGTATTCTCTAGATACGAGGAGCAGGTATCTGCGTAACATCATGGAACGATTCCCTTGTTTCTAGTACAGTAAATGGAAGTTTCGAGAAGCAGAACCGAAGTATATCAATATGCAAAATGTAATTATTGAATTCAGTTTGAAATACATGTAAAGCACGTATTTTTGTCGTGAATAAACTTGTAATAAACTAAATATTAAAGACTTCATAAAATAAGTGTTTAGAACATTTTAATAATAAATAGAATAGTATAATAATATATATATTATTTTAGGATGGATAAAGACATTTGTTTGTTAAAGCTGTTTTGTAGCAAAATGCGTTACGTGAATACACCTGAAAATCTTGCAGATATTGTATTAAGGGGAATTTCTCGTACTGCAACCGTTTCAAAAGTTTTAGGAAATTCATTTTAAATTCGATTATTTTTTTTAAATAAAACTGCTAAACCCATCTATCTGCCGGGTACTTGTAGCCGACTCAAGGTTTCTACTGTAATTCTAAACCTATCCGATAGATGAGAACGATTATTAACTTGTCAATCACGCCCCAATTCAAACCGGGAAATGATAGCGTCTGTCTCTTTTCTCTTACAAACATCCAACTGTTAGGACGTGTTTTTGTGAAGTGGTCTCTATATAGAGACCTCTTTTACCGGGGACAATGAAAGATCATTAATTATGTTTATTTGACTCGAAGTTAACTGAGAAGTCTTATGCTGTCGTAAACGCAGCCCAATAATCCCTTATGTTTTAAAAAATGGCCCCCTAATAACTAATTTAACGAAATGCTTGGAGCTTGAAAAGGGGCAGAACATATCCTTTGTGTATGGTTGCCATTATCGCTTATTTATTGCGTTTTATGAAAAATTTGTGATGTTTCTGTAGAACAGAGTTACTTGGACAAACTTTCTTGAGAGAAAATAGATAGTGCCCTAAAATATTTAATTTGATTAGTACAAAACGAAACGCTTTATGACGATTTGACACACCTTACAATACATATTAAAAATGACTCTAAAAGGAAACTATTTACCCTCAATCAGTTTATATATAATGTTAACATGCTACACGTTGGTGAAAGAGTTCATAATACTGATCTCTGTAATGATAAAAAAACATCCCCTTATCCTTGATTCTAAACACGACTTGGCTAGTATTCTTATCCGAAATAAGCATCTCACCATAACTCATTGCGGTCCTCAACTACTATTAGCCATTCGTGAATAATTCTGCTTCCAACTTCCAACTAATTAATATATTAATGGACGCAATAATACAAGCAGTACGTAAAAATCATGGCTACAGAATGGGGAACAAAGAAATCCAAATATTATGTTATGCAGACGGCGCCGCATTAATCGCTGAGGCAGAAGACGAGCTCCAAAAATTAACACATATCTTCAATACAACAGCTAAGAAATACAATATGATAGTATCAGCAGAAAAAACCAAATGTATGACAACATCTAAATGCCCACTACGGTGTAAAATCGAAATTGATGGGAAAGTAATAAAGCAGGAAGCAAGTTCTGCCTTTATTTAGTGTAGCAAAATTATGCTTCCACACATGACTACTGTCTAATAATTATTTTATATTTTAAAAATCCACTACGAAACTGAGTTCCTGTAGCTGGCTGTATACCATATATCACAAAAAAATTATTTCATATCCTTTATAAAAGGTATATAATAAAATGCCCAAACGGGCTATCACAATTACATTACAAAACGTTTTCGGATTATTAAATTCATCATCAGTGTAAACGAGGTATACATGCTATATAAATTTATAACATTTAAAGGGTTTTGACCCATATATTTTGGTGGCTCATAGCATGTATACCTCGTTTACACTGATGATGGATTTAACAATCCCAAAACGTTTTGTAATGTAATTGTGATAGCTCGTTCGGGCATTTTATTATATACCTTGTATAAAGGATTTGAAATAAATTTTTTATTTTATATTTTAGCTTTCATTGACGATTTAGTAACTTATACACCTAAATCAGGATATATTATTATTTTAATTTTACAAATGAACCCCCTCTGTGGCTCAGTGGTAAGAGCGCCTACCTTTAAACCTAAAGGTCGTGAGTTCGAATCTCATCTGGGTGGGGAAATTTTCATTTATTAAAAATTAATGAATGAAATTAATTTCTATCCTTGTGCGATCGGTACTTACCAGAGGGAGCGCAGACGTTCGGATACAATTAGCGTCTCTTAGCAAAGACAATGACGTCGACTTCGCTAAGTATCAAGACAATTACTCTACACACACACACACACACACACACACACACACACACACACACACACACACACACACACACTACACTAGGTACCTGACTGTACCATGCCCATAATCATAGTTGTCGAGGCATTAATCCAATAAAAAAAAAATACAAATGAATACTTTGTCATATCAGACTTGTAGTCGATGATAAGTTGGATTCACTTGTGCATGAATTGAGAAAGGTTCAAGAAATATTCTGCTTCCATGATCACCCACAAACTCTTTAACTTCTCTTTCAGCTGATTTGTGTTGCTCGTTCCGCACCTCTTGAACCTATTTTTCAACATATTTCAGGCATTCTCGATGGGATTAAGATCGGGTGTGTTATCTGGTCATTCCAATACGTTGATATTGTGGTCATTCCAGAACTTTGACACTGTCTTGTCCTTGTGAGCAAGGGCACCATCGTGCATAAAGAAGTCACAATCGTAAATTTCCCACAAGTTCAATAAATATTGTTTTAGAACAGTTACATATTTGATCGCCCTTATTATTTTATTCTTTGGCATGAAATACAACTCTATCCTTCCTTTAATTTCACTAAACGCATACCATTACACTTTCAGGATGTTTGTCGGTTTTAACTATAAACTTTGGATCCTATGTGTCCTATGTGTCCAATGTCCAATTCTGATACCTTTTACAAAAATCCTATCTTTTTTTTACCTTTTTTTTATTGCTTCTGTAAACAAGTGCTTCTAAACGTTCTTAAAAAGATCAGCATGTTTATTTTTGAGTTCTGTGGCAGTACGGAAGAGTTCAACATTACTGCATGCCCGATGATGGTGTCAATCCTAGATGATGTTTCTTAGGAGCTCCAGAACCAGGTTTTCTTTCCAAAACAGTCCCTGAAGGCAATGACGCAGCCGACCGTTTTAATACGTGAAACACTTAAGACAACTGTGTACAGTACAAACACGCAGAATAAACTAAAGAAACTAAGCTGTTAGTAAACTACACCGTTTCAAGTATGTACGTTATCCCCTCAAATATAAACAAGCGCAGACAGAACACATGCAATTTTTCTTCGAATTTGGTGATTTATTTGCTAATGTAAAGATTTTTTGCCGGCACTTTATAAAATAGGTATGTTATAAACCTGGTTTTAAAAATCCATCAGCTGATCCAAAAAGAGTTCCATATTTTATTTTAACTTACAGCCTTATTTTATTTATCCCTTTTGTTTTCCTTTTTGTGGTCCCAATGAGCCGCTACTGAAAAAAATTCTGCATCCGAGAATTTTCCATATATATTCTTCGCCAACGTA
Organism: Diabrotica balteata; assembly: GCA_918026665.1. Lineage (NCBI taxonomy): Eukaryota > Metazoa > Arthropoda > Insecta > Coleoptera > Chrysomelidae > Diabrotica > Diabrotica balteata. The sequence goes on along the minus strand of OU898276.1, from coordinate 28,743,881 downwards.
TAAAATTCCACATCACGTATAGCTCTGACGGATATTGTGCGGATCTGTTTATAAAATTTCTCACTGCGCTATTTTGCCTATCTCTGCAAATAAGAAAGACTGTCATTTTTGGCAGAAGATAACTGGCCCTTTGCATTTTACGACATAAATAGGTTTGCATTAAAAAAAAAGTACATCGTGGTAAAAGATATATAAATATGAAAACCAATGACAGCACTGAAAAGCTAAATAAACAGAAAATTCATCCTGATCGCAAAATAAAAAATAAACTAACAAGACTTCGAAAAAAGATACAATCCTTAGTTACCGATTCATCCTCGGATATTGAAAGCGATAACTCCCTTTCCCACGTTGTAAAATAAAATGGATAATACATTTATATTACAGTGGAATCTTAATGGTTATTTTAATAATTTATAATCCCTTAATCTACTTATAAACGATCTTTCTCCTCTTATAATATGTTAACAGGAAACCCACCTTAAAAGTAATAACTTTAATATAAAAAATTATTCCCATTTCCTTAAAAATCGAGACGCAACATATGCTAGTGGAGGTGTTGGTATTTTTGTAAAAAATCACATTCAGACCAAAGAAATTAAACTACACACTAATCTAGAAGCTGTAGCTGTATCAGTGTCATGCAATATCAACTGCAAACCTATTAACATATGTAACATTTACCTCCCTCATCCAAATGAAAATGTACTTGAAGAATTACATCGCTTAATCGATGATATTCCTGCTCTCAAACTAATACTTGGTGACTTGAATTGTCATAATATCACATGGGGTAGTATAAAAACAGACAAATGTGGTAAACTTCTTCAGAAATTAATAGACAATCAAAATCTAATTTTAATGAATACTGGTAAATCTACTCATTTCAGCTCCCACAATAGTACTTTTTCTGCCATCGATATTTCATTGTGTGATCACACATTAGCTACAAGTTTTTCTTGGAATAGTCTTGATTATCTATATAATAGCGATCATTTTCCTGTAACAATTGAAACCATTTTGCATGATCAACCAAATATTCCTGTTTACCAAAAATGGAAATTAAACTCAGCAAACTGGGACTTATATAGAAATCTATTAAATAATTATCTTACGAACTTTATTCTAGAAGATAGCATAGATTCATCTCTTCATCATTTCAATGATACTATAGTAAAATGCGCTAATATTGGGAAAAACAAAACCTTGTAAACGAAAACCAGTACCATGGTGGAGTGAAGAAATAGCCTTAGCTATGAAATCTAGCAAACATGCTTTCAATGTTTTAAAAAGACATAAAACAACAGAAAATGTTATCAATTTTAAAAAACTTAGAGCAAAAACTAAATATCTTATTAAGAAAAGTAAAAAAGAAACATGGTCAAATTATGTCTCTACCATAAATTCATCAACACCTATGACTACAAGCTGGAATAAAGTTCGTACATTAAAAGGTGAACAAAACTCAATTCATATTAACACTCTTTATTATAAAAACAAATTAATATCTTCCAAACAAGAAATTAGTAATATTATGTCAGATGTATATAAGAATAATTCAAGCAATGCAAACTTCAATCCCGCATTTTTAGATTTCAAAAATAAACGTGAAATGACAGATATATCTATAATAGATAGTAATAATCCACTAAATTTCCCCATCACATATCAAGAATTTGAAGAAGCTCTAGATAAATCAAAAAACACTTCATCGGGTCCTGATAATATACCAATCATATTTATCAAAAACTTGCCGTAAATAGGAAAATTAATTCTCTTGAACATTTTCAATCACATTTACTTTAATAAAAAATTTTCTTTAATCTGGTCTGAATCAACAATTATTCCCATATTAAAACCTTTCAAATCAAAAACTGACCCCCTTTCCTATAGACCAATTTCTCTTACAAATAATACATGCAAACTACTAGAAAAAATTTTAAATAACAGATTAATGTGGTTTCTTGAAAAAAACCAATTATTAAGCCATATCCAAAGCGGTTTCAGAAAAGGCAGATCAACTCATGATGCCTTAGTAGCTATTGACAATATTATATGTGAGTCCTTTAGAAATAACCAGAAAGTAATTGCCATATTTTTTGATATAAATAAAGCATTTGATACTGCATGGAGATACAACATTTTACAAACCATGTCCAATTGGGGTATCCAGGGAAATTTTCTTGCCTTTGTAAAATATTTCATGAATAATAGGATATTTCAAGTACGTGTAAATGGAATTACCTCAAAAACAGAATGTCTTGAAAACGGTATTCCACAGGGCTCAACCTTAAGCCCCACTTTATTCTTAATAGCAATTAATAATATCGCTCAAGAGATAAAGCTACCTTTGAAAGCAGGTCTGTATGCAGATGACTTAGTTGTATATACTAGTAGCTGCAATATTACACTAGCCTCAAACATTTTGCAATCATTTCTGCATAAACTAGAAGACTGGTCCCAATAGACTGGTTTTACGTTTTCAGGTGATAAATCTCGTTTCATCGTATTCAATAAAAAAAACTGATTGCAAAACAACACTTACTCTAAATGGTATCAACCTAGCACAAGTAGAGAACATTGACTTTCTTGGCCTAAGACTGGACAGTCAGTTAACATGGGCAGAACATATTAAAAAGCTAGTCGTATCCTGCCAATCTAAAATAAATCTCCTTAAAATGCTATAAATTCGAAGTCATTCGCAGTCATTAATCCGAAGTAAACTGGATTATGGTGCAATATGCTATTCAACTGCGAGTAATTATATACTTAAAAAACTAGACATTATACAAAACACATGTTTAAGACTAATTCTGAGTGCTTACCGAACTAGTCCTGTTTCAAGTTTTCAGGTTATCCTAAATGAATCTCCCCTATCAATACGAAGACAACATATTTCTTTAAATTATGCCGCGAGATTGTCTTCCAACCCTAATAACACAAACTATCCACTTCTTTATAAAATATATCCACCTACTCATTGCCATCAACAAATTAAATATCCACCCCTTAAAGAACGTCTAACGAGATACGGTTTTGACATGGAGCAGCTCACACATTCTTACCCTACACAACGAACTATACCTCCCTGGACTATTAATTTTCCCACTATTGATCTATCCCTCACGGCCTATCCAAAGAGTACCACAAATCCCATAATCATTAACAAATTATATCAAGAACCGATATTAGAATACACTGGCCATAACAAGATTTTTACCGATGCGTCAAGAACTGAAAACGGACACGCAGCGGCCTTTATTCTAGGAAAGTCTGAATATGCAGTTCGCATCCCTCAATTCTGCAGCATTTTCACGGGAGAAGCAATCGGCATTTTAAAGGCTTTAGACATGTGTAAGAGTCATTCAGATTTTCTTATCATTACTGACTCTTTATCTGTTCTTCAGAGCTTAAGGCAAATATATCCAGTACATGCTATCCTGCAACAAATACAATTAGCACTTTATCACCTACAAAACAGACACGTGAACGTTACATTTCTCTGGGTACCATCACATACAGGTATCGCAGGAAATGAAAAAGTAGATGAATTAGCAAAGAAAGCTGCTACTGACGAGCAAACTGAAATTATGACTACAATTAAACAGCACTGTGTAAAAAATTGGCAACAAATGTGGAATTCTACTAAGGCTAACCTTAAAAACGTGAAAACTAGGATTGGCACTAAACTACAATTTCCAGAAAACAGAAGGCAACAAGTGATTATAAACCGACTAAGAATTGGACACACAGCGTTAACTCACCAGCATCTCATAACAAAAGAACTACCACCTGAATGTTCCTATTGTGAATGTCCAATAACTGTTCAACATGTATTGATTGAATGTCCTCTTTATTCCTACGAAAGAGCCATCAACAACGTACCAGAAGAAGCAAAGAAACTTAAAGATATTTTAAACAGTAATGTATCTAATACAATCAAATTCCTTAAGGACATACGTTTACTACACAAAATTTAAGTTATATTATATGTATCTCTTTGTAATTTGTAATTTATTATGTGTAATTTAATACGCAATTTGTAATTAGTAAATTTGTATTTGTAATAACAACTTTAAAATCTGTAAAACCCGCTAATAACCTTTAATGGTTGATGCGGAAATTCTAAATAAAAAAAAAAAACAGAAAATTCTATTTTTTATCATGTGGTTTCTGCCTCATTTAATTTTGCTTGATCACGTTTGAACTCCTCTGCTATTTTTTGTCAGTTTTAAAGAGGCTTAATACAATCCAAGTAGAATCTTAATGAAATTCTTTGAATTCTTTCATCGATAAATTATTCAAAACTAAGAAGTTTTTAACAGAAACAACTCAAATTTATTAGACAGGAATATGGAGAATATAATATAATTGAGTTAAAATTCTACATACAGTAGCTTAAATAAAATAATCTGTAACACAGAAATACTTAAAATATATAAAAAGTTTGCTTTTATTAACCCTCTGTTAGTCGCTAGGTAAAACGGAGCACCAAGAGTCACTACGGTATCAGAGACCGACAATTAAAAAAAATAAAGTTATTGCTATAAAATTCATACAAATATTTTATACTGTTTATAGGAGGAACTAAAAAATATGTTTGAAAATTTTTTATTGAAAAACAACAGATACAAAATGAAAAACACTAGTATAACAATGTATTGTTATTTGTAGTATAAAAATAAACGTAAAAACAAAAGTTCTTAAACTTTTTGAAATGGAAACAGACTTCATAATTTTTAGTTAATAGAAATATACATTAACTAAAATAAATAACGCTTTAGGTTTTTAATAAAAATCAGCAAAAGTAAGCACTTCACTTGATTTATAGTTTATTTTTATGAACGAGAGAGTAATTAGCATAATTTTAACTGGTATCTCCGACCACTGCATGGGCGTGCTCAAGATTAATTGAAAAATTACTTTGAATAATTGTAAAAAATAAATGAATTATTTCAGTGTTATAAAGTGTTATGTGTATGTAAACAAAAGTGACCTCTTTTATCACACACTATATTAGAACTGACTGGCCTACATTAAAAAGGGTTTTAAAAAATTCACATTTTTTTAAATTTTTTGAAAATTACAAAAGAGAAAAAGAGTTTTTAAAACCGTCTAAGGTATGTTAAATAGATGAATAAAAATATTAATACAAAACTTACAGCTACTTGTTACAAATCCAAATCAGATTCAGAAGATGAATTTTCAGAACCAAGATTTATAATAACTGACTCGATCATTTTATCAGTACTATTGTCCAGCTTCCACATTTTTTCCTCTTCTTTAATAGTGTGATTTACTGCCTTTTCCCAGTTTTCAGGTTTTACATTATTTACGGCCTCCAAAAACAACTGTTTAACATCATGAATTTTAAAAGTGCTAAAAAAGGGCACACAACGAATAAAGTTCCTTTCTTATAGATCCGGGATGGTACGTAATATTTTTTGAACTCAGCCAATTCTGCAAGTCTTTTTTTAACCACTTAGTTGTGGGCAGTCCCAGTCCCAGTCTATAAGTCTGGAGTGATAACTTGCATTATCCATTACTATTACACAGTTCTTAGGAAGAAGATCGATCATTAGTTCGAACCATTCTTGAAAGACATCAGCGTTCATGTCTTCATGGTAATCACCCGTACGAGTTGATTCAAAAGTTAATAAACCACCTTCAACAAAACCGTCTGAACTGCCAATGTGTACTATTATCAGCCTGCGTCCCTTTCCTGATGGTGGGTTTAAACCAGTAGATAAGTTATTTACAAAAGCGTGCCTTTGACTTGAAACAGTTTCATCCTGCCAAAATTTATTTGGTATATGACCCTCGTTGATCCATGTTTTATCAAGATAAAATATTTTTCTTTTTTGGTTTCTCATTTCCTTTATGGTTCTTAGAAAATGTCTTCTCCATATGACAATATCGCTTCTTTCTAATAAAATAGACTTTCTGGGATTCTTTTTCCAGCGGAAGCCTATTTCTTTTAAAAGTTTCCATAACGTACTTCAACTCATTTCTGGGTAATCCTTATCATCTCGAACTGAGACAAGAACTTTATCCAATGTTGGAAATTCTTGTCTAAAGAAGAATTCATGCACTTTCCGTCGAAGTCCTTCTTCAAAATGATATTCTATTTGAAATTTTGGTTTCCCTGGAGCATTACGTGGCATTTGAAAACTACCACATTTCTCTTCTTTAATAACTCTGTAAATCGTAGATTTCCCAACATCAAGTGTACTAATGAAATCGTAGGCTTCCACGGCCAGAGTCAAAATTATAGTTTATTCGTCTTCCGGGTTTTAACCTTGTCATTTGTGAGTGACCCAAAAGTGGGTTCATCTCGACGTTCCGCTACAATTGTATGTAGCTTCTTCAGGAGAACAAAGAAAAAAGAAATCAAAAGACAGAAAGATGGGTAGTTAGCAACGGTAACCGTTGAATGAAACCATTCCATGAATATGTTCAAGGCACATGAATTTTTGCATTTTATGCATACAAAGCGAGTACACCTATTCTTTTTGGTAGTACAAAAGGCACTACCCTTTGTCTCATTTTTTTCTAGAATTGAAGGAGTTACATCTGTGATGACAAATGACAACTTTCGCGAATTCGACATTTAAGGTAAACTGGCAGATTTATATTGAGCAGTTGTAGTTAACACTGAGCTGGTCAACTATGTCGACTCCTATTTTTGTTGAATTATATAGTGAGATAATTGCTGGTTCGAGAACATAAAAGGAGAAATTTAAATCATGGGAGTGACATAGTCTATATTCATAGACTCATAGACAAAGTTATTTCCCATTGAGTCTATAGATTTGTTCGTACTTTCTACAATAATTTCTAAAAAAGCGTTAACCACATAATATTTCCAAATATAACTGGGAGTCTTCAAGTCAATTGTAGGTAATCTCGACAAAGGTAGTAATTTTTTTGTCTTGTAATAACATTTTTCGGTGGAACAGCCTTTTTCCGTGTAATAACTCAATATTTTCTCCAATAAACGCTTAGGTTTTACTTCCAGTTTCTTCTTCCTTGTCGGACACATCTTGTTCTGATTTACTTCCGCCATCCCGTTCCCCAATTTGGTCGGTTTCATCTTCACTTTCCTCATCTTCAAAATAATTTTCATCGTCGGTAGAAACCATTTACCATAATTCCAATAAACGTTTTTGTTTGGCTTCAAAGGACATCTATAAATAAGAATTAACAAAAACTCACCCCGATGAAATGCAATATACATAGATGCTAAATATTTACCTGATCTGCAAGTTATGCCAATAAGTAATAGCCACACCGTTAGTCGTTACGGAGTCTCGCACCGAAAATAACTAGAATACTCGCACAACCGTACCCAGGCAGATGAGAATGTACACTAACACGAGGATGGTTGATGTGTCTGTATATCGTGGTTGATAGGAAGATTATACACAAAGTGGCGATAGAAAAACAACAGTTATTTGTAAACCCCGAATGAATAATTCTGTCGTCGGTGTGTGACATCAATAGCGACTAAAGAAGGTTTAAGGAAAAAGGACCACTTAGGTAACTAAAAGATAAAAATAAGAATAAAAGTAAAGTTGTAGACAAGAAAAAACGAGAGACCCCAGATTTATATGCAATTATATAAGAGCTATATCAAGCTTGAATTTCACTTTATTTGTCACGTTTCAATGCATTAATTCATCAAGTTAGTTGCCAATCATAAAAACTGAATTGGAAAAAAGTTGATGCCAAAAAGCTTGTGTTAAAAATAAAAACTAATTCTAAAACAACAGTCAAAAATAGCTTCTTCATTCAACGAACAGGTTTTGCAGGAAATTAACATGGATATCGAACATAATATTGACGAAATTGGCGGGTGGCATCTACTGATAGATAAATAAAAGACAATTTGATATTATAAATGGAAGATATAGTTGGAACATGTCTATTCTTTGTGTTTATCCTGTATGTACTAAATCAGCATTCATTTTACGGTTTTCTATATTAGGTACATTACATAATAATTTACCTACATAGCAAACTTTGTCAAAAACAACTCCAACAAATGGCATACAAGCTAAAATAAGTGAACATACGCTGGCGCTTTGTGGGCTGCTATTAACCCTTAGTTACACTTTTAGCGTAACTGTAAATAAAAAAATTTCAATAAATAACAGTTTAGACATATCCATGGCTAATGACTCTTTAAAGTTCAATCTCCCATATTTCAGCAGAATTCGCAATGAACTTACTTAACCGGAAGCAATGTTTAACTATATATCAATACCAAAGTATATTTTTCATCTTCACCTTGGATTATAAAAATTCAAATTCAATTTAAAAAAAATAGCACCAACCCTATCGTACAACAATTCAGATATCGAATTAACTCCAATTCCAATTATATAGTATACTATACAGACGCCTCTAAAACTAAAAATGGAGTTGGAGTGGTAATAATTAACAGCACAGAGATTCTTAAATATAGAATTCCAGACTCTGTAACTATATTAACAGTAGAACTCTATGCAATTTACCAAGCGATACTACACGCAAATCCAAATGAGATAAACAAAATATTAATCGTGACAAATTCTATGTCATCATTGCAATATTGTCATCGTGTATATCAGGCAAATATACACGAAGCATCCATTAGCTTTACTAATAAAGAAAGAACTAAATAAATTGCATACTAAAGATACAAGCATTATTTTCTCTGATTCTCATCACATGTTGGAATTGCAGGTAATAAAGCAGCAGACAAAAATGCCAAAGAAGCTATAAATGACAATAGTCACTTTGTCACCCCAATTTGTAAGTCTCTATCTATCTAATTAGCCTTCTTCGGTCCATCTTTGGACATAGGCCTCCCCAATCCTTTTCCATTCTTCTCTGTCTGTCGCTACAGTCATCCATCTAGAGCCCACGTGCTTCTTGATATCATCTGTCCATCTCATTTGGGGCCTTCCTCTGCTTCGTTTATACTCCCACGGTCTCAAATTTTGTTCCGTCGGTCTTCTTTTTGTCTTATATTGTGTCCGGCAAATCTCCATTTCAATTTTGCAACTTCTTGTCTAACATCCCTCACTTTTGTTTTCTCTTTTGTCTTTCCATTGCTCTTTGGGTTTTTATGATTTTGTCCATGTTTGCTTTTCTAAATATTCACGTTTGGGAACCATAAGTAAGAACAGGGAGTACGCATTAATTGTACACTTTAGTCTTAAGATGCTGTGGATATCTTTTGTTTTTAAGAATGTAGCTTAGTTTGCCAAATGCCGCCCATGCCAGTCTAACTCGTCTCTTGATCTCTGCTGTTTGGTTCTCTTTGTTAAGTTTTATAGTTTGACCAAGATATATATAATCCTTAACTTGTTCTATTTCATCTTGTCCGATTCTCATTGTGATGTCTTCATCTGTATTTGTTATAGTTTTGGTCTTGCTGTAATTCATATTAAGGCCTATCTTTCCAGCTTCTACGTCCAGTTCTTTCATCATTTCAAATAATTCTTCTTTTTTATCGGTTATCAATACGATGTCATCAGCGTACCTTAGATGGTTCAAGCGTTGTCCACAAATTTTTATACCTTTTTTATTCCATTCTAATCTTTTAAAAGTATTTTCAAGAGCCTGATTGAAAAGTTTCAGTGATATTGTATCACCCTGTCTCACGCCTCTACTTATTTGTACTGATTTTGTTCCTTCATATACTTTAATTGTTGTTTTGGCTTCCTTATATATATATATATATATATATATATATATATAATATATATATATATATATATATATATTGGTTATTAGTTCCGTATATCTGTGGTCAATTCGGCTGTTAATCAAAGAACTTTTCACTGCCCAATATTCGACACTGTCGAAAGCCTTTTCGAAATTTATGAACGCCATATATAGAGGAATGTGGTATTCACTCGTTCTATATAAGTATTTTCATACTTAGTAAATGGTCACTTGTGCTGAATCCCTTTCTAAATCCAGCTTGTTCTTTCGACTGGTATCCATCGAATTTGTAAGTATGGAACTAAAAGGCTACTTCATAAAGCGCCTGATCGAGAACTGGAGCAATAAATGTAAATCCACATCATCAATGTGGTTCACCTCTTATACGATAAACATGCGCTAGTGGAATTTACCATTAATTAATTATTAATACTTAATTAATAATTAATACCATTTACCAAACAATTTTAAATACATTTTAAATTCAAAAAACACTATTGAAAACAAACTTTTGTTTTTAAACGACTAAATTTTTACTAAGCAAAGTGTAATTACCTGTTACCGTTTTGCTGATATGCTTATTGGGCCAAAGTAGGGATGGGAAAAACCTACCGGTTTTAACAGCAAACCGGTTTTTTTACTTCGCAATAACCGGTTTTATCCGTTGTTTTTTGTTTCGTTTATAACCGGTTTTTTATTTTTAAATTAAAAACCGGTTATTAGGTTTATACGGTGATTAGGAATATCGTGTCAAATAAAGTATCGCAAACTAAAGTGCATTGTAAATGTAACCTATTGGATTAAAAAACCGAATACCGGTTTTTGGAAAAACCGGTTTTTTTGGTCGGTTATAACCGCCAGGTTAAACCGTAAGCAAAAAAACGGTATAACCGAAAACCAGTGTTTTGTCAAAAACCGCTATTCCTAGGCCAAAGTGTGTTTTTTGTAAATAAAAAAAGCGCATTGATGCATCACATGTAATAGAATCGGAGAAATACCCACAGATATAGATGTATATAGAACACTAATACTTAATGAAAAATTGTAGTGTGTAGTAATTGTAGAAAATAACAGTTTTCAGTGTTTTATTGTTACATATAATAATCTTCTATGAAGAAGTTAATTTGATTAACTAATTACTTTCATGTTAAAAAGCTAAAATTTCAACAGCTGTTCAAATTCCTGCAATACTTCAAGACATGTCATATTAAAAAAAAACAATCAATTCCAATATAAAAACTAAGGATGTTGTCATTTTAATATTTTCAAAGTAGTACTTATTTTATTATTTATATACCAATTGTTAATCAATTTATTATTGCCAAATTAATGATTAAAATATTATTATAAAATTATTTACGAAAATATTTCAATATGATTCTATTTAAATTATTGTCGCACGGTCTATTTCAACAATAATTTCAAATATTCAAAATTTGGTTACGTTTTATTAGGCAATTTAGATATAACTTTATATAATGTTGACAATCAATTATTTACATTCATCCTCATTAGTGTATCCCTAGTATCCTCAAATTATTGGTAGTTAGTCCAGTTAATCAGGATATGGACGTTTCGATGACTTCACCATTAATTTTCGATTTCGATTTTAAGGAGCAGAGTTTTTGCTTTTTCGAAATCTGTTTTATGACCTGTCTAAATATAATGTTGGGCTAGGGCTTAAGCAATATCAAAATATTTTAAATTTAAGAATGTTTTAAATTTAAGAATGTGTACCATTGTCTTCATTGGGGATCTTGTCCGATCATCTGAGATCTGACGAGATTGGACCACTTCGAGTGAGTAGTGGAAATGGTTTTGATATTTAGAGGATTAAGAGTTTTACTGATCTTGTTAGTTTACCCTTTGATAAAAGGTAGAAAGATATTAAACTTATCAGGAGGCAAGGTTTATTTTTTGGACGGAATTGTATTTAGATGTTTTTGAATGCTTCTATTGATTTGAGTTTTGTAGTAGCCGTTTTATAAGAGTGTTTGCCTTATTGAAGTGACTTCGGATGATCTGTAATTGTCGCCGCTATTGAAATAGAAAAGAATAGAAAGAGTGTTGATAACTGAATTGGATTGGACGGTGTGAGGATGTGACGGCATTGAGATAACGGTTTGTATCGATGGGTTTCCAGTACATGAAATAAGAAAAACTATGAGGTAGGTGTGTCTAAATAGGAACATTAAGGAATTGCAAAGGGAGCTTAAGACTCAACTTCCATAGTGAATTGAATACTGAGCTGCATTCCATTTAGATGGAAGAGTAAGAGATCTAATATGTCTTCATAATGGGGCCAAATGACAAAGGTGTTATCAACGTACCAGTGTTTTATAAGAGATAATATGTCTTGGGGGATTTATTGTTTAGAGTCCAAAGATGGAATTGATTTTATCAATAGGAATGTTGATTAATAAAAAAACAATGTCAAAACTAACTGGTATATCTTAGGTAAACTAGAAATGTTTTTTAGAAGATCAAGTAAAGGGAAACAAATTTGACAGAGAACGAGATATTTTCGGCTATTGGTTTTAAAGATAAGACAAGATGTTTTGCCAATTTTTGCGTGGGGCAGTTGTATGCACTGACAATAATAGGGGGACATTGGGCTTATGAATTTTTGTCTTATAATATATATATATATATATATATATATATATATATATATATATATATATAATATATATATATATATATATATATTAATGTGATATCAAGAATTTTAATTTTAAAGCTTTACAAAAATTATATATAAAAAATTATTTAAATTTTTTATTTATGATTTATATCACACCATTTCAATTTTGTTATCTCAGGTTTTACTCGTGCTTCAATATCTATACTTTACAGCTGATTGGTTAACTCCAAAGAATAACGGAATAAAACAACATAATATGATATGAAAATAATATAACAAAATAAACTGATTAAAATACCTCCAAAAATTATTAGCATACAATGTTTATCAAACAAAAACCGTTTTACGTACGTGAACCTTCAATAATGCATTGATAATATAATACAATTACAATCTAAAATCCAGCTTATTATTTTACATAAACAAATCAAGTAATATTCAGTGTTCTTCCTAATGCAATTTTGGTATATCGATTGTACCAAGAAAAAGTTGTATGAATTATTAAATTCTCTCCACAGCTCCGTCCCCTCTCAGAACAAATTTGATCTCCTTCGACTATCGACAACTTATTCACACGTTAATAATATGATATAATATTATTTGACGAAAATATCTCAAATTGAAATTAATTTTGAATGTTTATCCCGTTGAAACGCTTCCTCTGCCTTTAGTTGTCCAATTCCCCGTTCTATGCAAAATAAACTATCAGTTCTCAGCAGCCTCTTATGTAATTGGCAATATTAAACAAGATATTGCAATTTAGTGTCTTCAATGCTCTCCTTCGAATGCACGTACCTTTCCAATGATGCCAGATTCTTTACCTCTCGCCAAACTTAATCTCTCGTTCCGAAATAAAAAGCGATACGTAGAATACAAGTAGAAAAAGTTTACTTACAAATTTGTACCAGATCAGCTACCGTCGGACACACTTACTTCACCAACTCACAACTTATTCTTTATCACTTACTACCCCTGGAGACCACCACGAAAATCAATTATTCACTTTAAGAAACTGGAACTAACTAACTATCTCATCTCATCTATCCATCCATCCAACCTCTCATTATACATACCCATCTCACCACTTCTCTTCAAATTCTCGGCCAATCAGAAATTTGCATACCACTCCCCACATAAAATCAGAAATACTTAGAAACTTTCCGAATTCATATTATTACTACAAGGATACTTAATTTCTACTGGGTATTTCTTCTTCTTCAAGTACCATGTCCTTTCAGAACGTTATTTACCATCATAGCTATTTTAATTTTATTTACTGCTACCCTAAATAGCATGCTTGTATCAAAACCATACCAATTTTGTAAGTTCTTCAACCATGAGGTTCTTCTTCGTCCTGGACTTCCTTTGCCTGCTATTTTTCCTTGCATGATATTTTGTAGCAACCTATATTTGGGACCTCTCATTACATGTCCGAAATATTCCAGCTTTCTCTGCTTGATACTTTTTATGATCTCAGTAGTCTTGCTGAGACGTTCTAGTATTGTGGAATTTTGAATCTTCTCCACCCAGGAAACTTTTAGAATTCTTTTATAACACCACATTTCGAAAGCCTCAAGGCGATTTAGATCGATTTTATTTACAGTCCAGGACTCGACACCATAAAGTAAGACCGAGATTACGTAGCAGCGAAGCAGGCGGATCCTCAATGCCAATTTTAGGTCTCTGTTACATAACACCTTGGACATCCTTCTAAAAGCAGCTCTAGCCTGCTCTATCCTAGATCTAATTTCGCCGTGACTTTCTGCGTTACAATTTAATTGCTGTCCAAGAGAAACGATTTTATCGACATGCTCAAGTTTGTGGGTATTTACAGATTCCGAAAAACCATCTACTTATTCACTATTTTTATTGTCCTGTTCGTGGCACAAACCAGGATTACGGAACACTTTATGGCTTATGGGAAAAAACCATCATTAACTTCTATTCATTGTACCCGCACTATCCACTTGTTATATTTATACAAAAGATTATTTATGACTAAGATTACCTTTGGTTAATTCCAGGCAGTTCGGAGTATTTTTACTTTCTATAATCTCTGAAATATTGATCGTACATTTAATATTTCTACTCTTCAATTTTGAATACCATAACAATATAAGTAAAGGGGCTAGGAGAGAACTAGCGCAAAACAGGTCATTTTCCCATGTAAATCTCCATAAGAAAATCTAAGGTCGATTCTGGTCATTTTTGTCTCATTTTGTGGTGGAGGTAAAACGGCTTGAGGGGACGGGGAACACGTTGAGAGATAGAAAACAAACAATACATTGCCAAAACGGCGCTATATCGTATCTCCATTGTTATTGGTTCGAGTGTGAAGTACGAGGGCTCGTTGGAACGGTGAGGAGACGGGAAATACGAACCTTTTCAATACCTGTTCAATACCTGTTCAAACCTGTTCAATACCTGTTCAATACCTGTTCAATACCTGTTCAATACCTGTTCAATACCTGTTCAATACCTGTTCAATACCTGTTCAAACCTGTTCAATACCTGTTCGAGAATTAATGTAGGTATACGATCAATCAGCTTTAATGAACAGGTATTGAACAGGTTTGAACAGGTATTGAACAGGTTTGAACAGGTATTGAACAGGTATTGAACAGGTATTGAACAGGTATTGAACAGGTATTGAACAGGTATTGAACAAGTTTGAACAGGTATTTAACAGGTATTGAAAAGGTTCGTATTTCCCGTCTCCTCACCGTTCCAACGAGCCCTCGTACTTCACACTCGAACCAATAACAATGGAGATACGATATAGCGCCGTTTTGGCAATGTATTGTTTGTTTTCTATCTCTCAACGTGTTCCCCGTCCCCTCCGCTTTCCAACGATACCTTACACGTCATGATCCGACAAGCCGTTTTACCTCTACCACAAAATGGGACAAAAATGACCAGAATCGACCTTAGATTTTCTTATGGAGATTTACATGGGAAACCTGTTGATGACCTGTTTTGCGCTAGTTCTCTTCTAGCCCCTTTACTAATATATATATATATATATATATATATATATATATATATATATATATATATACTATATTATTTCATGAATATTATTATTCACCAGGCTTACGGTTTACCCGGTCGATGTCTCCTTTGGGGTTTTCTAGGTGCTTTGACAAAATGATATATATTTATTATTTATTAAAATTTGAACAATTAAATTATTAACAACAAATTCCTGTCCGAAAATTCGAATTATTATGTTGAAGATTTGGATTCAGCGGGCTAAGATACGTAAGTTGTAAAAACTCTCGGACCTCAATCAGCCACCCTTTGCCTCTAGACTAAATTTGGCGGTACACAGACCAATTGAGAGATCCCCCACAGTGATCAGTAATACTCAATAATAAACGCCAGTTGTTTGTTATTAGTGAAAAGGAAAACACCCTGTTAAATTTATTAATTATTATTTATAGAAAAAATAATTTTTAATTCATGTAACATGTTAAAATGAGAAATTATATTATGACAATTATAAAATATTCTTAACATATCTATTGTTGTTGCAATAAAAATGAATACTTATTTCTTACACAAAAACCACAAACAAACAACTCATTGTTCCATTGTACAGAATGATTTTCAAATCACTCTACATCCCCAACTAATTTTAATTACCCCAAACAACACACACATCCATAAAAATACGTAAAGATAATTTCACCATCATTTTCTGTAATGTTCGCAGCCAACAATCCGGCAATATGTGAGTAGGCTTTTGTTTTTCCCCGATACGATTTTCCCGATTTCCATACAATGTCCATTTTCGATATTCTTCTCTTTACCCCGCCGCGCCCTTCTTGACCAAACTACCACGCTTGGAGAGTTTTGTGATCTAGTACAGTTCGGCGTTATTTGGAGGGTTGCCCGAAACACAAAAAGAACTCTAAATAGTAGGAAAGTAGCATTTTATTACATTCTACAAAAAAAATGATTTATTGATACTCGCCTACCCCCTTTTTCAAGAAATTCCACATTTTAAATAACAATAAGTCGTTAATGCGGTGTATGCATTTAGATAAACAACAGAAACTATTTTTTAAATGAAGTATTAAGCGCTTCGTCAAATAGGATATTAAGTGTTTTGTCGTATTTTGTCTTTCTCTCGTTAACTACTAAGCTTTTTCAATATACAAGGTGTTTCAAAAAAAGGTAACCCCGTCTCTAGGGTAGGTAAAAAACTGAAAAATATTTGGGGTTTGCTTGGTAAAAAAATTTTGTAACGCCATCCGTTTTCAAGATACATGGCGTTGAAGAAAAAAAAATTTACACATTTTTTATGATTTTGCCGAAACTACTGGCAACATTGTAATGAAATTTTATACGAATATGTTTTGGAAGCTGATACATCCCATGAATTTGTTTTTATATCTGATTCTCATAGAGGGCGCTAGTTACACGGATCGTACTAAGTATTATTCAATATAACTTTTTTAAGAGTATAATTATTAATCAAAATTTCAAGTTAACTTAAACATCATTCTATTTTACACAAAAATGGTACTCTGGGTAAAACTCGATACTGTGTACCGGAATATTTTCTTCGACGTTTCGAAAGAATTGTTGCTAGTTAATACAAAACACCACAAAAGCAGTGTAGATCTTCCTGATAGTTTTTATTCATTTATTCTTCATCTTTTTCTTTTTATGTAGACATAACTCTCTCTGATTTTCAATGTGCTTCCAAAAAGTTGTAGTTTCATCCTTCTCGTGGTCTTCCTACTAATCGTCTTCGTATTGGGAAACCATCTCTTGCCGTCTTTATTACGCTATTTGTTGTCATTCGGCTTATATGATCATTCCATTCTACTCTTCTATTTCTTACCCAGTTCTAGATATTCTCCTCCTTGCGTCTGCGTCATATATATGTACTTCTAGCTATCCCATAGTCTTGCCTTAAATTTTTATAAATGATTTTATCTCTGCTGATTTCATCCTTTTTGTCCTCTATATTCCAGGTCGTATTTCTGCCGCGTAGGTCATTATTGTTGTGATGACTATTTTGTAAATTCTGCTTTTATTTTTTTCCCGATATCTTTAGTTCTTTATATTGTTGCATTCAGGCAGCTTGCGGCTTTGTTTGCTCTATGTATTTGATCTTCCACTTTAATTTCGAGCTTTCTGTAACTAGATAATGTAATGCCTAGATATTTAAACTCCATCACCTGTTTTTTTATCTGACCTTACACCTCCAATTTACAGTTTTAAAGTTTCTGGCGGTTAAATTAAATTGATGCAGCATACTTTGTAAATCATCTTCACTTTGAGAGAGTAGTATGGCGTCGTCTGCATAGCAGATTATTTTAAGTTATTTTTCTCCCATTTGGTATCCTTGTTTAGTTTTTACTTTTTTTTATATTTCATTTATAATCGGACTGAACAATAGAGAACTCAGGGAATCTCCCTGTCTTATCTTATAGCCAGCTTCAATAGGGTCGGTTAGTTCTTTTTTTTTTTATTGTGTTCATTTGGTGGATATTTTCGATCGTTTTGATTATTCCTCTTGCGTACAATAAGTGGATAACGCCCTTTAATTTGATCCGGCAAAATGCCTTCTTAAGGCATAAGGTTACTAAGTTGAATATTAAAAATGTCACAGGGTTAAATACCAACTAGAAAAATTATGTTATTAGAGATTTTTACAGTCCCAACGATATCTGTCCTATTCATGGCCGTTCAATTCAACTAGATCTGCTCTTATAAATATGTAACAGATAAATAAATATTAAATTTAACCAATTAATCAATAACCAACAAAACACACAGCTCAAAATCACATAAGAGACTTGTTTTCTGAACTTTCTCAATATTATTTGATTGCGCTACCTTTAAATGAGACAAAATCTGTACAAGATCACGAAACTCAACTTAACGCTTATCCCCAGGAACCGAACGATTTTTCTCTTTTTCGTAATGTACATAACTCAGTAGCTAGTGGATGGTGCTTTTTTCATTTGGATTACTTTTCGTTTTCGACGAACTAAAGTGAACGAGGTGGTACAAACAAAAAGAAAAAAAATACATATTGTGTAGCTCACCATTTTCTGTATTAAACACATAGGTTAGGTAAAAAGTTGATGTATCGCTTGGGCATTAATAACAGATAACCTGTTGTGCTTTGATTAATGGGAGTTTTTAGTTATTTATATATAAAGTTGTGTGCAAGGTTATTGCATGTAAAAACAAAAGCACATTTTTTTTGCAATTTCCTTCGTTTCCCAGATTTTAGGAGATTTCGTTATTATTTATACAAAACTGTCTACAAATTTGAGAATATTTCGCATTTAGTTATATAAAAGCTGTCTTATAAAGAAGCTGTATTCAAAAACAAAAAAAATTTCTAGTATTTTCAAAATTGTTTGTTTAATATGTTTCAGTTAAAAAAAATAATAATTGATGGATTCGACCGTTACTTGATGAAAATTCGTTTTATGTAACAATAAAACACTGAAAATTTTCACAAAAATTTATTATAAACTCTTATTACTACAGCTGTTTCAACTGATTGCTTTCTCAAGTGATCTATTTTTGGCTTGGGTTTACACTTTATAGTCTTTAATAAAATAGGTTAAGAAGGGAAGAACTGTTTGTCTCAAGTTTTATATCTGTGTTTTTAATTTGTTAATTTCCATAAATTCTGACAAAGATAGCTTAAGGTCTTTATTTTGAATGTAAAGAATTTTAAATTCGTCATTAAAAAAATGATTATGATCTAGAAGGTGAAGTGCGTATGTATAATCTGTTTTTCTATTACCGAAAGCCCTTTTATGTTCTGCTATTCGTTTATTAATATTTCCACCAGTTTGACCGATGTAAGTTTTTGGGCAGTCGTCACATATAAGTTTGTATATACCACTGTCTAAGTGCTTTTTATTTTGGCTCTTGTTGTTCTTAATATATTTAATATATATTAATATATATTTTAATATATTAAAAACAACAAGAGCCAAAATAAAAAGTACTTACACAATCATGTATACAAACTTAAATGTGGCGTCTGCCCAAAAACTTACATCGGTCAAACTGGTAGAAATTTTAAAAACCAAATAGTAGAACATAAAAGGGCTTTTAATAATAGAAAAACAGATTCTACATACGCAGTTCGCCTTCTAGATCATATTCATTCTTTTAATGACAAATTTAAAACTGTTTACATTTAAAATAAAGGCCTTAAGCTATCTTTGTTAGAATCTATGGAAATTAACAAATTAAAAAGCACAGATATAATTCTACATGACCAACTTAAGACAAACAATTCTCCCCACCTCAAATTATTTTATTAAAGACTCTAAAGTGTAAACGCATGCCAAAAATAGATCACTAGGGAAAGGCAATCAGCCGAAACAGCTGTAGTGATAAGAGTTTAAAATCAATTTTTGTGTAAGTTTTGAAAACAAAGTTTTCAGTGTTTTATTGTTGCAAAAAAATAAAAATTTTTGGTAAAATCCGTAAAATACGGTTAAAATAGAAATTTGATAGATCTACCATTCAAAGTAATACACGATTCTATTACATAACGCATTTGTAATGCCAATAGCATATACAGCTAAAAAATTCTATATAAATCGTGAAGAAAACCAATCAAGGATTTTTTACAAGTCAACCGATTAAAGCCAGTTAACTTTTAAAATAGCATTTTTTTATTCAAATAATACAATATGATTAAGGCTATTACGACGCTAATAATCGCTATAAAAATAAATATATTTAGTGTATTCATTACATCCTGTTCATTTATTCTTAATTTACTCCAGTCGTAGGAGACAAAAATCCACTGAACCTCAAAAAATTATACGAACAAGCTGAATTTTGCAAAGTGTATCAATTGTAGGATACCAAAAAATATGCAAAAAAAGTTAACCACTTTTACTTCCGGATTTTTCCATAAAACCCCTCTCGCAGCTAAGATAATTTTAAACTAAAATCTTTATTAGCATTTTTTGTCTAGGATGACCGTTGACCAATAAATTGATCAATGGCAGAAGAATGCACCAGGAAAGTGGAAACCACTGCATTAAAGGTTCAACAGAACATCCCTATTCATTCATCATGGCAAATACGCAAAAAAGTCAAACCGTTACTGATCCTGAAATCCGGAAACCAAGATCTGACAGGGAAGGAAAATATCATGTAAAAGACGAGGCCTTCCAGGTCGATAGCAAGCAAAATCCTCGTTAAGATAATAAAATTTCACGTCTAAGAATACACAAATGTTGACGAATAAGACTTGCAACATGGAATGTAAGAAGCTTGTACTAGCCAGGAAAATTAGACAATTAAATACAAAAAATAACCTGAATGGAAATAGATATAGTGGGCTTAAGTGACGTACAATAGCCAGACACTGGCAAACTTATATTAAAAAATGGGCATGATGTATTATGCTGGAAACAATGATCCGGCCCATCGCTATGGAGTCACTACTCAGAGAGAGTGATAATGGTTCAGCTGAAGACAACAAGTTAACTTAATTCAAGTATACACACAAACAGCGAATAAGGATGAAGGGGAGATAGAAATTTTTTTACATGGAGTTAGACAAAATTTTAAGATCTATTAAAGAAGAAGACATTACAATAGTAATAGGAGATTTTAAAACTGTTGAGGATGTTGGGGAATTTGGACTAGGTGACAGAAACGAAAGAGGGGATTGACTTGTGGATTTTTGACAAAATGAACATTTTGCAGTAATGAACACAATGTTGCAACTACCCGATAGAAGATTACACACTAGGCGATAACAAAGAACGCATAGTCAGAAATCAAATAAACTATATATTAGTTAAAAATATATAGAAAAACTCAACTAAAGCAGTAAATGCATACCCCGGAGCAGATGTCAACTCAGACCATAACCCGCTGATAGCTAGAATGCAAGTGAAACTCAAAAAGATGGTAATACCTAAAAAAACAACGCTTGATTATAAACAATCAGGAAAAAGAGATATACATCAAGAAGTAATCCAACAAGTCAACTTAAATCTAAAAGAAGCAATTTTAACATCAGAAAATGTCAATGAAAAGTAAAGCAATATTCAGAAGCCATTACTAAAGGCTGCAAAAGAAAAATTTACAGCCTGAAAAACAAATAAAAAATAGAAGTGAATGACTTCAGAAATTCTAGCATTAATGGAAGAAATGAGAAAAGCCAAAGGAAGAAATAAGCCAAAATATCAAGAACTACAAAGTAGAATTAAAGTGGAGATAAAAAAGGCCAAGAAAAAATGGTTAACAGATCACTACATAGAAATAGAAGAGTATGACATAAAATATGATAGATTTAATATAATTAAAAAAATAAAAGAACCAACAAATACTAAAAAACGAGCACACTATGGGATACTCAAAGATGATAATGGTAAACTCATTGCAGACATCAAAGATAAGCTAAGATTTGGGCAAGAATACATAATGACACTATACGACAATGATATAATAATACAAGTAGAATCATAGGAACAAACAGGACTAAAAATAATAATGTGCTAATTGGAACAGGCAATTAGAAATGCAAAAACCGCAAAATCAGGAGGCCCAGGTCAAATACACACTGAGCTACTTAAATGCATTGACGAAGAAACATTGCATATACTTTTAGATCTGTTCAACAAAGTATATACAACAGGAGTAATATCCGAAGATTGGTTGCTGTTCACGTCTGTAATATTACCAAAGTCAGTACATGCGACAGAATGCTTAGATAGAGTACAGAACAATTTTCGTGAGAGGCTCTATTCGCTTTTAACGTTTTCAGGCAAAGACGACTAGATATGAACCAGGATCTCTATGTCTGCTTTATAGTTTATCAAAAGTCTTTTGATAGAGTACGACATCAGAAATTCGTAAAACTGTTAAAAGACAAGAATGTGGATGGTCGAGATATAATGGTCTGTACTGGAATTAAAAAGCAAAAGTTAGAATCGAAAATGTGGATACAGAAACTATAGAAATCAAAAAAGGTCTTAGATAGGGTTGTGTGCCATTGTTATTCAATCTTTACAGCGAAGCTATTTTTAAGGAAGCAATATCAGGGGAACAAAAGGGTATATCAATAAACGGAAAAATCTTAAACAACATAAAATTTGCAGACGACATCGCTGTTTTTGCAGACAGTCTAGAAATACTGCAACGCTTAGTTAATAGATTACGTCAAGTCAGTATAAAATATGGACTACAAATGAACGTTAAAAAAACCAAGTGCATGATTATTTCTAAGTAACATACAGTAGGAAGGCTAGATATCGAGGAAAAACAAGTAGAAAGACTAAATAACTACAAATATCTGGGAACCTGGGTAAATGAAACACTGACCAAGGTAGAGAAATAAGGACAGGCATTGAAATTGCAAGACAAGCATTTATAAAAATGAAAACAATGTTTGTTAATCGAGAGATTCCTCTGGAGCTGAGGATAAGAGCCTTAAGATGGTGCCTAATAAACCTTAAGAGAAAGCTGAACACTAAAAGTGGATAATATAAACAAGTTGTAATCATTTAAGATGTGGTGCTATAGAAGGATTTTGAAAATACCATGGACCCAACGAGTTACAAATGCATAAGCGTTAAGAAGGCTACTAAAGAATTGCGAGGTCATACAACAAGAAAACTGGAATATTTAGGCCGCATTACCAGAGGTGCAAAATATGAGATATTAAGGCTCATAATGCAAGGTGAAAACAAGAGTAAAAGATCCATAAGAAGACGAAGAATTTCCTGGCTAAGAAACCTAAGAGTATAGTTGCAGCTCAGTAGATCTTTACAGAGCAGCCGCCAATAAGGTACGGATAGCTGTGATGATAGCCCACTTCCGATAAGAGAAGGAACTACAAGAAAAAGACGTGTAGAATGAACCAATCTCTTATAAACAACGCTTGAAGCACACATCGATTTTAAATATGTTACGCACGCGAAATCAATGTTCAATAAAATTTGTTTTAGCTCGACGATCTTATTCTTATTCGAGTGTCTTATCGACAACAATCAAAATGCGTTTTAAAGGTGAAGAGTGTAGCTTTCGTATGCACAATTTATAATTTGCCGCAAATAAACATAGTTTTTAAAAATGTGTTTAATAAATTACGTGACGCAATTTTTGCCATTTTTTTATGATTCTCATGAGATTAATATTCCTTTCATTGACCGACCAATACCAAGTTTCAATTACTAGAGCCCAATCTTTATAACCTATAGCATGAAATTTAGTTTTAAGTTTAACAACAAATGTAAGGCATGTGAAATATGCTTAAGAAATGCTGAATTTAAACTTTCACACTACAAACAATATAAAACATGTAAAACTACTATTTTTCAGTTACAATAGTACGTTTTTTAAAAGTTTTTAGCTTTTGCTGCAAATTCACCCAAAACCGTCTTCTTTAGGCATTTTCTGTTACGTGCGATCGTTTGTAATATAAAAGTTTAAATTTTGCGTTTTTTAGCAATATTTCAAATTCCATAGTTTTGTTGCCATAACTCAAATTTTAAATTTTATGTAGGATTTTAAAGATTGGTCTCTAAAAATGGAAATTTCACTACGAGCGGTCAATACAAGTGATAAATTTTATTAATCTCACGAGAAACGTAAAAATGGCAAAAATCGCACAACGTTTATTTATTGAACAGATTTATAGAAACTAAATTCATTTGCGCAAAATACAAAAATTACATACGAAAGCTGCACTCTCTACCTTTAAAACTATTTTGATTTGTGTTCATACGACGCAATGATCAAAAGATATCAAATTTTTACCGTCTTATTGATACAAAAGTTATTTAACTGATTTCACGCGCTCAACTGACATTCAAAACCGCCGGTTGCTTTAAGCATTGTTTCTAAGAGAACAGTTCATTCTACATAAAAAGTGCTAATAAACATTTTAATTTAAAATTATCTCAACTGCACTTTTCATTTGAAAATTTTTTGTCTACGGCGTACAGATTCTTGGTAAATCGATTTATTTGCGTTTTTACCCCCCTACCAGGAGCGTTTCGGGAGTGAAGGCTTTTTTTGAGTCCCAAAATTGATATTCTAAAGAAAATTCAGCTTGTTTGTATAATTTTTAGGGGTCAAATCTCTGACGACTGGACTAATTCCAACTAGTGCACCGAGCAATATGCGTACTTTTTACCATTGAACAATTTTATCGAAGTATTTTATCAATACGGTTTTCAAATTATTTGATTCTGACATATTAAATTATTCTAAATAATTAGTTGTACTGTAGACACTGGATAGTTGTGAAAATATATCACAATTTAACCAAATGCTTGTATTGCAAAGTTACACAAAGTTATTTTATCTTGGGTACCACTTTGTTCACTATTTTCTTAAATAAATATACAACATTTACAAGTATAAAAGTATTTATTGCCTGAATATTGCTTTACTCCCCAATCCCTGCTTATTCTTTTGATTATTCATCCAGTTTATTAATAAGCATGATTTTTTCTTAAGCATAAAGGGTATACATAGATTGTATGAAAAGGTAAAATGTACTCGTAGATGTATTATAAAACTAGCAAGTTAAAAGTAAATTTATATTTTTATAGAATTATTTACTAAGTAAATTAAATAACATACAGTGTGATTCACCTAAGCCATTAAGCGGAAAACACACCTCACCGATCACGACGCGATGGCGATCACGATGAATACCGCGATTCGACACGTCTAAAACAAACAAGTGAACCAGCACATACTGGTGGCGACCTGCTGGCGATCAAAGGAATTTGTGCAGCGTTCTGAGGGCAATCGCAGCGATATAATTAGTTTAGTATTTAGAACACAGCAATTTATGTTTATCGCAGGTCACGCCGATGTAAATGAAAATGGATATCAGTAGAAAGTAAGCCACTTTGGCACACTTTGGTCTTTGACCTCTGACGTCACAAGACCTGTTGACACCTGATCAAGACCTGATCAAGACTTGTTCGACACCTGATCAGGACTTGATCAAGACCTGTTCGTGACATAATCAAGACCTGATAAAGACCTGTTCGAGAACTAGGTCTTGGGCAGGTCTTGATTAGTTCCTAAACAGATCTTGATCAAGTCTCGAACAGGTCTTGATTAGGCCTTGATCAGGTCTCGAACAGGTCTTGATCAGGTCTTGATCAGACAGCGCTTGTGACGTCAGAGGTCAAAGGTCAAATTGTGCTAAAGTGGCTTACTTTCTTCTGATATCAAAAAACTTGAAATTAAAATTGTAAAATGCGTATATTGTTCGACCTTTCCCAGCCAGATTATAAGAACGTATTAAAAATAAAATCGTTCTGTAGCAACTGGTTCCCTAAAATTTGTTTGTTGTTTGGTGATATTTTGCCCAATAAATGTTATCAAAGCTTTCAAAATATACAATTTGGAAACAGCTATCGTCGAATTTACGTTCTCCTCCGCCAATCCTCACGGTCCAAAGCATGTTCCTCCTCCAAACCTCTCATTTCAATTCATTTCAATTCCTTCATTCCATGAGCGTCAAGGTCTACCTCTTTTTCTTCTTCCAGGGGGCTTTCATCTGTGAAGTTTTTGGGGCCAACATTCGTCAGGCATTCTCAATGGGTGTCCAAACCATTTTAAACCTCTTCTTTATATTCTGTCATTGGCGTCTCTGTGGCATTTATGTTATTGCATATAGATTCGTTGGTCTTCCTCTCCAAGCGTTGATGTTCTAGTACTTCTTCTCAAATAATCCATTTCAACAGCCAACAATCTTCTCTTCAGGTCTGTATTAATTGTCCATATTTTAGAGCTATAATAATGAACTGATTCAACCATGGTTTGCCCTATTCATTTTATGTTCCTTTTAGAAATGTTGCGATCCTTACGTTACTGATTAATTCGGTCTTTAATTTTGGTCTCTCCCAAGCCATTCTTATCTATTAATGCACATAAATATTTAAAATTTATCCACTTGTTTGATTTCCACGTCCTCATCTATCAACACTTCAAACCTAGCATCTGAATTGATAACTAAATATTATGTTTTCTTCATCCTGACTTGTAACTCCCCTTTTTACATATTCTCTGTATAGACGCTTTATCATAAATTCTAGATCATAAGAAACTGGAGCTAGGACGACTTGGTCATTCGCAAAGTTTAGGGAGAATAGTACGTCATTTCCTATGGGGATTCCCATTCCCTGGCAGTGATTTTCGAATTTTTGAGGGTTGCATACAACCCTATGGTCGGTATATAAATTAAACAGAAAGGGTGACATACTGCATTCTTGTCTTAGTCCTTTAGTTACTTTTATTGGGTCTGTTTTTAGTTTATTTCCGATTTTTAGGTAAGTAGTACCTATACTTCTGTGATTATTCCTAAAGGATATAGACTAATGACGAGTTGTTGTAGAGCTTGCCACAATTTAAGTCTTGGAACTGTATCATACGTCCTTTGTAGTTTGATTAAGGCTAGATGTGCTTTTGGTCTTCGCTTTCATCTTGTATTTTTCAATTTATTATCTTTCCAAACAATTCCCCGAAAGTGGGTAGGACACTTAATCCTCTGTAGCAGTTAGGATTTTTTCGGTTATACTTTTAAAAGATGGACACTTGGTGACCGGTTTTCCATTCAGATGGTACATTAATTGATTGAACGCATTGATTCATTAAATTAGCTTTCAAAATTCATTCTAAAGGATGTATAGAAACGGTTCTTACCTTTGCGAAGCTCTGAGTACAATTATTGAAATTCTCCGTTCCTCCATTCTCTGTTCCTCAGGTTACTGTCATGTACATAAAAATCTCTCCTTTTTCTGCACAATAAACTGCACTAATATGCATTTGTAAATGGAAAAAATAGAATGCCTACGCATACCTTTTATTAAATTAGTGCAATGATTCTAGTTCTTGCAAATCGTACATTTTATAAACTATATTTCCGGGTGTATTTCAAATCGCAGGTCGCTATCGGTCCGACGTGTTCGCTTTCTACAGAAACTAGTGGACGCGATCGCGATCGTGGTAGCTTAGATGTGTTCTCCGCATTATTAGGACATTGAAAATTTTTCGTACATATACAGGGTAAGCCAAACCTTTGGTCTTCTTTTGCTACGACTACAAAATAACTAATAACGACTAACAAAACTGATGTATATGAAAGATGTCTGCAATTAAAAGTTATTTTCGATTATACAGGGGCAGTCGGAACAAAGCAATGAACCAAAGTTTTGTTTTTTTTAATGGAATGCTCTGTATATTAAAGCATTTTTGAATATTTTTTAAAAATATGAAGTGTTTGTAATACTTCTTTAGGTCTATAGTTAATAATTTTCGATGTATTACCACTTTATTGAGAAAAATGACAATATTTAAAGTGCTGTGGATTAGGTTTCCAAGGTAATACAATTTTTTTTGTAAAAATTGTAATAGCCTATTAAAATTTTATCACTTCAATGTCATTTTTAAATAATTTATTATCTTTGACATCTAGCCATACAGTAAACAGTGTGATCTCCATTTTTAAATACAAAAATGTTATCTTTTTTTTAAGGAAACACCCTGAATATTTTTATTATATTTTGTAAAAAATGTTGCAACCCCTCTTTTGGTAAGAGGTTGTACATAACTACCATGTTTCGTTTTATAGAAATTAAGAGAAATGTTTTTATTAAATACTCCAGCTAGTGGCAAACACTCAATAAAGTCTGGTAGATATATAACTTTTTAGTGCAATATATAACACTGTATGTGTAAAGTTCATCTTTGTTACAATACCTAAAAATATAATGCCAAAAAATGCTTAGAATATATCAACATACAACAGATGGAAAGAATACTGTGGACGACTGATGATGGAGGAAAGCACAGACGCCCCATCACAACAAGAAGATGTCAGTTTTGCGACGGAACCTGGCGTACTTAAAAGTGAAGTTGAAGCAGCAATTATGAGGCAAAAAAGTCAAAAAGCTGCCGGTCCAGATAACATACCTATTGAAATGATTTGGGCCCTAGATGACGTTGGAGTGGATATAATACATCAAATTTGTCAAAGAGTGTGGGAGACAGATAAATGGGCTGAGGACTGGACACAATCACTATATATTCCCATACATAAAAAGGGAGCGAAAGATTTATTTAGCAACTATCGCACAACTGCTCTAATTGCGTATTGCAGTAAGATACTCTTACACATAATTCTCGAGAGGATAAAGCCCTTTTTACTACCTAACATTGAGGAGGAACAAGCAGGTTTCATCCCAGGACGTGGTACTAGAAAACAAATTTTAAACGTACGGCAGATTGTAGAAAAATCCAGAGAATTCAACATCACAACATATTTGTGCTTCATAGATTATAGTAAAGCTTTCGATTTGGTCAACTGGAGTAAAATGTGGCAGGTTTTGTCTGAAATGGGAGTCCCTAATCATCTGATACTGCTAATTAAAAGCCTGTAAAATAACAATTATGCCAGAGTTAGAATAAATGGGGAACTAACTGACAGTTTCAGGGTCACAAAGGGCGTGAGACAAGGCTGCATACTAAGCCCAATTTTATTTAACATCTATGGTGAATGGATAATGCGGAAAGCTACTGAGGACTGGAACGGTGGCATCACCATTGGCGGGAAGAAGATTTGCAACTTGAGATATGCAGATGATACTACTATCCTCGCTAGTTCTGAAACTGAATTGATTCACCTGCTACAACGGATAGAAGACGTAAGCTTAACGATGGGCCTTAAAATAAACAGGGATAAAACGAGAATCATGATAATTGACAGAGCTAACAACAATCAAAATCATCTGGTTAGGATAAACAATATCGCTGTTGTAGATAAATTTGTGTATCTGGGCTCATTAATAACCAACAAAGGAGGCTGTACTAAAGAAATAAAGCGGCGGTCAGCAATCGCAAAAAAGCGCTATGGCAAAATTAACAAAAATTTGGAAAAGCCATGAAATTACTACCGATACAAAAATGAGACTAGTAAGAAGTCTAGTTTTTCCAGTTTTTACTTATGCATCGGAGTGCTGGACCCTTACTGAGAAAGACAAAAGAACATAGATGTATTTGAGATGTACTGCTGGAGACGAATGCTGAGAATACCATGGGTGGCCCGAAGAACAAATGACTCCATACTGGTCCAGCTAAACATAAAGAAAAGACTAAGAACACAAATTACAGAACAGATAATAAGCTATTTTGGACATGTGCTTCGCAGAAATGGTCTTGAAAAACTTACCATCCAGGGAAAAGTAGAAGGCAAAAGAAGTAGAGGTAGATCTCCTACACGATACACGGACCATATTGTTGCTACCATTGGCGCTCCATTGTCAGAATGTGCTAGATTGGCAGAAGATAGAAAAACGTAGAGGAACATTGGAAAAATTACCTAACAGCTTCATGATATCACGATACCTGCATCAGGTTAACGACTAAGAAAAAGAAGAAGAAGATACCAACATATAATATATCTCCATACCTACTAACGATATTTTGCTATTAACTCACATTAACCTTCTCTTGTTGTTTAAAACGTTCTTAATGTTTGGCATTCCTTTCCTCAGGTAGCGTAGCTTCCTCCGTGGATGTCTTAGTTGTTGCTATGGAATCCTCAGAGTCTTCTAACGTTATTGCCACAAATTGGTCGCATTACATATGTAGTGATTCTTTTCCAAGTTAACATGCTCCTTTTCTAACTTGTCTGCACTGTATGAAGACGACCAATAGTCAGAAATACATATATACGGTTGCCTTCCTTCTTTTACATATATTTTATTATATATTTTTTTCTTTGTTTTCGGTTATGTCGATACCTAATAATTTTATTTTGCTGTTCACTTACATTAACCTTTTCTTGTTGTTTAAAACGTTCTTAAGGTTTGACATTCCTTTCCTCAGTTAGCGTAGCTTCCTCCGTGGATCTGTTAGTTGTTGCTATGGAATCCTCAGAGTCTTCTAACATTATTGACACAAATTGGTCACATAACATCTGTAGTGATCCTTTCCAAGTTACCATGCTCCTTTTCTAACTTGGCTGCACTGTATGAAGACGACCAATAGTCAGAAATGTGTATATATGGTTTCGTTTCATCTTATATACATATTTTATTATATTTTTTTCCTTTGTTGCGAGCTATGCCGATACTTGCTAACTATATATATATATATATATATATATATATATATATATATATATATATATATATAATAAATAAATATATATATATATATACTTATGTATATATATATATATATATATATATATATATATATATATATATATATATATATATATATATATATAGACTTAGGTTCATTAAAAAAATTTTTTCAAGAAATAATATTGACTAAAAAAACATTCTATGACAGACATAATACGGTTTAAAAGGTATACTTTTGACTTACTAAGCATGTAAAAATTCGTAACTAACAAGTAGACGTCACAATTAAAATAATATTAAAAACATAGGACATACCTACTAAGTCACTACATGTAAAATGTATTTAAAATCTAATGTGTTGTTTATTGATGTTAGTTTATCGTTTAAACAATCAGTTATTTTAACATCATAGGCGTTCTAAGATTGTCTTTTTTTATGTGTTTTTAAATTAAGTTAATATATTTTGTTCAAATTGTTGACATCTTTTTTATCGTTTATTGCGTTATTATTTTTTTTTATTTGTATAGACTCTAAAAGCTCTCTTTTCTTGTTGTTAGGTTTACTTTTTAGGATCTTGGTTTTTTCAAAATCAAATTTATGTTTTTTTTTTCGTTTTCATGTTTTGTGAGGGCGGTTGAGTTTTTTTTTGTCATATTTGTGAGAACATATTCTTGAGTTAAGTAGCTGACTGGTTTGTCCAACCTAAACTCCATCACAATTCGAGCAGGAAATTTTATATACAACATGCGATCTTTTTAGTAGAGGGGTTTTTGTTTTTAATCTGGACCTGACCTTACATAGAGAAAACAGCACTAAAACTACTTCATGGTACACCAAAAAAACCTGGTCGTCGATATATCTGAATTTCAACTCACATTATCCCCTGTCTCAAAAGAAATCAGTAGTTATCGGACTCGTCGATAGAGCTATTACATTATCCGATCCTATTAATAGACCTCAGGCCATTAAAAAAGCAAAAACAGCACTAACACTTAATTCATACCCACACCACCTTATCGACAACACTTTCAAATCGCGATTGCATAAATTTTACAATAACAATAATAACAATGAAAACAACACGGTAAAGAAAAACTATATGTCTCTCTCTTATATAAAAGGATTATCAGAGCAAATTGCAAATCTTTTGTCTAAACATAACATTACGGTTGCTCATAAAGGGCACAATCTTTTGAAAAAGAATTTTAAGATTAAAAACAAAATCCCCTCTACTAAAAAGATCGCATCTTGTATATGAAATTCTCTGCTCGAATTGTGATGGAGTTTATATTGGACAAACCAGTCAGCTACTTAACTCAAGAATACATTCCCACAAATATGACAAAAAAAAAACTCAACCGCCCACACAAAACATGAAAACGAAAAAAAAAACATAAATTTGATTTTGAAAAAACCAAGATCCTAAAAAGTGAATCTAACAGGAAGAAGAGAGAGCTTCTAGAGTCTATACAAATAAAAAAAAATAATAACGTAATTAACGATAAAAAAGATGTCAAAAATTTGAACAAAATATATTTTAACTTAATTTAAAAACACATAAAAAGACAATATCAGAACGCCTATGATGTTAAAATAACTGATTATTTAAACGATAAACTTACATCAATAAATAACACATTAGATTTTAAATACATTTTACATGTAGTGACTTAGTGAGTATGTCCTATGTTTTTAATATTATTTTAATTGTGACGTCTACTTGTTAGTTACGAATTTTTACATGCTTGGTAAGTCAAAAGTATACCTTTTAAACCGTATTATGTCTGTCATAGAATGTTTTTTTTTTAGTCAATATTATTTCTTGAAAAAGGCATGGATTTCCTGCCGAAACGTCGAAAAAAGACTTTTTATAGGTAACAGTTAATTCCAATCATCAGCGAGAAACGCTACCACCTGACTTAACAATGGCAAATGCGACCTTGCCGAAACATCTTTAAAATAATGGTTTTCATTAAAACCAAAATTATTTAACGCGGAGTCAAACCCGGAAAACTACAGAACTACAGCAAGCACATATAACTTCCGCGGAAATTTCAAGTGTAACAGGTTAAGAAACTACGTAGTTGGTCTGCAAGCTCAACGCTGCCCACTTTTTTTATTGTAGTCTTCCACGACGCTGGGACAAGGTAAGTTAATTGTCGAACCATATTTTTTTATCGGAAAATATGTTTTACTTTTCGAAAACAATTCGATTCATTAAATTTCAAAGTTTATATTTTTCTTTTTATACTGTTATGTCTATTATATCTACTACATTTTTTATCCATAAAATTTATTTGCAATGTAAACTGTTTTGTTATCTATCTACACAAAATAACCAATGTTAGTATTAGAATACCTATAATCAAATTCTTCACGTTATAATTCCTTTACTTTCACATTTCGAGGCAAAACCTTCCTGGTGTTATTAATTTTACCATATTTTTAATGTGTTTTATAGTTTTAGTCCTTTTAAAACGATCATAGTTTCATCTACATCAAGTTTCATTTTACCCTAATAATGTGTAGTGAATTAATTTCTAACTTAGAGAATATATTATAGACCAAATTTTGAGTGCACAATTTTTATTGCCTTTGAAAATTTGATGGTTAACGTTTATATGTTTTGCTGACATCTCGAAACGATTACTTGACATGGTTTTCAAAACAAGAGGCATGTGTTACTCTTCGGAAGTATTCCATTACATCTTCTAAGAGGAAAGCTATTGGAAAGTCTTTGATTTGTTTTCATTCATTTTGTTCCGTTTCACTGCATTTGAATAATATTATATTTATATTTCTGTACGTACGTTTACATCAGCCCTAATTCGTATTCTACCTTTTGTTGATAAATTTAAATACACTTACCGGCACGAAAAACAGAGCACTTGCACTTTTAAAATAAAATCTTAAAATATTAATTCTTTTTCAACTTTTATGATTATAATAAAGTTAATATAAACTGTTTTAAGTAATTTCTAATAAAAATTAGTGCTTATCCGAACAAATGCATAAAAAATCACAAATAAAGAATACACTATTCTTTTTTAAAAGTGCAAAGGTAGCTATTGATATTTTATTGTTATTCTTTTATTTTTGTTGATGTGAGTAAACTGTCAAGTCAAATCAAGTGTCAAACACACTTTAAAGTTGAATTGCGTTGATTTAATCTTAAGAAGAAGTGAGCAATATATTGCTCAAAAGTATCAAATATCCAATACTACTGTGCATCGTATTTTTACACGTTTCTTAATAACCAAAGCTAACACTAGATGGCCTGGAATCGGTCCCCTACAAAGAACTAGTGCCTGTGATGATCGCTTTATCCTGTTACAAAATCTATGAGATCGTCGTGCCACGGCTGTACAAATCCATACTCAACTACAGTACATCCGAATTACTAACGTAAGTGAACGAACAATTAGACGAAGGCTTGGAGAAGCAAATTTAAGCAGTCGCAGATCTGCAACGGGCCTAGAACTTCTCAGGCTCTATCGAGTTGCGCGCCTTCAGTTTGTCGGAAACCATGCTCATTTTACTGTAAATAATTGGAGGCATGTTTTATTAACCAATGAGTCCAGGCCACTCCAGGTTTACCTTGCGGTCTCCAGATGACCGTGAGAGAGTATAGACCACATAAGCTTTATGCAGAAAGTTCCTTCAGTCCTAGACTAGGCTATCATCATCATCATCACGTAGCGCTACAACCCTGGGTGAATCTTGATTGACTGTACAACTTTTTTCCAATTTGTTCGGTCTCCCATCAACTTAGGGTCAAATGGAATGTTCATTTTCCGGAGATCTGCTTGGATGTTATCTCTCCATTGCATTCTGGGATGTCCGAGTGGTCTTTTGCCTGTGGGAATCTTCTCCCATACTAGTTTTACAAGTCACTCGTTATGCAGTCTCTGCACGTGGCCTGCCCATCTTAGTCGCTGTGATTTAAGTTCTTGGGCAATATCGGCGTCATTGTAGAGTGCTTTTAATTCGATATTGGTGAGGCTAGGCTATCAAGGGGGTCAATTATGGTGTGAGTTAGAATTTCTCTAAAGGTACATACATCGTTTTGAGAGACTGCGTAACAGCTGCCAGGTACATTGATAAATTTCTTCAAGATTTTGTTGTGCCTTATGCTGGTTTTGCTTGAAATGACTTTGTTCTGATGCATGATAATGCCAAGCCTCACAATGCAAGAATCACTCAACAGTTTTCAAATGAAGTAAACATTTCTGTAATGGATTGGCCAGCATTGAGTCCAGACGTAAACCCAATCAAATTTGTTTGGGCGAAGGATACGAAGTTGTGTTCCTGTCCCTTTAACCTTAAATCAGTTACAAGAAGCCCTTTTAGAGGAATGGGAATTTATTTCTCAGCAGGACATTTCTCATTGATTTTAGGCATACCAAAGAGAATTCAGGCAATAATTCGAGCACGTGGAGGAAACATTCATTATTAAAATAAGTTTGTCCTGGCACATGATTTAAGTTTTTATTAATTCAGCGTTATTTTGTTGTAACATTTACTAACCTTTTTTTCGTAATTTTTAAATTGTTACATACTGAAACTCTTTCTTGTTCAAAAGTTAAATTTTTATTATAAATTACGTAAAATAATTTGTTTCGTTTGTGTTTATGTTATTATAATAATAAAAGTTTAACGAAAATTAAAATTTTAAGTTTTTATTAAAAATGCAAGTGCTCCGTTTTTTGTGCCGGTGACTGTAGTTTGTATCAAAAAATGGAAACCTTCCAGCTGTCAGATAAAGATAGGATATGTAACCAAGCTATAGCTTTAGTTGATTTTTTATTATGAAAAATAGAAAACAATGGATAGACCACAAAAATCACAAAAAAAAAATAGGATAATAATAAAGGTCGCGAACAAATAAAATTGTCTATCACCAAGTGATACATATTAACAAAAATATTAAGCAACAAATACTCTTTATTAAGTACTGAAAGTAATTATTACTTAAATGAGAATAAGCCACAATTAAAAGTTAAAGTAAATTTATTGACGTTTCAATTTCCTCTTCGAAAATCGTTCCCAAAATACAGACATTAGTAAATTAAACAAATTTTGTTTTATTGTTACTTGGTGCAAAATTCTTCTAATAATTTAATTTTATCTCATTTTAAAATGATATTGCCAATATTGTTGAGTTGCGTTTCTGGGACGACTTGTAAGACAGTTCAATCGATTACATTAAATCAACTTTAACTTGAGAATATCCATCGGAAAAAATCATAGCATGTAATTCGTCTTTAAAAAGACAAACACATGACATGATGACAGTAAAATTCTCCTGTTAGTGATTCCATAGTAAATTATGAGGGAAAATCCAGGAAAAAACCTATAGTACTATCCCGACAAGGTAAATTTTGGTCGTGATTCAAATATAGTCCTAAAAGAAACGGACGATAAAAAGAGAAAAATTAAAGAAGCGACTCTAATTATGCTAAATGAATCCAATTGTGTCGCAAATTCCTAGGGAGGATGTAGTAGGATCTGGTTGCCAATATTAAAAAAAGAAGTTATTAAAAGAAAAATACCAGTATATGTAAGTCAGTATCATATAGAGTATACATCATTTATGTTTTTAAATAACAAACATGTAATATCAGAATTTGGTGTTTATTGAAAGTAAACTAAATGCACGACCAAATACTTACCATATCTGGATAGTATTACGAGGTTTTTTTTTCCGAGTTTTCCTCCATAATTTATATGGAATCGCTAAGAGAAGAATTTTACTATCATCATGGCATTTTTGTCTTTTTAAAGACGAATTACCTGCTATAATTTTTTTCTGACGGATATTCTCAAGTTAAAGTTGATTGCATGTAATCGAATGAACTATCTTACAATTAAAGTCGTCCCAGGAACGCAACTCAACAATATAGGCAATATCATTTTAAAGTCGTCTACTTTAAAATATATAATGTATGTCTGAATTGTCCATATAAATGAGTCAGAAAAACTAAATTAATAGAACATTTCACCAAGTAACAAAAAAACGCAAATGCAACGATCGGGGAGATACGTTGGAGATATTTTCGGAAACAAATGAATTGGTAATAATGAACACCTGGTTTAAGCTACACCCAAGGAAACTGTACACCTGGAAATCTCCACAGGACTCTGTAGGAAGGATTGTAAGAAATCAGATTGATTACGTGCTAATAAATAAGAGGTGTAGGAACAACTGTACATATGTCAAAACATACCCGGGGCAGACATAAATTCCGAACATGTACCAGTTGTAGGTAATTTCAAAGTCAGAATGAAGGTTACAAGTAAGTCGATGAAAAAATATGATGTTAGAAAACTGAAAGATTCTAATGTTCTACTGAAGATGAGTGAAAACCTTAAAACAAAGGTAATAAAATGCAAAAATGCAGGAACAATAGAGAAAAGTCTGACCATCATACAAGAAATAGTGAAAAAGATAACGGAAATCGTGAATGACCGATGGAATACTTGAATTCGTGGATCAGAGAAAAAAAAACAAAGAAAATTTCCAAGAATATAAGAGAATACATACCATCATCAGAAGAAAAATAAGAGATTCCAAAGAGAAACAAAAAACAGAACAATGTCAGGAAATAGAGGGGTATCAGAGTCGATATGTTAACTTCAACGTTCATCGAAAGGTGAAGGAAATAGCTGGAGAGTTCCGAAAACGCACCATCGGAAAAATAACAGATAATGAAGGCAATCTTGCCATAACCAGGAAAGAGAAATAGAAAGTATGGGAAAAATAC
This sequence comes from Diabrotica balteata, assembly GCA_918026665.1. NCBI lineage: Eukaryota > Metazoa > Arthropoda > Insecta > Coleoptera > Chrysomelidae > Diabrotica > Diabrotica balteata. The sequence goes on along the minus strand of OU898276.1, from coordinate 28,706,628 downwards.
TTAGAGAAGCTTTTCCATGATCTTAGAACAATACAAGAGCCCACCATTGCAGAAAATTCAGGTCCCGAAATCCTACCAGAAGAAATAACGGCAGCCGTCAGACAAATAAAGGATGGAAAGGCAACGGGACTTGATGAAATTCCTGTAGAACTGTTGAAGCTATTAGAAGAAGAACAAATAAAAATATATACATATATATCCCGTTTATAGCGTAATCCGCCTTTGGGTTCCCGTTCGCCAAGCCTGTCTATTCTGCCAGTCTTCTTCAAATAGATTTCTTGCTGACATGGCTTTTGCAATTCCTTGCATCCATGTTGTTGGTGGTCGTCCTCGTTTTCTTTTCTCTGGTGGTACCCATTCTAATATTTTTTTTGGTAGTCTTTCTTCCCCCATACGTCTAACATGTCCGTACCATGTCAGTTGTTGTTTTTCGATGTCTTCTATAATTGATCTTTGTACATTCATTTGATTTCTTATGTCCTCATTTCTCACATGTTCTAATCGAGACTTTCCCGCTGCTCTCCTCCAAAAATCCATTTCAACTGCTAAGAGGTTACCTTTAAGTTTTTGTGATAACTGCCATACTTCTGAGCCATACACGATTACTGGTTTCAATATTGTGTTATATATTCTTTTTTTCGTCTCCGGTCTTATATTTTTCTGCCATAGTACTGAATTCAATGCACCTATAACTCGTTTCCCTTTGGTTATTTGTTTCCCTACTGTCTTTGTTAGTTTTACCCCCAAATATATACATTGATCGCATTTCTTAATTTTCAAGTCTTCTAAGTCGAGGTCATCTGCAGTATTTTCTCCTCCTATGCAAAGATATTGCGTTTTTTGTAAATTTACTTCGAGGCCCCATTTTTTGTACTCTTCCATTAGTTTTCTAGCCATATACTCTAGGTCTTCCTTGTCTTGGGCAATAACTACCTGGTCATCTGCATAATGCAGCGTGTATAACGTTTCATCCCCAATAGACAGCCCCATCCCTTTACACTTCTTTTTCCATTGCCTGAGTGCTTCGTCGATATATATATTAAATAGTATGGGAGATAAACAACAACCTTGCTTCAGTCCTTTTGTTACCTGAAAACCATTATTAACCTTATTTCCTATTTTAACTTTTGATATTGTGTTGTTATATAGATCTTTAATAGCGTCGATTAGTGAAACGCTGATACTGGTTTTCTCCAATACTTCCCACAATTTCGCAACAGGCACGGTGTCATATGCTTTTGTTAAATCGACTAAAAGTAAATGCACTTCTCGAGATCTCAGTGTTCTTTTCTCGAGTATTTGGGATAAGCAAAAAATACTATCTATTGTGGATCGTCCCGCTCTGAATCCGTTTTGTTCTTCTGATTCAAAAGGACGGTATTCTTCGCATATGCGTTCTTTTATAATTCTCCCATATAATCTGCTAAGCGTACTCGTAACAGTTATACCCCGATAGTTATTGCAATCTTCCTTATTTCCTTTTTTATGGATAGATGTAATCCATCCTTCTTTCCAACTCTGTGGCACTGGTTCTCCGTGCAAGTGCCTATTGAAAACTTCTGTTAGTATCTCGAATAGTTTGTTGGTTCCATTTTTTATTAACTCTGCATATATCCCCTCTGGGACCGGAGCACGTCCATTTTTCAACAATGATATAGCTTTTTTAGTTTCTTCGATGTTAATTGTTGGAGGCTCTCCTTGAATCAGGATTTCATGTTGTTCTATGTTTTTGAATTCCGGTCTTTCTTCTACTAACAGTGTTTTATAGTGTTGTTCCCATTTTTCGGGCTCTATGGAGTGTATGGCTATTTGTTCTGTTCTGTTGGATCTGATGTTTTTTATAAATCTCCAGGATTCTTTTGATTTGCGGCCGCCAATATACGTATCTAATTCCTGACATTTTCTCTCCCAGCTTTGATTTTTTGACTCTATTATCGTGGATTTAAATTTATTTACCATTTTTCTATATTCTCTTTTGTGTTCTTGATCCTTTGTTCCCAACCATCTGTGATATAATTTTTGCTTTTGATCTTTCATTTCCTGTAGTTCATCATTCCACCAATTATTTGTCTTTCTGAGTTTGTTTACTCTTATTCCTAATGCTTCTTTGGCCGCTTGATGTATTCCCTTTCTTATTATGCTATGTAACTCTTCTGTTGTTTTATGTTTAAATTCCTGTGGTAGTTGTTGCTCCAATCTTTTTTTATACAATTCTCTAGTACTATCGTTGTCTAAACTTGTTAGATTATACTGTAGTTGTTCACCTTCTGCTGAGTGATTTTCATTTAGATTTTTGTTTTGTTGGTGTTTACCGTTTCCGCTTAGCGGTAGTATCATTTTAGCTTTTACTAGATGGTGGTCACTTCCACATTCGGCTCCTTGAAATACTCTTACGTCATGCACTTTTATTTTAGATTTTTGTTTCATTATTAGGTAATCAATTACTGATCTTAAGTTTCTTGTAGGCTGAGTCCATGTATATGTATGTATTTCCTTATGTTTGAAATACCCATTCATGATCCTTAGTGAGTTGTGTCTACACATTTCTATTAAGTTATTGCCATTATCGTTTGTAGTGTTTTCTCCATATGGTCCTATTGTTTTATCTTTTATTCTTCTACCAGTTCTTGCGTTGAGGTCACCTAGTATAATAGTTTCCCTTGAAACAAATAAAAATAATAACTGAAATATTTAATGAAATATACAATGCAGGAAAAATACCAGTAGAGTGGCTCAAATCGGAGTTCGTACCATTGCCCAAAAAACCTGGAGCAAAAGTTTGTGAAGATTACAGGACCATAAGCCTAATGAGCCATCTGCTGAAGCTGTTTTTAATGGTCATCCACAAAAAAATTTACCGGAAATGCGAGAAACAAATTGCGCCCTATCAGTTTGGATTTGTGAACGCCGTTGATACGAGGGAAGCTTTATTTAGCGTGAAGATATTGTTTCAGAAATGTAGAGATGTCAGCTGTAATGTTTTTGCATGCCCGATGGACTACAAAAAGACTTTGGATAGAGTCAGACATGAACAAATGATAGAAGTGCTAAAAAGGACAGGAATTGGCGGAAAAGACTTAAAAATAATAGATAACCTGTATTGGAATCAATCAGCGGTACTCCGAATAGATGGAGAATATACGGATCAGGTTAAAATCTTAAGGGGAGTGAGACAGGGTGCATTATTTCACCACTGATGTTTAATCTGTACCCGGAGCACATTTTTGAAAAGGGGCTAAAAGATATTGATGAAGGTATCCCAATAAAATGCGGTATGCACATGAAACAATAGTATATTCCAATACCATAGAATGACTGCAAAACTTGATAAACAAAAATGTACAAAATAACGAAAACAAGTAGAAAATATGGACTGGATATAAACACCAGCAAATTCAAGTTAATGATCATCAGCAAAGAAAATATAACTAGAGCAAATTGTAATGTAAACATAGCAAGAAAATACAGAGAAAAACTAATAAGGGGTAGTAGCCTAGAGAAGAGTAAAAATTCTTTAAATAATTATTATATATCCATAATTCGACATAGATAACGTATACATTTCAAATTAAACAAAGAATGATAACTCGACCTAGTTTAAGTGTTGCACGAGTCCAATATCAGTTTGCAACAATTGTTTAAAAGGAAAAATCACGTTTAAAAACAGAGACCTTTGTTGAAAAAAATAACACCGCATGAGTACTGAGTCAGCAAAAGCTCGACCTCGGAAAATGAGAATACAGGTTCATAAAAAAACGAATGAAGTGGACTAGGAAAGTCGTCAGTAAGCGCCAGGCACCGGTAGAATTCGGGCGACCGGAGCCAGAGTAGGTGCGTGAGTGCTCGGAGGCGGTAGCGTCCAGTAATCGTCGGAGGCAGTAAGTGTGGAACCGCTGGAAAGGCTCCGCACCACAAGGCGATCAAGTGAACGCGCTATTTGTATTTCGGCGGGATAATAGTACCGTATAAGTGCCGGGTACCGGGAGTTTCGAAAACTCGTGATAGCGCGCCGTTTTTTCACAACTGAACCTGAATTCCAGTAGGAGTGAAGGGCGTATTCATTAGATAGGGCCTAAATACGCGAATAAAACTAAATCTTAATACAAACCCAAGTAATAAATATACACGCAGATTGTCCACGCTTTAATTTCTTGCTAAGGTCTCTTCTCGTCTCCCTTCGCACCGGAACGAATCTTTATGGGTTATAACTGACAGCTTGTTAACTTAGTTGTGGTATACAGTCTATTTAATACATTTGTAGACTCGAAACTTGGTTTTATTGTTCCTTCCCGGCCGTTACAGGGAGAGACTAGAAGAGTACACAATTTCCGCTTATGCATTTCTCCGGCTTCTAAGGTAAGCCCATAGACTTAACTCTTTACAGAACCTGAAACCTAGAAGTCCTTAACCCGTTTTCTAGACTTTCCTACCCTCTTGTAAATCCACGAGGGTGAACCAGCCAATTCAGACTAGTGGGACCAGTAAGCCTTGCCTCCACTCGCAGGGATAAGCATCCTTTAAAGTTTAAACCTAGGATGTTATAGGGGTTACAATAATTTTACTCCGCTAGTATTTCAATGGTATGACCTCAGCGGAGCTGTTTCGCAGAGCAGTCAACAAAACCATGATAGCCTTGATGATCGCCAACATGCGGACCGGATGAGGCACTGAAAAAGAATTATTTCAATGGTGACAGCGGATAAACCCCGCTAGTATTACAGTGGTGACAGCAGTGGGATTTGAACCAAATAAGAATTGAACGAGTCTCAGAATAGAATTACTTGGAAACTATAATCAATGAGTCGTGGGACAATACCCAAGAGATTTAATGTCGCATCTGAAAGGCAAAGAGTGCTTTCTTGAATATGAGTTCTGTGTTCAAGAGCCATGACCTCACATTAGAAACAAAAATAAGGCTCCTTAAATGTTATGTGTACTCAATGCTTCTGTACGGAGTAGAAACGTGGAAATTAAAGGCGAAAACTCTATCAAAACTTCAGTATTTTGAGCTATGTTCATACAGAAGGATCTTGAAGATACCATGGACAGACAAAGTCACCAATGAACAGGTATTGCAGAGAATAAACACAACTGTGGATTTGGTCAACATCGTGAAGGACCTTAAGCTGCAGTACTTGGGCCATATAATGAAAAAACAAGGCAGATATGAGATACTTAAATGCATTTTACAAAGTAAAATTGAAGGAAAAAGGGCCCCAGGACGAAGAAGAATATCCTGGCTTGCTAACCTGAGAGCAGGGTATAGAAAGACCTCACCACAGTTATTTCGTATAGCAACCAACAAAGTCATCATAGCCAGAATGATCGCCAACGCTCGAAACGGACGGGCACCTTAAGAAAAAGAACAAAAAAAAAACAAAATCTGTTTAACTTACTAATCTTTGTATTTTGAGAATGATTTCCGAAGTCAAAATTGAAACGTTCAATAAACTTACTTTAACCGTTCTTCTTCTTCTTCTAGTTCCTATCTGTTTCGGATGTTGGAAATCATATTGGCAATCATAACCTTGCTCGCTGCGGCTCGAAACAGCTCCGTTGAGGTTTTCTTAAACCATGTTCTTAAATTCCGCAGCCATGATATTCTCCTTCTACCGGGTCCTCGCTTACCTTTGACTTTACCTTGCAATATAGACTGTAGCAGGGAGTAACGGTGCTGATTTCTCATAACGTGTCCCAGATATTGCAATTTTATGCGTTTGATCGTAAACACAATCTCTGGTTCCTTCTTCATCTTTCCTAGAACTTCCTTGTTCGTGATCCTTGCTGTCCATGATATTCTCAGCATTCTTCTGTAAAGCCACATCTCAAATGCTTCAAGTTTTTTAATAGTGGCGTCTGTAAGCGTCCATGCCTCCGCCCCGTACAACAACACAGAGAAAACATAGCATCTCAAATGTCTCATTTTTGTATCAAGGGATATGTTGTGACTTTTGAAATTGGCGCTCATTTTGTTAAAGACCGTTCTTGCCTTTCCTATGCGGCACTTTATTTCCTGTAAATTGCTCCACTGTTCGTTAATAATAGTTCCCAGGTAAAAATACTGTTTTACTCGCTCTATCTGCGTCCCATTAATGTATATATGAGACCCATTTATATTCTCCTTGCTGATAATCATTTGTTTCGTTTTGTGGGTATTAATGTTCAGTCCGTACTGTTGACTGTACTCGTTTATTTTGTCCATTAACCTCTGAAGTCCCTCTAAACTATCTGCTATCACCATGGTGTCGTCGGCATCTCTAACATTGTTTACTCTTTCACCATTTAGAAGGATGCCTTCGTCTATTCCGTAAAGAGCCTCGTTAAAAATTTTCTCTGAGTACATATTAAATATCAACGGCGATAGGATACATCCCTGTCTAACTCCACGTAGTATTTTATGTGATCTGTTTCTTCTCCGTTAATTTTCATGTATGCGGTCTGATTCCAGTAGAGTTCTGAAATTATTCTGAGGTGTTTGTCATCCAGGTCTGCCTCTTTTAAAATGTTTATCATCTTTTGATGTTGAACTCTGTCAAATGCCTTTTCGTAGTCGATCAAGCACGCGTATACGTCGCAGTTAACGTCCCTGCATCTTTGAATCAGTACCTGTACTCCAAAAAGTGCCTCTCTGGTACCCACTGCGTTAATGAAGCCGAACTGTCTGTCCGATATTTGTTCCTCGCACTTCTTATAAATTCTTCCATGGATGACTCTAAGAAACAGTTTCAACATGTGGCTCATTAGGCTGATTATTCGATATTCTTCGCACTTTTTAGCCCCCTGTTTTTTAGGTATCGCTATGAATTCTGATTCTAGCCATTTATCAGGGATGATTCCTGTATTGTAAATTTTATTGAAGACAGCCGTGATCCAAATTATTCCTTCTTCCTCCAAGAGTTTTAAAAATTCAGCTTCGATATTATCAGGCCCTACAGCTTTCCTGCTTTTCATCCGTTTTATTGCTTCTTCTACCTCGGATTTAAGTATGTCCGGGCCCGTCATCCTCTCTGAAAATGGATGCCTATAATCCGTTGTTTGGTCTTGAAAAAGTGTCTCCAAATATATTCTCCATCTGTCTTTCATGTCTTGGGTGTCAATGATTAATTTTCCATTGGTGTCTATGAGTTTCATTTGTGTTCGCTTTTTAAAAGTACCCGTTATTTCTTTTACCTTTTTGTGTACATTAAAATTGTCATGCTTGGCTTGTAGTCTTTCTATTTCTTTACATTTCTCTACAGCTTCTTTTTCTTTAGCTTCTCTTATTTTTCTTCTGATGTAAGCCTGCATTTTTTTATACTCATCTTTATTTCCTTTAATTAACCTTCTGCGTTCCATTAAATGAAGGATTTCTGGAGTCATCCAAGATTTCTTCTTTGTTTCTTTATTTGGTTTTAGCAGATCTTGTTTAGTTTTCTTAATTATTTCTTCGAATTGATTGATTTCTCGTTGGATGTTATTTTCTTCTTTTAGTTGTTTAACTTGGTTGTTAATATATTCCCCCACTTGCTTTTTAACTTCCGGATGTTGCAGGGCTGTCATGTCGTAGTTAGGTCTAGACTTTTTCTTTATTGTCTTCAGTCTCACATCCATGACTCCCACTAAAGGTATGTGGTCAGATTCAATGTCCGCTCCTGGATATGTTTTGACAGATTTAAAACTGTTTCTGAATCTTCTATTTACCAATATATAATCTATCTGGTTTCTAATTACGTTATGGGGTTTATCTGCTGGTGCCTTTCATGTATACAATCTCCTCGGTGGTAGTTTATAAAATGTGTTCAGAACCACTAGCTTGTTATCTTCTGCGAATATTTCTAGTCTGTCACCTCTTTCGTTTCTTTGTCCTAACCCAAAAGGTCCGATTAGAGACGTTTTCCGTTCGGCCTTAAGTTTTGCATTGAAATCCCCTATTATGATGCTGACCTCATGTTTAGGTATTCGTTCTAATATATCCTCTATGCTTTGGTAGAGAGTCTCTACTTCCTCGTCGTCTTTATCTACAGTGGGAGCGTATATTTGTATTATGTTTACATTCACTGGATTGGCTCTTATTTGCAGTAGTATTACTCTGTTGGACACTGGGACAAAATTTAAAATACATCTACTAATTTTTCTCGTTATTATCACACCAACTCCATGCTCTAGTTTTCCATCTAGTGACCCTGAGTAAAATATTCTGTGATCTTTTTTGTCAATGCTTCCTGTTCCGGGCCATCTCATCTCACTTATTCCCATTATGTCAATGGTCATTCTTTCCATTTCCTGAATGGCATTGTCTATTTTTCCACTCCTTGCCATAGTTTTCACATTCCATGTGCAAATTTTTAAAAATTGTGGTTTTGCTGCTTTTTCTTTTTTATAGGTACTCATAACTGTCCCCCCGGAGATCCGATTGGGGAACTTACTCCGGAATCGTATTTAGTTGTGAGCATTACCATATATGATTTTATACTAGGACTATTCAATGGAATCTTTAATGTAGTGGTTGTCCTCGGCCTTCTACATCCTTATGCCGTTGACCTCTACTGAGGTTCCTTCGCCTTTAGGGCCAGTTTCCCAACCCCTGGACAAAAGAGTGCCCTGTCACTTACCAGCTCATCCGCCCGAAGCCGTTGGCCATTAAGTGGGGGATTGCTTATACCGGCAATCCTTCGGTGAAATAGGTGGGGGGATATAGGGAAGGAATTTGGGGTTTGGGTAGGATAATATTGGGGTTTGGACCTGGATTCCTCTAATTAGGGAATGGAGGAAAACCAAGAGCTCGCGTGGGTAGGGACGCTATCTCCCTAAAGTAAGTCTACCCTCTATCGGGATCATAGAGGGGTACCTACCCGCTACCCGCTACTTTAACCTTTAATTGTGGCTTATTTCCATTTAAATAGTTATTACTATAAAATCTCACAAGAAAATAGCTTTAGAACAATAGGTACTGAAAGTTTATTAAATGTGAGAACTTATGGATAAAAATGTTAAGTAATTTTTTTAGAGTGTATAAATTATTTTGAAATCATCAGTCCTATTTCTCTTTGTTCTGTATTCTTGAATCACAAGTTCAAAACTATTTTCTAGTTAAGGAACCTACCCATTACTTCGAAGTTTAACAATTTGTTCTCGGAGTATGTTCTCAAGTCTGCGTCCCACAAAGAACAGATCAGACTATTCAACGTTCCACCGCCGCCATTTTTGTTCTTATTTCCTTGGGAAAACCTCTCGATACCGGAATATTTTCGAAATAATGAGGCAACTACTTGGGGATGCAATCTACGGACTAAGTTATTCGTTTTCTCGGAGAAAATGTGATTATAGTTTGGCAAAGATGTAATCAGAACGGATTTTTGTAGTTTACAAGTTTTATTTTATTTTTTTTACCTCTTTAAATTATCCGGAATATAGGGATGGTTTTATCAAGTCTAGACGCTATATGGTAACTCTATTGTCGAACACTGACCCTTATCAACGAACTTATAGAATATAAGGGTTTCAAACTATAACATGGTTCTTAATCTTATTGGTTTATTTAGATTTTAGAAAAATAGACTATTATCTTAAAACATGTGTTCCCTCCAAAGAAGAGAACTACTATTGAAAGAGCTCCTTAAAAGTGAAATTATTATAAGGTTATATGCCTTATATCGACTGCTCTTACTTGCGAAGATAAGGTTTTGTGGTCGGTCCATAGAATTTGTAACATGTAAACATGTTCTCCATTTCTCCCTAACAGGATTTTAATGGCGCCTATCTTTCTTCTTTCTGCTTGTCGTTTGGTCCAAGATTCACATATATATGTCAATATTGGGAATATTAAGCAGTTAATCAACCTTATTTTTAGAGTTCGTGAAATGTAAATCCCAAGACACTTATAGAAGAATACGAAATGAAACAAAGCAAATGGTATGAGGAACAAAAAATAAACACTGAGAACAGTTTACAAAAAGGATAGAAAGTTACTTCTACGATACACATAAAAAAACAACGGAAAGAAATGGCAGAATTAAAGGAAAACAATAACATACCAGCAAACGAATGAAAAAGATACTTGACGGAACTATTTAAGGGAAAGGAAAATATTAATCAAGACAATAACGTGCCTAAATTAAAATCAGTTTTCAGGCAGTAGAGATAGCCATAAATTCACTCATAAATAGGTCACAAGGACCAGTTGAAATAACCAATAAAGCTTCTAAAAGACGGAGGAGAAAGTATAATTCTAGAGATGACAAAACTTATACAAAAATTAATATTGCACTGCAAAATACCAGACGCATGGAGAAACAGCATAATGATACCAATGTTTAAAAGAGGAGATAAAGAATACTTTAACAATTATAGAGGTATAAATTAACTGACCACCGTACTTAAGCTAACCAACAAAATCAATAAAATAACAACGTTATCAGATGAACAACAAGGATTTAGATCCGGAAGATATTGTGTAGACTCCGTATTTGTACTAAGACAAATCACAGAAAAGGCCATCGAGTACAATAAACCAGCTTCTTCTTCTTAACATGCCATACACCAAAGTGCGTAGGCGACTATCTCATTACTAGAATTCTGTTCTTGGCCGCGTGATACAGCTCGCCTGTATTGTGTATTCCTGTCCATTCTTTAATATTCCTTTACTAGGATAATTGTTTGCGGCCGGCTCCTCTCCTACTTTCGATCTTCCCTTGTATGAATAACTGTAGTATTTCATATTTTGCTCCTTTCAATATGTGCCCAAGGTAACCAATCTTGCGTTTTTTAATTAATTCAAAGAGTTCTCTTTCCACGCCGGCTCTCTTAAGGACGTCATCGTTTCGAACTCTATCCACCCAAGGTATGCGCATCATTCTTCTCAATGACCACATTTCAAATGCTTCAAGTTTGTTGATAGATGTTTTTTTCAAAGTCCACGTTTCCATGCCATAAAGCAAGATGGACCATATGTAGCACTTGACCATTCTGTAGCTTATTTCGAAATTTAGGTTTTGATTACATAGGAGCGGTCTGAATTTCACAAAAGCTTGTCTTGCCATTTGTATTAGGATTTTTATCTCGTGTTGTGGATCCGATTGGTCATTGATTGTGGTGCCAAGGTATTTAAAAGTTTTCACGCGTTTTATACGATCGTCACCTATGCATATTATCAGGTTTTCTGGAGGGTTTCTGCTAATGACCATATATTTCGTTTTCAAAATGTTGATTTTGAGGCCATATGTTTTACCTATGCTATTCACCCTATCAAGTAATAACTGCTGATCTTCCAAATTATCAGTTATAATCACTGTGTCGTCCGCATAGCGCAGGTTGCTAATTAGCATGCCGTTCACCTTAATGCTTAATTCCGTGTCTTCTAATGCTTCCGCAAATATATTTTCAACATATCAATCGGAGAAAAAAGCATCGGAGAGCATCGAAAGCATCTCCTTCTGGTCAATGTTGGCCCTATGTAGTAGTTTCATCATGATATCATGTTTAACATTGTCAAATGCCTTCTCGTAGTCGATGAAGGTGAGGTAGACATCTTTTCGTTGATCTAAGCAGTTTTGTATTAAGGTGTTCAAACATAAAATTGCCTCTCTTGTTCCTAGTCCTCCCTTAAAACCGAATTGTGTTGGCCCGCTAAGTTCTTCTAGTATCTTTTACATTCTTGAGTGTAATATCCTAAGAAAGAGTTTCAGCAAGTGATTCATTAAACTGATCAAGCGGTGTTCACTGCATTTTGTGGCATTAGCTGTTTTTGGGATCATCACAAAGGATGACTGCAACCATTCTCGCGGAATGTAACCAGTATCATAAATTCTATTGAACAGCCTTACCAAGACTTCGATATTCTCCTCGTCTAGTAGTTTTATATTTCATCTGGACCTGTTGCTTTATACATCTTTGTAGTTCTAACTGCATATTCTATTTCACTTCGCATTATTGATGGCCCTGATAAGTTTTCGGAAGAAAGCTTACGCGTTGGTTGTGTTGATCTTTCGTTATTAAAAAGTCTTTCTGCGTATTCTTTCCACGCCATTGCTATCTCCTCTTCTGACTCTATGTATTCGTTTCTGTCTTTGCGTATTCTTGTTCTGTGGTGGCTTTTGCATATATTCGTGTATATTGCCTTCGCTTTTCCATTAGATCCATAATTTCGTCCGTCATCCATTCGTTATGCTTTCTTTTTCTGATCTGTGTTTTAACTTCCTTGTTTACTACCAGAATCGTTCCTTTAATATCATTGACCATCTCTTCGATATCATCAGTTTGTTCTATTACTCGCATTCTTTCATTAATTTGATTCGCATAACTCTTCTTCAGATTTTCGTCTCTCATCAGTTTTCTTGTATTTATAGGCGTGCTGGTGTTTATATTTGTTCTCTTAATTTTTGATAGTTTTAACCTTACCTCTGCTATTAGCGGATTATGATCGGATGCAATATCAGCACCTGGATATGCTGCGATTCTTTTGATAGCGTTACGAAATCTTCTGTTTATTAAGACGTAGTCAATTTGGTTTCTAGTTATTCAGTTTGGACGGTCTCCTGGTGATTTCCAAGTATATAACTTACGAGGTGGGAGCTGAAACCATGTGTTCATGACGACAAAACCGTTCTACTGGCAGAATTCACACAGCATGTCGCCTCTTTTATTTCTAACTCCAAGGCCGTACTCTCCAATTATGTCTTCCTATTTTCCTTTACCCACCTTGGCGTTAAACTCGCCCATTATTATGTTTATGTCCTCTTTCTGTGTTAGTCTTATTGCTTATTGCTTATAAACTAGCAAATCTATGTAATACAGACCTGACAAACGCTTTCGATCGCATTCCAAGTCGAAAACGTCTTACACCTACTATATAAAATAAAAATACCAATCAATATTATACAAACCATCCAAAAAACATGTACTTCCATAATCGAATACAAGCAAATATAAATGGAAAACTAACACAGTGTAGTCCTGTATACACAGTGTAGTCCTCTTCAATATAATAATAGACGAAATAATATAATAAATAGAAGCAGTACGTAAAGGTCATGCTTACAGAGTGGGGAACAAAGAAATTCAAATATTATGTTATGCAGACGACGCCGCATTAATCGCCGATACAGAAGGCGAGCTCCAAATATTAATACACATCTTCAATACAACAGCCAAGAAATACAATATGATAATATCAGTGAAAAAAAAATTTTAATAACACCTAAATAACTGCTACGATCTAAAATTGAAATTGATGGTAAAATAACAAAGCAGGAAGCAAGGTTTAAATATCTAGGAATAGATATAACTTGTTACGGAGATGTTGAAGAAGAAGGGAGACAAAAAGCGTTACAGCAAGTAAAGCGGCAGGATCTCTTAATGACACAATCAGGAAGAATAATCACCTAAGACAAGACACAAAAACAAGAATCTATAAAGCAACAATTAGACATGACATATCCAAAACAAGTCGACTGCTAGAAACAAGAGAGATGGAAATACTCGAATGTCACGGAAAAGTCTGTTGGATAGGGAGAGAAGCGAAAGCATAAGAAGAGCATGCAATATAGAAGACATAAATGGATGGATGACAAAACGGAAACAGAAGTGAAACAAACACATTAGTAAAATGTCAGAGCATAGGATAGTACGAATAGTACGAGATGCGTCACCAAATTGACAAAGAAGTATTGGCAGACCAAGAAAATGATGGTGCGATAAGTAAAACAATTTCGGAGGCTAATACTGAAGATGAAACAATCTTTGATTGCATACAAGAAGGAAGAAGAAAAAGAAGAAAAGAAGAAAACGAGTAGACTAAAAAAATAGGCAACACAAAAGGCCATCTATCCAATGGCTGTAACCCGGTTCTGGCCCTGGTCTTTTTCAGTAAGTTTCTCCAAATATTTCTATCTACTGCTGTTCTTTGCTATGATCGTGTTTTTGATTGTAAATTTAATGTTATGTCCAAAGTTTAATTTATTTGTATAACTAAGACGTTCTTTGATTCTTTGAGCTAGGATTCTCATTATTTTATCCACGTAAGTCATATTAAAATCACCACAAGACAATTTTTAGATACTTTTGTTTTGTTTATCAAGTTTGTTCTCAATTTTTCTAAAATTGGGCTTAATGTTGTGTTTGGTTTTAAAAGAGGTGTTAAAATTACTGATTTTATTACAAAGAAAGTCAATAAGTAGTCTAGTTGTCTAAACTTAGGTTTCAGATCGGGAATAAGCTCCTTTGTCCATCGTACCTTTCCGCAATAATTCGCCTATTCTCTCTGCCACTCTACTATCGTTCTTTCTCTCTCATTCTCATCTATATTTACATCCACCCTCCTCGCATACACCCTCGCTTGCACTTTGCACAACAAAACGATCGGTATCACCGCTCCATTGACATATAGAGCCTCATTTGAAACTATCCTATATGCGCTAGATACCCTGAAGAGCATTTGACTTTACGAAGTCTCCATCAGTTTAGCGTATTTCGCAATGTTTAGTACCCTACACACACGGGGCAGCGTAGATTACCACCGACTGGAAAATTCCATTTAGCACCTTACTTTTGATGCTACCTGGGTATTCAAACGAAACTGGAGACCAAAACAGTGAAATAAAAAGACGTATCGAAATTACCAGGGCCACCTTCATAAAGATGAGAAAATTCTTCTGCAACAGAAATATAAGCATCCCTCTACGATTAAGAATGCTGAGAGGCTATGTATTTAACACGCTATTATACGGTGTAGAGGCCTGGTCTCTCAAACAGAACAACATGAAAAATATTGAAAGTTTCGAGATGTGGTGCTACCGTCGAATGCTGAAGATTAGTTGGGTTGAAAGAATAACAAATTGTGAAGTAATACGAAGAATAGGGAAAGTCCCAGAGATTTTGTTAACGCTAAAGCGAAGAAAACTCGAATATTTTGGTCACCTGATGAGAGGACATAAATACGCATTACTTCAAAATATAATGCAGGGAAAAATAGAAGGAAAACGGAATCCCGGCCGTAGAAGAATGTCATGGTTGCGGAATTTGAGAGAGTGGTTTGACTGCACCACTAATGAACTCTTTAGGTCAGTCGTAAACAAGGTCAGAATAGCCTTGATGATTTCCAATCTCCGATAGGAGTGGCACAAAAAGAAGAAAGAAGAAGAAGGGTCTCCAACCTTTGGTATCATCCGTATCAATGCCTCCAGATTTCGATTCGCCTTCTCTACCGTCTTTTGGATGTTTACTCCGAACCTTAGTCCTTTCGACGACCAGACTCCCAGATACTTAATCGATTTAACCGGTGCAACCTTCACACCTTACACTATAAAGCAAAGAGAGAATTTTTCCGACTTCCTTTGAGAACTAACACCTCAGTTTAGAGCCTGAGTTTTCTGACTCGTCTTTACAACCAGTGCGAGATCATTGGCATAAGCTACAAGAGTGCATCCCCTTGGCATCTATAGCCTCAACACCCCGTCGTACAGGACATTCCACAGGATGGGACCTAGTACTGAACCCTGCAGAACACCCTGTGAGTAGACAGTAGACCTGTCAGTAAACTATCTCTCAATTACATTGACCAGGTACTCATTAAGGCATAACTATTTCAGCCTAAACATGATTTTTTTCCCTTGATGCCATATTAAAGGCATTTTTACGTCAAGCAGCATAAGAGCCACTTAGCTCTTTGTATCCTGCGTAACTAAAGAGGTCCTTCTGTGACCGCATTTATAGTGGACATTTTGGCCCTAAAATCATATTGGCGATCGCTCATCGCATGCTTTTCTTGTAGCTCTCGCTCAAGGCGGCCTTTTACAAGCTGTTCCTACAATTTAGCCATCGAATAAAGAACGAAAATTGGCCGAAATCGCACCTCTTCCTCTTTACATATACCTTTCGGGATAAGGACAACCTTAGATTCTTTTTACATTGTTGGAAACTGCTGTTATTCAAGCAGTTTGTTTAGCAATCTCAGGAAAACCTGCGGGTATCTTAGTGCGTCTTACCGTCTCCGTCATGACTCCATCTATGCCAGGTACTTTTTTCAAATCTTCATCCATCCAACAGACTCACCGAGTACCAAGTCAGCAAAACATATCTACGAAACGAATATCCCTTTCACGTCTATCCTTCGCATGAGGAAAGACTTCCCGTATTAAACGGAGTTTCTCCTTCTCAGGCAGGCGGTAGGGTGCCAGATATCCCTTTTGATATCCTGAAGCAGGTTACTCCACCTTTCTTTCTTAGATCTTCTTATCGTTACTTAGACTGACTCTCAGAGACAGGGTTAGAAACGAGAAAATAAGAAAAAGGACAGGCAAACAGGCTAAAGTAAAACTGGACGGACCATGGGGCCACAATAAATGACTGGCGGTAGACCCAAATAATTACAGTGTACAGACCACGAGCAGACAGAAGTAATAGAGGTAGACCACCTACACGATGTATAGACGACAACAAAAGAATAGCTGGGAGTTGGCTGCAGAAAGCTCAAGACTGACAAAACTAAATAAAATTAGGGGAGGCCTAACTTTAAACTTAGAAATCTAGATAATGATGATGGTATAATAATATTATGTAGTATTATTATTGACTTTCCATTATACTTATTGTAATGTGAGTACAATTTTATTTATTATTACACACAAAATTGCAAAAAGAATTTATCATGTCTTTAACATATCTATACAAAAATAAAATAAAAATAAGGAAGATTATTGTAAAATCCACAAAATAAGTGTGGACTCCAAAATATGATTTCTTAAATGTAGTTAACGTCTCATTTAATATAGTTAATCATACTTTTTTTTATTTTTGAAACTTTTTTTAAATATCAAACATTTTTCATCACATCATATCAAACATCTATTAAGTCAGTATGCAGAATTTATCTTTCGCAATTTCCCAACCCCCTTTTCAATTTATTGCTCCCGATAATCGGTGATAGTAATTCGGCCAAGAGTTTAATTGCTTTATAAGCTGGAATAAAACAGGATTGCATAAACTCGGGTAAAACTGGACAGACTAATTCCGATGAAAAATTGGCTAACTAGTAAGTAGTATTAATCTTGTGCTCTCGTTATCCATTTGTTTCTCGCTGAATGCAATTCGACTGTTATTTGAATACAAATACTTTATATATAGCCTTTTGTATATTTACTAAAAAATATATAAAGGAATAGAGTAAGTAATAAATTAACAGCAGGTCTAAAAATGTTGAGCAGGTGACTTTTTTATGTAATAAAACTGTAACAGGAATCTTATGATTATTGCTATCTGATCATTCACTAAGACCAATAAGCAAGTAAGTTCTATATACAAAATATTACAAAAAAAAATATCTAAGGCTAAATTCAGCAAAATCATTTATCTAATACATTATAGTACTACTAGCAAACGTGTACACTTTAGCCGCACTTTACTCTGCTTTTTCACTTTCACTTACTTACAGCACTAACTCGAACGGCTCTGGTCTCTTAAGTCCTCTTATCTAGTTGGCGTTGTCTAGGAGTTTGATGGCCTCGACATTCACGTGGTTGGAGAACCTTTGTTCGTGACTCTCGGCAAACTTACTTATTGTCTGGATAACCGTATCCATCTGGAGGTCTCGATGAAGATCACAGTTTCTGAAGTACGATGGAGCGTGAACGATGTTCTTCAATAATTTATATCGGTTTAAGGACTTGCTTATACAATAGCAATTTGTTGTAAGTAGACCGAGTGGATTTTTTTCCCACTAACCAGTACATCTTCCTGAACTATTTCTAATTCCTAATTCCTCCTTTTTTTTTTCTTCTTAATATGTGCTTTCCAACGTAGTTTGGAATCTAATGGCATACCCAAATATTTTGCCAAATTTGCGTAAGGTATTTGGTTTCTGGAAGAAATTCCTTTCTGGAAGAATTCTACGCGTGTCCTGGACAGAACATAGAACCAACCTGTCAATTCTGGAAGAGCTTCATATAAAAGACAGGCTACTAAAAAAAGTAAACCAAGCATACCTAACTTACTTCGGCCACATAGCTAGAAGAACGGGCACCATAGAACTACTGGTAGTAGAAGGCCGAAGACCAAGAGGAAGATCTCCAATACGATGGGTAGACTAAATGAAGAGTTTGGTGGGAAAATCCCTACATGAAGCCGTCCATATGGCACAAGATCGCAGTCAATGGAGACAGCAGACTAACAATATTTAGGGTGTCACTACGCCCTGACAAGGGCTAAAGGATTGAGGAGAGATTTGGTTTCTATTAATACTGTTTAGGATTAAACTTACGAGGTCGCTGTTTAAATGCTATTGGATAAATAATTATAAAGAAAAAATGCAATATATTATTGAATTCTTCTTTATGAAACCAAACTGATGATCCAAAAAAAGATTAAAATCAGTTATTACCTTTATAAGTCTTGTCGCAATTAGCCTCCCAAATAGTTTACCAATTATTACCATAAAGAGACTAATATAAGAGGTATGTTAGTGAGACGGTTTACCAGGTTTATGGATGCATTAAAAGTTGTGTTATCATAACTATTCCTTTATCTGGTAACTTTTTTAAGATAGTTTCTGTTATAAGGTCGTAATCTGGAGCTTTTTTGGTTTTTAATTTATATTTAATGATACTTTTTACTTCTATTTTTAATACTGGCCTTATTTGCTCATCTGGCTGTTGAATTATTGCTAGACTTTCCCAAATAGCTTCATCTTCTTCGACACTGACAAAAGGTAGAAGTTGAAAAACTTCTTCAAGATATAGTCGGTTCGCTATATTTACGCGGGTTTCGGATTAACAAAATTATGCTAATGGCTCATTGATAACCAGTTGCACTAAACGACTTCCCAGAAAATTAGGTAAAAACTGCATTAATGGTCATATTTTAAAATACATCAAAATAACATTAGTGTAGGTATAAAACAATATTGCAGTTGAATTGATTCTTTGCCAGTGTTGACATTGTATGTTTGGTGGAAATATTTAAAAATGCCTAGACGTATGTTAGATGTAGATAGTCTAATTTGTAGTGTACATAAGTATTTTACGGATGAAAAGAAAATTGCGGTCCTTTAAAATCGGTAATGTCTGTTCAACAACGCGTATGGTGCTCTAGGAATTAGTAAAACCAAACTAAGAGAAGTTTTACAAAATCGCAATAATGAACGGCCAAAAGAAGATCACCGAAAAACTCGCCTATCATTGAAACCGAAAGATATTCCGGATGGAAAAAGATTTGAAATTCGTGATACCATTTATCGAATGCGAGCCAACAAGGAACATGTGACCTTAAATACTCTCGGAATTAAAAGATAGAAAATTTGACAAAATTGGCAGAACAAGTCTATGGCAAGTGATACATAACTTGGGTTTTAAATTTCAAAGGAGGATAACAGAAAAGCCCTTTGTGAAAGAAGTTCTGTTGTGCATAAAAGAATTAACTTTCTAAGAAAATATTCTAAATTGTAAGAAGAAAGGGCAAATTTTATATATTTAGACGAAACATGTATATTTTCTAGGGGTGCAACCTAGAGAATGTGGCAAGATGATAACTTAAAGTCTATCAAACATACTGATGGAAAAGGGAAGCGACACATAATTTTACATGCAGGAGGGAAATCGGGTTTTATAGAAAGTGCTGATTTTATATTTTCATCTGAATCAAAATCAAGTGACTATCACGATAATATGAACACAGAAATGTTTGTAAAATGGTTACATGAAAAACTTCTCCCAGGTTTAAGTGAGCCCAGCGTAATTATTTTAGACAATGCACCTTACCATTCTAAAGTATTAAACAAAAGTCCAACGAATTCTTGAACTGTTAATAAAATTAAAGAATGGTTGACAAAGGAACATATACTATTTACACAACAAATTTTAAAATCAGAATTATTACGCTTTCAATTGTAACTCCAGAAGTGTGGTGCAACTGTATATTCAAGTGCGAGAAACTAATAGAAGATTGGTGGACTCGTGAAAATAAAATAAACGTAATAAGTCCAATCATAATAACAATTAATGGTGATGACAGTGATGATGATGATGATTATAATATTTTTGATGATAATGACTGATTTTCATTTTTGTTGGCAAGTTAAATTTCTCTCTAAAATTCTCTCCATGGGACAAATATACATAGACCATATTCTCTGTGTGACGTGTAATATAAAATTATTATTAGGTTTATATTAGCCACATTAGACTCCATTAGTGAAGTAATTCTTCTTATTATACTGTCAATTATATAAAAGATTTTCCATTATTATTTAATTAAAAAAAGTTATGGATTATTTTTCATTTCATTTGACCAGTTGATATTTCCCCAAAGAGCAGGTAATTAAAACTGGGTACTTACAATAAAATTTTTATCCGAAACCCGAGTAAATATAGCGAACCGACTTTATATTCCAAAGTTCTCTACTTTTTGCTGATATAATTAGCATAAAGATTTAAATGATATAAACTTATTTTTGCAGATAGAATATTTACGAGATATATCATAGTAATATTCAGATAGTGGTATACAAAAATCAATACAATGGTATACTACGAGTTGGTATGTTGTTATTAGAAAAAAAATATCATAAAGAATACTTTTTAAAATAGTTTAAGTAATATAAAACGTGACCAACTCAATCAGAGGAAGGAAAATATTGATTGATAATGCAATTTAGCTTTAAAAGTAATCAAATGAACTAAAATATGTTTTTATATATCGGACAGTGTATAGTATATAAAATATGCTTTTTAGTTTTAGTTTGCTTATTTACATGTACCGGGTGGTCCAATAAGCCGATCTCTCGGCTATATATCAGAAATATTCATGTTATAACTTTAGGAAAAAAAATTCCTTAGTAAAAGTGGTCAAGAGAAATCGCTGGAAATAACTTTCAAGATTCTGGATTAACCGCTAGGGGGCGTAATCTGCGAAGAAAATTTTGAAAACCAGTTTTTTTGGGAAATATGTCCAATTATACCAAGTGTTAAATAAGTAAACTAGAAAGAGGCATAAATTCTGCACCAAGTTGTTCAAGTACTTTTTTTTTATTTTTTCAAATAAAGGGTGGGGGAGAGTGGGAAAGTATTTGTGGATAAATACCTATAACTTTGGTTTGCATCAACCGATTTTAACAAAATTAGTGTCATTAGAAAAAGTATGAATAAATTAATTTACATCTACTATAAAATAATTGCATTTAGTTTTAATTGTCGTAGGTAGAGGGTACTTTCGAATAGAAAAAATTAAAATTTGTTTTTCTTCAAAATTTTTAATAGAAACACCTATTTGTAAATTATAATGGAATTGGATTAAATTCGTAACAAAATGGCGCAAACCGCATGTTATTAGCTTTTATCGAACTCGAGATATGAATAAAAACGCATAAACTTAAGTAAGTATAGTATTGACACACCCTGTATTATAAAATAAATTAAAAAATAAGTCAGTAGGTACTTTCAAAATTTTTTATAGCAGAAAACTCTTAATGTTGATACCTATCTTGACCATTGTTATTTCATATGATTAAAAATTGTTTTTTCGAAACTAAGTAGGCTACGACTATGGATTTGACAGGGAGTTCATATTGTTTATTTATTGAAAGCAGTCAAAATATTGTTAAGAAGTGTTATATGTATTATAATTCGAATTGAAAATTGCATTTTTTTCAATAGATATTAATATTGGTAATATTAGTAATTAATTATCAGTACTAATAATTCGTGATGAGTATATCAAATTGTAAGATATGATTGGAGTTTATTTCGAATATCACCAATATGGCGCTATTGCCTCACGTATATATTCTGTAAGATATCCTGGTAGGAGATATTGTAGCAAAGAAGTAGAGATTTCGGACTACTTATATGTGGATTCTGTTGAATTAAAGCAAGAACATTGATTGAATTATCTTCGGTCATAACTCTACTACGTCGTTTTAAACAAGGACGAGAAAAACTACCAGTTTCTCTTAATCTTTTTGCCTTTCTTTCAAAAACTTTTTTTCCATAATGTCTCCTGTCAAGATATCTTACAAAATATATACGTGAGGCAATAGCGGCATTTTGGTGACATTCGAAATAAACTCCAATCATATTATACAATTTGATATACTCATCACGAATTATTTGTACTGATAATTAATTACTAATATTACCAATATTAATATCTATTGAAAAAAGTGCAATCTTTAATTCGAATTATAATATAGCACTTCTTAACAATGTTTTGACTGCTGTCAATAAATAAACAATATGAACTCCCCGTCAAATTCATTGTCGTAGCCTACTTAGTTTCGAAAAAACTATTTTTACAAAATAGGTATCAACATTAAGATTCTTCTGCTATAAAAAAATTTGAAAATACCTACTGACTTATTTTTTAATGTAATTTATAATACAGGGTGTGTCAATACTATACTCACTTATGTTTATGAGTTTTTATTCATATCTCGAGTTCAACAAAAGCTATTAACATGCGGTTTGCTCCATTTTGTTATGAATTTATTCCAGTTCCATTATAATTTACAATAAATAGGTGTTTTCATTAAAAATTTTAAAGAAAAACAAATTTTAATTTTTTTTATTTGAAAGTCCCCTCTACCTACGACTATAAAAACTAAATGCAAGTATTTTATAGTAGATCTAAATTAATTCATCCACACTCGTTCTAATGACACTAATTTCATTAAAATCGATTGGACCGAACCAAAGTTATAGGTATTTATCCACAAATACTTTCTCACTCTCCTCCACCCTTTATTTGAAAAAATAAAAAAAAAGCACTTGAACAACTCGGTGCAGAATTTATGCCCCTTTCTAGTTTACTTATTTAACACTTGGTATAATTGGACAAATTTCCCAAAAAACTGGTTTTCAAAATTTTCTTCGCAGGTTATGCCCCCTAGCGGTTAATCCAGAATCTTGAAAGTTATTTCCAGCGATTTCTCTTGGCCACTTTTACTAAGGATTTTTTTTTTCCTAAAGTTATAACATGAATAGTTTCTGATATATAGCCGAGAGATCGGCTTATTGGACCACCCGGTACATAAAAAAAGTCCAAAAAAAGTTTCCTATCATAAACTGTGTAAAAAACATAGGATTTTCTAATTTTCCTGGACTATAACCAACTGACAAAAAAATTAAATAAGGTGCACGAGGCGGATCTAACTAAGTGTCCTTTTAACCCTTTTTTCCTTTTTAAATGAAATTACTACCATCGCGGACAGGATTAACAAATTTTTTGAAGCTTCCGCATTCCGTGGCTTCCCGCCCCCGAAGACAAATGATTCTCTGACTTGAATAATTGCCTAGGCCGAAGGAATAAAGGTGGCCGCGAAAACAATGATCCTTCTTTTGTTACTGTCAAGGAAATCTGACTGCAATGGGTTGTTTCTTAATGGTCGAATAAGTCTTTACAGATTTTGAAGGATAAGATTAATGAAGCTTTTTGTGTTAGATTTGTTTTTGAGTATAGAAAACTATTTTATCATTGACTAGATACCAAGGAATATGTATAAATAATGGACTGAAGTAAATCAAATTATCGTCACTTGGGCAAATTGTTTAACAAATACTGAGTTAACCACATAGTTATAATAAATTAACTAGAGGTCGAACCCACTATGATCTTATTAACCTTCCGTTACTCGCGCCAATTTTCTGTGATCGAATACTCGCGCACGGTGCAGAAGACCGAGTCCGAAAAAATGGGGTCAGTAATAATTTTTAATTTTCTTTTTTTGAAAATTGTGTACAATTATATTATTTAATGAATATATGATCATATAATTTTGTAGATATGCGTTTGTTTCAACATTATATTAGTTTATTGAAACGTTAACTAATTTTCATTGTTAACCATTTATATATACAAAAAAGAAATATTAGTTAAAATTTTCATAACATGAATTACACAATGATGTAACATGTTCCAAACACAGATATTTTGTGCATATTTGGCAGTAATATTTTGTTTTTCTATTTTTCCGCCAATGACAAACAGCACAGCTACCTTGAGTTCCAGGTGTTCCCTAAGCCTCATTCTGATGATTCTGGATAAACTGGTAGATATATCCCGTACTTTTTTGTAGTCACTGGTTAGTAACATCGAGAGTTTTAGTAAAAATTATTTACGTGGTGTTTTAGATTCTTCATCTAGACTAGTATAAACTACAAAAGAGTTTATTTCTGTTTCATTCAACAAACCAAAAAAAGGAACCATGGGCCATCGTCTTGTGGCACGGGCGCAATTATATTGCGCGTATAATTTATCTACCACATCTACTCCGCTCTTCGTTTCATTATATGTAATTATCATCTCAGGTTTACCTGTGGTAGGGTCAATATCATCTACATGGTGCATTGCAGAGATAAGAGGACGTTTCGATTTTTTTTTGAATATGCGAAACCAAGGTGATTCCGTCATTAAATCCAAACATTGAAGAGCCAATGCACCTGCCGTTATTTTGTATAAATTCTAATGACAACTGTTTTTTTATTTTTTCGAATAATACAAACTAAAGTTATTTTTTTTTTATTTAAGGCTATCAGCTAGAGGCACACTACACAACCAATTATCTACAGTAACATTCCTATTACTCCCATAAATGTGTGCACAAAGTCTTTCTACTACGTCTTGCGTCGCTGTACTAACTTGAAAAGGGCCATTTGGTTGTTTTCCGACGTAAACTTTTAAGTGGCTGGTATAGAATTGTTTTGCATCGGAAATGGCAAAAATTTTTATACCATATTATTCGGCTTGCTAGGAATATATTGTCTGAAACTACAATTTCCTTTAAAAGCTTCTAGTTTCTCATATATGGTAACATAACCAGAATGAGAATAGCATTATGTTGCTGTTAAATTTTTCTAACAATGTTCGTATTGGAGCCAGTTTATCTACCTGTATTCTTTCATGTCTCGTGTGAATGTTATCAAATCGCAGACATTGCAAAAGAAATTGAAATCGAGGCTTACTCATTACAAGTCGAAAAGCTTCAATGCCAGTGCCATCTGTTCTCCAGAGATCCTCTAAATTCATGTGATTTGCTTTTCTAATACCAGCAAGATAAAGGAGACCAATTAGAGCTTTGATTTCGACAATGTCGGTAGGTTCCGCATCTCTTTGTCTTCTGTAGTCACCTGTAATACTCTGATTTTTTATATTTGTACAGTCAACAACTAGATTTAGCATTTCTTCATCAAAAATGCAATTCCAGATGTCAATAGGTGTTGAGTGAGTAATTGTTTTATAGCTGGCAATCGAACAAATATATTGGTACTGCGTGTTCTTACATTCTTCGGTGGACAATGTTTTTTCCACTTTGTTAATTTATCTTTACCCATAAAGTACGGCTCCCTTCTGAAACTAACATTTTCTTTCTCTGTTTGATCGGCTTCAAATTCCTGTTCAGTATCACTACATTCAGATCGTTCTTCTACATGGTCAATTTCATTTTGTTGATCATCATCTTCATACGTTTCCTCGTCAGTCGATACTTCCTCAAATAATTTTAATAATCTCTTTTTCTCCTTCCCGTAATCCATATTCATATATCTATAAATATACAAATATATAAACATTGAAAATAATAAAAAGAACTTAAATCACCTTGCAGAAAAAAACTTTCAATGTCTGATCCAAAGCACAAAAATGTGTCCACAATACTCGTACCCGGTGTACCGCACCGTGTTGCCTTAGAATAAAATTATAATGCTCTTTTTTACACTACACACAGACTTCAACGATAAGTGACCGACGACTGAAGAGGTACGAGGTACATGAAGCAGCAATTCCAAATCCCCACTACAACCAGAGTTACTTGAAATTATTTACAGGGCCGGTCTCATACACCGTGCGCGAGTAACGGAAGGTTAAGAGAGAATTAAAGCCGGCTAGAGGCCACTGTTTTACGGCGGAAAAAATAAGGGGCAAGAATTTGAAAATTTTAGACTGAATTTGAAAAACTTTCATTATATTAGCTTTATTTATAAATTTTTTCATAGCATAATAAAGTTTGTGACTTTTTTTAATTAAATTGATCTTATAAGTAAGACAAACAATTGTTTTATATCAAAACAAATACAAAAAAACCTGTCCCGCAAGTTTAGTATTAGTTTTAGGTCTAGATAGGTTAAAATGCCTTTTAGAAACTTTTCCTTTCTGTTTCTACCCCGACTGAAAGTTTTAATTTAATTAATTACTGCGTACATACTTATCTGTATAATTGTATTAAAAAGCAATGACCAGGAAATACATCCATCTATTCTTTTATTTTTTACATGCATGATTAAAACCTGAATTTAAAACTTACAAAGACAAGGTATAATTGGACATACACGGCAGCACTATTTCAAGCAATACAATTGTGTAAATAAATTTTAAGAAAAAGAAGAAAAAAGAGTTGTTAATTGTTGAATTAGGATATTTATTATTTTTGTTATATATTACAATAATGTGACTAACTGAATGATGTATATTTAAAGATAAATATAAATATATAAAGAAACCGTTTTCCTTTGATATTGTTGGTTCCATAATCACTACTAGCAGCAGTAAGTATCAATTACTACTTACTGCTGCGATAAGAAAGTAAAAACTTTTAATACAAAAAAGATAATAAACAAAAAATAAGAAAGAAATTTATAGATGTTAGAATACAGAAAGGTTATAAGGCACAGCTATTCTACTAATAAAACGGGATAATTCACACTATAATCGCAATATCACAACTAAATACTATCGAAATACAGTATTGTGCGAATTAATGGAATCACTGTGAATTTTTTTTTCATTTTTTCAATATTCACAGTTGGCAACACTACCTACACAGTTGACAGCTGACCAAGCATTGAAAACATAACCTTACTGTGTGTTGGTGTGTTTGAGTGTGTTTTAGGTCATTTCTTACCAAGCTTGTGTTGTTTTGGGGATTTTTGTACTATTTTGTGTTGTTTTTGGTTTTATTCCAACATGGATATTACGCTTAGGAAGCGTGGAAAGATTGTCATGTTGAGTGACACACTAGTATGTCACAAAGAGAGATTGCTAGAACGTGTGGAGTGAGTCAGGGGTAGTAAGCAAAATTTTGAAGCGTAAACGAGAAACGGGATCAGTGGATGTGAAAAGGTTAGGAAAATGTGGAAGAAAGAGAAAAACAACACCAGCAGATGATAGATTTTTACTTCGAAAGAGCAAATTGGACCCAAGGAAATCAAGCCAAGACCTACAACAAGATCGAGCAGCATCAGCTATAGTGATTCATGACTCAACTGTTCGTAGAAGACTTTTGGAGAATGGTAGAAGGGCAATTCGTCCACAGAAAAAACAGCTTCTAACTGAACGAATGAAGAAACAAAGGCTACTGTGGGCCAAAAAATACTCTAATTGGACTGTAGGCGACTGGAAAAAAGTCCTATTTACAGATGAAACCCACTTTATAGTTCAGAGACAGCGGTCGAAATTCATCAGGAAGTCTGACAATGAAAAGCTTACAACATCTCATATTGATCAAACCGTAAAGAGTCAAGAAAATGTTTCGGGAATGTTTTTCATACATGGAAGTTGGATTTTTGGTGCCAATTGAAGGCATGATGAACAGCCAAAAATACAAATCCATGTTGGAAAAGTATTTGGACAAACAACTTCAAAAATGTCAACCCCAAGGAGGAGCGATTCTTCAACAGGACTCTGCTCCCTCTCACAAATCAAAGGAAATGATGGCATTTTTTAAAAATAAGAAAATTAATGTTTTAGATTGGCCCGGTAATTCGCCCGACCTCAACCCCATTGAAAATTTATGGTCCATTTGCAAAGCTAGACTGCGAAAAATCGACTGTACCACTAAAACAAAAATGATAGAAACGGCCATTCAGGTTTGGTATCGAGATGAAAGGATATCTGACAACTGCCAGAAACTCATAGAATCTATGCCAAAACGGGTAAAAGCAGTAATTGCTGCCAAAGGGGGACATATTTCCTACCGAATGATGTAAGTTTACCTTTATAGTTTTGTCAAAATATAATTTTTTACTAAATAAACTGTTTTTTCATTAAAACATTCTATGATTCCATTAATTCGCACAATACTGTAAGTATCAAAGTGCAATAAGGCAAGGAGATAACAGGATTACCTCCTCCTATGTATTGCCACAGGATCTACTGCCAGACGAAGATCTGAACCCGTTTTTAAGCTGTCAGTAATTCTAGGAATGATAAAGCTATTAACAGAAATGAAAGACTCGTAAATAAGTACATAGAAAATAACGATGAAATCATAGCAATGGGACCCATCGAGCCAATACACTTCCCAGGAAATGGAGAACCTACCCATATCGACATTGTAGTTGTGAACAACCTAGGACTTCAAACAGAAATACAAACACTAATTGTACGAAAAAGAAAACAAAGTGGACCAACTACAAAACACTTGTAAGCATTGCAATTAACAACGTTTCAGTGACAAACAAAACAAAGAAATAGAGAAAGAAAAGAGCCCTAGAATTTGAGAATATTATGCAGGAGGCACTAAAAAAAGCACTACAGAAGAACAAACCGAAAAACACATGGAAAGGTTTAGAGACATAAACCAGAAAATAAAGGTCATGATGAGGGAAAAACACAGCTTAAAATGGAGCTAGAATGACAAAAAACCAAAAAGACAAAAACAGAGCAAATCAGCTAAATAGAGAGGTAAAAACTGCATGCCAAAATCACCGAAGCCGAAACTGTCGTCCAAGAAATAGATGAACAAGGTTCAAATATGCAAAATATTTGCAAGCTGCAGAAAAACCTAAGAAGCGACATAAAACAGACGAACTGATTAAAAATAGTTTTTCATAGAAAGTAACTGGTTTAAATATTCTATTCTATATATCTGCGTAAATCCATATCAGTACAAAAAATTATAGCCATACATGAAACTATCATAGAACTTGGAAGCGATTGTGTGGTTGAGATTGACTTTGATTTTAAGAAAGCTGCATCTCTCTCTTCAATCCTGACCCCCCAGAGGGAGTGTGGTGGTGGACGTGATGTCGTGTATTGTCCGTCTCCAGAGATCTCTGTCTCTGGTCATTTCTTTTAATCCATGGATAGGTCTTTGGCATATTCCTGTAATTTGATATAACCATCTTGTTGGGGATCTTCCTCGTGATCTTCAGTCTTCTACCTTTTTCTTGTATTATGAGTCTTTCCATGTTTTCTGTATTTGCTCTCATAACATGCCCAAAATATTTTAATTGTTAGAGATGGACTTTACTAGAGAGTCGTTGGTTAACTTTTAGCTCTTTTAAAATTGAATTATTTGTTCTACGTAAGAAAGAAAGCATACACAGCTATAAAATCCTCAACTTTGTTACATTTTAAAATTAGCAAGTGCAAAAGGTTTTATATACGAAAGAGTTCCAGATCTAACAAGATATTACTAAAAGGGGAACCTGTTTATCGGCACGATATGAATGAATATACATCATTCACAAAAAGAACAGAAATATCGGCCAGTAGGGTCCTAGTTTTATACCGAAATATAGTTTACAAGTAAAACAAGAAAAAACAGTTGATGTTAAAAAATTGCTAGGAAAACATGCTTTAGAACGAGAAAACTTTGGAAAACATCTACCTGAAGACACCGATTTATGCCAATCTGCTTAAGATTTACTAGAATATGTTGTTTAAATTTTGTTCATAAATAATTTGTTGACTTTTAACAACAATAAATAATAATTTAATAATAACACTACCAAAAAAACAACGTCCGAAAAACTGTAGCGATTATAGATTGATAAGCCTTATGAGCCAACTTTGAAAATATTTCTACGCTCCACAGTAGAATCAGAGATAAATGTGAAGAAGACCAGGATGAAACACAATTTGGCTTAAGAAATGGACTGGGAACTCGGGACGCCCTCTTTGCACTAAATGTATTACTGCAGAAATGTCGAGATCAAAGGAAAGACGTCTTTGCTGTATTTATTGACTATGTAAAGGCCTTCGATCGAGTACAGCATCACAAATTAATTACAATAATAAAAGATAAAGGAGTTGATAGTCAAGACATACAATTCATAGAAAAGTTATACTGGCGTCAAACAGCGACAGCCTGTATAAACGGAAAATCAACAGAAATATGTAAAATACAAAGAGGTGTCAGACAGAATTGTATACTATCCCCACTGTTATTTAATTTATATTCAGATAAAATATTTAAAGAAGCGCTGCATAATTTGAAATGGGGCGTGAAAGTTAATGGAATTCTGATAAATATAATGAGATATGCAGACAATACAGTTATTTTAAGTGATGTCATGAATGGACTACAGTGCCTTTTAAATGCCATTGATACAGTGAGAAGAGAGTTTGGCCTAAACATAAACTGTTCAAAAACAAAACACATGGTGTTTAGCCGTTTAGCACATCAAAATGCACGATTATATATTGATGATCATATAATTAAAAGATTGTCCAGTTTTAATTATCTTGGTTGCCCTATTACTGAACAACTAGATCCAAGATCCAGATCAAGAGATAAAATGTAGAATCGAGATAGCCCGCACGACATTTTTTAAAATGAAGTCAATTTTCTGTAATGATAACTTGCAACTTCAACTTATACGGTGTCGAAACATGGACATTAAAAATATTCACCATTAATCACCTGGAGGCCTTTAAAATGTGGCTGCACAGACGTATACTAAAAATTCCATGGACGGCTATGCTGACAAATGTGGCAGTCCCTGAGAGAGCAAATGCTGCTCGCGAGCTGCTTAATAACATCAAATGTAGATAGATGGCCTATTTTGGACACGTAGTAAGGGGAGACCGATATAATATTCTTCAACTTATTATGATGGGTAAAATCGAAGGACGAAGAGCAGTTGGTAGAAAGCAGGCCTCTTGGTTGAAGAATATCAGGGAGTGGACAGGAATAGGGAAAGCTGTGCAACTCTTTAGAATAGCTCGAGACAGAGACAGTTTCGCTATGTTAATCGCCAACGTCAAGGGGACTTGATAGTGCACGTTAAGAGAAAGAAATAATAATTTATGTTTAATGCTAATCATTAATCCGTATCTCCATTCATAAACAAATATTTTAAATTATCTGGTGCAACAATCTCCATATGCTACAACAACAAAATAATCAATATACGACGGTTCATATCTAAGTCACCAATATCCATTATATTAATGTGGTTCTCTTTCTTATTACTGAGAGAACGTTATTTTTATTTTCTATATTTTAGGTATGAATGTAACGTCAGTATTTTAAAATTTCAGATTTTTATGTTTAAATCGTTTCTATAAATTTTTGCTCAGCTTATTTTACGTGAGAGATTGGCACTTATGATACGGTACGCCTCATATATTAAATATCTAATTAACTAATCTAACTAAAATATTTCATCCATCAATTTAATACAGCCTTTTTATGGTCAGGATTCAACCTCAGGATTCCGCATTAGTCCATTGTTACATTCATCTTTCCAATACAAGTCAGTGTGTAAAGCAGGGTTTCCCAACCTTTTTTTGTTGGGGCCCCCCGGACTATAAATTAAATTTTCATGCCCCCCTTTACTTTTTTAATAAATACAACAAAAAACGCACATTATCTACTTAAAATTTTATTTTAATTTTAATAAACAAATTTTAAAAGTTTATTTAAACTAGTACATGTTTTTTATCAAAAAAATTAAATTTAACAAAGTAAATATTAATGAGACACTTGAGATTGCATATTCTGCACTATTTGGTTGATTCTAGGATCTGTTTTGCCAGAGCTATCATCAGGTCGCTATCGACATCAAGACGATTTCGCTATTTAGTTTTAATTAAAACTAGAGCAGAAAAGCCTGTCTCACATAAGTAAGTTGAAGAAAAAGGAACTAGTATTCGTAAAGCAAGAGAGGCAACCTTCGAATTTACAGGCAATCTTTTAATCCAAAATTTCTCCAATGTCAAGAGATGGAAGTCATCTTTCATGGACGAGTCAGCCATCATATCTAGAAATTTTTCCTGAATTTATTCTGGTAATTGGAACACATCAACAACAAATGGATTTCTTGTCATACGCCATATTGGTGACTCTGAATTGATGTCTCGATAGTATCGGCGAAATTCGTCTTTCAGCGCTTGCAAATGAGTTTTTATGTCAGCTTTCAAATTTGCGTCAAGTATATTATTTTTAATTGCTTCGAACAGCCGAGAAAAAGACATAACATTTTCAGAAGAGATTTTTTGATTCCAAAGTTGAAGCTTTGATATGAACCCCTGAATATAATCATAATTTCTTATTATAGTGCCATTACTGCCCTGAAGTTTTAAGTTTAGTTCATTCAAGGCATCGAATATGTCAGCCAAATAAGCCAACCTCCATTGAAATGTGTCATCTTTGAACATTGTGAAGAAATCGTGTTTTTCTTTGAACTCGAGAAAAAGAATTACTTTTTATTTCAATTCATAAAGGCGAGCCAACATGTTGCCTTTGGATAGCCAGCGTACTTCTGTATGGAACAGAAGAACTTTGGGATCAGAATCGAGATCCTCGCAAAGTAAAGTAAATAAACGACTTTTCAAAGCGCTGCTCTTAATGTAGTTTACAATCCTTATAGCCGAGTCCAAAGTTTGCGTAATTTCTGTGGTAATGTTTTGGAAGCCAAAGCTTGCCGATGAATAACACAATGTGTACTAACCATTGCGGGATTTTTTTCTTTGAGCTTTTTAGCTAAGCCCGATCGTACACCTATCATTGCAGGTGCGCCATCTGTGCAAAGCCCAATGAGTTTATTCCAATCCAAGTCATGTTTTTCAACAAAATTTAATATTGAATTAAATATATGCTCAGAAGTAGTACCTGCTGTCAAAAATTGGGAGTACAAAATCTCTTCTTCAATGATATCTCTACCGATGTAACGAACATACACTATTAACTGTGCACAATTAACGATGTCGGTGGATTCATCGCAACTAATTGCAAAGAATGGCGATAATTTTACTTTGTTGATTATTTGTGACTTTATGTCTGCTGCAATGTCATCGATTCTACGCTTGACTGTATTATCCGAAAGAGAAATAGATTTCATTTTTTGCTCTGCATCTTCTCCTAAAATTATCTGCGTGGCTTTTAGGACACACGGTTTTATTAATTCTTCACCAATAGTATGAGGTTTCTTTTGCTTTGCTATCATAAAAGCTATTTCAAATGAAGCTTTGAGATGCTGCGATACACCTTTGTGATAACTTCCCGATTTATCTAATCTCATCCGCTTGAGTGATTCTGCTTTAGAAGAAAAAAAAAAGACTCTTGCGTCTTCAAAACCAGAGTAGGATGTTGTACCTTCAAATGTCTTTCAAGGCGATTGGGCCTCATGCTATCATTACTTAAAACTTTCATACATATCACACACTGAGGTAACTGTAACTCGTCTTTTTCTATGAAGGTAAATCCAAACTTAATATAATCTTCGGAAAACTTTCTTTTTTTCGCTGCCATTTTGCAACCTATAACAATAAAACAGTAATAAATAGACAAGCAAAATACCTGCATGTAATTACTATTTATAAATGCCCATTTATCTAAATAACGTAATGTATTTAACGTTTCAAAATTAATTCGCCACGTAGGTTTGATTGTAATGTGTTAAAAAAGATCCAATGATCGATCTACGAATGCATCTTAGCTCAATCAATAATTTAGTAAATTAAATAAAAATGACAACTGTAGTTTGTAAATACACAAACTTGCCTTTTAACAGTGAAACACAATAATTATACACACTCAAACTAATTTCTCAGCAACAAATTGATACCGAAACGTCAAACTTTTCGTAAATTTGTGTGAATGAATCGCATGAATCGAATGAATTCGCGGTTGCGCGCGAATTTCATGTATTGGCTTGTCGAAACTTATATAAACTGGGATTGACGACGTTGGTGTCGGGTTTTGAAACGGTTGTTGACATATTTAATTCATTAATTTTATCCGCGTAAATTAAACATTACATTGTAATATTATTTGTAAATGTTGTTTGATTATTTTTTTTTCTTTCTAAAATCGCAAACGTCTTAGGCCCCCCTTGGGGGGCATGCCCCCCTGGTTGGGAACTCCGGCTGTAAAGTATCTGGTTCAAATGAGACGGTAATCTAAAAGTAGTTGTTGAGATTTTAAAGGCATACTTCAAGAACGGTGAAATATGTTATATAGCGTACGTTTAATCAATAGGCCTTTGTGTATTACTGAATATTGGAACATATTTTACGACTTATTGACATCTAAGATTAGGTATGTAATCAAAAGCATGTGTGCCTAGCTTACACCATTTTTATGGCGAACCTTTTTGGGTCAATCTCCCCTCGACGTATTCGCTGCATTACTGATACGCTAATTTATGATACACTTTCCCTACAATAGATTTTCATTTTTCCCAAAGGTACATCGTGAAGAAGATTAGTAGGCGATTGATTGATAAGCTATAAATGCAGATTATGCCAGCGAGCTGCCGTTACGGCACAACGTTATTTATAGCTTTTTCTGCGTATTACATTTCACGCCTGTTTTTGAAAACAATTACGTTTGATATCGGTTGGCTGGAGTTTTTATAGATGGATAAAAACAAGGCTGTAACAACGATTTTTCAATTTTATGTTACGCTCACTCGAAAACAGACACTTTTTAATGTTCGTTTTGCGAAAGTTTTTTCCGGTTTAGCAAACATTAAAGTGTTGTTTTTCAACGTCAAACGGTTTTGTCTACTCAACGGCCCGTAAATTTTAATCAGCTGTGTTAGAATAAATAACTTCTAAACAAGTGATCCTGTCTATTTGTTTTATTGATGCGCACAATAGGCCGTTTAGACCAAGGGCATTTTTAGAAAATGCAATCATAAGACTATCTTATTAAAATTATTTTAAAAAAAACTTGTCTATAACTACTCTCAAGGGCCTAATAAACAATATTTCTACATACACTTCTGCTTTGATCTTTATTTCTCCAATCCCTCTTCTTCTTAATGTGCCACATCCCTAAGGATATTGGCGATCATCATGGCCCATTTGACTCTATCTGCAGCCTGTTCTCAAAAGTTGTAACGACTATTTTGCTTACCACAGGGTAAGAAAATGGGGACAAGATTGGGCAAACAAAATAATCGGAACTAGTGCGTACAGCACTCAGTTGGTTGTTGGAGAGCTGGGTCGTGGATAAGTTGAAGATATGGGGGTTAGATTGGGGCAACTATAAAAAAAGAAAATAAAAGTGTAGTTATACAAATCTCTTGGAACAAACAAATTGAAAATAAACCGGAAACACCTCAAGGAATTTAATATAGGGCGCCACTTGAGGTGCCTAATTATACCTATTACAAACACTAGTTGTAATAGAAAAATAATTATTTGAAATGCAAAACATATATTTTTCTAATTAAACTCAATAAAGGGTCAATTAAAAAATAAACAAAATGTTAAGAAAGAAAAAAAATTTAACATTTATTTTTATGTCACCACAAACAGTTGCAATAATAGGACAATGCAAAAAATATTACCTCAAATATACAAAATAAAAAAATACAAAAAAAAACTTACATGTGTCATCTGTTTACAAACTCTGTTGCTACAAAATTAATAAAATTGCATGGAGGTTAACCTTTTTTTTTAACAAAACAAATCAATATCAAAAATACTAAATCGAGCTGGTATAAGTTAACATTAAATCTAAAACAATAATTAAGATAACAGCTAAAGTTAAAATCTAAAGTTTACAATGCTTTAATTATTAAAAATTTAAATTGTTACGAAAGCAATTCTTGATGGAAAATGGCTATTTTTGCTTTAAAAAGTTCAACAAAAAAATTACTTGATTTTCACTAAATGTTATTTCTCCTTTAAAAGTTAAAAGTTCTGGGGTTGGAACTGGACTCAAAACGTACTGCAAATCAACAAATGCATCTTACAAACTGTGAAGATAGTCTGGAATGACCTGGGACAAATGAAATGAGGATGGAAGCGTGGCACTGGGACGCAGTCTTCAAAACTTGGGTATGTGGGTATATTTTTAACTTATTTGGAACGCCGTCCTACAAATCCCTCAGATGAGACAATGTTTGACATATTACATTTGAGTATAATTCACGTTTTTACAAACAAATTTGCCGGTTTCTTCAGGCGACCCACGTCACGTCTTGTTTCTTCAAAATCTTTTTCCAACCTGCCTGTTTCGTTACTCTCTCAACCTCCTTCACCTTCATTCGATTTCAAACCAAAAACGCCAAAACATCCCCCTCCTGACCTAAATCTAATATCGGTGTGGGCGACCCTCTTTCTAAACGATAAAAACAACTTTTAAATATTCCAGTTTATTGCGTTTTAACGACGAAACACAAATAAAAACTCTTTTTTATATTAGGGGGCATCATGAAATATAATCCCTTTATGCGACAAAAATCTTGTCGAATTAGATATAACATAATACAAATTAACAAAATAGCACGTAGTTTTTAAACCGGAGTTCTAATTGACTTTGTAACAAAAGGTTATGGGATTTGAAAGTACACATAGACAAAAAATATATCCAGCCTTATTTTCGCATTCAAGATTTTCGTAAAAGACAAACACAGATTTTATGGCAATTTTTATACGTACTGACGAGATAAACGAACAGGGACTTATTATAAAATTTAAAACTCTACAAAGTTCTAACGTTTTCCCACTCCATTGTCTCAAATTTTTCAACCAGAATGTGTGTCTTCCATCGAGCCAAAAGACAAAAGAGGGAATGTAAAGGTAGTGGGGGCAAAAATATTGTTAAACAGGAAGTGTGCGATCTTTAGAGGCCACATTAAACAAGGAAAGAGAGTCTCTCTCCTTGTTTGACATCAAATTTAGTTGGGTTATGTTATTGTTTGTCCCAAATGTCACATGAAATATTATTTATATTGAAGTTTTTTAACAATTGTGTCGCATTTTAGACTATTACCGTAATAATTAATTAAAACTTTCTCGTCTAAGACACATTCCGAAAAATATTATATAGCTACTGTTAATAAGTGTCGGAAAATTTAAATTTGGCGCATTCACATTTTTTTTTATATGTCCGTCATCAGAGGCCACTTTTTTGGTCTCTTTTTCATAAGGATTAGATTCCGTCTTTTGTCTTTTTGCACGATGGTGTCTTCTCCTCGGTCCTCTTTTGCCTTCCACCCTCCCTTGTATGACCAGCCACATCAATTCGTATTTCTCGTTTCTTAGTATGTGACCAAAGTAGCTCATTTGTCTTTTCTTTATAGTGTTAAGTGTTCCAGTCCAGTTCCAGTCCCTCACCTTCACGTATCCTTCACCTTCACCAACTTTACAACCCTGCGTGGGACCTAGCCTCCTCAAGAATTTTTCTCTAGTCGTACTATCCATCGCCTTCCTCCGACAAGCCATATTTTCGATATCTTCATTGATGTTATCATCGAACCTTGTTCTGGGTCTTACTCCTCTTCTATGACCGATGAGTCTTTAAGAAGCATTTTTTTAGCTGGGTCATTTTGCTTTCACAATCATCAAAATATGGCGGAGCGACAGGTCCTGATGAAATTCCAACTGAAATATACAAGCTTATAAATAATAGCAATGTTTTAGAAAAAATTGTGAACATAATTTTTCCTGCACTTTTAGCAGGACAAATCTTACTTTCATACATTCTCCCTCCTGATACTGACAAAGACTGTAGTGTGTAGAATCTTTTAAGTAATTTTAAACTGTTTGTTCTTGTTTTAGTGTAGTTTTTTGTACAATTTTATGTTATTATTCATGTTTATTACATTCTACGCTTGCTGGATAGCTGATATTTGACGAAATGCCCTGAAGATGCTATTTTAAGCGAAAGTACTTGGGCAAGATTTAATTAAACTTGTGCTCGATATTTGCCTTAATTTTTCAAAGTTCATTTACTCGATTATTCAACCTTATATCAATTAAACCTTACTTTATTTAAACTCCAAGATTAAAAACCTTATCCTTATTTCTTATCTTGTATTTTATTGGTACATTTTTCTTTTTTACCGATCAATAAAAAGGTAATCGGAAAAAAGAAAAAATTAATCAAATAAATTCAAGTAAACTTTTCCAAACTTCAATGGCAGCTTTAAGACGATTTCCAGAGAAGTCGTAAAATTGTAAATTCCAAGAATGTTATCTGCATAGACGGAACTAAAAGTTTCCTTGAAAGTTTATCCGGGAATCATGGAAACGTTACTTACACCTAAGAAGATGACTTTTTATCCAAAGTCGCACAAGCTGCTGTCCTCTTAAAACTGAAAAGTATATGTAGTTGTATCGACGAAATCGTCACATATCTGTGATGAAAAGTGATACCTGAAAAGTTGTCTCTACGAGGATTTTTCGATAACTACGCGGCATAGCACAGAAATAGCACAAATTAGGAAATTTAATACTATATTGAATTGTTTTAATTAATAAAATAAATATGAGAACATACAACAATACATTGTTTAGGGTTTTTTGAAACAAACAATTAATTAATAAGGAACTAATAAATCATACGATAAACATAAACTGAAACTTTACGAAACTAAGAATTTGGACGACTATAATATAATGATATACAGTGGAATGATCATTCCTAAGTCAGAAACGTATGAAA
Source organism: Diabrotica balteata (assembly GCA_918026665.1). Taxonomy (NCBI): domain Eukaryota; kingdom Metazoa; phylum Arthropoda; class Insecta; order Coleoptera; family Chrysomelidae; genus Diabrotica; species Diabrotica balteata. The sequence continues at coordinate 28,668,047 of OU898276.1, read as the reverse complement.
AAACGGAAAAAAGCATTTTACTGAATAAAAGTTGATATGAAAAATATTTATTTAAAAACAGTTACCTATGATATTTATTGTGCTTTTGCATCGGTTTCATCTCAATTAATAAATGTCAACATATCAGTTAAAATCCAAATTAGTGAGTTAAGATGTCCAGGAAAGGAAAATGTTATAGAAAAGCGATACGATCTTTGGCGATGATTTACTGAATTATTTAAAGGGTATTGATATAAGAAAAAGAAGAAACTTTAGCAGGTCTGTGAATAATTTTTTTACAAACTTACAACAGTGGTCTGAATTTGCTTCTTCTTTTTGTGCCACTTCTATCGGAGATTGGAAATCATCAAGGCTATTCTGACCTTGTTTACGGTTGACCTAAAGAGTTCATTAGTGGTGCAGCCAAACCACTCTCTTAAATTCCGCAACCATGACATTCTTCTACGGCCTGGATTCCGTTTTTCTTCTATTTTTCCCTGCATTATATTTTGAAGTAATGCGTATTTATGTCCTCTCATCAAGTGACCAAAATATTCGAGTTTTCTTCGCTTTAGCGTTAACAAAATCTCTGGGTCTTTTCCTATTCTTCGTATTACTTCACAGTTTGTTATTCTTTCAACCCAACTAATCTTCAGCATTCGACGGTAGCACCACATCTCGAAACATTCAATATTTTTCATGTTGTTCTGTTTGAGAGTCCAGGCCTCTACACCGTATAATAGCGTGTTAAATACATAGCCTCTCAGCATTCTTAATCGTAGAGGGATGCTTATATTTCTGTTGCAGAAGAATTTTCTCATCTTTATGAAGGTGGACCTGGCAATTTCGATACGTCTTTTTATTTCACTGTTTTGGTCTCCAGTTTCGTTTATTAAAGTTCCCAAGTATTTGTAACTTGATACTTTTTCAACTTGAGCGCCGTTTATACTAATATACGCTGGTTGTGTCATGTTTTTACTGAAGACCATATACTTGGTTTTTTTAATATTGATATTTATACCATGATTGTTGCAAGCAATATTTATGTCTGTAAGTAATCTTTGTAATTCTTCTACTGTTCTTGCAACTAGTACAGTGTCGTCCGCGTATCGAATATTATTTACAATCTCTCCATTAATTACGATTCCTCCGTTTGCTTGTAAAAGGACTTCCTGACATATGCTTTCACTATATACATTAAATAACAGAGGTGACAAAATGCAACCCTGTCGTACTCCTCTACGTATTTCTATTGCTTGTGATGTTTCAGTTTCTATTTTGATGTTAGCTTTCTAATTCCAATACAGATTGAGAATTATTCGCAGATCTTTATTATCTATGTCCTTCCTTTCAAGAATCTCTCTAAGCTTATCATGGCGTACTCTGTCAAACGCTTTTTCAAAATCGATAAAACACGTATGTACCTCCTGATTAACGTCTAGGCATCTTTGTGTAAGAACATTCAAACCGAAGAGAGCTTCTCGAGCACCAAGCCCTTTTCTGAACCCCATCTGTGTATTACTAATATCTGACTCCAACTTTTGATAAACTCGGTTGTGGATGATTTTTAGAAATATCTTTAGTAGGTGGCTCATTAAAGATATTGTTTGATGTTCTGAACATTCTTTAGCATTAGATTTCTTTGGCAGTGTAACGAATGTAGACAACAGCCACTCTTGAGGTGTAATACCAGTATTGTATATTGTATTAAATAAATGCAATATTATACCTATTGATTCATCATTCAAGAGCTTTAGCAATTCGGTAGAAACCTCATCCGGTCTATTTGCCTTCCCAGTTTTGGAATTTTTAAGTGCCATTTCTACTTCACATTTTAGAATTTCAGGTCCCGTTTCGCCATATATCAGAACAATGTTATTTCTGTTGTCCTCAAATAATTCTCTTATGTATTCACTCCATCTATTCATTTTCTCTGTTAAATCTATAATAATCTTTCCATCTTTGTTCTTAAGCAAACTTATTTGACGTCTTCTTTGGGTTCCTGTAATTTCTCTTACTTTTTTATGTATATTGAACGTGTCATACTTTCTTTCATAGTTTTCCATTTCTACACATTGTTCTGTAATCCATGATTCTTTGGCATTTCTTATTCTTTGCTTTATGTTCTTATCAACCTCTCTGTATTTTTCTGCATTATTCTTCATTTTACGTCTTTCATGAATTTGCTAAGGACGTGCATCTTTGTCTCGTACCTCCGTTTCTATTATTTGAGCAACTTGCGGCTCTCTGCTATTTTTTTTAGTATCTTTTATTATATCTTGTCTTGATTTTTCCTGTTGTTTAACCTCTTTAGACCTTGTTTTAATTGATTGTAACGAAAATTGCATTTAAATATGCAGAATTAAAACACATAAAAGATATCAAAGAACTGCATCTACAAAATACCCTGTGAATGCAACAATTTTTATGCGAGAGAAACCGTAAAATCACTAAGTGTTAGTATTAATAAGCGTGAAACATACATTACGGACAGACAAATCACAGATATGCAAACATGTCTGGAACAATGAATACATATACAATGGAAAGATGCATAAATAACAATAAAAGAAAATGTGATCAAATCCATCACCAGAATGTGGCGAGCTCTAGTTGCCAATACTAAAAGAAGAAGTCAGCAATAAGGATATACCAACATTAGCGAATTAATAGTAAGCAGATGCACAATATCTACAAATTAAACTTAATACATAGATCGTCTACTATTATAAAGGATGTTTTTTTTTAGAAGTATAAAAGTTTGGAATAAAACTAATATAGGTTTTATCAATTGACTTTATTTTAGTATTATAATTTAGATATAAATTCTGGCATATGACCGTCACGGCTTTATCTGACGCAGCCCAATCTGAAGTTCCAATTTTCTATCATTTTTTCCAATATTTGTCGCCATATATCAGTAATAACGCGGCAAATGTTGTGCTTCACGTGGGAAATCGTTTCATACTTATTGGCTAGCACCTTCACATATCCCTACTTAAAATATTCTAGCAGTGTTAAATCGCACTATTTTGGAGGTTAATTTACGATCCGAAATGTGAAACTATGCAGTTACCAAACGTTTTCTTCAATCAATCAATGGTCACACGAGCTATGTGAGATGTGTTGCAGTAAAGTTGCAGTAAAGGGCAGTAATCATGGCTTTATAGCAATCACCACTGACTGTAACGTTCTGGCCAGCATCGTTTTTAAAGAAGTACGGTCCAACGATTCCACCTGAGCATACAACACATCAGTCACTTTTTCTGGACGTAGTTATTTCTCAACATACATTTGAGGAATATGTTAACTCGAAATAGGGCAGTTTTGTTTGTTGATGTAGCCATTTAACCGAAAGTGAGCTTCATCGCTAAATAAAATTCGCCTATGAAAATTGGAATCAACGGCAATCTAGTTTTGGACCCACTAACCGAATCTTCGAATCTACGCCTTGCTCTGTGATGATGTATGTACCTTCAATTTTTGCATAAATTGGATTTTATGAGTACGTTAAGCATGATATTTCCGCAATATCTATCATAAAAAAATCTTTCATATAAAGTGGATGATATGACGTATCCAACTGTTGTGCATAATGGCATATAGACTGACTCGGATCTTCCTCTATACTACACTCTACATTAGCAACAACTTCTTGTGTACGCACCTTACGACGGTGCATATTATCATTTAGAGTAAACGTGGTACAAAAACGTTCCATGGTCAATCGAATTACTTGCTTTGATAAACTATTTGGTATGCATATTTCGAACAGAACCACAATTTTCAAAATAAATCTGTACAATTTGAAAGCTCTGTTGAGGCGTCAAATCTAGTCATATGCTAAAATGCGAGGCCAAACTTAACACAAATCACTTGACAGCGGTCAAAATGGCCGACAATTAAAAAAGTGTCACCAACTTACATTCCTATACCAACAAAAAAACACCCTATATATAATTCTTCTTCTCATGGTGCCGTCTCCTCTCGAAGGTTGGCGATCCAAATGGCAATTGCAGTTTTATATATAATACGAACACATAAAACATAAACATATAATACATAAATAGGCTATATATTCTTTTGTGCTTCTGTGCTTATTTCTGTGCTTTTTTGTTGTGTTATCTACAATTAGTTGTGTGACTTGAAGTCTTCTACAATAATTTTATTATTCTTTGGCTTTTGTTTATGGTTTTTTATTCTCTAACTTTCCTCTTCTTAAAATTCGCAATTATCTGGTTTTCTAATTACTATTAAACTGGGAATAAGCCACAATTAAAGATAAAAATACGTTTATTGACGTTTCAATTTCCACTTCGGAAATCGTTCTCAAAATACAAACAGTAAATTAAACAAATTTTGTTTTTTGTTACATAGTGAAAAATTCTTCTAATAATTTAATTTTATCTGACTCATTTATATTGACAATTCAGACATACATTATGCATTTTAAAGTAGACGACTTTAAAATGATATTGCCAATATTGTTGAGTTGCGCTCCTGGGACGACTTTACTTATAAGATAGTTCATTCGATTACATGAAATCAACTTTAACTTGAGAATATCCGTCAGAAAAAATCATAGCATGTATTTCGTCTTTAAAAAGACAAACACATGACATGATGACAGTAAAATTCTCCTGTTAGTGATTCCATAGTAAATTATGAGGGAAAACCAGGAAAAAAACCTCATAATACTATGGAATCACTAACAGGAGAATTTTACTGTCATCATGTCATGTGTTTGTCTTTTTAAAGACGAATTACATGCTATGATTTTTTCTGACGGATATTCTCAAGTTAAAGTTGATTTCATGTAATCGAATGAACTATCTTATAAGTAAAGTCGTCCCAGGAGCGCAACTCAACAATATTGGCAATATCATTTTAAAGTCGTCTACTTTAAAATGCATAATGTATGTCTGAATTGTCAATATAAATGAGTCAGATAAAATTAAATTATTAGAAGAATTTTTAACTAAGTAACAAAAAACAAAATTTGTTTAATTTACTGTTTGTATTTTGAGAACGATTTCCGAAGTTGAAATTGAAACGTCAATAAACGTATTTTTATCTTTAATTGTGGCTTATTCCCAGTTGATTAGTAATTAATTTACAATGCCACAAGAAAATAGCTTCAGAACAATATCTGGTTTTCTGTTTTTCTCCTTCGTAACTGCTTCTGGATTTCTTGTTTAGTGGGCCTAACTTTCTATCTCCGAATGACTTTTCTCTCTAGGATCCTCAGTTTTTCTTTATCTTTCTTTGACAAGCACATTATTTTAGGACCATATGTGATTACTGGTCTAATTGGTGCTCTGTAAAATTTCAGTTAAGTGTTCTTAGTAAGCTTCTTATCTTTGAGGAAGTTGTTGTATGTCCAGTAAGTTCTGTTTTCTTCCAGAATTCTTTCATTGATTACTATGCGTATCATTAGTTCCATTAACTGAAACTCCAAGATATTTAAAGTGTTCTACTCATATTTGCCAATGTTTAACCTTGTCATATGACCTGTCTATTCTTTTAAGCATATTAAGTACTTTCTTTTATCTTTGTTTATTGCTAAACACCTATTGGATGCTTTCTTGCACATTTACAGTTTTTTTGAATTGTAATAATTTGCCGCACTATATACCCATACTGATCGATGGCATTGCATCGCATATAGAACTGATGTATTTAATCGTGTATATTTGGAGTGATTACAGTCGTCGCTCCCCTGGAAAATGCTAATAATCATATCCTTCTTTATTTAGATGATATGCTTCAGACTATTGCTCATTAATTTAACTACGTTTCCAAATAATATAATAGTATGGTATCAAATGTATTCATTTCCCAATGTTCTTTGTACATGTCGACTGAAATGCGAATTGCTCTTCTTCAAACACTTGCCATTCAAACAGCATAATAATTAGGTTAATCTAAACTTCTAAACTGCTAAAATTAATCTCACGAAATGCATCGAAAATGCAATTACAGTGTCAAATCGCTATTACTAATTAGAAGGGGTAGCCACTTGAGCGAAGCGAGCGATAAACATCAGTAAGATCCAATATACAAGAGCGAGTGCTCTATAATTGAGTTGCGATTAGAAGGGATGATGGAATGTCCGATGGTACAGTTGCGGTCACGGAATAGTTTACACCTTACTTTTTATATTGTAATACTGTAAAATTGCAGTGTCGTACGGATTTGATAAATGTCAAAGTCAAAAAATTTCAAAACGTCAATGCTTTCGCGAGTGTTCAACAATAAAATAAAAGTATATTAAACTCTTCCAAAATGGTTAGAATACATTTGAATTATGCGCAAAAAGCAAGAGCAATTGCCAAACTCGAAGAAGGTTGGTCACTAAGGCAAGTTGCTGCTGATTTGAACGTGAGTCATATGTGCATATGGAAGATTAAACAAAGATGGGATAATTTTCACTCTATAGCACGGTTGGGCGGTTCAGGAGGGCAGAAGATTTCCACAGATCAACAGGATGAGATGTTAGTAGATTATTTGAGAGAATCTCCTTTTGCCACAGCTCAAAAGGCAAGAGAAGAGGCAGCGTTTCCAGGCAGTATTCGCACTGCACGTCGAAGAATTAAAGCAAGTGGACTGCTAAATTGTGTAGCTGCACGGAAACCTTTTTTGACTGAGGATCACAAGAGGAGACGAGTTGAATTTTGTAATGAATTTATAAACCGCGATGAGAATTTTTGGTCTAGGGTTGTATTTTCCGATGAAAAAGTATTTCAGTCGTATAATAATGGTCGAATAAGAGTTTATAGGCCGAGAAACCATAGGTATGATGAACAGTGTACGCATCATTTAAGAAATAGTGGAGGATTCTCTGTCAACATATGGGGATGGATAAGTGCCGAAGGCCCGGGCGTTTGTTATCATGTAGAGGAGAAGTTAACAGGATTATATTACAAACATATTATTGAGCACACAATGTTGCCATCGGTGATCCAGAGATTCCCCAACAACGACTTTACCTTCCAACATGACAATTGCCCGGTGCATACGAGTAGAATTGTTCGAGAATGGCTAGAAGAAACTGATGTTAATGTTCTTCCGTGGCCTTCCCGTAGTGCAGACTTTAACCCCGTCGAAAATGTGTGGGCAGAGTTAACAAAGAAACTAAATGAAAGAAACCTTAGACCACGGAATAGAATTGAATTATGGGAAGCAATTGAGCAGGCATGGGAAGAGCTTGTTAACTATAACATGAGGGGATTGGTGCTATCTATGAATAGAAGACTGCAAAATTGTATTGACAAGAATGGGGCTTCCACCAAATATTAATTATTATTTATCATTGTTTATCGTTATTTAATATAAAATAGATTTAAAATAAAATGCATATTAAAAAAAAAGACTTCTTTATTTTCGTTATTAAGATCATAATCCATTTTATTCAAAAAACTGTTTTCTTTAGTTTTCATTTTGTAAAATATTTTGATATTTTAATTTTAATCTACCTATTCTAGCTAGTACATCACTGGCAACGTCACTTTGACGTAAAAGGTGCGTTTAAACGAAGTAAAAATTTAAAAAATGGGCTGCTAGATACGTGAACCTGTAAACTATTCCGTGACCGCAACTGTACATTTTACCTGCTGGTGTATGGCACTGGTTTGACAAGTGATAATATATACACTATTACACCATCTATTGACGCATTCTTTAAAAACTCACATAACTGACACTAGCAATGTCAAAACATAGTCGTTGCGCACTAGCTTTATTTTACTTTATCTTTGAACCCTCGCGTTTTTAATAGCTGGCAACTCTAATTTGTGACCATTTTTTCTCAGCTAACGTTATATTATCATATTAAAAAAAATTGCTATAATGTGACACAAAAAACAAGCATATTATACATATTTGCAAATGATGAGCAGCGTATTTTATATTTAAAAAATTGTAGCACCTTTTTGACTGGCAACCTATTATCAATGAATTCTCCCAATTTTAAATGTATGTAAAAATGTGAATTTGATTACCTACGTTATGAACGTACTGATTCTGTAGTAAAATCTTCAATTAAACTGTCAAAATCACTATAAATATAAATCTTGTGATTAATCAATTTTAATTTAGAAAATTTTGATGAAAGTTTTCTTACTTTAGTTATTTTCAAATATCAAATCAGCCAAAAAGAATGAAACAGACTTTTTATATCTTTATCCTTGTTAAACATATTAATAATTTTTTGAAAACTACCTTAATCGGCCATCTTAAAACAAATAAATCTGAACTTCTTAATATATTCACAACCCACTTATAAAAACAATTTACTCTGCGTCTCTGGCCTGTTGACACAGTCTGTTCCATAAATATTGTCGAAAAGGAAATAAACTCCTATGGAAATAATAAGGGTCTGCCACCGGATGATCAAAGGGTTGAGATGCAACAATTCAAGTGGCCCTTAAAGCGTCTATCAATTCGAGGACGACTACGATGATAGTCGTGTCGATTTCGCAGAGGTTAAAAAAGGTTGCTGAAAGTATTGAACCAGCAGACATATGGGGATTAACTCTTTTGGAAGAACATCGGGAAAATTGGGAAGTTTTTTAGTTCGTTTTATTTTTCAATTTTATCATTACAATATGGTGTGGAAAAGTAACGAAAACATGAATTTTAATGTAAAATTTTATTATATTGACCTTAGGACTTCCAAACTAGGAGGCGTTGTTAAAAATAAAATTTTTAAAATAAACAATTACAAGTTTGATCATGGAAAATTATTAAAAAATAATGTTTTTATCCAACGTTAGTGTTAAATTCAGATATTAAACTCTTCTTCAATGTATCGGCAGAAGATTAGAAGACTGATAAAAAATTCAAACACCGGGAAACAAACTTGGCATCTTCTAGGTTATCCAATTTTGCTTTAAGTAAGATATGATAAGAAATTACAGAGATTAACATTACTGAAGAAGCTAACTACAAAAAAAGAAATAAAAAAATACTTATAGAGATGTCCTGCTCAACAATACGCAAGAAGATTTCCAAACTTTTTAAAATAGATGCCGTTTAAAAAAATCCTCTTGGTAGTTAAAAAAAAGCCTTTTCTTTCCTAAAAAATGTTAAGGGTGAAAATTTTTTTAAAAGAAATAATTTTAAACTCCTAGTTTAAAGAGAAACATTACATATTTATTTTTATTTCACATAAACTATGACATGTTACAAATACAATTATCCAAATTTATCAACAAGCCTTACATTGAGTTTAACCTCTTAACAAAGCAGAATTTAAAATTTTGGTAATGTACCAAACGACAGAAAAGACTAATACTGACTGTCATATGTCGAAATGTAGTATCTAAACTATTCTGAATTATTAATTAATTTTCAGGGTTAATTTTTTCTTAAAATAAAATTAAAATATGACAATTAGCTGACTCAAAAAAACTTATATTTATTTGATGACGAGTTGATGACGGGTAGACCCAGAAACACGTGCCAGGGAGTGGTAAGAGACTCAAATTAAATCGAAACGGAACATACTTCGTATATTTATCGTCCTTACTCCACGCAATAAGTACAAGAATGATGGTAATTTATATGGGTAAATTGTTGGTGTATAGTGGAATATAATTATTCTCAGCACCGCTCTGAATGGCTTGATTAAACTGGGGTATACAGTTTACTTTAATTGCTATCGTATCTTCATCTTTCCTCACTAGAGGTCTCTAGTTGCATACTCTGGTAATTATTTTCCTGTAATTGCCAGAGTAATCGGTGCGTTTTGATTTGGTTTAAGTCTTCTTACAAACTCCTTCTGATGACGGGTAGACCCAGAAACACGTGTCAGGGAGTGGTAAGAGACTCAAATTAAATCGAAACGCAACATAATTCGTTTATATTAATTTGTTTTTGTAACTTTTTCATTTGTTATGAAAGCAAATCTTAGTATATTAACATAGAACGTTTATTTTATTTAGAAAATTTAACAAAAATAGTTTGCTCTACTGGCTGATTATTTCTTTTAAGTTATTAAGAAAGTTTGTTATCTTTGAACTGGATACAAAAAAACACTGCCCCACACAGACTTCAAACGATCTGGATTCGACTAATGGAGACACAAAATGGACCATTCTTGTAGAGGTCAAACATTGAATTGGGTTTCAGGTTATCTTGTATGATAACAATTTGTATTCTTCAAAAGTTGGCTGCTTTATTTTCACTTAAAACCATGTGAGCCTCACTTAGCCCTCAGACACACTTTTTATCAAATCTTGTGACACGGAATACAGCAACAAACTGGTGATTATCTCGCTTTACCTTTCTCGCATCAACTTTTTTTAACCAAAACTCAAAATTAAAATTAAAATTTGCCAATTTTTAAAACTCTCTGCTGAGAACCATATTTTTTCTTTCAGAATCGAATCTGTTCTCTGACTACTACACTATTGCATTCCCGATGACAAAAACAAACAATGTTAACGAATTTCAAGAAAACTTGGATTCAAATAATGAAACTGACTGCTTTCGCCGCTAGTCCATCAAAGAGTGGTGCTTATGCTTACAAATCGATATGAACATAAACAGAAAGATTCCTGTTTATTTTTAGCTCAAATATCTAGGCGGAATCAGGATCAAACGAAATAGCATTAAAAATTATTATATACAGACATGAAATTGTTTATATTAATAATCTCAGCAACGCAAAAATATAAGAATATTCTTTGGTGTTTTATTTTGTACAGGGTGAAATGAAAATGCTACAAGATACAACTCGAAAACCATTTGCATGCGTTTCTCCAAGATGGCGAATATTCAAGAACCCGGTCAACTTCAGAGTACTGTAAAATTCGAAGAAATTACTAAAATAAAATAAATTTGTAATAAAAATTACTTTATGAAAAACCCTTTATTATATTGACTTCATTTTATTGTAAAATGACTAGAAAAAAATTAATAAGGCCAAAAAAAAATTGTTAACAAATGATATTTTTTTTTTATTTGCTTATTTTAAATTTTCTGTAGGGTTGCTAATTTAAGAGAGACAGCGAAAAAATCCTATGTCCCTCATTTCCCAAAATGGTCGTCGAGGGACAAACTTGAACTTAAGCTTATATTAAACACTCCTACACATAAAAATTATTATATTTTAATTTAATTATAATAATAAATAATAAGCAATTATTATTTAATTGGGAATACGCCAAAATTAAAGGTGAAAGTACGTTTATTGACGTTTTAATTTTGACTTCGGAAATCGTTCTCAAAATAAAAACATTAGTAAATTAAAGGTGAACGATATAAAAACAAATAATATAACGATTTCGAGAGGGGTCAGGCAAGGATGCGTCTTGTCTCCGACGCTTTTCAACGTGTACTTACAAGTCATATTCAGAAAAGCCTTATGGGAAAGAAAAGAGGGAATAAGAATTGGTAGAGTAGGTAATCGTAAACACCATGAGATTTGCAGGTAACACGGTAATTATGGCTGAGAGTATAGAAGAACTACAAACTTTACTAGATGCAATAAATAGTGAATACATTTAAATAGGACTTGACATAAACACATACAAGACTAAATTTATGATAATATCAAGGAGTCCAGTAAATAATGAACAACTAACCCTTGGTGTACAGCAAATAGAGAGAGTGAAAAATATAAATATCTGGGAGCTTACATCAACACAGAATTAGATCCAGACCAAAAGATCAGGGTATGAATAAAAATGGCAAGGGCAGCATTCTTAAAATTCAAGCAATTGAATATATATATATATATATATATATATTGATATATATATATATATATATATATATATATATATATACATATATATATATATATATATATATATATATATATATATATATATATATATATATATATATATAAGCGAGGTTTATAGGTATATAATCTAGGCTACATAATGAGACACGATAAGTACCGTCTGCTACAATTGATTGTCCAGGGAAAAATAGACAGTAAGCGAAAGCCAGGCAGGAGAAGACACTCCAAAATCTGCGGAAGTGGTTCGGGCTCACATCGGTCGAACTATTCAGAAGCGCCGCAAACAAGATCAAAATTGCCATGTTAATAGCCAACGTTCGCAACGGACAGGGACTTGAAAAGAAGAAGAAGAATTCTGGATCTTCTTCATTATCTCCTATTTTAAGATACTCTGTTTTTTGACATATTGATATATGACATATTCGAATTGAGGCCCCATTTTTTATATTCTTTCTTTAGTTTTCTAAACATGTAGTCCATGTCTTCCTCATCATTCGCTACGACTACCTGATCATCTGCGAAAAATAAAGTTGTTAGACATTTACCATCAAAGCACGTGGTGTTCATGTGTATTAAGGTATAAAAAATGCTTATTAAAAGCTTAAACTTTGTATTTTAAAGAAGATCTTTTCGGAGTTGAATCATTCCATCATCAGTTCAATAAAAAGTTGTCAAAAAAACATTGTATGGCCACATAAAACTATTGGAAGGACATCCGTATTAAAAAACAATCCTCATGGTATTGTTTGTAAATGCAATAGACTTATGATTAATAAAAACTGAAAATGGGGGCATCTTACATGACCCCCTGTAGCTGGTTAGGTTTATCGACTCAAAATCGACTTTAAAATAAAAATTTTAAGCTTTTAATAAGCATTTTTTTATACCTTAATACACACGAACACCACGTGCTTTGTATTCAACAGGTATACTAGCCACTCCTGGATATCTCCACTTCATGGTTTGTTCCAGTTTCACTTTTTAACATTTACCATCGCCTATGTCTATTCCCATTCCGGTCACTTGCTTCCTTCACTGGTCTAGCGATGATTGAATATATATTTTAAATAAGGTTGGAGATAGACAACATCCTTATTTAAGCCCCTTTGTTATTGGAAATGATTCAGATATAAAGTTTCCTTCTTTAACGACACTTCTTGCATTATTCTATATATTTGCGATAGCATCCGTATCGTATGCTGTATCTAAATATACAAACAATAGGTGGGTAGATAGAAAAAATTGTTGAGAACAATAAAAGTACGCATACCTTGCACACATACTGAGGAATGATAAATATAGTCTTGTGCAGAACTTGTGATAAAAAGGAAATAGGTAGAAAGAAGAACGGCTGCGAAATATTCGAGACTGGACAAACATGACTGTAAATGAATTATTTCACGTTGCAAAAGACAGAGAAATTTTTAGAAATGTGGTCGCCAACCTCCGTTAATGGGGATGTCATAGGAAGAAGAAGAAGAGTAAATTAAACAAAACATTTTTTTTAGTAAATCAAAATAAAAACATTAGTAAATTAAACAAAATTTGTTTAATTTGTTAATGTTTTTATTTTGAGAACGATTTGCAAAGTGGAAATTGAAACCTCAATAAACGTACTTTAACCTTTAATTGTGGCTTATTCCCATTTAAATAGCAATTAATATAATCTTAATGTAAGTTTTCAATAGATTAAAAATTTAAAAGTCATAAATGTCATCTAGTTGTTTGTTGTTTGTTTGTGTTTAAATGACTGCGGACACTAATATCATCTAGTTAATAATATTAATTATCTGTTTAAATTTTAATGACACTTCTTGTTTTAAAATAATTTCATATATATTCACAATTATTATTTTTAAACATTTAATTAATTTATATAATAATTAAATTTTCAATCAGATGATATTTATTTATACTTATATATTAAATTAATATTTCGTCTGAATTTGACAGGTCTGTCAGAAGTTAACAACAGGTGCTTTGTTAATATGTACGTTCGCAGATGACGTTAGGAGCAAACATTATAATTTATTGAATTATTTTAATATACGAGTAATATATACTCATCTAATTTACATACCGATGCACGTCATCGGCGTCATAGCCCGTGACGTCGCATGATACCAACACGAAATATTTAGGCGGTAGGTGTGTTCTTTTTTATAATCACTTTTCTGAGTACACTGGCATTACAGCCACCAGACATATTTTATTATATACGCGTAGAAATAATATTTAAAGATTTCTATTAATATTAACTTAAAGAAATACACAATAATATGTTTCATTTAATTTGTATAAATGCGTTTTTATAAAGAACATTTGTTCGGAACACACTGTAACTATAATCGAACGAAGGTGAAATTTTGACATAAATTGGTAACACTTATTTGACAGTTGCGGTGTTGACACTTTATGTACTTTATTATTTTGAATGTTAAAGTGAATACCTCTTGTTTTATACTTTTACCTATTTAATAAAATCTGTGCTTTTTAGAACAAAATTAGTGTTTTTTATTTCAAAAATGTCACGTAAGAATTTAAATAATCGTTGTAAAGAGATGGTAATACTTTTGCAATAATTAGGTGACCTATTTGATTTAAAATGGAGTCAGGATTTTTTTATACTATGGCAACTATGTCAACTTCGATCTCTGTCAATGATAATGACGTGCAACGGTAAGTAAATTAGATGAAGTATCGTTTGCTAAAAATATAAATAACAAAACTACTTTCTTTAATTCTAAAAATAATACCTCTGGGTCAGTAGTAAGAGCGCCTACCTTTGAACCTAAAGATCGTGAGTTCGAATCTCACCTGGGTGGAGAAATTTTCGTTTATTAAAAATTAATGAATGAAAATAATTTCTATCCTTGTGCGATCGATACTCACCGGAGGGACCGCAGACGTTCGGATACAATTAGCGTCTCTTAACAAAGACAATGACGTCGACTTTGCTAAGTATCAAGACAATTACTTTACACCCACACACACACACTAAACTACACTGACTATAAAAATGCATTGTACCATGCCGATGACTATTAGTTGTCGTCGCATTAAATTCAATAAAAAAAAAATTTAATATTTATTAAATTTTAAGAATACAGAAAATATACTATAAAGCTTCAGGTTAATCTATTGTACCGCCTAGTATACCATTTTTTATAGATTACAATAATCATTATTTTTAAATTAAATTCGTGTTTTCTATAGCATCCATTGAAAATATCAACTCATAAGTGATTATTCAGATTTTTGTGACATCCATTACATTTTATCTGTATCTTAACCGAACCCTAAATATTACTTCTCATAATTTTTTTTATTTAATTAATGGCTTTGGATACTTGATCCATTCAGCCACGATAATGTATTTGACTACTTGAATTTGTTAATGATGTATCGACCTATTGCATTTGTTAACAAAATAGTACTTCGCATAGAGATAAATTAAAAATATAATATAAACATCAGTATCACAAGAATCAGTAGCTTGATAAAAAACCATACATTCATTCGTTCCATTCAATGCCCTAGCCAACAATATTTAGGACCCACAAGGGATTACATAATATAGGGATACTTTTCACGCTAAGGTGCCTTTCATAGCGACTTTATTACAACACAAGACAGGCAACGGTTAAAAGGTAACTATATAACATAATGAGGTACTTCTTATAATATAATGTGTGTTTTTTCAAGGTAAGGTATAGAAATTTGAATTTCAATAGAACAAAAACGATTTTTTAAATTGATATGAAATTGACTTTATTCGCAAGATAAACTTTTGGCATTAAAACCTAAAAATGATTTCTGGCAGATGACTGCTAGTGCTGGCTTTGAAAAAGTATAATCTAGAGGTCCAATTTTCGATTACATTTCCCACCATCCCCACAAAAAATAGTCTGGCGGTGGTAAATCGCACGATCTTGAAGCCCAAGTCACGGGTCGGAAACGTGAAATCATGCGGTTACCAAACGTTTTTTTCAATAAATCAATTGTAGCATTAGCTTTGTGACATGTTGCGCCATCTTTTTAAAATTGCTGTCCCTGCATATTATGGTTGTTTAAATGAGCAATAGAAAAGTCAATAATCATGACTTTATAGCGGTCACCATTTACTGTAACATTCTGACTAGCATCGTTTTTAAAGAAGTACGGACCAATGTTTGCACCTGCCCACAAAGCACACCAAATAGTCAGTTTTTCTGGATGTAATGGTGTCTCAACATACACTTGAGGAGTATTGTCTCTGTTGACATAGCGACTAAACCAAAAGTGAGCTTCATCGCTAAACAAAATTCGTTTTTGAAATTCAGGATCAACGACAATCTCGTTTTGGGCCCATTCCCAAAATCAACGCCTTGCTAGGTGATCGTGTAGCTTTATTTCTTGCACGAGTTGGTTTTTGTTAACACGCAAACCAAGATGTTTTTGCGAAATCTTCCATAAAGTGAATGGACACATATCCAACGACTGTGCACAATGGCGGATAGACTGATTCGATTTTTCCTCTACGTCAGAAACAACTTCTGTACGCACTGTACGATATCTCTATGGATGAGTATTATCATTTAAATTCTAAAAATAAAATTGCACAATTTGGAAGCACTGTTTCGGCGTCAGTATATTCATTCGAAAATGTTAAACCAAACTATACATAAATCACTTGACAGCTGTCAAAATGGCCGCCAGTTAAAAAAGTGTTGCCAACTTACATTTCTATACCTCTGAAAAAACACCCTTTAGAACATTCACTATTTTCTTTCTATATAGCTTGCCTCCAATTTCGTGCCTGCCTGTTAGTAGCTTTCTAGATAAAGTATTTCTT
Source organism: Diabrotica balteata (assembly GCA_918026665.1). Classification (NCBI taxonomy): domain Eukaryota; kingdom Metazoa; phylum Arthropoda; class Insecta; order Coleoptera; family Chrysomelidae; genus Diabrotica; species Diabrotica balteata. Next base: position 28,651,482 of record OU898276.1, on the reverse strand, counting down.
GACAAAAAGTTCTTGTTGCTGTAGTCAGACTCACTACTGAATAGCTTCAATGACTCACTCATTGAAGCGGAACTTTTTCCACTAGAAATTCTTTAAGTACTCAGACACATGCAACTCAGTGGCGGCACTTTAACTGTTTTAAGGAATCGTTCGAATTTTGTTACTAAACAAATATAGACGGTTAAATAACTAAAAAAATATAATCTGCCTATCTTAAATTACATTTTCATGACATATGTTTCATTCAGAGCTTTTATTCAATAATTCGTTGCAAATCAGAAATAGAAATTCATTCATTGTTTTTTTTTTCATCATAAATGATATAAGACACTTCTATAAAGCGTCATTCCTACCTAGGATACATCTACCAAAACCTGGCTTTCAATACAGTACACCAAGTTTTCTGCTCTTCCTAATATCCGGCATCTTGCTTGTGGTTAGTTTAGGATTCTTTCTGTTTCAATAAGGATATAATTATGTAAAATAATCTTCTGCACCCAAATTTATAAAATGTATAAAATAGTTTTTTCAAAGGTACCGTATCATATGCCTTCTCTAAATCTACAAACAATAGGTGGGTAGATAGATTCCTTGCCTTCCGTTTTTCGATTCCTGCTGCAGAACGAATATATTATCAATGCACGATCTTCCTGCCCGAAATCCATTTTGTTCATCTATGTCTTCATATTCTGCTTCAATTCGTTTTTTTATTATTCGACCGTACAACCTCCCCACTGAGCTAGTAACAGTTATTCCTCTATAATTAGAGCAATTGCGTTTATCCCCTTTTTTGTATATTGAGCTGATGTATCCAACATTCCAATCAAGAGGGATATTTTGTCCTTTTAAGCATTTATTAAATAGTTTAACCATCATCTCGTGTAATATTTTTGGTCCATACTTTACCAACTCAATTGGGATGTCTCCAGATCCTGCTGCTTTACCGTTTTTCGATCTTTTGAGGGCATCGCTTAACTCTCCGGTTGTTATCTCAATTATTTGTGTATGTTCAGATATTTCTTCCATTTCGATATCTTGGAATTTACGTCTATCCTCTGTCAATAAGACCTTTCCAATTTCCTTTCCTTCCCTCCGGAGAGACTGTATCACCTTCCACGCTTGCCCAACTCTTGTTCCACCCATATACCTATCCACCTCTGCACATCTTCGATCCCACATCTCATTTTTACTTTTCACTACTTCTCTTTTTACATCTCGATTTAATTTTGTATATACCTTGTGATCTTCCTCCTTTCTCGTTGACATCCATTTCTGATAAGCAGTTTTCTTCTTGTTTACTAACGTTTGCATATTCTCCGACCACCATTCTTGATTTTTTGTTTCATGTTTGTCTTTATGCCCCAAAGCTTCACTTGCAGCCTCATGAATGTACTTTTTAAGTTGTTGGTATAATTCTTCCGCTGTTATATTTTCTCGATCCACATTTTGTAATTTTCTGGCCAGTCGTAATTTGTAAAGAAATTTTGTTGAATCTTCTTTTAAGCTTTCTAGGTTATATTTAGGAGATGTTACTTTTTGTCCCTTTTGTATATTCTGTACCTGAGTGTTATTGTTTTTGCGATAGTTAACTATCACATTGGCCATAAGTAAATGATGGTCGGATCCACATTCTGATCCACGGTATACCCTTACGTCAGTTGTTTTCAGCTGGGAAGTTTGACGTTGGATTACAAAGTCGATTATCGAGCGCAGATTCCTAGTAGGTTGTATCCATGTAAATTTGTGGATGTCTCTATGTTGAAAAAATCCATTCATAATTTTGAGAGACATTATTTTACAAAAGTCTCTAAGACGCATTCCGTTGTCATTGGTTATTGGTTCTCCATATCTTCCTACGACTCTGCTATTTTCTTCTGTCCCTACTCTGCCGTTTAAATCTCCTAGTATAAAGATTTCACAGTTTTCTGTAACTTCAGAGAGTATTTCATTCATATTGTCGTAGAAATCGTCTTTACTTTCTGGATTTGCATCTTCGTTTGGGGCATATACTCCGACAATTACGATATTGTGAAAAGTATTGTATTGTATTTTTTTTTTTATATTGAGAAATAAAAGGCATTATTGATTGATTGATTGATTGATTGCACGTATATTGCGTTGGCGAATTAGCTTAAAGTCAGATGTCCCTTCTTTAGAGCATAACAGAGTTTATCAGTGCGATTTATGCCTATCATATGGTAGATTGGTTGATCTTTATTCCGACTGTTTCTTGAACAAGGGTGGAGACAACACACAGTCTTTTCGAACACCTCTATTGATCTTAATTTTATCTGATACAGAGCTATGTATTCACCCTGTAAATTATTGTTGGTAATAAAGAGTGTTTATTATTTGGATGTGAATTATATCAATGTTTTTATTTTTAAGCAATTACATTAATGACTTATGTTGTACTTTATTAAATGCGTTGGTTTACGTTCAAGCAATTTTTCATCATTTTTTTTTTTTTTTTTTTCCCCTAGGATTTTTCATTTTCTTTTTATGATTATGACTTTTTATCCAACCACTTTTGAAGTTGGTTTCTAACGGGGTCTTTTGGAAAATGCTTCAATATTTCTGGACCTTCAAATATTTCTCTAGAGCCTTTCTTACCAGCGAGTATGGTAGTTTATTTACTTGGACTCTTTCGTCTCCCAACACTCATGTTAGAAACACTTAATTAGCTCGTACCAGTTTATTAAGAAGATGCTTAAAGATTTGTACCAGCTTTTATTTAATAAGTAAGTCTTTACTACTAATTTTGCTTTCAATCTTCTGATTTTTGGTTGTGTTGCCTTCAAAGATTTCTCTAGAGCCTTGATTACCAGCAAGTATGGTAGTTCGTTCACTTGGACTCTTTCTTGCCCCGATACTCATTTTAGAAACACTTCATTAGTTAGTACCAGTTTAATAGATTTTTACCAGTTTTTACTTGGTAAATGATTCTTTACCACTAATTTTGCTTCCTAGCTTTTGGTTTTTGATTTTGTTGCCTACAAAGATTTCTCTAGAGCCTTTCCTACCAGCGAATATGGTAGTTCGTTCACTTGAACTCTTTCGTACCTCGATTCTCATGTTAGAAATACTTAATTAACTCGTACCAGTTTAGTAAAAAGATCCCTGAAGCTTTTTACCAGTTTTTATTTGATTTAAGTTAAGTTATTTACTACTAATTGTGCTTTCTGGCTGTTGATAAAGCTATTGGTTTTTTTTCTCTCTCTTTGGTTCTCAGAATTATTTCGTAGGTACAAAATAACTGTCCGAATACTTGCGCATAAAACACTGTAAAGTGTTGTTTCAAAATGTAGAATTTACTTAATTTGGTTTTCTATCCTAGAGATCTTGATTCGAATCTCTATATAGTTTTTGACCCATCAGTTAATGTTAAAAGTTTACGTTGAAAGTAACATGCTACCAATAATTTAGAATGAGCTTTTCTTCATCTTGGTTACTAGCAAAATTAATTAAGAAATGTTTTAACCAAAATAATAGTTAAATAAACGTAAACGCATATTAGGATCGATATATGTAAATATGACTAAATGGAGTGACATCATGGGATATGGATAAAGATTATTTATAACAATCTATAAAAAACACGAAAAAAGAGATGAATTCTTCCAGAAAACAACGATCTGTATGAAGATACGCTAACCAGGCATATAAAAGACTTAAAAGACAAAATAGAAAATGTATATCAAGCAAATTACGGGATAATGAAGTCACTTAAAAAAATCGGAAAGGGAGTGCTGCCCGATCATAATGCCAAAATAATGCTAATAGGTAAAAGAAGACAGCTAACTCCAACTACACAATTAAATAATCTAACTAGAGTTTAATCGATCAAAAGGAAAAGCCAAGAAATTCGTATTGAACAACAATATATATGTCTTGTTAGAAAAATAAAAAGTAATGTAATTATTGTAACTCATAAATTAATAATAAACTTAGTTTAAATCGTATAAAATGTCTTGAATAATTGATATTGACTATTTAGAGTCTCCGACTATAATTACCAATATCGGTAAAGATCTGTAATCGGTAAAGTAAAATATCTTGTAGATAATTGAAAATTAAACAGCTGTAACCACACTTCCATGCTTCATCCCAAGATCAAGCACGTGTCGCAAAATGCGAATACTTGCGGATTGCACCTTCCTCGCCACTACAGATTTCATCCTACCAACCGCGCCATGTCACGAGACCTCCAAGAGCAGGGCCGCGAGAGGGCAGGGGCAAACGTAGGGACGTTACTGAAATAGCTGCAACTCCCCTCCCCCTGCGATCGATGGCACCGTCCGGGCTATTTTTAGACCGTCGTGTCCCACATACGCTCCCGCATATCCCCGGAAAGTGGGTTACCCGATGACATTGACTCTAGGACTCCCTCCGGAGCAGTGCCGCAACGTAGGGGAAACGAAAAAAGGGGTTCAGATGTCAAGTCACTACTCTCGGGACACGGTGTAAAGGTTAATGGAAAAACATATTACTCATTTGGGTGAAAAGCAATGTTTTATATTTGAATGAAGTTTTTTCTTAAAAGGGAACAAACAAAAAGTATACATGATTGTAAAGTAGGCAAAAAACTGTGTAAAGTTTGTATGATATCTATATATAAGCCACAAATATTATTAGAATAATTTTGTTAAAAAACTGTTATATCTAACCTAATTCTTGTATAGCAGAATTTTGCTCCATATTTGTGACTGTATCAATGGATTAAGTACTATAAGGTCCTGATCTCACATCGCAATTATTTATTATCTTAGCAAAATTATTAGACCAGCAAAAATTCTTTCAGACTTATTTATTACATCATACACTGAGCCCGTAGTAAACGCTGATACTGACGAAACCTAAAACTATTATTATAATGTGATTTTGAACATTTTTTACTATTTTGTAATTTTATAAAATTTCATTACTATTAATAGAAATTAAAAAACGATCTATTATAAAATAAATATAAGTATATGTTTTAATAATTAAATCTATAAAAGATAATATTTAAATTATTATCACTATTCGAATAAACTGGGGGAGGGGCAAAATTCGATATTTTGTCATATTTAAATGAAGTAATGTGCTTAAAATATGATATAAAGATAACTGAAAAGGATGCAGATTATTTGAATTTAGACTATGTTTTAGTCTGAAAATGAGCAACAGGACTCTGTTATTAATAAAAACGAAAAAAATAAATGAACATTGTATCGGATTCACTCCCTGCCTCTCGACGCGTTAGTGTTCTGAGCTGTTGGACGTGAATCCCTGTCCTGGCATTTGGTTTTCACCTCTGGCTGCGTTAAGTAGTTGAGTTACTGTGACCAATTGCCCATCTTGGTAGTTAGTATTCGCCTCTGGTTGCGTTGAGTAACTGAGTTACCGTTGCTAACTACCCATCTTCCTGTCTTTTGTTTCCTTTTCTTTTTCTTTGTTCTCCTGAAGAAGTCTCCTGTACAATTGTAGCGAAACGTCGAAATGAACCCACTTTTGGGTCACTCACAAATGACACGGTCCAAACCCGGAAGACGAATAAACTATAATGAACATTGTATTTCATTCACATGAAGTTGAGGATATATGCTGAAAACATGAAAAAAATATCAAAAAAGGGTGTGTCATATTTTAAGCATGTTCTGGTTTGACAATGCTAAATCTGATCGAGCTATTAGAAATAATAAAAAATTATATTTAAAACCGTGTTAAAAACATGGGGAGAAGTGTGTTTTTTTATTGTGAAAACTGTAAGGAAAAATGGTAAATCTAACCCTACCATTGATATTAAAAGAATAACCGGAACAAATTAGAAATATGTTGCTCAGGATAGAGACCGATGGAAGGAGTTGGGAGAGGCCTATGTCCAAACATAGACGATAGAAGGCTAAGAAGAAGAAGAACCCTACCATTTAAAAGAACGTAAAAAATACAAGAAAAATAATTATTTAGAAGTTTGCCAAAAATTATCTACATAACCTAAAAAATTTTTGATAAATTCAAATATTTTTCCAAAGTATCAAACAATATATAACAAATGCGAAGATAAGTAGGTATCATGTACGCAATTTGGATTCCGCGATTCCTTAGGCACCCGAGAAGCTCTATTCGCTGTCTAAGTGCTTATGCAAAGATGCAGGGATGTTAACTGTAATATGTATACTTGTTTTATCCACTACAAAAAGGCATTTGATAGAGTAGAGCATGATAAACTTATAAACATCTTGACAGAAGTGGGGTTAGATGATAGGGACTTGAGAATCATCTATAATTTATATTACAACCAAACAGCCAATATTAAAGTAGATGACCAATTGACAGAGGTAGTCTCCATAGATAAAATAATGAGGCAAGGATGCATTATGTCCCCGGTGTTATTTAATATATACTCTGAGTATATCTTCGAGCAAGCGCTAGGAGAACTACAAGAAGGCGTATTAGTCAACGGAATGTGTCTAAAGAACATTAGACATGTCGAAGACGCAGTAGTTTTTGCAGATAATCTAGACGGTTCGCAAAGAATAATGTCGCGTATATCAGATATAAGTAGAAAACACGGACTTAATCTTAATACGAAGAAAACAAAGTACATGGTAGTCAGTAAGCGCGAAATATTAAATACACAGCTTTTGGTTAACCAACATCCAATTGACAGAGAGGACTCTCAAGTCTAAGTCAAGGGGAAATCCCCACTCGCCGCATATTGTGTTACGCTGTATAATGGATTTTTTTACCACAGTTTGCCCACCATTTTTTCTTCTATGTTGGCCAATATACGGGTTATTAAGGATTCCATAGGGAATTTTACATTCTTCGGCAGCGTGACGTAAGGACCATCCTTCCTCAAAAACTTTCTGTAGGGCATTTTCGAGGGACTATGACTTTGTCATATGACTTTGACTATGACTTTAACAAAGTCACAGTCCCTATATGGACGAGTACTAAGTTTTCTTACATAAATTCGAACCATTTTTTTTTTTAAAGAAAGCAGTAATTTAAAATTTCTTCAGAAAAAATGTTATCAAATTCGAAGGAGAACATGAAACTATTAAGATAATTAATTAAAATCTAATATTTTTGTAGTTTTTTCAGGTACCGGAAAGTTGGAAAGCTAAATAAAGCTCATTATAAATATAGCTATAATTAAAACAAGCTTTTTTCCATTAAAAACTTACTTCATCTAAACAATCACAGGTTTTATGCTAGTGTCAACTAACTAAAGCGACTTTGTCAACCGTTTGTTAAGCTTCTTAGATTTTAGTGAAAATTAAAATATTCAGAATCATTCGCAATTATCAATTTCGCCCCATTTTACGGTACTTAAAATTGAAAAGTATCCTAGATGTAATTGGTTTTTTAATCAAATTTAAATTTAAATAATAACCTCCTCTGTGGCTCAGTGGTAAGAGCGCCTACCTTTGAACCTAAAGGTCGTGAGTTCGAATCTCACCTGGGTGGAGAAATTTTCGTTTATTAAAAATTAATGAATGAAAAAAAATTTCTATCCTTGTGCGATCGGTACTCACCGGAGGGACCGCAGACGTTCGGATAATATTAGCGTCTCTTAGCAAAGACAATGACGTCGACTTTACTATCAAGACAATTACTCTACACACACACTACACTCTACACTAGGTACCTGACTAAAAATTCACTTTACCATGCCAATGACCATTAGTTGTCGACGCATTAAACTCAATAAAAAAAAATAAATAATGAAATACCATGTATAATTAAATGATAAAAATTTAGATAAATTTTTTAGTATGTTGGCTCGATATACCGCCAGCTTTTATTGATGTATTATACATAACCACGACATATTTGATTATGATTAATAATTAGAAAATCTTTAAATATTTCAAAAATTAAAAGAGTTGGAATGATAAAACGTTTTTAAAATCAAAAACTTACAATGAAGTAAAAAAATTCTTTTGTAAAATGGTATAAAATTTTATTATTAAAATTTTTAAAAAATATCCAAAATGGATTTATAAATAATCAGAACGTTTTTGATCCTATCAAATAATCATCAGCGAAAAAGGTTTATGAAGTACACTTCACCTAATTTTCATACCGATTCACGTCATCGGCGTCATAGCAGGTGACGTCACATGATACCAACACGAAATATTTAGGCGGTAGGTGTGTTCTTTTTTAGAATAACTTTGCCGAGTACACTGGCATTAAAGCTACTAGACATATTACTAGAAATAATGACGGAATGGACACATTTTGAAGAACTATTAAATGGTGAGGTGGACCACGAAGCAGTAGACAACTGGACGGTTGGAGAAGATGCGATAGTTTAAAGCCAGCTTACAGAGGAGGAGGTGGTGACAGCAATACATGAAATAAAAAATAACAGAAGTCCAGGTAAAAGTAACATATGCATAGAAATGATCAAGTTTGGTTGAAAACAACTACAAAGAAAAATATATCAGCTACTAGTGCAAGTATGGGAAAAGGAAATAATGCAATCGGAGTGGTATGAAGCCCGCATATGCCCTCTGCATAAAAAAGAAGACAAACTAAAGTGTGACAACTATAGAGGTAAAGCCTTACTAGACACAGTATACAAAATCTTGGCAAGAATATTGAGAAATAAACTAAATTGCTACACGGAAAGAATCCTACATGGGTATCAGGCCGGCTTTATAAAGGACAGATCTACTGTAGACGAAATCTTCTTATTAAAGGAGATTCAAACGACTTGTTATGAAGGTAAAGTTGCCCTGCATGTTTTATTTGTAGATTTTAGACAGGCATATGATAGAGTCGATAGAGTCAAAATGTATCGAGCAATGGAACATTTGGATATACCAAAGAACTGATCCGGCTAGTAAAAATTACATTAAATAACTCTAAGCGTGAAAGAACAAAAATTACTGATGTCTCAGAACGTATTGCAAGGCTCAAGTGGCAATGGGTCGGACACGTTGCCCGAGATAATCCCGAAAAATGGACACAAAGATTAACAAACTAGAGACCAAGAGAGAACAGGCGAGAAGTAGGCAGACCGCAGAAGAGGTGGACACACAATATCAAACAAGTCGCGGGCAAGCAGTGGATGAGAATTGCCAAAAGTAGAAATCGATGGAAGCAAATGGAAGAGGCCTATGTCCAGCAGTGGACGAACACAGGCTGAAGAAGAAGAAAAAGAAGCGTGAAATTACGTGGCAGGGTCACATATCAGATCAATTTACGGTTACAAAAGGCTTGAGACAGGGAGATCCTTTATCCACTACATTATTCAACTTAGTGTTCGAAGCTGTAATTAAAAAAGCAACATGAAGGTGAAAGAAAAAATCATGAAAAATGAGCACCAGTGCTTGGCATTTGCTGACGATTTAACGATCCTAGCAAAAACCGAAAAAGAATTAAGAAGAGTTGTAAAGAAAATCATCGAAGAAGCACAAAAATTCGGATTGGAACTAAATGAAGACAAAACCAAATATATGAATATGGGAAGAACAGAAGGGAAAAAAGAAGACTTTAGTGTGAGGTCTGTAAGTGGTAAAAGATATAGTTTTAAAAGGGTGGACAAATTTGAATACCTGTGTAGTTTTCGATAAAAATGGAAAAGAGGAATGGGAGCTGGAAGCTAGAATAGCAAAAGGGAATAAAAAATTAGGTAGTTTAAGAGCGTTACTGAACTCAAAATACGTTTCTAGACAAGGTAAACTCAGAATATATAAAACAGTAATTCGACCCACAGTAACATACGCCGGTGAGACATGGATATTAAATAAGAAGGAAGAGGATACTCTGGAAAGGTGGGAAAGGAAAATACTGAGACGCATATTCGAAGGGCAAAAGACAGAAGATGATTGGGAGAGAAGAACCAACAATGAATTAATGGCTTTATACAAAGAACCTACCATTACCAAGTTCGTCAAGTCACAAAGAATCAGATGGTTGGGACATGTGGAAAGAATGAAAGCAAACAGAATGCCCAAACTAGTAATAACCAGAAAAAATAATCGGTCCCAAAAGAAGAGGTAGACCCAGAACGAGGTGGAATAATAAAGTGGAGGAAGACCTTAAACATGTGAAGGTGAGGGACTGGAAAAGAAAAGCACAAAATAGAAGCGAATTGAGAAATATTGTCCACCAGCTCCTTCAGAGTAGTTAAAGTTTTGTTTCAAATAATCGTAATTAGTTAATGTTAGGATTATGTTTACAAAAATTGCCCTAGACTGTTGTAAAAACGGCCTGTTGTGCGTAAAAAATAAATAAACTATGTCAACTTCGATCTCTGACGTAGATAAGGACGTGCATCCTTATCAAAATTAGATGAAGTATAGTTGGAACTAACCACATAATTAGGTCAGATGACCCTTATCCAGTCTCCTTCGTTTTTATCTCAATTAACTTATTAGTTTCTCTCTTCAATTAAGCAAACTAAAATTAAATACTTCCCGTAGAGGAATATGTAGTTTATACGAAAGATAATAAAAAAATAATGCTTACATGATTTGTAAAGAATTAACAAAAAATCCCAACGATTAGAATAATTCTGGATGGTGTTTCAATAAAAAGAATCATCCCATTTAATTTTATTCTTTCAAAACACACTGATAAAATCAATACAGCTTATTTATTACAAGTAAATTAAAAGTTGTAGTATAAGATCATGAATAATTTTAAAGTATCGTCGAAGAAATCCAACAAAGGCTTTATAAAATGCAGATGAGCTGCAACCGCAGAGTCATTCGAAATTATTAGCATTTTAATTGAACCGCTGGCTGGTGTATGAGGATATCGGGCAGAAACGGTGAACAGAATTGGTTTTGTATTGCTTTTTTGTTCAAAAAGTCTTTGCATAATTCTATAATTTAGGACGAGATGTTTTGTTAGTCAGTAATAATTATGTATAGTTTTACAAGTAAAATGACACTATAAGTGTCAAAAGAAAATGTAGTGTTGGTGAAAATCAAACCGTGAGATACTGGGCTATTTATTTCTTAAGCAAATAAGATTGTTTACAAACCTCTTCTTTATTATTTGACTACTTCTGCTATGTCCCCACGTTATTTGTTTTTTAGTAAAATAACACAGCACATAAAGTGATTTTTAAATAACGCAAATGATTAATCCAAAATTGCAAATTATATTTTGAACGTATTGGATTTTGTTTTAAAATGATAGACCTTTTAAGTTTTGAAATACATATTACTGTACATATATGTATCCTTACTTGGACTTATCTGAATTTGATTTAAAATATTTTTATATTGTTTACAGAGGCAAATTAAAGTTAAAAGTCGTGTTTGTTAAAAATAATCTTCATTAATATAGAAAATTGTTAACAAAATCCAATAAAACACAATATGAAATAATAAAGAAAAAAACATATTATATGTTTCAAATTATAAACACCAAATCTAATATACCAACTTAATAAAATTTAAAAAATATAAAAAAGATCAAATAAATTTTAAACAAAATCTAATACTTTTTTAGAAGAAGTAATTAAGAAGTTAAAATAGAATTTTAATTCTTCCAATTGTTGCCATTTGTCCCCGTAGTATTTCACAAGCAAAGTTTTGACATCTTTTATTTTATTGGCATATACAGTATTTCCCTGTATTAACTGCTGCAGTTTCATCTCAATTAAACATTTTCCAGGCTTCAGAAGAGTATTTTTTCTTGCCCATGCCGTTCTTAGAATAGAGGCCTTGTAAACATAAGACTACCAAAGAGAATTGAAGTAATATTGTGAAAATAATACTTCAATCAACCATGGGAGCTTATCGTCTATACCTTGTCTAGCTCGGTATCTCAAGGGTGAGTTCGTCTTGTCTTAAAATAGGGATTGAACCTGAGTTCTCAGTTGATAGCAAATAAAACAAATTTTAACAAAACATATTTATTAAAAAAAAAAGCACAATGATAGACCCTACCAAAGCTTAACAATTAATGCAATACTTATTGCTTTGTTCGATGGCTACTTGTGTGTCCTAGCTGCTAGGTCTTCCAATGGAATGTTGTTGGTTGGAGAACTGCAGTTACACGTGGTCCTATGTGGTCAATAACTCCAGTAAAATGTAGATATTGCTGATTGGTATATTAAATTGCTTTAAATATTTTTAATGAAAGGGTATATTCCCGATAAACTTGTAAATATTTGCAATAAACTAAAACAAAATGAATAGTTTTCTATTAAACACACATCAAGGAAAAAAGGTTTAACTTCCTTGCCATCTTACAAAGTTACAATTACAGAAATAGCGTATGGCAAGGATAAAATGAAATATGATTGTTACTATGATTGTTAGTTAAATTCTGTTAGAGTCCTAATGCATATATAAAAAACAATGTGCTTTGGAAAGAAAGTAAGGTTAGAAGTGTCGGAAATGCGGTCAGAATTATAGAATAAATATGAAAGTACTTACCCCAAGAGAATTTGTAGACCATAAAATGAGGCTAATTATAAATTTTGCCTTCTTTTATAAAGTCAAAATCAGACAAAAAATAATCCCACCACGTTAGAAGTTATTTTGAGCGAAAGTGGGAAACTACTTACTTCATTGTTGCGTTGGTTTTTTCTTTTCTTGGTGTTGTTCTTTTTTGGTGGTTTTGGCATCCTGTTTTAGGCTGTTGCCTCTTCAGGATGTGGTTTTTGTTTTTGTGGTGGTTGGCTTCTGGTTTGTTTTTTCGTTGATCCACTGGTGAAGCTGAACCAGGACAATCAGTGGCGAAAGGCTTTGGTCGGTTCCTTTCAGAATTGTTGTCTAAAATAATTAGTGTATTAGTGATTATTAAATTAGTAAATGTAGAAAAGTGAGATATTAATATATGTATAAATACATGCATTAATATATTATGTAATTAGTAAATATGTTAATGACGCGGCGCGAGAGGGCAGCTGCGGCTGTATCCTCACAATAGACAGGTATCATTTGCAAGTGGGATCGGGAAACCGCAGAAAACCGATCCCCCCCTGTCTAGGCAAGCTCGAAGTGAGCAGTTTAACTAGGAATGCGACGGAAATAGAGGGGAGTTGCCTCCTGTATGTCATGAGTTCGTTACTGGCGAGTTCCAGTAGAATAGCGGGTAGGTGTGGAAGTTTAGGTTTAGGATGTCTGGTGAATACATTGCCGCGGATTGAGCAGACAGTTTTTAGAGTGCGTTGAGCTCTGAGGTTTTGGCCCAGGATTGTGCGTGTAGTATAACTTCTGCTCAGAGAGTGTAGTCTCTCATTTAGGGGCTGGATGTTAGATAATTGATTAATGAGGGCGGAAGGGTAGTCGCAACGTTTGCCATTCACTCTACGCAGAATCTTCCTCTCTAGTCTAAGTAAATTTTCTTTGACAGCTTTTGGCATTGTAGCGTAAATATTGGATCTGTATTCAAAAATAGGTCTAATAAAAGCTTTATAAGTGAAAATTAATGTACTAGGGTGTGCGGCCAGGAAACTACTTGAAGTTAGCACAGGTGTCATAGGATTTGATGAAACTAACTTGTCTGTCAACACAGAACATAAAGAGAGAGGGCAAATATTTATTCTACGTGACAGAAAGAGAGAGTAAATAATGACAGGAAGAAATGAAAACAGGGGAAGAAATATAGCGGAACAGAGAGGGTGCCAACTACTTTTTAAAAAAAAAGATAGTAAAAATTAACTGAAGATAAATAAATTAATAAATTAATACAGAAATTAAAATGAAATAATTATTTAAATATAAATTAATAGAGATGTGACGTTTATAACGTTACAGCCTTTGAGATGTGGATTTATCGACGAGTATTGCGGATAAGTTGGGTTGATCGAATAAGAAATGAAATAGTTTTACATCGAATGAAAAAGAGCACAGAAATAACAAAAAGGATAAAAACATCCAGAGAGGTATAACCTTTTACACCCCATAATACAGGGTAAGATCGACGTAAGGAGAGGCCCAGGCCGACGAAGAACATCCTGGCTCCTAAATCTCCGAGAATGGTATAAAGAAACCACCTCTAATTTATTTAGAGCCGTCGTGAATAAGGTTATTATTGCCAATATGATCGCCAACGTTCGATAATCGGACAGGGCACTGAAAGAAGAAGATGCCGTTCTTGCGTGATTTTGTCTCTTACTGTTATACGGTGTGGTAGCTTGGTTATTATAATTCTTTTTCATTCATTAATTTGAAAATGCCAGGCTTGTGTTGATTTGAGAAACTCTTTGCACTGCTCTTTCCAGTCATAAACCTTTATCTGCCCATATCTGCCATTAACCGATATATAGTCGCATGCTATTGCAGCATGTCTATATATTGTGTAGGATCTACAATTTTTTCTATTTTTCTGATTTGGTTTTCTGTAAGGGCAAATATGCGGTCTGAAGGTAGGAATGAGTGCCCAGTCAAGGGAAAAATAAGGTGAACTTTGGTTATATCTTTGTACAGTACTGAGCCATTTCATTACCATGCAGATAATTATTGCATTTTTATTTTGCCCTTCGCAAATATCTGCAAACAATCTCAGCTCCGTTTTACCTTCTAAATTCATGGTACTTGGGCAGTGATATACGCGAGAATAAATCTCATTTGAACCTTTATCCGACTCATTTTCTCTCCAAATATAAGATCTTACTGTTTAAATTTATTTATTTATTTATTGTATGGCACTTGACACATTTACATTTATATATATTTTGTATAACACATTACATACATGTTTACAAACGAACATTTAACTTATTTATATATTCTATCGACTCTGAAGTCGCCATTAGGAAATCCTCTGACTTGCCTTGATAGGATCTTGTGGGACACTGTTCTGTAATGTGACAGATGGTTTGGGGTTGTCCGCAGTCACAGAGTGGAGATGGTTATTTACCCCATTTGTGCATCATGTAACCGCATCTGCCGTTTTGCGTTCTGATTCGGTTCTGATTCGGTCCATGTGTTGCGTAGTAAGTCAAAACTTGGTGGTTTTTTTGTGAAGCAAAGTAAGCTGCTATTTTGTTGTTCTATCCATTCTGGAGTCTAAGTGGTCGTTAAGTTGAACTTATTTTCCACACCAGTCTATGTTGTTTTTATTGGTGGTCGTCTGGAGCGTAAGCCGTTACCGTTGGCAGCATCTATATCTTGATGAATTGGCAGGATCTCGTTACTTAGTATCTTTTTGTACTCGCTAGTAAGGGAGTGTATGCGCCGTAGTTTGGCTGGTGGAATGTGGCTCAGTACTGAGAGCCAGTGCGTAGGGGTGGATTTGATATCACCAGAAATAATTCTCAGTGTATTGTGCAATTGGGCATCTAGTTTATGTATATAAGAGCAGTATTTTGCAGTTGAGAAGTCAAGGCACAGGGTAGATGATTCCAAGATGGAAGCCGACGCTCCCCATATTGTACCTCACAGCTTCTGGATGATGTTGTTTCTGGATTTAAGTTTTTCCGCTGTTTTTGACAGATGTTATTTAAAATATAATTCAGTCAAGAGTCACCCCAAGGTACTTTGGTGTTTAATTGTAGGCGAGTATTTTGCTTTCAAATTGGATGTTCAGTGTTCTTCCTGCAAGCTTGTTATTTAAATGAAAACTCGAAATCTCTGTTTCAGTAGCGTTTGGTTGAAACCTTTATTTGCGGAAATACTTTCCCACTATGTGTAAGTCTGCCATAAGAACTTCTTCTGTTTGTTTAAATAACTTACACCTTGTTGCAAGGAGCCAGTCATCGGCGTAACCAAACTTCCTTATTTTGGTTTCTGGTATGTCAACGATGTACAGGCTAAAGAGAAGAGGAACTAGGACGGATCGTTAAGGTTTTAAGTATTCTTTAGGACCTTGCCTCAATAAATGTAGTAAGTGAAAAAACCTGATCAGCGCCGCTTCTTTTCGGTCGGAAACCTGCCCGATAAACCGGTATTAATTCAATTATCTTTAGGCTGATTATAGATAAGTTATAGATAAGTCGTTCTAGTAGCTTGAACGTTACCGATAGTAGGGCTATGGGTCTGTAGTTCTTAGGGTTGTTATCATTTGGTTTCCCTAGTTTTAATATGGCAATGATCTTTAAGCATTTAAGTTTCTGTGATATGTTACTGGTCTTCATAATATCTGTGAAAAAGTGGGCCATTCATGCTCTCGCAAATTTGCCGCTGTTAATTAAGAATTTGGGATAAATATTGCCAAAACCTTTGACGTTACCTGGCTTTATATCCTTAAGAGCTATAGTGGCTTCTTCGCAAGTGAAAGGGCGAGAGTATTTGGTTTCTGCAGATTGGAATTTTAAAGTGTTGAGTTTTCGTTTTACTTTGATTGTGTCTATGCTTGCCTACTTGATGTTTAAACATTAAGACTTTTTACAGTTTCCGTCCATTTTTGTTGTCTCGCTGCATCTAGGCTATTGGCGACGTGCAAGTACTTGGAGGGGATACGAGAAACGATCGTGCGCGAGTAGTGGAGAAATTTTGAATTTTTTACTGCACATTTCATAGATTTCATAAATTCATATTGTCAATTGTCATATTTCATATTAGTTTTGTTTATTTACACCTTCTGTCACTGAAGAAAATGAGATTTAGGAAATGCTGTGTTATAAATTATAAAAATACAACAAAAATTGTCAATTTAAGTTTTATTCGTTTATAACTTCGAAGCACAAAGCTACTACAAAGAGAAAAGTGGATTTATATTATAAAAAAGCATAAAAAGAATGCATCAAGTTCAAGTTTTTCTGAAGATGCATTAAGATATATTCGCTGTCCAAAAGTTTACAGGGAAAGAATTAATTGTTCAAACCAATATGGTGATATCATGGGCTTAACCTGCTAATTTATGCATTAGCATTATTTATGGTAATTTATTTTTCTTAATTCTTCCATTCTTTTTTGACATTTGCCACTACTAAAGTTTTTCTCTTTGACTCAGTGCTTGGTTGAAAAGTTATTTGGTGATTTACTTTCTTCTATTCAGTTTTTATTATTGAATCCATGTTAACAATAATGCTGTAATTCAATAATATCATCATCATCAGTGGTGCTACAGCTCTAGTTGAGCCTTGACCTTCCCCAGTCTATTTCGCCAGTCGTTTCTGTTCATCGCCAACCGTTGCCAATTTGCCGCGCCGATCTTCCTTGCGTCCTCGTCCACACCGTCCCTCCATCTCAGTCGTGGTCTGCCTCTACTCCTATTTCCCACTGGGACCGATAATAGAGTTCGTCTGGGTGGGTAATTTTCATTACATATAATTCAATAATATATTTATTTATATTTACGCTACATCAACGTTTATCTTTTAATAACATACCGACATAACCTCAATCTTACTTTTTCTTCTTATTCTTTTTTGGGGCCACGTCCTTGACAGCTATTTTGTTACCTCGATCTAACATGAAAGCGCAGTAAATTTTGCTGATTTACGACACCAGGTGTCGCTGTTCCGAACTTGCACGGTCCCAATAAAGCAGTTCATCGGCTAATTCTTGATCGCTGCTTTCAAGGAAATTTTGGTACAGTTCTTCGCTGTTATGGGACCAACCAGGAATGTATTCTTTTCGGTAGCCTTTTGGTATATGATTTTGGCCGGGCTTATTACGGCCCCAACGAATCTTTTGTAATTTCTGATTTTAGAGGGTATCCAGTCTAGTTGCGCAAAAAACCTACCAAAAATGGCTTTCTTTAGATTCCAACGTGGGCGAGGGATGGATGTGATTGTAGGATTCCGGGTTTCTGCCTTTAAGATCACTGGGCGGTGTTGGCTGTATGGAAAGTCATCCATTAATTTTCGAGAGACTGCTAGAGGTTGTTCGTTTTTATAAGTAGAGACAAAACATAAATCAGGTCTCTACTCCTTCTTCCATGCTGCTGACATGCATGTAGGTCGGTTTTTAGCATCAAATTTAAGTGATAGATGTTCATCCTCCACCCATTTTACTAATACATTCCCATTGCTGTTGCATTGTTTATATTTCCACTGCTAATGGTTAGTGTTGTTGTCCCCACGTATATTTACGGATGTGGATGTGTGTCGATGACTTGAGCTGGCCAGGATATAGCCGGTGGTTTGTAGGTGTTGGTAACGGTGATGCTTTCAATTTTTACAACAACATTGTGAATTTTATCATCAGTAGACGCGGAAACATGGACGGCGTATAATCGATGGTACGTAGCACCCAGTAGTTTGAAGCTAGCTATTTTATCCTTTTTCGCAGTTGTTCTTTCGTTTCGCAGTGTATTTCCTGTAGCGCGACCAGGTCAATGTCGTTATCTTTTTGAAATTTTGATAAGTACTGGCTCTTTAAATAGCATATGCTTTCTACATTTAAATGACAAATTCGGATCATAGGTCCGAGTTTTCTAGTCGTTGGGTCCTGGGAAGGGCCATTTGTATTATTGTTAGTTTGCCTTCTGATAACGTTTAATGGCATTGTTTGCAATGTATCTCTGGTCAGGACATCCTAAGATTATCTGACCGCCCGTATTTGCTAGTTCATTTAGCGTTACCCAGGGTGTACGTGTAGTATTCTACTACGAAAGCGAACTAGCTCTACACCCCACTGTTTAAATATTTGGTGGTGAATGAGATAAGCCTATGACAAATGTAAAATTATAAAGGTATATCTGACGTGAATAGTATGTGGTCTGATCGATAATTTTTGGGAGTGTAAGATTTTTTTGGCAATCGAATGACATTGTTATCGTATTGTTATTTTCTTCTCTTAGCAAACGATGCTTGAACCCTTAATTTATAAGTACGATGTTGTATTATAAGCTCCTGTTCTTTTCGTTTTTTATTGTTCTGTTTTTATTGTCTCGCCAAGTTGCAAGCATGTTGAGTAAACATCCTACCTACAACTACCCGACTACTAAAAACCAATATTAAAGTGAGTAATGAAAACGTTACGAAACGTGCCTTCTTTCACTACCAGGTCTGCTGGAGCTTGCTTATTATACCTACATTTTAAATAACTTTTTTATATTCAAATCAGAATGTAGATATTATAGTACTTTCTTTGTATTACGATAGTAATACATTTTTAGTGGTTTAAAACCCATGATGAAATTTTCCACAGCTTCCCATCTTGATGAATAAAGTTACTTTTTCTTATTTCCTCCACGATTTTCTTTGGCCATCGAACCCGTATTAAAATGTCTTCTTGCAACACGCTCTTTATCTTAAAAATATTTAAAAATGCAGAACTGATACACGAACTTGAACATTCATTAATCCATACTCCTTAAATCTTCTACTTGAGGAGTATGGATTGCTCTTTCCACTTCTCATTATGTGTCCATACCATCTAATTATCTGTGCTTTTTTACACTATGTTCTCTTGATCCCTCCATTCTTATGTTTGGTGATTCATCCATTGTCTTGCATTCTCTTCGTTTTCCCCCTTTTGGCCTCAGTGTTTTTCTCATAATCTTTCTCGCCCTTACATAATAAATACAGGAACAAAAATGCAGACTCTGGCTGCTTAATCTCAGATTGAGTAAAAACAAATACGTAAATATTATTTGCCTTGAACTGCAGAAATTAAAATAACTGTGGTTTCAGTATATCGCCTTGTACGAAACATAATAAAACGATCCGCCATGTCTGTGGTAATTGCGCTCTTACGCTACGTAACCACAAAATATTTTAAAACTTTCTCTAATAAAAAGTTAAAATTCCTTTTATACTCGACAAATAATTTCGTGTAAGTAACAACTGACAACTACAAGCACATTGCGTTTCATATACGCTAACACACTTTACTTTTTATTACTCGTTTTACACCATTCTTTTTAATTAAATTACCAAGTGCAAGCTCACATTTTTAATAACTTAAATAAGCTTGTGTTATCTTTCAAAGTTTTTGTTATTTTTCATAAAATTATTTTCCCCGAGAAATCCACTTTTGTAAATTTTATTAAAGTTTTATAATAAATAGGCTTGGGAAAGGCTGAGGATTGAAAAAGCGTGGAAAGTTTTGGAGAAATAAATTTGTAGACGGAGTTACTTATAATCCAATGAAGAGGATGGATGAAGCCGTTAGCCATCCAACATAATGATATTTTGTGTAAATATTTCTGTATATATGTTATTTTGATGTATGTATGATATAATATGGTTTATATGTTGTACAGATTGAACGAAATAAATTCGGAACATAGGAATATAATGTATTTCGGCTCAATTCTGCTGTAGGTGGTTGGCCAACAAAATATTGTCAAATAATTATATTATAAAAATCCAATACTTCAGGGGGCTGCTGGATTCTGAACTCATAAAAATTGAAAGCTACACATAAATCTACGATTTATGCTGTCAAACCAGTTATAGTCCAGGAAATGAAGCATTTCAGCTCGCAATTTTTTCGTGCTCCCTGGATTGACTTGAACAGAAGTTAGGTAATAGCCTAAGGATCAAAATCTATTTCAAACCAAAGTGCGCCAAAGCCTAGGGGGTGGTTGCCACCCCATCTCCGGGGTGAAATTTTTTTTTACGTTTTAACTACAGGTTTCAATTAAAAAAGTGATTCTAAACAAAAAATGTGCTATACATTTTTTTCATAAAATGATATTTTTCAAGTTATCCGCGATTGAAAGTAATAACTTTTAGACGAAAAAATCCACGTTTTTAATCGATTTTTCGCGAATAATTCGAAAATGGTGCATTTTATCAAAAAAATTGTAGAGAACAAATTTGTAGCTTTTAAAAAGACAAATACAATTCATTTTTTAAAATGTTTTTGGGATATAATAGGGACCGAAATACGGACTATCAATGTTCAGCGGTTTTCTTCAAATGCCAAATTTGAAAGATTCAAAATCAAATATCGGGAAAATGATGCATTTTTGGAAGAAAACTCACAAAACCTTTTTTAAAGAGCATAAATAGACCTATCATAAAAAAGACTCTAGCTCAAAAATTAAGTGAGTTATGATGAAAATAAGGTCAATACCTCATTTTTTACGAAAAAATCGAAACAACACCCTAACCTCCTCCATAATTAAAATCGATCTTTACCCTTCTGAAATTCCCTTTGTACATGTATTGTTAATACGTCCAAGAAGTTTGACCCATTTAAAATGCTTTGTGTTAGAAAAAGTACAGCTTAAAGCGAGAAACGATTTACAATTTCATATTTTTTACCCTTCTTTTTTTAAATATGCCCGAAAATACTGAATATATGAAAAAAATACAAATTACCAAATTGTAGCTTTTTTAATGACTAAAATTATCCTTCATTTAGATCTTTTTCGAGCCCTTTAAACTCACCCCATTTAAAAACCAAGGGTTCCAAAAAGATTTAATTCACAGATCCTTGTAGCTCTTAAAAACCTCTACAAATCGTTTTTGAAGAAACACTCTATCGTTAAAAATTAAAAGAAATACGCTAAAAAAACCAGTGTATTTTTTTCCGGAATATTCTATTAGTATAGTACAGTATATTTCGGAGCATAATAATTAAAAAAAAACCGGTATATTAGCTAGTGGGGCGTTATACATTCGAAATTTTAAGCGTTCTTATTTTGAAATCCCATACAACAGAATAAAACATCTGCTCATATGTCTATGGCTTGGCAATGAAAATATTAGAGCAACAGATTGGGGATGGTATTCCAAAGATGGTTTGTTATTACCCGTACGCATCAACAAACAACCTGCACTCGATGAACTTTTGAAAATTATTTTTTGGCAATGCAAAAAAGTATGCGGTGTTTCATGTGGGTGCAGAAAAGTTGGTTTATACTGTAACTCTACTTGTTCTGGGTGCTCAGGTGAAGGGTGCAATAATAGTCCACCAATAATTGAAGATGAGGATGACATAGATCACGATGAAGATGTAATTGATGACAAATAAAATTAATATTATAATTGTTTTACCTATAAATGTAAATATTTTCTACTGTTTATGTAAATGTATAAGAATATATGGTGCCTTTTTATGTTGATAAATTTTTTTGTATTTAATTCTACTTTTTTTAATTTATATCTTATAAATTAGTTTATAAAAACTGCAATGTTGTAAAGGTTGATTTTCAAAAGTTGAAAAGTTACAAAATTTTGGCAAAAAATTGTTTTCACCTATAGCACTCATAACAATTGATTTTTAAGGGTTGAAAATGTATGAATTTGTATTTTAAAGTATAAAAAAATCAATATTTAACTAATCCAAACCAAATTTCACTCATCTTAAGATTTATAATATTATTTTACAATTTTTGAAAATTAGGGGTAGTTTTCATCCCTACGAACAATTAGGGTTCATCGGCATGACATAAACTATAAAGCAGAGGGTGAGTTGAGCTTAAGTCCAAATTTTTATGCAAATCGTTCCAAGGTGAAATCATTTTCTTCGCATTACTAATTTTTTTATATTAATCTCGAATAAGGGTCGCTTTTTAATGGTTTAAATACTGGATGGAATACAGGATGGAACTTTATTCAAAAGCACGAAACTATCATTATTTAATTAATTCAAACCAAATTTTACCCATATTCAGGTTTAATATGTTATTTTATAATTTTTGACAATTACGGGTAGTTTTCACCCCTTAGAACAATCAGGGTTCGTCGACATGACATAAACTATAAAGCAGCGGGTGAATTGAGCTTAAATCCAAATTTTTATCCAAATCGATCCAAGGCGAAATCATTTTTTTAGAATTAGTAATTTTTTACATTAACCTCTAACAAGGGTTGCTTTTTAAGGGTTGAAATATGATGGAACTCTATTCAAAAGTATAAAATAATCATTATTTAACTAATTCAAACCAAATCTTACCCATATTCAGGTTTAATATGTTATTTTATAATTTTTGAAAATTAGGGGTAGTTTTCACCCCTAAAACCCTTCAGCGCACTTCGGTTCGATATAGATTTTGATCCTTGGGCTATCACCTACCTTCTGTTAAAATTTCAACTGGATACATGCAGGACGAAAAAATTGCGAGGTTTTAACTTTTTTCGAGATTAATTTCCTGAACTATTATCGTTTCCTTAGACAAACCCGTCTTCGCAAACAACATTGTTGTGAGACAGATAGTTGAACGATATTTTATACAATGTCTATACCCAGGTATGGATTTTTTTTTGTCCAAGTTTTATATTGGTCCACTATTTCAAATGCAGTTCAAACAGACATGTATAAAATTGTATGTTCCGTTTTAATTTGGTTCAATCTGTATATGATATTTTTTGAGCAACTTACAAAAGTTAGGACTCAGGAAAAATATTATTCAACCAAGTATCTCAGTTAATGTCTCATATATCAACAGATGAAATAATAAACGCACTGAAGAAAATGAAAAAAAATTAAGCGCAGGGAGAAAATAATATCGTTATAGAAGCCATAAAATTAAAGAAGATAGACTTTTAGAAAATATGAAGAAATTGTTCAACTTATGTCTGCACCAAAGTGAAACACCTACAAGAGGACACAGTGTACTTACCATTTTATTACACAAAAATGGTGATCTAACAGACCTCGAGACCTATAAGCCTTTTAAACCACCTCTACAAATTATTCACAATAATAATAACAAATTAGACAGGAAAACAAAATTAGATTTTTACCAATCTAGGGAACAGATAGGCTTTAGGAAAAACTTTGGCACCAACAACCACCTCCACTGCATAAACGGGATTATAGAAAAATCTATCGAATACATGCAGCATCTATACGCAATGAACTCCTTTTACAAAAAGAAGCCCCAACGAAAGTGGACATGATTCAGCCCTAATGGATCCACAAAAAATGAGATCGACTTCATACTGTCCACGGAACGATATATCATTAAAGATCTAACAGTTCTTAACATATTTACAACAGGTAGCGATCACAGGATGGTCAGAGCAAAAATTAGTATTGACGGTAACTATGAGATGAAAAGAAAAATAAGTAGAAACTGGGCTCTAGTAGATAGAAACAAACTAGGGCAATATAAAGAGATATACAAAGACCTATTAAAAGAACAACTTACCCAAAAATGACAGTGATGATAAAGATATAGAGGAAATAGACAACATACTTACAGCAACAATGATTACATCAAGAAAAGAAATAGCAAAAAAGGATCTAAAAAAGAACAACTATATATCAACAGAAACAAAGAAGCTTATGGATAAAAGAAGGAAGCTGAACGAAGAAGGTAAAAGAAAATCTATAGAATATGTAGAAATCTATAAAACAATAAGCAGAATAATAAAAGAAAATGAGAAAGGAACAAGAAATAAAAATAGAAGAACACCAGTAATACAGAACAACAAAAATATGAAATGCTTAAGGCCGCAATTAGGTAAGTTTAAAATAAACAAAATAAAATATGTAAATGGAGTAGAAACAAACGTTAAAGATGACATCATAAATATAATCCACCATTTCTACTCAGAATTATATAAAACAAAAAAGGAACTACCAGAAGAAATTAATAACCAACTTAAGGTTAAAATAAAAGATGTCAACTCAGAGATACAGCCAAAAATAAGCGAATCAGAAATAAAGAAGGCATTGAAAGAAATAAAAACAACAAATCGCCTGGAAAAGATGGAATAATTGCAGAGATGCTGAAATATGGTGGAAAAGTGATAATTAATACTCTACATCCCCTTTTTAACAAGGTATTAAAAGAAAAAAGAATACCAAACAACTGGAAGGAATCAGTAACCATTATCCTACACAAGAAAGGGGATAAAGCAAATATAAAAAACTCCCGCCCTATAATACTCCTCAATGTAATGTATAAACTCCTAACAAAAATTTTAACCAATAGATTGAGGACAAAATTCGATCGATACCAGTAGAAAGAACAAGCTGATTTTAGAAAGGGATTCAGCACAAGTGACCATTAACTAAGTAGAAAAATACTTATAGAACGAGCAAATGAATACCACATTTCTCTATATATGGCGTTCATAGATTTCGAAAAGGCTTTCGACAGAGTCGAACATTGGGCAGTGAAAAGTTCTTTGATTAACAGCAGAATTGACCACAGATATACGGAACTAATAGCCAATATATATATATATATATATATATATATATATATATATATATATATATATATATAAGGAAGCCAAAACATCAATTAAAGTATATGAAGCAACAAAATCAATACAAATAAATAGAGGCGTGAGACAAAGTCATACAATATCACCGAAACTTGTCAATCAGGCTTTTAAATATACTTTTAAAAGATTAGAAGGGGAAGAAAAAGGTATAAAAATTTGTGGACAACGCTTGAACCATCTAAGGTACGCTGATGATATCGTATTGATACCTGATAAAAAAGAAGAATTATTTGAAATGATGAAAGAACTGGACGTAGAAGCTGAAAAAATAGGCCTTAATATGAATTATAGCAAGACCAAAACCATAACAAATACAGATGAAGACATCACAATGAGAATCGGACAAGATGAAATAGAACAAGTTTAGGATTATGTATATATATATATATATATATATATATATATATATATATATATATATATATATATATATATCTTGGTCAAACTATAAAACTTAACAAAGAGAACCAAACAGCAGAGATAAATAGACGAGTTAGACTGGTATGGGCGGCATTTGGCAAACTAAGATACATTCTTAAAAATCAAAGATATCCACAGCATCTTAAGACCTAAGTATACAATCAATGAGTACTCCCTGTTCTTACGGTTCCCAAACGTAAACATTTTAAAAAGCAAACATAGACAAAATCATGAAAACCCAAAGAGCAATGGAAAGACAAATGTTGCACATAAGACTCATGGATAAAAAAAGGAACGAGTGGATAAGAGAGAAAACAAAAGTGAGGGATGTTAGACAAGAAGTTGCAAAATTGAAATGGAGAATTGTTGGACACAATATAAGACAAAAAGAAGACCGATGGAACAAAATTCTTATAAGTTGGAGACCGTGGGAATATAAACGAAGCAGAGGAAGGCCCCAAATGAGATGGGCAGATGATATCAAGAAGCACGTGGGCTCTAGGTGGATTACTTAAGCGACAGACAGAGAAGAATGGAAAACGATTGGGGAGGCCTATGTCCAAAGATGGACCAAAGAAGGCTAATAAGATAGATCGAAGACAACCGACCATTGGTCCTAGCTTTCGTAGACTTTCTCAAAGCATTTGATCCGATAGAAATTAACAGCGTAATGAGAGTAGTGGAAAAAAGTCGCATAGATTATCGGAACTCCAAAACGATTGCAAATATATACAATAATACAATTATGACCGTAAGACTACACAAAGATACAAAATGTATAAAAGTTCAAATAGGAATCTGTCTTTACCGAATCTGATAGATCAAATAGGAATCTGATAGAGGACATTCGCGTTTGTTGTCTCTACGATTTAAAAGAGGATTCGCGGTATTTGTCATGTAATTATCAGAGTGAGAGAGAATATCTACTATTAGCGACAGTCGACAGTCGAGAAAGAATACGTCTATAGCTTCAACATTCAAGAGAGTATGTCTGTTGCTAGGGGCAGTCAACAGTCGAGGAAGAGTACCTCTGTTGCTAGTGGCAGTCAACAGTCAAAAGATCGTCTTTTTCGTCTGCTATTTTAAAACTGTGTGTATTTCTAAATGAGTGGGGTTGAAGTGAAAGTAGAAAATGTTGAAGTAGGGGAATGACTTTAAAATTGAGGTGGAGAATGATAGGAATTAATACAGCTAAAAATACGACATGGTTTCCCGTATGTGAAAAATTGAACATACTGGGGGCGGGCGAGAAGAGTTACGCCAGTGGGAAAGAGCAGCAAATAGTTACTTCGAGGACGAAGATAAATCGGTATACATCAGAAACAAAAAGTTGTTGTAAAAACCAAGATAACTAAGAACTATTTAAAACTAGAGAAACTAAAGTATAAAGAAATTATATATTTTACTGAAACCACAATTAGTTGTTAAAGGGTAACCTAGCTACTTTCTTTTTTGACCTAAGGTATTCGCCCTTAGGTGTGGATACCCACACAACAGTTCGAACAAGAGAATCTTTGCCTGGAAGCCATTCAATAACCTTTTCCAGAGGTGAGAGGAGTGTGGGAGTCTCTTTATCTTTGATGTGATTGACATGATGAAGTACAAATGGATTCCACGTAAATTTAGTTATTAAAATTCATGTAAATACGTGAACTTCAGATATTGTGACGTTTTTTGAAAGGACCTCAAGTACTTTTTTAGTAAGACACGTAATAAGATATCAAACAAAAGTTTATTTTTTAGTAGAGCTATTCTAGTTTTCGATGCTATGATGCGAGACGTATGGTCACTATACACGACTCGAAGATACACATAAGTAGCATAGATGTCCTGATAGGCATCACTGAAACAATGTATTCAACAAAAATTGGAATGTATTCAACAAAGATTTACAATCCGAGAACTATGGATCATTCAGTATTTCACTCCTCCAGTCTAAGGGCAATGACCAAAAAGGCTGTTAGAAATGTTAAGAGTAGATTATATAAGATAAGAGTTTTTCTTAGGAGTCATACATCCAAGAAACGGGCGGCTTAGAAAAATTGTCTTGATAAGGTGACCAGTTAATACCTAGGACCTTAGAGGAGCTATTTATTGAGTCAAGATTTACTTTTAAAGTGAAAACCAGACTACATTTATTGGAAAAGGCACAAGAATTTAAATATATTTTATAGAGTTGGAAACCGTAAGTGTTCAGAAGCAAGCATTGTTGAAAATATAGTATGTGCAATATTTCCAATTTATTAGCGATGGGCAAGATATTGTCGATATTTGTAGAAATTTTTAAAGTAAGAAAGGTCACTAAGTGCGTTGTTTGATTAGCAAAAGTTTAAACATGAGGGGCAGTAAACAACGGAGTAGGGCACGTTACATTGATATTTACCATATTAGGAGATGGCAAAACAGAGTGAGCCTCTAGGTTGGGCACTGCAGGAGCTATTTTTAATTGGCCCTCTACGAATGGTAGGGCCACGGTAAAAGAAGGAAAAGCAGGTTAGACTAAATATATGAATTAGATTGTGGGATGGTATGAATAAGAACATTTTTTCGTAAAAAAACTTTGATGACAGCCGTGTCAGTACGAGACTGGAAGAGGAGTATTTGATTTTCGTGTATTAGTGGAGGAAGTATTACTTATATCGATGAGGGATAATTTTCATAAAAATCAGCAGGTATACCATCTTCTTTACAAGGTGTTGCAATTATTAATAAGTCGATAGACTTTTTTTGTTGGAATTTTATTAAAGTGTTTTGAATGAAATGAGTTTATTAACCGGTCGTATTTAATATAATAATATATAATATAATATATGATATCTAATCAGTTGGCTTCTTACATATTACTGATCTATTTGACTTGTGGTTAATGTTCAGTTTATTATAGAATTTTTGAAATGTACAAATCACTTTAATTATGACTGCCTCTCTTCAGTTCAAACAACTAGAAGCCATTCTGTCTCCTGATATTGCCAACAGTGTAGCATCCAAACAATTTTTAAACTGTTTGTCCTTAGTCTCATGTTAGTTTTTTGTGTAGATGTATTTAAATGTTAATAGCATTCATTGATATGCTGGATAGCAATCATAAGTATAAAATGTTATATAAATGTTTTATCAACCATCAACTTGCTGCTTTAGAACAGAACTAGTATATGTCCGAAATCACAACTTTTCAGGAGAGCAGTTTTAAGTTTTTCAGAAGTTCAGTTTTCCATTATTTTGTTTTTCAAAGATTAACATTTACTTTGTGCATACTTTTCAATTTATTCAGAAACTTTTACATTCCTATAAAACTATTTGTTTTGTTTTATTGCTTTAATAAAAAATTAGGTGGACATAGACTAGTGCGGCATCAGAATTATTAGTGCAGAAGTAGTTTATCTGGACTTACGCTAGTTACAAATAGAAAGAAATAGTAACATTAATACTACCAGCAACGAGGTCCGTACTGCGCTAATTAAAATGAAAAACGGGCGATCTTCAGGACCTGGCAATATAGCTGTAGAGTTACTTAAAGCAGGAGGTCCACTCCTAATCGAACGAATAACTTTTCTAATGAATCAATGCTGCCAACAAATTAAAATACCATCTGAATGGAAAACCGCTCACCAAGTGTCCATCTTTAAAAAGGGTAATAAAAAAGATCCTAACTGCTACAGAGGATTGAGTGTCCTACCTACTTTCGGCAAATTGTTTGGAAAGATAATAAATAGAAAAATACAAGATGATGTAGGACATCTAATTAGAGAAGACCAAAGCGGATTTACGCCTGGTAGATCTTGCACTGATAACCTGTTTATACTTTAACAATTAATAGAAAAAAGAATAGCGGTTGGTAACGAAGTACATCTAGCCTTCATCGATCTAGAAAAAGCGTATGATACAGTACCAAGACCTAAATTGTGGCAAGCTTTACAACAACTCGGCATTAGTCCACACCTTTTAGGAATAATCACAGAAGTATACAGGGATAACACCACTTACCTAAAAATCGGAAATAGACTATCAGAGCCGATAAAAGTAACTAAAGGACTGAGACAAGGATGCAGTATGTCACCTTTACTGTTTAATTTATATATTGAGGCAGCCCTTCAAAATTGGAAAAACCACTGCCAGGGAATGGGAATCCCAATAGGAAATGACGTACTGTTCTCCCTGAACTTTGCGGATGACCAAGTCGTTCTAGCTCAAGATTCTTATGATCTAGAATTTATGATAAAGCGTCTATACAGAGAATATGTAAAATGGGGGTTAAAAGTCAGCATGAAGAAAACGGAATATCTAGTTATCAATTCAGATGCAAGGTTTGAAGTGTTGATATACGAGGACGTGGAAATCACACAAGTGGAAAAATTTAAATATTTAGGTGCATTCATTGATAAGAACGGCTTGGGTGAAACCGAAATTAAACACCGAATTAATCAGGGACGTAAAATTGTAGGATGTTTAAACTCCTTATGGTGGGATCGCAACATTTCCAAAAGGAACAAAAAAAGAATAGGGCAAACGATGGTTGAATCAGTTCTTTGTTATGGCTCTGAAGTATGGACAATTAATGCAGACCTGAAAAGAAGATTGTTGGCAGTTGAAATGGATTATTTGAGAAGAAGTGCTACAAGACATCAAGGCTGGAAAGGAAAACCAACGAATCTATAAGAAATCAGATGAATGCTACAGATACGGTCATAGACAGAATAGAAAGAAGAGGTTTAAAATGGTTTGGACACCTGTTAAGAATGCCTGACGAACGTTGGCCCCAAAAACTTCACAGATGGAAGCCCCCTGGTAGAAGAAAAAGAGGTAGACCTCGACGCTCATGGAATGAAGGTATTAGAAGAGCAATGGAATCGAGAGGTTTGGAGGAGGAGCATGCCTTGGACCGAGAAGATTGGCGGAGGAGGACGGGAATACGGCGATAGCCGTCTCCAAGATGTATTCTATTTACAAATTGGATCCTGTTATATATATATATATACGCTAGTTCTACACAAGCTATATTCTTCATTTTTACAAAAACACGCAGTTGCTATTTAAGTAAAGTCGAATGAAGGAATGATTGAATAAATTACTGCTGTTCATAAAAATACAAATATTTTAATAATATATCGCTTATTACAAAAACGCTGATTATAAAAACAGTGATTTCTTAAATTAAGTTTACTAATGACTTTAAATTCGAATAGAAGTCATGGTACACAGTATTCTTTATATAAATCATACATTTTTTATAGTTAGATTTTAATCTAAATATTGAATCTGTTTCTCTTTTCGGCAATAATGGCTTTCTACTCTCGGAAACACTAATACGATCCATCACTAACTCTTTTATTTTGTCAGATAATTTTGTAGCACACAGATTGTTTCCTCTTTGATCTTCGACAACTGTATTCAATATTTTATCTCTTCTAAAAAATGCAGTTTTTACCATTTGATATGAAAGACACAATGTATTTAAGAAAAACATTCTACAAACTCTTTTTTTCTTTTCAGAAGTAAAAAGATAATAAATATAAGACATAGACCTACATGATTATTTTCTAATACTACCTGCCGACGTTTCTTTATCATCCTTGTCGTCAACATTATTAGTGTAGTCATTGGTTTTATTATTCTTTACTCTCGAGCGCTTAATAGGCTTCACCTATATTATTTATAATAAAATTCTTCTGACGGTTAATGTTGCCTAGGTTCCCGAAAGTATCCAAAGTACGTTCTTCTTCTGTAAATTTTGAAACACAAAAAAACTTACAATTATTGCACGGGGATTTCTTTGCTTTTGTTTGCACTCTATTGCCTCTCCAGCTGATATATATTTTTTTCCAATTCCTCTTACTTTTAATATCATTCCTACGCCATAATTCTTCTGACCTTCTTTTCTTTCTGGACTTTATGTTTTTAGAATTAGATGTAGTTGGCAAGTTATGAACATCTCTCTCTTCAATCCTGACTTCCCAGGGGAAGTGTAGTGGTCGACGTGATGTCGTGTATTGTCCGTCTCCAGAGATCTCTGTCTCTGGTCATTTCTTTTATTTCATGCATAGGTCTTTGGCATATTCCTGTAATTTGATCTATCCATCTTGTTGGAGATCTTCCTCGTGATCTTCGGCCTTCTACCTTTCCTTGTATTATGAGTCTTTCCATATTTTCTGTGTTTGCTTTCATAACATGTCCAAAATATTTTAATTGTTGGAGATGGACTTTCCTAGAGAGTCGTTTGCTAACTTTTAGCTCTCTTAAAATTGAATTATTTGTTCTACGGTCGGTCCAAGGAATTCGTAACATTTGTCTCCAACAGAACATTTCAGTGGCGTCTATCTTTCTTCTCTCCGATTGTCTCAGAGTCCAAGATTCACATACGTGGGTCAGTATTGGGAATATTAAGCAGTTGATCAACCTCATCTTTATCGCTCTTTAAATTTGACAGTCCTTTCATATTTTGGTCATTTTTG
Source organism: Diabrotica balteata (assembly GCA_918026665.1). Lineage (NCBI taxonomy): Eukaryota > Metazoa > Arthropoda > Insecta > Coleoptera > Chrysomelidae > Diabrotica > Diabrotica balteata. Next base: position 28,619,622 of record OU898276.1, on the reverse strand, counting down.
CTGTGGCAACTTTTGCTAGATCACATCTACGTTTAATCTCTTCTTGTAATGACCCTGTGTTTGTGATTAATGATCCCAGATATAAGTATGAGCTCACAACCTCGAACCGGTCAATTGTGGTTATGTGTGGATGATTGTTGTGTAGTCTATCCACTATCATGATCTTTGTCTTTGATATGTTTAATTGCAGACCAAATATTTGACTTTCGTTTTCGATCAGTCGTATAAGTTCCATCAGCTCTGCTTGACTATTTGCAAAAAGGGCTGTGTCATCTGCGAAACGTAGGTTGTTTAGTTTATGACCATTTATTGAGATGCCCTTTTCCCATCCTTCAAGTGCTCTTCGCATAATATACTCCCCATATATGTTGCATAATTGTGGAGATAGTATACATCCTTGTCTGACACCCCGTTCTGGATGAAACTCGTTCGAAAGTGTGTCAAGTACTTTAACTGATCCAGTAGTGTGTTCATATAGTTCAGTTATAAGCGTAATTAGATGTTGTGGTACGCCTACTTCTTTTAGTATTCGCCATAAGTGTCTCCACTTGAGCCTGTCGAACGCTTTACTGTAACCTATAAAACAGATGTATAGTGGGATGTTCAATTCCCTAGATTTCTCTATTATCTGTCTTATATTCAGCAGGTGTTCTTGAGTGCCTCTACCTTTGGTAAATCCAGTTTGCTCTTGTGGAATTTCTCTTTGAAGGAATGTTTTCAGTCTCTCATTGATTATATGTAGCATTATCTTGCTGGCACGGGATATAAGAGAGATAGTTTTTTTGGCTGGTATTTATGGAAGGTCTTTTTATGTATGGTCGTTATTGTAGATTTTGTCCAGTCTTCAGGCCATTGTTTGTAATGCCATATTTGGTTACAGAGTAGATGAAGTAACTTTACGCCGGTTTCTTCTGTGGCTTTAAGCATTTCTGCTGTTATCATATCTGGACCTGGTGCTTTGTTATGTTTAAGCTTGTTGATGAGCTTGTTGATGATAGTTATGAACATGTCCATATACAAATTCGGTTTTAGTCACAGTCGGTGGTCTGGAAATGGTAATTATAAAACCGTTGTTTTCAATATATTTACAAAAACCGGACTAGCGCTGCCACGATCTGGCGAGTGCAGAACTAGTCTATCTTCAGAAAGGCTAGTTCTGTAGTCAATATATTTGATTTAAATCAACTCAGATTAGAAGAGAACTAATAATGTTAACATACACTATTCTGCACCAACAAAATTAAGATAATGGACATAGAATACTTCAGTATTATTTGAAATGCCCTAATAATTTTAAACCTGGATTTATAATATTTCTGTAGTAAGTACCCACTGTAACAAGGAAAGTTTTGGTCAAAAAAACAGGAAACAGCCAATTTTGAACATAGACTAGTTCTGTTTTAAGGCAGCGAACTTATTTTAGATGCTCCTGAAAATGCTCTGGTGGCAAAAGTACTTGGGCAAGATTTAATAAAAAATCAATGTTCGATATCTGCCTATAAAGAAAACTGTTCAAAATAAACCAACCTGTGAAATTTTATAAAGCGCCACTAACATATGTAACATAAAACATGACAAAATAATTTTTTGACAGTCGTTTCTCGCTTGTACCTATTAAATGTTTACTATTGATTGAAAATCGGTTGAAAGTATTTTCAGTGCTGAATTGTACGTATTCAAAAGGAATGCTGTTAATTTGTTGATCGAAACATGTACATTTTCCGTCGGTAATTCAAGCTAAAATTTGATTCATTGTTAAATTAAATACCTGGGGAAATGTTTGTTTGGTTCCATCTCTATCAACAGTTGTATCGAAACTTATTATTTTACAAACGAAAACCGCAGCAGGAGAATCAATTTTGTGTACTATTTTAATTGAATGTCAAATCCGCATAAACGATTCATTGAATTGAATATTCATAGTGTTAATTGAAAAAAATTAAAAACGATTTAAATATATTTAGAATCCAAAATTTTAAAGCGGTTAAATCACTAATACATTAGGATTATTGTAAATATACAATATAGATCTTGAGTTTGATGGATATATCGTCAACTTTTTTAGCTACGCTTGCGTAAAAATCTTTAAAACTGTTTTGAGTTTGTAACTCAAAAAGCAATGAGGGAATAAATAGAATTGAACGAGCAAGATGACAATGAAGCTAATATTTTGACGGTATCTGGGGATGGAACATGGATAAAAAAGGTTTTACGTCTTTGTACGTTTTTTCATTTATGGGGAAATTATAAGAAGGGAAGAAGTTATTGACTTGGAGGTAAAATCTTTGTTTTGCTTATCATATGTATTAAAACATATCAGAGTTGAACGAGAATAATTTATTTATGTGGCATAAAGAACACAAATCTAATTCTTTAGCTAATTAGAAAGGATCTGGTCAACTTTTCACATGCGAAAAACTATGTCATATTTTTAGCTGTATTAATTCCTATCAGTCTCTTCTTCTCCTTCTTCTTTTGGTATCATAACCCTAGATGGGTCATTGCCTGTCTGACTATGTCCTTCTTTTCAGATCTCTCTTGGGTTCTTCTCCTCCATTGTTATATTCATGGTTTTCAAGTCGTCTTTTACGTCATCCAATCATCTCGTCCTGGGCCTCCCTTTTTTCGCCTATCTGTCGGCTTCCACTGTTACATCTTCTTTGTCGTTTTCGTGTACTCTTGTCGCTGAACATACCCCAGCCATGACAGTCTTTGACTTTTCACAAATCTTACAATGACATACCCTTTATTCAATTCATTAACCTCGTCGTTTTTCTGGTCCTCCATGTGCCGTCTTGCATCGGCCATATACTTTGCTTAGTATCTTTCTCTCAAATTTCCTGAGTTGGGCTTTCTCCTTTTTCGTCGTTACCAAGGTTTCACAACCATACTACAGGTTACAGGTTACTACGGGTCTAATGAAAGTTCTGTAGATAGTCATCTTGGTTCTTTTGACTAATAATTTCGATATCATCAATCTTTTATTAGCATAATATGTACGATTTCCACTGAAAATACGAAAATGAATTAAAAAACATGATAAAAATAACCAGAACCATAAAAAAATACTGGTGTGAAGACAAAAAACTAAGATTATATGTAAAAGTCAAACGTCTTTATTTATATCTGTCTGAATTGAAAAATATCCCCCAAAATGTGCTCCCTTTCGTTTTTTTCTTGGTAAAGTTGCTCATTTGCTCTTCATATCATTGAGATTCCGACCTTCTCATCTGCTGTTTGGACCATTGACCGTACCCTAGGGTGAGAACTTTGGTTTGTATAGAAGTATTACTCCTTTATTCAAGCTCTTTTCCCGTGCTTAGAATCAGCTAAGTTGGTTGTAAAACTTCTGAATTCACCAAACACACAACTTCGTCAGTTTAATAGCATTAAATGCTTCTTAACCTTTTCTGTTTTTCTGAGAAACCTTTTACGTAAGGTTATTGTTAAATTTCAGTAATCAATATTTTTCTGAAGCTATTTTCTTGTGGCATTGTAAATTAATTACTATTTAACTGGGAATAAGCCACAATTAAAGATAAAAATATTAAAATGATAAAAAAATGATTATTCTTTATCGTTTATAAATAAGGAATTTTCAACAATCGATCGAATAGAACAGAACAACTTAGAAAGAGATCCTACAGCATACACAAGGAATAATATGAGGAAAATAACAATACCGTACATAAAAGGATTATCAGAAAAGCTTGAAAGGATAGGAAATAAATTCAACATTTCAACAACATTCAAAACAACAAACACGTTGAGATCTATTTTGTCCAAAACCAAACCTAGCAATGAACAAGAAAGGACAAAGAATTGCATTTATAAAATACCTTATGAATGCGATCAGTTTTATTTAGGTGAATCATCAAGGACATTAAATGTTAGAATAAGTGAACATTAATCTTATATTAAAAATAGAGAATTTAATAGATCTCAAATATGTAAACACACATGGGATAATGAACATAGGGTTCAATGGAATAATTCAAATGTAGTCCTAAAAGAAACAGATGGTAAAAAAAGAAAAATCAAAGAAGCGGCTCTAATTATGCTAAATGAGGCCAATTGTAGGATCTGTAGCAAATGTAGTAGGATCTGGTTACCAATATTGAAAGAGGAAGTCAGTAACATATAGAGGATACATCATTTATGTTTTTTTAAATAACGTAACATATAAAATCAGAATTTTGATGTTTGTTGAAGGTCTAAATTCACGAACACGTACTTACAATGTCGGGATAGTATTATGAGGTGTTTTTCCTGGTTTTTCCCTCATAAATTACTATGGAATCACTCACAGGAGAATTTTACTGTCATCATGTCATATGTTTGTCTTTTTAAAGACGAATTACATGCTATGATTTTTTCTGACGGATAATCTCAAGTTAAAGTTGATTTCATGTAATCGAATGAACTATCTTATAAGTAAAGTCGTCCCAGGAGCGCAACTCAACAATATTGGCAATATCATTTTAAAGTCGTCTACTTTAAAATGCATAATGTATGTCTGAATTGTCAATATAAATGAGTCAGATAAAATTAAATTATTAGAAAAATTTTTCACTATGTAACAAAAAACAAAATTAGTTTAATTTACTGTTTGTATTTTGAGAACCATTTCCGAAGTGGAAATTGAAACGGCAATAAACGTATTTTTATCTTTAATTGTGGCTTATTCCCAGTTAAATAGTAATTAATTCAGTAATTAATATTATTGTTTTCTTTATTCTACTTAACTCTTTATTAACTTTGTTTGTTTGTTTGTTTGTTTATTTAACGGGATGAACCCTTTTTCCTTACAAAAATTACAATATACGCATATAATTAACATATAAACTGTAGTCATATATTACAATTTTAAAAAGTATTAATAACATTAATGTCTCAATTTCTTTAAACTATTCTTGAACGAGGACACGGATAAATTAAACAATTCAACACTATCTTGCAAATTATTGGCAGTGCTCAACATCCTTGTGATTGACTCACTTTTGCCATAATTAGTGTGATGAAACTTTAGTCTAAACAGGTCAGGAGAGCGTGTTTTTCTAGAATTTACATCTATTATCTATTATTATCTCCTCGGTGTTTTAAATTTTCTTATGAACAAAGTATCAAAATAATAAATATTTACCAAAATATATTCTAACTGTGATTCGTTTTTTTAACAAGCTGCATTCATTATGCAAAAATGTAAATAAGAAAATCGTTGTCCCAGTTTTCAGTAAAAGCGAGGAAGACATGACTAAATTAATTATGTAGCGAATTAGTTAATTTTATTCCCAAGGTAACAAAATGAAATAGTTTCTTTAATTAAAAAGTTAAAATTTTTAAACGACCTCTAATGGAGAAGGCCGAACACAAAATAACAAGGTTTGTGATATTTCCACGTAGTATTTAAGCAAACTTGAATTCTACGAAAAAATAGATCATAAGAGATTTTAATTTAACAATAATGCAAATGGTAGTAGTATGTATCATATTTAATAATTAAAACAAGTTTATTCAGCAAGATTTTTCTTTCGAACAACAATCGCTTGTACTATAAACAGAAGACCAAGGATGGTCGGAATTGGGAGCAAATGACGATACCTTCAATCGACGACACTTTAGAAACATTGACGAACGGATGAGAGTGAAAAGATAAAAAGGAGAGAGCCGAAAGAGATGGAGCCCTTTCAAGTGTTTAACCACCGAAAATAACTTCCCTTTTCAAAAACTGTCGATACACAGCTGATATTAATAGGTTTTGAAAGTGACGGAAAATGAAAAATTCCAATTAGGCTGCTGAATACTCAGACAACAAGAAAAATGTTTGTGGAAGGTTTTTAAAGATTTTTCTGATTAACTACCGAGAGGAGTTGTTTGAACAGTTCTGGTATCTTTTCGTTTTAATGTATTGTATTTATACACTCACCAGACTATATACAAAATTTCTTCTTCTTTTTATGTAGATATGACTCTGTCTGTTTTTCAATATGCCCCAAGTAAGTTTCATTGTTTTCGTGGTCTTCCTATTGATCGTCTTTCTATCGGAGAACCGTTTCTTGTTGTCTTTACTACTCTATTTGTTGTCATTTAGCTTATATAATCGTTCCATTCTAGTCTTCTATTTAATACTCAGTTCTTGATGTTCTCCACCTTGCATCTACGTCGTATGAATGTACTTCTTGCTCTGTCCTATAGTTTCTTATCATCAATTTTTCTGTTTCTCTGAATGTGTTTTCATGTCTGACATTTTTATTTTTTCATATTGTTTTATTTAAGCAGACTGAGGCTCTGTTTGCTCTATTCACTTATTCTTCCACTTTAGTTTCGAGCTTCCCGTAGCTAGATAGTGTGATGCCTAGATGTTTAAAATCCATCACTTGTTACATGATGTGACATTCCAGCTCCAATTTACATATTTGCTTCATCTTTACTACATTGCTACTGTAACTATGCATTGAGTGTTTTTTAACCAGGCTTACATAGAACACTTACATTCTGAAAACCACACAGACAGCTACTATGTCCTTGGACAGATGTAGAAGAATGTGCGATAAGAATTGGGGATCTAACCCCAAAATGACTCTATGGTTGTACACAAGGGTTATTAGACCAATGATAACCTAGATAACCTATGAATCGGTGATGTGGTGGACAAAGACGCAGCAAGTAGGAGCAACAAGGCTTCTAGGTAATACACAAAGGCTAGCATGCTTGTGTATTACGGATGCCATAAAAACAACGTCTACAGCAGCTTTGGAAGTCCTGCTGAATCTACCACTGTAACGATAATATTTTGCCTACCTTGAAGTAAGATCATGGGGGTAGAAAATTGGCGACAGAAAGTAAGGGGGTTGAGATAGGGCAAGCAAAATAATAGATACTGATGCGTAAGGCACTCAGGGGTTAATTGGTGAGCTGGGTCGTGAATAAGTTGAATCAAAGGGGTCGGATTGGGGTAACTACAAAATGAAACAAAGGGGTACTGACATTAATCTCCTGGACAACTCAGAAAATAGAGACAACAAGAAGTAACTTCTAGCAATTTGATGTAAGAGCGCCGCTTCGAACGATCCTAGTCTTGTTGAAGAAAAGAAAAAAAGCTCTTCCTTCCTAAAAAGTAAATACCAAAAAAAAAGGTTAGATTTCTCTAAAATAAACAAAATGGTTGGAGAAATAAATCAAACATTAAAAAATATAAAATGATGTAAAATATATATGATACAGTTAGTTACAAATACATAAAGACTATATTAATAGAAATAAACAAAGAAAAACTTACATGTTTCCAATTTTTGTTTACAAGTGGACAGTGCTACATAAAGTTAAGGATTTTCTTTGTAATGAAATTAGTCATTAAGAAAATAACCTTCTTAAAAAAACCAAAATAAAATAATGTCAAAAATAATAAGGCTAGATGCCAGCTGTCATATGCCAAAACACAACGTTTAAAGACAGAGAATAATTAGGACATCTTTATTAGCCACGCCCTATTACATATAAATTTAACTATTACAAGATTCCTAAATTTTAAACGAAAGCAATTATTGTTATTAGAAAAAAATCTTTGTCTTACCATGAAAATTAACACAAAATGTTACCTGGGTTTTCACACAATAATTTTTACACTTTTGGAAATTTTGCTAACATCTCTGGGATAGAACTATCTGGACACAATCAACGAAAATCTTTATCCATTGGAGGCTTAAACTGGCACATTCAAATACAAAACTGCTTCAAGAACATACTAAAAGAGGTGAAGAAGCATTTACATAAACCCCGGAAAAACGGGATTTCTTAAAAAAACAGGAACCAAACTTGTTCACTTTTCAAACATAAATCTTCAGCAACACCGAAGAAGTGGTCACTGTTTCAAATATTACATATTACATAGAGTAAAAATTCCACTATTCAACAAATTATCTCGATTTCTGCAAGCTACATAACTCCGTCTGTCCACTCCCGCTGCCCTGTTCAACCTGACCGCTTGACCTTCTACCAAATTGTCTCTCTTCCGAATTTTCCCTCTACCCCGCAACCGCTCGTGTCAAGGAACCCAACAAATTCTTTCGATTTCCAATCGTGAAAATTAACCTAGGATCCACTTCCTGCGTTATTACGTTTTAGAAAAATGAATACAAGACTTGAAATATTTTTTCTAGGAACGTTGAACTTAAAACGCCATATATCGATCGTTTTAAAATTCCTTTGCAAAAGTTAAACGAAAAAATTTCCTCTCGACAGGGCCGTACTACAAAATTTTATACATAAATATTTTATAGTTAAAACAAATTTAAAACGCAACACCACCACTTCATATTTTTATACAGGGTGAAGCCAGATCAGTGGTGCATAGATTAATCCATATTCAGCAACATATAAGCCAGATTCATGGTGCTGACAACAGAAAGCTAATATCGAGAAGCTCTAAAAGCCGACATTGTGATGGGGCAACCTATCGATGCAACAGCTACGAGATAAAGCTTTAACAATAATTTTGTGTGTACTCTTAGAAGCTGCTGCTATCTGGTACACGGATAGCTCAAAAACAAATCAAGGAATACATTTTCCGGTAAGAGTTTCTAAGGATGTGACAGATTTCCAGCCAAAAATAACGGCAATCCATCACTGAGTGGAAGAAATAGAAAGAAAAGAAAGAACGTTCCGTTCAGTTGCTATCTTCACAGATAGTCAGGCAGCGCTTAAGGCACTCAATTCTATAGAGGTCAATTCCAAGCTAGTATGGGATTGTGTGTGCCCGAAATAAACTAGGAGACCGTAGCAAGGTTACGGTAGCCTGGGTACCAAGGTCATAAGGGCAATGAAAAAGCAGATGAAATAGCCCAACAAGGCTCATCAATGAAGTTTATTGGACCGGAACCTTTCTGTAACGTTGTAAGAATAGTAACAAGAACTGCTACAAGGGAGTGAGTAACTCACAAATCTCTGGAATGGTGGAGTAATTCACCAGGATAATGACATTTAAAACAGTTTATTACAAAATATTCGCCAATATTTATGGCAAACCTAATAAGTAAAGACAGAAAACAGTCAAAGCCATAGTAGATCTTCTATCAGGGCACTGTAAGCTGAATAGGCAGTTGAAGCGGATGGAATTATCAGATGATGACGTGTGCAGATTCTGTCACCTCGAAGAAGAAACAGCAGAGCACATTGTATGTCTGTATGGCAAATGTACGGTTATTTGCATTACAAAAAGCAAATCAACAAGCAAATAGCTACATGGAAGATACAGTCTCGAAACTATTAGACTTTTTAAAAAGGGTCAGTCTAGAGAATGTTATCTAGGACTAGAAGGACACAATATATCTAAAAAAGTCGTAATGAAATGAGACAAAAGGCCAGCTCTCTAAATATGTCTTTCTATCTAATATAGAAGAAAAAATAATAAATCGAACACTGTGTAGACTATTCAAAATAAAAATATTAATTCATTTATAGCATGTATAAACGTTCCTGTAATTCTGATATTCAATCATTACACACAAAAAAAAATATAACCCAATATTTTAACACAAATGATTTGTAATATAATGATGTTCGTTTTTCTTTTGATCTGCACGTATCACATCGCTTTCAATTGTTCTCATTTCCAGACGCATGAAAAGAGACGGGAAAGTCCTGAATGATGGTCGTGGAGCGCTTGGTTTGATTGATTGTTTCGTAACACATTTGTCACCACAAAAAATTCTTTTTTCTCTTTCAAACAGTGTATTAACCGACGTAGTCTCGTCTGTTCGTTTTCACAAAAAGCTCTTTCTTTCAGTCCATAAAGGGCTTTTACTTGTTTGTGAATTAAACAATTCCTGCAAAAAGGTTTAATTAAAACAAGTTAATGAAGGAAATTGTCACAATTTATTAAATATTTACAAATACTGGAGATATTTATAATACAACATTGGTTTACACATCAATGAGATGTTTATATAAAATATTTCTCACAATTTTTTATACAAAAGGTGAGAAAAGTGTTACATTTGTGCAAATGATGATTTGCAATAAAAAACAAAATATTTTTAAATTAAAATAAAGAGCAAAATAGTAAAAATATGTTAACAATTGTTGTAATATTAGTTAGTCCTATTCCTGTATCACGTACAATTTTTAATTTAATCGAATAAGTACTAATTAGTACTTCTCCAGATTTAGCCATACGACTTACACTCCCTCTAAGTGGAAAATTCATTCATCCCAAATACCTACGGTATCAAAATGATTGAGCTCTGGTGGGACTCTTTCCGTGTTATTGAGCTCTAGGTGACTTGGTATGCTGGAGTATCTCCCAAAAATGGTTGTACACATCTAGACGTTGAGAGCAGTACAGCTTTCTGCATGGTATTATAGAGATGTTCATTCAGCTTTTTTTTTTGTTTTCTAGGAAGTTCTTTGAAATGACTTCAGCAGTAGAAAGAATAATTTGTATTGTCTAAATACTTTCTATTCTCCACTTTCTTCGTATTTGAATTTCCAGATCTCTGTACTTGGCGACCTTTTCGTTCTGTTTAAGAAGATTATTGTGTTGTTTGTCTTCTTAATTTATTAACTAGTATGAGATCTGGTCTATTATGTGCCACTGTTTGGTCTGTGAGCACAGTGCGGTCCCAGTGTAACTTGTAGTTATCATTCTCAACTATACTCTTGATGAAGGATCTTTCCTACTGACTCAAGCCGTTCCTTATATTCAGTTGCAGCAAATTCTTGGCAACCCCCAGTAAGGTATTGGATGGTTTCTTGAGCTTGACATCCATATCGACATTTGTCATTTTGGACCTAAGGGTCTTTGTTAATATATTTCAGGTAATTTTTAGTTGGTTTACCCTGATCCTGAATGGCGAGTAATGAACCTTCTGTTTCAGAGAACAACTTTCCTGATGTCAGCCAATAGTTCGACGCTATATTGTCGACATGGTCTTCATTGACCTCATTAGGATGTCGCTTGTGTAGAGATTTATCCATCCTTCTTTTTCTTTGAGTACCGTTCCCAAATTTTAGGCGGGGGTAGCTTCCATGACGATTTGCCGATATCGTTCTCGATCTTGCGCGGCATGTAACAATTCATCTGCTGATAAGTCAGTCCATTGACGAAGGTTTCGGAGCCATGAGTATTTTTCTACCAATTCCTCTTCTTCCGTAGATCTTTGAGTTGAGTATCAACTGCATTATCGTGTATCTGCTTCCTCACATTATATGCCCCAGATATTCGAGTTTTCTCTTTTTTATCATGTTTATTAAGTCACCTTCACCTTGAACTACTCTGTTCAAGACTTCTCTGTTGAAAATGGGTTGAACCCATGATATTTTGAGCATTATATGATATAACCACATCTCGAGAGCTTCTAATTTGTTCATCATGTTAACTTTCATAATCCAGGTTTCACATCCATACAGTAATACAGGATACACATAACATTTTAGGAACTTAATTCTCAGCTGTAAGTTCAGCTGAGAATTGCTGAGAATATAGCTAAGTTTCATAAATGCTCCTCTTGCAATGTCTATACGAGTTTTAATTTATTCATCTGGATTTAGTGTCTCGTTTATCCAACATCCTAGATATTTAAAATGGTTAACTTTTGTTATCGGTTCATTATTGACAATTAGTTGTATAGCGCCGAGGTCCTTTCAGCCATAATTGTAGTGCCATCTGCATATCTGATGTTATTAATAGTTTCTTCCCCGATTTCAACTCCACATTGTCCTTCCAAGGCTTTCTTAAATATTAGTTTTGTGTAAACGTTAAACAAAGTTGGGAACATACAACCCTGTCTAACACCTCTTTGAATACAAATTTTGTTTATCCATCCAGGTGTGCATTTGTTCGTTCTTAGTAAGATGGTTTATGGGCATTTCTGGTTCCCTCAGTTTGATCGGTGTCGTATTATCTACTTCACAAATCGTGCGATGTAGAGTAGATGTCTCAGCCTGCACCTGAAAATAAGTTCTTAAATTAGTAATGTGTTTTTCTAGTTGATCATTTATATCCATAATTCCTCATCCTCCTAAATAGCGTGCTAATGTCGTGTTTTTGTGCATTTGTGAGGTGTGTTCGTACTTTTCGCTGAAGATTTTCTATATTCGTTTTTGTCCACTTAACAATAACAAATGAATTATTGAGCGCGGAACATGTATAGGTTTTTAGTGCCTTAAGCAAATTTAAAGCAGGTGTTTTACCCTTCGTATGAACTCAGTAGTTATCTCAGTTTTCATTTGTTTATGTTTAATCTTTCGCGCTTGCTTTATTAGTACTTCTTATTATTAGTATTATTCGTTAAAAAAATAAAGAGATACTTTAAACTCAATATAAGAAAAATGGCATCCGTCTTGCCTACGTAGCTTATATGTATAATTAACTACGTAATTTCAAATTTAATGTATCCATCGTTCCTTTCTAGACAGAATATTGTGCTCTGACTAAATTTATTAAGGACATTTCTAATTAAAATGGTTAATATTTTCAACAAGCCTCTTTTAAGGCAAACTTTTTGTAAGTAGCCTCACAAAAACAAGCCCACAGGCGTAGGATCTTAGAAACCGGAGAAATAAACTTGATATATTGGTACATTTTATTCGGAGTTTATAGGCCGTGGTCTTAAAATGTTTTTTTTTTCTGTCGTTTCGTCTGCAACTACCACAGATATTATCAAATCTTTGTCATGCAATTTTTATTTTTTAATGATTTATTCATAGATCATTGTTTCTGTAGGAAATATATAATATGCTGCTTTATTAAAGTTTATCTAGATAAATAGTAAAATTAGCAGAAGTCTTTAAATTATTAGCAGTAAAACAAGATATGAACAACCACTTACCCTGTTATAATTATCATTGTGTGAAAGGTAATGATAGGAATTCTGGGCATTGTGCTATGCTATGGCATCGTTTTAGCAGGAGTTGGTACGTGGTACGTAGCAACGGACTCGAGTTCGTTAATGTCTGTGTCACGTTTTACGTTTTGAATCTTGACAAAGGCAAGGGTTTCCTGCCAAAACGTTGATTGATTGCAATGGAAAATAAAATTTAGTTCCACATGTAACATATCTTGAACCTAACCCAAGAAATATTAATTTTATATTAAATATAATACGGTTCAAGAAACTCAAAACTACTATATATATAAATAATCACTAAAACACTTAATAGTTTTTTCACACTAAGCACATAATTTTTGTTATTTCTGCCAATGAAAACACTTTCGGAACACAAACTACTCCACTATTCCCTCTCCAATGGGAGTCATCAACACTTTCTTTACGCTCTCGCTCGGTATTCGTTCCCCTCCTTGGGCACCACTTAATTCCTTAATAGTCTATATTTATCGAACAAACCCTTGCGCCTTTTTTGCTTTGATGAACCTTTTAGTGCTTCAAGGACTAATAAAAAAGGAGCAGTAGTTGCTTCAATATTGGTGACTGTAAATAAGAGGAAATGTTTTCATTTCCTTTTTAAAATTATAAAGAAAAGTTTAAAGTGCACTATTAAAAGTATATTTTTAATTAAATTATAATATACGACGATTTTATATAACTGTGATTTAACAAAGAGAATGCAAAGTTTTTTGCGACGAAACATTGAATTCTGCTTTCTTTTACCTACTAACACAAATATTTTAATAGTAATATAAACTAGAATAGCCTTTATGGTAAATCAGTAAATCAAAATTGCTAAAATTGCAATCTATAGTGGGTATTACTTGGAAATAGAACTACAAACCTTTACAAACAAGCCATTTTATCAGGGTTGGAAAAAATAATACCTAACGAAATCTATTTAATATTCTTAAATTAATCGTAATTGTATTCTTGTATGAAAAACAACCGCGAGTCAACGCCGGTCAATACCGCGAGTGTGTGAAGTAGATATATTGGTAAGACTTTGTTTAAACTTAATTTGCTATTGCCGTATAAGTCTTTACTACATATCCTAATTCATTTGAACCAGCCCTATGTAATACAGGCCTCATACACTGAAATTATACTCATTATTTAACATATCTACACCCTTTTTGTACAATAGTTCCCGTTTTAAAATAGTTTCATATAAATATAATTACCATTTTTAAAGATAGTATTTAATTTATATTTTAAATTAATATTTTCTCTAAATATTACAGGTTAGTCATCAGTCCACAATGTATGCTTTGTTAATACGTTAGATAAAATATAAAACAAATATAAAAATAAAATATAAAAAGTAAATATCCAAATAATAAAATTACTTTATTTACTTTAAATATATTATTTAAATTTTAAATATACAAAAAACAAATTATGAAGCTCAGCGCTAGTCTACACTACCACCTACTGTTCCACTTTTTTTGTTACCAGCAGGAACGCCCATGACTTTCCCATAAACATCAACCGTTTTCTTAATTCATTTGCAATGTTAACAGCACAGGGGGTCGAAGGAAATTGATGGAAGTCATTGTTAAGCCTTCGGTAATAAACTCTAATTGAAGATTCTTGATAAGGCAAGGTAATCGCACTTCGGATATTATATCTCACTTCCTTGTGTAAGCACTTAATTATTGTCACTTTTAACAGAGAGGTAATTGGGAAACTCGTTCGAACAAAAATAATCGCCCATTTCTGCGAAGTGCTTAATGACGGCTGAAAGAAGCCGTGCAGTAGGCAAAAGGGGTTATTGCGTTAATCAAAACTTAAGATCTATTTGTCACTAAAAATTCTCTTATATAAGGATCACTATCTTTGCATTTATCTTTAGTATAGTACTAAACTAAAATTGCAAATGTTATTAATTATAAATAACAAAACAGATGAGGATAAGTCATAGCTGTTATGGAACTTTTTAAGGAAGTATAACAAATGCAGCTACAAAACTATACAAAAGAAGTAAAAGAAACATATTTTATTTTTTTGAGCCCTTTTCTCCATTCGGATTACCGAATATATGCCTCTCTTAATTCTCGCCATTCATCTCTGTTATGTGTAAGACATTTCCACATTGGCCCTGCAGTTCTTTTAATATCATCTAAAAAAAACCTGGTGGAGTTCTAAATAACCTCCTCCTGGTGGAGTTTAATATCATCTAAAGAAAAAAGAGGGAAAAATTACCTGGTGGAATGAAGATAAAAAATAATAGTAAAAGAAGGAAAGTAGCCTGTAGAAGATCTCTATCTTCAGTTCTGACCCACCTAAGAGATCTCTTCTTCTTGGACAGTAGACTTCTGGCATTGTATGTACTAACGTAAATAGTTATGGGGTTTTTGGGTCTCCGTATAGTTAGCTTCCCCCCCCCCCCAATCCTTGGGAAAAACTGGGTTGGTGAGTGTTCGCAGTATTACAGCCGGTTAAATCAACTTAATTGCCGCCTGCGACTTTGTGGTATCGCACCTCTCAGAATTGTATTCCTCAGCCACGGGCCACTAATGACACAGCTACTGATCTGTGTCATGTCCTCAGTTGATACACGGATACTTATTTGGCTAAGCCTTATTCGTATCTGTTCTGAATATCTACATGAACTTCTCTATCAGCCATTGGGACGCTCCGTTTCGGGGTTAAGTCCCCCGCTTAGTCTGTCTTGCGCAGAGTACTGAAGGGCCCTTACCAAGTTCATAGTACCTCATTTACGCAAGCTGAGACCAACACGGGTATCTTCTCATAGGATTAAATTCTTTAATCACAGTTAAAGGAAATTGCCATCACAAGATTTTGCACAAAAGCTTCTATTTCTCGATAACTGCTTTAATAACTTCAAAATCAATAATTGCTAACTTGTTTATTATTATCTAGTAAACATAATTTATCTGTATACATTGTAAAATTGCATTAACATAATATTTACTTACATTTTATAAATTCAGTTATCTACGATTTTGCAAATTTCTTTTAAATTACGTTTTCCCGTATGTTCAGTTTATAGCAAGATATAAAAGTAAACATATGTATACTAAAAGCCGTGATGCTGACGAAAATATGCATTTGGTAAAGTAAAAACGATACTTTAAAAGGAAACAAATTTCAACGTAGATATTCGTCAGGAGCGTGCTATTTCTCCTTGAGGCAAATATTTGCTTTGTGGTATTTGATTATGTATTCTCTACAGTAAATAGAGAAGGTCAATATTACTCTAAGACAATATAATGGTGGTTATACAAATATTATCAATATTACTTTTATTGTTAATCTTATATCGCCAGTGCCAAAACGGTTTTTAGTTTTTTTTTTTAATTTCTCTTCATTTATTGTTTCTGACTATAATTATAGAATAGGTATACTATTTTCTATTAATGGTTAATCCCTAATTATTTTTCAAATGATTAAGTAAAATATTACAAAAAAAATATTACAGACTAATTTCCATTACACCAGTTTTCCATTTCAGTAACTGTTGAAACACCATATTGTATTAACAGTTCCGTAAGATTTGTTATGTATGGAAAAAGTACCTTAATGAAAAATAAAAAGTTTAAAAAAATTCTAGAATGTTCGAGATTTTAACGAAAATTCTCGAATTGTCTCGTAATGTCTGGAACATCACAAAATGTATATAAATGCAGTTGACAGTTATTCAATTAAGGTTATATATTAAGTATAGTCATGTTGTTCCTGTTAACCTTCCGTTACTCGCGCCAATTTTCTATGATCGAATACTCGCGCACGGTGCAGAAGACCGGGTCCGAAAAAATGGGGTCAGTAATATTTTTTAATTTTCTTTTTTTGAAAATTGTGTACAATTATATTATTTATTGAATTTATAATCGTACAATTTTGTAGATATGCGTTTCTTTCAACATTATATTAGTTTAATGAAAAGTTAACTAATTTTCATTGTTATCCATTTATATATACAAAAAACTTTAAAAATTAAAAAAATATAATATAAAAAATATTGTTAAATTTGTTTACTAGGAACTTTAAGAAATTAATTCAATACACAAAAAAATCAAAAATGAAGAGTAATTGCAACAAAAAAAAATAAGAAATATTAATTAAAATTTTCATAACATGAATTACACAATGATGTAACATGTTCCAAACACAAATATTTTGTGCATATTTGGCAGTAATATTTTGTTTTTCTATTTTTCCGCCAATGACAAACAGCACAGCGACCTTGAGTTCCAGGTGTTATGACTGGTACTTGTTCCGCTGGTAAGCCACATATCTCCCTAAGCCTCATTCTGATGGTTCGGGGTAAACTGGTAGACATAGCCCGTACTTTTTGGTAGTCACTGGTTAGTAACATCGAGAGATTTAGTAAAAACTCTTTACGCGGTGTTTTAGATTCTTCATCTAGACTAGTATAAACTACAAAAGAGTTTATTCCTGCTACATTCAACAAACTAAAAAAAGGAACCATGGGCCATCGTCTTGTGGCACGGGCTCAATTATATTGCGCGCATAATTTATCTACCACATCTACTCCGCTCTTCGTTTCATTATATGTAATTATCATCTCAGGTTTACCTGTGGTAGGGTCAATATCATCTCCATGGTGCATTGTAGAGATAAGTAGGACGTTTCAATTTTTTTGGCATTTGCGAAACCAAGGTGATTCCGTCATTAAATCCAAACATTGAAGAACCAATGCACCTGCCGTTATTTTGTATAAATTCTAATGGCAACTGTTTTTTATTTTTTCGAATAGTACCCACTAAAGCAAATTTTTTTTTATTTAAGGCTATCAGCTAGAGGCACACTACACAAATAATTATCTACAGTAACATTCCTATTACTCCCATAAATGTGTGCACAAAGTCTTTCTACTACGTCTTGCGTCGCTGTACTAACTTGAAAAGGGCCATTTGGTTGTTTTCCGACGTAAACTTCTAAGTGGCTGGTATAGAATTGTTTTGCATCGGAAATGGCAAAAATTTTTATACCATATTTATTCGGCTTGCTAGGAATATATTGTCTGAAACTACAATTTTCTCTAAAAGCTTCTAGTTTCTCATCTATGGTAACATGACCAGAATGAGAATAGCATTTTTTAATGTTGCTGTAAAATTTTTCTAACAATATTCGTATTGGAGCCAGTTTATCTACCTGTATTCTTTCATGTCTCGTGTGAATGTTATCAAATCGCAGACATTGCAAAAGAAATTGAAATCGAGGCTTACTCATTACAAGTCGAAAAGTTTCAATGCCAGTGCCATCTGTTCTCCAGAGATCCTCTAGATTCATGTGATTTGCTTTTCTAATACCAGCAAGATAAAGGAGACCAATTAGGGCTTTGATTTCGACAATGTCGGTAGATTTCGCATCTCTCTATCTACTGTAGTCATCTGTAACACTCTGAATTTTTGTATTTGTACAGTCAACAACTAGATTTAGCATTTCTTTATCAAAAATGCAATTCCAGATGTCAATAGGTGTTGAGTGAGTTTTAACAAATTGTTTTATAGCTGGCAATCGTACAAATATATTGGTACTGCGTGTTCTTACATTCTTCGGTGGACAATGTTTTTTCCACTTTGTTAATTTATCTTTACCCATAAAGTACGGCTTTCTTCTGAAACTAACATTTTCTTCCTCTCTTTGATCGGCTTCAAATTCCTGTTCAGTATCACTATATTCAGATCGTTCTTCTACATGGTCAATTTCATTATGTTGATCATCATCTTCATACGTTTCCTCGTTAGTCGATACTTCCTCAAATAATTTTAATAATCTCTTTTTCTCCTTCTCGTAATCCATATTCATATATCTATAAATATACGAATATATAAACATTGAAAATAATAAAAAGAACTTAAATCACCTTGCAGAGTAAAACTTTCAATGTCTGATCCAAAGCACAAAAATGTGTCCACAATACTCGCACTCGGTGTACCGAACCGTGTTGCCTAATAATAAAATTATAATGCCCTTTTTTACACTACACACAGACTTCAACGATAAGTGACCGACGACTGAAGAGGTACATAAAGCAGCAATTCCAAATCCCCACTACAATCAGAGTTACTTGATATTATTTAAAGGGCCGGTCTCATACACCGTGCGCGAGTAACGGAAGGTTAAGATAAAGTGATTATGAAGAAGTGTAACAATGGTGACAGTGATTGAATAAAGTAGTTTAATGCTTATCTGTGGTTGTGACGTTATATTTTTGAAATCCTATTAGATATTGCCATAAACTGATATATTTTGTTATTATTATTGCAATCGAAGAGATTGTTGCATTTCGACATCTTATAGACCATCTATAAATATCTGTATACCAATGTTTTCCAGAAAATTTTTAGGTGATCGAGGATAAGTCAAATATAGTCTTTATAGTCTTTATAATAATCTAATTTAATATTAGGTTTAAATTGTTCTAGACTTTCGTTATATTTTTTATTTCTAACTTGCAACTGACTTTAGACAACCTACTTTAGCTGCTAGCCAGACATTGTCTTTAAATCTTGAATAAAAGAGGTATCTATGGCAGATGATGAAGTTGTTGAGTTAGATCGAAACTGAATCGTTACTGAAACAATATTAGATAAAGAACCTCGTGTACCCATTTTTAACTCAATAACTCAACTATTAGTCTTTATAAATTAGGTTTTAAAACCTTTTGTTGTTGTATTACTTTATTTTCTAAATCGTTTTGTTCTGTTTTTTTTTTTCTGTTTTTTATGCCTTTACTTCTCCTCTTCCTTGTTAGGTTGTAACGCATCTTAGCATGGTATTGAACTCGTATTATCACAAATAGAAGAAGAGCTGAAGGAGAAGCATATTCAAAAAGAGAAAGAGGTAAAAGAAAAGCGTAGATAAGAAAATAATGTAACCCCAGAAAGTCTTTAGGTTACCACAGTTTAACAAGAAAAAGATAATGATCAGATTTACCTTAAAAACCTTTTAATGTTAAAAAAAGAGATAATGACTTAAAAGTCATTCGAGAATAGCTTACACATGGATTAAAACCTATTTGGCAGTAAATTAACAAAGATAGTGGAATTATAAAGCCTACTGAGCTCAATGGGAATCTCTGTATATTTAAAGCGGTCTATTATATCGGAAGTGGGAGAGTCCCGATAAAGTACTTACAATTCAACAAATGGTACTGCTAAAATCACACATTAAAAGTGTATTGCCAGAATTACATAGCAGCTTGTCTGGAGGACGTTTTGTAGTTAAAAGAACAACTGCCAGAATACTAGAGGTTTTACTGGATCGATTGTCTCAAGATGAAAAAATTGGTGTAAAGAATGTGATTTATTATTAAGGGTGGGAAATTGCCTGAAAAAGTAATCGTGGTAAATAGCACTATTTATGTCTGGATAACCTTTTGAACGACTTACAGTGAACATTTTCGGTGCACTTTCCATGACACAAAGATAAAACAAGTACTTAATAATCAAAATAGATTATTTCTCAAAACGCCCTAAAACAGCACCTCTTTCCAATTAATAAACGACTATAGTAGCAAAAGAATTCATATTACACGTCGTATCAAGACATGGAGTTCCTTTAGAGTTACATTCTGATCAAGGACAAAATTTAGTATTAAAATTATGACAGTAATTTATGTAAATCTTGTGTTTTAAGAAAACTATGCCTCTCCAGTCATAAACAGAGGGAATGCTTGAAATACATAATAAAACTGTTTTTCAATATATTTAAGTGTTTATTGCTGATAATTAAAAATATTTTGATAATTTAATTCGTTTATTTCTGTTAGTCTATAGAAGTTCCGAACATGAAGCAACCTGTTATTTTCCATCGTTGATAATCACCGGAAAAAAATAAAGCTTCCTTAAGATCTTATTTTCGAAAGATGGCCTTTCTGCAGAGAAGAACATTTATCCGTGAAATACATCGATAATTTTAAACAAAAAATTGAAAATCGTATACAAATTCGTAAAAATTTAAAGCTTTTAATTGATAAAGCCAAGACCAGGCTCAACATACTGCATGCTTCTAAGACACTTTTGAAAGATGTGATGCAGGATGTTCGTACAATCCTAAACTCCTAAGACCTATTTATTCTTCGATGTTAGGTTTCCACAATGTTTAAATATTTTCTCGTCTGATCGTTGTACTTCCAACACTTCTTTGGCCACTATTTGGTGACTTGTTTTGTTCTGCTAATATGTTCGTTCTATTCCTGTTTCCATTTGGTTACCCATATACATATTTATATCTTTTACATTACATACTGTTCTTATGTTCTCTCTTCACTCTCTATTTAATAGGATTTTTCCTGATGTTCCTTAAAATATTCTTATCTCTGTCACTTCTAACAGTCGTTTCGTTTTGGATGTGTCGTGTCTCTTCTCCGTCTTGTATGTCATTATAGGTCTAATTGCTTTTATATCTTGTCTTAGGTATTTGTTTTTCGAGATTGTATCATTAACAGATCACGCTGCTTTATTTGCTCCCAAGACTTATCTAACTTCTTTAATATATCCATAACTGGTATATCTACTTCCAGATATCAAAACTACATTTTGTTACTGCCTTATTATATTCCCGTCGATTTTCATTTTACATTTGATTTTTTCTGATCAGATTATCATTTTTAAATATAATTGTTATTCTAACCTTTTATTTTAACCCTAACACAACATGATATAGACCATAACAGTGTAGCACTTATTAAAAATCTATATTAAGATCAAATGGCGTCGATCAAAATAGACAATCGTCTGACAGAAGAATTGTCAATAAAAAGAGAAGTTCGTCAGGGCTCTGTACTTTCTCCTTCTTCTTCAGATGCAAATCCACTAATGGATGTTAGCGATCACACTTTCCATTAATTCTCTATTTCTTGCAATATGTATCAGAGACTGTATGTCGTTAATACCTGTCCATTGCCTTATGTTTCGGAGCCAGGGCATTTTCTTGCGTCCCATTCCTCTCTTGCCTTTAATTTTACCCTTGATTATAAGTTAAAGGAACTGGTATTTTTCATTTCGCATGATGTGACCTAGATATGTCGTTTTCCTTTTCTTGATGGTTTCGAAAAGTTGGCGTTCTTGGTTTATTCTTTTAAGGACATCTATATTTGTGATTTTCGCTGTCCATGGTATTTTTAGGATACGGCGATAGAGCCACATTTCGAAAGCTTCTAATCTGTTTATATCCCTCGTTTTGAGTGTCCAGCCCGCTACGCCATATAGCAGTACTGACCACACGTAGCAATTAGTAAACCTTAGTCCCAGTTGAAGATCGAACTCTGAACAAGTCAGTACCTTCTTGAATTTTACGAAAGCTTGTCGAGCTTGCTCAATGCGACATTTTACTTCCCTGTCCGATGCCCAGTCTTCAAAAAGCCACGATCCCAGTTATTTAAATTTACTCACTCTTTCCATGGACTTAGTATTCAGTGTTATAGTGGAGTTTTCAAGTGCATCCAAGTTTCTGGAGATGATCATAAATTTGGTTTTTTTGGTATTAATCTCTAATCCCATTCGCTTACTGTATTCTCCGATTATAGTGACAAGTTGTTGAAGATCGACTATGTTGTCACAAATTAAGATACCATTGGTATAAAATATACTATAATTTTAGTATAAAACATATTATATTATATTATATGATTATTATCTTAAAATACGAAAAAATTTATTATTTTTACATTACTCTTTTAAAGCAATTACATATCCAAGACCGTTTTCAAGACGGCACAAACTCATGCCTATCAATTTATTAAAAAATGAATCTGTGTTTAAAACTTCAAACCAAAAGTTTAATGATTTATTTTATGATTATGGGCTTAGAAAAAATAAAGTTTTTCCATTGAATTTTTTCGTAACATCTAAACTTTATATATTTTCTTGTAGGCGTTGAGAGGGAAAGTTCCTATGAGGTGAAATACTGAAACGTGATAAGAAATGTAAATGACTAAAATTTGAGAGAAAATGCGATTAGATATTAGTACTAAAGTTTTCTTAAGCCCAAGTTTTGTGTTTTCAAACAGAAATATTTTATTAAACAGAATTATATTTGTTACGTAAGCATTTCCACAGACATTGCGATTATAATTTTGTTTTGTAATTTATTGTAACAGAAAAAAAACTTTTTTGAAATTCACGATCAGGCAAAAATAAATCATTCACAACGACTACCACAGATCAATAATCACAGATCCATTGATTTACGCAAATATAACAAAGTCACAGAATCTCTGATTCAAAAATTCCTTAATACTGGAATGAAAAATAAAACGTTATCAATACTTAAATCTTTTAAAACCTACCAACAATGTAAAAATATCACGAAGACATCTTATACATTTAATCAATTTACTAAAAATTAATTATTCTTACTATTGTTTGCTCTCTTTCGATATCAAAATACTTTCAATCCATTTCCTTTCCTGTAGTAATATTGCTGCAGGCGCCAATCACTGCTTCATTATTTCAACTCTGATATAGAAGATATGAATAGTTTTACTTCATAGGACTACTATTTTCATTGTTTATTAACTTTAGACACCAGGTCAGTCATAAATAGCCATTTATTAGTTATTTCTGACCTAACTTAACAAAGAACAAATCCTTAAATCTAAGGGTTTCCCTTTGGTTTACTCTTATTTTATCTATCAGCTAATGTACTACAACTAACATGCAATAACATCACAGCACCATACTCTGCATTTTACGACAGTTAATAAATGTGTATTTACACTAACTCAAATTGTTTTGTCCATATAAGTCCTCTCTTTAGTTCAGTATTGTCTGGACAGACGAAGAAGCTGGATTGTCTCAACATTTACATTACTATGCAGTCTCTGCTCGTGACTTTCTGCTGTTCATTTGATTACTTACATCACAGTTTCCATATCCATTTCCTGGTGGATGTTGCTATTACAGTACAGTGCAGTACTTTGTTTTGAAATCTCTACCTCTACCTATGAAAACCTATATACCCATACTGGCCTCAGTACTTGCTTATAACTGGATAATTTATTATGAATGGATAATGTTGAACTTTTTCAAATCAGCCAATATGTTTTATTATATCTAATATTAAGCTACCCTCTTTTCTTTTTAACATGGACTTTCCAGCTCAGCCTCGCGTCTAGGGTGATGTCCAAGTGTTTTGCTGGTGTTACATAAGAAACTTTTGTATTATTTATTCTAATTAGGGAATTTTTCATTTTTTTATTTGTAAAATTAATGTGTGAAGATTTAGTCTCGTTTAATTCTATTTGCTATTTTCTAGTCCAGGTATGTTTTGTATTTACTGATAGTTGCAACTTATCAGTCGCTTCTTCACTAGTTTCTCCTATCGCTAGTATGGCTGGATCATCGGTGAAAGTACATTAGAGTTTTGTTCTAGCTCTGAAATGTCACACGTATACAATAGGTACAGAATCTTCCTTAAATCGGTATACACTTCTTCTTGTTTTGAAGAAATATCTACTCGCAATGTATGATCCTAAGATTTCTGAATACTGTTTAGGCATGAACGTTCTTAGTTTGTAGTTTTAAATCCTCGTGCCAGACTTTATCAAACGTCCAAGAAGCAAGAAGATTGTAGAGCAGACTTTATTTTCTTATATATTTATATTTTTGTATTATATTCGTTATTGTGTTAAATTGATCTATAGTGGAATGTTTATTGTTAAAACCAAATTGATGATTTGGTATAAGATCTTTTCAATAGACGTTTTTTAAACAGTTTTGACATCACCGGAAGGAGTGATATTGGTCTATACGATGTCACTTCATTAAGAGGTTTACCTGATTTTTCAATCATAATGACTTCGGCTACTTTCCAGAGTCTGGAAACATATCTTAATTTAAACTATGGTCTTTTATTACTCATAATTGGTCTTTTTATTCTTTTTATTGCCTTCCATAACAAATCATTGGTGTTCTGGTCAGCTGTTAAAGTACTTAAAAAGGAATCAGTTGTTGAATTTTTCATATTCTTTATCTCCCTTTTTAGTTTTTGTGTAGCATTATTAAGACTAGTTTTATCTCGTGGATCTCTGTATTGCTACCATTTTTTGTTGACTTTCTTTTTTCTACTATGAGTTTTCTGATTTCTTTAAATAGTTGTTCAATGTTGTTCTGGAAGCTATTGTGATAGTATTTTCTTAAGCTACCTGTTGGATATTTTTTATAAAAATTTCAATTTGTTATCAAGTTGCCTCGTGTTTCTCAATGGCACAGAAAGATTAATTTGGTGTTTAAGGTTTATTTTGTCAATATTGAAATAAACTCTTTTTTGATTACTGTATCAATCACAGTTAAAATTATCTCTGAGTGATCAGAGTTTATATGAAATACAAATAAACATTAAGAAAACCAAATGCATGATTATTAAACCAAGAAAACCAAATGAAACTGGGTAAATGAAAACAATTACCAAAGTAGAGAAATAAGGACATGCATTGAAATTGCAAGACAAGCCTTTATAAAAATAAAGACAATGTTTGTTAATCGAGACCTTCCTCTGGAACTGAGGATAAGAGCCTTAAGATGCTACGTGTTCTCGACTTTGTTGTATGGAATGGAAAGCTGGATACTAAAAGTGGATAATTTAAAGAAGTTGGAGTCGTTTAAGATGTGGTTCTATAGAAGGATTTTGAAAATACCATGGACCCAACGACTTATAAATGCAGAAGTGTTAAGAGGGGTACAAAAGGATTTTTCAAGGGTATAGAGCACAGCAAAACAAGAAAGCTGGAATATTTAGGCTACATTACCAAAGGTTCAAAATATGAGATATTAGGGCTCATAATGCAAGGTAAAATCAAGGGTAAATGATCCATAGGCAAACGAAGAGTTTCCTGGCTAAGAAACCTAAGATTATAGTGGTATAGTTGCAGCTGAATAGATCTTTTCAGAGCAGCCGCCGATAAGATAAGGATAGCTGTGATAGTAGTCAACCTCCGATAGGAGAAGGAAGTGCAAGAAGAAGATCAAAGTTCATGTTCCAGCCGTCATTGATATCAAGATAGTTAGCTGAGATATTTTTGTAAATAAAGAAATCTATCAGGTATGAAATTTTGTTTCTATCGGTACGCCAGTATGTTGGTCTACCAGTAGATATTACTTTACCCTTTTGTTTTTTAACAGCTGACAATAGATATTTTCCTTTAGTTGTAGTTAGCCTAGAGCCTCAGTGGGTTTTCTTTGTATTAAAGTTACCACCGATGATGTACATTTTTCCTTAAGTGTTCATAAACTCTTTATATTGTTCTCTTTTAATAGTGTCTAGGAGGACAATATATTGAACTTATATTTACGGTATGAGTTTTCATCTTCACACATACTGTTGTAGCTTGGACTTACCTTACCCGAATAAGGGTTTATTTGACGTTTCGATTTTCACTTAGCAATTCGGTCTCAAACTACTCATGTTTTTAATTTTATTTATTTTATTAAGTTAAAAAAATATAAAAATCTAAATAAAAAATTAAAATATATGGTGTCCAGATGCAGGTTTACATGTAGACCGCTGAAATATACTATACCATAAGACAATCTGGTACAAAGTCGCGCCATTTTATCCACAACTATACACAGCTTAAAATACAATCTAGGTTCTAAAAGTTTAATCAGTTGTAAAAGTTCGCTACTAAAATAAGTACTAACGGCATATAATATTTAGAATATAGTTAAAACATGATCATCTATTCAGTTTAAACGACTTGTCGTCTGTCCAAACATAAAGGGGTTAGTGAAAGCAGATAGTAAATGGTTCAGTTGAACTTCTGAATGAGATTATGCTCAAAAGCTCAAACTTCATGCTCGTTTTCCTTGTTTTACTACGCAGAGATGAGTCTAGTTCGTAATGGAGTTAAAACTATATAGTATAATAATATCGAGTTATGTCTGAAGTCTCTATATTAATATAAAACGAAGAGATTCATGTTTTCATCGAACGTGTAGTTATTTGAGTATGTATTACGGTAATTAACAGCGAGCCAGGAAGCCACTTTCTGTTCGAGGTACGTTCACCTTGTGGTATAAATACGTTTTGTAAAACCTAAGAAACATGAACTATTAAGATTAATAACCTAATTTTATTAATTATTTTTAAAAATAAGACAATAAGATTATTTTCTGAGCAACTGATAGTCCTCACTAAATAACAATATATCGTTGCAAACATTGATTACGTTATTTTTTGCATTTAAGACAACGGCTAAAAGACACAAAGTTTCACAATTATTGCCTCACCATGTATAATTATTATTTATACCATTGGATAGCATTTTTTATAGTCTATTTAATGATGTATCACAAGTAGCGGTTTGCAATTTAAACTCTTTTGGTTGTGGTGGGTGGGCCCAGAGGGTTGATGTGGTGAGTCCTCTTTCGTGTCTTTAGTTCCCCCTTACTATCCTAGAAACAGTTTAAAGCATTTTTCGATATCAGCTGTTATTCGTTAGATATAGGTTATTTTGAGTTTTAAAATTGACCAACTGTATAAAATTATTTTAAAACTAAAAGTTTATTAAAAATTAACACACAAATGATTCAATATCGTTATTAGTCGGATCACATTTATGACTTTTAAATTATGATCGTTGCGAAACAAATTTTTTATTGACAGATATTTTTTTACTTTTCACTTATCATTTTTTTTATTGGGTTAATGCTTCGACAAATATGATCATTGGCATGGTACAGTCATGTACCTAGTGTAGTGTGTGTGTGTGTGTGTGTGTGTGTGTGTGTGTGTGTGTGTGTGTGTGTGTGTGTGTGTGTGTGTGTGTGTGTAGAGTAATTGTCTTGATACTTAGCAAAGTCGACGTCATTGTCTTTGCTAAGAGACGCTAATTGTATCCTAACGTCTTCGGTCCCTCCGGTGAGTACCGATCTCACAAGGATAGAAATTATTTTCATTCATTATTTTTTAATAAACGAAAATTTCTCCACCCAGATGAGATTCGAACTCACGACCTTTAGGTTTAAAGGTAGGCGCTCTTACCACTGAGCCACAAAGGGGGTTTACACTTATCATTTATTGCCTTATATTTTAATTAATATATTATAAGTATAGTAGAAGCCACAGTTAGAATACAGAGTTGGTCTTAGGACGCGCAGCGATGCCGCTCATGTCTGCACAGTGGTAGGTGTGTGGTAGTTAAGCGATAGACTGGAAAATCAGGACTGTACGCACTTCGTTTCAAAAATCTTTACTTATTAATTTAATTGAGTTATATTTATATGAGTTATATTTAAAGAGAATAAACAAAAAACACAAATTAAGTCTATAAAAAATCCATGTATACATATAATATCTAATACCTCGTAAATACTTAAATACATATCGCACCCTTAGTGCAACACTGCAGTAAGTCAAAATAAGTAAGTTTCGAGATAAAGACGATTTTGTTTATTTTCATGCTGATATTGGTGAAATAAGACACAAGTTTTAAGAAAAATTACCATTTTATTATGATTTTGCATGCTTTTCAGCCTCTACTACATTAGCAAAAAATAGAAATTTAAATAAAATAATATTATTGCTAAAAAAATTAGGAATTTCAAAGTTACAACAGTTTTGCACGGAGAAAGTTGTTAATCCCTACACATTTAGTATTAGAATTTTAAAGTTACAACACTTTTGCACGAAAAAAACTGTAAAAAGTGACACATTTTCTGTTAGTTGTTGTCCGCTTCTCGTATATCATCTTGGGCCAAAATATTTTTATAAAAACTATGGTGAGCTTCTGGTATCATACCCGAATGGCATAAGTATACCAAATCTTTCTTTTTGGCTATTTAAATTTTTGGCTGTTCCTTGTAGGCAGTTTTAAATAGCACTTCTCGTATATTATGTGTAGTCCGTGATGATTTTTTTTAAATTAAAAGAATTCTATAGTTCGTCATCATAGTTGTACTTAAGAAAAATTGTGTGCGGACTATCTTTTCTACATTGCATAATTTGTATATCTTGAATCAATGAAGTCATTTGTTTCCATTTCCCGGACTATGTAGGATGAACCTATAGCCTATGATAGCTACCTAGAATAAATAGGTACCTAATAAAACGGCTTATCGCTAGCGGCAATTTAATCTTTCTATCTCTTCACATGTTTCTGATAGCCACAATTCCTTTGCTTTGTGACATGTAATGACAATGTCAAAACAAAGTAAAAAAAATATTTGTAAAACTTTCAATATTTTTATTTAAATTCAAAACAAAAGAACTATAAAAAATATGCAAATCAGGCTACCTTAAGTACAGTGACTTACAAAAGGATTGAAATTCACTACCTTAGTAAAAGTGGGGAATTACGGGGACAATATGGTAAGACAATCGCCTCGGAAGGTTAAATAAAGATTTAATATAATTTAGGATTTAGTTTTTAAAGAACAAGTTTTCTGAGAATAGATATTTTTAACCTGTCACTTTTGTTAATACACATATTTTAAGATAACTGTTTTTACTTTCACAAGAAAAAATACTTTTTGGCTGTAAATAATTAGTCTTAATTTACGTATTTTTAATCTAATCTAATAAATAAATGGTCAAACGACATTGCGCACATTTTATGGAAAATATAGTGTCACACAAAGGACATAAAACTTACATGAATAAATTGGCCTCGTAAATCTTTGTCTATTGTCTCGGCCGTTAAGGATTACGTAGACACGATGTATATTAAAATTAAACACCACAGATATAAATATTAAAATAATAAATATCGTACTTTTTTCGTGAATTTCATTGCTTGATATCGAAACCATTACAATGTTCCGTGCAGCATTTAAAAGTTACTAAAGTTTTACAGGGGATAGATATGCATATTTACAATCGAATTTCATGATTACTTCATTTTTATACAATTTTGAGTTACTGCAGTCTTGCACTGACTGTGCGATATATACAAAAAAATGCAAGTACAATAATTTATACTATACGATGCGATAAATATATATACGAATATATGTATACATAAAATACATAACACGATCCTAACTAAAATATACCTTTTGTTTGTTAAAATAATGTATCTTTATTATTTTTTATCAAAAATACCGGTAACCTAAATAACAAAAAAGTTAAGTGCAAATGTATGCCACGTATGTGGCATATGTGGCGCCCTCTATTAGCTATATCAAAGTATGCATCAAATTATAATTGCTGATATTAAATAGTATCCAGGTGTGAATTTTTATACATAAATGTTTACAAACATGAACGTTATAGCGAAAAATGAAATTTTAAATTTCCACTTTAACACTCTGTATCTTTTTTAATATCAACATTTTATTAAAGCAAGTTGGCTTAAATCGTACTATTTTAAAGTGTAACATCTGCGGTTTCCTTTTGTACAATTACTTAAGGACCACCCTGTATATAATTATTATTTTTAAACATAATATTTATTTTATATAATAATTAAATTTACTATCAAATGATAATAATTTATATTTAATTATAAGTTAATATTTCGTTTGTATTTGACAGGTGGCGTTAGGAGCAAACAATAATTTATTAAAATCTTTGAATATAACATAATTTATTTAAAATATAAATATTAAATAAATAGCAAAATTTCTTTATTAAATTTTAAAAATCTTTAAATTTTTATATCGCCTACTGTAACATCTTTTTTGTTTATTTTGATAGTTTTCACATAGAATATGCAGGCCAGAAATAAATAATAAGTTTATATGTATAAAAATATTAATGGTATATATTATCACTCAAGGACAATAAAGACGGATAGCCAGGGTTGATAGTGAACCTTAAACATAAATATAAAGTTCTAGTGTTGTATTCGTAATTGTGTTAGTGAAGACAATATTTAAAATGTATTTATTTATGTAGCGAATGGCATACATGGATATTATAATATGTAATTATATTGTTTCAATCAGATGATCTCTTTGTGTTGAACTATTTTTATTAATTCTAATTTATTGTTCTTAATTTAATTTACTTAAGGTTCTATTTATAATACTGACAAATTTATTAAAGTCTTTATTTGTACTAATTTATTTTACAATAATTTATTACGACCGTACATTTAAATATGCGAGCGCGAATTTATCTTCTTACTAACTGCTCTTCCTAATAAAATGTTTCATTTATATACACAAACTGCCGTTATCTAGAAAGATCGATGAACTTCTTCATTAGAATGGGACCCCATCGAATAAACTGGTATTTCGGTGAAGGTACTAAAAGGCGGTCCACGGCTGAAACTAGTTTTTTAACTGTTTGAAAAACCTCGAGTCGCGGATGACTCATCAGAATGGGGGTCTAGAGGTTTCTGTAAACAAGCGTCGAAATGACTAGAACAAAAATAGAACTAATCATAATATATTTACAGTTTTAAACGCCATAATTATCGTAACAGTCTTCTATTTTTGAGAACGGTAAAGTTAATATATCCTAATCTAATTTTTTTAGAGAGACAGAACACCATGATATATGAAACCAAATATGCTATCAAAACTTCTAAATATCAGTAGAACTCTAAAAGTAGAAGAGGATAACTTGGAAGTATCGGTAGATTTGTTCAACACGGTGCAAGACTGGCTAAGTCAGCTTTTAGAACCATTTCTAAAAAGAAGTGTGCATTGATTATTGAACATTAAACCTCATGAGTAATACTTTAAAAGTACTGCTTGAAGTAATGCATAAGGGAATCTATAAAAAGTTGAAGGAGGGTATTACTGAGACGCAGTTTGAATCCCGAAATAAAAAAGATACTCGAGAAGTACTATTTGTCATTAACATACTGATTCAGCGATGTCGGGATGTAAACATTGACCTACACTTGAGCTTTGTTGACTACAAAAAAGTTTTGGATAGAGTAAGCTATAAAAAATCAGTATCAATAATTATGAATAAGAACATTGACTGTAAAATCAGTAACATAATTGAAACGTTATATTGAAACCAAACTGTTATAGTTTAAATTGATGGACAACAGTTGATAATTACAAAAAAAAAACCAAAAAATTTACACCACATATTGACAATTATTGATCCTACTGCAAAAATTAACAGGCGGCTGGAAATTGTCAGGCCAAAAATTATACGAATGAAGCCACTCCCAACATGCAGAAATCTTAATTTGGAAATTGGACTACGTACCATTTGATGTGATATATTTTTAATATTACTATATATGAAGTTGACAGTTGGACATTAAAAAAAATGTAATTTAAAAAAAATTAAGGCTTTCGAACTCTGGTTAACTAGCAGAGTATTAAAAATATCATAGACTGATAGAATTACAAGTAAAGAAGTACTGGAGAAGGTTTAAAAAAACAGAACTAGTCACGACTATATATAAAAAGGAAGACGGTCTGTTAACAGAAGGCAGAATTTCTCGGTTGAAGAATTTACGTGATTAGATTCAATGCAGAACTACGGAACTAAAGAATAATAATGCGAATTGATTTGCTGGGATAAACAAACCGAAGGGGCTCAAAGAAGTGAACATGACGTATTGATTATGATATGTTGCTTTTTTCATTCAATTGACTAATTAATTATTTGTTTAATACAAAAATGCAGAAACTCTCAAACAAAATAGTGAAAAAGTGCAAGAAGGGTAGAACGTATCTATATTTTTAACTAAAATATTGAATTTACTTTCCTCTTTTACATAATTTTGTTATCGCTTCCGATCGTTTTCTTGTTTAAACAGAAAGAAACCGGCTGAAATTCAATCACTTCGGCAAATAGCCACAAACTGGCCTAAATGTCTTTGATTTTTCGTTGTTTTTCTTTGTTCGCTGATTTTGCTTTGATAAGAGTCCGCAGTGGTTTCCGACTTGTGATTCTGATGGCCATTAAAAGGGGTCTGTTCAGAAATTTATATCCCTTACAAAGAGTAGCAGGCAAGGGCTGCATAACCGAGTAAAAGAAAAGCCACTTGCCAATTATTGTCATCTAATGAAAACGATGATGTTTTAGCTGGAAACTCTTCAATTGAAAAAATAATTTTATCGATTTTCTAACTCGAAAAGAGTTTTTACAACTGATTAGTATGTCAAGTTTTTCGATTGGTTATAACGAAAAGTTATGGTTCAAATAAATTCAGAATACATTAAAAATTAAAATTATTTTCAAATAATTTCAATTAGAAACAGCTATACAAATTTTAGGTTTAATATTAAATTAATAATAAGATATAAATAAATATGATTTAATAGTAAATTTAATTATTGTATAAACTAACTGAAGAGAAGTGAAGTTCGTGTAACCTTCTGGTTAAGGTCTAGTGTTAGGGTTTTCAGGCTTTCCTCTTTGGTGTCAATTTGCCATTAGCTTTCTTTAGGACTTTCCGGGCTCAACAATTCTGGATGATGCAGATAGGCAAACCAACGTAGACCAAAGGCTCACTAGGCCAAGGTCTACCGATTGGGAAATAGCCACAGCAATCACAAGACCAAACAGAATTAGATGGGCTATAAATAAGTTCCGGCCATATAAGTCTCCAGGGACGGATGGCATATATCCAATACTGTTGCATATGGGATTAGAGGTATTGATACCATACCTATGCAAGCTCCTCAAAGCCAGTTTAGCATGGGGGGGTAGTACCGGAAATATGGCAAAAAGTCAAAGTCATATACTTGCCTAAGGTAGGTAAAGTATCAGACCTAACACCAAAGTCATATAGACCGATAAGCCTATCTTCTTTTCTATTAAAAACGCTGGAAAGGCTTCTTGATAGGTACATCAGAGACGAAGTGCTAAAGGAAAATCCTCTAAGCAATCGTCAATATACATACCAACCTGGTAAATCTGCGGACTCTGCGTTGGATGATCTAAATAGGCTTATCTCAAAGTCAATGGAAGACAAAGAGATAGCAATGGCCGAATTCTTAGATATAGAGGGGGCATTTAATAATGTTACTACCGGCTTTTTGATGGGAGCTATGAGTAGACGAGGCGCACCTGCGGTAATATGCAGATGGATAAGGGCATCCCTAGAGAATAGGATAGTAATGTCCACTCTGGGTAAAGCAACCATCAAAGCAAAAGTAGGTGGAGGCTGTCCACAAGGAGGAGTTCTGTTTCCTCTACTTTGAGCAACCTTGGTAAATAATCTCCTCAGAAATTTGTCAACAGAAGGCTTTTATTGTCTAGGATATGCTGACGATATAGCAATTGTCGTCAGGGGCAGGTTTGCTCAGGTGTGGTGTCTGGGAGAATGCAAGCAGCCCTAAATATAGTTGACGACTGGTGTAAAGAAGAGAGACTGATAGTCAATGCTCAGAAAACACAAATCGTCAACTTTACCAAGAAAACAGCACTACAAGGCCTAAAACCACCGGTGCTGGGAAGAACAGAGATTTCATTTGCCAAAGAAATAAAATACCTTGGGGTATATTTTGATCATAGGCTCACATGGAATACTCACATTATAAAAACCACACAGAAAGGTACTATGTCCCTGGGCAGATGTAGAAGAATGTGCGGTAAGAATTGGGGGCTAAACCCCAAAATGACCCTATGGTTATATACAAGGGTTATTAGACCCATGATAACCTATGGCTCGGTGACGTGGTGGACAAAGACGAAGCAAGTGGGAGCAATAAGGCTGCTAGGTAGTACACAACGGCTAGCATGCCTGTGTATTACGGGGGCCATAAAAACAACTCCTACTGCATCGTTGGAAGTCCTGTTGAATTTACCACCACTTCATATCTTTATACAGGGCGAAGCCAGATCAGTGATGCACAGATTAATCCATAGTCAGCGACATATAAGCCAAACGCATGGTACTGATAACAGAAAGCTAATCGAGGAGCTAAAAGCCGATATTGTGATGGGGAAACCTATCGATGCAACAGCTACTAGATATAGCTTTAACAATAAACTCACAATTAAGATACCGGGCAGGGAAGAGTGGAATAAAGGGGTATCCATAAAAGCTGCTGCTACCTGGTACACGGATGGCTCAAAAACATCGGAGGGTGTTGGAGCCGGCATAGTAGGGACAAATCAAGGGATACATTTCCCGGTAAGTCTATCTAAGGATGTGACAGTTTTCCAGGCGGAAATAACTGCAATCCATCACAGTGTGAAAGAAATAGAAAGGCAGGAAAGAACGTTCTGTTCAGTTGCCATCTTCACAGATAGTCAGGCAGCGCTTAAGGCAGTCAATTCTGTAGAGGTCAATTCTAAGCTAGTATGGGATTGCGTGTGTGCCCTAAATAAACTAGGAGACCGTAGCAAGGTTACGGTAGCCTGGGTACCGGGGCACGAGGGTCATAAGGGCAATGAGAAAGCAGATGAAATGGCCAAACAAGGCTCATCAATGCCATTCATGGGACCGGAACCCTTCTGCGGCGTTGCAAAGTCAGTAACAAGAACGGCTACAAAGAAGTGGGTAGCTCACAAATCTCTGGAATGGTGGAGGAATTCACCAGGACAAAGACAGGCGAAACAGTTCATTAGAGAACATTCGCCAAAATTTACGGCAGACCTAATAAGCAAAGATAGGAAAACAGTCAAAGCCATAGTAGGTCTTCTAACAGGGCACTGTAAGCTGAATAGGCACTTGAAGCTAATGGGATTATCAGATGATGACCTGTGCAGATTCTGTCACCCCGAAGAAGAAACGGCAGATTTTACTTTCGTAGCCGGGACCGACGGCTTTACGTGCCCTCCGAAGCACGGTGGCAGCTCAGTTAAATTAGAAATTGAAAATTTTGTCTGCGCCGGGATATAAACTAACATGTGTAAAAATAAAATGTGTGTATAGTTTGAACGGAATTTATTAAGTAAGTAAAAAATTATAAAACATTATGGTCAGTTATGATCAGTTTCGACATTTTGTATAATGGACTTACCCTCGTTTCATAAATGGACTCTTTCAATTGGTAGCTGTGATTTTATAAATATAAAAATTTAGCTTAAAATGTTTTACTAATAACTCTTGTTGTCGGAACTGATAATATTCGAACTAATAATTGTAAAATTCCGACTTTGTATTTACATGAAATAATTTAAACGAGAATTGTCTAAACAGATGATTCAAAATTGTTACTAGTATTGGATGACATTTATGACTTAAATTTTGACCGTTCTAGAAACGTTACGAATCGTATTGGAAGGCTTAATATGAAACAATGAGCCTCAAAAAAGTAAAAGTGAGATATTTGACTTTGAATGTTAAAAATAATAGTATAAAATCCAGTAACAACTTTTGTTGTTTTAGTTTAGATATGTCGATACATCATGCCCTATAGAACTATTACAACAATATTACTAAAATTACTCCAAACTTGAGAAAAAAACATCCCTTATTTAAAAAAGTAGGGCTTTTTCCATTATTACGTTAATAATAAATACCGAAAATCATATTTAATCAACCAGCTCGGCGACCTCATCGGCAACATCAGGGCTGACATACTCTCGTAAAATATTGTAGAAGTGTAATATACTGGGGCTCCGCTGTCACCACTGTACAACTCTATGGAGGTTTATACCCTGATGTAACATCTGGAACTAGAGAGGGAGAAAATCTTCACCACTGTACAATGCTGTTACCACTGTAATATACTGGTAATGAACCTTAAAGGATGCTTATCCCTGCGAGCGGCTGCAAGGAATACTGGTCCCACTAGTCTGGAGGGCTGACTCGCCTTCGTGGATTTACGAGAAGGTAAGGAACTTCGGAATAGGGGTTAAGGACTTCTAGGTCCCAGGTCCTGTAAAGAGTTTGAGTCTATGGGCTTACTTTAGAAGCCGGATAAATGTATAAGCCCAAATTTGGTACTCTTCTGGTCTCTGTCTGAATCGGTCGGAAGGAACATAAAAACCAATTTTAGAGTCTACAAATGTATTGAATATACTATGTGGTTTACAATTAAGTTAACAAGCTGTCAGATATAATTAATAATAACTCGTTCGGCGCGAAGGGAGACGAGAAGAGATCTTAGCAAGAAAGTAAAGTGGTGACAATCTGTAATACTATAATTTACTCGGGTTGGTATATAGAATTTTGTTACCTTTCGCGTATTTAGGCTCTAGCTAATGATACGCCCTTCAGTTCCTCTGGAAATCGGATTTCTTTCAGTACCCGACACTTATACGGAACTATACTTCGTCGAAATATAACAATCGCGCGTAATCCGCACCTGGTGCCGACTCTCGTATTAACAACCCTGCTCGAAGACACCGACTGCCTATTACTGTTCGCGTACTGGACGCTATCGCGTCCGACCCGGAGCCAGCGATCACTGCCTGAGCGGGCAGTTACGGTGCCCAGCTATTACTGACTGACTGACTATTTTTTTTAGTTTTTATGTCCCGCGAACATTCCTAGTTTATTGTGCTGATTCTGCTGTACTGTTCCACGTGTTGGAATATAACATGCGATGGTGTGTCGCTTCGTTGTATTAATTTTCACGAAGGTCTTCAGATTTCGTAATTTTTAGACATTCGGGCTTGTGTCAAACTAGGTCAATAGTTATTATTTGTATAATTAAAAATGTATACGTCACTGTATTTAATATGGAATATATAATAATTAATTAAATGATTATTATTCTCCCTATGCTACTAGCCCTTATTTTCTCTATTCTTTATTTTCTTGCTATGTGTACATTACATAAGGGATGATACACTGAAGTTATTTAGGGTAACAATGATCTCACATTTTCGAGTTTCTTTTTTACAATTTGAACTGGCTCAATATACTTCTGTTGTAAATCAGATACAGAAAGCTTAGAACAGTAACGGGGTTGTAGTTACCATTCACATAATGCTTAACGTAAAATGCTTTCACTTTATTGCTAAAGTCCAAAGATTTATGGTCATCAACTCGCTGGTTGCTGGTACTCTTTTTAATGTTTTCTAAGAGTGGTTGTATATTGAGAAAATCTTCCTGCTTTATAAGAGTTAAGTTAAAGGGCCTCTTTTTATTAAATTATTTTATAATTTCATGCCACTCCTCAGGACTTCCTTTAAATCTTTTGCCTGAAAATTATCTTGTAATATTTTTATAATAGACTTAACATCATTATCTTCTCCTATTAATAATATATCATGTACATATATTAATATCCAAACCTTTTTTTATTGTATAAACAACAATCGTACATAGATCTTTCAAAATTATTTTAAGTACCAAATTCGTTGAATGTATTATTCCATACCTTTGATGATTCTTTTAAGCCATATAAAGCTTTATTCAATTTTAATACTCTTGAGTTTTTTATGGTAAGTCCTTCTGGTGCATAAATGTAGACATCATTCTCAAGTAATCCATTTAAAAATGCAGTTGGGATATCCATTTGTCTGTTTTTCCAACCAATTTGTAATGCTATGGATAAAAATAGCTTAATTGTTGATGTTCTTGCTACTGGTGAGTAATTTGGTTCAAATTCACTCTCTTCCTTAATTTGAAAACCTTTGGCTACTATTCTGGCTTTTTTAGTTCCATCATCCTTTGTTCTAAAAACCCATTTTGTTTGAATAGCTTTTTTATGTTTAGGTAATTCTACTTCTGCCCAAGTACTTAGCTTTTCATGTGAGAGTAGCTCTTTTCTTATGGATTCTACCCATTCAGGATCTGTATAAGTCTCATATTCGCTTAAATATTTGGGTGCTCTTATTTTTCTTCCTGTTTTTGTTGTTTCTATCTTTGGCATGCATTCTTCATAATTTTCTGAACTTATAATCTCCGTTTCATCTTCATTGGCTTCATTTAAATCATCATCTTAAATTTCTATTTCTATATGATTTATTACCCTTTGCAGTTCACTTTTATATTGTACTTCTATTGTTTTCTTATTTGTGTCATCCATCATATTGGTCTTAGTGATTTCATCATCATTAGTTAAAGTTTCATCAAATCTCACATCTCTTGAACAAAAAATTTCATTAGTTTCATAATTCCATAATTTATATTCAGCTCCTGTATATCCTATTATTATGCAAGGTTGTCCCTTCTTTCTAATTTGCTTTGTTTTGGTAAGACTACTGCCCATGCCTTACTTCCAAATACTTTCATTTTGGAAAAATAATTTTTATTGTACCATCTTTATAAAATGGTTTACGAGTACTTTTACCTTCCATACAATCTTTACAAATTTCTGAACTATAAGGTAGTCCTAATATTTTTAAATTGTGCCTATTTAAATGTCCTAATCTTCTATGCCATAAATTATCATCTATAGTCTAATTTACATAACTTACTGTATGGTTTGTCTCATTACAATAATTGTATTTATTATTAACAAAATCTACCTTTAAACAAAATTTTATTTACTATAGCTTGTCTTTTACCATTAATATTATTAACAAATTTTACTTTAAAACCTTTTTCTAATAATTTAGAACAGAAATGAGGTTATGTGATATACCTTTAACAACAAGTGATTCTATTTTAATATCTTGTCCCTGACATGTAGCTTTTAGTGTACCTACCTTATTTGCTATCAATACCTCACCATTTTTTGCAGTTATAATTTTTACTGTGTTGATTTGTTTTACATCTGCCATGTATTCTACCATTTCTTCCATTACCATGATTTCGTCCACTTACCACCTTGATTTCGTCTACTATGATTTGTACCACTTTGTATAATGTACTTCTTGAATGCCCTTGAAAGTTGCCTCTTGGATTGTGACCTCTATTCCCACTTTTGAATTGGTGACACTCTTATATCTTATGTCCTGGTTTGTGACATTTATAACAAATTATTGGCTGATTGGCTTGAAATGACATTTCATTAACATTAGCTGGTTTACCTTGTTTTGATTTGTTTCATTTCTTCATCTAATAGTCTTGATTTTACAAAGTCCATTTTAATAGTTGTATTCATTGTTTCTATAGCTGTAATG
The DNA here is from genome assembly GCA_918026665.1 of Diabrotica balteata. Classification (NCBI taxonomy): domain Eukaryota; kingdom Metazoa; phylum Arthropoda; class Insecta; order Coleoptera; family Chrysomelidae; genus Diabrotica; species Diabrotica balteata. The sequence goes on along the minus strand of OU898276.1, from coordinate 28,579,915 downwards.
ACTGATTAATACTCTTCATTTAATGATGGTAATAAATGGCATACTTTGTCTTCTTCTTCTAGTTTTGAACCAGCATTTTCTAAATCTCTTATAAGGGTGTCAAACAACAGAAAATGTTCTTCTAATTTTTCATTTCTTTTCAGCTTCAATGTTAACAATTTACATTTCAATGTTAATTTTGTAAACACACTTTTTCTCTCGAATATGTTCTCTAGAGCTTTAACCATTTCTTTTGTGGTTTTTGCATCATTAACTAAATCCAAGTGTTTGTCTGTTAAACATTGTACTATAATGCTTTTACCTTTAGAATCTTTTAGTTTAAACTCAGCTTTCTCTTTTGTTTCACTGTAGGGTCTTACTCAGTTTTCTCCAATACATCTAATAATTGTCTTTGTTCCAGTAGTATGGTTACTCTGAATTTCCAATTGTTAAAATTTGTAGCATTTGTCAGCTAAGAAACATTGACTATTGCATTAGCCATTTTATATTTCACACTTGCTTTTATGCTTCTTTATTTTTTGTCTGTCTGGGTGCCCATAACCTATTAGAATTTCTTGTTTCCCAGTGAGGTAATGCAGAGATAGCAGTGAATTATTTGATTACTTTATTTTACAAAAGTACTTAAAACTAAACATGTGCTACATTCTAGAAATATATATTTACAATTGACAATTGACAACCGGAATCACTTAATACATTGTGAGCCAGTGTTGCCAAGTACAAAATTCCAATAGTGTCAACGTACCATGAGAAAATTATTATTACCAAGGAGATTTTAGATATCCTGTAATTTTAGAGAATCATAGAGCGTTATGGACCACCAACCAGGAGATTAAAGCACGCGTCGGAAAAGTTAGATCCACCTTCAACCGGATGGGGGCCTTCTTCAAGAGTCACAACCTCTCTCTTGGTACAAAAGTAAGAATGCTGCGATGCTACGTCTTCTCTGTCTTATTTTATGATGTTGAATCGTGGACCTTAAACGAATATATGTGCAGAAAACTGAAAGCATTTAAGATGTGGCTATATTGGATAATACTTAAAATCCCGTGGACTGACAGAGTCACATATGTGGAGGTCATCAGAATAATGAATAAGAACCGAGAGGTACTGACCACCATTAAATCTTGAAAGTTACAATTCTTCGGACATATTATGCGAAATGAATCCAGCTATGTTCTCCTTCAAGACATCCTACAAGGAAAAATATTTGGAAAGCGAGGTCCAGGAAGAAAAAGAATATCTTGGTTAAAGAACCTCAGAATCTAGTTTAATACAACATGTGTGCAGCTTTTCCGCGCTGCTGCAGATAAGATAAAGATTGCCATGATGATTGCCATCGCTGATAAGCAGAAAGCAACAACCTGCTCGACAATTACGGATATGTAACATACTAACTAACCATGTAGACTCTTATATGTACCTTGGCACCAACGTAAATGCAAAATGGGAGCAGACCACAGAAATTAAGGCGAGAATAGAACGAGCTAGAACAGCATTTAGCAATATGAAAAAGCTCCTCATAAGCAAGGATTTGTCTATTCCCCTAAAACTACATCTAGTTAAATGCTATATTTTTCCGATCATACTGTATGGTGTGGAGGCCTGGACGCTGACGGAGACGCCCACAAGAAAACTAGAAGCATTCGAAATGTGAGTGTACCGACGCATTCGTCATATATACTGGACCGAACATGTCACCAACATAGAGGTAATCCAAAGAATCGGAAAGAAGAAAGCAATCGTGAATACAATTAAACAAAGAAACCTTGAATATCTAGGCCACATATTAAGACTCGATAAGTACCGTCTACTGCAATTGATTGTCCAGGGAAAAATAGACAGTAAGCGAAGGCCAGGCAGCAGAATACACTCGGGGTTCCAAAATCTGCGGAAGTGGTTCGGACTCACATCAGTCGAACTATTCAGAAGCGCCGCAAAAAAGATCAGAATTGCCTTGTTAATAGCCAAATTCGCAACGGGCAGAGCACTTGAAAAAGAAGATGATCGCCAACATTCGTAACGAATAGGCACATCAAAAAGAAGATAGAGCTGTAGTGCAACTGGTCAATAATAAGTAACCTTTTTTTTATTTTCTTCACGGAGATTGGAGATCAATATGGCAATTGATTTCATTTGCAGCTGCTCGATATACGCTAATCAATTCTAATGACTAAATAATAAAAATAAACGATGCACTAGAAAAATTATTGGATACGGACCTCACAAAAGCAACTAAAAAGATATTAAGGATTTTTATTGCAAGCGTAAGTCTTTGATCTCAGATCTTTCTACTTTTATAAATACTATACCACTCTCGTTCAGATAATCTTTGTTTACACCGTTATTTCCAAGCCAGTTAAACTAAAGGAACTAAAACTGCAAATTTCGCATATTTGATTTTTTATCAGTTGTTTCCACAGCGTTTTACAGACCGCCACTTTATTTTTTAGTCCCAAGGCGTAACATAAATTTACCATATCTTATTCCCAACGACTACTGGCATAAATCCAACTGCATTAACTTAAATTACTGTTATAGTTCTGACTTCTCAGTGGTTGATATGAAAAATGAACCCGAATGAAGATAGGTTTTATAGCGCTGTTAACTTTATGCTGTTAACTAAAGTGAATCTTTCCATTAGTAACAAAACAGAATGATGTTGTTAGTTAATGTGAAAATATTTAAGGTTAGATTTTATTTTAATAGTTTAAGTGCTATGTAATAAAATATATACTTTCTTATTTGCCAGTTCCATAAAGTTCAAAGACAGCAAACACTAAATCTAGTAGTAAAATTGTTTTAGAGTTTATGATAAAAAGCAGTTACAATAATCACTTAATTTAGGGGGGGGGCACTTTTGAGTTTTTTCTTTTTAAGTGTATTATTACTTGCTTTGCCTAAAATTATTTATTTTAGGTATTGCAAATAACATTAGCACATCTAATAATGTAGGATTGTCTATCAAACTTACCAAATATAACTACCAAATTTAATTTACCACAATTAAAGGTAAAAGTACGTTTATTGACGTTTTAATTTTCATTTCGAAAATCGTTCTCAAAATATATTTCCGAAGAGAAAATTGAAACGTCAATAAACGTACTTTTACCCTTAATTGTGGATTATTCCCAGTTAAATAGTAATTAATTTAAAATGCCACAAGAAAATAGCTTCAGAACAACACCATTTATTTGGAAAACAACATTTACACTTTTATATAACATTACTTATTCTAATCGTAGTTGGTACTTATTTGAAGTTGTTATGAGACTCCATCATAATTATCAATACGCGATACATTAACTTGCCATCTTGACGTTAAATTAGTTCCGATCTGCGAGATAATGATTGTTGTCTCTTTTATAATAGACCTTGCATATATCAGCAGTTTATTTCTTAGTGTGTCAAGTTTGTTTTAACGACCTACGACAACCGTATGTCTTGATTGGCAATTTTGCTGACTTATAAATTCTAATTCGAGGCTATTTTATAAATGTCCTCGATTCAAATTATTAAACATATTTTATATAAACAAAATGCGAAACTATGTTACCCGTTTTCTTTTCAACTTATTCTTTATATAAATTCTAATATTTTGGGGATAATACCACACCCCTAATAGGGGTAGCTTTAGATTAAGAAGGAGCGCATTTGAATGACCTAAAAGTACTTTCAAATCAAACCAAAAAATACAATTTTATTATTGAAAGAACACAATAAAACATACAACCGAAAAAAACACAATGTACCTTTAAACAACTATGAAGTTCTTTTGAATACATTTTATTTCTGACCTTACTCAAATTTTCCAGATTAAGGATTCTGTGATCCGTTTGACTTAGTTTATTTATAATTCATTTTAGTAATATTAAAGTACCTGTGAAACACTACTGGTGGAATGGCATGTTACTTTCAGTGCCGATGTAAATTAGGTTTTTTTGCTTTTGAAGTACTTTTGTATCTCTTTTGCTAGATTTCCACCTTCACAATCACATCTTTTGGTTAAACACTTTCAAGTGCATTTAAAACATCTTGGTTCTTGACACAGTGATTTTGTATATGGCTACATGCCTTTTATTATTTGCAGTGAGATATAAATCTGGTATTTTTTAAGTAAAAGAAGAAGAAAACATTAGAATTCAATATTGAAACCCATCACCTATTTATCGACTTCAAGGCCGCATACGACAGTGTCAAGAGAACAGTGCTATACCAATCAATGCATGAGTTTGGTATACCAGAGAAACTTATCCGACTAACGAGAATGACAATGTCTAACTTAGAAGCCACTGTTAGAATACAGGGAGAGAGTTCTAGATCCTTTGAGATAAAAGATGGACTCAGACAAGGATGAGACTTAATGGCTTGCCTCCTATTTAATATTGCCTTAGAAAAGGCAGTCCGAGATACACGAATTAGGGATGGCGGTACTATTCACAATAGATCGATACAAGTCTTAGCATATGCTGATGTCATTGACATAGTAGGGCGTAGCAAGCGAGATGTTGAGCAATATCTCCTAGAATTGGAAACAGCGGCGAAAGAGGTCGGTCTAGTCATCAACGAAGACAAAACCAAGTACATGTTGGTTACAAAGGATCCGATAGTAAATGAGGAACGAGAAACAGTCTTTGGAAGTCATACCTTTGGACGTGTTGACAACTCCACATACCTTGGGTCGCTATTGACTGCTACCAATAAAACAAGGGAAGAAATCAAAAGACGAATAAATCTTACAAATAGAGTATACTATGGACTCCAAAAGCATTTCCACTCAAGAAACATTCAAAGAAAAACTAAAATTATTATATACAAAACATTGCTGAGGCCGGGCCTCACATATGGAGCACAAACATGGACTCTAACGCAGAAAGATGAAAGACTTTTGGGAATATTTGAGCGTAAAATACTCCGCAAAATATTTGGAGCTGTAAACGACCAAGGGCAGTGGCGCAGAAGATATAATTTTGAATTGTATCTTTGATGGACTTAGATGGGCTGGACACATAATACGAATGCTAGAAAATACCGTTGCTAAAAAGCTAACCACAAGAACACCTGTAGGAAAAAGAAGCAAAGACCGACCGCGAATTAGGTGGTTAGATGGAGTAGAAACCGACTTACGAATATTAAAAATCAGAAGATGGCAACATGTTGCGAAAAACCGAACAGAATGGCGACGAATCTTAGAGCAGGCCAAGATCCACAGAGGATTGTCGAGCCAAAGATGATGATGATGATTTTTTAAGTAAACTACTTCCACTGTGCTGTCTATTATGACAGTTTTTACATATTTTTTCATATTGTCTGAAGGTTACTGGGAACATATTTGGAGGATTTTTGTTTCTGAATTCTATCTTAGGATAAGCTCTCAAATTATATATCCTCTTTTCTCTTTATCTCTAGTAAATTGTGCTTTCAATTCCACATGTTTGGTGTATTCTTTATCTACAAGTTTAGATTATTTGTTGCAAATTTGTTCTTCATAATTATTATGCTAACTTTAATATCATTACTGCTTTATAAAAACTTTTTAGATAGTATACGACCATTTAAAGTTTAGTTCAATGCTGACAATCTATTAATATGTAAGATAATAAAATATAATTTTTGATAATAATATTTATATCAATTAAACTATGTAGTCTATTATCCCCTTAAAGTTTCTTCAACAAATACAATTAAAATCGCTAATATTAAAGTTACAAAATGAAAAATTACTTTAATTGTTTAATTTTACACACTATTCCCTCACATTAGTTCAAAATTTCAACGATAAATTCCCCAAATGCCCAATTTTGTGGTTTTAACAACGTGCATCCACGTCGCCGTCTTATGGCTTTAGATAATGTAGTACAAGACAAGAGAAACCCATAAAATATAGTATTCCAAAACTCGAAGTACTAAATACGACCACGGAGAAGAGCGCTAGTTCATTTTGAAACAAACTGTTCTAAAAGTGAACATAGCGAACAATGTATCTAAATTCTGTCGATATTATCTACATTGTCCGAATTTGCTGCATACCTCGTCCACTTCAATGTTGGGTCTTATAGATCGAGAGCTCGGATCGGTTTCCAAACTTATCTATTCTTGTTTGTTGATATATATCTTCAAATTTAAAAAGAACTTTTAATTTTATGGCACACATCGTTAATAAAAATTATTAATAATTGAAGTTCTTGGCTAAGTCCTTTTTTCAGATACATTTAAAGAATTGACTATACTAAATTTGAATAAGCAATGCAGTGGACATAAACATTAGCACGTTGTAGGCCTCTAACAGGACCGCATTTACGATTATATTTTCGTTTGGCCATAAGTATTAACTTGTAAAATACGAAATTTATAATTTAATTTTGCAAAAATGTAAGACAAAAAAGCCGATTGTTTTAATTGATATCCGACAATAATATGAACCATATATACAGGAAAAAAAACAAGAAATTATATTTTTATGTCAAAAACGGCCAAGAATTTTTATATGCAATTAGTTTTTTGGAATAAAAATACAAAATGATTGTTATACATTATACATTATCCTGTAGGTTTATTCCAGATACTCACAGGCGTCACTCACATTATGAGTTAAGCAGCTGTGATACTGCGATGGGGAAGGCAACGGAAAACCACCCCATTATGATCTCTAGTAAAGTTATCATGGAATCAATGAGTGTAACGAATACTACTGATCATGGGCTGCGGAACTCAAGATCCGGCAGGTGAAGGAATACACAATCAAACCACACTGCTTCCCAGGTCGCAAGCCAGCGAAATCCCTGTGAGGAAAACATCACTAGACATACGATGAAAATGAAGAATCCATACAAAGTGGCTACATGGAATGTAACAACCTTATATGAAGCCGGTAAGTTGAGAAATCTACTCTCTGAAATGGACAGATTAAACATTATGGGAGCATGGGGGCGAGTGAAACACGATGGCCAAACAAAGGGAATTTCAGTGCAAATGGTTACGCCGTTTATTTTTCTGGAAATCAAGACCATATGCATCAAAATGGAGTAGCAATAATTATAAAAACAGCATATTAATAAGTATGTCATTAACTTCATCCCAATATCAGACAGAGTAATTTTAATACAGCTGAATGCTAAACCTGTAAATATAAATATCATCCAAGTTTATGCTCCCACTGCTGACGCAGATGAGCAGAATATTGAAGAATTCTACCATCAAATAGAAGAAGTGCTAAAAATAACAAAGAAACACGAAGCAATAATAATTATGGGTGACTTTAACGCTAAAGTTGGACAGAAGATGACGCAGGGCATCACCGGAAAGTTTGGCTTGGGAGACAGAAATCAAAGAGGTGGACGGCTAATAGAATTATGTCAAGATAATGACTTTACCATTACAAATACCTGGTTTCAACTTCCAGAAAGGCGTCTTTACACGTGGAAATCCCCTCAAGATGGACATCAAGGCAGAATAGTAGGGAATCAAATAGACTACATCCTAATAAACCACCGATTTCGAAACAATATTAAAGATGTAAAAACTTACCCCGGCGCTGACATAAACTCAAATCACAATTTACTCTGCTCCAAAATACAAATTAAATTGAAGAAATTAACAAAGCCAACTAAGCCTTGTAAGATATATCTCGACCCCCTGAAAAAACCTCAAACGCGCGAACACATAACACAGCAAATAAATAGTAAAATACACAATATCAAATATACCAAACGAAAACAGAACCATTAACGAATGCTGGTATGCCATTCAAAACTCGATTTTAGAGAACGTACAAGAGTCTTTGAAAACACCTACCATGTTGGCAAAAAATGAGTGGATGACACAAGAAATTCTAGATCTGACGGAAGTTCGACGGCAACACAAAAATAGAAATATTATCGAATATCGTGAAATTAATAAACGCATAAAAAGAAAAATTAAGCAAGCCAAAGAATCCTGGCTTGAGAATTTATGTAAAGAAATAGAAGACCTCCAAAAAAAGCATGACAGCTTCAACCTGCATAAGAAACTTAAATATACTGCCGGAATTAGAAAACAGAAAAATGCTCACATACTTAAAAGCGCGGACGAAAAAATTTGTGATCACGAACAACAGTGCAAAGAATGGGAGAGATACATCACTGACCTTTTTGACGATGCTTCTAGGGAAAATGCTCCAAATACTGCCCATGACAACCAGTTGGACAGAGGTCCCAATATACTGAATTCGGAAGTCGAAAAGGCAATACAGCAAGCCAAAAACAATAAAGTACCTGGACCAGATCAAATCCCTGCCGAACTACTTAAACTTTTGGATGAGGAAAGCATTGCCTGCTTAACCACTTTCTTCAACAAAATTTACAACGAAGGAAAAATACCAGATGATTGGTTAGAGTCACTGTTTATAACATTACCAAAGAAAAGCAGGCCCACCAAATGCAGCGATTTTAGACTAATCAGTTTGATGAGTCACACACTGAAGATACTCTTACGAATTATACAAATCCGAGTATTCCTTCTATGCGAAAGTAAGATGGGTGATAAGCAATTTGGATTTAGAAACGGTCTAGGAACTAGAGAGGCACTATTCTGTATGCGCGTTCTATTACAAAAAAGTTGTGAATTCCGAAAGAATGTTTATGTTTGTTTCATCGACTTCGAGAAGGCGTTCGACAGAGTCCAACACAATACACTTTTCGTTTGTCTACGGGCAGCAGGACTTGACCACTATGATATAAGACTGCTGAAATACTTATATTACAATCAAGTAGCCTCTATCCAAATTGGAGACAGTCCCACTGAAAAAATACCCATCAAACGTGGAGTACGGCAGGGTTGTGTTTTGTCACCCACTCTTTTTAATCTGTACTCTGAAGAAATCTTTAGGGAGGCTTTGGATGACAGACAAGAGGGAGTAAGACTAGGTGGAGAAGTAATCAACAATATTAGATACGCTGACGATACAGCCATTCTTGCAGAAAGTTTACGAGATCTCCAAACATTACTAAATCTAGTCAGTGAAGCAAGTTATCGGAGAGGCCTAAAAATCAACATTTCAAAGAAGAAGATACATTATTCTGATGAACTGGATAATGTCAATATCATCAACTATTATAACAAGTGGTTTAAAATGTGTTTAAATTCTATTTTCCAGCGCCACATTTCCTTTTCTACTTTTTTTTTAACTACAGGTATAAGTTGATCAAATTTTATATATTTGAAAAGGAGCCAATTCTGGATATTGCTTTTTTAGATCACTTGTTGGTATTCTCTCTATTTTACGAGAATGGTACTATGCTTTGTCAAGAATAATGATATATTTGTCTTCTAATATTAGTAAGACATTAAAAAATTTCACCAATTTTCAAAAGATTGACCTGTTTCTGGATCTGATCATCTCTTCATGGTAATCACCAGACTTATTCGACTCAAATGCCCAGAGGGGATTTGGAACAAACCCATTCTCGCTGTTATTTGATAAATAATCTTTCAAATAATAAGTCTTCGACCTTTTCCTAAAAATTTAAAGTATTTGTATGTTTTAAAATTTAAAATATGTAGAATGTAATAAATTACTTGAAAATTTTTTAATCCCGTTACTAATCCATCCAAAAAGCTTATTTAAAAGACTTTACTGTAGTGACTACCCATATTTTAGATTTTATATGCCCAGCGTTAAACCGTGTCTCATCCAGATAATAAATTGTGCGCTTCTCTTCCTTATCTTAAGTCCTTATCTGTTGAATATGTTTCTCTTCTCCTACGTTGATATTGAAAATTAAAATTTTTTTTTCGACAAATCAGGATCATCGTTAACCCCTTTTAAAACTTTATCTACGGTGGGGATTTTGCTTCTCATAAAAAACTTCTTTAATAACCGTAAATACACTTCGATCACAAATTGCAACTTTACTCTCCACTTTTTTTACAACATCTTCAACCACTAACCTGGGATTTTCTATTGTTTCTTATTTAAATACATTTCAAATTATTTCTTTTACTTTACCGCAAAGAAAACTTCTTGTAGTTGGTTTTCGAGAAGGACTCCAAGTATTTTCAACTAATTAACAACTTCAACATAAAACCTTGGATTAATGGGGAATTAATATATCTGATCAAGTATAAAAGAAAGTTGTGGAACAAATATAGACGTACAAATCGCATAGAGGATTTACAAATTCATCGAGACTTTGCCAGAGATTTAAAGAAATCTTTACATGAAGCTCGTGTTGCCTACGAAGAGAGTATAGCCATCAGTAATAACTGTAAAAAATTGCACAAGTATATTAGATCTTCGTTGACAACAAAAGTTTCTATACCTTTACTGGAAAATGATAATGGGGATATATCCCAAAATAACTATGAGAATGCCGAACTTCTCGCCAGTACTTTCTCCAAGGTTTTCTCTGTTGAACCCACTAATTATCAGTTCCCTAATATTACTTCGTCACGAGTTTCTTCTTCTCTTGAAAATATAATCATTACTCCTGAAAAAGTTAAACATCATCTTCAAAGCCTAAAAAATAATTCGTCTCCTGGTCTCGACCTAATATCTTCTTTATTTTTAAAGAAATGGTCTGATGCTTTAGCTTATCCACTATATGTGATTATGTCCCTATCATTCACCACACATATTTTGCCTCCTATATGGAAAACCGCATCTGTAACACCGATCTTTAAAAAAGGGAACAAACTGGATCCTAATAACTATCGTCCTATCAGCTTAACACCTATAATATCTAAGATAATGGAAACTATTATTGCCGAGACAATTTCTGATTTTCTGCAAAATGAACTGGTTATACCAGAACAGCAGCATGGTTTTGTCAAAGGACGTTCTACAATGACAAATCTTCTCTGGTGTGTCAATGAATGGTCAAGAGCATTAGACAGAAAAGCCCCGGTGGACATTATATACCTCGATTTTGCTAAAGCTTTCGATAGAGTTCCAAAACGAAGACTATTACATAAATTGGAACACCTTGGTATCCGTGGTCAACTACTGAAATGGATCGACGCGTATTTAACAGATAGAAAATTTTGTGTTAGAGTTGGGGACTCTTTCTCAGTTGGGAGAACGGTTTTAAGTGGGGTACCGCAAGGATCAGTTTTGGGCCCACTCTTATTCATAGCATACTCAAGTGATCTACAATTTCATATTAAATGCAACAATGCTTTCTATGCAGATGACACGAAGCTATTTTCCGATCCCTCCCTAAATTTCCAGTTACTACAAGATGACCTTGATTGCATATCGGAATGGTGCTCTACCTGGATGCTGCCTCTTAATGTGGAAAAATGTGTAGTTCTTCACATGGGTAAAAATAATCCGTGTCTTCCTTACTCTATTAATGGGCGCGTGTTAAAAACAGTGAAATCGCATAATGATCTAGGCGTTATAATTAATAACAATCTAAGTTGGTCGGAACACATTTTGCATATTTCTAAAAAAGCTAACAGTAAATTATATCTACTAAATAAAACGTTTGCGAAAATGTCATTTATGAGCTCAATTCATCTGTATAAACTGTACATTCGTCCAGTTCTGGAATATTGCGGAACTGTTTGGTATCCAGTATTAGTGCGCGATCGTAATATTCTCGAAAACGTACAGCGGCAGTGCACCAGGATGTCTTTTGGTCGCTCAAGACCTACGTATACAGAAAGACTGAATATGGCCAATCTCACTACATTTGAACAACGTCGACTTCGAGGCGACTTAATTATTACGTTTCGGATAGTAAAATACAACTTTGGAAATTTGGGGAATATGTTCATAATAGACAATGACAATCGTCTTCGTGGCCACAAACTTAAGTTTAAAAAGGAAACTTTTTTAACAACAACCAGACAATTTTTTCTCTGTAATCGAGTGTTCTCGATATGGAATAGCCTTCCGGCTGAGATCATAGATGCTCCATCTGTCAATATTTTCAAAAATAAACTGGATGACCTTTTGTTCCATAGTTGAACATTTAATTTGTACTAAACACTTGCTATTACCTATGTTATTGTATATTCATTTAGTTAGTTAGTGCTTAATATGTAACTACTGTAATGTAATAATTTAATTGTACACTATATAACATTGTAGTCACATGGGCATATGGGTTTTGCAACCCCTGCTCAAATCTATTGTAAATAATAATAATAATAATAATAATAATTTATCAGCGGAATCAGTGGACGACATTTTTGTTTTCAAACAACAGTAATTAAGTATACAGTCTCAAGTCATTATACAGATAAAAATAACTACAAAAGTAGTTTTAAAACGAATAATAAATAATTTTTAATGGTTCAATATTAACATAATAAAAATAAATTGTTCTTTAATAATCAAAACGACAAAAACATTACTAATAAATCCATTCACAATACACTTCAATACCAAAATAGTACATCTGAACCGCATTTTTATTAATTTCCGGCCACGTCGAGTAGCAATTTGGGTAACCGACTGTGCGAAAGGTATGTTCGAAATATCTGGGTGAATGTTTTCAGCAAGATAGGAACCATTTATCCTTGTCCTTTATATAAAAGATTATAAAGCTTTTTGTAGAATTGTAGTTCATTATTAGTTTTTAGGAGAAAACCCAAAAAATCACTAATCAAGGCTTTTTAAAAAAAAAATTAAATAACTTGAAAAAGTAGCATTTTTGAAAAATTATCACAAGAGAAAAAGTGTTTATTTTGATGAGATACGTGCAAAAAAATTATTTGTTTATAACAATTACCGGTTCACTTGGAACAATAAAAAATACATTTAATCTTTAAAAATAGAATATAGAAAATAGATGAATAAATATAGAATCAAATAAAAACAGGTTTGATGTATTATAAATGCAAAAAAATAGTCGGTTTATGTTTCACTTATAGAAGCAAATCGTGCGCCTATAATAATAGTTCATCTTCTAACACAAGATTCTCAGCAAATTCCTGAACTTTATGATCAAAAGTTTTTCACTCTCTCCTTTTGTTTTGCAATCTCCTGGACTGTATACCGACATTATACAGACTGAATTTATAGAAATCAATTTTTATTTCCAAAATTAAAAATCGTTTAAAACTGCAAAATAAAATTAGATAAAATGTTATTTTCATATTATTAAGTTTTATATGTTTACACAGGATCTATACATATATTGTACATACTTTTAGTTGATTTAAAGTTTAATTTTAGAAATTAAAAGATCATAACTCGATATATATGTAGCTCCTGGTCTATCAGCTTTATTACACAAGTTTTATGCCGTTCTAGAAAATAACAAAAACAATCAGGCTGCACGCTCTGGATATGCTCGTAAAAGACTTTTTTTGGACTTGTTTTATATCCTTTCGGAGTCTGAAATAGAAGGATGAGGATGTGTTACGCTCATAATTCGCAACAGAACATTTGTTTTTCAATCAATGGGAGACTTTGTCAGTTCGTGCGGAAAATTTGTTATTTTTTTAATGCAGTTCCTTTTGACCGATCGCATCCCTTTGATTTCAATAGACAGGCAGGGGCGTATTTGTGGGCTATGCTTGTTCTGGTAAATTAAAACTTGTAATTTCTATTTGAAGAAGATTGCCGTTTGGTTAGAAGATCAAAGATTATGATCCATAGAAAATAGAAGGATAAAATGAGATTTTTGAATGGTTAAAACTTTAAAATGTGAGATTAGCTAATGTAAAAACTTGTTAATATGTAGGGTTAATTTTAAAAAACTAAATCTCACTAAACTTAACTTTGTAAGCGACCATTTGAGTGAGAAACAATTCGGTGACATTTGTTGGTTTTTCGAGTTTGATTTTGTATTCAGTTCCAGAGACTTATGAGGCTATGAGAGCCCAAAATTACGTCAATTGTTTTCCAATTCAAACGCAGATACTGACAAACTGTGTTCCTATGCCAAATACTGTCTTAAATACTTGATGCGATGGCAAGATTTGGCTAAAAAATGTTACCGTTCGCATATTTCGTATAGTGCAAAGGACAGAAAACAATATTACTAAATGGTTGTTGTTCATGGCCATTAAATTAGATAATAATAAACACTGCATAACAACCGCATAACACAAAAACTTGATTTATATCAACCGGTTGAACAGGCGGGATTTAGAAAAGGGTTTGGTGCTAATGATCACTTACAAACCATCAGAACACTAGTAGAAAAAACCACAGAATATAATGTATCTTTACATATGGCATTTATCGACTTTCACAAGGCTTTCGATAGTATTGAGACTTGGTTCTTTTTGTCAGCCCTGAAGGATGCTCGAATAGACTCACGGTACACTACACTCATTAAAAACATTAATGAACAGGCCACATTTCACAGCAAAATCAATGAAGACGAAAAAACTGAAAAAATGCGCCTTGATAAAGGTATTAGACAAGGTGATACTATTTCGCCAAAGCTTTTTACCTTAGCATTGGAAAATGTATTCAAACAGCTTGACTGGGAGGAAAAAGGTCTAATCATTGATGGTGTACGTTTGAGTATTTTGAGGTTTGCGAATGACATAGTATTATTTAGTACAGATATCAAGGAACTGGAGCAAATGTTGAAGGAATTAAACCAGCAGTCAAATAAAATAGGTCTCAAAATGAACCCTCAGAAAACAAAAATAATGAGTAATTTACAAACTAATCTTGTTATTGACAACGTCAGTCTTGAAAATGTAGACCACGATATATATATATATATATATATATATATATATATATATATATATATATATATCTTACACATACCATTAAAATCGGCAAAGAAAATCAAATAGCCGAAATAAAAAGACGCATACAACTGTCTTGGGGAGCTTTCGGCAAATTAAGCTTTATTTTGAAGAATAAAGATATACCAATGTGTCTAAAACGTAGAGTTTATGACAAATGTATCTTGCCTATAACTATATATGAACTGGAGACCATGGCCTTCACAAAGAAAACCTTAGAGCAGCTCAGTATAACCCAAAAAGCAATGGAGAGGGCCATGCTAGGGATTAGTTTGAGAGACAGGATTCGAAATAACGTCATTCGTGAAAGAACAAAAATTACTGATGTCTCAGAACGTATTGCAAGGCTCAAGTGGCAATGGGTCGGACACGTTGCCCGAGATAATCCCGAAAAATGGACACAAAGATTAACAAACTGGAGACCAAGAGAGAACAGGCAAGGAGTAGGCAGACCGCAGAAGAGGTGGACAGACGATATCAAACAAATCGCAGGCAAGTAGTGGATGAGAATTGCCAAAAGTAGAAATCGATGGAAGCAAATGGAAAAGGCCTATGTCCAGCAGTGGACGAACACAGGCTGAAGAAGAAGAAGAAGAAATTAGATGATAAATTCTTATGCTAAATGTGGTCCTTATGAATCGTCGTGTCATGGACATTTTTAAATAGCGGTAAGAAACTACTAACTACATTAAAGCAAAACATCCTGGGTATTTATAATCCTTTACATGTATTAAAATATATGTAAAGGAGCAAAAGAATATATAACGACAAAAATATAATTCTCAAGTATACACAATATACAAAGAACTAGACATCATAAAATTTATACAGATTAAACGTTTGCGATAGATAGGACATGTCGAACGAATGCAGCAAAATAAAATACCACAGAAAATTACGAGACAGAGACCGTAAGAAAGGTCAAAAGAAAGAGCTGAACTTAGATATAATGAAACAAGTGGAACAAGATTTGAAAACCATAAATATTACCAACTTAAAAAACAAAGCAAGAAACAGATCTAAATGTTGGAAATCATAGAACAAATTAGGAGACAAGTTCTTTGGCAATACGCCATATATTTGGCTTTTTAATTCATCAACGCTATTGGGACCGTGCAAGTTCGGAACAGCGACACCTGGTGTCGTAAATCAGCAAAATTTACTGCGCTTTTATGTTAGATCGAGGTTACCGGATAACTGTCAAGGACGTAGCCTCAAAAAAGAATAAGAAGAAAAAGTAAGATTGAGGTTATGTCGGTATGTTATTAAAAGGTAAACGTTGTATGTAGTGTTAATACAAATAAATATATTATTCAATTACAGCATTACTGTTAATATGGATACAATAATAAAAACTGGATTTGAGAAAGTAAATAACCAAATAACTTTTCAACCAAGCACTGTGTCAAATGGAAAAGCTTTAGTAGTGGCAAATATCAAAAAAGAATGGAAGAATTATCTGGAAGAATTAAGAAAAATAAATTACCATAAATAATGCTAATGCATAAATTAGCAGGTTAAGCCCATGATATCATCATATTGGTTTGAACAATTAATTCTTTCCCTGTAAACTTTTGGACAGCGAATATATCTTAATCCATCTTAATGTATTTTTGTAAACTTCAAAAAAATAAAATTTAAACATTAAACTTGATTTTTGGGTTAAAATGAACTCTAAGTAAGTGTTATGAAACTAAAATTTACACTTAAAAGGGAACTTTAATTTATTATTTATTTTAAACTGACTTTAAAGTCGGGCGCAAGAATAATGCATAATTTAGGTTATGTTACTTATGCTTTTTTATGATATAAATCCACTTTTCTCTTTGTAGTAATTTGTGCTTCGAAGTTGGAAACGAATAAAACTTAAATTGACAATTTTTTGTTGTATTTTTACAATTTATAACACAGCATTTTCTAAATCCCATTTTCTTCAGTGACAGAAGGTGTAAATAAACAAATGAATATGAAATATGACAATTGACAATATGAATTTATGGAATCTATGAAATTTGCGGTAAAAAATGTAAGATTTCTCGGCTACTCGCCCACGATCGTTTCTCGTATCACATCCAAGTACTTGCACGTCGCCAATAGCGAAAGGCTTATCCCATGAATACAAAGTTGAAAAGCTGGTAAGAGGGATATCAAAAACAAAAGACGAGCATAAGTAACTTTATGTCCCAGCTTGTCTCTTTTGACAGATCCACAAGTAGTAAAACGATGAACATTACTTCAAACATGGATATAGATGATGCTGTGTATAAGTGGTTTACTCAAAAGAGATTTTGGGAAAACCTATTTCTGGTCCGATTTTATCTGAAAAAGCAGTTCAATTCAACAAAAAACTCGGAGCGTAGTCAAATGTTCAAGCTGGTTAAAATAATTAAAGTTAAAACCTGGCATTCGTGGGTTTCAAATATAAGGAGAGAAACTGTTTGCTGATTTATCAGACATCAACTACAAATTTATATAATAAAGATAAAAACATAATTGGTGCTTCTAAAGCACCAGGCTTTAGAAGCATTTACTCATATAGCCTTTCGTTGGTTTGAACCACAAGCTGAGAGCGACTAGTACTACTATCAAGTATATGTCCTTAAAAAAATACGTGACCTAGACGCCCGTAACGACCTAGCATCAGTAATTAAAAATTAAAGGCTTAAAAAATCTTTAATTTTCGTTAATATTGTACCTAAAATACATTTGTTGCAAAGACTGCACTTTTTGTTTAATTCCTATTTATCATTAAAGATATAAATACGTATATAGATATGTAAATATGGCTTTTATCCATCTATAGATAAATAGCTATGGTTATTTCAATACAGTTCGATTCTCCGAAAATTCGATTTTCGGATAACCGAATCGTGCCAAGCTTTCGACATCCTCTTCACTGTGTTTTCCAGGGCTTTGGAGGTCTCAGTCTTCCGAGTTCTCAGACATTACTAGACTGATCAATAATCAAAGCATTACACGTGCTGGGAATTTATATCGTCGATGGTGACGTGGCTTGGGTGGAGGTTGGCGTGGGGGCCAGCATTAAGACAAACATGGAGATTGACGCGAACACTCTGACAGTAGGATTTTGATGTTTATAGAAGCGGAGGGGGCTGTGGTTCTGGAATTTTTAAAATCAATTTTGTTACTTGTATAAAGATAGTGTTGACCTAGAGCTAAAATTAAGTCCTAATTGAGAACAGAAATGAAATGTTCATAAATCCTATTTTGGAATCTACGATTTGTTTGGCCTATATAGGATCGGGGAAAGTCTGCACAAGAAATTTCATAAACTCCATGTTGTTTATTTAAAATCTTGTCTTTGATTGATTGGATGAGATTGATTTGCAAGACATGAAAGTTTTTATTGGGGGGTATATTGTTTTAATTAATCTTGATTTTAGAATTTTGTCTTATTAATTTCTGAATGGGGATAATGAGAGTTGGTATGTAGGTAACGATTTGTATGGATGGGTTTTCGATAAATAGAGTGATGAAAACCTTGAGATTGCTTTTTCTTTATGATAACGTCGAGAAATGGTAGGGACGAATCAGTTTCCACCTCCATCGTGAGCTAGATACTAGGATGTATCAGATACCAAAGATGTCAAAGCATCTCTACCATGGGGCCAAAAATGGGTCTTCTTCTTACGGTGCCTTATCCTTAAGGACGTTGGCCATTACATTTGCTCATTTAATCTTATTTGTAGCAGCCCTAAATAGTTCTATGGAGGTCATGTTCGTCCATTGCCGTAGGTTTTTAAGCCAGAAATTGCGTATTCTTCCTGGTCCTCTTTTGCTATTGACTTTGCCTTCGATTATAAGTTGGAGCAGTTCATACTTCTGATTTCTTATGATGTGACCAAAATATTGTGTTTTCCGTTCTTTTATTATAAGTATAAGCTCTCTTTCCTTATTCATCCTCGGCAAGACCTCCGCATTTGTCGTATGGCTTATGTAGGATATTCTGAGCATTTTACGGTAACACCAGAGTTCGAATGCTTGGATTCTTTTTTGTGTTGCTTCTGTCATTGTCCAGGCTTCAACACCATAGAGCAAGGTGGAGAAAACATAGCACTTAAGTATTCTAGTTCTCAATGAGATGCCCAACTGGCGATTGCATAGAACTTTTTGCATTTTGTAAAACATTGTACGTGCCTTTTCCCGGCGTATTCTTATTTCTGGTGAGTGGTCCCAAGTTTCATCAAGATTACTTCCAAGGTACGTTGTTTTTGTTACTCTTTCCAGATCTGTTCCGTCGACATTGACCTTCACCCTTCTGTTTTGGTACTTGCTGATGACCATCGTTTTTGTATTCTTTGTATTCAATTTCATTCCAAATTCTCTACAGGCTGTCGTTACTCGGTTCATTAAGCGTTGCAGGGCTTCAGCATTATCTGCCAGTATGACTGTGTCATCAGCATATCGCAGGTTATTTATACATTGCCTGTTTATAATTATACCATCCGAGGTGCCTTCCAAAGCTTTCTGAAATATCTTATCAGAGTAAACATTGAACAGCAAAGGTGATAGGACACATCCCTGTCTTACTCCCTTCTCGATATTGATTTTTCCAGATGTTTCGCTTTTTATTCTGATTTGAGCGTTTTGTTTTTGATAGAGGTTTGAAATGATCCTTAAGTCTTTATCGTCGATATTACATGACCTTAAAATATCTATTAGTTTATCATGTTTCACCAGGTCAAACGCCTTCTGAAAGTCTATAAAACACAAGTATACATCAGAATCGACATCTCTACATCTTTCAACTAGCACACGTATTGAAAAAGTGCTTCTCTTATTCCGAACCCATTCTTAAAACCAAACTGAGTTTGACCAGTGTGTTCGTCTAATTTATTGTATACTCTATTGTGTATTACTCGTAGGAAAAGCTTCAACATATGATTCATCAAGCAAATAATCTTATGGTCTTCACATTTCTTGGAGTTTCTCTTCTTTGGTAGTGGTATAAACACCGATGTCAGCCAATCATTTTGTATTATGCCTGTTTCGTGTATCATTTTGTATTATGCCTGTATCATATTTTGTTAAATATATCTTCCATTACTTCGATGTGTTCGTCTAGTAATATCTTTATTATTTTAATTGGGATATTATCTTCCCCAACAGCTTTTTCGTTCTTCAACTGATTTGGTAGGTGTCGTCAACATATCGCAGCCAACATGTGAATTTGAGCATTGATGTAAATAGTTCTCGGGTCTCGAACGAAGTCTTCCTTAAAGATATTGGCAATTACAGAAGATAGTGAGGAGCCCATAGGGCACCATTTTTTTGTTTGTAGAATTGATTTTGGAAGATGAAATAAGTGTTGGATATACAATATTTAATGAGAAATAAGTAGTTTTGCTAGATACTGTATTTAGTTTTCAGAATATTTGGAGTTTCGTCTATGGGAATTTTTGTAAAAAATGGAACAATATCGAATCTTACTAGTATGTCTGACAAAGGGACGTATATGAATATCGGGTTTGTAAATTTTGAGTAGGCTATATGTTCGAGCTGTTCTGGAAGGCTTTTTAGTGCCTTTAGCACTAGATTATAGTGTTTATTAATATTAGAAGAAATATTTAGGATGACTTAATATGAACATATTCTAAGTAGTTCTAATATATGCTATGGATAATACTGACATTTCTTAGACCTTCAAATATCTCTTTTGCAATCAATGCATTACCGTAAGTTACTTTTTTGGAGCTTGTGCCTTTCCTAAATCCATACTAAGCTTTTCAACACAATATAGAATTATAAATTATAAAAATATGAGTGATTTAGAGCTTATAAAACAGTCAATATTAATTAAATAAAAAGGGTTTTAAAAACCATAGGGGAAAAAAGGACACACATTCAGGTAAATGTCAATATAAAGATTCTTACAAAATTAATCTAACATCTTGTTTAAAAAGATAGTTTTAATGATATAACTTTTTATTAGTGATTGCAAAAGATGACACCTACTTTTTCATACTTCTACCTTACTATACATTTTTTATCTATCAGTTTCTTTTCCAACGTTTTATGTTATTAGAATCTTCCACCAGAAACATATTTTAAGCTAACGTCGATGAGCTAACTTGTTTTAAAAAAGTATATCTCCAATATATCGTTATTTCTTTCCAATTTATTTGACTACCTTAGCCACCTGAGACCTAAAGTCATAAAATTGGAGTTTCCGGTTGCAGCAGCTATGATAAAGTTTTTAATTTTAGCGATATCTCTAGAGTTTATGGCGTGTGAAAAGTGGGATATTACACGAAATGATTTTAGAGCTGATTTATAATGTTTATGAGTTAAGTTTTTGTAGAATTTTAGAGAATGTAATATTGAAAAGGGGGTTTTAAAAGTAAAGGTCAAACCGATAAAATATAAAATAAAAGGGGACTAACGAATATTAAATCTAACAGATAAAAGTAAAATAAAATAAAAAGCTAAATATTCGAGCCAGCAGAATTAAAAAAAAATATATTTTTGAAGTACCACAGTATTCTGACACGTTTTTACAAATTTATTACCACCCTATTAATTTTTCACTTCTTAACAAATTCTTGTGGGAAGTCAATATTAAGCTAATAAGCGGAAGCTCGAATATTAAGTTATTATATTAGTTTAGGTTAAAATAATAAAAAGTAATTTTTGAATACCACTGTGTGCTACAAAGCTTTATTTTCATATTTTCAGTATTTTTTTTATTGAATTATATGACTTTGGTAAAGACCAATTAGCCAGATTTTCTTTATTAGTCAGATATTTAAACATTCAAAAATTAATATTAGTTAGCACAGAGTAACATTTCAGAATGATTTTAATTAGGGTAGCTAAGAATATGGTTAAAAATCTAGCAGAGCACTTTTGTATTTCCAAAAGGAGTTCGCATTTAGCTAGGAATGCGTAGCTTGTCGAATGTTTCCCAATAACTGTGGCTTAAAGGCTCAAAAATTACGAGAGGGGATAAAATTCAGTAAAAACCTGGCAATAGTACATTGTTTACCGGGTAGGAAAAGCTTAACATTCCTGGACGACTGTGAAGATTGCTAAGTCGAGGCGCAAGCCGAGACTTAGCAACACAGAGTCCAGGAATGTGGCTTTTCCTACGAGGTAAACATACTGTTTTTCCGCAAATCGTTTAAAATTCGACAGATATTGATTAATTTAAAAAAAACCCGATAATTTTATTCCAAAATAAATGGTGCTTTGAAATTCCTAATAAAATTACTTGGGTTACTATGGAAACGTATTGAGGTTGAATTGTCAAACTTGACGCTTATAAATTTAATTGCTGGTGTTCTCGAAAGTAAAATGATAAGTGATGATGAAATTTCCATTCCTGGGACTCCTCCAGAGCTGGTTGAGGCAGTGAATATAGCTTCATTAGAATTATTGCCAAAGAAATCAAGAGAAAAGTACGAAAATGCATACAGACGTTTTGGATTATCGCATGAGTAAAAATACGAGTTCTTTCTCAGAAAATGTTGTAATGGCATACTTCTTAGACCTTTGTTTAAAGATGAAATCTTCAACATTATGGGCCAAATATTCAATGCTGAAGTCAACCCTTGCACTTAAACACAATGTAGATATATCTACATACTCAAAACTTCGTTCTTTATTGAAACGGCAAGCTCAAGGTTATAGGGCAAAGAAATCTAAGATTTTAACGAAGGAAGAAATTGAAAAATTTATCCAGGAAGCTCCAGATAAAGAAAATTTAATGATTAAGGTAATTTACAAGGTTTTAATTTCTATTTAGATTATAGCTTTATTTATTTTTTAGGTGGCTGTAATATTTGGTACTTCTGGGGCCTGTAGAATGGATGAGTTAGTCCGAATGACTGTACACGATATAGAAGACTTAGAATCTAAGCTTTTAATCAGCATACCTGATTCGAAAACCAACAAACCAAGATCATTTGTAATTAATCAGATCTACTTGAATGTTTATCGAAAGTATGTTTCGTTAAGACCAGAAAATATGAACAGTGACCGATTTTTCTTTAAATATCAAAGCGGAAAGGGTTGTAGACAAGTGGTGGGAATTCATCAATTTAGAAAAATGCCCAAAATAATTGCTACTTATTTGAACTTGGTAAATCCGACAGAATATACTGGTCACTGCTTTCGTCGGTCTTCTGCAACAATATTGGTTGACTCTGGTGCCGACATAACTAGTTTAAAGAGGCATGGCGGATGGAAGTCATCAAACGTTGCTGAAGGATATATCGAAGAATCGCTTAACAATAAGGTTGAGGTGGCAAATAAAATTTTCACAGTACAAAATATTCAACAAAATGACACTTCCACCCTGCATGTTGTCCAAAATGTTTCTCATAGTTTTAAGAGTGTTCCTCCAATGTTCAATAATTGTACTAACTGTCAAATTACTGTAAATATAACAAATTGATCTTAAAAATGTATTCAGCAATGACTTGATGTTTTCAAAATATAAATTAATTCCTTATAAGCAATGTGTTTTCTATCATTTATGTAGAACACTAACAACTGTACGGAAATATCATTTCCTTACAGTAAGGAAATGACATTTCCTTACAGTAAGGAAGTCCTGACTTTTTCTTCAAGAAATTTTGACAGGAATGTCAAAATTTCCTGGCGATTTGCGGAAAACAATTTATACTTTCAGTGTTACCAGAAGAGTACAGTAAAATTGTAAAAATAGATTTTTATCACCTTAAATATTAACCCAACAGAATTATTGACTTGTCATAAGGAGTAGTTGAGGGGTGAATAATTACTAGTGTGGTAATAAATTCATAAAAACCTAACAGAGCACTGTGAAAAATTATTAGGGTGTTAATAAATTAGTGAAAAATGGGTAAAAAACTATGCCATCGACAAAAAGTTTTTCCTGATTTCTGCTAGTTTGAACCTTAAGCCAGCAGAATCGCTTCCATTAAGGGTGGTTCGGTGGTAAAAAAATGATTAGGGTGGTAATAAATTAGTGAAAAATGGTTGAAAAAATTTGGTATAAACAAAAAGTTTTTATCTGATTTCTGCTATCTTGAACCTTAAGCCAGCAGAATCGCTTCGCTTAAGGTTGGTTTGGTGGTGAAAAATTATTAGGGTGGTAATAAATTAGTGAAAGATGGGTAAAAAAATTGGGAATATTTGAGCGTAAAATACTCCGCAAAATATTTGGAGCTTTAAACGACCAAGGGCAATGGCGCAGAAGATATAATTTTGAATTGTATCAGCTCTTTAATGAGCCAGATGTCATAACGTTCATTAAAACACAGCGACTTAGATGGGCTGGACACATAATACGAATGCCAGAAAATACCATTGCTAAAAAGCTAACCACAGGAACACCTGTAGGAAAAAGAAGCAAAGGCCGACCGCGAATTAGGTGGTTAGATGGAGTAGAAACCGACTTACGAATATTAAAAATCAGAAGATGGCAACATGTTGCCAAAAACCGAACAGAATGGCGACGAATCTTAGAGCAGGCCAAGATCCACAGAGGATTGTCGAGCCAAAGATGATGATAGTTTTGATGATGATGGGTAAAAAAATGTTACGTAGGTTAAATTGAATTCCGCTGATTTGTCTCTGCTAGCTTAAGGGTCCTTAGTTTAGCCAATAGAAGAACCAAAGTTTTTCAATATAATAATTCCTCAAATTTTTTCTTATTATTTTTAGCCGGCTTCTAAAATACTACAGCTCTATATGTGTCTTTAATTATGTTACAAACTCTACTGATTTACCAAATCCAGTTTATTCTATTTTCTTTAAAAACCAGGTCCTTTTTTTATTTTTTTTTTTAATATCCTAATAGCTATCTGTAATAAAATACTATCCTATAAGTAACTTATACTACATACAAATTTTTAAATATCATCATCTTAAATATTTCTCTTTAGAAAACTCTTACGATTCTTGGAAACACAGTTAGAGAAAGATTAAAGTTGAAAGTTTGGATAAATTCAACCGTTGAATATGCTGCGGATTGTTTGAAAACTTTCCATTACTTGGAAACATTTCCCACGACATTTGTGGTATATATTTGTTCGACCGAGATCACATGTAAGGTTGTAAAATAAACTAGGGATTGCGAAATAGATGTTGGAATACTTATAAAAACAAATATTTTCGAGTCAGTTAAATATTGAAAAGTGTTTCCAGGCAAAGATAGGTGTCAAAATAAAAGGTAAATTTATTTGAAAACTATCAAGTTGTATACTATGAAAGAAGATGAATGTAACTTGAAGTTTTCCTCTTATACGTCGGAACATTTTTTCTTTATTATTTTGTTTTTGCCAACTATTTAATATCCACCGTTAAAACAATATATAATTTGGATTGTTCAGTTTAAAACCCTTTATTTAACCATTCTCTCTATATTGTGATTTATTTTTTTCATTTATTTAATACAAGGGATAACCCCATTAACAGTTTAAATTACAATATACAATATCACAGTTAGAATTCAAAACTTTAAATTACTTATGATATAAAATCAATATTAAAAAGTTTAAAAAAATGGGACTAAAAATTTTACATACTAAAAAAAAGCAAAAGTATAATAGAATAGAATAGAATAGAATAGAATAGAATAGAATAGAAATATGCTTTATTGTCACTGAAAATTATTGAACAATTTTATGGACAAAGCTAAAAAATAAATCAGTCAAATAGTACAAAAAGTATAAAACAAAAACAAATATAGTAAAAAACAGAATAACACAATTTTAAATTAGTAAAATTATTGTATAATCTACATAATTTGTACAGACAACAACAAATGAGACAAATTGTGGCCACTGCTTGAGACACCCAAATGTAATTATAAACAATACTAATTTTGTTTCTTTGTTATACATTAAGAAACTCGTCAACTGAATAATATGGTCTTTCTGAGAGATAGATTTTTGTCACCTTACGAAACTTAATGAAGGACGTTTCGGATTTAATTTCTCTTGGAAGGTGATTATAAAGTTTCTTTGCACGATATAGAATAGAATTCTTTACTAGCTGAGTGGACGGGATCGGCAAATAAACGTTACAATCCGAATTTCTAATGGAGTAGCCATGGTCAGGTCTATCGGGAAAAATGTTTAGATGCTTTCGAATCAAACAAACCGTTTCCAAAATAAATAAAGAGAGATTTTTAAAGTAGATCTTGCAATGAGTTGTTTGTTTGAGACCAAGTAGATAACGGATTACTCTTTTTTGCAACTTAAAAATAGTATCAAATTGGGCCGCTGTACTAGAACCCCAAAATGGAAGCCCATATCGAAGATGGGACTCGAACAATGAGAAATATGCCATTTTGGCAGAAGATAAATTTAGTTCCTTCGAAACAGATCTTATTGCAAAGCAAGCTGAGGCTAGTTTCTGCCTTAAGGAGTCAGTATGCAAGGACCATTTGAGATCACTGTCAATGAGAATACCTAGAAATTTTACGGAATTTACGATATCGATTTGGCTTTCATTCAAAAGCAAGGGTTGCATGACTCCTTTATAAGATAATGCCACAGTCTTATCCACGTTAAAGCTAAGTAAGTTGGAGTCTGACCAAGCCTTGATTATAAGTAAATCAGCGGTTATAATTAAATGAACCGTTGAAATATCAGAGCTGCTCCAAGTAATACTGGTATCATCAGCAAATAGAAAAATTTTCCCTTTAATTTTCAAGTAAGTGATGTCATTAATGAAAAGTAAAAAATAATGGAACCTAATACTGAACCTTGCGGTACTCCACACTCAATATCTTTACAACTAGAGTCGGTGTCATTTATTCTAACCAATTGTTTCCTACCTACCAAGTAAGTTTTGAACCAGTTCAAAGACACACCACGAATTCCATAGAAAGTTAATTTTTTTAATAGAATGTCGTGATTTACGCAGTCAAAGGCTTTGGAATAGTCGCAGAAAACGGTGGCGGAGGAGAGGTTACTGTTTAGTGATAGATATACATCATGTAACACAGAAAATATGGCATCACTAGTGCATTTATTAGACAAAAAGCCGAACTGATTTTGCGATAAAATATTATATTTAAGAAGAAAGGGCATAAGTCGAACTTTTATAAGTCTTTCAATAATTTTTGATAGTGCTGGTAACAAGGCAATAGGTCTATAGTTGCAGGCATCAGATTTTTCTCCACCTTTATGAAAAGGAATGACGATGGCAGTCTTTAGGCAGTTAGGGAATGTACCTTTTTTAAAGGAATCATTTACTAGCGAAACCATGACCTCCAAAACATTATGCGGTAGATTTGAGAAAATTTTAATAGATAATCCGTCTGTACTACAGGACGATCTGCTTTTTATACTACGAATTGTTGAAATGAGTTCCGTCTTATCAACTGGTCTTAAAAAGAAGGTATCAGCAATGTTTTCTAAATTAGAGAGATAGGAAACTGGATCTTGTTGTGGCGAAATAGTTGAGGTTATATTTTTACTCACATTAACAAAGTAATCGTTTAGATTTTCGGGGTTAGGAAAATAAAAGGTTTGATTCGCTGTACTGGTTTTATTTCGAAAATCGTTTATTATTGACCAAGTGTCTTTTGAAATATTTTTGGAGCTTGTTAAGCGATTATGAAAGTAGGATTTTTTGGCTACTTTGAGTAGTTATATATAGCATTTTCTGTACTTATTGATATAATCAGAGATGGGAATACTGTCATTAAATTTTTTAATATATAGCAGAGAACGCATATTTTTCGCAGGTATGCGAATGCCTTTAGTAATCCAAGGTTTGTTATGTTTGGCCTGATGTTTAATAGAGGAAATGCTTTATTAAAAATAAATACAAGTCTATTTAGAAAATCACTAACATTACAGTCAATGTCCCCAGAAGAAAAACTCCAGTCAGAAGTCAAGCATGAATTATAGATTTTACGAAAGTTTTGAGTGGAAAAAATCCTACCTAATCGTCGGGTTTTTGAGTGAGGTGTTTGTAAACTGCTAAACTTGGTATATACCGCTTCATGATCAGAAAGCCCCCCACTAATAACTGTAGAATGGACGTGAGCGGGTGGAAAATCGGAAACCACATAATCAATTGTCGAGGATGATGTTTTTGAGATTCTTGTTGGAGAAGTAACGTGCATTGTGAGACCATATGATTCAAAAATAGTTAAAAAAGACAGTTGGGTCGCACAAACAGCAGCGTAGTCAATATTAAAATCACCACATAAAATTTTTCTGCTTTTAATGGGCAGAATATCTAACAGTAGCATAACAAAAACAAAATTCAACAATCCCAATGTACGTATCACAAAGCAAGAGACCTTTTTAACTTAGTTAAAGTTATATTGAAAATATCAAAATCGCGATCATTTAATAGCCCCATGTATCTATCCAGTGGGTTGTAAATACCCTAGCTTGTTCTGTGGAAAGGAATATTGAAAACATTGTGGTATTATACCGTAGAGCTTGATGGGGAATATTTAAGTTAATCTGGCTTAACAGGTTTGGACAATCAATAAATCCATGTATGATCTTATATATAAATATAGCTCCTGACATGTCACGACGGTTCTTCAGTAAGGAAAAAAATAATTGTTCGATACGGAAATAATCAAGATTTTCAATAGTATTGTGGATGTGGTGAGCACAAAATTTCAAAAATTTTACTGGACTCTTTATGTGATATCAGTATTGTTCTGAAAATATTGTAACCAAATAACTGTACAGTATTCCAAAATAGTTCTAACTAAGCAACAATACACTAATCTTGTTAAAGTAATGGAGAAATACTTGCAATTCCTAGTAACGAAACCAAGAAGTTTAAATGCCTTCATTGAAATAGAGTTTATGTGGTCACAGAAGATAAGCTTCTTATTGAAAATAACACCCAAGTCTCGAATAGAAGAAACACAATTCAGTGGCTGATTATTAATAGTATAGCTTGTTCCAATTCTATTGACTTTAAGAAAAAAACTTATAAAACAACATTTTTTTACATTTAAGTGGAGTTTGTTCTGATTGCACCAATTTTGTGGTCTGTCTAAGTCATCTTGTCGCAAGGCTTGATCTTTTAAACTGTCCATAACTTTCCAAAGTTTCAAGTCATTTTGCAACATTTGATATTTATTGGAGGTGATGTCGTTAACAAAGATATAAAAAAGAAATAAAGAAGTGTGGACTCCTTGAGGAAATCCAGATGTTACTGTAATACTCTCAGATATATGACAGCCGATCTTGACTCTTTGACTTCTTCCAGATGTAGAATCTGTAATCCGTTCAACAAACCTGCTATAAAAACCTACATTAATTAATTTGCCCAAAAGTATTTAGTGATCTACACGATCAAATGCTTTGAGAAGATCTGTGTATATTGCATCTACCTGTTTACGGCCTTCCATATGAGATAATACTAGGTACTGAGGTACTCCAAAGAATCGGAAGCAGAAAGAAATCGTGAATACAATTAAACAAAGAAAGCTTGAATATCTAGGCCACGTATTGAGACACGATAAGTACCGTCTGCTACAATTTATTGTCCAGGGAAAAATAGACAGTAAGCGAGGGCCAGGCAGGAGAAAACACTCGTGGCTCCAAAATCTGCGGAAGTGGTTCGGGCTCACATCGGTCGAACTATTTAAAAGCGCCGCAAACAAGATCAAAATTGCCATGTTAATAGCCAACGTTCGTAACGGACAGGGCACTTAAAGAAGAATATATGAGATAATATATCAGATTAATAGAAAACCAAATTTTTTTTTGTGTGTTTTGGCTTGGACAATTATCATTCAGCCAGTCTCAATCAAGATAAGTTTATTAATGTAGTGTGTGTGTGTGTGTGTTTGTGTGTGTAGAGTAATTTATTGTCTTGATACTTAGCAAAGTCGACGTCATTGTCTTTGCTAAGAGACGCTAATTGTATCCGAACGTCTGCGGTCCCTCCGGTGTGTACCGATCACTCAAGGATAGAAATTATTTTCATTTATTAATTTTTTTTAATAAACGAAAATTTCCACCCAGGTGTGATTCGAACTCACGACCTTTAGGTTTAAAGGCAGGCGCTCTTACCACTGAGCCACAGAGGGGGTTCAAACCAAATTTGTTGCAGTGGATTTTTGCTATGAAAACCATGTTATGATTAAGATATTAAGCCTTTTTATAACCAAGAAACTGCCTTTGCTATAACACGATCGAAGAGCTTAGAGATTTCAGATTTTATACAAATGCTACAATAATTTGTAATATTGTCTTTCTGATCATTTTTAAATATAGGAACATCATAACTTTCTTTCCATGAAGAAGGAAACACAGAGGTTTCCAGAAATCTATTAAACAATATAACAAAAAATATTACAAGGGTACAGACAGACTTTTTAAATAAAAAATTAGGCATACCATCTGGACCAGCAGTAAGCTTATTGGGCAGCACATTTATGGCATTAAAAATATCAGTCATGGTAATCTTAGAAGGACAAATGTACTAAAGTTGGTATTTAATGGATGGATAGGTATGTAAAGGTTGTTGTTATTTGGTGAATACACGGTTTGGAAGAAGTTCATAAATAAATTAGCTATGTCTTGACCATTTTTTGCAGATTGGACTTGATAAAATAAGGGATTAGGTAGGCTATGACTAGATCGCTTATCATTGGTGTACTTCCAAAATAATTTTGGATCATTTCTTAGGCCAGTATCTATACCCTTAATATAGTTGTTGAAGCAAATTTCAGACAGTTGTTTACATTAAGCTCTTAGGTGGGAAAATCTAATATGGTCATCATTAGTACGATTATTAACATAAATATAGTGAGCATATTTTTTCTCCAGAGTCAGTCTTCTAAGATCAGCAGAGAACCACTTGGGAAAAGTTGGGTTCCATATTTCTTCAATGGCACAAAGTAAGCAATTCCTATAGAGAGAACTTTATAAAATAATTTTGTAGCAACTTCAACATCATTAACCATACATACCTGCCAGTCTATGGAAGCAAGGAAGTTGTTAATACAAGCAATTAATATAAGCCTATTTATTGAAACAACGTTTTAAATGTTTATGGCTCTACATTGCACAAGAGCTTTTACAACTACATTAGGTATAGAACCCCTTTTTAATGACTGCCTGGATATTTTTCTGGCTGAATGGAAGTTTTATTATCAAAGTTGTCACTTTTGTTAAATTATGTGTGGCATCAGAGACAATATCGATATAAAAAAAATATGAGGCCTGTCAGACAATTTATAATTTAACATTTATGTTTTAATATTTTATTATTTTTTAACTATATGGTATACAGGCAACCCCGAGAATTATCTCTTTTTAAATTTATATTGTATTTAACACATTTTTCTCGAATAATTTCTTTTGCTTTGGTTTGTGTTGTTTAGGACCTCTTTGAAGATAAGACTGATACCTTGCTGTTGACGTATTTGAAACCTCTCAGTTCCATCGCTTTTCTATTTCCTTCATTCCATGAGCGTCGAGGTCTATCTCTTTTTCTTCTTCCAGGGGACTTCTATCTGTGAAGTTTTTATTAAAAAACGTTCAATAAGCATATGTCTGATTTAAAGAGTCTTACTACCGAGCTAACATTTTGATTGTGGAGATGATATCATCAGATAGCCATGTGTTTAGACGGACGTGTGCTATGATTGGCATATTTTTCGCGATAAATAAGGAGGGTTAGTAGGTTCACTGAGTGTTTAATTTCATGAGCGCTAAAGTGACTTTATTCCAATGAATTTGCCAGGTAGATAGATTAAGTTTCTTTAGTTTAGCCATTAGATCGTTTGCAGATTTGTACATTAATAATGGTGTTCATGGATGATGCAGATTTTATGGCAAGATAATCGGCTTTTTCGTTACAAATAATCCCAACATATTAGAGTGACTGTTGTATTGTGGGTTATAAGAACTGATATATGTCATAAATATCTCGGACGATAAGATGGTTAGTGGATATGTAAAGATGTAAATTGCGATATTTATGCATGCTTTATTGATTACCATAAAGCATTTGAAACAGTAAAACACGACAAGCTGATGGAGATATTAACAAATATTGGAATAAACACCTGTAATCTAAAAATGATTAGTAATCTTTACTGAAATCAAATATCATCCATCCATACAAAGGCAGAAGAATCCGATGATATTAAAATCAAACGTGGAGTCAGAAAGGGATATATACTATTATCCTTGCTGTTTAACATATACTCTGAGGAAATCTTTCAAGAACCAGTAGCAGAAGCAGTAGCTGAAGCCGGAATTCGAATAAATGGAGAATGTATCAATACCCTTTTGTATCAATCAATTACCTTTTGTATCAATCTGTCAAAAGCATCTGCAATATGAATTTCTGAGCCTGGAATGTAACATAAGTCATACTCATAAGCAGATAACATAAAAACCCATCTAAGCCTTTTAGGCGACAGTATCTCTGGAACACGTTTTTTGGATTTAAGATACTCAACAATAGTTTATGGTCCTTGTTATGCTTATTTTCCTGCCATGTAGATATTCATAGTAATTGTTTATGCCTGATATTATAGCCAGTGCTTCTTTGCCGATTTGGCGAAATTTTATTCAGCAGATGATA
Organism: Diabrotica balteata; assembly: GCA_918026665.1. Classification (NCBI taxonomy): domain Eukaryota; kingdom Metazoa; phylum Arthropoda; class Insecta; order Coleoptera; family Chrysomelidae; genus Diabrotica; species Diabrotica balteata. The sequence continues at coordinate 28,547,677 of OU898276.1, read as the reverse complement.
GAGTATGGCTATGGCACACCACTGGATAGTCACGTCTCTCATTATCACGTTGACTAAGCACACAACCAACTCCGTAAGGGCTGGCATCATACGTCAAAAATAAATCTTTTTGTTCACAGTAATGTCCTAATATAGGTTCTTTCACTGAAGTGTCTTTTAATAAATCAAAATCTTTTATTGTTCTTTAAAACGCCACTGCCAGGGAACGTCCTTTCGGAGCAGTGCATGCAACGGATTCGCAATTGTTGCCTTGTCTTTTAGAAAAACATGATAAAAATTTAAAAGTCCAAGAAAAGCTTACAACTCAATTTTATTGGTTGGCGTAGGTGCATTATTTGTGGCCACGATTGTGTCTTCAGTAGAGCGTAAATCATCTGCACTAATTTAAAACCCAAGAAACTCTATAACAGGGGTGCTCAAACGGTCGATCGCGATCGACTGGTCAATCGCAAGTGCTTTTTGGGTAGATCTCGAGTAGAAAAAAAATTTTAATAAGTAGGTAGGTAACTAAACTACTGTCAGCAGAGTTAAACGTTTTTATTAATACTGAAGTATACAAATACATAGAATGCTTGACTAAGCATCATTGCAATTCAAAGAAGTGGGGACAACAAAATACTGTCCACACAGCATATTTTATATTTACATATATTAACTAATTATTTTATTAATTCAATATTTAGTATAATTATTAATCAAATTTGTGATGATATTCTATCAACTACAAAAATGTATTACGTAATAAAATAACGCTGCTTGCGGCAAAAGGTGGCTTTATCAAAGGAACGCGCGGCACTTGTCAATGAAAAGCCGTGTTGTTTCTAGACGAGAGACGGTACAGTCTAGTTTCAGTACAGACGGGAACATTCGAGACTTTCGTTCACGCCGATCTAAATGTTGCGCCTGTAGGAATTGGAGTTATTCTGAATTGTAACTTGATAGCGATCCTACGTCGATAGAAAGTTTATTATTAAATAGTGGAAAATGAGTGCAGTGAAGAAATCTAAAACGTATCATTTTAATAAGGATTGGGAGGAAGAATTTTTCTTTTCTATGGTGAAGGATAAGTGCATTTGTGTTATTTGTCGTGCGTCAGTTGCAATACCTAAGCGTGGTAACTTAGAGAGGCATCATAAAACGGTTCATAAAAACTAAGAAAATAATTTTCCGCCACAAAGTGATTTAAGAAAACGAAAAGTAAGTGATTTGATATCTTGTTTGAAAAAAGAACAATCCATGTTCACAAGACCAGCCAAACAATTAAAAGCTGCTACGATCGCGTCATTTAAAATATCTCATATTTTGGCGAAACACAAGAAACCATTTGAAGATGGATTGGTGGTGAAGGAAGCATTTATTGAAGCGGGTGAGACTTTATTTGGAAATTTTAAAAATAAAACAGAACTCATGTCTGCTATTAGAGAACTTCAGTTATCTCGTTCGCCTGTCACAAGGCATATTGAAGTCATGAGTCAAGACATCGCAGATAAACTAAAACATGATATCATGGAATGTACATACTTGTCTTTACAGTTCGACAAATCCATCGATATGACAGACACTGCCCAGCTTTGTATTTTTATTCGGATGGTATTCAATGACATGTTGGCTAAGGAAGAATTTTTGACAATCATTCTTCTGAAGGGGAAGACCCGTGGCGAAGATATATATGACGTTTTCTTAAATTTTGTAAAAAACTACGAGCTACCAATATATACATTAATGTGCATTACAACCGATGGAGCACCAGCAATGACTGGAAACAAAAACGGTTTTGTGGCATTGTGTCGATCTAATAAAGAATTCCCTTCATTTTTTTCATTCCATTGCATTATACATCAAGTTTTTGTTCAAAAGTTTTAAACACGAAGGAAATTATGGGCATTGCAACAAAAATTGTGAATTCCATCCGTGCACGTAGCTTGCAACGGCGGCTCTTTCAGTTGCAGTTGGAAGATAGGGAGTCAGCTGAACACACTGATTTAGCTCTTCACACGGACGTCAGGTGGTTAAGTCGCGGAAAATTCCTAGAAAGGTTTCAAGAATTATTGCCCGAAATAACAGCTTTTCTAGACAAAAAAAGTGATGACACTCAGATTTTGAAAAACGAAAAATGGCTAAATGATTTGGCATTTTTGACTGACATCACAATGCACTTAAACACCGTTAACTTGGAGCTTCAAGGTAAAGGAAAAACTATTATATCAAATATACATCTCAAAGCTACAGTATCTGATACAAATTTCTGGCGTTTTATATCTGAAGATAAATATCCGAATGTAAGGCAAATCGCCCTTTAACTGACGGCATTTTTTTGGGTCAACTTACTTGTGCAAGTCTGCATTTTCTGAAATGAAAATAATTAAGTCAAAATATCGCAATCGATTAACTGACGATCATATGACATGCTTGCGATTAGAACTCAGTGGTTACGTACCATCTTATGAAAAGTATGCTGAGGGCATGCAGTGCCACGCTTCAACATCCAAAGCCACTCCTTAGTTAAGTTTAACATCATATGTAACTCTTTTGTTTTATAACAACAAATAAACTCGCAATTTTGAATAACTATGAGTTTTTTCATTGATATTGTAGAGAAGAACCTAACTAAACTTAACCCAAACCTTGACTAAAATAATATACCTATGTTGTGCAGAAAGCTAATATCTATATATGCTACGGTACGCCCTACCTAGGTAGGTAGGGTGTATCGTGTATGTACGACAATCCTGCATCACACACACTTGCAGTCTCTCAGAGTCGATCGTAAGTAGTCTAAAAATATTGAGGTAGATCGCAAGCAGTTCAAGTTTGAGCACCCTGCTCTATAGTTTTTGTTCGAAAAACGCACTTTACACGAATGCAGTCTGTCTTCCTGGAAACGCGATAATACCGCACGCACTTTTGAATCAAAGTCTATTTCTGAGCTAAAGTATGTGAGAAACTATTAGATGATAACCTAGCCTGTCATAATTGTATTGAATCTGCATGTAAATTTTACTATAAATTTTGGTATTATAAAGTGAAATGTAAATTTTATAATAATTTTAAAATAATCTGTTCATAATAACTTGTAATTTGCATCAAACATTATTACAAACAAATAGAGATTATTTACCTTGTAAATACTTCACTTAAGTATGACAAAATTAATAAAGTAAAAATTAAACAATTCGTTTATTTTTGTTAAACTTTGTATGCTGCACGAATACATTTTATCGAACAATTCGGAGAATAAATTATTGTAAAAACATTTTATTATTCCATACCCATTGTTGCATTAGATTGAAATATATTTTTAACCCACAGTTTTTGTCGTTTTAATCAGAACACACTAATTTATAACCATACTAAAGCATCCATTTATTGCATCGATAATCGAGTTAAAATCTATAAATATTTGATAAAATATAATAAAACAGAGTTACAACAGTATTTCAATATAACTGTTATTGCCCTTTGTTTTATGGTAGGTAGATTAAAAGACAAATTGATGTTTTTTATTAACAATCCTATTATAATATTATTTTAAAATATGGGAAATATGTTTCAAAAGGTAATTTATATCTAGAGATTGATATATGAATTATAATGAATAACTGATTGAAAATATATAACACAGTTGGAAAATCTTTAAAATCAAGTCTGAACAATTTGTAACTAAAATAATTAAAATGGATTTTGTGAATTCTCTATACCAGCGTTTCCAAATTGTGATCCGCGGAGCACTCGGTGCATCATCTAGAGGTGATCTGCAATATGGCGATAATAAACGGTTAAACATTAGAAAAAAAAAATAGATAAGGGTTTCAAAATTAAAATACTGGTTTAACATGAGCTCCTAATATTATATCGGCAATGTTTCACGGTCAGACGGACCTTCTGAACTAGTTTCTTCTCTTACTACGCCAAACAAAGTGTACTTACGGACAAAAGTGCAAATCTTTGTTCAATACAATGCATATTGCTAAACTATATTGCAAGGACATAACTTAGATTATTTGATAACCTACATGATACGTCACAAGAAATTAAACAAAAGTCATTAAAACATGTTTGTTAATAAATAGGAATACGATATATTATATTCCGTAGGTCCTATCAATAAAATAAGAAAACTTGATGAGCAGCGCTAATTGATACAACAGATCAGTAAAATGTTATACATAAAGATGTTGTAATAGATATCTTCGCTTACTTGGTCCACTAGAAATAAACTTATCAGAATTAAATGGAAAACTGGTCTTTATACATGGTGCTTCCTGTCTATCTATCTATCTAATTAGCCTTCTTCGATCCATCTTCGGACATAGGCCTCCCCAATCCTTTTCCATTCTTCTGTGTCTGTCGCTACGGTCATCCATCTAGAGCCCACGTACTTCTTGATATCATCTGCCCATCTCATTTGGGGCCTTCCTCTGCTTCGTTTATATTCCCACGGTCTCTAACTTATAAGAATTTTGTTCCAACTTTCTGTATCAATTAATATTTAGTCATCACACCAACCAAGCGTTCGTAAAGTTTGTGTTATAAAATTTTGATATTTTTGGATTGAATTTATTTAATCAGTATAAACATTGTAAAAGCAAACTCGTGTTGACTTTCGTATGTACATTTTTAAAGGTGCACATGACATGTTTACGAAACAAACAAGTGTATTAACAACGTACAAAGATATGATACGCTGTGAAAGGTAGTGGTACTAAGCAACCAGTGTTAAGAGATCCTGCAAATATTGTCGCCACAAAAATAGAAGTTGTTCGAAAAAACGCTTGTTTAGCTATTGTTGTGCACAAAAGAGTGGTATATAGTATTGTAATATAACAATAAATATCAGACCATCATCAAACCTTTTAAATGCAGAAAAAATTGTTTCTTGTTTCTTGTTTCACAGAAAAAATTTAAAACCGAACGCTGCCTGTAGGTCGATGTTTGCTCTAGTAATTGTGATAATAGACAATTGTGTAAAATTTTATAGAAAAAAAATGGATAGATATGGAAGATACCTCCAAATATTTTAAAACGTTTGGTAAATAAGAGAATAAGACTAAAAGAAACCTGAAAATTAGGTAGACCTAGACGAATGTTACTCCATAATGATAACCAGGTTAAATAACACCAGATCATTTAATTTTTAACTATCAACAAAAATTTATATAGATGATGACAAGTACGAATTTGATGGTAATACGATATTCACAGATATCGCCGCCCAAGTACCTACATAATTTCTTTCTTGATATCTGTTAAACAGTGTTTAGATAACATGAATAATTTGTCAATGATATGTGTGGTTGTAACCTTATTTCTCTAATAATAGTATATTCCGACAAAGATGAAACTTTGTTTATTTGGTAAGCCTACATTATACGTCACATAAAATTGAACAAAAATCATTAAACCACGTCTGTCAATAAATTCACTGTATGAATACCATAGATTATATTCCGAAAGATACAGTAAAGTAGTATAATATACATAAAAATGTTGTAAAAGTTATCTTCGCTTACTTGGTCTACTAGTAATAAAGATATGCTAGTTACAGCCAATGGATATAACGATAGAAAACTGTAATCTATGTTAGGGTTTAAAAATATCAGTTAGAGTTATCATGTAGAAATCTACAATTAATTTAAATAAAATGAAGCTGTTATGAATAGATAAAATGCATTATGAAACAATTCCCACAATAAATATATTATTATGTATTTATAAATAATTAGTTACAGTTAATAAAAATGGTGCCTATTTAAATTTTTTAACTACCAATTTTATAATATAAATTTAAAATTATTTTCACGAAACACAAAACGGAATTAGTGCCTCGATGAAAAAGTGAATCATTTATTGGTAAATGAAATATCAGATGTATCGAATAATTGACACATGAGAGCTGCTGATATCTGGAAATTTTGGCTAATATTTGAATGCATAGGGAATTTGGAACTGTTAATAGCAGTCCATTTTATTTTTCGTCATAGCTAGTGTGAAAAATTAATTTTGCAGAGTGGAACTCGGTTTGGATCATTTATTATTTATAATATATGTTTTAATAGTGCGATTGGGAGTATATTACTTTTATTTAGTTAGCTTTTAATACTTCAAATGAACGTTTGTGTTATTTTTTATTTGACATTCGATAAAAATGCTAGTGTTATCTTTATTATATTTTTATATTTTTATTCATACTTAAAGTAATTGACAAGCCATAAGATAAGTCATTGTTGATTTTTAAAGTAATTGACAAGCCATAAGATAAGTCATTGTTGATTTTCCTCTAGAACAATAATCATCAAGAGCAGATTTTTATTAATATTAATATTTTTACATCCCTGGTTACCTTTTTTAAGGCCAATTTATTAAGGAGTTTAGCTATTCCTTACTGAATAGTTTTACCTCTTTAATTTGTAGCACACATTTTACTCAATTTGTTGATATGGATAAGAAAACTTTTCCGATATTATGGAAACATAGACTGCCTTATGATGAACAAACGATACCAAAATTTAATTAGATTAACTTAAACATATCCAAGGGCAAATATAGGACCAGATGGTTTCTATCTTGGGTCATATCAATACCAATCCTCTTTACCGGCATGTCCTGCCTAAGCGACACCCCCCATGTATTCTTTAATCTTTCTCTACTACTCCTTCCAGGAACCCACCGATTAGCAATTATTCGTATTGGGCGATTAACGTCTTGACCTTGAACATGACCAAGCCTTCTTAACCTCCGATCCCCCATTTTAGCATTAATTGGTGCACCTTTAAGTTTCCTTCATATACTCATTCCTAATTTTATCCGTTTTATCAGTCATCCATCTTAGTTAATTCATTGACCAAATAGAGGATTGTAAATACATTTCACAAAGAACAGTTTACGTAAAACTCAAACTAAGTGATAAATCTCTACACATAATAGCCATTTATGCTCCAGAGAACAACAGAGACGCAGACACAAGAGAAAGCTTCTTCGAACACCTCCAAAACACGATAGAGGAGATCCCTAAAAATGCAGTTATGATCGTTACGGGCGACTTTAAAGCCCGTGTTGGCAACGACATCGTACCAGGGATTAAACAGCGTCATAACGAAAACATCAGAAATGAAAATGGAGATCTCCTCACGGACCTATGTAGCACAAATGAACTACGCATCAACAACACTTTTTTCCCTCACAAGGAACAATACAAATACACATTCGAAAATACAAGAGGTCAAAGGTCAATGATAGACTACATCCTGACGAACAGGGTAATACATCCCTATCAAGTATTGGACATAAGAGCACTAACATCTGCAGAAATAGGAAGCGACCATAAGCTTATACTGGAAAAATCAGAATGACGACACGCATATGTAACAATAAAAACAATAAAAATAAAAAAGAAGAATACACCACAAAGGTAAAAGTCGAGAGTCTGCAGAACGAATCAACAAAACTTCTATACCAAAAGAGAGTCAAAGATAAACTCGACAACGTACACATCGTAGAAAGTGATGGAATGGAAGAAAGCTGGGCGAAAATTAAAGCAAGCATCCTAGATTCGGCAAAAGAAGCTGTAGGGGAAAGGAAAATTCTTAAAAATAAATATTTCCAAAAGCGAAATACTCCGTGGTTCTGCGCAGAAGTGAAAGAAAAATGCAAAGAAAAAAAGAAAGCTTACTTAAGATAAATGTCTAACAAAACACCACAAGGATACAACAATTACAAAAAGATAAGAAACGAAACAATAGCACTAGTAAGAAAAATTAAAAACGAACACTGGGAACGCTTCTCAAAAGAAATGGAACGCGATTTTTACGGTCTACAAAAGGAAATATGGCGTTTCATAAGAGGCCAAAGATCAGAGATGAAAGACTTAATCGAACCGAAACACACAGATAACGACAAATGGATTGAATACCTAAAGAAGCTTTATAATGATGAACAGCAAATGATGTTAGAACCAGAAACACCAGAAATCATTACAAACGAGGAAGTCGAGATAACCGTACAAGAAGTAAAACAAACTTTGGAAAAACTGAAGAACAGAAAATCTGCAGGTAAAAATGGAATTCCAAATGAATTATTGAAATATGGTGGAGAAGCATTAACAGAACAGCTAACAGCACTAATTAACAAAATCATCAAACATAATAAAATACCTGAAGAGTGGAAGAAAAGCGAGCTTATCCTACTATACAAAAAAGGAGATAAAAAACAACCTGAAAACTACAGAGTTATCAACTTATTAAACACCACTTTGAAGCTTACAACCAAAATATTGCAAGGCCAAATAAATCAGAGAATTACCTTAGCGGATAAACAGCAGGGTTTTCGCACAGGAAGATCGTGCACAGATGCAGTATTCATCATAAAACAGATTACCGAGAAAGCACTAGAGTAAAACAGACCAGCATTCATATGTCTAATAGACCTGAAGAAAGCTTAAAGTCGATGAAGTAAAGCTTAAAGACGTAATTCACTTTCTTTACGATAGAGAAATTCCACTAAATGTTATAAACACAATAGAGAACATTTACCAGAACAACAATATGGAAGTCAGAATAGATGACAGCTTAAAGATCCAATAGATATGGGCAATGGAATAAGATAAGGAGACTCGCTTAGTCTAACGCCATTCAATCTAATCATGGATGAAATCATCAATACTATTAATAAAGGAAGAGGATACAAAATGGGGAACAAAAAAATCAGAATACTCTGCTATGCAGATGATGCGGCCCTAATTGCATCCAATGAAGACGATCTACAAAGACTAACCCATAGATGTAACACAAGGGCAAAGGACTTTAATATGGTGATCTCTACACAGAAAACTAAAACAATTGTAATCAGTAAAGAACCAATTAGATGTAAACTGGAAATCGACGGTATCAGCATTGAGCAAGTAATGGAGACAAATTACCTAGGAATTACACTGTCTAGCTACGGAGATGTGGAGAAGGAAGTGAAAAATCAAGTACAAAAGGCTAATAAAATAGCAGGTTGTCTTAATAACAAGATATGGCGCAATCCCCACATTAATACCGACGTGAAATCAAGAATCTACAAAGCAACAATAAGACCAATAATGACATACACTTCAGAGACAAAACCGGATACCTCCAAAACTCAACAACTACTAGAAACAGCGGAGATGCGTTTACTGAGGAGAATTACAGGAAACACACTGAGGGATCGAATGAGGAGTGAAGAGATCAGAAGAAAATGCAATATACCAGAAGTAAATGAGTGGACACTGAACAGAAAAAAGGAATGGAACGAACACATAAACAGAATGGAAGAGACCCGATTAGTCAGAATAGCGAGGGACAAATCACCAAAAGGTAGAAGAAGTATCGGGCGACCACGCAAAAGATGGAGTGATAACCTCCAATAGAGGCATTAATCGACATTGAACAAGCATTTTGCTTATAAGAAAGAAGAAGAAGAAGATCCATCTTATTTATTCCTCTTTCTTTTCTTTCTCTCCTTTTTCTTTTAAATTGCTCAAAAGGCAGTGCTGTATATCAAAGCTGGTGTTTTTCATCACACCTATCGATGGAGTCTAACCGATGTTTCAGATGGAGCCACCTTTGTACTACAATACAATTTGATTGCAACAGTTCAAGATATAATTCTTGTTTAACGAGATTTTTCATTTGTTTCGGAAAAAATATTCAACGTTTTATTGCAAATAGTTTCCACTTTTGCAGTGTTATATGTGTTGGTATTAAATTTTTTTCGGTTTAATACCGATGTATAGTGTTACGATATTAAATCATAAATATTTTACAATTATTTTTGTTGCAGCAAAACTGGATGGTGTAAAGACGTATATGCGCATGCGTAGAGTACCTAACCATCTTCAAGTCAAAGTAATAAAATGGTTCGACTATCTTTGGCTCACCCAAAAGTGTTCAGATGAAGAGAGAGCGGTTTCCTGTCTTCCAGACAAGCTCAAGGCTGAAATAGCCATCAACGTTCACTTGGATACTCTAAAAAGGGTGGAAATCTTTCAGAATACTGAGGCTGGATTCCTGTGTGAATTGGTGCTTAGGCTAAGGCCGGTTCTGTTCTCGCCTGGCGATTATATTTGTAGAAAAGGTAAGATATTTGTCTATATAATTTAATAATAGATATTTATTTAACGATAATATAGGCATTCATTCTTTATACAAAATCCACATTCAGCTTGCCTTCATAATCAAATTTTGATGGCAAGGTGAATATTGGCAGTCCTACTTTTGCTTTAAGTCGTAGTTACTAAATCATCATATATGTAATATACTTTTTACAATTTTTAATTATAATACTCCAAAAATTGAGGAGAAAAAATATTATTGTCTACAAAAAATTTCTCGACTTCAAGATTTATTAATAGTACAGCGAAATAAGCAAAAAAGCCCCTTACCCCCTCTGTGGCTCAGTGGTAAGAGCGCCTGCCTTTAAATCTAAAGGTCGTGAGTTCGAATCCCACCTGGGTGGAAATTTTCGTTTATTAAAAAAATTAATAAATGAAAATAATTTCTATCCTTGTGTGATCGGTACACACTGGAGGGACCGCAGACGTTCGGATACAATTAGCGTCTCTTAGCAAAGACAATGACGTCGACTTTGCTAAGTATCAAGACAATTACTCTACACACACACACACACACACACACACACACACACACACACACACACACACACACACACACACACTACACCTCAAATTGTAAGATTGGCGAATGGATTTAGTGTCCGCAGTCATTTAAACACAAACAAACAACAACAAAAAGCCCCTGTTCGGAAATGTGACATATCCAGATATCTGTATTTTTATTAGTTATTATAGGCCTGCATAAAGAAGATCTATTCATTGTATGCAGAGACTCCTGCGTCTTGTTTTAGTTATTAACAATTTAGTGAAAAAACGTATTTTCTTACAGATTATTTCAAATCGAGTGGCGATCCCTTCCAAGAAATAATTAATCGCGCAGGCAATAGAATATCTATGATCAGATCCATGCAGTGGCATTGGAATATTAAACAAATTAAATTACTTGAAATTGCACTAAGTACAAAATTATTACTCACTTAAATAATAAATAGAGTTTGATTGTACACAGATTGTTTCATAGATACCAAACTTTTTGTTTGTTATAATATCGTTTTCCATAAATTGCCGGTTCCAAGCCCGGATGATAAAGGAGGAGGAGTCTACAGTCAGGTTAGCACCCTCCTGATAAACCATAGAGCTCATAAAAACAGGATATATATATATATATATATATATATATATATATATATATATATATATATATATATATATATATATATATATATATATATATATATATATATATATATATATGTATATATATATATATATGTATATATATGTTTATTCTATACCGTGTAGTAACTGTAATAAAATTTACATAGGAGAATCATCTCGTAATTTTCACAGCAGGGTGATATCACATCGCAGTGATATAAAAACCAAAAAAATCAATGCATGTGCATTGACAGAACATGCACTAACTCTAAAACATGAGTTCAAGTTCGATGATTCCTGTATTTTGGCAAAAGAAAAGAACCATTTAAAACGTGTTTTTTTGGAAATGTGTTTCATAAAATCTAGCACATCTTGCATCAATAAAAAGTCCGATATAGACAAATTAAGTAACATTTATTGTTATTTACTAGAAAAACACCAAAAATAAAATAAATATTTACCTGTACAAAAATTACACCTCTGTATAATATGTTGCATACCATTAAGACAGGTTAAAAAAGTATAGACACCTAAGAAGGGCCTCTAGTATTTCTTGTAAAGAAAGATTTCTTTACAAGAATTTCTTTACAAATTTTAAAATTTTCAAAATTTTATGATGTATTATGTCCATAATTGTATATTTTAATGTGTGGTATAAATGTTGAGTGTTCAATGCTTACAAAAATAATCTCAACGACTAGTAAGTTACACTGAAGAATTGTGATATTTTTTAAATATTTACATAATTGTCTTTTACAGTGTCTTGAAAAAGAAATAAAACCATTCCGAAAGCTCTACAAAAAGTCAAAAGAGTGTTTTTTTTAACATCCCGGCCAATATTCTGACTGCAACCCTAATAAACTGTGTTGTTTGTATATATATATATATATATATATATATATATATATATATATATATATATATATATATATATATTAAATGTTCGGAAAGACTTCCGCGGTTAGTACAATGAAACCTAGAGCTAAGATTAATGTTATTACTAAAATTAATATCAAACTCACCAGTCTTCCAGGTTGAACCGCGTCGATATCCATTTTGCCGAGCTTTCGGCATCCTCTCTGATGCCTTCCTCAGGGCTTCCGAGGTCTCAGTCTCCCGAGCTTCCAGACACTACTACACTTTTCACTGATCACTGCGCTGTCACTACTAGGGCTGGGAATAAATAATAAAAATAAAAATAAAAATAAAAATAAAAACATTTATTGCCATACTATAATGAAATACATGTCAAAATTGATATCTTAGCCTTCTTTCTTCTGCGTTCCGCTCTTGCACCGCCAGCATTTGAATCTTCTTCCTCTCGGTTCCTGGATTATTCTGGGTGGTGTCCTCGTCTGCTTCTGTAGGTACTGTATCGGCAAACGTACCTACTTACGGCTGGGAACAGAAGACGGTTCATTTATATAGTCGATGATGGCGTGGCCTAGGTGGGGTTTGGCGCGAGAGTTGGCACTGGGGTTGGCGCGAGAGTTGGCGCAAACATTTCCGACTGTGGAATTTTGATTCGAGGGTGGAGGGGGCGATATTTTCTTTATGAGAGGTCTCCATGTACAAGGTAACCGTATGGCGTCATCTCTTTTATTAAGACAATTTGGCCTTTTTTCTATTTCTATGGCTTCTCGGATAATTCTTGGTTTGTAGAAGCGGATGGGGGCTATGGTTCTGGAGTTTTTAAAATCAATTTTATGACCTGTATGACGATGGTGTTGACCGAGAGCTGAAATTGAATCAGAATTGCGAACAGAAATGGAATGTTCATAAATCCTATTTTGGATTCTATGATTTGTTTGGCCTATATAGGATCGGGGACAGTCTGCAAAAGGTATTTCATAGACTCCGTGTTGTTTATTTGGAATATTGTCTTTGATAGATCGGACAAGAGATGAAAGTTTTTGTTGGGGAGTAAATATTGTTTTATTCCTCTTGGTTTCAGAATTCTGTCGATTTTGTCAGTGACACCTTTGATATAAGGAAGAAAAGCTTTCGTATGATAAAAGTCTGAGTCTTTGGGTTGAGAATGAGTGGGAGATTGATGTCTGTGAATGCTCCTATTGATGTGATTTTCGCGGTAACCGTTTTGGATTAGGGCTTGTTTTAAACAAGAGAGCTCAGCGGGTCTACTTGCATCATCGAAAAGGCGTATTGATCTGGAGACAAGGGTATTAATGACTGAATTAATTTGTGAAGGTGGATGCGGAGAGTTGGCATGCAAGTAACGATTGGTATGTGTGGGTTTTCGATAAACAGAGTAATGGAAACCTTGGGATTGGTTTTTCTTGATGAAAACATCCAAAAACGGTAGAGATCAATCAGTTTCTATCTAACTGGATACTAGGGTGTATACCATTCAGATGAATTTGAAAAGATACTAAAGCATCCCTGCCATGGGGCCAAATGACGAATGTATCGTCAACATATCGTAGCCAACATGTGGGCTTGAGCATTGATGTGGATAGTGCTCGGGTCTCGAAGTCTTCCATAAAGATCTATATTATATGGCAGAAAACATGGACAATGTGGGATATAGCAAAATTAAATTGCAATGAATTTAAAACCACCTAACAAATTTAAGGATCTGTCCGTTGCCGAATGTGTCAACAATCAGATTGCCCACTCTGATTGTCAAGATAAGTACGCGCATCTTGTTCGCGCAGACGGAATCAGTCACGTTTTAAACGGAACCAGTGTTCAGTGAAATTTTATCTGTTGTGAATAGAAAAATTAACCTGGTTTAATTTATTTACGGCAACAATAGACATAATATACACTATTTTATTCGTACTTTTAGTTGAAAAATAGAATAAATTATTATTCCAAATTTACACGGCTATTAACAAAACCATTAAACACCACGAAGGACAATAAAGTAAACAAATATGAAATTTAATAAAGTTCTGATATTTTTAAACCCATTTTAAAAATTTTAAATAAATAAAAGCAAAAACAATGATTAAATCCAAATAAGTGATAAAAATAATGTTAATATTTGGAATACTGGTAAATAAATCAAGTAAATGATCAAAACAACATATTCCGTAAATAATTTTTATTACAACCGTATCACATATTTATTATTCTGTCTTATTGGACTCTTCTTGGTGCCCAAGACAAGCACCTATGGGACAGTGGCATTGTTTGTTAATAGCTAGATCTCTAGTCCTAGCAATAATAGCTAAGGGATCTTCTACAGTTGACGCATTATTACCAGAATTTTCAATATCAGCATCATTGTTATTATTTCCATTCGTTACGTCAGTTTTTTTCTCATTTTTAATGAGATCATATGCTGTAATTATTATATGTTTTGCCTGTGTTATTACCACTTTAGTATATTCAGCTGCTTGTTCTGGATAACACATTGCAGCCACACCAAGGGCTCCAGTTGTCGCATATACGGTTCTTTTAACATATCTGCCTCTTATTCCACATAAAAATCCCGTTAACGCTCCTATTGTTATTGCACCCACTCTAGGCAATACATTCTCTTCTTTCCTAAGATAGTATAAAAATGAGTCAAACTGCTTTTTACCCCTTTTTAAATGCATAATTCCATGACTTTTGTATTGCTCCGCGTCTTCGCTTAATTCTTCAGTCTTTTCTCTTGCAAATTTAATTAGTCTTTCGAGTCGACTTGGTGTACAATGTTCTTCGCGATGTTCACGACAAACACATTGATTGGAATATATTGGTATCTCACTAGGTCTGCAAAGGTTTTTGTTTCTTTCTGTTTGAGAACAGTCGTCGTTGGCACTCACAGATACTGCGTCTAAAATAGCTGATAAAAAATTACTTTGTCGGTTTTTCATTTCAATCCTTTAGGTAAATTTAATCATGTACAGGTTAAAGCGTGTTGTAAAGTTATGTAAAATTAAAACAATAAATTTTAAATTGTCAAATAATTCATTTTGACATTGGCACAGGCAGTTCTTCTTTTCGTCAAAATTTCTCTCAATTCTAAAAATAACTTAAATGTTACTAACTAAATAAACAATTTATATCAGTTATTGATAAAGCAGCAGCGGTTTCAATTCCTTATAAAAATTGTAGGATACGGGGTAAACCCACGGTTTGTAGACTTACAACGGTTGCCTACTCCGACTAAACAATGATCATTAAGCCCGAAATTACGTCACGAGAATACAGTAATTCGAATCGTGACATTGTTAATCGGCGTTTTTATCTCTTTGATGTATGAAAAATAGTAAAGGGAGTTATGAAATAAAGATGTTTAGTGGATTGTAATACCTTCTTCTTCTTAAGGTGCCGTGCATTTCTGCGTAGGTGTCCACCGTAGATCGTCTTGTCAGGTGGGATGTTAAATAGACACGATTAAATAATTCTGTTTTTAGGAGCATTGCGAAACATTTTATAGCTGTGGATTTCTGTCCATTGTCGAATATTGTGCAGCCATGACATTTTTTTACGTCCCAGACCTCTTCTACCCTCTATCTTCCCTTCGAGTATCAGTTGCTGAAAAGTGTATCTTTGTCTTCGTAATATGTGCCCCAAGTATGCGGTCTTCTTACTTTTTACGTAACTAAAAAGTTCCCTGTCCTGTAAGCCCGCTCTTCTGAGTACTTCCTCATTTCTGACCCTGTCCATCCATGATATTCTAAGCATTCGACGCAGGCACCACATTTCAAACACTTCAAGTTTGTTAATGGAACTGGCCTTTAACGTCCATGCTTCCATTCCGTACAAGAGAACAGGCCCCATGTAACACTTAAGCATCTTGTACCGGAGGTTGAAGTCCAATTTGCGATTAGTCAGAAACTTACGAAGCCTCAAAAAAGCATTTCTGGCTTGTTCAACTATGCTCTTTATTTAATTCTCGGGGTCTCAACCCTCGTTCAGCAAACAACCCAAGTATTAAAAGTGTCTGACCTGTTCGATTTCTTCTGCAGAGACATATATCTTTGCGTTGGGGTAATTATTTCTACTTATAATAATTGTTTTTGTCTTCTTGATATTTATTTTCAAACCCCGAGCTTCACTTGCAATAGTTAGATCATTTAAAAGGCATTGAAGATCTTCGATGTTATCTGCCACTATAGCTGTATCATCGGCATACCTGATGTTATTAATAAATATACCGTTAACTTTAATACCCTTATTAGAGTCTGCCACTGCTTCTGCGAAGGCTTTTTCTACGTATAAATTGAACAGCATTGGAGACAGTATACAATCTTGCCTTACTTCTTTTTTAATAGTGAAATCTTCTGTTTCGTTAAAATTTTGAAGACGTACTGTTGCTGTCTGGTTACAATACCGATTGGCGATAGTTCTTATATCCTTGTCATCCAATCCCAACTCTTTTAGGTATTTTATCATCAATTCGTGTTTTCAATTATTGAATGCTTTCTCATAATCGATGAAACAGACTAAATCATCCTTTCTTTGATCTAAACAATTCTGTATTAATGTTTGCGTACTAAAGATCGCTTCTCTCGTGCCGTCCATTTTTGAAACCAAACTGATTCCATCCACCGACCTCTTTACATTTCTTAAACAATCTAGTGTGAAGTATTCTCAGGAAAAGTTTTAAAAAGTAACTCATTAGTCAGTGGTCCTTGCAGAAGTTTGCACGGGGTGTTTTTGGTAGGGCGATAAATGTAGATCGAAGCCAATCTTTTGGAATCTGGCCCATATCGTAGATGTCGTTTAAAAGCTTGACAATAATGTCTAGGTTTTCTTCATTAAGTAACTTGATTGTTTCTGTGTATAATTTTAGCTTGCAAAATACTTGGGCCATTTCAAAATTTGATCGTTCCATTCTACTCTTCTATTTCTTACCCATTTCTTGCTGTTTTCATCTTGCTGTTTCTAGCTTCCTTTTTGTCTTTTCTGTGTCAGGTCACATATCAGGTCGTTTTTGCCACGTATTTCATTATTGTTCTGATGACTTTTTTTGAAACTATGTCTTTCATTTCTTTCCCAATATTTTTATTTCTACATATTGTTGCATTTAGGTAAGCTGCAGTTCTGTTTGATCTATTCACTTTATATTTCACTTTTGTTTAAAGCTTTCCGTTTATTCAATAAATAAACGTTTTATTCAATATATATACATGTTAGATCTACGCTATTCTTCCTTAAAATATAAATATTAATGGTTATGCTGACGATTTGGTTTTATATGTTAAAGGGTCAGTTATCCAACAAATGGTTAATATGACATTGTACAATGCACAATACTTATCACTCTATGAACAAGTGTAAATTCGTGTGGTTCTCGAAGAAAAAAACGCAAAATTTGGCACAAGTAAGTGACCTTGAGTTGAGTTAGAAAAATACTTCTACGTGGTCACCACCAAATTTCTTCTTCTTAGGGTGCCTTTCCGTTCCGAACTTTGGCGATCATTCTGGCTATAATGATTTTATTCGTTGCTATACGAAATAGCTGTGTTGAGGTCTTTCTATACCATGCTCTCAGGTTAGCAAAGCAGGATATTCTTCTTCGTCCTGGGGCTTTTTTTCCTTCAATTTTACCCTGCAAATGCATTGGAGTAGCTCGTATCTGCCTTAATTTCTCATTATATGTCCCAAGTACTCCACGGTGTTCATCCTCCGCAGTACTTCGTCATTGATGACTTTGTCTGTCCATGGTATCTTCAGGATACTTCTGTATAACCACAATTCAAAAGCCTGAAGTTTTGATGTTACCACCAAATTAAGCTAGCGTATCACCACGCCGTGGAAGCTATAGAGACAAAAAAGAAGAAAGAATAATGTTTTTTACTGAAAGCACAGCAGCGGTCAGATAAACTTCTTTGACAATTTACTGAGAAATGGCGCCACTCTTTACGATAGGAACAGACACAGATGGAAAATATTCTTCGATGTTCTAATACATGTACGAGGGGATTTCAATATATACCAAGGAATTTGGAAATACTACAAAAGCCATCATATAAAATATTTTAATTGTCATTATATTTCTGAACAAAATTTATACTGCATGAATTTACTTGCGCAGGTCTAAAGAAAGTTATCCTTTTTAACTAATTATATAGTTGTATCTTTATGTCGGTCAGATAGCTCAGCGAGCTGTGCGGCTGCCTCTCATTCGCTTCACTGTCGAATGGTTTAGTGGATGTGGGTCGAGCCCAAGCTCGGTGTACAGAAAACAAAAAGTCTAACGCAGCAGTTTAAAATTCTAGATGAATCTGCGGCTTAGACTAGGATATGCTGGGTTCTGATCGGCCTATGGTGGAGCAGTACGGCAAGAGATAAGGGCTTGCGGCTCGGTGATACTCCTCCATAGATACCTACCGGACGGGCGTAACGCCTAAAAAAACCGGATATATATATATATATATATATATATATATATATATATATATATATATATATATATATATATATATATATATATATGCTGTCACTATTTTTCCGGGTTTGACTCCGCGTTGTAAAGTGCTGGTTTTCTCGAAAACCATTGTTTTGGCGACGTTTCGGCAAGGTCTCACTTGCCATTCTCAAGCCTGGTGGAACTACTTCTCGTCGTTACTCGATTAGTACTGGTCGACGGGGCATTTCGGCGCTCGTTTAAATACTCTCTCGGCGGCGCGCGGGCTCTTGTGATTGGTCCTGCCTGTGTGCGAGTGGGCGGAAACCTCATAGGAAACCTCGCGAAACCTCAGGAAAAATAGTGACAGCACATATAGCTCCCGCGGAAACCTCAAAACAAACATATATATATATATATATATATATATATATATATATATATATATATATATATATATATATATATATATATATATATATATATATATATATATCTTTATGTATATTGAAACATATAAAACATTTTATAATGTTTGGAACGGCATAAATACATCTGTTGACGGTTTTTTGTAGATTGAAGGCAAAAATTCAAGAAACTTCTTGAAAAAGTGAAAAACATACCATTAAAAATAACATTGAAAATAAGAAAAAAGAAATAATTTTCTGTTGAAAGATTTAGAAGTTTCTTCTAATATGTTCCATAATGTTAAGATTCTGCTATATAAAGTAAAATAATTTTGTTTTTTAGTTATAATCCCTTGTACTATCAAATTTTGAAAAATTACTTTTTCTTTACTTTTTCTTAAACCAATTTTGTACTCCTAATATATATTGAGAAACAAAGTACCCACTCATTATATTCACAATATCCTTCAAAACTTTTTTTAGAATGATTAAGTCAAGACGCTTGTTGAAAGTGCCCATCCTGGAAAAATCTCGATAACTTTTAAGAAAAATCAGCGGCTTTTGGAGGCTCAAAGCCTGCAAAGAACTTCTCGAGCCTTTTAATAAAACGTTCTTTTTCTGGAATCGGCTCTTTATGAACGATCTGAGCGATCTGAGGTAAATAAAGTCAGAAAACAATTACTCTAAAAGCGTACTTGGATTATTCTTGAGATTAAAGATATACCGGTTGAAACGAATTGGATTTTGTAAGATTTGCTAAGAGAAGTATCTACTTAAAAGGAAAACCTAGAAGTTTAGGTAAGGTTAGGTTATATATATATATATATATATATATATATATATATATATATATATATATATACATCGTCATACTTCTTCTTTACCAACAAAGAAAATTAAATAAAAAGACCCATCGGAATAAAATTTTAAGATTTAATGTAGATAAGAATAGAAATTTGTTTGGCAAACGATCTTTTCCGTTTCCAACAATATTATCAAAAAACCCCTTTGTTTAGAATTAGAAGACATTTTACCTGTAAGTTAATCTTTTCATTGTTTGTATAATCGAGTATTAAATGACCATATTCTAATCTTTTGAAATATGTATAAATTGTGTATTGACAAAACCAATTTTAAAGTAAGCGATTTAATTTTTCTCTGAAACAGAAATTAGGCTTTTCCAAAATCATGGTAAACACAATTTGAGCTTTTGATTGGACGGTCGTTTTTTGAATGGGAATTTGTGAGCCGATTAGGAGGACTGGAGAAGTTAGTGATAATCTGGACATCGAAGGAAACAGTCGTTTGTCTCAAGATAGGGTGTGGTTCGTGAGTTGGATACCGGCATTGTGAAAAGATTTGAATAGTTTTGCAGAAGGAGATAACAAGTAGATTAAAAGAGGTCCTTGTATCTACCGTGTGCATTTTGTGAAGATATGTGAAAGTAGTTTTACGGCATCAAGTTGACAAAAGGAAGTCCTTGTGTCATTAATAAGTAAGAGTTTTTTGGAGAAGTGAATCAGGTGTTTTTGATTAGTGCAGGAGATTTGCAGAGACGTTAGAAAGGAGCAGAGGTGCCAAAAAGGAGAGATCACATCGTTGAGGAGACTGGACTTTTCTGGGTATGTTCCGACGTACAATTCAATAAGAAAAAAAGCTGTAAGTGTTTTGTACAATTGAAATTAATATCTGTGAATCGAAACAAACGAAACGAAACAAATATTGAATTTAAAAAGGGGGGAAGGGCTTTAATGCACTACATCGCAGTCCCAATTGTGCCCAAGACTGCGATGTAGTGCATTAAAGCCCTTCCCCCTTTTTAAATTCAATGATTGTTTCGTCCCTTCTAAGTGTTTTCTGTTTTAGTGTGTTTAAATTGTCCTTAATTGTTTGTATTTTAATATTTTATTTACTTGACTTTCCAATAATTTATTAATTGCCAATAGAACTTTATCAAAGTAATTTGATAACTACAAATTTGAAAATAATTGCACACCCACACAATTTTTACATCTAAACTTATTCATTGTCATAAAACTGTCACCTTCTTAAAACAATTACTCAATAAATAACACACATTTCAAAAATACATCTCTCGAATAAGTATAAATAGCTTTTAATACCACAATAGTATATTACATCACTTTCATTTAACAAACAATCATACACATATCTCTTCTTCATTGGATCAAATCTATCTCCTCAAGAACTTCCCGTTTACTGTCAAACAACTGCAATAATAGAATTGAGTTCTCCATTCAACAACATATAGTAGTTTCAACCATGTTCTACCATCCATCAATTAATATACCGGCATCATTTGTTTTACTTTGTATCGAGACCTGACGATGCTTTGCATATTGTAGAAAGCGAAACCGGTCGTCTGATAGTTAAATTAAATTGATTGTGAGTAAGTCTTATTTATTATTTCTTTACCTATTTTACATAATTGTCTTTTACAGTGTCTTGAAAAAGGAATACAACCATTCCGAAAGCTCGACAAAAAGTCAAAAGAGTGTTTTTTTAACATCCCGGCCAATATTCTGACTGCAACCCTAATAAACTGTGTTGTTTGTTTATATCGACAGTCACTAATATCCAGTATTCCTTATATATATATATATATATATATATATATATATATATATATATATATATATATATATATATATATATATATATATATATGGTGCGGCAAATAAACGGCCAATTAGAAATATCTGGAGAACTAAAAATAGCTAAATCATCAAAATTGGAATAAACGGGTCTTGAAGAGGAACCTATTTAATGAAAATATTTTAGTCTATTAACTACCTCCGGTTATATCGGAAGTTGCTTATAACTTCGTTTTTTATAAGATACCCTGTATATTTTTAAATTTTAGAAATATTCTAAAATTTAAGAGCTAAATTAAGGCTATCGTAACCACCACCAAGTCTGTGATCGCTTCCCAAAAGTACAAAAAGAAGAATTGGATGACTGACGAAATATTATCAATGATAGAGGACCGCAGATCATTTAAAAACAAAGACCGAACCAAACATCAGCAGAGTACCTGACAAATACTAAAAGAGTCTCGCAAAGCTAACAAACAGTGGCTGCTAGACAGGTGTGTATAAATGGAGGAATTGGAAGAAAAACATGTGGATAAACTCGTTAAAGAAGTGACAGGTCATACAAAACCTTGCAGTTTTAACAGTATTGTGAAGGACAATAAATTAATTACAGATCCCAAGGAACTACTTCAACATTGGAGAAACTACAGACATCAACTATGCTCAGACAACACTAGAAGAAACTCTGAAAGTGAATATAAAAGTGAACCCTTCTCCAAAATATTGAAGTCAGAAGTTGTAAGGGCAATCAAACAGAGCAAATGAGGAAAAGCACCAGGCCCAGACGACATATACATAAAGGCTCTAACAATGTTGAGTGAAGACAATATAGACGCCTTGGTAGATATTTTTTATGACATTTATGGGTCCAGCTAAATACCACAGGCTTGGCGTCAATTAACTTTTATACCAATCCCAAAAAAGCCAAACGCTAATAGTTGCAATTAATTCCAAATGATCAGCTTATTGAGCCAGGTAACAAAACTCTTCTTAAAAATAATTCACACAAGAATAGAAACAAATATGAAAAAACATTGGCCCCACACAGTTCGATTTCAGACAAGAATTTGTCACAAGAGAAGCACTTTATAGCTTAACTGTCCTATTTCAGAAATGCAGAGATCAGCAAAAAGATCAGATTAACAGAAAGCGCTCAATTGTGTCAATCACTCAGAATTAGTAAGATTGCTCCAGGAACGTTCGATAGATGAGAATGATCTTAAAATCATAAAGAACCTTTTTATGAATCAAGTGGCATCTGTGAGAGTAGGACTTTAACCTACATCATATTTCTCAATCGAAAAGGTGTACGACAGGGTTGTGTTCTGTCACCCCTCCTTTTTAATCTTTACACTGAAACGATTTTAGATAGAGCCTTAAGTAACACTAAAGATGGAATCAAAATCAACGGACAGACTATTAGTAATCTTCGCCATGCTGATAATACTGTCATAATAGCTGATAACCAAGAAGCGCTACAATGACTAATAGATAGAATAAACACTGAAGGAGAACGACTGGGCTTGAAGATTAATATAGACAAGACGAAGGTTATGGTGATTAGCAGAATACGAAATATGCAACTAAATATAAGAGTAAACAATAAGTATATCCAAAAGGTCCCCCAAGTTCAGATATCTCGGTAGTTGGATAAATGAAGATTTAGATCCAGATATAGAGATACGTAAGAGGATTGAGCAAGCCAGAACAGCATTTACTAATATGAGAACCGTACTAAGCAACAGCAGTCTTAATTTAACGCTTCGATATCGTTTTGTAGAATGTTATATTTACTCCATACTGCATAATAGTATCTACATAATTTGGTCAAAAACTTTCTCATAGTCTATAAACGCAATGAAAGATCTTTTTGTTGGTATTGGCATTTTTGGGAAAGAGTTGTGAAACTATGCAGAGCTTTCACTGTTCCTTTATTATGGATGATCTGTTCAAATATCTTACGCTAAATAATGATCTGACAGTGCTCGAACTATTACATAAATAAAATATTGCTGGTTTTTTTAGCTGAGTACATTTTATTTACTTTTAGTTACTTTATTGCTTTTTAAACAATAAATCAAAAAATAAAAATATTTACAATTTGAACAATGGCAAATTAGCGTTATACCTATTCTGCACTGTGTGTGGCCTAACTTTTACAACAATACTCTAGCAAATAAATTATATTTTAAAAAAATTTTGAAATATGTTTAATTCTAAGAATAATTTTAACATTTGTTTTCAATAAAAATGTCAGTCCTCTACACATAGAACCTCGTGATTTTTTATGTAAAATAATTAGAGAAGCAGTAATTCAACAGACTAGAATTTGCCATTGAGTTTATTAAGGCCAGTTTGATGATTTACAACCTAGAATAATAGGGGGACCTAAACATCGATAACTGCGGTTAGTCATTTAGTGCAAAATTAAAGGAAGCCGCTGGATCGGACCAAAACAACTGTCCTTGCTGTGTAACATTAGACGCTGAACAAGTCGCATGGTCGAGAAATTGTTAAATGTAGCTATCAACCGTATAGCATTATGGCAGCCTGTTATGATGACAATCAAAGCTTGATAACAAACATGTGTCATTCAAAGAAGTTAACCAATATACAGGATGTTTCAAAAAGTTATTTCATAAAATAAATCACGCATTCCGGGTACAAAAATAAATTGATTGAATCCAACTTACCTTAGTACATAAAATGTACACAAAAAAAGTTACAGCCCTTTGTAGTTACAACATAAAAATTATTTTTTTGCATTATCTTACTCTCAAGAGCCACCAACTGAATGCCATAATAGCTACAGAACGTAGACTTATACGATACTGCATGAGAAAAGATTGGTCGTATCCTTCAGCCCACATCTACATATTGGCCAACATCACGCCGATTAAGGACAGAATCCTAACCCTCAGCAGGAAGTTTGTCCTAAGAACCATAGCTGGCTTGAACAACCGAGCTAAACAAATACTAAAGACGTCTTGCATAGATAGAGGGCAAATACTCACCAGGTACCTCACCAAGAAAGTTCCATTGAAAGTTCCACCTGAACTTCCTGATGAGTATTTTGAAATTCTTGAATCCTTCCCCATCTACTATCGTAGATAAAGACTGCGCGCCACTAACGCTAATGAAGAGCCGTCCCTACTATATGGCTGGTAACCCCTGAAGTACCTTACACAGCATGCTAAGCAGATCCCACTTCTTGTGCGTTCTATCGATTCTTATCGATCACACATACAACCACCTTCT
Source organism: Diabrotica balteata (assembly GCA_918026665.1). Classification (NCBI taxonomy): domain Eukaryota; kingdom Metazoa; phylum Arthropoda; class Insecta; order Coleoptera; family Chrysomelidae; genus Diabrotica; species Diabrotica balteata. The sequence continues at coordinate 28,522,837 of OU898276.1, read as the reverse complement.
TTTTCCCTTGCTCCTTCTTAGTAGTCTGCTACTTCTTAAAAGGAGCCCATTCCTTGAAGAGGCTCAAGCCTAAACAAGGTTAAAACTTAAGGTCCTTTAGCATTATCTTCGAAACTACTTGACATTTTGTAATAAAAATAGACAGTTTACTTTCTTGTTCTGAAAGCATTTTTCATGCAAAAGAAACAACAAAATCTAAGCGCACAGAAAAGTTTTAAGAGCGGTAGAAACTTTTGAGTACTTTCAAATTAAATGAATTTTGTGGCGTCACTAGTTTAACACATTATTTTTAAAACTTTTTTGCCTTGTATCACTTTTTCGAAAAACTAGTTTTTTCCTAGTTGGCCATAAAATTCTAAAAATCATGTTGGCCATAAAATCAGTTAGTAAATCTACCGATACAATAATTACAAACAGTTCCATCAATAATAGTCAATAATTTGAAGCTATCATTTATTGTGTGAATAAGATTCATATTAAAAATTGTGATGAATGAATGGCCTACAGATTTCAGGAAATGGCAGATATGCATTACTCTTTGGGTAAGCTGGATCAGATTAAATTTTGATTTCAATAAACTATCGGGAATATCGTAGATGAATGTCTAAGAAATAGTGCAGCAGCTGCAAGGCGTTATGCAGTAAAATACCCCAATCGAAATACACCCGATAGACGATTATTTCTGGCTATTGAGCGTCGTTTACGGAAAACGGGTACATTCCAATCGCAAGTTGCTGGCAATAGTGTTTGTCCAATAATGGATGCAACTGATGAAGACATTTTAGAAATAATTGAAGAAGTTTTTAGAACAAGTACAAAAGTAATAGCTGCTGAACGAAATATTCCTTACATAAAGGTTTGAAGGCGTTTAAAGGATCAGCTGCTTAAACCATATCACTTAAGAACGATTCAAAAGTTATTGGTTGAAGAATATCCTAAAAGGATTGGATTTTGCGATTGGTTGGTAATGGAAAACATTCAAAATGTTAATTTTATTCGAAATATTTTTTTTTTTTTATTTACAATTTGCTTCAACCACAAAAGGGTTATTAGCAATGAACAGTATTGATATCAAATTACAAAGCTTATATTAAATTTGGTTAATGAGTCCTATAGTACGTAAAAAATTGAGAGTCTTAGATGAATTATTTTCACTTAAACAATCTTTAAATGTAGTTAGTAACTGTTGATGTTGTCGTTCTATAACGTAGAGGGGACAGTCTATTATTATATGTTGCACTGTTAGTTCACTATCACACACATAACACATTGGAGGGGCTTCCTTTTTTAATATAAAGTCATGGGTGATCTTCGTATGACGAAGTCGTAATCTGGACATGAGCACTTGGTCTCTTCTCTTAGTAGGATGTTTCGACGGCAATACATTTTGTTTGATTTTTCTTAATGTAGAGTTTGATTTATTCCAATTTGTTTGCCATTTTGTTATAATCTTGTTCTTAAAATATTGCTTTAGATCAGTATGAACGCAAGTAGTTATGATGTCTGTTAATGGATGCTCACTCGCATTTTTTGCTAATATGTCAGCTTTATCGTTTCCAGTTATCTCGCAATGTGAAGGTACCCAGAGGAACTGAACTAATCTTTGATTTTGTTGGCATATCAAGAGTTCCGACTTAATTAAAAGCAGGACAGGATGTTTGGGGTATATTTGCTTTAAGGCTGTTAATGCACTTAGGGAGTCGCTAATGATTATTGAGAATTTAATGTCATGTGTGTTAACAAATTTTAATGACTGGAGGATAGCAAAGAGTTCAGCTGAAAATATGGAAGTTTGGGGAGGGAGCTGGTAGGAACTGTTATAGTTATCTGTTGTGAAAGCCGCTCCTACTCCATTTGCAGATCTGGATGCATCGGTATAAATATGAATGTGATTATTAAAATAATTTAATATCTCTAATAATTTCTGATTGAAGATTTTTGCTAGTGTGACACATTTCTTGAATGCAGATAGGTTTGTATTACAATCAGGGAGAACAATTGTTCATGGTAGCATGCTTTGACTGACTTTAAAAATATTGTAAGTGGGTGGAATTATTGTGTCTAAGCTTTGCTCTAACTCGATGATAAAACGGAGGATCCAATCTTTTTCCCCTATTAAATGTCGATGGAAATCTATCTGTAAATGTGTTTTTATAAACAGGTAGCTGTGGGTTAGTTGATACTCTAGAGGCATACATGAGGCTAAGGTATTCTCTCCTAAGTTGAAGGGATGGTTCGCCTGATTCAACATACATACCTTCAACTGAGCTTGTGTAGTGTGCTCCCAGTGCAATTCTAATTGCTGAATTATGAACCGTATCTAGCACTTTTAATAGTGAACCTTTGGCTGAGTTGTAGGCAACAGCAGCATAATCTAGTTTTTCGAAATATTTTGTTTACCGATGAGACTATTTTCAGTATAAATGGAATAACAAACCATCATAACGAGAACATTTGGGCCGACGAAAATCTTGAAAATTTACAAGAGTATTTGGAAGAAGTGAATATTGCAATAAGGCAAAATATGTGGTTTCTACAAGATGGCGCTTCACCGCATTACAGTAATGAAATCCGGGAATACCTTTGCAGGCAGTATCCTGGTCGGTGAATTGGAAGGCGTCGTGACGCACCTATTTCTTGGCCACCCAGTAGTCCAGGTCTTAACCCCATGGACTTTTGCTTTTGATGGTTTATGAAAGAGAAATTGTATTCTGTAACAATAGAGGACGAACAACAATTGAGGGTTAAAATAATTGAACCTGCAAATCAATTTCGTCAGAAAAATATGATTATTCAGCGCATTCAGTTTTCCTTATTAAAACAATACCGAATGTGTATTGAAGAAAATGGGGGTCATTTTGAACATTTAGTGTAATATCATATTTATAAAGGTTACAGACTTTTTGTGTACTTGTTGATTCATTTAAGCCATTTATTTAGTTGCACGTATTTTTTTAAACTTTAGTGAAAAAGGGCCGGAACTCAACTAAAATTGATTTTCGAAAAGGTGATAAGAGGTAAAAAAAATTTAAAAATAATACGTTAATCTAATGAGGCCACAAAATTCATTTAATTTGAACGTACTCAAAAGTTTGGGGGGATTAAGGGCTGCACACCCCCCTTAAAATTTTTATGCGTTCTTAGATTTTGTTGTTTCTTTTGTTATGAAAAATGCTTTCAGAACAAGAAAGTAACGTATCCATTTTTATTACAAAATGTCAAGCAGTTTATGAGATAATGCCAAAAAAATTTTTGTTTTGTAACTTCAAAGGGCTGTAACTTTTTTGTGTACACTTTTGTACTAAGGTAAGTTGGATTCAATCAATTTATTTTTGTCCCCGGAAAGAGTGATTTAATTTATGACATACCTGTTTGAAACACCCTGTACATTTATTCGGCCGATGCTGTTATGTTGATTTATTCCTCTTTTTGTAAAATATTGACGATTTCTTTATTTGCACTTTTCTGGTGAGTTAGACTGTGAATCATATTTCAGAATTAATTATATCCCTCTTAAGAATACAGTTCCCCGGTTTCTACTTTAATATAGAGACCTTTATTTTGTGATATTTCGTCATATCAGTGTCAGTCCCGTGTGATATCTCCGTTAAATTCCAGAAAATTCATCGTAGACGTCATGTCTATGCTAAATGTGGGAGGATCCCAGATTAAAGGATAAAGCAATAAAACTAAAACCTGGCGTATGTGCGAGAGTTCGTAACGGAAAAGGAGTTTTAACCGCAGCGAAGCCACCGAAGCCGTTAAGGTGTGCTTTTAAACAGTTTAGATAAAACTTTACTTTGCGCACAGCGTAATTGAGTTTAAGAAATAGCTTCAACTTTAGTGCCGGAGTTTTACCGGTAAAATGACGCTAACTGACTTAAACGGCTGGCTTTTAGAAAACTGAGCCGCTAATGTCGTTTGCACCTCTAATAGTGCTTTGTAGATGCGAAGGTTAAAACTAATAAATGTAGCGGAAGTAGGCGGTTAGTAAAGACATGTTTGACAATATGAATTACTACTTTTACTTAAACACTAGTTTTATAATTTGTAGAAAAATGAAAAATGAGAGGAACAAACTAATAAAAAACTTAATCACGAATTTACATTCCCTCTTTTGTCTTTTGCTCGATGATATGGACACACATTAATCGTATAGTTTAGTCGTTGGTGGGAGTGCCAAAATAGAGAGAGATGGCCAGCAGGCGGCAAGTGTTAACGGTGCCATTGTTACACCGCCTTCTCTTTGGAAAACAAATGTACCACACATTTTTTTTATGATGTGAAGGTTTTAAAGGTGTAACTTTTATCGATTGGGCAATAACCCATTTCGTAAACCGGTCTTGGATGACTGTCCAAAAATGAACGTTTTTGTAGGTCTGGGGAATGGTCTCAATAAATTAATTGAGACAGTATGCCAAGACCTTTCTACAGTAGATGTTTGCATTTTTCCTGTTGGTTTGTACTGAAGGCAATTCCTATAGTGTCTTACATAGTGTTTTATTTGTTTCAACGTCTTATGCCAGTAGTATTTTTGCGATATTCGGCAAATGGTATTCGCAATTCTTAAATGGCCTGCTGCTATGCTGTTGCAATTCGGGTACAATTCCTAATTGGTTGTCATTCGGTTTCTATTTGGATTCGGTTTCTATTCGCTTCTTATTCGGTTTCTTTTCAGTTTCGGTTCCAATTCGGTTTTCATTTAGTTCTTATTTGGTTACCATTCAGATTCGCTTCCTATTCAGTTCTTATTCGGTTTCTATTCGGTTCGTATTCGATTCATATTCAGTCACTCTTCAGATTTGGTTCTTATTCGGTTACTATACAGATTGCGTTTCTGTCAGTACTCTGCGATCTTTGAAAAATCGTGACAAGCTAACACTCGAACTGATGTTTAGACAGGCGATATATTCACGACTTATCAGTCGTTGCAACAGTTACTGAGTCTGTGTCTGTCGTAGCTAAATGAAGGGGTATTTTACTTTTGCTTGGGCACCAATTTGTGATGGGTAGCACTATTAGAAAGCAGACCTAGCATATGTGGAATTTAAATTTACATTTTTTTATCCCGCAACATAACCACCTATTGAAGATTTTTGTAGAAATTATATTCACGAAATAGAGTTAGTTTTATGTATATTCTGTTTTATTTCTTAATTATCGTGACTAGTTAAAATATATAAACATATAACCTATAATTAAGATCCTGGGGTGTTAATTAATAATAAATAGTTTTGTTATAATTCCTCAGAAGAACCACGTTGTGAATTTAAAACTCGACGTTTTGGCACCCATTTTGGAGCTATTATTAAAAGGGATATGGTTCCATTCGATTTCGGAGTCTTAATCTGCCTACTCTTAATCTTGTTCTCCAGAAATACGAAAACCATCAAACGGCACTGAGGTCCCAATCTGCCTACTCCTCAGTGTTAAGTGACACCCGTTCTATAATAAAAATAAAAATAAAAATAAAAATAAAAATAAAAACATTTATTGCCCTAATAATATATACATGTCAACTTAAGATATTTTAGCCTTCTTTCTTCCTGATGTTCCGCTTTTGCACCATCTTCTTCTGATTTGATCTCCTTTCGGCATCCTGGACTTCTCTGGGTGGTTTCCTCGTCTTTTTCTGTAGGTACTTTTTATGGCATCGTACCTACTTCCCTGCTTGGCTGTTTTCCGGCAACCATCCGGCTAGACCCTGATCAGGTGGTCGATCAGTCTGTGGGTTTGTCTATGTATCCTCTGGATCCTGTTCTTCTCGAGGATATCCCTGGTCTTTTGGAGTCTTCTTGTGGCCTGGTGGAAGAAGTATCTTGTCCTGTTCTCAGCCACCTCCCTCAGTGGTGTGTACTGGAGCCTTTCTTTGATGGTTGCATTCGTGATTCTCTGTTCCCATGGTGAACCTTCGATTATCCGGTAACACGCTGTCTCTGTGGTTTCTAATTTCCTCCAGTGGGTCTCCGCTAGTGAACTCCATACTGGGACTGCATACAACATCACCGACCTCACGTAGGCCTGGTACAACTGGATTTTCTTGGCCTTCGATAGGGAGCTGGACCTGTGAACAAAAGGAAGTATCAATTTCTTAGCAATATTACCTTTTACCTTGGTTTTTTCTGCGTGAATCCTGAAATTAAGCCTTCTATCGAGGTGGACTCCTAAATATTTGACTGAATCTGCTGCCTGTATTCTGTTTCCTCCTACTGTTATCTCGTTCGGTGGTGGTCTCGTCTCTTGGGTGAACATGATGAATTGTGTCTTCTCCGCGTTGATTTTTATCTTCCATTTTTCAGTATACTCTGTGATTTTTTCTAAGTGGTTTTCCATATTTCTTATAACTCTTCTGTCATCTTTTCCGGATGCATATACCGCTGTATCGTCTGCATATAGAGCCGTGGAAGTTCTATGATCTGTAGGTAAATCTGAAACAAATATATTGTAGAGTAATGGAGATAAGATGCTGCCCTGAGGCATTCCTTCCTGGATTTCTTGTATTGTTGACATCTTTTGGTCAGCTGAAATTTGAAAGGTTCTATTAGATAGATAAGTATCACATATGTTGATTAAATAATGTGGGAGTCTAGCTCTGTCCATTTTGAAGATAAGTGCCTTTTTCCAAACCGTGTCGTATGCCTCTTCTATATCCAATATAGCTAATCCTGTTTTTTGTTTCCTGTTGAACTTAATTTTCGTATCGCTGATTATTCTTGCCAGTTGTAGTTCGCAATTTCTTCCTCTTCTAAATCCGAACTGGTCTTCTTGGATAATTCTTCTTCTATCAGCATGTTTTGTCAGTCTCTTGAAGATTATTTTTTCTAGTATTTTTCCCATCGTTTCTAGGAGAGAAATAGGCCTATAGTTTTCCGGTCTTCTTTCGTCTTTCCTGGGTTTTAGGAGGGGAATAATTTTTGCGTGTTTCCAGTTGCTTGGAAAGTGTCCTTTTTCCAAGCAAAATTTGTAGATGTAGTAGAGTTGGACAATTATCTTCTTTGGAAGTTCCTTTAGTGTGATGTTGTGGATTCCTTCATGTCCTGGGGCTCTGCTTCCTTTAAGTTTCCTGATGATTCTTCCTACTTCGTATGGGCTGGTGTAATCTTCTTCTTCTATTTGGAATTCGTTTCTTCTTTTTATTCTGTTGTATTCTTCTTCTACTTCTTGTCTTGTTCTTGCATCTGACATGTTTTGGTTTTGTCTATGCGTAGCTGCCAATCTTCTTGCTATTGCATCCACTTTTCCTTGTGTTTCGAAGTGAGTTCCTTCTTCGTCGATGATTTGTGGCATCTTTTGTTTCCCTCTTCTTTTGGCTTTCAGCATTTTCCAGACGTTTCCATGTTGTTCTTCAGCTTTCCTAATGTTGTTATGCCACTGGTTTTCAGTAAGACTCCTCAGTCTTGTTTCTCTTATTTCTTCTGATAGTACGTCTCCGTAGTCCTTGAATTCCTGTCTTCTTGTTCTTTGGAATGCTCTTCTGGCCTTATTCCTGTCCTTGATGATGTCCTGAAGTTCCGTAGAGATAATTAGTCCTGACACCCGTTCTTACACTGTGTAGCAGCTTTTATACCCTTAGCAACGGTCGCCATGTTGCCGAATGCCTTAAGCGCTAATGCGTTTAATGCCGGTAATGCGTTTTTTAATTTCGATGGTTTCACAGATAATTCTCGATTTTAAGGAGTGGATAGAAGCGATTTTTAACAACTGGCAACGTCGCATTCATATTTGAAAATATTTAAGATTTTTTTTTCTACTCTCTTACTAGTAAATTGTATATTACCTACTATTTGAATGCTAAGTAAATGCATCATAACAGATACTGACACGTAATGGCTAGCACTTAATAAAAAAAATTACGCTTCAGTTTTATAAAAATGTGTACCTAATATCACATAGGCCTCGTAAGTCAGTTGGTCGAGTTACCATGGAAACGAATCAACAGTCGTTATTTTGACAGATTAAAAATTATTAATCTGTCAGTGTAAATATAGTGGTAATTTAATTTTTATTTTTATAAACGAAAATAATCGTAGAAAAAGTATAGTACACAACTTGAGTTGTAAGCTTATTACATGCTTGTAAAATTACTGGACATACCGCTACGCGGCTCGCGCTCAACTTTTATACTCGCATGTAATAAGCTTCTTACAACTCTCGTTATATAATATACTATTTTATCTGTTGCCAAAACAACTAGAATGTTTGATAGTCGTTTGTTTTTAATGCAATAAAATGTTTCTAAAACTTACTTCTAGGAAACATTTTGCCATTTTTTGCGCTGCAGAGAGTTTATTTTCTTATATTATTTTCCGGGTCCGTGGATGCAAGGGCATGTTTTCTCATTTACGAATGATATACAGTTTAAAAGCTGTTTCCTTGTCGTGAAAGTTTTGTAGAAAGTGAGATCATTCCCGCCACTATCGATGCGTTAAGCTGTCGAAGTTACCTACAACAGTTTAAAAGTAAATCTACTCCCTCCAATTTTAAATGATCTTCATACTAAAACACCTCGTATTCTCTGCCTCCATGAGCCTCCCTATCGATTGAGCTTATGTTTGTGTTAGCCGTATTCCAGGAATATTTAGATGGCTCGAGAAAAGTAATGGATTTTCGGCGGATATATGTTCAAGTTCAGCTTCGAAATTATGCAGGGCAAGATAAACTTACCTGAATAATAGAGCCGTAGAGCGGAGCAAAAGGTTTTAAAAGTTGTTACGAAAAAATCTCTGCCTTATATAGCTTCCATACGTGTATACAAAAAAAAAGTTTTGTCGTACAAAGGAGGCACTTAAAAAGTTTTTTCAATTCAACTTGTTTGTATGTTTTTATTGTTAGAAATATGTGTTATGTCGAAACCAATAATTGTTGTCATCAGTATTGAATTGTAACTATGAGATAAATAATGTTAAGAAATATACGGAGAAATTTTTACAATTTATATCGTAAAACATGATAACTTATAAAAATTCTACTAAAAGGAAAATGCATACTAGAACTGGGAGGTTTTTCACAAAATCGCATAAATTAACTTTACAAAAATTTTCAGGAGACGTAAAAACGTGCTGCTGCTGTTCAGAGAACGTAATCCATTAAGGTTAGATTTAGACAAATAAAACGTTAATTAACATTATTTTTATATATATACATTCGGTTTTATAATGTCTTACGACGTTGTCCGACTCCCAACCGCCACTGTATTCGGTCTTGAGTTAGGTCTTCGTCCAGATTTTGAGCGCTAATCGCTTTCCTAACTCCCAGGTTCCAGCTCTGTGGTGGTCTTCCTCGTTTCCTCTTCTCTGGGGGTTGCCACATCATCGTTTTTTTAGGCAATCTTTCGTTTCCCATTCGGCTCACATGTCCATACCATATGAGCTGTTTTCTCTCAATATCCTCAACTATAGTGCCCTCTATACCCATTTGTTGTTTTATTACTTCATTCCGTATTCTGTCGGCTCTTGATATTCTCATCGATCTTCTGATGGCATCCATTTCCGTGGCTTCGACCTTTTTCTTATATTTCTCGGTTATTCTCCATGTCTCAGCTCCATAAAGTAGGCTAGTTTTAACCATTGTCTCATAGATGTTCCATTTTTTTTTCTTTGATATTTCTTTACTCCATAGAACTCCGTTCAAACATGCTATAGCTCTTCGTGCTTGTACAATTCGATGTTCTATTTCTCGTTCGTCTTTTCCACTACGGTCGAAGATGACGCCCAGGTATTTATATTCGTCACATGGATTTACTTTTTGATTGTCATCGATATCGAGTTGTTCTGCTTCAGCTCCAATTGAGAGGTATTTTGTCTTTTCTAAATTGATATTTAATCCCCATTTCTGGTATTCTTCAATTAGTTTTCTAAGCATGTATTCCATGTCGTCTTTGTCATTTGAGATCACCACCTGATCATCTGCAAACTGTAAAGTATATATGTAATCCTGAATTATTTTTATTGACTTGCATTAAAAAAATATAGCCATGTATTTTTTTACAATGCTTCTAAAAGTTTCTGTTTGACTATCGAACCTATAGTTGGCGCAGAATTTTATTTTTATTGAAGTATGTCGGTCCGTTGTTTTGATTTTTTTAATAATAAGGCGTTTAGTTTGGCTAGATTAGCTTTTGATATTGTATATCACATAGGCTTGTCCCAGTTTCTGTACAGAGCCAAACTCCTCGTAAATAGAAGCATGCTCTTCCCTCGAAATGATAGTATCAGTTTTTTTTCAAGCGCTTCTCCAGACGGCCAAAAGCTCGATCAGCTAAAAAAAACTGTGGCCACGAGTCGGAAAGGTTATATGAGTTTTCTGTACATTCTCTGGAGCCTCATTATTAAGCCAATGGCACAAAACATGTACAATATGAGCATTTTTATTTTGGCCAGCCCAACCATTACAAAACAACGATAATACAGAAAAAGACAAAAGATATTAGCGTCTTGACTGATGGAAAAGTGCATATCCGATTTCATTTGCTCTTATGCTTTCCTGCGTTTGATTCCACGTATAAAATGTTGGTGCCTTTGAGTCTATAGGCACACAGCAAAATGTATAGAATACAATTTGTAGACGAGAAAAGGCATCGCCGATTGAAGTTTTAGGGAGTGGGTGCACTTGTTGCAGATCAAAAACAAAACTATAAGTATTACTGGGAATTTCCTTCATTAGTTTGTAAAACGCATCCGCCCTCAGCTTGTGAATATAAAGTTCATTCATTGGACTAATTCTTTGAACTGAGCCGTGAGCGTTTTGTTAAATAAGATATTTAAGACAAAAGCACGTAGCGCATGCGTCTATAGCTGGAGAGGAAAATCCAACAACTGCAACTGTATTCGCAGCATCAGATACTAATATCGATAAAGATGATGATATAAAAATGTACCTAGAAACTCCATGTCAACTCTCTCTTCCTCTAACAACATTTACTCCGACAGAGGTTCGAGAACAAATAAAAATGCTAAATCCTAAGAAAGCTCCTGGCTATGATCTGATAACAGGGAAATTACTTTAGATAGGCGAGCGGTTTACCCCTCAAAAACGCTTAGAAACAGAATATACCTACTAATTTTTTTGCATTTCTAATGTACCAAACCTTTTTTATTCTATTCTATATATTTTTCCAAGATGAAATGTATTTTTTTAAATTTTTACAAGTGGGCCGGCAATTGTTATTAACAAATAACTTATACACAAAAGCAATTTCACCTAATTGCTTCGGAATAAATTTTTTTTAGGTGTATCTCATCAAAGTACACACTTTTTCTTTCTTTATTTTCGAAAAATACTTCCTTTTTGAGTTATTTGCTTTTTTTTTGAAAAAAATGCCTTAATTAGTGATTTTTGGGATTTTTTTTCTAAAAAACTACTAAATGAATTGCAATTCTACAAATAGCTTTATAATCTTTAAACCGTCGAGTACAAGTTAGAATATTTTGACAAGGATAATTTTTTTCTATCTTGCTAAAAACGTGGACCCAAATATTTCGAATATGCCTTTCGAGCAGTCTACCGCTAAGGGTGTACAGCGGTTGCGGCGATACAGGCGTGCGGCGCGTAGAAATATTTGTTTAGATTTAAAAAATTAATTTAATACAAATATTTTATATTTTATATTTTAATACAATTTATTAAAAAAAAAGATATTTATAATTATTTTTATATAGACATATTATAATTAAAATAATTAAAATTAATTTTTTACAATGCTATAATAATGTAATCTTTCTTTTAATATACGTGGTGACTCTATTATTGAATGTTTTATTACAGTGAAATACATTAAGCAATATATAATCAATTTTCATTGAAAAATATAATAAAATAAAAATATAGTATTATTTATACATCGTTTTCATTGTCAATAATTTGAAAATTTTCGTCAACAGCAAGAGGATTTCCATCTAATAAGCTGATTTCATTGTCTTCAATAAAGTCGTCTTTAACATTTTTACAATTCTCTGGTGTACATGTACATACTGCGCAGCATTCTAAATTATAGGAAATACAATTACAATTTTTCTTAGAACATTTTCTGGTACATGAGCAGAAATACTTTTGTAAAATATCTAAACTAGTTTCGCCTTCAAAATAATTAAAATCGAAACAATTCTTTTCCATTGTCTAACCATGGGTTAATGGATCAAGAGATGAAATAATATTGTTTTTTGCTTGAATCCATTCATTTATTTGCCACTTTGCACTTAAGTAATGTTGTAATAATGCTGGTTTCGAAGGTGGTAATTTTTCATTAGATGCATTTTTTTTAATGCAATATTATATCTTAATTCATTTATGGATTCATGATATTTTTTAAACTTATTTTGAGGGTCATACAGTGTAGATAAAAATAGAGTCAAAACTGTAAGTCCTTCATCTAAAGGTAAAGTCGGCAAATTTCTTAATTTTTCCAATTGACTATCAGTTAATTTCTGCAAAGCTTTATAAGCCTTCTTTTTTCCCATATCATAAAATGAACTTGTGGTATCACAACCTACAGCACCTCAACCGTTGTACACGCTTAGCGGGATACTCTCGAAAGGCATATTCGAAATATTTGGGTCCACGTTTTTAGCGAGATAGAAACCATTTATCCTTGTCAAAATATTCCAACTTATACTCGACGGTTTAAAGATTATAAAGCTATTTGTAAAATTGGAATTCATTTAGTAGTTTTTTAGAAAAAAAAATCCCAATAGTCACTAATTAATGCATTTTTTCAACAAAAAAATGCAAATAACTTGAAAAGGAAGCATTTTTCGAAAAATTATCAAGAGATAAAAAGTGTTTATTTTGACGAGATACAAGTTATTTGTTAATAACAATTGCCGGCCCACTTGTAAAAATTTACAAAAAATACATTTCATCTTGGAAAAATATATAGAATCGAATAAAAAAGATTTGGTGCATTAGAAATGCAAAAATAATTTTAGTAGGTTGATGCTCTGCTTATTGGGCTAAACCGCTCGCCTAAGAAGGTTCCTAAAAAAGCAGTGGTGCTATTAACAATAATATAGAACAGCATACCACGTGTTCGATACTTTCCATTACAATGTAAATTTGCTCAAGTTACTATGATTTCGAAGCCTGGCAAGCCCGCAACGCAAGCAATTGCCCTATAGCCCTACTTCCAATCATGTCAAAAGTATTAGAAAGGCTACTATTACATAAAATCGAGCAAATTATTTCCATAAACGAAATTATACCACAACATTAATTAGGATTTAGACGTGAACACTCAACCATCCAACAATGCCACAGAATAGTAAATATAATTAAAACAACTCTCGAAGAGAGAAAGTTTTGCGCTGGAGTGTTTCTAGATATACAACAGGCATTTGATAGAGTATGGCATGAAGGTCTCCTCTACAAACTGAAATTACACCTAACAGACTAACTCTTCTTTATACTGAAATCATATCTTACTAACCGTTACTTCAACGGTCAAAATTGTAGACTGTTACTCAAATTACCTCATCATACAATCTAGCGTACCTCAGGGTAGCATTTTAGTCCCATTTCTGTATCTGATATTTACAGCAGACGTTCCAATTAGCAGGAGACATGAAAATCTTGGCAGTGGATATCGACCCTAATGTCCACATGTTCACAAATTTATATTAATATTACTTTCATTTATATAAAACCAGTTGTCAAATATTTGGGATTTCACCTGAATGAAAAACTTACATGGACAACGCACATTAAAATTAAACGGAAACAACTAGATTAGCTAGAATAGAAGCTAAAAAATATAAACTGGCTATTTAAGAAAGGTCTCAGTTATCTCTTGAAAATAAACTGCTTCTGTACAAAACTTTACTTATACCAGTTTGGGTATATGGAATGGAACTATGAAACTGTAGTAAACCTTCAAATAATCACTCAATAAAATATAAAAATTGCACCACTGATCACAACAAGGAACTGATACAGTATTGTGCGAATTAATGGAATCATTATGACATTTTTCAATATTCACAGTTGGCAACACTGTCCACACATTTACAACTGACCAAACATTGAAATCGTAACCTTACTTTCCTCTGCCAATAATTTGAGGATGTTTTAGGACATTTCGCACCAAGTTTGTGTTGTTTTGTACTATTTTGTGTTGTTTTCGGCAATTACTGAGTTTGTTTCGTTTAATTACATCATGGATATTACGCATAGGAAGCGTGAAAAGACTATCACGTTAAGAAAACACACTTCTATGTCACAAGGAGAAATCGTAAGAACGTGTGGAGTGAGTCAGGGGGTACTAAACGAGAAACGGGATCAATGTGTGTGAAAAGGTTAAGAAAATAATCAATAATCGATAAAGTGAAAGAAAGAGAAAAACCAGACCAGAAGATACAAGACGTTTATTCATAAGAGCAAATTGGACCAAAGGAAAACAAGCCAAGAGCTCCAACAAGATCTAGCAGCATCAGATGTAGTTATTTATGACCCAACTGTTTGGAAAATACTTTTAAAGAATGGTAGAAGGGCAATACGTCCACAAAAAAAACAGCTTTTAACTAAACAAATGAAGAAACAAAGGTTATTCTGGGCCAAAAGTTCTATTTACAGATGAAACTTACTTTATAGTTCAGGGACAGCGATCGAAATTCGTCAGGAAGTCTGACAATGAACACCCCATACTATCTCATATTGATCAAACCGTAAAACATCCAGTCAAAAATCCAGAGTTGGATCTTTGGTACCAATTAAAGGTATGATGAACAGTCAAAAACAAAAATCCATTTTGGAACAGCGTTTGGATACAGAACTCCAAAAAGTCTGCCCCAAGGAGGAGCGATTCTTCGACAGGACGCTCCCTGTCACAAGTCAAAGTAAATGATGGAATTTTACAAAAACAAGAAGATTAATGTTTTAGATTGGCCCGGTAATTCGCCAGACCTCAACCTCATTGAAAACTTATGGGCCATTTGCAAAGCTAGACTGCGCAAAATTTACTGTACTACAAAAATCAAAAATGATAGAAGCGGCCATTCATGTTTTGTTTCGAGATGAAAGTATATCTGTGAACTGTCACAAGTTTACCTTTATACTTTTGTCAAAATATAATTGTTTTCTAAATAAACTATTTTTTTATTAAAACAGCCTATGATTCCATTAATTCGCACAGTACTGTAATTAACTTATTCACTCAACCACCTGCCGAAAGAAGATTGAAGAGAGTATGGCCAGAAGACCTACCGCAATAATACTTGGAGAACCGTCACTGGACGGTTCCTAACTCACGTTAATTTACTTAAAAACTATTTACTTATTACTCTGTGTATAGAGTAGAATCTAAACATGCAATGTGACCATAAAAAATATATATTAGTAATACTGAATTAATTTGGTTTATCGTGATAATAAAATATTAAATGCATTCGTTTTTAATTAAAGCAATTTTTAATTTTTTTAAAATTTTTTTCAGGTGAAGTCGGCAAAGAAATGTATATAGTAAATAGAGGCCGATTACAGGTAGTGGCCGATAACGGCAGAACCGTATTAGCCACTTTAAAAGCTGGTAGTTATTTTGGAGAAATTTCGATATTGAATATGGGCACGGCAGGTAAACACCTTGGTAAATATCAGCAGGCAGGCCAAAACGAGATTTTGGGTGTTATTAATATCTATATATTTACTATCCATATTTTAATATTTCTCACTTCTTTTACCTCTGCATGTTACAACCCACGTGTTATGGAAATATCCTGCCTGGCTTGTATTTGTCCAACCTTTTGCTATTTTAATAACGATTTAAATATAATTCTTTAAGAAATTCGCAAATTAAATATTTATTTAAAAAATTATAATGTCAATCAGCTGTCATTTAAGAAAACCAGCTTTTAAAAAAAAAGAGCTGAACTGACGTCTATAGTGCCCAGAAACTGTACAAGAAAATTATGAATTATTACTATTTATCTTACATAACTTATGTGTCATTGTCTATTAACGTATCATCATCATCATTCTGGTTTTAAAACCCTGCGTGGATCCTAGTCTTCTCAAGAGTTTCTCCCCAGCCGTCCCTATCCATCGCCTTCATCCGTCAAGCACGTATTTTCATACTTGTCATGTCTTCATCGATGTTGTCAAGGAACTCTGTTCTGGGTCTTTCTCTTCTTCTCTGACCAATGGGTCTATTAAGTAGCCTTTTATTAGCTGGGTCATTTTGTTCTATTCGCATTACATGCCCTATCCAGCCTAGACATCCTATCTTAATATGTTTTACGATATCAGATTCCTGGTATATTCTATAAAGTTCGAAGTTGTATCGTCTTCTCCACACTCCAGTGTCATTCACTGCTCCATAAATTCGCCTTAATACTTTTCTTTCGAAACATCCTAACATGTAATTGATGGATTCGACCGTTACTTGATGGAAATTCATTTTATGTAACAATAAAACACTGAAAACTTTATTTTCAAACTTCCACAAAATTTATTTTAACTCATATCACTACAGCTGTTTCGGCTGATTGCCTTTCTCAAGTGATCTAGTTTTGGCTTGCGTTTACACTTTATAGTCTCTAATGAAATAGATTGAGAAGGGGGGAACTTGTCTCAAGTTGGTCATTCAGAATTATATCTATCTGTGTTTTTTAATTTGTTGATTTCCGTAGATTCTAACAAAGATAGCTTAAGGCCTTTACTTTGAATGTGAAGAATTTTAAATTTGTCATTAAAAGAATGATTATGATCTAGAAGGTGAAGTGCGTAAGTAAAATCTATTTTTTATTATTGAAAGCCCTTTGATGTTCTGCTATTCGTTTATTAAAGTTTCTACCAGTTTGACCGATGTAACTTTTTGGACAGTCACCACATTTAAGTTTGTAGACACTACTATGTAAGTGTATTTTATTTTGGCTCTTGTTGTTTTTAATATATCTGCCTAGGTTGTTATTTGTTCGGAAAGCTGGTGTTAGTCGTTTCTTTTTTATGTGTTTGGCTATTTTAGTTGATATTTTGCCTGTATATGTAATCGAGCACACGGTACTGGGTTTTTTCTTTGGTGGTGGAAATACTAATTTCAGGGCTTTCTTGTGTAGTTTTTGATTTAACATTTTATTAATTGTTTGTCCGTTCTATCCGTTGTTTACTGCTATTTGCTTAATTATATTTAATTCTGCCTCAAAGTTGTATTTTGACATCGGAACTTCTGTTAATCTATGTAACATACTATGATATGCTGCCAGTTTATGTTGTATTGGATGGGATGATAACTTGTGTATAGTCGTGTCAGTATGGGTAGGTTTATGAAATATGGAGAAGTCATGTTTGTTTTTAAGTCTGATAATTTTTAAATCTAAAAAATTTATGAATTGATTTTATTCTATTTCTATTGTAAATTTAATACGACTATTAGGTGAATTAATATACGATAAAAATTTATCGAGGTGCCTGTTAGTTCCAGTGAAACATACTAATACGTCGTCTACGTATCTTCACCAATATAAAAACTGTTTACAACTGTTTAAATACGGGATGTTTTGAAATTTTTGTCTCTAGATGATCCATAAAAATATCTGATAGCAATGAGCCTAGAGGATTGCCCATTATAAGATCTACACTGTAATTTGTACTATTTGTACTATTTGTAATATTTGTACTCAAACTTCAAGAAGATGTAAAATTTCAGATTTTTGATAATTATTGGATTTGTACTATTTTGGTCTAAAAGGTTTTTTACTAGAATAAAAGTTTCTGTATGAGGGATACTGAGAAAAAGATTTTTTACATCAAATGAAATTAATCTGGAGTTGTTAGGTAATTGAAAATGTTGTATTTTATTAACTACTTCTATTGAATTTTTTATGGTAAATTTAGGTGAAAATTTAGTGTGTTCTAAAATAATCTCTAACAGTTTTTTTGAGAAATACCTCAATATCATGAACCTACAGCCTCCTTAATTATACTCTTTCATTAAACTACACAAACGGAATGACCCAATAGGACCTGTAGTTTCATTTTATACAGCTCCGTCATGTAAACTTTCAAAAACACATTTTCATTTTAGAACACACTAAATGTTCACCTAAATTTACCATAAAAAATACAATAGAAATAGCTAATACAATACAACATTTTCAATTACCTAACAACTCCAGATTAATTTCATTTGACGTTAAAAAATCTTTTTCCTAGTATCCCTCCTACAGAAACTTTTATTCTAGTAAAAAACCTTTTAGACCAAAATAGTACAAATCCAATAATTACATCTGAACTTTTACATCTTATTGAAGTTTGCATAAACCAGGACTACTTTGAACTTAATAATCAAATATATACAAATAACAGCGCAGGACTTATAATGGGCAATACTCTAAGCACATTGCTATCAGATATTATTATGGATCATCTAGAGACAAAGCTTTCAAAGCATCCCGTATTTAAACAATTTTTATATTGGTGGAGATACGAAGACGACGTACTAGTATGTTTTACTGGAACTAACAGGCAACTCGACCAATTTTTATCGTATATT
Source organism: Diabrotica balteata (assembly GCA_918026665.1). NCBI lineage: Eukaryota > Metazoa > Arthropoda > Insecta > Coleoptera > Chrysomelidae > Diabrotica > Diabrotica balteata. The sequence goes on along the minus strand of OU898276.1, from coordinate 28,504,362 downwards.
AATTCCCTTCATAGTCATATTGAATTTATAATAGAATTAGAACAAAATCAATCCACAAATTTTTTAAATTTAAAAATTATCAGACTTAAAAACAAACATGAATTCTCCATATTTCACAAACCTACCCATACTGACACGACTATACACATTTCATAAGCCCATCCAACACAACTTAAACCGGCAGCATATCATAGTATGTTACATAGATTAACAGAAATTCCGATGTCAAAATACAATTTTGAGACAGAATTAAATATAATTAAGCAAATAGCAGTAAACAACGGATACAACGAACAAACAATTAATAAAATGTTAAATCAAAAACTACACAAGAAAGCCCTGAAATGAGTATTTCCACCACAAGTGAAAAAACCCAGTACCTTCTGCTCGATTACTTATACAGGCAAAATATCAACTAAAATAGCCAAACACATAAAAAAGAAAGGAATAACACCAGCTTTCTGAACAAATAGCAACCTAGGAAAATATATTAAAAACAACAAGAGCCAAAATAAAAAACATTTACATAGTGATGTATACAAACTTAAATGTGGCGACTGCCCAAAAACTTACATCGGCCAAACTGGTAGAAATTTTAATGAACGAATAACAGAACATAAAAGGGCTTTCAATAATAGAAAAACAGATTCTATATACGCACTTCACCTTCTAGATCACAATTATTCTTTTAATGGCGAATTTAATATTCTTCACATTCAAAATAAAGGCCTTAAGCTATCCTTGTTAGAATCTATGGAAATCAACAAACTAAAAAACACAGATATAATTCTGAATGGTTAACTTGAGACAAACAGTTCTCTCCTCCTCAACCTATTTCATTAGAGACTATAAAGTGTAAACGCAAGTCAAAAATAGATCACTTGAGAAAGGCAATCAGCCGAAACAGCTGTAGTGATAAGAGTTAAAATAAATTTTGTGGAAGTTGAAAACAAAGTTTTTAGTGTTTTATTGTTACATCCTAATATGTTTTTATTATTTTTTGTTAGAGTCCAAGCCTCTGAACCATATGTTAGAACTAGGAGTATTATTGTTTTGTAGAGTTTTTTTGTATTTCTTGATATAATTGTGTATTTAAGGGGAAGATTGAGCCCAAAATAGCATCTGTTGGGCATGCGTGCAAATTCTGCAGTTTCTCTCCGTAGTATTATTTTCAGTGTTAAGCAGCGCTCTTAGGTATACAAATTTGTTGACTGCTTCGATGACGTTGTTTTCTATATCAAGTAGTCGTAGGAGTTGTGGTTGCGAGCTTATTTTCATATACTATATTTTGTTGGTCTTTATTATTAAACCCATTTTTGTACCTGATTCCTTTAATGCTACATATGCCTCTCGTTCAGCGTTTTCCGCTCTCCCAACAATATTGATATCAACAGTATAGGCCAGGATTTGCTCTGATTTATTATAGATCGAACCAGTGGTTGCAATTTTTGACATACGTATTACTTTTTCTAGAGCCAAATTGAGTCCCTCTGAATTCGTACTCTAGATTCAACTTTTTCAAGAGTTAGTTTTCAACTGATATGGTATTCCTAGCTCTTTCATTGCTTTGAACATTTCTCTTCTATTCACAGAGTGCTAGGCTGCTCTATCAACTTAATATCCTAACTCAATATTCCAGGGAAAAAGATTTTCGTAATCCTGGCCCCGCCAGGTAATCGACAGTTGTTTTGAGTAATCGGGATTTCCATAACAAGATGATTGGAGGCATTTGAAATGTGGTGCTACCGACGTATGTTCAGTGTCTCATATATACACCACACAAGTAATATAACTATTCTACAAAGGCTAAGAAAAGACAAAGAAATTATTAACACCATGAAAACAGAAAATTGGCTTACTTCGGCCACATCATGCGTAATGATAAATACCGACTTCTACAGTTGATTCTACAGGGCAAGATTGTGGTAAGAGAGGCCCTGGACGTAGACTTCGAGCTGCTGTGAATAAGATAAGATGTGTCAATGTGGTCGCCAACATCTCTAGAAGATAACAAGACCCTATATGTCTTCTGCAGTCGATTTTTTGAACATTTTTTTAATTCACGGCAGCTATGTTTATAACAATTAAGAGATCTAATTAGCGTCATTTGAAAGAACATACATTACAGTTTGAAGGAATCAAATTTAAAAAGAATTGCCTTTTTCTTCTTTTATTTTCATGACTGTTATCGATCATTGGCTATCATGTTGGCTACCATATTCTCTATCGTGACTTTATTGACAGCAGCTCTAAGTAACGATGTAGTCGATTTTCCATACCATTGCCTTAGATTTTTCAGCCATGATGTTCTTCTTCTACCAGAACCACGATTACCTTGGATCTTTCCCTGAATGATCAAATGTAAAAGATCATATTTTTCAGGGTGTCTCATAATCTGACCGAAGTATTCCAGCTTGCGTTTCTTTATTATATTGACCAGTTGTTTTGTTTGGCTCAGCCGTCTAAGGACGTCCTCATTTTTAGCTCTGTCGACCCAGCTTATTTTCAGTAGTCGTCTGTATACCCACATCTCAAAGGCTGTCAAGCGTTTAAGGATAGCCTCAGTTAGAGTCCACGCTTCCACTCCATACAGCAGGACAGGAAAGATGTAGAAAGATGTCTTTCGAACTTTAAGGTCAATGCTAAGATCGTGACTGCAAAGTACGTTTCTCATTTTTACAAAGTCAGCTCGGGTTGTTCTATTCAGTTTTTAATTTTTGCGGTTGGATCCCAGCTCTCATTGATATTACTGCCCAGATACACGAGTTTCTCTACTCTGTCATCTCAGTACGAGATGCCACTGAGTGTGGCATCTCCGACTTTTATACCGTGATCCCGTATATAATTTTGTTTGCTAATTATCATATATTTAGTTTTCTTAACGTTGAGTTTTAAACCATACTGATCACAAGTGTGTTTTATTTTGTTCATTATATTTTGAAGGTCTTCTCCGCAATTAGCAAGGACTAAGGTATCGTCGGCATATCTAATATTGTTGACGATTACTTCATTCACAATAATACCTTCGGTTGTCTCCATTAGGGCTTCCTTAAATATTTCCTCCGAATATAAGTTAAAAAGTAAAGGCGACAATATACAGCCTTGTCTCACTCCTCTTGTTATATTTATTTCATCTGACAGTTCTTGTTCAACCTTTATTCTTGCCACTTGATGCCAGTATAGATTTGTAATTATTCGCAGATCTGTATCGTCTAATCCAGCTGTTTCCAATATTTCTAGCATTTTGTTATGTCGGATTTTGTCAAAAGCCTTTTCAAAATCTTTTGCACAAATATACACATTTTAATTTATGATTTATATCTATTCTTTGAAAAAATTGCCATTCTACAGAATCTTCTACAAAGCTTCGAAATGTGGTCATCGGCAGGCTTTGAAACTCGCGAGAGCGTTAGAGAGGAAAGGAGCTATTGTTGTTTATGGATTTCGATGATTTTTTTTTAATTTGTATGTACTTTTTGCATACACCACCAATATACATATTTATTATATTAAGATTGCATAGATCCCAGTTTTTGTTTCTTGCTTATTGATTTAGTTTAAAAGGCAACAATCGTACACAAATTATTGATCTAAAATTAACATATATATTTAATTTGTGAATTTTTGTTAAAAATGCCATTAAAAACGATTTTAATATTATTCGCCTGTACTTATTTCTTTAAAATATTTTTCTAAAAAGATAAATATTAATATTATTCTCAGCTTTCAAAAAATAATTAAAAATCAACAGCATTGGTGGTGCATCAGTTTGGGATCACTAACTAAAATTCGTAATATGATTTCCCAAGTTTTGGGGAAATTTTTGAATAAATTTGTAAAATATGCATAAAATGAAATAAAAACACGATCAAGTGTTCTAATTTTGTTAAAATTATAAGAAAGTTAGACTTTTTTCTAAATTAAAGATTTTTTCTTTCGAAGATTATTTTAAAAGTTAATCAATATTATTGATAGCTAAAAGACCACGGCATGAAAGTTGATGGTCTATACTTAGTGCTTCTAGGTCTTCTAGGTAGCTTCTAGATATGTGATCCAATGAGATCGTCGGTCACGCTGGGTGAACAAATCAAGCTAGATGCATAAGAAGAGCAAAGGAGAAGTATTGGAGCTAACCAGAAAAAAGATTACATAGAAAAAAAGGAAAGCAATTTAAAGAAATCAGATAGAAAACAGAATTGCTAAGGAATCAAAACAAAACTCGAAAGTTCTATAGAAATGTAAACAAAATGAATAAAGAGTTTAATTTAAGGAAAATTATAAACTTTTGGATAATTTTTGACAAATCTTTCGAGCATCTAATAACTGGATTCAGCATTCATACTCTGAGGGCGAGACGAGTAACCCAAAAGGTAAAGCAAATACAACTACACGCTATCTCTCTCGCAGCTGGTGCTGATTTATCGGTCTCAAACTCCTATATTTTCCTGTAAAAAAGTTGCAAGAGAGATAGCATGTATTTATATCTGCTCTCTTTGTCGGCAAACGTCTCGCACTCAAAGTATTTAAGTCACTGAAAGTCTGCCTCTAGTTAGTATAACCTTGAAGGGATAAATCATAGCGTTTTTAAATAATTTTCAAAAAAATCGTAAATTTTGGTCAGCTTGTCTCTAATTTGCACAAAAATACATAAATTTAGTAAAGTAATCCTGAGTAGATGCACCATCATTAGTAATTACATTTAATATAACTCTATTCCACCCCAAAATAAACCCGTATTTTATCTCTAAGTGATGTATATTTAATATCTGTAGTAATATATGTATATCCATTCTGTATATTACTTTTGCCAGCCAAGCATGTTTTAAGACACCTCTTTTTAATATCTTATAGGTTGGCTTTTCCCCTTTCTTTCGTTCGGCTTGAACCTTGAATGTTTATGTAAGGTAGTTATGTAAACAACACATTGTGGAATAAGTTTAAACCCGAAATATCTGCTAAATAGCACCGACGAGTATAACTAAAATGTAGTAAAATTTAAAACCAAAATAAAAAGCAATAAACACAACACCACACATCTTAAATATTTTTTGGGATTATTGTTACCTTTACTTTTACCATTTTGTACACTGGTCCAAGATAGCGAAGAATAATGTGCTATTGATGATAGAAAAGAAAGGACGTTTATTCTTCAGATAAATTTTTTTTAAAACATTTATCGGATTTTTTTAAAACAATTTTGATTGAAATCAAGATGCTAAGGTGGCAGTCCTAAGTAAAAGGGCTATGACTGTTCGGGATATTTCCCCATTCTGTTCGTTTTTTGAGCTTTTTGTGGTGGAGGCGCGACGGCTTATCGGATCGTGACGTGCAAGGTATCGATGGAAAGTGGAGGTGATAACGAATATGTTAAGACAAAAATTAAACGCAAAGACTTTGTCAAAACGGCATTATATCGTGTCTCCGTTGTTATTGGTTGGATCGTGACGTGTGAGGTATCGTCGGAAAGAGAAGGGAGTGAATGAAATGAATACGTTAACACAAAAAACAAAGATGGCTGAGTATAGCCAAAAGAACATTAAGCTTGTAACATCTAAACTGCTCAACGTGTAACAACGTACAAGGTACTGTTGGAAAGCGGAAGAAATATCGAATATGTAATTGCAAAAACCAAAGATGGTAGAATTACCAAAACGGCACTATATTTGATCTTCGTTGTTATTGATCGTATTTTAGTATAGGATCCTGGACACACATATAAAAAGCACGGAAAACGGAAAGTCTACTTTGGACAGTGGAGTCCTGTGGTGGACATTTAAGTCAACCTTAGACGAAAATTCAATAATAATTAAATGGGTTAATTATCTGTTAGACATTATACAGTCTAGCTTGAACTAAGCTATTCTAAAAAAATTCCAATGATTACCACATTCAAAAAGTGTTTTCTTGTTATGAAATAAAATACCAAAATGTTACGTATTGTTTATTAAAAAATTATAATAGCTCTAGCAATTTTAAAATAGCTCCTCTTTGCAGTTCGGCCTTTTTATGACAACAGCAAATCAAATACCATTTTACATTAGAAGCACATACTAGAAGAGAAAAGTTACTCTCATTTAAGATTAAATGATACCATTCTCTTGGGCACTCTTCGTAGTCCTTTGCCATATCCTCTGGCGAAAGAGCATTAATGTCGTTGATACTTAAAAGATCCATATAGTCACTTGTTGGTGGTAAAACGTGTAGTTTGGACGTAAAAACGTGACATTTTGACGTGACGCTTTTACGTCAAAACCATCTTAATGAAGCATACGTGAAATATTCAATTATGGCGGGGGAAGCTGTACTGGCAGATAAATTTAACAACTTCGTAAGGACTCTTTTAGTCTAGTGAGACAGTTTTCAGTGTTCAGTTCTTTGTTCTTAAGCATTTAGTTAAAATACGTCTATTTTGTCAAAAAGTGACCATCTGGCTCTTTTGAGTATCAACGACATTAATGCTTTTTTGCCAGAGAATATGGCAAAGGATTACGAAGAGTTCCCAAGAGAATTGTATAATTTACTCTTAAATGAGAGTCACTTTTCTCTTCTAGCATGTGTTCCTAATGTAAAATGGTATTCTATTTGCCGTTATCATTTAGTAACAGACGATAAAAGTACTGCACACAAACACCTTTATTCGTTAATTTACTTTAAGAATGGATCAACAATGTTGGCATGCAAGAAGATAATATAATGTGCAGGGAAAAGACTACATCCAAAAATTATATTTAGAAAAATTATTTGTTTGAATCATTTTTATGGTGTTTTGAGATACATTGTCGAGATGGAGATGGACTTTTGGATAAACCTTACTTTCATAACGAGAGAAAAGTATTTAAATCAGAACGGTTACATTCGAGTGGAAAGTTCTGTGCAGGTATACGTAATAAAATTTCTACCCTAGCGAGAAGAGACGTTAACAATTTAGAACAATATACATCAGAGCATGAACTACACGTAAAATCACCCTGCAAGTGTGAAAAAGGTGAGGAAGGTATTAAAAAAAAAGATGAAGCAACTAAAAATAGAAGAAAATTTTACAAAACTAAACGTGTGATGGCGACACAAAAATCATACAAAGAAAAAATGGTTAAAAAACGTAACATAATTGCTGAACTAATGAATTGAGGTTTAAATAAAAAAACTGAAATGCAGAGAGAAACTATTTTAAAAGTGCTAGAACTATTATAATTTTTTAATAAACAATACGTAACATTTTATTTCATAGCAAAAAAACACTTTTTGAATGTTGTAATAATTGGAATTGTATGTAGAATAGCTCAGTCCAAGCTAGACTGTATTATGTCTAATAAAGAATTGACCCATTTAATAGCAAAAAAGCTTAGTGTCTTTTTTGCTACACGCCGCCACCTTTGTTTTTTGTGTTAACGTATTCGTTACTCCCACCCCTTTCCGACGATACCTCACACGTCACCATCTGACCAATAACAACGGAGATGCGATATAGTGTATATTTAGTGTAACTAGAATGGTAAATTAATTCATCGGTGACGATGATCTTGAATTTCTACATAATCTAGTCCCAACTTTTGTATATCATGCTTTTCCATTAAAATGGGATGAGAGGCTCTGCTTTTTTTTTTAATAAAACCTAAATTAAGAATTTTTTTATCACCATATTATTTATTAATTTTCTTATGTAAGCGATTAACTTTTGATGCTATTCTCTTCGTTGTGTGAAAATTCACAATACTGCAACGAAGTAAAGTCTCGTCAAATGCATGCATTTTAAAATTAAAAGTGAAACTGGAACAAACCATAAAGTGGAGATATCCAGGAGTGGCTAGTATACCTGTTGAATACAAAGCACGTGGTGGTCGCGTGTATTAAGGTATAAAAAATGCTTATTAAAAGCTTAAAACTTTTATTTTAAAGATCTTTTCGGAATAAACTCATTACATCATCAGTTTAATAAAAAGTTGTCAAAAAAACATTGTATGGCCACGTGAAAACACAGTAGAGAACTCCGTATTAAAAAACTATCCTCAAGGTGTTTATAAAGGTAAATGCAATAGACTGTTGATTTGTAGATTACTAAAAACTGAAAATGGGGGCATCTTACATGACCCCCTGTAGTTGGTGAGGTTTTCTAGGGTTAACTCCAGTTAGCCCGAGACTCCAGCACAAATCAGAGGTAATGTAAGTCAATAAAACCTCACCAACTACAGGGGGTCATGTAAGATGCCCCCATTTTCAGTTTTTAGTAATCTACAAATCAACAGTCTATTGCATTTACCTTCATAAACACCTTGAGGATAGTTTTTTAATACGAAGTTCTCTACTATGTTTTCACGTGGCCATACAATGTTTTTTTGACATCTTTTTATTAAACTGATAATGGAATGAGTTTATTCCGAAAAGATCTTCTTTAAAATAAAAGTTTTAAGCTTTTAATAAGCATTTTTTATACCTTAATACACACGACCACCACGTGCTTTGCATGCATTTTAATTTTTGGTGTCCTCGTTCGTTTTGGCGGAGGAGCCAACACTTTTTCTTCAGCATCAACTTTACGCTTCTTACCAGCAATTATTTTTATTGTAAAAAGACTTTAACCTTAAAATTAGATAAGGTCCAAAATAGGAATTATTTTGGGATTTCTACATAAATACCTGTCAATGCAGTAACACGTTCCCGTACTTTCTCTGCAACTATAATGAGCTAGAATGCCGAGAAGCTTTATTTGATCTACCACTTGGAGAAAATTTCCATTCAGAGTAATGGTTGGAAATTGCGAAAACACAAATTAAAAAGCTGAAATAAATGTATAATAGGCTGTTTAATAAGTTTTGCAGTTTAATACTAAACAGGCTATTCTATGGTTTAAAATACACTATTATTTAGTATAGTTTCCCGTCCGTATAGTATTCCGTCCCTGAAGTGAGAATCTTGGAAAGCTGCAAAAATTTTTCCACTGCCGTTACAACCTTATGTCATTTGATAAAAATTGCTTTCTACGCATGAATTTTGTTAGATATTGAACAAACAGAAGTTTGTCAAATCTGCTAATGTCCTGATGAAAGGGGAATTTTTCTTCTGTAAACCTAGTCTTTTTTTACAATTTTTTTTCTTTGGATTATCTAAAGGGTTACAATAATATTTAAATGGTATTGTTTTACCAGTTTTCTAGTAATTAAGAAACAAAACTTTTTTATTTTCCCAAAAAGCTGATGCTAATGCTTCCTTGGTCGATATTTGGGCACGATCTCGTTTCAGAGCAGAAGAACTAGGTTGACACTAGTTGCGGCTAGTCCTAAATGACCACAATTCTATGACACTGACTCTGAAAAATATAGTGATTACTGAAAATATTTTTGTTTTTACTATGTTTTTTTAATATCAATGCATTAATTATATACATTATTTATCATTTACTAATTCAAAAATTTACTAATTAATATTGAAAATCATTTATTTTTGTTTTTGCAACTTGGGCTACTAGGAGACAGGTCATTTGCTCGCGATATTGCTTAAACCATTTATAACTGTGTTTACAAAAAGCTCAAACTTAATATTGGTGATACACAGTTGAAATTCAAGAAATGATTAGGCGCTAATGGTGATCTATTTACTAGAAAGGCAGAATACGCCACAGTTCACTTAAAGACATCCTTGAGAATAAATATATTGATGATAAGCATGTATAAATAATTCTGAATTTTTATTAAAATCAGAAAGTAAGTATAAAAATAAGTCAGATATCAGACTAAATACGACAAGTTAGTAAGATATCAGACAAGTAGAAAACGTCGAGGGAGACAGAAGTATATACTGTCGCCGCTACTCCTTAACGCTTATACAAACACGTTTACGAGGAAGTTCTATCAAACACAAATTGGGAAAAAATCGGCAATTGAAAAGTATCAGCAATAAATAATATTCTGTGATTAACATTTAGCAGTGGTCTTGTAATAAATATAACTTGTTGTATTCACAAGTTATTTTATACATACAGTTCGTCGTTCTATCTTGTTTAATTTATATTATATTTAAATGCAACTAGAGCCCAAATAATTGTAATAAAAATTACATTTTAAGTTTCTTTTTGACATTTCCATTTTGACTTATAATAGCTGAACAGCGGTAATCAAACTGTCTGAGCTGCTAAAGCTTAATGACGAACCACAACATTATGTACCAAAATATTAATGATCATGATGATGTCAAACTAAATATAAACTTCAGAAAGTACACGAAAAAACTAATATCACCAACTATAATTAGTAAAAATTATCACCAACTGGTGATCTATGTAACGTCAAAATAAAGCAGTGTATAATTAGTTGTACTCTACTAGTATATGTACAGTATCACTACATGCAGCTGTGAATGTAATTCATATTTTTACTATATAAACTGAGCGTAAAACTAATAATTATACATTTAATTAATTAAACACAAAAACCAAATTATGTTGGCCTAATTGGAATGAATATTACATGCCCCAATAATAATTTTATACATTTTCTAAATTAAGACTAACAATTAATTAGATTAATTATAAATGACTAGATAGCCATCTACGATAATTATTGTTGACCATATTTTGTTTTATAGATCGTTGAATTAGAAAAACATATTACAAATATTGGTTGTGTTACTGGAATTATTTTGTGGCACCTCGGAGGGATACCAATGACCAAATAATATGTACTAGGGCTAATTGACAGGTTAACAAGCGTAAATCAAAAAACCACTTAATTTATGTTTTAAAAAATGACTTTATTCTTTAGTCGATTTTCCTTTTTATCCAGCGACTATCCAATATAATCTGAACTTGTTCTACGAAAGTTATATAAAATAACTACAATTTTAATTATCTTTTTGTTTAATAAAGATTGCTTTCCGTATGGAAATATTTTGGGGAAGAAAAATAGATGGACGTTAGAGAGAACCAGATTTGATGACTAAATGATGAATGATTAAAGCGTTTATACTTTAAATAATTAACTTTTTTTATGGCACGTGCATTTTCATAGACGTAGATAATTTTTTACCTGCCAAGCAAGTGTTTTTTTTTGCTCATCTTATTCAAAAGATTTTAGAACAGTCTTCAGTTATCGTTTTATACGTCTAAAGATAGAGAGAGAAAAGAAACCACTAACAATTCTTGAAGTTAAAGATGGAGTTAAAAAACTAGCCAGAAATAGCTAGATAATCTCCCAGCTAAGGTGTCCACAATACCATAATGGCATTACAACAGCTTATAAAAGGAATATGGACATCTATAAACAATGATTCTTCTTCTTCTACGGCACTACAGCCCAAAATGAGCCTTGGCCTCCTTTATTTTTTGCCTCCACCCTTGTCTGTCTGTGGCTGCTCTTCTCCATACACGGACTCCTAAAAGTGCTTGTGCGTCGCTGCTTACTGTGTCTTCCCAGCGCTTTCTTGGCTTTCCAACTGGTCTCTTTCCCTGCATTCTGGCGTTCAGTGCTCGTTTTGGTAGCCTATCCTCTCCCATTCGTATCACATGTCCGGCCCATTGCAATCTTTGGATTCTAATGAAGTTTGACAGGGGTGTTTCCTTATACAGTTGATAGAGCTCGTTGTTATATCGAATTCTGAAGATTCCGTTTTCCCTCACAGGTCCTAGTATTCTCCTCAGTACTTTTCTTTCGAATGTGTCGAGTTTGTTTTTGGATGTTTCTTTCAGGACCCATGCTTCGCTGCCATAACATGCTATTGGCCGAATTAAAGTTTTATATATTCTCATATTTGTATTTCGGTGGACACTTTTAGACCGAAATATATGGGAGAGGGCAAAATAAGCTTTGTATAAACAATGATTGGAATATTAGAATACTTTGCACCATAGACCAAAAATGTGATATTCTGTACATGCTCTAACCACAGAGGAATTACGAAGTGAAGCATATAAAATATTTTTCACAGTAATATGTCACTGTATGGCAAACTAACTCTCAACTAAAGAGTTGAATGTAGAGTACGAATTCAGAAGGAACTGTCTAAATTCCGAATAACGAAAGAAAACAAAAAATACTTCTTCTTCTTCTCGTGCCACTCCTAGCGGAGATTGGAAATCATCATGGCCACTGCGACTTTGTTAGCAGCGCGCCTAAAAAGTTCAATCGAACTACACCCGAACCATTCACGTAGATTACGAAGCCACGATATTTTTCTTCTTCCCACACTTCTTTTGCCCTTAATTTTGCCCTGCATGATGTTTCTTAAAAGTTCGTACTTTTCACCTCTCACAATGTGCCCCAAGTATTCCATCTTTCTAGTTTTTATCTCATTTAGAATTTCGCATCTTTTGTCTAAAGTTTGGAGTACTTGCGTGTTAGTGACGCGGTCCATCCATAATATTCTGAGAATGCGCCTATAGCACCACATCTCAAAAGCTTCGATGTTTTTTATGGTCAACTGTTTTAGTGTCCAAGCCTCAACTCGATATAACAGGGTAGAAAAGACATAACACCGCAGCATTCGTATTCGTAACTTTATATTGATATCACGATTGCAAAAGAGTTTGCGCATTCTATTAAAGACTGATCTAGCGATTTCTATTCTACATCTAATCTCTTTTGTTTGATCAGTATCGTCTGTGATCCAAGCACGTAGATATTTATAACAGTGCACACGCTCAATCTTTGTATTGTCTATTACAAGATTAGCTCTGATGTTCTTTGATTTCGTGATTACCATAAATTTAGTTTTTTTCAAATTAATTTTCAAGCCGTAACTGTTACAGTATATATTGACACTTTAAACGAGATGTTGTAATTCTACTAGCGTTTCCGTTAGAACTGTATCGTCAGCATTACTTATATTGTTGATCGTCTCACCATTTATTATCAGACCAAGATCTTCTTCCTCGAGTGCTTGTTCACAGATAGCTTGACTATACAGATTAAATAAAAGTGGCGATAAGATACATCCCTGCCGGACTCCTCGACGGATTTGAATTTCTTCTGTTAGTCTGCCCTCAACCTTGACATTTGTTGTTTGATTCCAATATAAATTGCATATAATTCAAATATCACGGCTGTCAAGAATAGTATGTTAAACCAGACAAACAATAAGTATGGGATTAAACAGCTATTTAATTGGAATTAAAGTAACATTTGACGCTGGTTTTAAAGTTTAAATTTCCACTCCGGAAGTCGTTTCCAAAAAAAATATTTTAAAAATAAGGAAGTTATTTTAACCAGTTGATGTTTATTGATTTTGTGTAATTTGATCCTTGATTTTGTAGGAAAATAGCCGTGTTTTTATTAAAATTCTAAGGGTTGTAATTTCCCACTCGGGTTGATTTTAAATTCTGATTTTTTGTGTTTATCCAAAACTCAATATTTTATATCAACCCGAGAATGAAATTACCGCCCTCAGAATTATAGAACGTAAGAACATATGTAATATGTATAATTGTAGATAATGTGTCTATGACCATTTTTTTTTTTTTTTTTCATTAATTTTGGTCTGTTCTTGTTGCTGACTTCTAATTTTAGTATTAATAGCCAGAGAGGATATATTTTCTCTTAAGAGGTTTGCTGTATATGTTTCTTTATTAAGTAATATTAGGGCTGATGCTTTCTTTTTCTCGTTTTGATCTCTGTTTCTTTCATAACTACTGATGCATCTTTTTATTATACTATTTTCTCATTGTCCCACTCGTGGAAAGTTACATTAGGGTAGAAGGAAAGAAAACTATTAAAAGGAATGTATAGAGGAAAAATGGTTGAAACTGGTGGAATGAATGGAAATAGAATGCCAAACATGTTCTTGAACAGACGATTACTCATTTGGCACTTGGTCAAAATACTAGACGCTTTAACAATCATTATCTCCGATATCTATGTACAGATTAATCCGTAATGGTGTAAAGGTGGTTATTAAATGTTGAAGGTATCTTTATCTTACGACAGTGAATATAAAGCAACCACTACTGATAAAAAATTCACCTCACAGTAGGAATGTGTAAATCAGATCATATTCTCGTGGAAAAAATGCACAAACTTAGTGACAGATATACGAATTAAATAAAAAATGCTAGAAAAATAGTAAGACACATGGCTACTGCATTTTGTCCGCTTAAAAAAAAATGCAAAAAATACTTTGGGTTTTGCTAAATATAGAATCTATGATTGACCTTATTTTCTTTATGAGACAAATTTAAGACAAGTATTTGTTATGCTCTATTTTTTCTATTTGTCGTGCTCTTTTGATTCTTTTTGCTTCTCTTTAATCCTGTTGCGTTATTTTTACTTGATCTTAATAATAGAAACTTATTAGTATCAGAAGTAATGTATATTTTCATGTTTGTTTATCTTCAAGAACTATATTCATGTCTGATTACATTTTTTGTATATAAAAAATTTATTGGCATCCAGGAATTCACCGACTGACCTATTTTTCGTTAAATTAATTTTGGCGGCGAAGAAGAAAAAGATAAACGTATTGAACGTGTGCCAAGATCGCGGAAAAAAAGAGACCCTATAATGTATCGATGTATGGTTGGTATATTTATAATGTGGGCACATTATACAATGTGCCTAATGAGGCGAACAGCAAAAGGAATAAAGATTGCGTCGATGATTAAATGAAAACACGGACTCTAAACGTTGCAAGAGCGTAACGTACTAGAAAATGTTAAGGGATCTGTTCATCCGCAAGAAAAATTCTTATAACTCGTCAGATAAAATAACTACGTTTTTAAATTTATATTGTATTTTATACTTTATACCTAAACGACGTGACGATCTGAAACTCATTAGTGTTTTTTTGTATATTGTAGTGTAGAGTATACTTTTTCTTCTTTAAGTGCCATCTCCGCGGCGGAGGTCGGCAATCATCATATATATTCAGACGTTTGAGACGGCTGCTCTGAAAAGTTTATTTGATGTACATCCATACCACTCTCTAAGGTTGTGCAGCCATGACATTCTACGCCTTCCTATGCTTCTCTTTCTTTGGATCTTTCCCTGCATAATCAGTTAGAGCAAGGTGTATTTCTCTCCACGTGTAGTATGTCCGAGATATTCTAATTTTCTTGTTTTTATTGTATTTAAAATTTCCATTTCTTTATTCATCCTTCCCAGAACCACTTTAGTGGGCAAGAGAAGTATAGGAAGAAGAAGAATCTCATGGTTGCGTAACTTGAGGGAATGGTACGGATGCACATAAATTGAACTATTCAGAGCAGCAGCATCTAAGATCAGAATAGTCATGATGATTGCCAACCTCCGTCGCGGAGATGGCACGTGAAGAAGAAGAAGAACCTCTTTGTTTGTAACGTGTTCTGTCCACGATATTTTCAGTATTCTTCTGTACACCCACAGCTCAAATGATTACAGTGTTTTTATTGATGTCGCATTTAAAGTCCAAGATTCCATTCCATAAAATAATAAAGTCGAAAAAACATAGCACCTCACCAACCTAACTCTTAGTTCCAGTTTTAAATCCCTGCTACATAGCACTCTTCTCATTTTGTTGAAATTTGCTCTAGCATTTTCTATTCTTATTTTGATTTCCTGATTGTAATCATTTGTGAAGTTAATCATTGTTCCCAGATATGCATATTTATCCACTTGTTCGACGTTGGTTCCGTTTATTAGAAGATTCTCGTTATTTCTTTGAGTTTTCGATATTCTCATAAATTTCGTCTTCTTGATATTCATTGTTAGACCATACTCTTTATACTCTGCTATTCTGGTACAGAATACAATTGTAGGGAACCAGAGACTCTCGAAAATAAGCGAGGATCTAGAAGACCAAAACTCTGTACTAATTTTAGATATCTAAAAATAAAATTATTATTTTGTAATATCTCTATCAGCATTAATAACAGCTTGTAGTCTTCAGTCCATCTGCGTGAAAGGAACTATATAATTGTCTTCTTCAGAGACCTCTTCCCAATCCTGTTGTATACCTCCGATACAACCGTTTTATAATAATCCGATCACAGTTCTTGATTGGGTTTAATCTGGAGTGCAGCTAAACCATGGTACTTTATCAACTGCTGCTCTAAAGAGTTTTATAGAACTGCATTTAAATCAGTCCCTTAAATTCTTCAACCATGACACTTTTCTTCTTCCTATACTCCTTTCTCCTCTTATCTTTCCTTGTACTATCAGCCTTGGCACTTCATATCGTGTCCCAGATATTGTAACTTTCTTATTTTTATTGTGTTTATTATTTCGCATTCTTTGCCCATTTCTCGGAATACTTCCGTGTTAGTTTTCTTCTGTGTCCATGTTACTCTAAGCATCCTCCTGTAACACCACGTTTTAAAGGACTGTAACTTATTTATGTGCTCCTGCTACAATGTCCAGCTTTCAAGTCCATATTGCGGTATCGAAAACACATAGCATCTCAGTGCTCTTACTCTCAGTTTCAATCTAAGATCTTTATTGCAAAGAATTGTTTTCATTTTTACAAACGCATTTCTTGCTATTTCTACCATAGCTCTTATTTCGGTTGTTTGATCATTATTGTCTGAAATATAGGTTCCTAGGTACTTTTATTTATTAACCATTCCTATCGGTACATTTCCCAAATGTATGTTTGTTGGTATATTTGTTTTCTTTGTTATTATCATGTATTTGGTCTTTTTTATATTCATTTTTAGTCCATATTTTTAACAGAACCTGTTTGTTTTGTTTAGCAGTAATTGAAGTTGTTCAGCAGAGCTTGCCATAATCACAGTGTCATCTGCATATCTTATGTTGTTAATAGATCTTCCATTAATTATTATTCCTTCACTTTGACATAATAATGCTTCTTTAAAAATGGCTTCACTATATACATTAAATAGTAATGGGGACATAATACATCCCTGCCTAACTCCTCTCCTGATTTCAATTTCTGGACTGGGTTCGTTATCTATTACGATTTGTGCTCTTTGATTCCAGTAGAGGTTAGTTATTATTCGTAAGTCCCTGTGGTCTATGTTTTTTGTCTTTAGAATTTGGACTAATTTTTCATGTCTTACTTTGTCAAATGCTTTTTCAAAATCAACGTAACAAACATGCACATTAACAGTCATATCGATGCATCTTTGAGCTAACACATTAATAGCAAATAACGCTTCTCTGGTTCCTAGTCCGTTTATGAACCCAAACTGACTATCACCTATTCCTTCTTCCCGTTTTTTATTTATACGACCATGTATTATTTTCAGGAATCATTTGAGAATGTGACTTTTTCGTGATATTGTTCTATATTCACTGCATTATTTAGCGTTTGTATTTTTTTTAATTGTTCTCCACAAAAGGTGGAGAGTAACCATTATTTTGGTATGTGTCCTGTTTTGTATACTGAGGTAAATAAGTCTACTATAATGTCTAAGGTTTCATCATTCATGCCTTTTAATATTGCTTTACAAAGTTTTAAGAACAGTTTTGCTGTTTTTTAATGCCATTATAATTTCCTCTTTTAATATCTTTAAAACCATATCCTGTTCTACTTCTACCTCCATCTGTTTTGTTCTATTGTCTTTGAATAGTTCATTGATGTATTTTGTCCATCTCTTTAATTTGTCGTGAGTATTTAACACAAGTTTCCCATTTGTATCTTTCAGTACTCCCGGTTTTCTTGTTCTATTGTTGTGAGTTAATGCTTTAATTTTTTTATGTGTGTTAAAACTATCATGTCTTTTCGTGTATTCTTCTATTTTTGAGCATTGTTCTTTTAGCCATTGTTCTTTCACTTTCTTAATTCTATATTTTATTTATTTATCTACTTTTTTGTACATCTTATTACCTTTGTTCTTATATTGACGTCTTTCTTCCATTGAATCTAAAATTTCTTCCGTCATCCATTGCTTCTTTTTACATCTGGTTTGTATTAAAATTACTTTTTAACTTTTACCTATTTCTGTCTTTATTAATAACCGTTTTTTCTCTGCCTCGGTATTTTGCAGAATTTGTTCTTTAACATTCATAAATCCGTTGTTGATTTCATCTGCCAGGCGTTGCCGTATGAGTGGATTCCTCAATTTACTTGTATCGATTTTTGCATTTGTTGTTCTTAGCTTTATTATTTTCATTTTGAGCCTAATTTTGGTCACTACTGGATTGTGATCTGTGAAGTAAAATTAACAAGTATTTCTAATTCTTGGTAGAAGATGGAACTCAAAGAAGGAGGAGAAGATCTCCTTCAACTTTTACAATCGCTATATCTCAGAAATCGTAGTCCTTAGAAAAAAAATATGCAGAAAATTGTTGTATATAATTTTATGATCTACAATTTGTATCTGACTGTAAGACAAAATACTAACTATGTCGGGATAGTATTATAAGGTTTTTTCCTGGTTTTTTCCTCATGATTTACTATGGAAGAACATCAACATCTAACACTAACACTAGAATCTTATTGTCATCATTGCATGGTTGTCTTTTTAAAGACAAATCACATGCTATATTTTTTCTGACGTGTATTCTTAAATTATAAAGCTGATTTCATGTTATCGAATGAAGTTTCTTCCAGTAAAGTGGTCTCAGAAACGCAACTCAAAAATATTGGCAATGTTATTTTGAAGTCATTTACTTTAAAATGTTTAATAGATATCTGAAATGTTAGTATTAATGAGTTAAAGAATTTTTTTACCAAGCAACAAAACCAAAATTTGTTTAATTTATTATTGTTTTGTATTTTGAGGATGATTTCCGAAGTGGAAATCAAAACGTCAGAATAAATTTAAATTTAAAGTAAAATTGTGACTTATTCTCAGTAAAATTGACAAATTGTTTTATATTGCTACAAGAAAGAAGCTTTAGAACTTACCTTAGACTTTTGAAATTTTATTTATAATATAACTTTATTTATAATGGTGTACCCAAGAGATAATAATTCATTATAATAGTGGCTTAAAAAAATATAAATATTTCACATACACCCTCATTTAATAATGTACATTCAATCCTTGTATCATCCCATTCAAGTTGTAATGTATCTCGAAAACGCCGTATTGTTCGAGTTTTTCTCTCAAAGTAAAGTGTAACTGTATTTTTCTTTTCTGGCAATTTTTCCCTTCCCGAGATTGTTATTATCTGGTTACATATTCCTAATTCTAGAAATGCTTTTCGACGATGCGGCATATTCGTGGTCTCTGCGCTGTTTTATGTTTCTTTTATTTCTTTTGGTTACTCTGACTTCGGGAGTACACTCATTTTTTAGGTTTGAAATTTCTGATTCGATGTTGTTTTTGATTAATCTACCAAAATATTCCTTATATATGAATATTTAAAATATCTTATAGGGTATATTAAAAAAGAGACAGGAAAATTTTATTTTTGATAAATCTTGGAAATATCTTTTTTCTAGTAATTATTCGTATTATAATTACTAGAAAAAAGTAATAAGTATAAAATATTTTATAAATAGTAATACTTACAGATTCCGATTTCAGAACTATCCTTTTTGCCATTGATTTCATTCCAGCACAAGCAATATGCGTTATTCGGTAGCGGTAATTCCCAAATGGTAAGATTGTATAACACTAATTTTATACGATAGTATAATTGACCAATAGATTCTTTGGGTATTTCTAAAATTGCTTGTAGATCTAATATTACATACATACATGTCTTGTCTTTATTTGCTTTGTCTTTAACTATTCTTTTAGCGGCCTGACAAATTTAATTTCTTTTTCTATCTCTGATGACAAGTAGACTCAGAAACACGTGTTAGAGAATGTTAAGAGACTCAAATGAAATTCAATCGCAACCGTCTACAAGTATTAATTTTGTTAAAGACCTTACTCGACGAAATGCATGATTAAGCTTGGGTATATAGTTTAGCTTAATTGCTATCTACATTTCACTTCATCTTCCCTCGCTGGTAGCATACTCTGGTAATTATTTCCTATAATTGCCATACTTGGTCGGTGCGTTTTGATTTGGTTTGAGTCTTCTTGCAAGTCTTTCTGATGACACGCAGACCTAGAAACACGTATTAGAGAATGGTAGGAGACTCAAATGAAATCCAAACGCAACTGTCTACGTATATTTATTTTAATTTCTTTTCCCATGTTCTTCATAGGGTTTTTTAAGGTCTTTTTTGGTGTGAAAAAACTTAGGTTATAGTTTTCACAAAATATAGATCGATATTTACGTAAAGCAACAGGGTCTCGATTATTTTAGATGCAGTTATTTAAGTACAGCTGGTACATTTTTTGATATTTAAAATGGGATCTAAGTAATTTCTAATGGTATCCTTTTGGGTATAGTTTGGTTCCATAACCGGAAAGGATTCAATATGATCTTTAACAAAATTGAACATCTTCAGCCTTTTTTTTTGTTAAGTGGTCCCCGTTTTCCTCGATTGTCTTTTTTAAAATAGCAACCAGTAGAATCACTGTTAGCTAAAGCATTCATTATAACATCTAGGGAAATACACAGCATTTTTGTAAAAAACTGTTGGCACACTGGAATTCTTTCATGGTTAGCTAGTGGAAGAGAGCATTTCTTGTTAAATCCTCGTTCTTTCTTTGGGAAGTTTTAAGGACAAGTCTAGTCCTAATTTGTTTGACAGTTATATTGTACAAAATAAAATGTTTTCTAAGCAAAAAACCTAGACTCCAGTAATTTATATAGAGTTTGTTTCTTGATCTTCAGACAACTTTTTAGTACACTTAAATTTATATTTACTACAATTGACTTGCTGGGGTACCTTGGGAACTCTGATTTTATTTTTCGTTCTATATGTGCTCCCTTCTGATCGTTTTTTTTTTTCGCAATATTCATCAACATTCAGCAGGATTACTTTTACCCCATCTTTTCGGTCTCGTTACCTTACCCAGTGCTGTTTCTAAAATGCCTTTAAATATTAATGTCACCACTGATGTAGATATCTCAAATCATAAAATTTTCTTACGTTGATGTTTTACAACTTTGTTTTGGATTACGAGATCATTTTCAGATCCACCAATGTCTTCAAAATCCAAAAATGAGTCTGTGCAGTAATTTGAATCTCCTTCAGAGTAATCACCTCCAAATATCCACCGGATTCAAGTCCACACATAAGTAAACTAATCAGAACTATCGATACAAAAATGTAAATCGTTGTACTTCGTGTAACCTAAATTGATTTATTGGATTTTCGCAGGACAAAAAGTTGCTGAAATTTAATAAACTATCATACAATAGTCTAAAATTGGCCTTTATTGGTTTTTTTATTTACAAACTCGCATCAGCCTGTAAGGCTATTAGCGAAAAAAGAAAAAGTATTACCAATAATTAAACAAAACAAAAGGTAAACTCTAATAGAGGAATTTACTGGGAATTAACAAACAGACTAGAAGACCTAGATTACGCTGATGATATATGCCTCCTAGCACATACAAAACAGGACATGCAACTCCAAGTAAACAAAGTACAAGAAGAATCAAAGAAGGTTGGTCTGGAAATAAACATCAACAAAACCAAAGAAATGCGATTTGGTACCAGAAACAACCAACCTATTATGATCAACGACCAGAAAATTGAGAGAGTAGCAGAATTTGTATATCTGGGCAGCATAATTGACTGTAATAGGGGTACAGAGCGTGATGTACATAAAAGAATAAATAAGGCTCGCAACGCCTACAACATGCTTAACAACATATGGAAGTCCAGGATTTACCCAACTAAAACGAAATTAAAAATCTTCAACACAAATGTAAAAGCTGTATTACTGTATGGCTGCGAAACGTGGAAGATATTAGCACCCAGAGTACAGCAATTACAAGTTTTCATCAATAGAGCGTTACGAAAAATCCTTCGTATATTTTGGCCTAACCGAATCTCCAATGAAAATTTATGGAACCAAAGCAACCAAGAAAATGTCATAAAGCAAATAAGGCGAAGAAAATGGAGATAGCTGGGCCACACACTCCGTAGACCGCCAAATGACATTGCTAGGACAGCGCTGGATGGGAATCCCTAAGGCCGACGGAAAGTAGGCAGACCTAAGGGAACTTGGAGAAGGACAGTACTGGACGAAGGGAGAAAAATGGGAAAACCCTGGCTTGAAATCAAAGCACTAGCCAGAAATAGAGTTCGCTGGAAACACTTTGTGGAAGCCCTATGTTCCTCTTAGGAATCTTGGGACTATATATATATATATATATATATATATATATATATATATATATATATATATATATATTAACAATAATTGAATAGCGTAATAATTAAATTTTGATAAATAGTTTATTGCTTTTAGTTACTGGATAATCACCTTGGCACCGCACTTTAAGAATAGTTCTTTCAAATTCTTCGGGATTCCGAATTTACATCTTTCCGTAGTGTGTAACGGGCACTCCACCAGAAGGTGTTTATACTATAAAATGCGTTAAAATTAAGACATTAACCAAGCCGCAGTCGTGTGATGATAACCTGAGAAAAACGATTGATGGAACTATCAGACCATGGTTGAAATATTGGTTTTATCTTAAGTAATTTTGCCTGTTTTTTGTGCCATCTGCTCTTCCATATGTTAACTATTTTGCTGTGGAAATATGATGTGAGATCTGTCGCTGGAGTTCTTAAATAGAACTCGATAGTTGTGACATTTCCCGTGATTCCAATATGAGATGGTACACACAGAAAATCAATATTTCTGTGATTTAGGCTATGCAATTCTTGCCTAATGCGTTTGGCCACAGGATGGGAAGAATAGATTTTTGAAATGATTTCTAGAGAACTTAGTGAGTCAGTAATTATTAAAAAGTTAGTTTCAGGACATTTTGTAACGTGACGTATGGCGTTATCTATTGCAAAGAGTTCTTCTGTTAAAATGGTATTAGTCTCCGCTAGTTTATATTTCTTTATTTTATCCTTTGTTGCAAAGGCAGATGCTACATAACGTTCTGTTTTAGATCGATCCTCTGTTCTACGTATACCAGTAGATTAATGTTTTATCGACGGTAACGAAACAACGTATAAACTCCTTTGAGTTACGCTTAAATATAGTTAAACACTACTCTGAAGTGGTTTAACGGTTGCGCTTGTTGTCCGGTTTGCACAAATGTGGCACCAATCGCGCGGACAGCTTTTTCATGCCCAAAATTTCATACAGGATATGGCATAAGTGGTCTTTTAAGATGCCTATTGCTTCAGCTATCTCGCGTACCTTCAGTCGGCGGTCTGCCAATGCAAGATTGTGAATTTGTGTCACGTTATCCTCCTTAGTAGCCATTTTCGTACCACCGAGGCGTAGTTCAACAAAAACCGTTTTACCAGGTTGAAACTCGTCTTATCAATTTTTGACGGTCACCATCGAAGGCAAAGAGTCACCGCACACAGCATTCAAGCGCTCTTTTGCGCAATTTCCCTTCCAAAAACAAAAATTAAATCACCGACTAATATAGCTCTTTTTAAATTTTTCTAAAAATCCGCGGACACGCCCGCTTTTACAAGCGGTCAAATAAAAATACCGAGTCCCATTCGGCAGTAGTCGTCTTTCAAGACTGTACTGCACGATAGTAGATTTCTCTTGAGATAGTGGCGCCATCGGCCGGTGAGGCTAAGTACTAATGGGACCGCCGTAAGTCTTGTTGAAAAAATGGTTACTATACGCCGCGCAGTATAGGTAAGAAAATCTCTGACAAATACTTGGGTGGTTTGGGCAATATTTCTGTTACATTCGCCATAAGGAAATAATAAGTTTCTACATCTTAAAACGTGAAATCTTATTTTTTCTGCCTAAAAATTTTATTTACAGCTAGTCTTAAACTAATTTATACTAAAATAAACGATATGTTCCGCTCATTCCCTAAATAATATAAGCTTAAAAAAAGCATGGAATATAACAAGGGATATAGTATACATTTATGTGGTAGCTGCAAGTTAGAATGAAGAAAAATAGCCAAAATATACTAATAAATTATAAAATGTTAATAATATATCCGTAAGCTGTATGTAGAAACATTTTAAGTAAAACATATACAGATAACGTACGAACTATAAATGTATTTATAAACTGTTTATTTTATAGTATCACACTAATATGGTAAAACTAATGATATCGTCTTAATATCTGTTTAACATTCCCTATAAAAACAAATTTAAAAAGAATCATCCCTTATAACTACCTGTAACTGCGCCTTTAAATATGTTTACCCTAAAATGTAGAAAACTTGTTAGTGCTTCAAGTAAAATCCTTTTTAATCTTACAAAAACATAAATGCTTGTGCATCCAAACTGCCCCTTTTTGATTCTTTCGATCTTTGGACCTACCAACAACCGCCAAAGGGATCTGAATACATTTTGTCTGATTAATGTTGTAGGTAATAGGAGGACGGCGAGTGTCAGGTCGGTGGGATACAGCGACCTTTTCGTCCTCAGTAAAAAGGATATGTGGGATGTCCTTAAAGAGTATCCCGCTGCTAGGGTCCGTCTGGAAGCGATAGCTGTGAAGAGGCTGGAGAAATACAAGAGAGCGCCATTAGAGAAAGGTAAGGAGATTGGTAATTTTATATGTCCAATGTATTATATATGTCTGTGAAGGTAAAAGCTCAGATAAGGTAAGGTTCTACTAAAACTGTATTGAATAACATGACTTAAAAACGTTTAAATACACTTTTTACTCACTAGTGTACATTTTCTGCATGTTTGTAGAGTAAATATTGTTTTGAAATAAAACAATACAATTTTATACATGCATTTTCATTAGTAAACGTTGCCCCTCATTACGGCACATTGATCTCAGACTTCATCTCAGATCTCAAAAACAGTTGTTTTTGTCATATAAACCACAGAAGCGACATTAAAGATTAGTAAGTTTAGTTTAGAACTAAGGCAAAGAATGGTTAAGTGTTATGTTTGGTCTGTACTTTTGTATAGAGCAGAAGTGTGGACGCTAAAAGTATCGATCATGAACAAAATTGAAGCATTGGAAATTTGGGTTTATAGACGAATGCTGAAGATACCTTGGACAGCTAGAAAAACTAATGAAGAAGTACTAAGGAGCGTCAACAAAGACAGAGAACTGCTAAAGACTGTTAAACATCGAAAAATGTAAAATAGTTTCGAAACACAATTCAATTTTAATCGAAAAATGTCTTATCTGGAACATATAGTAAGGGGAAGTCGATATAAAATTTTACAAGTGATCCTTAAAGGCAAAATAGAGGGCCGTAGAGGTATAGGAAGAAAACAAGTTTCTTGGTTAAAAAACATTCGTAAATGGCTTCACATACCAAATGCAGGACAATTATTCCATATTGCAGAAGATCGAGAAGCCTTCGCAATGGTGATCGCCAACGTTGGATAGTTCTGATATGGCACGCGAAGAAGAAGAATTGGCGAACGGTTTTGTAAGAGATATTTGTATGAATTGTAAACGATAATATTGGTGTAATTAGAATTTATGTTATTTGTAATTTAGTGAGTTATTTGGAGTTAAAATATAGTTACTTAAATCACGTTTGCTTTACTTATTCTCTGAACCCACAGAAAAACGTAACAATTGGTGTCAGAAGTGCGATTAAGTGAAAGAAATTATTTTTGATAATTTGTGTAGTCAAAACAATGGGCAAGGCCAAGATAAAGATATGATTGCCGTAATAGAATAACGTCAAAGAGATGAAAAAGAAGTTGAAGAGAAATATCGTCCACAAAAAACGAAAAACAACAAGAAGAAAAAAACGTCAAAGATAAAAAAAGAAATTGAAAAGAAACGTCTCCTCCACTCCCCTTACTCGAGCTAAATTACATATCGAGGATGAAAATATACGAAGCTATACTAAGTTCTTAATCTGGCTAAGTGTATGATGAGTATGACTTATATATTATTGAGGGAGCCCTGTACCTGGCTACCTACATTACGAGAGTTGGAAATCTTTGGATTCCAAGCCTTACTTCATAGGACTTGTGAATTGATGCATATCTTGTGAATGGATGGTTCTTTAGTGACCATTGAAGGATAAGGATTCTTATCCTTAAAGTGGCCCAACACGGCCGTAATTTACTATACAATATCAAATGTACTCTTTCTTTATAACACGTAAAAGAAAAAACACCGGTATGAGAAAATGCCCGATCTCGGCGAAGAGAAATATTTAATACGTGAATTGCGAGTTTTTAACTACTCGAGATGCGATGCCTCGATGGCCATGTGTCAACTTGAACTGATCTTACTGAACTGATAAAACACTACATAATGCGTGAACGGGAATATTACCCCTATTTTATTTAGGTGTGAAAAATATTTAACAGGGTCAGACGTCAGACTCCACTCAGTCGGGTGTCGCGTTCAAACTAGATAAGGTGACTGTTCTAGTTATTCTACACTAAGAAAAGTTAAAGAATGACATTTTTATTTTATATTTTAAAACTATATGTTCATTTCTGGAACATATTATATTTAATGTCAAGAAACGGGATTCTTTCAGGCCGCCTACTTGGAAAAAATAATATGAATAAGTAGATCTATTTTTCGTTTTCAATAACGAAAAAAAAATAGTAGGGTACTGTCAGCATCACGAAAAGTTCTCTTAAGCTTTCTCCGAAGTCAACACCGCCCCATACTTATTAAAAGTGGCACTACTATGATAATATTATCCAGGATTTTTCATCCAAGATGGAATCTGCAAACAAATCAACTGTGCAGTTTAAAAAAACTTAGAAAAATGCCTAGACGGAAATTTATTGGAGCTTTTATAAACACATCCAAGAAACATACAGCCAGAGGGTATAAAAATGAATGTAACTCTGGCAAGAGTGGTGCAGGGATTGCTTGAACAGAGAAGTCAGGAGATTGTTGATGAACTAATGGGGTACCATTAGATCCCTAAAGATTTTCTGGAACAAATTGGTATACAGACATTCATAGGTAGATTACAGAATGTTAAAATGCAACAGTCTTGCCGCTTACATCACAAAATGCTGAATGGAGGACTAATCTTAGTCTAGGAGTATGAAGTGGCGTAAAGCATTTCCAAATGTTGCTCAAAATTAAAATAAATAGGATTTCGAGAAAATGAGAAAGTCGCTACCTCAGATAACCAGCAACTTATTTTATCCCAAATTTTAAGAATACTGCAAAATCTTTAACAAAAATCTCAAAATAAAAACAGAAAATCTGGAATCTGAAAAGTTGCTCATTTAAAGGATCATTTAACGATTAGTAGAAATAAAATAGAAAAGTTAAGAAAACATGTGTCAATTTTGCAAAATATGTTAACTAAACAATTAGAAGAAATCCCAGATCCTTTACGAATTACAGGTTCAAAGCCAGTGTCAACTTGAAGAAAAAGCGAATATAACCGAAGAAGTAACTCTCTGGATTACTACCGTTAAATAAAAAGAAGATAATTATAAAACTTTTCTGGAAAACCTTAAGAAGAGTCAAAAGAAAGATAATCAGTTAAAAGTCAGACGAGAATGGCACATATAGTGGAACTATAAAGGAGTACTGGAATCAATGGTAATTTCTGTATCTTTCAAATGGTCTATTATATCGGAAGTGGGAAGTGGTCTATTATATCCAAAAGTCTTGTAGGAGTACGCATACAATAATCGGTTTTGTCACAATGACACATTAAAAGTGTGTTGCAGGAAATTTATAAATTTATAAAGCACATTTTGGATCAAAAGAACACTTGCAAAAGTTTGAGACATATTTTACTGCATCTATTTTCTCCAATATGTAAAAGATTGGTGTAAGAAATGCAATTTATTTAACGATAGAAAAGACCTAAGAACAAAATGCCGTGTTAAAATGGTACAATAGTTTTCCAGAGAGACCTTTGAGTGACCTTTGAGTGACTTGAAGACTTGAACCCATTATAAAGATAGCGGAATTAATTGTGGAAGGTGTTTGATTTGATATATTGATACATGAGCTTGAAATCCAGAAAAAAGAAACAAAAAAGAAAAAATGCCGCACTTCTAGCATCCTTACTTTTATATTTCTTTATCTGTACATTCCATAATGCTTCCTCAGCTTCGTATAACTCCATGAATCACTCTCCCTTTCGGATTATTTTCTTTTTGTGTTTACTTCTAACTTTCAATTTTTCGACACTGACGCCATTTCAATTTTACAATACCACACTACTTGGATCCAAGCAAGTTGGCCAGCGTCCTACTTAACTTAGATAGAACCTGTTGATACAAGTGTACTTGGTTGAACAGGTGACATAATCAAAGTAGTTTCCAAGTGCTGCACGCAAAACGTCCAAGCAGAGTTCCAAGTCACTTGGATCGTGTCAACCTGCCTTTATTGGTTAAATGCATTATTTTTTAAAATGGCCTGAAATTACACCCCTTCCTGATCAAGAACTATTTACAGTAGCAAAAGAATTCATAACACATGTCATATTAAAACCTGGAGTTTCTGTAGAATTATATTCTGATAAAGGACGAAATTATGGCAAAATTTAATGAAAATGTTGGGTATTCAACAAACTCACACTACCCTTTTCCATCCACAATCAGACAAAATGGTCCAAAGACATAATAAATAATGTCAATCATTACCTTTCAAAGTTTGTCACTGATAATCACAAATATTGTGATACTTTAATTTCTCTATTGCTGCTAGCCTATAAAAGTTCCTTACATGAAGCGATCGTCGATTCTTCATCGGTGATGATCATAGGAAGAGAAAAAAAAGCTTCCTCAAGATCTTATTTTTGAAAGATTGCTTCCCTGCGAAGAACAACTTTAATCCATAACCTAGATCGAAAATTTTAAAGAAAAATTGCATACGCTTTAAAGTGATAAAGCCAAGGCCATGCTCGACATTCATACTACCTGGACAGCAATTGGAGAAATCATACGAATTTGCTCGTAAATGTTTGAAGCTTCAAAGTGATAAAGCCAAGGCATGCTCGACATGGATGCTACCTGGACAGCTTTCGAAAAAGGTAACCCAATATGGCCATACACTGCCAAACGAAAGAAAGGACGAAACTGAGAGGAACTGTCCAGTTTTAAGCTAGAAGTAAACCTAAGGTAGTTCATATCAAGATATTAGCTCCGTACCATGGAACTGGTATGGAGCTGAACTTCATTTGTTCCCTGATGGACCAGTTATTCCAGGCGAATAACTATAATGGAAAGAGCAGTGTTATGACAGTTTTGTAATTTCGCTGATTCCATATAAAAAAGTTCCTTGACGAAAGAAAATAAGTATTTAAAAACCAAAATGTTTGAAATATAGTCGCAAAATCCCGAAATGTCTTGAAAAATCTGGTATGTCAGAAAATCTATATAAATATAAAAAGTTGAAAGCTAAACTGGCAGTAATAATTAGGTTTTTAAATAGTCCTCATTGAGTTAAAGTTGTTAACAATTACTGTAATATTTTTTGCTATTTGCTATTACAAAAAAATGATTTAAAGAGATGTAAACATATGAAAAAATCAACAACAACTTCTAATCCCGGTAGTAACAGCCAAACAAATGTCCAAAATAAAGTTACATCTCATTTTCTGACAAAAGAAATCATCATCATCACGTAGCGTTACAACCCCGGGTAGACCTTGGCTGACTGTACAACTTTTTTCCAATTTGTTCGCTCTTCCATCAACCTAGGGTCAAATGGAATGTTCATTTTGCGGAGATCTGCTTGGATGTTATCTCTCTTTGTCTCTTGGACAAAAGAAATGGTAGCATAAATCATCTACATAAGTCCAGATTCAACCTTTTATTACACAAAAGTCTTCTGCTTTTGAACCATGAAGGTAATCATGGACACGTTTCAACAGAGTTTGCACAAAAAATTGGCACACTTCCTAAACAAGTATAGTAAGCTACCATCCCCCATAGGCGACTGTGGTGATAACAGATAATCGGAACAACATGTGTAATGAACCTATTGATTATTTTTTCTTCATTAAATTCCGTGCCGCTCTAAAAAGTTCTGCACTACTGCATTTAAACCATTCCTTAAGTTCTTAAGCCAGGATATTCTTCGTCTTCCCACATTTCGCTTTCCTCGGATTTTCCTTGCATAATAAGTTGTAATAATGCGTATTTTTGTCCTCTCATCACATGTCCTAAGTACTCAAGTTTTCATTTTTTTGATAGTTAATATTATTTCCGCCTCATTTCCTATCCTTCTAGTTACTTCCACGTTTGATATTCTTTGAATTCATGATATTCGTAGTATTCTTCTGTAACATCAAAATTTAAAGGCGGCCAACTTATTCAGATGAAATTTTTTTAGTGCCCACGCTTCCATGCCATAAAGAAGAGTAGAGACCACGTAACGTCGAAGCATTCTCAGCATTGATGGATATCCCTTCTATTGAGTCTGACAACACTTCTTGAAATACCGCTTCACTGTAGACATTGGAAAGTAGTGGGGCAGCACGCAACCCTGGCGGACTCCTCTCTGTATTTTGATATTTTGGGTGTATTGGTTATGCTGACAAATGTGCTGCTTGATGTAGAAAGATGGCCTATTTTGGACACGTAGTAAGAGGAGACCGATATAATATTCTTCAACTTATTATGATGGGTAAAATCGAAGGACGCAGAGGAATTGGTAGAAAGCAGGCCACTTGGTTAAAGAATATCAGGGAGTAGACAAGAATAAGGAAAGCTGAGCAACTCTTTAGAATAGCTCGAAACAGAGACAGTTTCGCCATGTTAATCGCCAACGTCAAGGGGACTTGATAGGTCACGTTAAGAAGAAGATTGGCTGTCAACTCTTACCTTGGCGGTTTGATTCCAATATAAATTAGATATAATTTTCATATCACGACTATCGATAGTGTTGCTTTTTAATATATCTATAAGCTTTTTATGTTCAACCTTATCAAATGCCCTTTCAAAGTCTAATTGATTGAATATTTAAATTAGTTATACTTCTATGTATGATTATATAACGTACCTATTTGTGCAACTTTTTTACTTTTGATATTTTTATATTGTAATTTTGGAATGTGTATATGAGTTGCCGATGAGATGAGGAAGTATGATAAATATATACTCAGTTTGAATATTTTTCTAGCTGCAATGGGTAGAAGTCAATCAACGCCAGGATTGGTGGAATCTCGCGGAAAAGTGGCACTAGAAGATATGTGGATACCTCCAGTATTATCAAGCTTGACCCCAGCTTATCCCAGATCACTTATAAGCTCACCTTCCAGGCAGCATACTCCGGATTCTCCAGGAGCTATTTCGACAAGTAGTGGAAGAAGTGCTAGGAGCCATCACGTGACGGGATCCCATCAAAGATCAGGTGATATTAATATTAGTACATTAGTGCATTTATTAGAGATTTGATCTCTAAAAATTTTCTCTTGTGGTTCTCTAAAAAATCTACTTGTGGGTACTTGCGTTCGTAACGCGTTTTATAGAATTTTCATTCAAATCATGTTATAGAATAGACTATTCGGTCACTTTTTCTCAAATTAAGATACATTTAAATCTCGTAAGAAGCAATATTTAATAAAAATAATTCTATCTAAGGGGTGGAAATTTCTATTTTGTATTATTAAAAATGATACGAATGACGTAAGTTAAACCTGTCCTAAACATTTTAGTTTGTAGGTGATATTGCTGTCATCAGTCTGCAAGGCTGTTATTTAACAAAATAAATTTTTTATACTGGACATTGAACTAAGAAGCCGAACTTATTCACGATCCAGCTCTCCAAATAAACCCTGAGTAGACGTTCGCAAACCTTTCGGTTTGTTTTGCTTACCCTATCTCTAGCCCCATAATTTCTGTCCCCAATTTTTAACCCTTTATAGTAATACCCCATGTGATAGGCAAAATAATAGTTACAAGAGTAATGGAGAAATAGATGCAGATAAATCCAGTAGAGGTAGAACGGGATAAAATGAAATGGAAGAAGATATGTAATAGAAAGATTGCAATAAAACTAGGAAAGGAACAGTTTTAGAAATCTGGCATAACACCAGATATGATCTATGGAAGTAAATGTTATGTCGGTAAAAAAAGAGGGCAACAAATGCATGTGGCGGAATTGGCAATGTTGAGATGGATAAGTGGAATGGCAACCAAAGAAAAAATTAAAAATATATACATTAGGGTGATGGTAACGATTATTGCCAAACTAGAAAAGTGTGGTTTAAGATGATTAAGGAATGTTCAATGTTAAAATAATGAGTTATAAGTTTCTTGAATCAGTAGGAGCGAAAAAACCAAAGAAGACTTAGCGGGAGATATTTAGATTGGACATGTATGTTTATGCATGCCAACCCTGCATAAGGATAAAGGCAAAGAGAGATAATGATGATTACTATTATATATTTATATATGACATTGTTAATTTTTAAAACAAGAATTAACTGTACTAGGGATATACTAAAAGATAACCGAAAAAATCCAAAGCACTTTCCCACTTTCATCAATAATCGAAAAGCTCTAACCCACATACACATAATCTCACTATAACAAATGAAATAAATCGTAAGGTTTTCTGTTATTCATAGAAAAACGTGCCAGAGCTGACCGCCGCAGTGGGCTTCCTGAATTTTTCACTAAAACAGCAAAAGGATTTTGAAATTGTGTAAGCGGCGGGACACGGGAATAAAATATGCAAACGTCAATCCGTTTGGCCGCTGTTTGTTTCTATACCGAGTTAAGTAGCTCAGAAAACAGGATTGGAATTGCTCTGTTTGGTTTTAATTTGAAAAATATTTATGTATGTATTTCTAAAATCTATGAAGACAATAGTTCAGTTTCACTTTCAAAATTCTGCTTTACTGAGGGAATTAGGCCTTGCTGGTTCGTCGTTACAAGAGTAATATAGCCATATTTTTCGTGATATTCGTGATCTTCCCATTTATATTTCGTCGCTTGGATGCAGAAGTAGCCTATGTTCATTTTTGCCTAATTTGATATTTAAGGTCCATTTAAAAGTAAAAGCATCATTACATTGGATGCAGAAGAATTGTATGTCCATCTTTACAACTAGTGCTCATATCGATTAAACCTCGAACTAGCCTATGTTCAGTACCGTTGTTAGTTTTCATGCAGAATCAGTCTATGTAAGAGCACCGCAGTGAACCGATTGTATCTCCGTCGCTTAGCCGGACATAGACTAGTTTTGCATAAATTTACGTATAGATATTGAGGACATAGGCTTATTCGCGATTTAAAATAGCTCCGATAACGAGGAAATGAACCCAAAGTTGTTTTGTTGGATCAGGAACCTGATCAAGAAGTCTCAATAAGAGAGTCACGCAAAAGAAAATTCCTGGAGAAGAAATATAATAAAGACATCTCGAAATAGCGGAAAGGAATACAACTCTTGGAAAAATAAACTTCAGCCATCCCGCAAAATGAAAGATCCATGTCATTGTAGAATGAAATGTAGCGAGAAGATTTCTGAAGAAGAAAGGCAATCAATATTTGATTGTTACTAGAATCTTGGAGACATCAACAGACAACGAGATTTCATTTCAAAATTAGCGCAAAGAAAAAATAAAGAAAGAACAAAAATTAACCGAAAGAAGATAAATATCGCTGTAGAGAAAAATAAAGAATCGCCTTCTCCAAACCAACAGAGTAGAAGAACATTCACGATTGATTATTCTTTTATAAAGGGCAACATCAAAGTTCCTGTGTGTAAGATTTTCTTTTTAAATACTTTT
Organism: Diabrotica balteata; assembly: GCA_918026665.1. NCBI lineage: Eukaryota > Metazoa > Arthropoda > Insecta > Coleoptera > Chrysomelidae > Diabrotica > Diabrotica balteata. The sequence continues at coordinate 28,470,818 of OU898276.1, read as the reverse complement.
TGTATAAGTATCTAGGTTGTTAAAACTGTACTTAATAAAACTTGTTCCACTGATACGATTTCCGAAGACAGAAGAGGAAAGACCTGCAAAAACTCCATACTCAACGAATCTGTCAAAGAATCTGTTAGAGAACATTTAAATTCCTTTCAGACAATTGAAAGTCACTATTGCAGAAAATACACAACACGTTTGTATTTACCGGCATCTCTTAACATTTCCAGAACTTATTATTTATATAAGGAATACTGTTCTTATAGAAACATTACTGAAGTAGCAACGGGAAGTACATACAGGGCTGTATTTAATTCAGATTTAATGTCATTCTTTCAGCCAAAGCAAAGACTCGTGCGATATTTGTCATGGATTCGAACAATAGTCTACTAAAGAAAAATTAGCAGCTGAAGAAATGTATCAGCTGCACTTGGAAAACAAGAATTTAGCTAGGGCATTTAAGGATGCAGAAAAAAAGAGCTGAGAAGGATCAACAGATTTGTTGTGCAGTTTTCGATTTACAACAACTACTTCAGTTATCAAAGTGGGAAGTTGGATTAACGTATTATAAACTAAAATTATCAATTTATAACTTTACCATTTTTAATCTGGGTAATAAGGAATGCAATTTTTATATGTGGTAAGAAAACTAAAGGCAAGAGAGGCTCTTGTAAAATAGGTAGTTGCCTTTTGAATTTTATATAGAGTAATATTGTACAAGGTACGAATGAGTTTTCACTTTTTTCTGACAATTGTGCCAGGCAAAATAGAAATAAATACTTATTTTGATTATACAATTACATTTCTCAATTATATAAGGTAACAATTTTCCATAGCATTCTGGAATGAGGGCACACACAAAATGAGGTAGAATAGTGTGATTGAAAGATCATCACATAATATCCCAGTCTATTCTGCTCATCAATGGTACACAATTGTCAGAACTGCAATGAGGAACAACCCGTATAACATCGTTGAATTAGACCAAGAAAATATATTTGATTTAAAAGAACTTCTAGGACAAACATCCATTTACTGGGACAATCATGAATCTAATGAGAAAGTTCACTGGAACAAATTAAGAATTCTACAAACCTGGCCAGACTATCCAAATATGTGTTTTTTAAATACAATTTTAAATACATTGAATTAAAAAATAATAATCTGGTCAAAAAGGGTAGAAAGACACTTCAAATTAATATAGAAGATATTGAACTGAAGCCAAACTATACGAGGCAAATTCCATTAACGAAAAAGAAATACGATCATTTGCAATTTCTTTGCCAGAAAACAGTTTTTTTATGTCAATATCATGACTTTTTAGAAACCTACCTTATGACGAAAAGAGAACAGGGGAAGATTCAGAAAATCATGTTTAAATATTCATAATAGTTTAATTTCAGTTCCTAATTTTAAGTTAAATTTATTTGTTTTATTTTCTTTTTTGTTCCATCTGTTCAATTTTTTAAGTAGTGATAATATTTTCTGTCTTTTTTAAAAAAAATCACGGCCCAGTTGTTAATAATTTCAGAAACTGATTTGTTAAACCTGAAAGTCGACAATATGCGATTTATGAGTAAGTACACTGTTATTGTTAAAATAATTTATACCTATACCTACGACATAATTAGATTATTAATATTATGGATTAATCACAACTAGCCTAAGTACTTCCATGTAAGTATATTCTATCTCCAAATTTGGACATAGACTATATCAGTTGAGACTTTACTATTCTATGTCCCTCTTTTTTTTAGAACGTGGCTTTTATCGTGAAAGCAATGAACTGTAGGAAAAGTAGCTTCTTAAACATTGTTATACAATTTTCTGATAAAAGAATTTTATAATATTTTGAGAAAAAAAAAACAAAAAAAATGCTCTCCTGTTAAATTAACATTTTGTGTCTTAGACTACTTCTGCATCCAAGCGACGATATACAGTAATACCTCGACTTACGCAATTCCACAGTTACACAATTTTCAAATCTTATCGAATCGCCATCTGAGTGCCACACAATCGTTCGATTATTGATTAGATAGAATTACCACCCAAACATTATTGCTGATCTAAAGTACATGTTTTGCCTTTTAGCACGAAATCAGCACATTTATTTTGTATTGGGTATTTCTTATCTACAGTTTTGTCCATGATACTATGGCTAATATGACTAACATGGCATTTATAGCATCATGGTTTTATCTACGGAGTGGATGTTTGTTTATATCTACTGAAGACTTGAAAGAGCAATCATGTTATCCAAACCACCATCGTATGTAACTTCATGGTATTATCGCCGAAATGAAGGCAATATTAAAATTATGGTATGATAATAAGGTGAATGTGAAAAATTGTCCTATTGATCAGAATACAGTGTGCTCCCAAGCTAAGCTAATTTTTGAGATATTGGAAGAGGATGCTGGAGAAATAGCTAATGATAAAGAGTTTAAACTAGTAACGATTGGTTTAGCTAATTCAAAAGTCGCTGTAATCAGCATAGCATTACGGAAATCGGAGAAGCGGCAGGTGCTGATAAAGAGGCTGCGTCTTGTTATCCACAGGAATTAAAAGTCATAATAGATGAATATGGCTACACCAAACAAACCATATTCAATGTAGATGAGACTGGTCTGTTTTGGGAGAAGATGCCTAAGAGATTTATTTTTATTTATTTAGCGTATGGCTATATCACAGGTTCATATACATACATACATATATAAATTATATAAATTACAAACAACAGTAAATACAAAAATATTTTTCTACAAACAAACATCTAGATTATAAATATATTCGATTGACTCTTTAGTAGCAGCCAGGAAATCCTAAGGCTTGCCGTTATATGATCTAATCGGGCATTCCTTTACCATGTGTTTTACTGTTTGCCTTTCGGCGCCGCAGTCGCAATTTGGAGATTGTATTTTTCGCCATCTAAAAAGTAAGTCGGAACATCTGCCACAGTTCGTCCTTATTCTATTGAGTGTGGTTCAAATTCGTCTCGGTTGGTTGAAGCCCTCAGGTTTGCTTGTAATACATGGCATGTTCCAGTTAGCTGGTGCAGCGTTATTCTCCCATTGTTCTCTCCACCGTTCAGTTACATTAAAGTTTTGATCTACTAGCCTTTTTGTTGTTTTTAGAGGCGGGTGTCTTGAACGGAGCCTATTTGGAACCTTGAACGGAAGTTCCGACATGGGAGCGGAGCTCAGGATCAGTATTGATTTTTGTAAATTCTCTGACAAGGGCATGTTCCCGGCGGATGGGTGGTGGAGCTTAATGACTCAAAGCTGTTAACCAGTAAGTGGGCGTGGCCTTGATTGTGCCCGATATAGTTCGCATGGCTTGGTTTAGTTGGACATCAACACGGTGAGTATGTGGACTGTTTATCCATACTGGTGCACAGTATTCCGCTACGGGGTATACCAGTCCTAATGCTGTCGATATAAGTGTGGGTGCCGAGGAGTCCCATGTAGTGCCGCAGAGCTTTTGCAGGATGTTGTTACGAGTTCGGAGTTTTGCAGCAGTCTTAGTAAGATGCTCTTTAAAGTTTAGCGTTCTGTCAAGTGTAACACCTAAGTATTTTGGGTGTTTATTATAGTTAAGGAGTCTATCCTCAAAATGGATTTGAGGTTGATAGTTGGCCATCTTGTTGTACAAATGAAAGCAGGACACTTCTGTCTCAGTTGGATTGGGTTGCAATCTCCATTTGCGGAAATAATTCCCTAGGGCATTTAAATCGTTCGTTAGAATGCGTTCAGTGACCTCGAATTCTTTATGACTAGCGGCAAGCGTCCAGTCGTCTGCGTATCCAAACTTTTTTGATGAGGTTTCTGGCATGTCTTCTTAGAGGCTAAAAAGCATGGGAGCGAGCACGGATCCTTGTGGAAGTCCATTATTCAGTTTTCTTTGGGTACTAGTCTTGTCTCCCAATATAACTTTAAAGCATCTGTTGGATAGCATGACGTTGATAACCTCAGTGGTATTTCTGCGTGGGATTATTCGCATCAATTTATATATTGCCCCTTGTCGCCACACAGTGTCGTAAGCAGCAGATAGATCAATAAAGACAGCGGTTGTTGTTAATTGCTTTTGAAAGTTTGATTCCACATAATTGGTCAGGGCGAGTACCTGGTCTGTGCAGCTGCGGTTTGGCCGAAATCCTGCCTGTTCCACTGGTAAGTGTTGAAATATGGTTTTGCTGATTCTATTATACAACAGTCTTTCGAACAATTTGTACACCATACTTAAGAGTGCGATTGGGCGGTAGTTTTTCGGTGAATTATTACTTTTCCCTGGTTTTAAAATTGCGACGATTTTTGCATTTTTGAGTTGGTGGGGGACGTTTCTCATTTGAAGGATGTCAGAAAAGAATTCTGCGAGCCATTGCCTAGTGAATCTGTCGCTATGTTTGAGGAACTCAGCGTGAATGGCGTTGAAACTCGGCGCTTTTCCTGTTTTCATTTTATTTAGGGCTTGCGATATTTCTTCATGCGTAAATGGGTTGGAATATTCTGTTGAATGTGCAAGACTAGATTTTATGGTTTTGAGGTCTTTTTTAACTTTAATTGTATATAAACGATTTTGAGGTGCCCTAGAGGTTGACATTATGTGCGTAGCTATTTGGTCTGGAGTTACTAGGTTGGTTTGGCGAACGGGTGGGTTGCTACTTCCGAGTTTCCGCAGTAGGAACCAAGCTTGTCGACTTGACTTCTGAAAGTCTAGGTTTTCTACTGTCTAAATCCATTTTTCACGACTGGCAGCATCAATGCTGTGGAGTAGTTCGTTTGCAATCTCCTGCTTTCCATCTTCGCAATATTCTTCATAAAGTTTTTCGCTCTGTTCTGTCCAATCAGGGATATATTCTTTGCGGTATCCTCTAGGGATTGTCGCTTTTGCTAAGGTGATTATTGCTCCTGTTAGTATCCCGTAGTTCTAGCTCTTTGGTGGAATCCATCCTAGGCATTTGTCAAGGTTACTGGTGAAATCAGACCAGTTAGCTTTCTTGAAGTTTCATCTGGGACGTGGGAACGATCTTATAATCGGAATGCTGAACCGATCTTGATTAGAACGGGGCGATGTTGACTATGTGGAAAGTCAGGCATAACCCTTCGTAATGCTGCTAGCGGTTGGCCTTTGTTGTCAATGGTAACAAAACAGAGAGCATAGTGCTACTAGGTCAACTTCGTTGTCTTTTAAAAGTCTGTGCAGGATTTGACATTTTGCCCTGCTTATGTTAAAATGGCAAACTCGTATGTTTGGTCCGAGTTCTTTAGTCAAATGGTCCTGATAAGGTCCGTTTACAAGTGTCATTTCTGGAAAGATTTTCTGTGCACGTGTGGTGTTCTACTACGAACGCGAACTAGCTTTACACCCCTGCCTAAGAGAAATTTTATTGCACGTGCAGAGAAAATCTTTTCAGGTTCTAAGGCTGCCAAAGATCGATTGACAGTGATGGTGGGGTCAAATGCAGCTGGTGATTGCAAGGTAAAACCACTTTTAGTTTATCGCTCATAAAATCGAAAAGCAATAAAAAATAAATCTAAATGTGGCTTGCCTATAATTTGGACGTCTAATTGTAGAGCTTAAGTGACAGCTTTCTTTGTGAGGATTGGTTTTGTCATAATTTCAAACCTGAAGTCGTTCGTTATTGTCAATCTAAACAAATTTCATTTAAAGTGATGCTAATTATAGACAATACTTCAGGTCATCCTCCCTTTTGACCCACGTGTGAAGTTAAATTTATGCCACCTAATAAAACCAGTTTACTTCAGCCGATGAATCAGGGAGTCATTAAAGTATTAAAGGCTTATTACACCAGACGATCATTTGCACATCTTTATGAAAATATAAGAAAAACCGACAAGCTCTCTGTTAAAGACTTTTGATAACAATTCAACGTGGTATATACAGTAACAATCATTGGAAAATCTTGGAATGAAGTTTCACAAAAAACGTTGGGTGGGGTCTGGAAAAAACCTGTTTTTTTTTTCATCACTAACACTGAAATAGAATTGATGCCAGAGCATGAAGAAGTTAGTAATGTTAATAAAGAAGTTGTTGGTATCGCCCAGCAAAAAAATTTAAAAGTTGATAGTGATGATGATGAAGAACTGTTGAATTCCCACAATCAGGAGCTGACAATAGATAACCTCATAGAAATGCACGAGAAAGAACAATACATTGAAGAACTTGAGTGTTTGGATTCAATTTGAGGTTCAAATGATGATTGGAAACTTGACTGAAGGCCTCAGTTTAATTGAAAAGAGATTAAAAATTTTAGAAAATATAGACCACAACGAAGAGCGCATTTCTTCTACCAAACAAAGATAAAAAAAATTATTAGCCTGCAACAAAATCTACTTTGGTAGATTTTATAAAGCCTTTTACATCAAAATAAATTGAATTGCCAATTTTAGATTTAATAATCTGAAAATGACCAAGATTCTCAGTCAGGTGATATGATAATGACTTTGAATAATAGATTTTATAAAAGAACCTTAATTTAACCTCTTTAAGATCAAACTCCAAGCAATCTTCTTAAATTAATCTATTTGTCTATTTCAGGTACAACTCTACAATGCGACAGCATGACTCATTTGGTTTCAGCTTCAGGTGCAACCAGTCCTGCGCTCGGATCACACGAAGCGCTCGAAACTGAAATAAAACGCTTGAGAGAGCGTTTGCAAACTGTAGAGTCAGAAAACGCTGCCATGAGCATCAAGTTGAATCAGCAACAATGGGAACTTGAGAATAGGTTAGCAGAAATTGAAATGCAGATATGTGGTTCAAGGTAAGAATTGATTATGCAACTTTTCATTTTGTCTTTTCCGGTTCTATTTCTTGAGTATAATTATCTACCATTTTCTTTACTTTATCTTTTAATAATGTTATAGTTTTTTTCATTTTTCATAGTTTTTTTTTGTCTTCGTCTGTATAATATATTAGCCATTTGATTTTAGGTTGCTTTTTAGTTATTAGTTTTTCACATTTGCATGCATATTCATTTTTTATTGATTTTTTTGATAGTTTCTTATTCTAAATTTATTTATCCTCCTTTATATATCTCTCTTATTTTTAATGTTATTTCTTCGATGTATTCCTTGCTTATATCTACATTATGCATTTTATTGACATTCCTTTTTTTGGTTTTTTATATTTTGTACCAATACCATAAGTCATGTCCATGACTTATGAGTCAGGACGTTGAAGTCTCCCAATACAATTATATCATCTTTAGGTTTCTTTTTCATCTTTCCTTCTGCATTATCTTAAAACTTTTCTTTTTTCTATACCTTTTTTCTGTAGGTGCGTATAGATTTAATATTGATATAATAAATATTTATTAAAAAAAACTTACATTGAAATAAGAACTTCTTGTGTATAATGGTATATTATTTGTTAGAATAATTTAAAATTTTATCCAAAAGGATTACAAAACGTTTTCGGTCCAGTCAGGCCATTATCAGTGAAGAAGTCTAAAAGTATATTTCCACTTTAAAATGACAAAATACTTAAAGTTAAAATAGTTTAAAAAAATAGGTAAAATTTCGACTGATAAGTTACAAAACATGTGAAAAATACTTACAGTAAAAGTAATATTTTAAAGTATATTTTAAGTATATTTTATTTTGTAATTAAAATTTAAAAATTTTGTTAAAAGATGTATTTTTGGATGTGTTTACAATTTAAACTATTTAACGAAATATGTTGAAGAGGGGAGAACTGTTTGTCTCAAGTTAGTTATTCAGAATTATGTCTTTTTTTTCATTTGTTTATTTCCGTGGATTCTAATAAAGTTAGCTTAAGGCTTTTGGAGATGAAGAATTTGAAATTGGTCATTAAAAGAATGATTATGATCTACAAGGTGAAGTACGTATGTCGAATCTGTTTTCCCATTATTGAAAGCCCTTTTATGTTCTGCTATACGTTTGTTAAAGGTTCTCTAGTTTGACCGATGTAAGTTTTTGGACAGTAGCCACGTTTAATTTTTTATACATAACTGTGTAAGTGCTTTTTATTTTGGCTCTTGTTGTGTTTAATATATTTGCCTAAATTGTTGTTTGTTCTAAAAACTGGTGTTATTCCTTTCTGTTTTATGTGTTTAGCTATTTTGACTGTTATTTTCCCTGTATATGTAATTGAGCAGAGGGTACTTGGTTTTATCTCTGGTGGTGAAAATACTAATTTCAGGGCTGTCTTGTGTAGTTTTTGATTTAAAATTTTATTAAATGTTTGTTCGTTGTATCCATTGTTTACTGCTATTTGCTTAATGATATTTAATTCTGTTTTAAAATTGTATTCTGACATCGGAATTTCTAATAATTTATGTATCATGCTATGATAGGCTGCCACTTTATGTTGTGTAGGATGGGATGGGATGAATAATTGTGTATAGTCGTGTCAGTATGGGTAGGCTTATGAAATACTGAGAACTCCTGTTTATTTTTAAGTCTGATGATTTTTAAATCTAAAAAATTAATGGATTGATTTTGTTCTGTTTCTATTGTAAATTTAATACGACAATGGAGTGAATTAATATGCGAACAAAAAATAAGGTATATTCTGAAATCATTGTCTCTAAATAATTCATAAAAATGTTTGATATCTTTTTGGCCATATTATTTAATTTTATTCTTTGTAGCTTCTAATTTATTGTTTAATTTTTGTTTTAGGTCGTCAAGCAGTCTAGCAGAAGAAGAAAATGAAAGGAATAGAGAGAGTATTATTTAACAACAAAACAGGCTGCCTTACCAAATCGTGCAAGCACTTGTGCAATACATTGTGTAAAGGCGGCTAAATAACTCTTGTATAAACATTTAAAAACGATTTTAGTGAATTTTAAATTGGAAGAAAAACATTGTTGAGTGTCCCAAGTTGGTGCATATTGTGTGTTTTGAGGGTAAAATGGTTTACCAGTCGATATATAAAAACTATTCAATTTTTTACTGATATTTTATTATATGGGAACGCAGTGATTATTATCAAAACAGAACCAGATGATTATTAAGTGTAAGCAATTTATTCGGCTAATTGGATTTGTATTTTTAATATAATATATTTATTTTATTAAAATGTTTGAGCTAATTAGTAAATTACAGCTTTCGCGTGAGTATTGGATGCCCTTGCGTTTTCTAATTGTTAAAATCTTACTACGTGATTAGTAGTTTTTATATCAACGTTACTTCTTCCTTTATGGCCGGCGATATTTGACAAAAAATTTTATACAAACAAGAAGTTAAAGACAACAATGGTAAAAAGTTTCAAATAGTTTTTTATTTCTCGGTTATTTTCAGGAAGATATCAATAACATATCTAAAGTGTTTAACTATCTTCTTCTTCTTTAGGCGCGTACTCATCTAGACATGCTGGTCTTCTGTTTTATATAAAAAAAAATGTCATTGTAGGTACTCGTACTACTTCAGACAGTTGATAGGATTCTTTAGTTGAGAAATAGACCAGTGGTTCATTTCTTTTTTTGTTTTTTCTTTTTATTCTCAGTTTTGGTTCAATTTTTTTTCAAAGTTCAAAGTGTAATCAAAATACTTAACGAATAAGTATCTAAGAGGTACTCAAATACTCAACAATTATTTCTGTTTTATTGTAAAAATACAAATCCAACAGCTTTTTTGTTTAATCATCGATTGTAAACCATGATTTCACGAATTTCTGGAATTTGTAAATTTTTCGAACTGAAAAAATGGACGTTACACACCTCTTGTGAAATTGTTCACAACTAAATGACTGCCAAATTTTATGTACTATACCTTTAGGTAGAAATAGAGAAGAAAGAGCTAAGGATAAAAATTGAAATTTAAAATCGACTAGATTTTTCTATAAAGAATAAAACAACAGGTTAAGGAAAGTGTCGACTGTATGGTAATGTTGAGTAATTCTTCGATTTTAACTAATTTTAATAGTTTTTGTTTTTGTATTTTTTTTATATACAACTTATCTTGAATCTAAGATACTTTATTCGGTGGAAAAACTCATCAATACTTTGTGCCAAAAACAAATAAAATCATTTTTTTATTTTTATCTATAAGTAGACGCCACAGTTGGAATGCAGTGTTGGTCTTATGGCGCGCAGCGATGCCGCTCATGTCGGCACCGTTGTAGGTGTGTGGTAGTTTGGCATGTTTACTTAATAATGTTACTTACTTACTTACTTACTCCGTGGCGTTACAACCCTTCGTGGGTTTTAGCCGACTCGACAACATGCCTCCACTGTTTTCTGTCTTGAGCAACCTCCATCCAATTCTCCACGCCCATAGTGCTTAGGTCTCCTGCTATATTATCTCGCCACCGGAGACGAGGGCGTCCGCGTGGTCTCCTTCCAGTTGGGACTTCCTGCCACACCAGTCTTACTGTTCGTTCGTCAGAATGTCTTCTGAGGTGTCCTGCCCATTGGAGTCTTCTGGACTTTATTTCTTTTATGATGTTGGCGTCTGGGTAAAGTTCTTCAAGCTCTTTATTAGTTCTTATCCTATATTGTCCTGATGTTTCATCAAGCACCGGACCAAAGATCTTCCTTAGGATTTTTCTTTCCCAAACACGTAGTCTCTCTTCATTTGCCTTTGTCATCGTCCACGTTTCGCTTCCATACATCACAACGGGTCGTATGATTGTTTTATAGACCTGTATCTTCGTACGTCGTGTTAGTTGTTTTGATTTTATAAGGTTTTGGAGGGCAAAAATACATCTGTTGCCGGCCTGAATCCTGTTGTTTATTTCTTGTGATCCGTTATTGTCTTCAGTTATTGTTGTTCCAAGATACTTGAATTCCCTAACGCGCTCAAAGTTAAAGTCATCGATGGTAATGTTCTGACCGATTCTGTCTCTGCTTTGGTTATTGCGGCTCATATACATATATTTCGTCTTGTTTTCGTTGATTTGGAGCCCCATCTTCTCTGCTTCCTTCTCAAACCTTACGAAAGTCTCCTTCATCCTTAATCGCGTGTTTCCTATTAGATCTATATCATCTGCAAATGCCAGTAGTAAGTTTGGTCCTTCTCGATGAAATACTGTATTCGGTTTTTCGATTCTTGCACTTCTGATTATGTGCTCCAGAGCTAAGTTGAAGAGTTGTGGTGAAAGTGCATCTCCCTGTTTTAGTCCATTGTTTATTTCAAATGTCTAAGTAATAATGTAACTAAGTTAAATAAGAAAATAAACAAAAATACAAATTCATTCTATTAAAAAATTCCTGTATACGTAAAATATCTAATACTCGTAAATACTTATATACATATATACAAAAAAATGCAAGTATTTTACCCTATCCTTCTCCTCCGTCCTAATCCCTTTTGGGATGTGGTGACATCATCAGGCCTTTATAGTTTTTTCACGATTTCCTTCCATCCTTCCCTGTCCTGTCCCTGTTCCCCAACCGCTTGGAGATCTTCCCTTAGGCCTCTTTCCTTCAACTCTACCCTCGACTCTCAATTTTTCCATCGTACCTGTTCTCCCAATGTGTCCAAAATACTGCAAATATCTATGTTGTATTTTGTTTAAGCAATCTATCCTTTACTTTAAGTTGTTTTAATATCGATACGTTAGTGTGATGATCAATTTAGGATAATTCTTAACATGAAGCGGTACACCCACATTTCCAAAGCGTCTATACTAAATTCACAATCAAGATGCACTAGAAATAAACAAACCAAGACACTAAAATGTTACGAGGAACACTCCCAAATAATTATTTACAGTGTATAAACTTTGTAAATCATGATTTGGGAATTATAAAATGTATATACATTGTAAATAATTATTTCAGAGTGCTCCTTGTAACATTTAACGTGTCTTAGTTTGTTTATTTCTACTGCATCTTGATCGTGAATTGAGTATAGTTTATTTTTGTCCACTTTTTAAGGTCCACGTTTTGGATGCATATGTGGCTATGGGAAAAATGAGGGCCCTTACCAGCCTTAGTTTTGTATGTATTGTTATGCTAGAATTTATTCAAATTGTTACCAGTTTCATCATAGCGTATGTATCTCTCTGCCACACCCTCCGTCATTTTATATTATGGACTCCAGATATATGAAACTATTTACTACTTCAAAGTCCCCAATTTCTTTAATGTGTTGAAGATTGTTCCGAGCTCTGTCTACTATCATCATCTTTGTCTTACCCTATAGTTTACTAGAGATCATAGGTCATAACTTAAATGTACCGTACGTACAGTACTAAAAAAACAAATAAGCTTTAAAGTTGAGATATTTCTTGATAATTAATACTAATCGCAATCCATATCTAAATCGTCCTCATCCTCTGAATCATCTCCTATATTAGTTATCATTGGTTCAATATCTTTCTGTAAATCACGTGGTTCACATAACTATACCACTGCTCTTTAGATACGCATTGATAAGCTTCTTTTATTAACCGTTCTACCGTTGTTTTCTTTAAATTCGAAGTTTTTTGAAGCCATATACCCTTTTACTTCTTCTTTTCGATTAGCCAATCCTTGATTTGCCTTTTGTTTCACAATTTTTTTGACAAGTCAAATTTGCGGGAGTGTGTGACGGGTAGCTCTTTCGAGATGATAGACTTAGTAAAACACAGGATGAAATTAAAAATAAATCTATTAACTTTAACGTATATACATTAAATAGAAATAAAATGACTTCTTTGTCCTCGTCTGGATCCCGCGAGAGTAAACTCCTCGGCAAACGTCTGCAAACGAAAAAAAAAATTTATTATTACTAACAAAGAAAAAAAATACGCGAAGTCGGTCGGAGCCGATCCAATCGAAAATATACGGTTGTGCAGGTTGTGTTCAATTCACAATACCGATGGGTTCTGCTTGGTTAAGTACAGAGTACGATCCTCAATACGGAAATCTCTCTGTCCTGGCTGGCTCGCAGGTTCACTACACCAGCGAGTCAGGGAGCCTAGAGCGCTAGCTACAAGACTATCTAATTCTGCCAGTCGCTCGCCTTTAATAGCCGCTCCAAATCCCACTTCGTCGTCTCGTCGTGGAAGTGGATGCGCGAATATCAACACTCCCACGGTTGGAAGTGTTGAACGATCAGCAGATCGTTACAAGTGGTATGACGTGTTATCCAAAACGACGACGTCTTCTTTATCTTTTGGATAGTTTGGAATTAAGGTTTTCTCACACCATTCTTCATATAGATCTGCTGGAAAGTCAGATAATAGAACAAGTGATAGAATTTAAATATCTAGACATCACATTATCTAGCTACGAAAAACTCAAAACAAAAGTGAAAGATTAAGTAAATAGAGCACACAGAGCCACAAGTTGCCTGAATGAAACAATATGGAGAAATAAAAATATCGGGAAAAAAATGAAAGGCAGAATTTACAAAACAGTCAATCAGACCAATAATGATATACGCGGCAGAAATATGACCTGACACAGAGAAAAAAATGATGTTAGAAACACCAGGGATGAAAACACTGAAAAATTAATGGTAAAACACTATGGGACAGAGTTAGAAGTACAGATATACTACCTAAATGCAAGGTGGAGAACATCAAGGACTAGGTAAGAAATAGAAAAGTATACTTCATCTAATTTACATACCGATGCACATCATCGGCGTCATAGCCCGTGAGGTCACATGATACCAACACGAAATATTTAGGCGGTAGGTGTTCTTTTTTAGAATCACTTTGCCTAGTACACTGGCATTACAGCCAGTAGACATATTTTAATATATACGCGTAGAAATAATATTTAAAGATTTCTATTAATGTTAACTTATAGAAATACACAATAATATGTTTCATTTGATTTGTATAAAGGCATTATAAAGCGTTTGTATGAAGAACATTTGTTCGGAACACACTGTAACTGTAATCGAACGAAGGTAAAATTTTGGTATAATTTGGTAACACTTATTTGACAGTTGCGGTGTTGACACTTTTTGTACTTTAATATTTTGAATTTTAAAGTGAATGCCTCTTGTTTTATATTTTTACCTATTTAATAAAATCTTTTCTTTTTAGAACAAAATTAGTGTGTTTTATTTCAAAAATGTCACGTAAGAATTTAACGTAGTCGTTGTAAAGAGCTGGTAATACTTTTGCAATAATTATGTGACCTATTTGATTTAAAATGGAGTCAGGATTTTTGTATACTTTGGCAACTATGTCAACTTCGATCTCTGACGTAGATATTGACGTGCAACGATATATAAATTAAATGAAGTATAGAATGGAATAATCTTATATGCCGAATGACAACAAATAGAGCAGTAAAGACGGCAAGAGACGGTACCTTTAATAGGAAGACGATCAGTAGAAATACTACGAAAACGATGGAACGACAACTTACTAGCGGCACGTTGAAAAACAGACAGAGTCATGTCTACATAAAAGAAGAAGAAGGTTTTTCTTTCTGTATGTTTTTCATTTTAGTATTGTATTTTGTTTTAATAAAAAATATCTTTCTTTCAAATACAGTTCGTGTCAATATCGCACAAAACTGCTGAGATTAAGCTTTAATTTACTATTTATGGCAAACAAAATTACGTGCATTGTGCTTAAAACAGTCTTATTTTATTAATTTCGGTTAGTTCGGCCGGAGTCTGGTCCCGAGGTGACCAAACGGGAGAAACTCTACTGTATAATCGAATAAAATTTAACAGGTTTACAAAAGGATACTATACTACTGGTATATGTTTTCATAAAATATAAATTGTAACAGAATTAATATCTGGCTCCACTGCCACCCGATGATGTAGGATGGTATGACTGAATGCTGTCAATTGATACGCCCCACGTTGGGCGCCAATTATTATAAGGGGTGGTAGGATATAGTGTGTAAGATACACGACAGCGATAAGATTATTTCCGCGTTTCTTTGTATCTGGTACTTTAACTACACTCTAAATACAATTAATAGCAACTATAGGTTGAAATAAATCAAACTTGTATTACTGTGAGCGGTATAATTACCTAAAAGAATAATAACTTCTTAAAAATAGGTTGCAACAAAACGTTATGTCTATAGCTTGCAATTTATTGACTGAATATCAATTGACAGCATCCGTTCATACCATTCTACGTCATCGGGTGGCAGTGATGCCATGCATTAATTCTGTTACAAAATTAGACATGGAGAAAAAATAATATTTATCAAATTTTAACCGCATGAATAGTGGTATAAATTATAACAGTAAATTTACGTGATTAGGTAATTTACGTAGTAGCCCCCAAACTTCCTTGATATTCCACTACCCTCCACGTATTTATATATTATGCAGCTTCACCACAAGAATGCGCAAGATAATAATATAGTAGAGCTTTTTTACTTCAGATGCATGCCTGATTGCAGGACTGCTGTATCAGTTTTTATTAACTGGTTACCACATCTGCAAGTCTTTGTTGATGATAGCCCATAGCGACAAAAATTAAAAATATTGCACATTTTTCTATAACAGTATCAGAAGTTTTTATTAATTATTAAAATTGTGGAATTACTCAAAGATCAGTGCCTTCGATTCTATTATCAAACAGAAAAATAAATTTTGTTCAAGATTTTTATGTAGAAATGGCATTTAAAAGTTTAACATTTTCCTTAAGGCCTGTAGGAGGTGTATATAAAGATGTTTGTAATATCAACCTAGAAAACCAAAATTTGTTTGAGTCATTGAGGAAGGTCGTTTGCTAGAGTTCTAAATGGTGCAAAAATTGAATAATTTATTAGTCAAGTTTATTATAAGAAGTCAGCATATTGTTCTACATTGCCAATAACTAAGTTTAAAAAATATTTTCTTTTCATGGACTGGTATATCTCTTCCGCCTATAATTTCCTTAATATGCCCTAATTTTATATGAGACTTCTTTCTTATATTAACCTCCTTATTTTGTCCTCATTCTAATGATTTTTTGTGTAATTTGTAATAAAAATTTTTCTTCCTAGTTCATATAAATTTTTAATGTTTTTAAAATTACTTTATTTGCCATACATATACAATTATACAATAGTTTAGGCTTTGACTATCTTCTGTGAAAGATTGCTTAGGGGGGTTGAAACGCCCCTTAATAAGTTGTGTAGAACTGTATTCCGTAATAGTGTTCAATACCAATTCCGTAAGAGCTTTCTCGAATCCCGTAAAATGTGTTCCATTGTCACTATAAACCATTCTCGGGCGTCCTCGCCTTGCAACAAAGTGACGAAAAGCTTAGTCTGTATCGGTCGGCAACGAAGGCGTTTGTACTTAGGAGCAAACTAAGTAGTCCTTGTGTGCCTACATGACAAGAGCTTTTGTGTAAGCTCAAAATTAATTTACGCACTATAAAATGTTTACCCGGAAGAAAGATAAGACGAAAATCTTCTCAGTAGCATGAGTTTTTAAATGTATAAGTCCAAATTCATCGACAAACGTGTTTAACAAGCAAATCCGTTTCGTATCTGAACCGAACGCTTCGTTCTGCACTAATTTCAATACAATCATTTCAGCTTTATCGATTTCCTTAGCGACCAATTCACCTGTACGTGTTTGGTTTCAATTTCTTGTATTATAATAAAATTGTACCCCAAAAACTATCATTCTTAAAAGTTTTGTGTACTGGGAAAAGTAATGCAGATGCCAATCATCGGACGTCATATTCAATAGTGATGAACTGATTGTTTTCTTTTTCTCGGTGCAGACTTTCTATACATCAACCTTTACTTTTTGTTGAGAACCCTCATTTTCGCTTCTGTACAACCATTCCGAGTCCTTCTACTATCGAGATTCTAATAATTACTGAACATCACAACTTGTTGATGAAAAATGGACAGGGTTGAGAGAACCAGGTACATACTTCCATTACTCAGGATTGGCTACAAAAAAATTATCAACTTTTAGTTTTACTGAAATTAGAAGCAAGTGCCGGCACCTTGCTCATAAGAGTCCAACCTAAGATTGTTTCCACTGCTACAAGACTACACTGTTACTGATATTTCCTCCCTGTATACAATTTGTCTACAATATCAACCCCAAACAAAATCTCAATTAGTGCTCTCTGGTTCTCTCCATTCCAGTGTCAATAGATGCCCATACTTATTAATTACCATGTGCACTTCTTATGTTTATTCGCAGAATTTCTAAAGAAAAACCTGTGTAATGTTCAAATTAGCAAGCGTCTGATCCTTAGTTCTATTTTATTCCAAGCAGCTAATACCTGAGATCGATGTATCAATTTTATGAATAGGCAAATCAAGACACATCAACACAGCATGGAATTTACAGCATACACAGTTCAAGCGCCCTCTACATTTTTAGAAGAATGTTTTACTTTCCGACATCAAAAATAGGCTTTTTTTCTAAAAATGTTCGTCGTTTCTGTCCCATAGTAAATTTTTGTGCTTTGAAACAATGTGTACTGTCATGTTAAACTTCATAGATAATACACCTGAAGATCTCATAATTAATTAACCCAGCAGTGGTTGAAATGATCAGTTTCTTTGTTAGGTAATTTTATGCCTTTCTTGGTAACAATGCTATTGGATTTAGATTAATTTTTATTGAGTAGATGTCAGGCACTCGGTGCCGTTTTGTTTTGACTCTCCATTAGTGATTTTTCTTGAGATATTAATTATTATTTTCTTGAGGTTTTGATTCTCCATTAGTGTTTCCTTGCCTTCTGCATCCTTATGCTGTTGACTATCAAAGTTCATTTGCCTTTGAAACGCCTTTGTCAATCTTAGGAGAAAAGAGTGCATTTCCACTTACCAGCATATTTGACCGAATCTTAAGTAGGAGTAGATGAGGTAAGAATAGATAACTATCCTTATCGAGCCCGAAACAGTAAGCTCCCTTTCTCGTCAGCTCCGACCTTACCTTCCATTAGAGTTGGTTACCTAATATCTAGTAGTCATGTTACCAGGGTTCACCCGTGTGACCATGTTCTTACTTCTTGGAGGTGAGAATAGCAATTGGGTAGGAGAGACTAGAGGTGCTATCTGGAAGCAACACCTTATGATGCGCATCACTACTCAATTTTAACTCCTTAAATTGTTTATAAGATCTTTTTTAATGTCTAAGCTCTAATCTCATGAAACAACTTGCTTGACCTTGTTGACGCAATCGTTCAAGGTTAGTCCACATCCTTCGCTGCTTTTTCTTCTTTGTTATTTTTTTAATAGATCCTTTAGGCTATCCTTTATTATAAAATTGTTATTAGGCTTAAAAAATAAGCTGTTTTTGTTTTTTGTTATTCAAAACTTTTTGCATAATTTAGAAAGCAAATAAAACTCTAGCAACAATCCAAATACTATAATTATTATTACTCTCACCTAAGAAGCCTTGAAGTACCCATTTGGCCTAAAAATATATAATATACAGTATGTGTGTAAGTACTTGTACATAGAATAAACCATAAACAATTTTTATCCTTAGGACAAATGATTTTTTAGGAAAGTGTGTCGAACAAAACACACTGCCCAGTGAGTGAAAAATATATGTTGAAATTTGTTTTATATTTGTTATTGATTGGTGCTTTGAAATATCCCACAATGGATAAACCAAGTGCTGTCTGTACATAGATATAAATATAACCGAGGTAAACCTACGAAAATCTTCTCTTGTATTTTAAAAAAAATTTGTGAATAGGTAAATTTGTTACACGGTGAATGGAGATTTAAAATAATATATGTATACACAGTTTGTAACTAAAATTTTGTTATATCTTTTATTTTTTTTAATACCTACACTACACTTGCACAAAACAAAAAATTATCCTTTGAAAAGATGTTTGGTGTATTAATTTAAGATTTTATACAAGAGAGTTGGATTACTAATTGGCCTAATTGAGAAATTGCAAGTTTTTAGACAGAAAAACATTTTATTTTTCAATATAGCTTTCTGCTCGATAAGGATACTTATTTCAATGATATTCTTCTGTTTCTTGTGGCATATGAGAATTATGTGATGTTCGTCGATGAACTTAATTGTTCAAAACAACAAATTATTATAGCCGTTACTTCATTGGGAGAGGAAACAAGTTGTTTATCGCCGAACATTTTCGGTGTGGCAAATAATAATATTCCACCAAGTTTGTGGATAGCTGCGTTATCCTAATGGAAAAATACATTCTTCTTTTCCAAATCCAGACTTTCCCCTATGTTATGTATGTTTTGTCCATTTCTCTCTGTACTCTTTATTTACTGTTTTTTTGTTTTAAAATATATATAAATTCATATAAGAGAGTTATACTCACGGCCGCATCTGGGGCGGACGGTCTGCTCGGGTACTGTTAACTTGCAGCAAGACCGCTGTTCCGCCCCCTTCGCGATTACACCAGTGCTCAACTCACCATATTTGAAGGCGAATCTACTTGGATTGCATTTCCAAGAGCAACTCTCTCTCTTGTCGTTTCCTCATTGCTGAGGATCGTGATTCCCTTCAATGCGGGCTGTCAATTCTCTCCATCTCTTGCGATTTTGGTCTGCTCTCATGGACTCAGAAAACGTCTCTCCAGTGGCTTTCTGTACTTGATCTGACCATCGGATAGGTGAGCGTCCTCGGCCTCTACATCATTCTACGTTTCCGCACACAATTAGTATTTCTAAGTTGTCATTGTCTCTTCTCGCAATGTGGCCAAAAAACTTTAAAACATTTGCAAGACACTGAGAGGAGAGTCTGGTCTGAATGTTTAGCTCTTCGAGAATCGACTGATTGGATCTGTGCTCCGTCCACGAGACGCGTAGCATTCGTCTCCAGCACCACATTTCGAATGCGTCAATCCTTTTCCTATCCTCTGATTTTATTGTCCATGTTTCGGCACCGTAACTAAAGATTGAAAAAACGAGTGTCCGTACCAGTCTCATTTTGAGTTTTTTGGACAAAGAGCGGTCCTTCCATATTTTTCACAGTCGACTCATCGCGTTCTTGGCCATTCCTATTCTTCTGCGAATTTCCGTATGGCAGGAGGCTGCATTGCTTAAGGAAGATCCTAGATACGTGAACTCGTCTACTTTCTCGAATTGATTTTGGGCGCCTGTTGTTTGGAGGATATTCGCGTGGTCCACAATCATGATTTTTGTTTTCTGATTATTAATCTTGAGCCCACACTTGTTGCTTTCGGTTTCTACTCTCTGTATCAGTCACGACATCTCCTCTTCAGATGTTGCTATCAGTGTTGTATCGTCTGCGAATCTTAAGTTTGAGATCTTTTTCCCTGCAATGGAGATGCCGCCTCTCCATCCATCGAGTGCGTTCCTCATTATGTATTCTCCATACAAATTGAACAGGTCTGGAGATAGTATGCAGCCTTGTCGTACACCTCTGCTGGTTTTGAAGGTATCAGATTGCTGGTTTTCAATTCTTATTTTAACTGAGTTATCTTCGTATAAGTTTTTAATTAATATTGCCAAATGATCTGGAACTCCCATCTTATGAAGAACTGTCCAGAGAACTTCCCACTTTACACAATCAAATGCCTTTTGGTAGTCTAGAAAACAGATTATTATTGGAATTTTAAATTCGCGGGCCTTTTCTATGAGCTGCCGCATATTAAGGATTTGCTCTCTCGTACCCTTCCCTTTGACAAAGCCTGCTTGTTCTTGGGGAATTTGATTGTCTAAGTACTGTTGCAAACGGCGTTTAATGATTCTTAGTAATATTTTGCTTGGATGGGAAATCAGTGAGATGGTACGATAATTACTACACTTTGTAGTTGTTCCTTTTTTATGGATTGGTATGCACAATGATGTGCGCCATTCTCTGGGCCACTTTCCGCATCTCCAAATTTTATTACAAAGTTTCCACATTATGTAACATCCTTTGTCTCCCATGTTCTGAAGGAGCTCTCCCGTGATATCATCGCAGCCAGGGGATTTATTCTTCTTGAGGTGAGTTACAGCTTCTTCAATCTCGGACAGCAGAATTTCAGGTTCAGGGTTGTATTCAGTGTTTTCGAGGGCTGAAGTGTGGCCTAGATTTATATGTTCTTCCCTGTAGAGCTCTGAACAATAGTTTTTCCATGTTTCCAAGACTCTGTCGATATCACTTATGATAATACCATGTTTGTCCTCTATTGCATAGTTCTTGGGTTTAAATTCTCTTGCAAGAATTTTCACTTTCCGGAAGAGGTCTTTGGTTTCATTTCAATATCCGTGATTTTCTATTTCTTGGCAGATTTCAGAGATGTATTCTTGTTTGTCTTTTCGGCATTTTCGTTGAATATCTCTGGAGAGAGCTTTATATGTCTGTTGATCACAGGGGCCAACTTCAAGTTGCTTTCTTTGTTCAATCACTTTCCACGTGTTTCTGCTGATCCATGGTTTAATGCTATTATTTATAGATGGTTGGCGACATTGGTTCACTGTTGTTACGATGGTTTCTTTAATATCTGTCCAGGCTTCATCCACGCTTTGTTCTGACTGATTGTTCCCTATTCTGGTTAGTGCTGGTTCAATTCTCTCTTTAAAGGTAGCTAATTCGGGGTCCGTTAGCCCAAAAGAACGGGGAGAAGCTTTGCGTATGTTCTTGAAACGCATTCTGTAATCTGCCATCAAGAGCTGGTGATCTTAACTCTGGAACTCTGTATTAACGAAATTCAGCAACATTTCTGCAAAGTAATCATGGAAAATTTCGACAAAAGAGTGCGTATGTGACAGCAAAGTCGTTAAAGCCGTTTACCTGATGTGTTATTCCACAAATAACCTAACCTATGTTCTACTCAATTCAAATCTTGAGAAAATTTTGGGTCACCCTCTTTACTGCATACCATAACTGCATTCTTTGGAGATATGTGGATGTGAAAATTTCCAGTTCTTTCCGGTACATTTGCTCTTTTTAAATATTTATTAATAAATTTCTTTTCGACTTACCATTTAGAACCAGGAGCTTTATTATTTTTGATTGTTTTAGAGCTTCTATTATTTCGTCTACGGTAATGGTTTAAACTGAATTTATTGTTTATTTTAATGTGGTATAAATATTCGGAAAATTCTGTTCATTTTAATAAATATATCTTGATAGTCAGTTTTCCTGTTTGTCTAGCAAAAAGGTCCACAGCAGTACTCTCTTTTATATTAATTTTAATATTTGTTTACGTTATTTAAGCTTTTATTAATTTTGAGTGACATGGGCACTTAATAATACAACTACTTATGCTGCGGTCACTTAAAAATGTAAGTAATAAGTATTTTATTAACTGTTGAAAAATCAAATTAGGAAAATAATACAGAGTTCTTTAAGGCCAACTTCATTTTTAATTAAAAATATATTATTCATAAAAAAACAATTAAAAGATCTACCATACACTGTGCTGCAAGAATTTACCAATGGAAATGGACAACATAAATCTAACAACTAAAATTCTAAATTTTATACTTAAATAAATAGCATAGCTTGTACTTGTTAGACATTATATTGCCCATTTCATAAAGAAAAAATATGTAAATACAGGGTGATATACATATTAGTGTCTGTCAATAATTTAACTGGAGATTCAACTTGATCAAAATGAGGCAAATTATTGAGTAAATAGTATTTTATTTAATAAGTTAAACAATATGTTTCCTTCACTTTTATACAGTGACATATTTTATCATTTTCTGTAGAAATTTGAATTAAAGTACTTTGACGTACCCAAAGGCAAAATAAGTTTCTACAACAAAGTTTCTTATTGTCACCATAAGCCTTTTATACAATTGTCACATCTGATCGTACTTTTAATTTTAAAATCTTTCCTTAAAAAAGTGACAGACGACATTTGACAGGCCGCGATATTTTTAATCCACAAAAATTTATTCTGCTGAACATACGGTCGCAATTTTTGCAACAGGATTTACATCAACGATAAATAAATAATCTTTTCTTAAAAATGTTACAGACGACATTTGACAGGTGCCGCCATTTTGAATCTACGGACATTGATTTTGGAAAATATACAGTCCCAATTTTTAGCACCAGAAAAATTGAGTAATAAGGTTACGATTTTCGTCAACGATAAATCAGAAAAACAAAACAGTGACGTCAGGGTGGGAGAAGCTTGCAATGCTATTGAGATATAAAATGTTGATATTCCCAATCGACCCGTACTCTGCTTTATCTTTTGCAAGGGTTTTTTAGTATTCTGAGAAAGTTCTTTTGAATTTTTTATTAATAATTGTAATATTTTTTTATATTTTATAGACTAAGTATTCTCAAGTTAAATTATTCACACATGCAGATGAAATACCCCGTATATAGAGAAGATTTCCTCCTAGACGTACCTAAACACTTACATGGTACTATTGTCCTTATTCATTGACAATTTGATGAATGTACTTTTGGTTTTTTATCAAGCGAGTTTCGCTTATGGATTAGTACGGCTGTATGTGTGCAAATATACAGGGTGGCTCAATAACAGATCGACTATTAATATACTTCTATATATATCTAAAATTTAGAAAAGGTGTCAAGAAATTGTATTGGTCTAAACAACTTTTTGTTAGCTATTTTAATTTTTTTGTTAATTATTTTACGTTAAATGGTTTTCTAAGAAAAGTAGAGATTTGCATAGATAACACCGTAATTGTTTAAATGCCTATATTTAGTCAATGGTATGCGGTGGGTGTGTAATCTCAATAGTAGTTCAGACAAATTTTCGACGAAGGTTATCCACTATACGAAAAACTTTATTAGAACGGTTAATATAAAACCCTCGGAAATGTTCTTTCTACAACAGAACTCATACCAATATTTTAATTAAGATATAAAACCTAATCAAATGCGGGTATTTATTTAACGCTTGGTACAAATTAGGGGAATGCTACAAATTATAAACTGTACAGGAGATGAAAATCATACAAACAATATAATAAAATATATTCATTAAACGATAATTTTGAGACAACGTCTTCAGTATTGCTACAGGTGTTGTTTCAAGAAAGGTATTCCATGGTCCTGGATATACTCAAAGAAGGCATCCAAGATTAATGTATCGAATGGTTTGTCTTTTATGGTGGTCACAATCCAGAGACTATATGTTACCCCACTTTGCCAGGATCTGTATCTATAGTACTCTATAGATAGGACGAGTTAAGTTCCACAGCACTTAAACCACAATTGACCCATTGTGCATCATCCCAGGGAGCTGTCGTCTTAAGCTCATTATTCATTCTGCCATTTCTAGGAGGTGAACAAGTCACCAGGGCACATGTCCCTTATGTGGGCAGGTGTGGGCTAGCCGAACGCGTACCCTGGTATTAACGATAACTCCGGGCATTTTCGTGGCAGTTTCGTCTTCTCCTTCACATTTGCTGCATACAGGTGTGTCTACTAGCCTCAGTGTGTTGAGGCGTTTGCTTAGTTGACAATGACTAGTTAACCAATTTCCAAGCGTTTTCCCAAGTACTTCTTTGCTGACTTTTCAAGACTATTTAGGGTTACCCTGGTAGATCTACATCGTTGCCCCTCTTCGTATCTTTTCACGGTTTTCGTATGAAAGTGACATTTGACAACTTCCGCGATCGTTGTAGTTGACTAACCAATAGAATATACAAGCTATGCGAAGAGAGAATACAAGACACACAGTTTGGATTCACGAAAGGCGTAGGTACAAGAGATGCACTGTTTAGTCTACAAGTATTATTTCAAAGATGCAGAGATATGACTTGCGATATTTACACCTGCTTTGTGGACTACCAAAAAGCATTTGATACAGTTCAACACCAAAAAATGATGGATATTCTAACAAAAGCCCAAATGGATGATAAAGATCGGCGTATAATACAAAATTTATACTGGAATCAATCAGCCACAATAAGAACGAATTTTGGAGGTGAACCAACGGAAATGATCCAGATTCTACGAGGCGTTAGACAAGGTTGTATACTTTCACCTATATTATTTAATCTATACTCAGAGGAAATATTTAGTGAAGCCTTGGAAAAATGCGAACATGGAATACTTCTAAATGGAGAACGCCTAAACAACATCCGTTATGCAGACGACACCGTTATTTTTGCAGACAGTTTGAACAGTTTACAGCAACTAGTAAACAAAGTAAATGAAGTAAGTGAAAGATTTGGACTTCAAGTAAATATAACAAAAACTAAATTTATGATCATCAGCAAAAATAAAGTTAGAGACGCTCAACTACTTATCAATAATACACCAGTGGACCGAGTAAAACAGTATAACTATCTTGGAACAACAGTAAATGAACAATGGGATCACTCACAGGAAATAAAATGTAGAATAGAGAAGGCTAGGAGTGCATTCAATAACATGGCCAAACTTTTTAAAAGCCACAATCTTAATCTGGAGATAAAAGTAAGGCTCCTACGATGTTATATCTTCTCAATATTGTATTACGAAGTTGAATCCTGGACACTAACTGAAGCAATGGAGAAAAAACTTGAAGCCTTCGAGATGTGGCTATACAGGCGAATTCTAAGGATATCATGGACAGACAAGATAACCAACGAGACCGTATTACGAAGAGTGGGCAAAGAAAGAGAGGTGATGTATACCATTAAAAGGAGAAAGTTGGAATATCTCGGACATATAATGAGAAACAACACTAAATACACATTACTGAAGGTAATCCTACAGGGTAAAGTATTCGGAAAGCGAGGAATTGGGAGAAGAAGAATAACATGGTTGAAGAACCTGAGGAAATGGTTCTCCACAACAACAACGAATTTATTTAAAGCAGCAGTTAATAAAATAATTATAGCCAGAATGATTGCCAATATTTGGAACGAATAGGCACTGAAAGAAGAAGAACCAAATAAATTTTTAGGTCCTAAGAGGCCTTCCTAGCTGATTGGTCAGCAATGCGGTTGCCTTTATTCCTATTGTGTCCTTTAACTCAGCTCAGGATGATATTATTAGCATCCAAAGCTTGATTTAGTGACTTGTGACACTCCAATATTAACCTTGATATGACACCTGGTCTATTTAAGGTTAAGAGCGCTTGTCTGCTATCTGTGCAGATTATTATAGTTTTCCCGACTATACATTATTGGGTTATCTCATTTGCTATGGAGATACTAGCCAGTTCTGCCTGAACTAGGCTGGCATTTTTGTCCATACCCCATTTTATTTTAAGGTTCAGTGATCTGGAATATATATATCCCGCATGCTGAGCCTTCTTCCATTTTGAGATGCTGTAAAATTTAACTACTGATAAAAAACACGACTTATACAACGTACATAAAAAAATCAAGGAAATAATAGTGAAAAATTATAAAAAAAACAGCTAAATATTAAAAAATAGTAACAATTAAATTTTTGTAGAAATAAAAAAAACTTAGTGCTGGAAAGAATATTGTTATGAACATTTTTAACGATAAACGTCCACAGCGATCCCACATGCCAATAAAATAAATGAAAGTAGGTAGTCCTGTCATCACTAAAGAAGTGGTACAACATGCCGCCTTATTACAGGAATATGGTAAAGCTGTAGGACCTGGGCTTAGGCATGATGATATACATGCCAAAACTTTAGTGCCAATTCCTGGTACACAAAAACTGTTTTGAGGTAAAGCCTTTTGATAGATTATTTCAACACCATCTACAAAACTGGGAAAATAGAGAATAAATCCTACAGATTGGCTGAAATTAACTTTCATACTACTACATACATTGTTCTTCTAATTTTCAATTTTCTATTTTCAATATCAAAGGCCTGCGTCATATCTTCATCTATTCTCACCAAAGCTTTGGAACCCTCCAGAGACATTCGTATAAGCTTATCCAACTTATTTTGTATCCCCAATATAAATAGTTGCTTTAACATCTTTTGTCGATCTACTCCATCAAACTCCTGTTTGAAATCGATATACAAGTTGTAAATAGGTATGTTATATTCAACACATTTTTCATGTATACTATATTATTTTTATTATTCCTAATTTATTGCCTTTATTCTAATTCATTGTCTTTATTCTAATTTATTAAAACTCACGATAATTTATTAAAAGTCTTTATTTTATACTAATTTATTTTACACTTAATAATTACAAATAATTTATTTGCGTTCGTTACAATTTAACGCGAGATCGCGATCTTCTTTTTGACTAACTCCTGAATGAAAATCTTCCGTTATTTATATAAAATCATGTGTTAAAATGGAACATCGTCGAAGGTTCGATGGCATTCTCGACTAGACAGAGCAGCGACTGGTCTCAAAACTGGTATGTTTTTCATCGGCTCGTCCCCATAAAGTTCGATTGTTATTTTTTTTTAGCGAAGGAAACCCAAAGGGTGTCAGGTAGATTTTTGACCTAGAAATTACGAGAATCAATAAAAAAGAATTAGTCATAAAATATTTACAATTCTATACGCCATAACATTTAAAATCGTAACAATACCTCTTAACATATGTATTTGATATATAGTTAACCTCTTTGGTCTGAAGCCACATTGTCACGAATCATCTCCTTCGAAAACGATTCCAGGCAGCTGTTAATAATTCCTGATAATATCTTGTAGACGACATTTAAGACTATTATGCCCCTATAATTTTTGCAGAGTCGTTTGTCTCGCCCTTTGTACATAGGAAGTATGATTCCTTCTTTCCAATCTTCTGGGATGACTTCTAGTGTCCATATGCGCTTGATTAGTTTATGGATACGCCTCCATAGCGCATGTCCACCATTCTTTATCAGTTCTGCAGTTATTTAATCTGTGCCAGGTGCTTTGATATTTTTTAGATGTTTTATGACGATTATCGTTTCTTCCAATGTTGGTTGCTCAACCAGTTTTTCTGCTGTATGGTGAATTATTTCTTCATCTTCGTTTTGTTCTTTTTCTGGGTTTAACAGCTCTTTAAAATGGTCCTTCCACCTTTTCATTATGTCCTCTTTCTCGCTGATAATTACTCCATTTTTGTCATTGCAAACTGTCGATCTTGTCATGTATCCTTGGCTGTATTGCTTAGTTTCCTTGTACATACCTACACACATACATACTTTAAAAATACTACGTATTCCCTAGACTAAAAAAACAAAGCAACTAAATTCTTAATAGAATGCAGAAGAACAGGGAACTGATGCCAATGATTAAAGCGAAAACTAACGTACATAGGACATGTAATGAGTGGAGACAGATATGAAATAATTCGGTTGATCATTAAAGGAAAAATTTAGGGAAAGGTCAATAGAAAGAATACAAAATTTTTGGATCAAGAACCTGCGACGATTCTTCTTCATATAGTGCCTATCCGTTTCGGATATTAGCGACCATCATAGCAATCTGTATTTTGCAAGCTGCTGCTATGATAAGATTTGTGGTTGTTATGTTGAACCACGTACATAGATTTCTCAGCCAGAAAATTCTTCGCAGTCCTGGTCCTCGTTTTTCTTCTACTTTTTCTCGCAGAATTAATTGCAGCAACCCATATCTTTTGCTGTTCCTCATTATGTGACGAAGGTACTCAATTTTGGCTGTTTTTATTGTGGTTAACAGCTCTTTTCCTTGCGACGATGGCAAAACATTGACCGAGATCTGCAGATCTGTATGTATCTGTAGGCAATTGGATCGTTAACCTTCGAAGGAGGCGGAGCAGAAAGAAAAAGATCAATATCAAATATTACGTTACTGGAAAGGTTCTTTATTTAGTTCTTTTGTTTTCTTTTTTATTCTTTTTTTGTTTCATTTCGTTTCGTTTCGTTTCGTTCGTTTTGTTCTTTTGTATTCTTTTTTACTTCACCAATTATTTATTCAGTTTTTTGGTTAAATCTGCTCTATCTAAAATATTACTAATTGGTTTTATGTAAGAATATGAGAGATAATAGAGAATATGACAAAAAATTATATATTTAAAGGTAAAAAGCATATTGAAAAAGAAATATACCCTTGGTATAAGACTTAAGAAGATTATTTGTATTTTTTGGTATTTTTTCAAAAATTGTTTACTTCCAACAAAAAAAATTTGATAGCCACAATTTTTACATGCAATTATTTAGACTATTATTGAGCCAAACTGTATTTTTTTTATTATTTTTTATTTCTCCTTAAAATGATGACATTCCCAAATTTTAAACCTAAACAATCTTTTTTAAAGACATGCAATGAGAGGGTGCTATTTAAAATGCTAAATTTTAAATCGTAAATTTCAAATTTTGAGATGAGTTGTTTTTGAGAGCAACACACATACAAGAACCAAACTTTTCCAGATTTCATACGGCCATTTTGGATTTTCTACCGCCCTATATTAGACATTAATTATGTGTAAATTATGAAATTATTAGTTGAGCTTGGAGATTATTGATTTTTTGACTAAATCTGGAGCGAACTAATGTATAGAAAAAATGAATAATTAAAATTAAGTTCTCAGGATATTTTCTTGTGACATGTTAAGTTAAATATTGTATTTGGAATGGAAATAAACCAGAATTGATTGTAATGAAAATTACATTTTACATTTGTTTTTGACGTTTCAAGTTTTCAAGTTTTTTTTTAATTAGTAAATTATGTTACCTATAATATTAAACAGTTGACTTGCTTGGAATCGTTCTTGTAGACAAATAGTAATGTTTTGAGTAGAAACTTCTGAGGATTTTGTTGAATCCTCCCATTGATATCAAATTATATTATCATCATTATATTATATAAAATTCTGATATACCAACAAAAACGAGTTATTCAAAGATCAAAGACACATCATCTACAACATAAACATAAAACATTAACTACATGGGCACATAAAAATTCAAAGATTCCCAAAGCAGATTCTAGATATCCAAACTTTAAACTTAGCAGATGCAGGGAGTGAACACAAACTAGTACTAGCAAAAAAAAAGGATGAAAGAACACCAAAACATTTTCTACGGGAAATAACCGAGGAAAAATTCAATGTAGAACCATTGTGGAACGACTCTACAAGAGAAATGTACCAATGGAGGCTAGCACAGAAATAACTGCCGAAACAAATAGACGACATCGAAGACATAAACGCGGGCTGGGAGAAAATTAAAAACAACATTAAGGAAGCAGCAACAGAAGCTCTAGAGTAAAGGGACTGTGACAGTTCTGCGTATTTTTCCGTGTTAAATCCCATAAGAAATCGCTAAGGTCCATTCTGATCGTTTTTGGCTCATTTCGTGGTGGAGGCGCGACGGCACATCGTATCGTGACGTGTGAGGTTTCGTCGGAAAAGGGGAGGGGGTAACGAATACGTTAATACAAAAAACAAATAAGGTGGCATTGCCAAAAAGACACTAAACTTATAACGTCTAAACGGCCCAACGTACAACGATATGCAAGGTATCGATGGAAAGGTGAGGAGCCAATAAATACGTAAACACAGAAAAAAAACATGGCGGCGTATTGCCAAAAGGATACTAAGCTTGTAACGTCTAAACGGCTCAACGTTCAACAATGTGCAAGATATCGATGAAAAGGGGAGTTGGTAATAAATATGTTAAGACACAAAACAAATGCAAAGACAATGCCAAAACAGCACTATATCATTTCTCTATTGTTATTAGTCAAATTACTACGTGTAACACGTTAAATGAAAGAGGAGAAGATATCCAATACGTTAACACAAAAACAGACGGAAAGACATTGTCAAAATGGCACTATATTGTATCCCCGTTGCTATTGTTCCGATTTTGACGTATAAGAGGTCAAATGAAAGAGGATGGGATATAGAATATGACAACAATAAAATCAAACATTGCAACATTGCTAAAACTATATCGTTTTTTCGTTGTTATTTTTTCAATTACTACGTATCAAACGGTAAATGAAAGAGAAAGGGCTAATGAATATATGATCACAAAAAACAAACGCAAAGACATCGCCAAAACGACAACCACGCTGTATTAATATACTTAAAATGTAGTTTTAATGCTTAAACATCAGCTAATAGATATCTAACACGATGTAACATATAACAGACGTATACCTGACGCTATCTAACACATATGAGACGTATAGTAGACGCAATCTAACGCATAGCAGACGTATAACAGAACCAGTGTAACTCATATCAGACGTATAGCGGACACGATCTAACTCATATCAGACGTATAGCAGACCAGACGCAAGCTGGGATAGAACAATCGCTAAAGAAAATCTATCGGAAAAAACGAAATTATACAAATCACTTTATTTCGCTGGGATTTCATAAACTTGAGATTTATATTCCATATTTTGAGAACTATTTCCGAAGTTCAAATCGAAATGTCAAAAATAAATGAATTCTCAAGTAAAATTGTAACTAGTTTCCATTAAATGTAGTAAATCATGTAGAAATGTGACAAGAAAATAGTTTCAGAACAATACATTATTGTAAGTTATAAATAAAAAAATACAAAGTTTCTTTTACAAAAAAGATTTTTATGTTAATTGTGGTTAAACATGGTGCAAGGAACACTCACTATCTATAAATCCTAAGAAAACAGAGATGGTCCTCTTAACCAGGAAAAGAAGAATCACGGGCTTAATACCCCCAAGGATTCTAAACTACAGTCTAAATTTTTCTAACGAGGTGAAGTACCTTGGTATTACCCTTGACAGGAAGTTAACATGGAATTCACACCTAGATGGTAGAGCTAAAAGAGCATATATTGCCTATGAACAGTGTCGGCGAACGGTTGGACGCACCTGGGGCCTCACGCCCAGGCTGATCGCCTGGGTCTACACCGCTGTCATTAGACCAATGCTAACTTGCGGAGCTATTGCTTGGGTACCAAAAGTGCTACAGGCAACAGCGATTAACAAACTAAACCATATTCAGCGGATGGCTTGCATAAATATAACAGGTGCCATGAAAACAACACCAACTGCTGCAATGGAGTTGATCATTGGCATCACGCATCTAAATATTTATGTCAAAGAGTAGGCTCTAGTGACAATGATGCGACTGCGCTTACAAACCCTACAAAATTAAAACAAGCATGGAGACAAACGTGGCAAATACCTATTGCATATACACCGATGGCTCCAAAATGAAAGGAGGCTCAGGATGCGGGATATACTCGAGATCGCTGAACCTAAGAATAAAGTGGGGTATGGGCAAAAATGCTAGTGTAGTTCAGACAGAACTGACTGGTTTCTTCATAGCCGCAAAAGAGATAACCCAAAAAGGTATAGCAGGGAAAACTATAATGATCTGCACAGATAGCAGACAAGCGCTACTAACCTTGAATAGACCACGTTTCACATCAGGTTTAGTAATGAAGTGTCACAAGTCACTAACTCAAGCTTCGGATGGTAATACCATCATCCTGAAGTGGGTTAAAGGACACAATAGAAATAAAGGCAACCGCATTGCTGACCAATTATCTAGGAAGGCGGCAGGCCTAAGACTCTTAGGACCTGGGGATCTTTTTGGTTGGTCAACTACAACAATCGCGGAAATTGTCAAATGTCACTCCCATACGCAAACCGTAAAAATATGGGAAGAAGGGAAAGGATGTAAACTTGTCAGGGTAACACTAATTAACCTAGAAGAGTCAACATCAAAGAAGTACTTGGGAATGACCAGGAAAAATCTACGTTTGGCAGTTGGTTTTTTAACTGGTCATTGTCAACTAAGCAAACACCTCCACACACTGGGGCTAGTAGACACACCTCTATGTAGGAAGTGTGAAAGACGAAAGGTAAGGTAAGACGAAAGGAAGTACGAGAAGACGAAACTGTAGAGCACGTCCTATGTGAATGCCCAGAGTTATCGTTAAGACGAGAGTACGCGTTTGGCGAGTCCTGGCCTACACCTGCCCACATAAGTGAGATGTCTCCTGGTGACTTGTCCACCTTCCTAGAAATGGCAGGATGGACAATGAACTAAGGGTGACAGCTCCCTGGGAGGATGCACAATGGGTCAATTGTTGCCTAAGTGCCGTGAAACTTAACTCGCCCTCCCTACTCTACAGATACAGATATGTTAATCGTACCCTTGATTTTTACGTATTTATTTATAATTTTTTATAAGATGCTTCTCTGTCTATCAAACATCTGTTTCTAGAAAGTTCCAATTTACTTCATCATAAAAAATTGCAGTTCAGATAATATTTAAAACTTTCTTACCTAATAAATTAGACTCTTTTATTTATATCTTGAGAAATATTATTTCCATAATTTACATAATATCTGTGGCATCATTAAAACTAGATCAGTGATTCTAAAGGATAAGCAAAATACAATTTGAACCAAACCTTTCTACACACCTGCATTTATCATTGTTTTATCTTATGACTTCTCACTAAAATAATTTTTAACAGTCGCTTCTAAAACATTTTATTGTTTTTCGAATTTACAAAACTAGAAAGCCATAAAAAATCTTAAAATCCCCCGTCGCGCGTCGCTTGAAATTCTTTAAAAAAAACTTTATATAACAGGACATAACCACATCGGTCTACGAAGCAGACACTATAACGCTCTCCACAGTCATCGTACAGCAGTGCTCAAATAAAATAAATTCTTAAATTCTACTATTACTTTAACATCAAACTAAACTTTGCTTCGAGAAGGATTTATTAATCGGAGTCATTTATAATAGTCTAGGAGCCAGGGAGCGCCATGACTCCGACTCCAAATGCAACATCTTCCGGTCTATTAAAATTAATAGAGTAAGGTGGCTAGGACACCTTGAAAGAATGCACATTGGAGACCCCCAAAGACAGACATTATATATCAAGAGCCAGTAGGAACCAGGAAGAGAGGCAGACCAAGATCTAGATTTAAAACTCAAGTCGGAGATGACTTGAGGAATCTAGGGGTCAGAAATTGGAATGCCAGGACGAAAGATAGAGGGGAATGGAGACTAATTCTTGAACAGGCCAAGACACACCTAGGGTTGTAGAGCCAAAGATGATGATGATGATGAGGAGCCAGGGAGGGGCTTGAGTATTCACTTTTATGACCGTCGGTGCCTTGACGATTTTTTTATGTTTTTTGGTGCATAGATTCGATATTTCGAGAGTGCCAGGCTAAAAATCTGTCAGATAATTTGTTATTAACAATTTAATTGTTTAAACGAATGTATCCCATAAACTAATAATTTTACCAGAATGAAAATTGTTCCATTTTGAAAAAATTAAAAGATGAATTTATTATTTGGCGGATTTTCAGTCTAAAAGCATAAAAAAAAGTCAAGATACCGAGACGACACAAAGCAGAACAGTCAACCCCCTGGCTCCTAGACTATAATCAATCAATATAGAAGTTTGGTTCTCTGCTTGTGGGAAAAAAGAATCCAAACTCCAAAGGAGATACCTACTGACATAAATAGCAATTGGTAATAAAATCATCTACAAAAGACCACTTTTATTAGTTCCTTATATTTAATAATAATCCAAAATATGAGAATTCCTTGGTACAAAATCCAAAATGGTGTATTTGAAGTTAAAAACTGCCATATTATATTCAAACACGATTTTGTTAAAAAAGGTTAGCAGTAAATTTTAGAATTTTACTCTAGAATCAGACCACAAAATATATTCCAAATGATAATGTTTCATTTCTGCTTGGACAGGTTTTGTAGGCGATTATTTGTAATGAATTTTTGAAAGTTTTTGTCAGAAAAAACATACCCCCGCCTTATTTCAATGTATATCTCAGATCTAAAACGTTCTCGCAACAATAAATTGAACCAAAGGACTAAAATATAATAGTAAATTAGAAATTAATGCAAACAAATTAAGTCATAGCAATATTTTTGACTAAAACACCGGTTTTACATTGAAGCATATAATACTTAAATAATAACTTTAATTTAAGAATTTTGTATTAGATTCAAATATTATTGTACGCAAGTTTTTTGCCAAAAAAAATGATTTTTTTTAATGTCACAAAATTATAAATTTTGTGAAGTGATTGACAATATAAAAATGTTACTTTCATGCCTAAACATAAAAGTGAAGCACTTTTACGCCTAGACACAAAAGTGTAAAATTCGAAAGCTCAAAAGCTTCGTAAAGGCAACAATCCTTCTGTTACAGTATTTGCAGTACACAAAATATCTATAGAAATACGCGATGCCGTGGGATCTTCGGAATCAGACGTAATACTTGCTATTTTGGAAGGTATTAAGCATATTAGGCCAGGCTGTGGGGAACAAGTACTCTCTAATCCAGGAATTTATGTAATGTGGCCTAAGTTAAAAAGGGCAACCTCAGGAGCAATCCCCAGTTCATTCAACAAAAAATTGTTGGTTATTGTTTATTTATAAGCGTTTATAGGTGCATAAACCTATAGGGTTTATAGGTGCACGTATTTTTTGAGTTGTTTTCATTTTTTGCCTAAAGTATGTATTGTAATGGGTAATTTATGTATAGATTATAAAAGTACTCTAAAAGAACCTTAATTTGAGCCGGTATATGTTCAATTTAATTTATCTGATATTGCAAAAATGAAAAATGAAGGTCAAAATTAAAAAACGTAATATTTATTGCAAAATTGCTTTTTTATTTATTTTAAATGTATGACATTCAAGCCTATAAAATTACGAATCGAATGAGCTGTAGTAGGCCTAGATCACTTAATTTGTTGCTGATGCTTTAATTAGTTTATCCCACGCCCTTCAATTTTTAATGCTCATAGGATTGCCAAAAAAATGGTAGAGGGGTAATTCTTGTTTCATTCTCTTCCTAAAGCTGTACATTTTCTTAATCCACTTGAAAATAATGAAAAAACAATTTTAAGTAAAAAGAATTATTTATGAAGTTGTAAAATTGCAATTATAAATTGCATTTAGAGCTGCAGCGCCCCCTATATATATATATATATATATATATATATATATATATATATATATATATATATATATATATATATATTTCTAATTTGCAGATTATTATAGCTGGCTTCGAGACGAAGAAAAAAAAAGAGTTTTCTACTACCAATAGGAGCCGAGTTAGCATAATTTTTTAATCACAGAGGCTTTATTAATAACAATTAGGAAACGAATCTGGCGTCCTTTACTACTAAATAACCCATATTTTCAAATATTCGTATTCTCCTTAAATTAAAATTATTATTTATTGTTAAAAATGACGAATAAAGTTTACTTTTTTTCAATGTAGCACCGGGACCGCATTGTAGCAAACATTGCGGATGCCGTAAGCACGGCTTAAAATTTACGAGAATGTGCGAAAATTGTAATGGAGAGGTTGCGAAAATTGTCATAGGGGAGAGGGGGGCAAGTTGTTACATAATTGATTCTATTATTTATTTGGGCAATAGTAGATCTTTTATATGAAAACTAAAATCGGATTAAGGTAGTTGATACATTTACACAAATAATGTTAATTTTAATTTATTTAAAAAATCATATTTAACATTTTGTTATTATCAATTTAACTCAACTTGTAAATTGTAACAACATACCCCACTATCAGGCAAATTGTTACAGTCCATGGGGTAAGATGTTACAATAGAAAAAAAATTCTAAAAACTTCCCACAACATTATTTAGTGGTCACAGAAAGAACCCTTGCTTAGCTACAAAAAATATTATATACATAACACAAAATGAAATAAAATAAAAAATGAAAATCTGAACAAACCTGTTTACAAGAATGTTAAACTAGTCACTATCGGACGAGCAGTGAATACAAATATAAAAATCATCCTCTTTTCCACAAGCAATATGTGCCCACTTTTGACACACAATGCACCGAATCCATTTTTTTTTTTTTTTTTGACTTCGAAAATGGAGCTAAACATACCAGACACGTCGATTTCTCATCCTCTTCCTAGCTTTCAGAATCTGATTTTTTGAAGGTGTTTTTGGTAATGACGGTCCGTTTTTTACATTTTTTAACAGTAGTTTTTACCTTGTTTCTTGATTCACCTGATATGTTTCTTATGGTTGCCCCCACATCTTTTTTTCTTTGTCTTGCCTTTTCTTCCTCCTCCAAAGCTGATTTAATGGGAGTATCAGTCAAAACAGCGAAAGTTCTTTTCTTCCGACCCCCTTTGGATTTCCTTGGCATTGCTTTTGGATAAGGCTTCAACTCCTGGGGCGTTATATGAGTAGGTGAATCGACAGGTTCATTTATCGTCAAGTTAAAATCTGTGCTTGTAGAAGGTTGCTGTTGGGAAGGAGTTCTATGTGTTTCGGTGCCAATAGGTGCCGGATCTATGACTACTGTTGCGTTTATATTTTCTGTTATTGGCCTATTTGTTACCTCTGCAGGCAAGAATTCATCATCTTGAAAAATTTCTCTGTTGTATGGCCAAATTCCTGTCACACTATATCCTTTTTGTATATTGAGAGGTGTAACAGCAAGAGGAAATGAATCTTTAAGAACGATAGGAATATCGTAAATGTTCATTACTTTACCGGGATTAGATCTTAACCATGCATCTGCAGCACTATTAAAATATCTTTTAAGTGGGCCAAATACCGTCCTATCAAGCGACTGCCACTTGTGTGATGTATGTGGCGGGAAACTTAAAAGAACCACTCCATTTTCTTTGCAAAAATTCAACACCGGAATAGACAAATGAGACTCGTGATTATCTAATACCATCAAAACGGGTTGCTCTTTGCTACATCGTACAAACTAGACGAAATATTTTATAAACAACAAAAAGTTATCACATGTCATCCATCCAGAGGAATGAGACGCACCTACACAACTAGGAGGTCCATTGGCTACCATAACATCTTTGAATTTCTTTCTCGGAAATATTAAAAATGGAGGTACAAAATTTCCAGTTGCGTTGGCAGCTAATGCCAAGGTAACAAGTTGACCTCTTTCTCCAGATGTGATAGCATTTACCTGCTTAGTTCCCCTTTTTGCAATGATTTTTGTAGGCCTTTGGACAGTTGTAAGTCCAGTTTCGTCCATATTGTACACTTCTTGGAGCTCAAATTTATATTTATGATAAACTTCGCCGAGATTGTTAAAAAACTGTGACACATTATGACGATTAAACGCGGTAGCTCAACCCATACTAGTAGCTTCAGGTGTCCGGACTGATAAAGTTTGATACCTCTTCAAAAATCCATATAGCCAGTCTCTGGAAGCTATTTCATTAACCTTCCAATTTTCCGGAACAGATATTTGGTTGGCTGTTGCATATTGAAATGCAAATTTTCTCAAATCAGACCGTAATAAATTTTAGCAGAATGCTCAGTATATTCGGCAAGTTCCTCTTCTTCAGCATTGTTAAATATTTTTCTGGCCGTAGCGTAGCCGACTAAGTTCTTGTTACTGTTTTCAGCACCTAAGTTTGATTTTCTTTTCATATAGCGGTGCAATGTCATAAAATTAACTCCATAGCGAGTAGCAGCATCCCTAATTGACAAGTGTTCTTGTAAAACCGATTGCGCCGCCCTTTCAAATTGTTCGGTTGGAATAATAAACCTTGTGGTTTTCTTGGTATACGTTTGCACCATGTTAAGCTATCTGAAAACAACTAAAACAATTTCATGATAGAAAAATTTAATAAAACCTAATCTGTGTTTCTAACATGCTTTGCGAAAATAAATGTAGGTAGGTATGCTATTCATTACAAACAAATTACTATCTACAAAATATGTCTGATCATAATATTGGATTTTTAGTGAAATCATAAATTATGGTAACCATATTGTAACCATTGTAGGTATTTCGATATATTCTTACATTAACGTGTTTGGGGCAAGTTGTTACTGTAACAACCTGGCCCCAGATTATTGTAACAACTGGCCCCACGTGTACGAAATGAGGTTAGGTCAACGTTTTTTTGTAAATATTGAGAATCAATTACTAACAATAGCATGCCAATAACGAGAAATATATACGCTTCAAAACTATATAATATACATATTTATACTACTTACCAATTTCTCACAAATAAAAACAAAAGCCACTTGACAACGGTACAGTTTTAGACCCGAAACCACATTCTAAGCAATAACACTATGATGGATGTCTGACTTGAGTATCAATATCCGTTCATAGATGACGGGTCGGTTGACCCAACTTTCCATAAAATATCGGCAACTTATGATACTTGCTGCGTTTTAAAATAATTGTGTAACAACTTGCCCGTGTAACAACTTGCCCCCCTCACCCCTACTGCTGAATATGACTAGATGACGCAGAAAAAGAATTTGAGAGTAAGATGGATATTCTGGATGAATTGTTATATGATTATGAGGAAATTGTACAACCTACTAAAAAAAGAAATTATAAATAAAAACTAAGCATATTCTGATTTTATAAATATTGAATCTCATTTTAAAACTATATAAATAAATTACAATTATTTTACTGTTTATATCTTTGTTTTACTAATTTTTTCCTTCTATCAAAGTAATTTGCAATTTAAGATACCTATACGTTTATATGATGTTTATTTTAATTTATTAAACCAATTACTTAATTTCTCATGAATGTACTAAAAATCTAGTTTGACCAAAAGTTTTTAAAATCAATTTGTTTGAGTTTCTTTTGGAAAATCGATTGTTTTTAAATAGAAATTTTAATCATTTGAAATTTACTTTAAAATAATTTTTCACCGATAAAAGATACACAGTGATGCAGAGTAAGTATTTAAAAAAAAAGATAAATACTGAAATATTAGTAGTCTATATTTTAGAATATCAAATTTTTTTAGAAATGGAGATGTTTCACGGGGATGTTCTCAATAATAATTTGGTAGTAGATTACGTTTAATAGTATTGTAAAAGTAAAAGAATTAAAAAAAAATTTAAAAAAAAATCATTGAAATCGGTCCATTTTTCACCGAGATATTGCAAATTTTTCCGAGCGTCGCCAGATTGGCTTTTAAGTAGTAAATGATGCCAGCTTCGTTTCGTAATTGCTATTAATAAAGCCTTTGTGATTTAAAAAAATATATGCTAACTTGGCTCCTATTGGTCGTAGAAAACTCTTCTTTTTTTAAGCGTCGTCTCGAACCAGCTGCAATAATCTGTAAATTAGAAATTTGTATGGTACATAGGGGGCGCTGAATGAGCGCCCGATGAATAGGGCTCTAAATGTTTATAACTGCAATTTTAGAACTTCATAAATAATTGTTTTTAACGTCCTTTATAACTTAGTCCACATTACCTAAATTCCTGGATTACAGTGTAAAATCACCCTTTTTTCCAGAGCCTACATTATAAACGTTCACAAAACTTTGCGCTAAACGAGTAGCGCAAAAATTGGTGATTTTTGTCAAAGTGATCATCGGGAAAAATATCCATAGTTACATGTGATACTTATTCGGAGTAAAAAAGAATTTTTGTGCCTGGTCAAACGTACAGCCTCCTCACAAAAAGTATCATTTTCACTCCTTAACGTCCGGTTGCCATTTAGTTAACTACTCTGTTCTTCTGTCCACCCTCTGTGTGCCAAAGCGTAACCAATAAGTTGTTGTCTCTGTTTTTTGTTCTCGAACAGCTTCTTTCTAGGAGTTCGTGCTCGTAATCCATTTTCATACAACTTTCTTGTGATAGTGCGGTCCGATATTTGTAAGCGAGTTGATTTGACAATTCAACTCAAAAAACACAAACTTTTGGTTTTGGTTTTCGACAACAAAGAAGACTAACTTTTGGTTTTCTGCCTGTTGATGATGTTGTCGTTCCATTGTTATGATAACGTTTATAAACTTTCATTACATTTGATTTTGGGGCGTGACCACCCAATTTTTTTGCTATTTCTTGATATGTGTAACCTTTTTGTCGAAGGATAATTGCTTTGGCTCTTTTTCATGGCGACCAGTCAACACGTTTTGGGTTTCTTGGAGCCATTTTCTTTAATGTATTCCTCTACGACAATTAAACAATATCACTTTAGTAACAATTACGTGAAGTCACTAATAATCACTGGAAGTCGCAAGTTGACTTACTAGCATGATACTATGACTTTCAAGATAAAACCACTTGCAATCGAATTTTGTAGGTCGATGCGCATGACGTCACTTGGCTATAAAAGTTTATCTTTAATTTAATATTCTGAAATATATTTTATATAAAGTGCACACATTTAATTGTCAACGTAGGTACTAGATAAACGATAAAACAATACTAAATCTGACAAAACTCCATGTAAAACAGAATATTTCTGGTGTTAATTGTCGCCAAGTGACGTCACACGTGCAAAAGAGATAGACTGGTCGCGTGCGCGTTGGTTTATCTTTAGTTCATAGTATCATGACTTACTAGCAACCTGACGCAATACAGTATTGCCAATGTTGCCATTCAGAAATCTTGAATTTTCCGCGTTTCTCTTGAATCTGTTTCCATATTTTATTACATAATTATGTTGAGAGTATAGAGTGAGAAATATATAAAATATTAAGCAGAAATATAAAACAATAAAATAAAAATGTTATTGTACTGATAAACTATATCAATCACGATTATGAGACGAATTTTGCTGGAAAAACGATAATTTTTTAAAAGGTTTCCAGAATTTTGGCTACTAGTGTATGAAGCTTAAGAATATACTGATATTTATTCTTACCTCTGGTTAAGTCTTTATCTCCTTCTAGTATTAAAAAGTTGGCAATTAAAAATACTCGGTTTATAATTAATTAGCAAAACTGAGAATTGAATAAAAATGAATTATATGCAGAAATATTTAAATAATATTAAAAACATATTTTATTCTTTTGGTATCGATTAATGATCATTCTTATCTGGGATGATTAAACCTTGACGAAAGCCTTCAAAAATCTTTATCTAGATATAAATATAATATAATCATCAAACAGTGAGACCAATACCGATTTTTATAAATATTTTACTTAATGTAAATTGCTTGTCATTTTGAAGAACAGGGAGAAATGACGTATGTTTTCTATGTGGTCGGGAAAAAGTATTGCAACCAAACAAGGAATATTAAAGACAACAAAAATAAACGGTTTTATTCATTTATCTTCTTGAGGATTAGCCTGGGATTATCAGCAATTTCCTCCATATTTACTCTTCAAGTTGTCGTAAAGTATTCTCATCGCCGTGGAACTATTTCAGCTTTAAACCTCTTTGCAGTCTTCATCCACTAGGCTGACCAATTAACATCATCTTCAAAACCGAACTTCATCCATCGGTTGGACATTCAGCAGCCATCTATTAACTTTTTGACTTCTGATATATATATATATATATATATATATATATATATATATATATATCTACATATTTCAATGGATAGAGTAAAATCCTTGTATGTCAAAAATTGCAAATTTTACAGGAAACAGTTAAAACTGTTTTTTAGTTTAGAGTATCGAAAAATTTAAATATTTTATTAGACAGTACGTTTTAGGTATAAAAAGGCAATACTTTTTTAGGTTACACTTAGCAAAAAGACAGAAGATGGAATGTAAAGGTAGCGGGGGCAAAAACGGGAAGTGCCATTTTGAGAGACCTCATTAAACAAGGAAAGAGAGTCTCTTTCCTTGTTTAAGAAATCAAATTTAGTTTGGTTATGTTATTGTTTGTCCCAACTGCCACACGAAAGCTTATTTATATTGAAGTTCTATTGAATCTAACGCTTATGAAAAGGAGACCAAAAAGGTGGCCTCTGATGGCGGACATATCCGGAAATGCGAATGCGCCAAATTTAAATTTCCCGACACTTATTAACAGTAGCTGTATAATATTTTTCAGAATGTGTCTTAGACGAGAAAGTTTTAATTAATTATTAATGATAAGAGTCTAAAATGCGACACAATTGTTAAAAAACTTCAATATAAATAAGATTTCATGTGACATTTGGGACAAACAATAACATAACCCAATTAAATTTGATGTCAAACAAGGAGAGAGACTCTCTTTCCTTGTTTAATGTGGCCTCTAAAGATCGCACTTCCTGTCTAACAATAAGTTTGCCCCCACTACCTTTACATTCCTTCTTTTGTCTTTTTGCTCGATGCATTACATACAAGGTTTTCGTTTTATTTAAATTTTACAAAATGGATACGTGGTTTACATTCACGTCACTAGATATCACCACTCTCAAGATAGAGCAGCCATTTTTAGCCCACTAATGACTTACGAGGTATTCATTGGAATAAAATAATACTTTCTTAATTGAGATACAAGGGTTTCACTCTACGCCATCGATATATGATATATGAAAACACTATACGTTTTATCAATAATACTATTACGTGAAAAGTTTGCTGATCGCCACTGTCGATCACAAATTCAAATATACCGAACAGCTGAGCAGCCTATTTATGCTTAGTAGGCTTTAAATCAATTATTTATATCAATGTTTTCCTTTATTTGCTAATATTCTATCGTCATATCTGATTTTGATTATTTTACATACTCTATTTACCATCTTTAATAATTTTGTGTGCCACTTTGGCTAAACATTAATTCTTATTCGATATTAAAAGAAAACAAAATCTAATTGATTCATATCATCTTTCCTATTTGTATTTTCTTGCTATATTTACCCTATTTAGTCATTTTATATAATCCATAGAATGTTTTTGTGCCAATGTTAATATTTCTTGGACTATTTTTGCGCCTCTAAGTACTTTTTCCCCGCCATATTTTCTGTTACACACGAAGTTAAATTTTTTAGAATTTAGACATGATACAAAATATTGAAAGATGTGTTGAACATTATTTGTTGCTATATTAATACAAAAGTATATATTTAATCTGTAAATAGGTAAATATTGGACAGTGATCTAGTTGAATCTCGTCACATAGAAGAGTTTAAAAGTTTTTTTGATATTTTTCATATCTGAAGAGTTAAATTAAGAAAATATTTTCATTTATAAGGTATACTTTTGTCTTACTTGCGTTTATTGTAGATTTTTTTATTCGGGACGTCTTATTTGTATTTTTAAATAATTCTTTTATCATGCTATACCTATACACATGGCATCTATCTATTTATCGACCTATATCATCGGATGCAATAAACTACGACATTACCATATCACAGAAATACAACGTCAATATAATTTGTTTAAGTTTAGTCATGCAGATTTCAATAGGATCCATGTTATCGACATGAATGTGTAACAATAAAACTTTCTTTGGGAACCAATTGTTTTCGCTCTGTCTAGCTCAGTCTCTCAGATGTGAGAACGTCTTATTCTGTCGTCTGTCGACATTTTGAAATTATATGACATAATTGCCAAACAAATAATTTGTGTAAGAAATAGCCTTGTTCTTGATTCTCGTTTT
Source organism: Diabrotica balteata (assembly GCA_918026665.1). NCBI lineage: Eukaryota > Metazoa > Arthropoda > Insecta > Coleoptera > Chrysomelidae > Diabrotica > Diabrotica balteata. The sequence goes on along the minus strand of OU898276.1, from coordinate 28,426,830 downwards.
AGATCAATTAAAACTGTTATCTCTTTACAAGAATAAGAATATAATATTACACTTATAAATATATAAATAAATTTATGGGCATAGACATCAGATTAAATAGATGAAATATTTTATAAAAATAAGTTCCAACTTCTTAAATTGAAGTGAAAACTGAAATCATACAGACAACAGAAATAGATTTTTGTTGATTGAAGTGGAGCATTTTATACATTTTATATATGTCTATGGCATAAAATAGACTGGAGTAGATATGAGGTGTGAATACGGGGAATGGAATATAATAGATGAAATTGAAATTAAAAAATAAACATTAAATAGGATATTTAGTTCATAGAATAATTGAGCTCCATCTAATTTTTAAAGTAACAATAAAACACTGAAAACTTTGTTTTCAAATTTCCACAAAATTTATTTTAAATTCTTATCACTACAGCTGTTGCGGCTGATTGCCTGTCTCAAAAGTGATCTATTTTTGGCATGCGTTTACACTTTATAGTCTTTAATGAAATAGGTTGAGGAGGGGAGAACTGTTTTTCTCAAGTTGGTCATTCAGAATTATATCTGTGTTTTTTAGTTTGTTGATTTTCATAGATTCTAACAAAGATAGCTTAAGGCCTTTATTTTGAATGTGAAGAATTTTAAATTCATCATTAAACGAATGATTATGATCTAGAAGGTGAAATGCTTATCTAGTATCTTGTTTTCTATTATTGAAAGCCCTTTTAGGTTCTACTATTCGTTTATGAAAATTTCTACCCGTTTGACCGATGTAAGTTTTTGGGCAGGCACCACATTTAAGTTTTTACACACCACTGTGTAAGTGTTTTTTATTTTGGCTCCTGTTGTTTTTAATATAGTTGCTAAAGTTGTTATTTGTTCTGAAAGCTGGTGTTATTCCTTTTTTGCTGCACCTTTGGCCAGCATCATTGAGCATCAATTGAGCAAATCACTAGTGATTTGCTCAATTTTTACTCAATTTATCTGCTGATTCAAATTATGCCTTGACTTTAATATTACCCCAAAATACTTTATTTTAATTACCAGATTTAGACTTGTACCATTTGGGCATAGAAGACCAAATACATCTAAATTTCTCCTTATAGTGCACATAACAAAGGTGTGTTGTTTAAGTAACTGTAATTTTCTAGGGCTATTTATGTCTATTAGTAAGACGACTGTACCCTATTCCTGCCCTTTCAGATGCTTTTAACCCACAACTATAAAAAATTAGTAAGAAGTAATAATTCATAATCTTGTCTAAAATCTTATTTTGAGCATAGCGTCTCTGAAGACATCTTCATATATTGTGTAATCTCCATTCTTAAAATCTAGTCAGTTCGCCACGTTTAAGATAATTTACCTTGTTCTAATCTAAATTCGAGAATAAAAAGAGAGGTAGATCTCCGACAAATACAAGCACAAAAACAAGATCTGGATAAAAAGTAAGATATTTTTAATTTGCGCAAAGAAATCTAATAAATAATAGGTTTTAGAAATATCACAAGAAGGAATATAATTAAAAATTCTAAAAGGGGTATGATTACTATTGTGGACGAGAGATTGCACCAATGGACCAATTACATCCAACAACTATTTAATGGTGACAGAAAAGAACTCTCATTAGAAATTACAGAGGATACTGGACCACCAATATTACGAGAAGAAGTGATCCATGCTATCAAAAACACAAAAGATGGCAAAGCTGTTGGACCAGATCATGTGTCTATCGAATTAATAAAACTCATTGATGAAGATGTTATTTATATAGTGGTTTAACTCTTTAATCTAATATATGAGACTCCCACAATCCCCAGACAATGGCTGTAATCGACTTTGGTATAAATTACAAAAAGTTAGGTAAAACAACCTGTTCAGATTACTGAACGATAGCTTTAATGAACCACACACGTTTTGAAAACATTACACAGTAGAATTGTTAAAACTATTGAATATAAGAAATTTGGCTTTAGAAATGATATGGCCACAAGAGATAATTTGTTCGGCTTGCTAACACAAAGATACATAGACATGTACTTATGTTTTGTAGACTTTGAAAAGGCATTTGATAAGATTCAACATAAATGCTTGTAGATATACTAAAAAGCTAAAATATTGACAGTCGTGATATAAAAATTATATCGAAGGATATTGGATTCAAACTGCCATAAGAGTTAACACCCAGAACACCCGAAATATCAAAATATAGAGAGAAGTCCGCCAGGGTTTCATACTATCCCCACTACTCTTAATTGTCTACAGTGAAGCGGTATTTAGAAAAGCGCTCTTAGATTAAATAGAGAAATATCTATCAGTGGAGAAATTTTGAATGACTTACGTATTGCAGATGATACAGTGATACTGATTTACTTATTTTTATGATTTATGATTTTAATCTTCGAGCCCGCCCCTGCTGGATTATAGAATGAGAAGGCGAGAACTTTTTCAAAAACATATGATTGGGCGGCACTAGAATCCTCGCAAAAGTTCGAAGGTCATCTTTTTATCGAAATCTGGCGATGATGGAGAGGCTTTCGGACTATCCTAACGCACAGAGCCGCAATTAGGGGTATGTGACATACAATAATATATAGAAGAAGAGTTTCAACTAGTATGGGAAAAATAGAACCAATTAAATTATCTTGTGGAGTTTTGGAGATACAATATATCCAAATCTGTTCAATCAATAGTTAGAGGGTATCTTCAAGAACATATACTTTAAGAAAATAAGTACCAAAATAATTATATCATTAACAATATATTGACGATGTAATTTTGATTGGTAATACTAAAGCAGGTCTAAAATTTATGTTTGAAAGGGAATTTTAAAAGAAAGGAACATGTCTAGGTTTTATTTAAGAGTAGATATAGAAAGTAACAATGAAATAAATAGGTAGTTGTTATTGGTATAATTATGGGAACATTACAAGAAGTATTTTATTTTTACTATAGTAGATTTAATAAAATTAACAACGATTGATGTACAACTAAAGATGAGTATGCAAAATCCTAGAAAGATCACTGTCTAATAACATACCAACGCTCAGCTGTATATTATAATTAATGAATGTAAGTTTTTGTCTTTAATTTGGAATGTTTCAAGTCAAAGAGTTTTTATGAATCCTTTTTCCAGACTCATATCATAACATTTAAATTGAGACCGCGAGTTGTCGAGAAAAAGCGCTGTTTATATTATCTAGCTGAAATCCCAATATTCAATTTACAACTTACCAAAATTTTGTCATTGTTATAATTACTGAGATAATTCCTAATAAAATATTTTACCTTATGTCCCCAACAGTGTTTTATTGAATTTTATTTTTAGGTAGACAAGCGTTGTAGGAAAAATTACAACGTAAATGATGTACATATTAATGAAGAATTACGTATATAAATAAAAATTGAATTATCTTATTTTTCTTCATTACAGGAGTTAGTATGTTCCTGTTCCATTTCCCTATGTCTCTATTACTTCTTGGCAAGTACCTGCCTTTTGGATTGTAATAGAATATATTTTTGTAGCCTTTCGTTTTTCATCCTATGAATGTGTTGCCCTTATTTTTCTGTATAATCAACTATGTCTTATCGTTTATAGCATATAAATTTAGGTGATTATGTATGTCTTTTTGCTCTTAGTTTTGCTTTTTATTTCGATTTATTTCGATGTCCAGCACAAGCAACGTATGTTGTTGGAGGTTTTTAATTTTTTAATTTTTATAATTCATTTTTATTTTTATTTAACAGATTTTGTTTAGGTTTAACATTCATAATTATTTCTGAAACAAATCCAAATTATACCATTATCATACTCATGAAAAAATCACACATTTTGAACTTGCTTCCATTTTTAACAGAGCATACCTGAGAGTTGTCACGATGGACAAAGGAATATCCGGGTTCCATGCTGCTAGAATATGGCCCATAGATCCTGATATGGGATCCCCATAGTTCCAGATATGCACGTTGTAATGGACTTAGAAACCGACCTTACCAATGATGACAGCGCCCTTGTTCATTCGAGATGTGACGAAACTCTGCAGAGAACTCCACCAAGAAATACCGAACCCCAACTGAGGACCAATGAAAATAGTAAACCCATTGAAAAGCTAGCTCCTCTTCCTTCCAAATTTATAAAGAAAAGTTCCAAATCACATGCAAAACAACACTCAGAAATGTTCACTTCCACGCCACTAATAACGCAATTAGAAATAAAACAAGAAAAGAGAAAAATTAAGAAAGAAGCTAGAGGCCAAAAAAAATGAAACCAACAAAAAAAACGACAGGAACCGTAGGAAAACTGGCTACTAAAACAAAGAAACGACCTGTACGCAAGAAAGCTATAGTTAGAAACTTACATTTTGATTATTCTGAGTCTGAAAGTTATGATGAGAGTAAGCTTTGTGATGATGATGAATTAGATGATGTAGATCTAACATTAGAAATTAAGGAGTGTTTGGTGTGCGGTGAATTCGGACGAGACAAAGAAATTTGGTACCGTTGTGTAATGTGTTCGAATTGGGCTCATTTAGAATGTAGTGGTTAGGACTCAGCAATTAATTATACATACGATATGTATGCCAAGGTCGAACGAAAGATAGTCAGAAAGTAAAATTATCTCTTTAATGTTTTTTTTTTTATTTTGTTTTTAAGAAATATGTTTTGATTACAATATCTGCTTTATTACAATATATATATTTTTTTTTTTTCGAATAAAGATTTATTTAATTCTGAGCAGAATTACCCCATACTTGGGGGAATACCGCGCAATGACAGTTTTTTAAAGTAGGTAATTTTTTTCTTCAAAATCCGTTAAACTTTGTCCTATTTTTTATGGAAATAACGTTCCCAATAGATACAAGTTTCAGTAGTTAAATTTGGAAGTTTGTTTGCACATACGAAACTTTTTTTAAGTATTTTACCTTAGGTGCGCAGAATTCCCCGGTTTCCCGTAAACCTAACATAATTGAAAAATGAAGTACCCATTACAATTTAACACGTTTATAAGGAAAGAAAATATTAATTCGCATGTATCCATGTGGTCATTTATTCGGGAAAATAATATTATTGCAATATTATTCAGGAAATATTATTGCAATATTCCCCAATTTAAACACAATTATGAGAAATTATTTAACTCTTCCAATAAACAATGCGAGCGATGAAGGATCATTCTCAGTAATGGCCAGCATAAAAAAAATTAAGATCCACATTAGTTCAACAAAAATTAAATAGTTTATCATTACTTTATATAGAATTATTAACTCTTAATTTTAATTGTGACCAACTAATTGACGAGTTTGCCGAATTAAAAGTGAGGAAAAAGGCAATATTACTCATCAATATGGGTATATTTGTCTGTGCAAAATAGATCCGCAATTATAATGTTGCCTAGGGCCCGCTTTAGCCTTAGTCCGACACTGGCTGTCTTACTATTACATTGTATTCCTCACATTCATGTCATCTTCTTTTCTTCTAATGAAATAATCTGTTTGGAAGTGATTTTGTCCACTTTTGTAATTAATAAGCAAAATTCTCTTTTAAAAGGATGTATTAACAATCGCCATATCTAAGGCTGTTTCGACATATCATATCCAGCTTCCTTTTTATAAGTGTTTTTAGTTCCAAAGTTCCACTTCATATACTCTCTTGGACTGGTCCACATTTTCTCACCCAGACCAGTTTAAGTAGCATTCAATACAGACACACTCATAACATTCAATACTTAATCCACAAGGAAATAAATTCCTGTAGCTGGCTGTATACCACGTATCACAAAAAGAGGTTAGTCTTTGTAAATGGGTATATTTATTTAAAAAACCCTTAAAAGGGCTACATCAATAAAACAAACGTTTTCGGACCACACAGTCCATCATCAGGTTTTAAAATCGAAAAATGCTAGGTCACAATGCCTGAGCCACCAAAATACTAGGGTAAAAACCCTTTAAATTACATTTAGTAAAAATTGTACATTGTGTTGTAAAATAACTGTGATGTTCATTATTAAATTAAATTTGACTAGAGGTAACACATGGCTGAATCGAGTTCCAGAGCCAGTGAGAGAGAACCTCTACACGCGGAGAACAGCTGGGAACTGTTCTGACTGTGTGGTCCGAAAACGTTTGTTTTATTGATGTAGCCCTTTTAAGGGTTTTTTAAATAAATATACCCATTTACAAAGACTAACCTCTTTTTTTTTATTCAATACTTATTTTATCAAGTACAAATCTCACTGACATTACGTTATCAATCAGTGTTACAATTTTTATGTTATCTTTCACTCTATCAGCAATTAAATGAACTCCATTCCTGAGGCTACTTTTTTTTACATACCAACTCCATACTCTAATATCTTTAAGACTTCCACCCTAGACCCTATACTGATTTTTCTAATCACTACTGTTGTGCCTGAAATAGTCCTCATCCAGAAATGCAAATGGTGCCTCTGTTTACTTCTGGAACATTTTACCTCAGGATATGCCATCTTTTTCAGTATAGTTTTTGTTACATTGGTGAAAGTCTTTTCATTAATAAAGGCTGAAAAGATTTTCAGTCAGTTGAACTGGTCATGTACTGCATGATTTAGCAAACATGCACCCAATGGAACCAAAGTGCATTATTATCTCACACCCACTTTTTTTTCTGTAAAAGCCATGATCCTTACTGTAAGGACTGCCCTTTAAGCCAATGTATTGTTGCCTGTTTACTGCCACTAGGAGGCACATACATAATATGGGATTCTGTTCCAGAAAGAGAATAAGGAAAAAATAATTGTTTCTATGTCTAAGAATCCACAAATAAAATCACATCAAATAGTTTTTTATTTTTTATTCATACTTTGGGTTTTATTACAAAATTTCTGTGACAAATTCAAAAACAATTACCACAATTACGATGTAATCATACAAAATGCTTTATGTACAACTTAATTCTTGATAAAATAGTAAGTGGATAACAAAACAAGCTGTTAATAAAATGCCCACTCAAATTTTTATACCAAACTTTTACAAAATAAATAATATTAACTCAAACAAAAAACGTCAGCGATATACTCAAATATAGATTATCAATCTTACCTTAGAAATCTCAATATAAATTAATGAATGTAATTATTTAAATGTCAGCAAAAGTTTTTGTACAAAAAGTTCTCTGTATGTGAACAAAATACCCGCTTTCTCAGCAAATAATAAACAGTACTTAATTTACTTATCAGCCTTATCTTGCTTTCTACTGGCAGCTAAATGACTTAATAGCTTGTGCCCAGAGAGGAAAGTAAAACCTCCTATGGGAACTAACCAGGCGCATGTGACGAACATATCTAATTTCAACCAGAATAGAGTGAATAGTGCTAATATAGATCCAAAACCTAAGTGGAAAGGTAAAGCTAGTACTGTAAAGTTTCCTAAATTGATTCCAATTCTACCCCAGCAAATTAGAAGGATCAAAAATGGAGCTGCAGTTAGGGCAGTGAAGAATAGAGATACTGCTTCTGGTGGTCTTTTTTCTGCAGGTCGGAATAAATGCTGGATCTCTGGTTTAGGACCTCTGGCTGCTTTAACATCTTCTTTGGCATTTGGGCCTAAATTAACCTCAATAGTACCCAAACCCCAGCGAATAGGATTGGTGATCAAAGCATCTCCTAAGATGAGTTCCATTTCGAAGTTACCTGACTGAGAAAGTTCCTTTTCTAAGTTAACTTCAACTAAATATAACTTACTGCTGTCTTGTTCAGCTACAAATATTATTTCTTTCTTTCCGGAATACAACCTAAGGAAAGCTTGGTGAACTGTTCTGGATAATGAAAATTTAATCAACAAACTTTGACTGGAATCAGCTTGTAAAGGCTTAGGAAGCTTATTTTTGTATGTCAACTTGGTTAGTTTCACAGCAGCCCCTCCGTCAGAGTCACTGAGACCAATTTCCACAGATTTAACAGTAAGAGAGCCCAAAGCTCTTACTACAAAGTCTGCTGAATGGCTACCTGCATTAATTACTACTTTATATAGACCAGGGTCTAGTTTCAAAGGTAATATGAATTCAGCAGACGGAGCTCCAGCTTTTAAAGTTTGTTTAGATAATACAACACTGTCATCTGCCAATTTTGTGACTTTTTCAGCTACTACAGGAGAAGGAGGTGTTTTGTGAGGTACTCCAAACAGATTGCTAACTTGTACTTTCAAATCTGGTTTATCTGCTGAGACTTGAGGTGTTCCTACAATTGAGATACTGACAGGAGACACACTACTGCTAGATAATGCTAGAGAAGCATCTAAGAAAGATAGTACCCCTTTGGCAGCTTGTACAGTTTTTCTTGTCAACAAATAATTTGCAAATTTATCAGCTTGTACTGCTGTTAAAGGCGAATTACCTGGCAATCTAAATAAACCTGTAAGAAGTAAGGATGTGGTAGTAAGCCCACCTTCCCATTGCAATAACTTTCCATCAACTTCATCAGCTTGCACAACAATATCTTCTACCCTGTCCAATGCAAATTTTCCATTGTCTCCTAAAAGAGAAGCTGCATGGACAGCTTGTCCTAAATTTTGAAGGCTATCATCTTCTTTCAGTTTTGCTTGAATAGCTTGGGATACTTTAGCAGGTCCAGGTATTTGTTGTTTTAGGAGAGTTAGGATTTCTAAAGCATAACGAATATCTGCTAAAGTAGACTTATTATCTTCCAGAGCAGCTTGAATTGTCTAAAACAAATAAAATAAGGTTACGAATAACAAAAAAGTTAAACTACAAATTACATATAGTTAACAACTAGCTATTAGAAGTTATTGCAATTAAAAGAAAAATATGACATTATTGAGGAAAGATCAAAAACTGGAAAACATGCATGGTGGTTATTATAGCTGTTAAAATATTTTCTCTAAGATGCGCCACTATACAGGTGATTTTAAGATTAAATTTGACTTTTATACAGAAACTTGGTGTTTGCATAAAAAAGTTTTATGGTTAGTTGGTTTTGATTTTCTTAATAAGTAATCAAACAACTACTGTTGCAGGTTTTATTTTCAGCATATAGCCATCTAAAAATGTTACTAACTAAAACTTTATGTGGCAGGCTCATATTTACATATTTACTTCAAATTTATAAAATCCACAATCTACTATACATAGTTGAGTTTAATCATCTAAATCACCTATTTAAAAATGCATACATTGGTAAACTATTGCTTTAAATGATTAAAATCAACTAAGTATACAATAACAGGCAACTTGGAAAAGCTTAATGCCCCAGACCTATTTATCTGAGTAGCCTACCTTTATGACTTCTGGTGAATGAAGAGCTCCCTGGCATCCTAATATATTCCACGTACTGTATACGTAAAAGGTACTTTCAATACTTTGATGCTTAAAGTTTTTCTTTAAGTGAGCACAGTTGTCTGCTGTTTGCTTTTTATCGAGAGGAACTGTAAGAATTTGATATCCTCTTGCTCCATAGTATGAAGAAATAATATCATCCCCATCAACTTTCAGAGTTTTTTCCAAAATCTGAATAAATTTGTTCTTATCTGCTTGGCTAATGTAACCTCCTATACTTGCATATGTTGTGGCACAGAATAATGCCAAAATTATTGAAAATACTAAAATAAAAGTTTCTAAATTATATTCGGAATTTCTAAATTAACGTTGAGAATACAAACCTAGGGTATAATAAGTGGAAATCCTCATGTTTAGTTATTATTTTACAACAAATTTCACCGGCTCATAACTTCTTGACACGTACGTCCTGGACACACTTGACATGCCCAATGCAATAGTGACATGTGTAAACGTCAGTCGAACCAGACCAATGACCAGACACGACAGACCATTAAAATTTGTTGATGTCACGCAAAACGCAAACACAGAATCATAAACAATTGTTTATTATTCTGTGGTATCGCATTCTGTAGGGCCGGTAGGGCCACAGAATAATAAACAATTGTTATTTATTCTTTGGTAGGGCCACGTAGGGCTGAGTTACGACACCATCTTTGTTTTCGATGTTAATTGTATCTCTATCTTACATCAAACAGGTATAGCATCGTCTCTTTTTGGTCGAGAGAGAGTGAGTGGAAAGTTTCAACGCGCTAAAGAGAGACATATCAGACATCAAAATTGTTGTGGACACTACTTGTACTTGGTAGCGCAGGCACAAAACGAATATAACCAATGACGTATAATATATAGACTACGCAGTCCCCTATTCTCGCTATAGAATCGAGTGTCCGAAAGATCTCGGCTGAAGGTTGAAGGTATGTTTATTACAACAGCGGCGTGCTCATTTATAAGTTAATGACAATAATTATTTTTTTAATTAAAATTAAATATTTATGATTTCTTTTTGTTCCCGTCTATAAGAGAAATAATTATTTTGATAAAATAGTATGGCATTTTACTAAAATAGTAAGTAAATAACTATCAACAATTTAAAATAAAATTTGCTTGTCACACAAAATGGAGTACGTCCATGATGTTTTCAAACACAAGATCAACTTCGTGATGCTTCGTAAGAAATCATGAACTTCGTGCATCTTCGTATCAAAACAATAAACAATAACAAAGGTATTGTCTATTCGCTTAGCTAGGGCATATTTTGACAGACTCATTGTAGGAAACCTACAACACAACAATTCCTACTTCTCAGTATAAATAGCTCAAGTATACTACTATTGCAGACCTCTTTCTTTGAAAAAAAGAAGAATTATTCTAAATAGTGGAAGTGTATACTAAACCCATCAAATTTTCCCTGTATATTTAAAATATAATATTTGAATTGTTACAATTTAAAATATTGTAGTAAATATTTGTATTATTCGCGTTGTTTATTTAATTTAATATTGTCTTATTATCTTTGTTTAATTCTTTTGTTAGTTCTATTCAGTTAATTAGTTAGTTATGTTTTAAATTTTATTATTATGGATAGTCAAAGATTTCCATTTGTTCCATCAGCTAATGCGTTGGTAAGTTTTTCTTAATAAATATGATAAAATGTTTTTTAAAAAGTTTTTTTTAAAGTTAATATTTTTAGATTAGTAAGGATGCTGTTCCTAGATTACAAGGTAATAAAACTGCACAAAGGTTTATTCAAAATGCCTACCATTTTTTTTACCGAATGAAAACCCTGTTGAGGTAAGTTGATCATTAAAATGTATTTATCGAATTATGTAAATGTTGTAAATACATAAGGAACTTGCTGTGTCTTATTCTTATTTAACCTCACTTTGACTTCTTAATTTTGTAGAATTTATTCCCACTTTTTAATTTTGTACAATAAATAATTTTATTATTTGTTATCAATACATTATACGGTGTAAATAAATAAATATTGATTGTCGGCAAAGTTCTATTTTATTTACTTTTGTTTACATTAATATTGACTAAGAGCACGTATGCTTGGTTGTATAGTATTTTCCAGCCACTTCGAGTCTGTCAAAAAGTTACTAACTTCGAAAAAAAAAATTACTAAAATCACTAGACAGTTCGGACTGGGAATAGCGAACCGGGTATATTCATGTTTTGGACACTTTTTAAAGCGTTCACCGAGTCTATATATTATACGTCATTGAATATAACAAACAACTTTCAATTTTGACATAAAAGTGACAGTGACATTGACATAGCGATAGCGGTTGTCAACAATTTTGCAAGTTGTGTAAACTGTTCTGTTAATTTGAGGCTTAGATAAAATTAACTGAAAATGGCTACAGTTTTGTGTCCAGAAATACCAGCGTCTGGTTTTTCATTCGAAAATTGTAAAAGGTAAATATTTTATTTCTCCTTATAGAATTTTAAAAATCGAAAAATTGCACTGTCACCTAACCTCAAAATACAACTCTTTCAGAAATGCACTTCTTGAAAATAAGGGCCTTGCTCTTCCAAAAGCCACTAAAACAGGTACTACCATCGTAGGAATAATCTATAAAGATGGGGTTATTCTTGGAGCTGATACTAGAGCTACAGAAGACACTACAGTTGCAGACAAGAACTGTGAAAAGATTCACTTCCTTGCACCCAATATGTAGTAAGTATAAGATTATTGGTTGCAATATTGATGCTATTGTTTATATATTTGTAACGCTATAATTGAAGAATGTTGCATAAAACACTTACTTTTTTTAGTTGTTGTGGTGCTGGTACTGCAGCAGATACAGAAATGACCACTCAGATGGTAGCTGCTAAATTAGAACTCCACAGATTATACACAAACCGAGTTACTAGAGTGTGTACAGCAAATCAATTATTAAAACAATATCTATTCCGCTACCAAGGATATATTGGAGCTGCTTTAATTCTTGGGGGTGTTGATATTGAAGGACCACATCTATATATGATTCATCCACATGGATCAAGTGTTGATCTTCCTTATGGTAAATTAAATACTATATTTTCTTTATCAGTCATTTATATATTTAACATGAATTTTTAATAGAATAAGGTGATCTATGGCACATAGCTGTTGCTAAAAGTTATAAAAGATAGAAACCCAGTTTGACTGCAGTATCACATCAAAATAACATGAACAGATTATGTAAAATAAACTAGAAATAAAAAATTTAAGATAGATTTAATGGAGTGTGGCAAAGTAAGATTTTAGATGCCTCATGTTGGTCATAACAGAGTAATAAAGAATTCAGAAATGACTTTCATAGTGATACTACTCATACTTATGTTTTTGAATAATTGTTTCAATCATCTCCTTTTTTAGGCACAATGGGTTCTGGTTCTTTAGCAGCCATATCTGTCTTTGAATCCCGCTGGAAGCCCCAAATGGAAGAGGAAGAAGGGGTCCAACTAGTAAGAGATGCTATTGCAGCTGGTATATTCAATGATCTAGGTTCAGGCTCCAATGTAGATATCTGTGTAATAAGAAAAGGTTCAGTAGACTACAAACGAACCTATGATGAGGCCAACAAAAAGGGAGTTAAACAGGGATCTTATAGATATCAAAGAGGAACAACTGCAGTGCTTAGTACACAGGTGGTGGATGTTGAAGAAGTCTCAGTGATTCCTATCGAGGCTGAGCAAATGGATGTTGCTTAAATATTACAGTTAAATAAATGTCATTGTATTCTTTTTGGTATTTACTTTAATATAAAAATAAATATAACAGGTTTAAATATTTGATAATATAGTAAATTTTAATTTTATTTTAACTTCCTTTATTTATTGCAATCTGTTATCAATATAGCAGTAAACAATATGTATTAAAGAGAGAGAAAATCAGGAGCCTGGAAGAGTAAGGGCGAACCGCAAAAACCAGGTTTCGGGAAAAATGAGTTAAAGTTTACGAACGTATTAAAATAGTAAGGGCGAATAAGTGGAGCTACGATAGTAATGTGGTCTACTGTCGCGTTTCTACTATATTATGCGGTGTATCTTTACAGTGAAAAAACGCGTAACACGTAAAAATTAAGAATTATTATTTTAATTTTATTCTCAACCAAAATAGTAAATTGATATGACAAAGCATTGACCTGTAAAACTGAAATAATAATTCGTTTTACCTATGATTTTATTTACCTGTTAAGATGGTATTTGAGAGTGTAAACACGTTCTACCTATTGATATGTCGGCCTATCACCATAATCTTTTCTGAGAAGGGTTTGAACACAATAATGAAAGGCATCCTTTGTAGGCAAAATATTTATTGCTAAGTACTAATAAACATTTTATAATCTTTATGATTATGCAAATTACACCGTAATCCCTTCCCAGGGTTTTCAAAATCCAAATCCTTCAGGTAGATTAAACCATTGAGGTTGAATGCATACTCTAGTAGAACCAAACAAGTTTTATTTTATTAATAGAAAATAAAAGAGGATTTTGCAAGATTTGCAAGGATTTTAAAAAATAAAATGAAAAGAGGTTTAATATTTTTTATTCTACAAATATAAACATACCTAGTTTTTTAACAGGTTTCTGTGACAGCTAGTGGTAGTGGAATAAGTTGCAAAATTCAAAAATACAGCTTCAATTAAACTCAATTTGATTTTCATCGTCTACAGTTTCTTCGACTTCAGTTATATCAATTCCTCCACTAATAGCTTCTTGTAAAGTATGTTTGTGAGGCATGGGTACATAATCAAGAAGATCTTGTAAGTCTTTTTTCTTTTCTTCTGTAAGCTTGATGGCACCCTGGTATTTGAGAGGAAGTTCTATACTGTCTAAGTTAAAATTTATTACATCGTGAAGTCTCTTTCGTCCCTTTTGGAGTATGACATTTGTAGAAATATCCGTGTTGTATGCTATTTGAATTTTAAAACCCATCTTAAAATCTTTTGAAAATTCGAATATTCTACCATCCTTGAAGTTAGCTCCCAATATTTGAGATTTAGTTGCTGCTTTTTGAAGGACGCTGAAATCCTTAACCATTTCCCTCGTGACATTAACAACTTGGAATTTGTTCTTTTTTTTCGTGTGTTTAATGAAATGGATATAGTGTTCTTTTGAAAATACTTCACAGTCCTTGATCTTTAATTTAATTGAACCGAAATCTCGATCACAACCCATCATCGAATGCCCAGACATTAAAAAAACGTGCTTAATAAGATCAAAGCGGTTTGCATGAATGTGGCGGAGGTTAGACAAAACAACGTTTATGTTCTTATTTTGCCCGGCACAGTTATCACTAAAAATTATAACTTGTCGCACTTGCTTGTTAACAAAGTTCTCCAAGTAGTGACTAAGAAAACTGGCTATTTCACACGATCCGCGTTTAGCGATGGTTTCATCCCATACATACATTACAGCTGTTCCAGTTTTAACGTTATGGATTCCTAAATTATAAGTCCACATTTTTCTTTTGTAATATTGTACGTTGCAGGTAAGTTTAGGTGTGGGTAATGCTTGTTGTAAATCAACACATATAACTTCAATATTTGTATCCTGGTTGCTTTCGTAGCTTTTCATCATAAACTGAGCAGCTTTCTGCTTTGCTAAATGAACCTTCAGTTTTGTATCCAATTCAGTTATTTGGGGAGAATTCGGGTTACTAGTCTTTAACCCATTAATTTCAATTTTAGTCTTAGAACAGGTATTACATTCATCAACTGAAGGAGGCTGAACACCTATATTAAATTCATTGACAAAAATATTTCGGTAGTAGGACTCTATCACAGGCTGTTCTTCAGGATATATGTTTCTTAGCCATTCCATATAAGCTCCATATGCCCCAGTAATTGATGAACCCGGTGGCATATATTTTCGAAATGGACTTTTGGCTCTGTTATAGTGACTGGAAACAGTAACAAGAGAATCAATGTGATCTCTGATCAACTGCTTTCTATATCCAACCATTTTATTTCCTGGGCATAGCTTCCCCCTGTTGTCACTCAGCACAGTTCCTGTGGTGGTCTGCTTGTCTAAAACAACGCGAACTCTTTTTTCACTTATGCCATGGATGCTAATAAAAGCCTGACGACAAACACATTTTTTTTCTCCATTTATTGAAACACTATAGTCTATGGTCCGAAGCTTTCTACTAGCTCTGTCAGTAATTAAAGACTTTTTACAATCACTGAAACTTAACACTTTTGAAAGGTATTGGTTTTGATTATCATAGTTGCCCAGTTGCCAAAAATTATTGAAAATCATATTGATATTGTTCATGCCCAACTTTTCAAAACACGTTTTACGACACTTACATGGTGATCCGATTGTGCGCGCAGATACAGGTCTGTTTGTATTTCTCGAAATGTACGCTTCACCACAGTTTCGTTTGGTTTTACACACGTTAACAACCCACTGTTCCGTGTTCTTTTGCTTCCGCCTTGTCGTGTTCTCGGCGTTCATTTTGAAAATAAATCGGAAAAAACAGTACAACTTTAACGCTAATGTAACCTCGGTTTTTCCTTAAAATACGAATAATAAAAACTACAACCATACGATCGTACAGAAAAACTTAAGAAAAGCGCATGCATCTGCATACAACGCAAGAATGTCTCACAAACTAAAGCTACAAAAATACCAACAGGGTTATAGAGGAGTAGGGGCGAACCTTAAACGGAAACGCAACGATAGCTTGTGGGTTCGCCTTTCCTCTTCTAGACGATTATGCAGTTCAGTTTCTGACATGAATTGGTTGCTTTCTTATTTCTTACAGAATTTTCGGAGTATGAAGGGCGAAACATGGTGTTATAAAGATACAGATGTATTATTTAATAGTATGTGAGCAAAATGAGACTATTTTTAAAATGACCATTTTTCGAATTCGCCCTTACTCCTCCAAGCTCCTGAAATGACACAGTTGGAGCTACACAAAATGGTGAGCACCTTTTACCTATATTTAGCTTATATTACCAAATTTCTGATTTTTATACAAATGAGTAACTTCTATCTTGTTCGTAGTGGTGGTGAGATCTAGAGGATCCAACTTTTTAGTCTTCTAAGCAGTGGTGAGGTCATGAGGTTGTTCATGAGTGGATTTCGATCAGATGATAGTCTCTTAAAGTACACTAAGTGATGGTTGATTCTTTCAGTTCAAGTTGAACAGTTATGATGAATAACCTTGATTTACACATACCAGGGGGCATTATAGACATCATGAAGGACTTTGTATTGTCTTATAGAGAAGTTTGTTTTGGATAGTTAAATCTGATTTGATTCATAAACCAGTACATTTTCTTGTAAAGCATTCCCAGGGCCCTGATTCTAATTGAGATTTTTCTCAATCTCAATTTTTTTCTCAAGAAAGGATGTCAATAACTTTCGACTTATCGAAATTAATTTCAACTTCAAGAAAGTGGTTGACATTTCATTTCGAGTCAAATTAATGTGCCACAACTGGCTGGACTGGGAGAAGTGAGATTAGGTTTAGTTTAGGCGGTGTTGTTTTGTTTGATTCTTGCAAGGAAAACTGAGGCAAATATTTATTAATACGGCTGCGTTTTATGAGAAATTCTATGTGATTCGGCACATAATTGGTCGAAATTTTGACACATAAAAATAGAACTGCAGTACCTGGGGGCCCCAAGAGATGCTACTGATTTTTTTTAAATACTGTGGTGCAAAAATTAAAGAAATAAAATGTTCCAATATTACAACTAAATTGGAAACCACAATTTTTGAAGATATTCAACTTTAGGATGGAAGATAGAAATAATAAATAATTTGGTTGTAATAATTTATTTGTTCTTTTTACAAATTATGTGTTTGAATGGCATACTCTTGAAATTCTATTCTTTTATTTGGAGATATAAAATAATCTTTAAACTCATCATGAATTTTTAGAGTGGTTATGTATTGTTTTTAGTAATACATCTCCACCTACTTTCAGTAGTTCCAATGCTATTTGATCCAATCCCTGTGATTTATTGTTTATCAATTTGGCTAATGCTGTTCTAATCTTGGTTATTGTTGGTGCCTGGTGGGCACTTTTCTCTGATGTCTGCTTGGTCTAATCATATATCAAAGTTCTCCTCCAGCCGCCATTATGACATAAGTTTTACGTCTTTGCGCACAAATTGGCGCATTTCTTATACAAGAAACTTTAGAAACTACACAAATTCTTGTATCGTTTCTGATATAAGAACTATACGCTTGTATGACACTATCCATTTTTTTTTTTGTTATATAAGAAACGATATAAGAAATGATACAAGAACATCCATAGTGTCATACGGCCTTAAGAAGAATGTTACTGGATACTCAAAATCCTTTTTCGCTAAGTGATGCTCAATTTAGGCAGCAATTCCGCCTCAATAAACAAGCTGCAAATTATTTGATAAGGATATTAGAACCATATTTGGAGAAGGGTGTTTATGCCTCTAGGAGACCCAAAATGTTTAGGATAAGTATTACTAAGCTAAGTAGAATATAACCACTAATTCAAAAGCCACCATAATTTCTTTTTGATCCACAGACAATTTAGTGCCACCATCACTGACAGCCTCTCCATCCATTTTCTTTCAATTCAAGATATAATAATTGAGAATAGCCACTAAAAATTTAACAACTCAAACAAGAAACAAAAGTCATAACGTAAACAAAACAAACATAAAAGTTAACAAGCGTTGTGCAGCGTGCAGCCAGTAAACAAGACGGCTAACGCAAAATCTGAGCAGTGTAAAAATGATAAAGAAAATATCCCCACTTTTAACTAAAATCGAAATGAATGAGAATCGCTAGTGATTGCGCCTGTCATGGCGTAGTCGCTTTTAAATTTCGACATCGAAATGAAATAGAATCATGGCCCAGTTGTAGTTGTTTGGACCATATATGATTTCCCTAATTTGGGTGATTATTTATGTTGTTACCCATGTTTGACATGATAGTTCCTATTAGGTAGTAATTTTCAGTTTATAGATATAGCGTAGTTCCCTTTCTTTTTAGTGTGAATGTGATATTCACCATGATTAAAATATATCTATGTTATATAATGACTAACAAATTTGGCTATGGAATGAGGTAGCTGTGACTTGACTGTAGGACTTATTTTCAGGCATCTCTACCTGTTTTGACTACTCTATGTATTTGCTTGATGGTATCATGTTTTTGTATAAAGCCAAATTGGTAGTTTGATATTAAGTTATTTTGCAAGATAGTAGGTTTGATTCTAATCACAAGGATCCTTTCAAAAAGACTATCAAGACAGTATGATGAAACCTCATTTGGGTCTTTGCCAGGTTTTGGCACCATAATTATTTTAGTTAAAAAGGATTTTCAATCGAGGCTGAGCAAATGGATGTTGCTTAAATATTACTACAATTAAATAAAAGTCATTATATTATTTTTGGTATTTACTTTAATATAAAAATAAGAAATAAATATAACAGGGTTTAAATATTCGATAATATAGTAAATTTTAATTTAAAAAAATATTTTGTCTTATCAGTTACAACACCTACATCTAAATGGATTTGTTACTCTAGGATGTTCAGTTAATAGGATCAGTCAGTTTATAAAACTAAAGAACACATTCATTTTGATCATTATTTTGGGTTTGATAGCTGCCTTTTATTATAATAGGTTAGTTTTATACAATATAATACTAAAATGTTTTAACCAAAAGTCAAGCTTTGCAACTCAATATGGGAGTAATATTTGTTGGATTATATTATTAGCTATATTAGGTTTGGTTAAATGACAATATTTTGCATTGGAAATTGAAACTGAGTTGGTATTAAAAACAAAATTTCCACTATTGCAAAAACTGATATAGATCTCTTCCTGAACATTACCTTTCTTTATTTTCTTTTAATTACTCAAAACTTACAGCGCAAACCATGCAATACCAAGCGGAGAAGTTCAAATTCCCAACAGTTCAACATTACATCCCGGAGTAACAGTACTTTTTTAATATTCAAAAAATAAGAGACATAATAACAATAATTTTGGAAAATGCAGATTCCTTAAAGAAAATATTCGAATTATAGACCTTAAAATAATTTTCAGTTAAATAAATAAAACAATCAATTACACTAAACAGTCAAAATAAGATTTATGAAATTTCTAAGTTTGCTATATTGGCTAAGATATAATATTAAATATTTAAATAATGTTTGTAAAAAATATTATTTTACAAACGTTATATATGATGTATAGAGATTCAACAATTTAAAGCAAACAAAACCAAAAAAAGCTGACATTTCGTTTTAAAATATGACCGTTTTACAATATCTTTAGTACGGCGATTATACAATAAAATTTATAATGGTTATAAAAATAAAAACTATATTTATTGTTTATGATGCAGAACAATAAATGCATGACTACAGATTGCAACAAAAGATTGATCAAATCTTTCACAAGATTGAGGCAGTAAAAGATAAACATTTCTCTATTATATATGTTACGAGCAAAGCTCAAAATTGGACAATCTTAGCATTGTAAGGAAATTATTGTCCACTTCCAGCATTGTACCACCAAACTGTACAATGTCCGAAATTATCAAAATGAAAAATGATTATCGAAACTCTCATCAATTCGAATTCATTATTATTGACAAGCGTCACAACAAAGGGTCAATCCATTCGAAGTGGTCCAATATAAATTAAGTTGGTTGCTTGACTATTTTTAATATTTTTTATTTTTCAGACGTTCGGATACAATTAGCGTCTCTTAGCAAAGACAATGACGTCGACTTTGCTAAGTATCAAGACAATTACTCTACACACACACTACACCTCAAATTGTAAAATTGGCGAATGGATTTAGTGTCCGCAGTCATTTAAACACAAACAAACAACAACAATATTATTTAAACTTCAGTTTATAGAGTATACAAAATTGCATTAATTTTATTTTGCCGATAGCGGCCATTTTTGTTTCATCGTGTTGATCATTTTCACGAAAAACATGACTTCGTTCTTTAGCCAATATTTTCACTTAGATTTGTCCTAGAACAATAGATCAAAAACCAAACTGTTTGTAAAAGTATGCTCTAAAAAAGTGGTCCATAGCATTATTTAATTACAAACAACCCTTAAGACCTTAAATGGACTTTAAAGACTTAAATGGAGAAAAAATCTCCAAAATGTAATTTTTTGAAAAATTTCTAAAAAGTTTTAGCCCTTATATCTCTGATGGGCAAGCAAGTAAAAATTTGAAATTTGGCTGAATGTTAGTTCCTAATGAGTAGAATAAGGGGTAAAAATTGTTGTAGACTTAAGGCATATAGGAGTTACAGGCCTGAGAAAATGGCAAAAACTCATAATTTGAGCGTTTGCGGTAGAGTAATTAAAATTCAAATAAACTGTCTAATGAAATAAAAATTAATGTATTTTCACCAAATTTCACAATAAATACAAATTTATACTACATTATAGAAATATTAACCTTCATTTAGAAGAAAACAGCAGGATTTGCCCTGGAAAAAAAGACTGTGTCTGTGTGCATCGAAGGAAAGCCAGTCCACAAACAAAAATACTGAATGTTTTGACAATAAATAAATCTATTGACTGAAGTATAAAAGGCAGAAAAATAAAAAATATTAAAAATAGAATCTGTGGACCACTTGGCATGGATTGACCCCAAATCAAAAATCCAACATTTATTGTTAAATGAACATTGTATATCACAGAATAAATACCAATCAGAATGCTTACTCTCAGATGCCGCCTTTGAAGTGTGTCAGCACGCGATCGCCATATTTTAAACGGAAACACAGACTCTGATTGAGAAATTTGTGACAAGCTAAGACAGAATTGTAATTTAAATTTTTAGAGAATAATAATTTAGTAGATTTGAAATAATTAATCTATTCTTTAACTAAAAGTACGAATAAAATAGTGTATATTATGTCTATTGTTGCCGCAAATAAATTAAACCGGATCAATTTTTCTATGCACAACACATAAAATTTCACTGAACAGCACTGGTTGAAACAATGGCTGATTCCGTCTGCGCGATACTTATCTTGACAAACAGAATGGGCATTCTGATTGTTTATTATTCTCTGCTAATATGGAGTTGTTCTTTTTCGAAACGACAATGTGTTGAAATGCAGTGATAATATTGTTCTGAAGCTATAGTATATATAAGTATTTTTACCTTTAATTGTGGATTATTCCCAGTTAAGCAGTGATAATGTTAGTAACAGAGAAGATGTTTGTGAAACATTTCAGATTTCAAGAGATGTGTATGATAATTAAATGCAGAGGTCAGAAACCCTGATTAATTATGGATTTATAACTTATAACCTCATTGGTGTTTGCTTGTCTTTAATTACAAATGGGAAATAATCATAAAAATGGATATCTGTCATATTCTCCCAAACTTTGATGTATCGCTACTTATTGAAATTCGAACATTGTATAGCAATGCTTTTATAGAAAGTCCGACGATTATGTCTATTTCGAAGATTGTAAGTAACGGTGTACAATGTTAGAATTGGACAATATTTTTCGTACAATTAAGATTGACAAATTTCGGGCATTGCTCGTAACATATACAGAGTGGCCCAAAAGTCTGGAAACGATCAATTATCTCGTAAGTTACTAGATATAATTGTACAAAATTTGAGGTACACCTATTTTGTGATACGAAGATTCTATATTTGATATTTGCAATGTTGTCAGATTTTCCTTTTCTCTTATATTATTAGTAACTTTGGTTTTTTTTAATGCATCACCCTGTATATTTAGTCATTATTGGAATCTCCTATTCAATACGAGTTCAACCATATGTAACACTTATGATTTTATGTAGTCTGTAAGGTCTTAAATACATAAAACACAAGTCTGGCAAATAATAGCACAGGAACGGAATCAATGGAAGGCAATAGTAAACGCGGCAAAAACTCACGAAGAGTTGTAAAAGCCAATGATAATGATGATGATGATGAACATTTACACCAACTATCTGACGTTAAATTTCTTTCGATAAAAAATGTTGACTGAGTACCTACTATACCTGACGATACATTTAATTTTTATGGTCTTTGAGTATGGTTTTCACGCATTCAGTGTAAATTTGCGTCACTCCAGTATCTTAAATTGTGTCGATTTACACTTCCACACAGTGTAAAGATTGCTTCATCGAAAAAACATATTCTGTTAACGAAATTTTAATAATTTTCAATTTTATCCATCATTACCACAGTAAACTCTAATCTAAGATCGAAGTCATCTTCACTTAATTCTTGCAATAAGTTTATTTTGTATGGTTTAAACTTATTTTTACGTAATATACGTAAGACTGAAGAACGACCTACATCATGTACTTGTGCAACCCTGCCTGAGGATGTATGTGGATCTTCAACAAAACTTTTCTCTTTCCACCTATCTTTACCTTCTTCAGATTTCTCAAATCGCTTTACAGTTTTTTGTACCGTCGCCTTATGAATAGGAGAACGGTTTAGAGAACGCCATTTTATAGAAGCCATTTAAATTTCAGGTCAGATCAGGTTTAGTAGGTATTTAGTCAATTGGGTCATTTTTTATCGAAGGAAATTTAACGTCAGATAGTTGGTGTAAATGTTCGGCGTTATTTAGATGAGATATTTTCCGTACGATAAATTGGTAGACAAGGTAGAATTGAATGGCCTCCACGTTCACCCGATTTCAATCCTAAAGATTATTTTTATTAGGGTACTTGAAAAATTCACTTTACAAAACTTTACCAGCCAAGTCTTGCAGAGCAAAGGCAACGAATTATCGATTAATCTCAAATAATTTCTAGACGATCATGAAGAAATGTGGTAGACGCATTCTACCATCGATTAGGGTACTGTCAACTCACAAATTGAGCACATTTTGAACACTTAATAACGTAACTATTGTTAAAAAATGGTCTAATCTATCAATTGTTACGTTTTAATGTAGTTGAAAATAATTAGTATCAAAAAATTTATTGAAACAATTAGGCGTTGGCAGACTTCTGTTTTATGTATTTAAAACCTTCCAGACTATAAAAAATCATAAGTGTTACATATAGTTAAACTCGTATTGAATAAAAGATTCTAATAATGACTGAATATACAGGGTGATGAATTTGAAAAACCAAAGTTACTAATAATATCAGAGAAACGGCAAATCTGGCAACATTGTAAATATCAAATATGGAATCTTCGTATCCAAAAATAGGTGTACCTCAAATTTTGTACAATTATAACTAGCAATTTACGAGATAATTGGCCGTTTCCAGACTTTTGGGCCACTTTGGGATACAAAAATCACTTAAAATTGTTTTTTGGCGTATTGTGATCTGTATTTCCATAAGAAATTATAAAACTAAAATGACACAGATAAGTGTTCCTAAAAAATAGAGTCTGACATAAATTTCATTGTAAACAAATGATATAAAATAATAAAATTAACTTTAAAAGGGAATATTAGATTCTCATTTTATCACTTTAAAAATATACTAATATTTTAAATAACACTTATAAAGTTTTCTATGAATAAACAGAGTATTTCCTTCATTACGTATAAAAAATAATATACAGGATATCAAGATACTGTCTTCAAAAACAAGAAAAGTGCAAACTTTTGAGGTTATTGGATGATTTGCTTTTATATGGTGAGAGAATAATATATAAATACAGTTATAGACTTGTTTCCTCTACGTTACAATAAAATACTACCATTATTAATATTTTTGTATTATTAATATTTATTTTGTAAGTAAAGGATCTGGGATGTAATTTCAAATAAGGTATTTTTAGACACAAAAATATATTGTTTTTTAAACTAACATAAACAGTGAAAGAGATAGGTATATTTATAGTATATCTTACTTTTACTTTTTTCCTGTGATATTTTCCAAAACAAGAAACAACACAAAGTATATATCACACAATTTCACTGATAAAAAAAATTTCAAAAATGTCTGGGTATAGATTCTTGGTTCAAACGACCTATTTTATTTCTTGAATGATTCATAAAAAACAAATATTTTAGGGGGTACATTAGTTATGGTCGGAAAAATATGGCGTTAAAATTTTGACACTACCGCCTTACCATTGCGAGCTGAATCCGATTGAGATGGTGTGGAGCACAGCCACCTTTACTTCCAAGCCATGAAGTAGAAATTTGGCAACAACGCGTGGTAGTCCGACCGTGGTTTGTTTTGTTTAACATTTCATATAGGAAGGCTTGTAAAGTTTGTTGAATTTAGTGTTTTTTAACCTTATTCGAATGTTTTATTTGTAAATTGTGTTTAAATCAATTAGAAAATATTAATATAAGTGAAATTTCATTAAGTTTAGCAGATTCTTAACGATAATTTAAAAGGCAAGTATAAATATAACCTACATAACAAACTGAAAATAATAATACTTTTACTTCTTGTTACAAAATATGTAAACTAAAAACAACAATAATAATACTTTTGTTTTTTGTTACAGATGCCCTAGCATTGTTGTGTACCTGGTAGCAAAACCAATTATGCCAGTGCTTTAAAAACGAATCAGGCAGAAAGTACGTTTTTGTTTCCCAAAGATCCCCAACGAAGGTATACTGGGTTATGCTCTATTCATAGAGAAGGCTATACAATTACCAAATCTTCCGTAGTATGTGCCAAACATTTTCATGAAGATAATATTCAGCGGACTGAACAATGAGAAGATAAAGATGGAAATGTACACATTGAAAAGTTAATATTTCCCAAATTAAAAGACAATGCAGTTCCTAATATATTTTCTGAAGTACCATCGTATGTAACTGTTCATCGTACTAAAGAAAAAAGGAATCCCGAAGACAGAAGAGACTTTTGCATAAGAAGAGGGAACAAGAAATAACAGAATTCTTAGACAATGATTTAATAGATCCATTTGAATCATTTTTAAGAGTCTTAGATAATAATATCCAATTGAAAAACTGGACAAGTAAAATTACAAGTGACTGTGTATATTTCTATGTATTAAACATTAATCAGTTGGGACACGAGTGTGATAATATTTGTGTAATAAGTAGTGTAATAGTTAGCAGTAATTTTAGTGTAATCGTTCAATGTAGGTAAGAATAGATTAAGTAGTAATGATTTGAAATGGATTTTACAATATAGTAAATTAAAAAGATGGTCACAATTAGAGAACTTACTTTCTCGATATAGATCTGCTTTTTAGATAAGTGATAACAAATTTGAGCATTACATTCAAAAATCTTTTGAGAATATAGGCTATTTTAAATCGATATACAAGTTATAAATGGTATGTTACATTTAACACATTTTTCATGTATACCTCTTTTAACTTGGTCTATATGACAAAAAACCTATTCATATATAAAATTGCTACTTTCGTATACCTAAGTATGAAAATTCAACAAAAGTTATAAGTAAATAGTAAAATATTTAATTTTCAATTAGATTAATTTAGAACCATAAGAATTGAAAATCAAATGTCGGAAGAAATAGAAATTCTTCGGGTGTGAGACAGGGCTGTGTATTGTCACCACTGCTGTTTAATATATATAGCGAAGCCATTTTCCAAGAAGCTTTAGGAGAGTGTAACGATGGAATGATAATAAATGGTGAAATTATTAATAATATAATAAGATATGCCGATGATACTGTCATATTCACTTCAACTCTGCAAAGTCTAACAAACATACTGGAACGGGTGAATGAAAAGTGTACCATATATGGTATTAAAATGAACTTAAAGAAAACAAAATTCATGGTCATTACAAAACATCCAAAAGACAACGAGACACTCCATATTAATAATATCCAGATAGAAAGGGTAGATAAATACAAATATCTAGGAACATTGGTTAGTCAAAACGCAGAACAAACACAAGAGATTAAAAGCCGTATAGAAATAGCAAGGACAAAATTTGTAAAAATGAAACATCTATTGTGTAGTAGAGACCTAAGAATGGATCTAAGGATAAGGTTATTGCGCTGCTACATTTTTACAACTTTGCTCTACGGATCTGAGGCATGGACATTGAAACAACTGGAGATTAAGAAATTGGAAGCTTTTGAGCGTTGGTGTTATCGAAGGATGCTACGAATAGCATGGGTAGACAAAATTACCAATATTGAAGTCCTTGATAGGGTTAATAAGAGGGAAGAAATTGTACAGACAATTAAGAGGCGGAAACTTGAATATTTCGGTCATATATTAAGAGGTCCTCGTTATGGGCTACTACGTTTGATTATAGAGGGCAAAATAAAAGGTAAAAGAGATGTAGGAAGAAGACGAACCTCCTGGCTACGAAATCTAAGGGAATGGTTTAGTCTGAGCTCTAGCCAACTATTTAGAGCTGCTGTAAGTAAAATAAGAATTGCCATGTTGATATCCAACCTTCGTTAGAAGATGGAACCTTAAGAAGAAGAAGAACCATATTTATATTGTGTCTGATTTCTTAGGATGAATTTTTTAATCATAATAGTTCCACTAAGTTTTTGCTTAACAAATTTTATATCTTTTGTATTTTTAATAATCTTTTTAAATGTCGTGTTAATGTATTGTGTTATTTATATGCTTAAGTACTTAATATTTAAAATTTCTAGAGATTCTTGACTGCATTTGATTGTAAGATTAACTGTTTGACACTGTATTTTAAGTGCAATAAATTTTACTCTAATGATTATTTTATTGATAATATAACCTTAATAATAATAAAACTTTATATAGATTTATTAGGTATATATAAGGTTTTATTAATTTAATTTCCCTAAAAATATTTCTGTAATGAATTAAAGTTTTCAAAATATCAGTTTCCTAAAATTCAAATAAATTAGTTCAATTTTCTGGTAGACCTTACAGCTGATTATCGGACTACCGACGTCATAGAATGCGGTGTTGCCTTTTTTGCTTCATGGCTTGAAAGTAAAGGTGGCTGTGTGTGGAGTCAAGTGAAAAGGTATGCGGTTTCAAATAACGTCGATTTTAAACAAAAAACGGTAGAACGGTTGACAAAAGAAACTTGCCAACGCATATCTAAAGAGCAGTGACATAATTATGTGAACCACGTCAAGAAAGTAGAAGAAAAAATGTTTGCAGCGGACAATTTGAAGGAAGATATTGAACCGGTGATAATTAATATAGGAGATGATTCAACAATTTTTTTTGTTTTCAAAAATAATATCTAAAAAAATTCATTTTCATATCTAATAAGAGTCGAGAAATTTTTATTTGAAATTATGCATTTTTTTAGCTTTCTAATCTGTAACAGTACCTTGAAAAGTTGTCCATTAAACCAAAAAAAAAATAACCACTAAAGTTTGTAGTTTTCTTCTAAAGGGACAGTATACAGACACCCATTAATCAATTTTAGTTCCAAAAAGTGTAAAATTCTCTTTAATTCTTATGTACAATAAAATCCCACGTATCTTTCCACCTTAACTTAAGAATGTCTTCAGTAGTCAGATCAGTTGTTCCGTAACTGAGTACAGAAAACTTCTTAAAAACATAAACAACCCACCCTAACCAGATCACTAAAACTACAAGGAACAACATCTTTAAAAACTTAACTCTAAACACGTCGTGAAGAACCACATATACGTGTTCTATAGTAGCAACTAGCAGTAATGTTTTAAAAGCGTAAGCTGGTAGGTAATTGTGTAAAAACAATGTTCTATCTACGAAAAAGTACGGTAAGTAGTGGAAGAGATAGCCAGTAAAGAAGATTTCTCCTGTTTTCTGGAACTGTGTCCAAATGTGTGGATGTAAGTCGTAGCATTGTCTTCTGCGCCGAAGAAGGTATATTACTAGCAGAGAAAAGTATGTAAATAGACCAAATGTAGCTGAATACCATATCGCTATATTTCCCAAAAGGTGAACTTGAGCCTAAAAAAAACAAAGCATTAATAAAACTAGTCGTTTTTTAACCGCGTAATAAATATTGCTTTTGTTTGCCCTAATGTGCCTTTTTAACAAGTGAAACTTCACACTAAGTCTACTAAGTTATTTTTCAATAACCATGTTCTTTCAGAACGTTGGTTGCCATCACAGATATCTTAATTTTATTCACTGCCACCCGAAATAGTATGCTTGTATCAATACCATACCAATCTCGCAAGTTCTTCAACCATGAAGTTCTTCTTTGTCCTGGACCGCATTTACCTGCTATTTTCCCTGGCATAATATTTTGTAGCAACATATATTTTCTTGACCACTTATTACATGTCCAAAGTACTTCCGCGGAACTGGTCTAGGCTAATTAGACATCAATACGTCGTAGTAACAATATGAAACATTAAAGCAGTTCTACTTACATTACTTGTAGAAGATATCCAATAGGCAATTCCTCTGGACAAGAAAGGCCATTCGTGAGGTTCAGAACTGTACATATGATTCTGAACATTTTCAGTATTAGCAAACATCATTTTGTAATGAAGTTCAAAAAACTTCTGCCAGAAACTCAATCTCGTAGGTGTTGTAGGTATCATTTCTGCTGTTACCATTTCTCTTTCACGTTCTTTTTGGTCCCCGGCTGTGAAAATTAAAAGTTAAAATGTAAAATTGAATTGAATTAAAATGAAAAAAATTTTTGTATTTGAAGAAAAGTAAAAATGTTAAGAAAAATTCATTTAATATATTATTATGACATAGACGACAAAAACGTTATAATAGACTGTATTATAGGCACAGATCGTTGATTTGTGATTATATGTATATGTTAATTCAACGGAAAACTGAAGACCTTAGATTAGAACAACAACGGTATATGCCACGAAACAAAAAAGCTTTTGAGGAAATCAACTTTCAAGGTTTTAACTAAACCCTGGAATACCAGATCTTAAATCAACATACTATCAGTGGTACTATTTAAATTATCAGTCAACGTTGAAATTATTTACACTAAAGGAAAGCTTTTTCAATAAATACAAAGAGAGAATGAATAAAATGGAATATGAACATCATATTTGATTTTCAAACGCCAATATTTATGGATTTATTTGCTTAAATTTCTTCTTCTCTAATTTCTTAAAACTGCCACCAGAACCAAAATCGGAGCAAAAATCACTTAGAGTGATTCACAGTTATACTATTTAATGGCGGGCGAACTTTCGACACCAAATTGTCTTTGTACCTGGGGTAATCGAAGGGTCAAATTTTATTGTAGGAAATTTCGACACCGCGGCGTAACGCAGGTAGGTAGGTAATTAGCGGCGATGGACATTTGCACCCAAGCAGGACAAGCGGGTTTTCCCAATATTTATTGTCACGGCGGGGGGCGTGACACTTGTGTACTTGTAACTAAATTATTTCAGTTGTAATTTATTTCTTGTTTGACGTTGACTTGTGCACGTATACGGATATTTAAAAAATGAGTTTGATAAAAAGTTCCCGTGGTCGAGATTTATTAGTGGTGGAGCATCATTCGTTTTCGAAACAGTAAGTGTTAAAAAGGGGCGAGATATTTTGGCGCTGCATCCAAAGAAACACTAAGTGTTCCGCAAAAGTGTTTACAATAGGCTGTGAGGACCTCACCATCACAAGAAGTGATTTGGTACATAATCATGAAGCCGATCCAAAAAAGCTTGAAGTAAAGATGGTAACCAATGCATGTAAAAGAAAAGCCCAAGAGGACATATCGGAAAAGCCTGCCAAAATTACAAGAACTGGTGTTGCTGAGTGTGATGCCAATTTGCTGACGGTTCCTGACATAGCTAGCATAAGAAAGAACATTTACAACTGTCGTCGTAAACTGTTACCAGGTCCGTTACCAAGTAGCATATCAGAAGTCCATAACGCGGTTAGTAATTATTCTCCTAAAACCTGTCGCAATGAAAGTTTTTTGTTTTTAAATCATCCGAATTAAATGTAATTGTATTTTCATGCGAGACAAATATTCGTTTGTTGTGTAAATTAAAAACTTTGTATATGGATGGTACATTTTCATACAGTACCAAATATTTTCTACAATTATTTACTATACATGACTTGGAAAATGGACATTATGTTCCTTTAGCATACTGTTTGTTAAAAAACAAATTGTCAATGATATACAAAAATTTATTTTCTCTATTAAGGTCTAAGATTTTTGAAATATTTCAATTATCATTAGAGCCAACTGAAATATTTGTGGACTTTGAAAAAGCAATTCTCTCTGCTTTATTGTATGTGTGGCCCAATGCAAAAATTAGTGGATGCCGTTTTCACTTACACCAAAACTGGTTTAAAAAAATTCAATCTTTGGGTTTGGTACAAGAATATAAGGATACAAATTCAGAAATTGAGAAATGGTTAAGGCATATGTTTGGTTTAACTTATTTAAATCCAGCAGAAGTTGAAAAATGCTTTCTTTATGATTTAATGTCATATAAATCTATAAACGCAACACTTGATATACATGCAGATTATTTACTGGAAAATTACATTTTCGATAGCGCTCTATTTCCACCACACATATGGTCTAATCAGAATCCGTCTATTGCGAGGACCACAAATGCCTGTGAATCCTTTCATTCGAGATTTAATTCTTCTTTTTATTCAACACATCCTTCTATTTTTATTTTTATTGAAAAGTTAAAAGAATTTCAAGTAGACACTTATGTCAAAATAAATATGTAGTTTACATATACCAGCAAAAATCAAAGATACTACTGTTAAGGCTAAATTGGCATTTTTGGAGAAAATGATGGATAAACTACGATCCCAACAAATACGTAGGTTAGATTTTATAAAAGCTGTATCTTATCATTCCTATAATAGCAAATAAATCATTGTATACAAGTATATTAACGGTAAAATGTACAAAAATTAGGTACTAGTTGTATTATATTTAGATATTATTATAGTTATAAAGAAATAAAATGCACATTACTTTTATTAAAATAAATAAATTAATTAATTATGGTATTTTATTTCTTTGGTGTCGAATATACCTGTAAGATAAAAACGGGAATTGGGACTGGTGTCGAAAATTGCCATTAAATTTTAGTCGCTACCTGCTTAGTGTCGAAATTTCCTACGCCCCTATTTAAGGCTGCTATTATTGAAATTAAGTGAATTTTTTTAAACATAATAAGTAGTTAATAGGTGCCTATTCTAATTAAAAATGTGTATATTTTTTAATTTTTAAATGTGGGTTTTACCGTTATTGCTCTAATGTCATCAACTAAAAAATATATATACAATATATATAAAATATAAATAGAAACAGATATTTCAGGTAAAAATATTTTTAATCTAGGGCTTAGATCTGGAATTATTACTTTAAACAATAAAAATTAACTCACATTTTGTATATCTATGTTCCTCAACATTCCACACGGTGTCATCTTGTATGATTACCCTATCGGCTGCAACCTCATGTTGGTGAAAACCCCAGTCTGGCAATTGTCTTCCCGTATATTTCAAGGCAGTATTACTATCAACATGTATCAGCCTCACTAACGACTGAATAGTATGCCAGGCATCTCCATTTTGTTCTTTATTGATTACTTCCACTTTCCAAAGATTTTGGGCAGGCATGGAAATGTTGTAGTCAATATAGCAGGAAACTTCCTGACATTGTGGTGACATTGGCGCTGCTACATCGTGACTGTTGAGGGCACGACTACTTATACCTATAATCAATATATGATATATATATATATATATATATATATATATATATATATATATATACACTTTATATGTAGCTGTTACATACCATGAACTAGTTGAATGACATCTCCATGTTTGATAGCATCTATGGGTTGTTCAACAATCAGATCGTTCTTCTCTGGTCTCTTAACAATCCACCAATTGTTTACATCCTTAAAAGAATAACAGGTGACTTGTTGTTGATGGCTTGAACCACGTTTGTCTGGATATCTAATGGGGTAAACTGCATTGTGTGAATGTAGCCAACATGTTCGTCCATGTGAATGGCTGAAAAAGATAACATACAGTGATTGATACCAACTTAAAAAAGTCAAAGTGTAAAATACATTTTATCTTGACGATAAGAGTGCTAAGTTATGTCAAGTAACAGCAAGCACAACAAAATACTTCTTATGAATTTCACCAAGTTTTGTTATTTAATTAACAAAGTTTACATACTTATTTTTCAAATAATAAAACAGTTTGAAAATTTTGGTTGTGATAGTACTATAAAAAAGGTACCTGAGTGACCTTTAGAACGGGATATTGCGATTTGTTTTTATTTAATAATCTACACAAAAACAAGAGTGACTTGTTGTGTTTTGTAAAAACAAGAAGAGCTTCAATTATGATCCAAATTTTTCACCAAACAAGCTTTTTCATGGAAAAATTTGAGCATGAAAGTCTAGTCAGCAGACTTAAAAATGTTGTTGATGAATATGGTTTGGGAGAACGCAATGAGCGAGGCGTACATTGATACAATTCTGTCATAAAGAAGATTTCGTCTTAATAAAAACTTGAGCAACAACATTAAGATTTCACCCCATAAACTTTATACTTGGTAATTCCCGCAACAGTGAAATAAAGATGAAAAAACTGTTAAATATGAAAAAGTTAATCATCAAAGGGAAAATAGAAGGCCTGGGAGGGCAGGAAAGATGCCAATATTCTTGGTTGAAAAATATAAGAGATCAGACTGGTTTGAACTGCACCAGATAGGCATTACTTTGCTGAGAATGTTGCCAATCTTCATAAGAAGATGTTACCATATAAAGATAATGATGTGCCTACTGTTTAAGACTTAGGACATTTAATTTTCATAACTTAATCCAAGTGGGAATTTCCTAGATCGCTCCATACTAATATTTTAATTATATTGTCATTATCTTATTGAACATGTTAAAATTTTTTCTTAAAACGAATATAAATACATACCGTAGTGTAATTTGTGATCCATGAGCAACCAACAACGGCTGTCCTTTGGTAATACTAGCCAAGCCACCTTCCAAAGAAGCCTGGAATGCACTGGTCATAATACTGTCGTGAGGTCCAGCTTTATATAAAGTGTTAAGATGGACATAGAAAACACTAATATAAACTAACCCTGCTATAAATAAAGCTGTTATAGATTGAATCAAAAATCTTAGACAAAGAGATTGATCTGATAGTTTGTTCGAAGGCAGTAGTCTCCAGAAATCTTGTAAAACAATAATAGCTCCTAGACAACAGGTGTAAAAGCCAACATACTTAATACTAAGAGCACAAGTTAAAGAAACACAAGAAATTACTATCCAAAAAAACCAAAAGACTGAATATGGCCTCTCTATATATTTTCTAAACTTTAACAAAGCTAGAATACCAAACAAAGAAAAAAAGATGAGCATTGACTCCATCAGAATAAATCTACTTTGTGTCAAAAATGCATTATCGAACAAAAACAACAAAGCTGCCAAAAGGGAACTCCACTGAGATAACCCCATTTCTAGCATGAGATGATACACAGTTGGTACTATCAGACTGCCAAAGAAAGCAGGAACAAATCTTAGTGCCAATAAAGGCATTGTAGAAGTGTATGGGCTTCCTATTTTATCAAACTTAAATTTACCATCATATCCTGCTAGGTATGCCATTACAGCTATGAGTTGTTTGCCTAAAGGCGGGTGTGAATCGAAGAAAAATGTGTTTTTCATATATAGCGAAACATATTTTCCATAATGCAGCTCATCAAACCTGAAAAGAAATATATTTAAATTTAAATATCTTTGTGAAGTTTAGGGTTTTTTTTTATATTAACGAGAATAGATCTTTAGAAGCTCTATATAGTTTAATTACAAATGTTCTTGAGCCATATGATTACAAAAAAAAATGATTGCTCAATGTTACGATAGTGCAAGTGTAATGGCCACATCTTTAAATGGATCGCAATCAAACAATAAAGTAGATGCTCCAAAAGCTTCTTTACACATTGTTGTACTCATTGATTAAATTTAGCTTTTCAAGGTCGCTCAAAATGTATTAGAAATTGTAGGATATTTTTTGCAAATATTACATCAATTCCTGATTTTATTTAATCATTTGCTGAAAAGAACATTTATTCTGAATTCAAATCTAAATTGAAATATCCCAAAAAACTGTGAAACCAGATGGACTTCAACATTAAAAATTGTAAGCATTTTTATTCAAAATGGAATGAGTAAATTTCAGTTTTCAATCAAATTATCAAAGATGAAAATTTGTGAGTCATATTGTTCAAATTTCTGTGGAAAAAGGTAGTATTATTCTGTCCTCACACGCCACTTGTTTCAAGACATTCAATTGTACTGGCCTTGTACAGGCATTGTACTGGCCATAAATTCTCCCCATCAGGCACGCCCCTTCAGTAAACTTCGAACATACAAAACTTTGATGTTATCGTAAAAATAGTGGCAATTAAAGCACTAGAAAATGGGACAAAGAAAAATTCTGGACTGCCCAGGCATTTGGAATTCCTCCTAACACATGATAATTCACACCTACTTCTGCAAGTAGGTGGATATACCTAGTTGAAGAATAAAGAAAAAAATCTCAAGAGTGAAAGTGAGTGCGGTAAAGAACGAAAATGGTTAAGGGAGCCAGAAAATCCAAATGTGTTTTAAACTGGTTCAAACAAGCCAGGGATAAAGAGATTCCTGTGAACACATCCCCTTATAAGAAGCAAAGCTGAACAATTTATCGTTGAAATAGGGAAAAACAACTTTAAAGTGAGTACAGGGTGGCTAGATGGCTTTAAAGAATGAACACAATTTCATTAAAATCCATTTGTGTATAAAGTGGAGCCGTTAATCAGCAAGAAGCCAACAAATGGAAAAAAATTGGAGATGATTCAAGAGATCGGAAAGGATAGAAAGGATAATAAAAGAGATATCTTCAATCCGGTAGAGGCTGATTCAAATCACTCAATATACTCACTTTCTCAGCCATCTATATATTTGAATATATTATGTTCCTTTTTAAAAATGTTTCTTTATTTTATCACCTGCTTTCCAATCATGATTATAATACAAGAAGCCTTAATTTGAATTTGTCTACCATCTGACATTCAACAGGAAACACACTATAGAGCTTTTAAAAGAAAGGTTTTTCAACACCTAGTTGACATTTAGCCTGTGATATACATTGACATTGCTACGACATTGATATACTGTGGCAGAGTTCCTGACCTACCCTTCTCCTTGATCAGTATATTTAATTTGTAATGTTAATATATTTTAAATGTGTGATGTCAATATACATATATATATATATATATATATATATATATATATATATATATATATATATATATATATATATATATTAATCTGTAATTAATAATATAACGTTATTTGCTCAATTATGTTTAAAAATCTATGCAAATAAAAATTTACTCTACTCTACTCAATGTTGACGAGACAGGTCTTTTTTTAAATGCACTCCTGCCAAAACACTGGCATTTAAAAATGAAAAATGTCATGGAGTCACTCTCCTAATTAGTGCAAAAATGGACGGATCAGAAGTGCTGCCTCTGCTGATGATTGATAAGTCGGCTAATCCACATTGTTTTCAGAACATCAAGTCAAAACCAGTGGAAAATGTGAGCAGCACAAGAGCTTGGATGGCTAGGAATCTTTTCGAAAAATGACTGGTGAAATTAGAAAAAATGTTCATAAAACACATTTTTTGGTTGAAAACATATTGACAGAAGATTGGCCGCAAATACCAATGAGAATACCAGTTATAATGAGAATAATTGACCATTTTTATAGCTTGCAAATGTTTTAATTGGTATTCTTGGTAGAATTTTGTTTGTCCATTTTTTTCGGTTGACAAAATTCAGGCAAGAATAGGAACGAAAACATCTGCAATAGTGTTGATTTTTATTGTTTGCAGAAGCTTTTGTATGTATCAACGTTTTTTGTAGGATATATTTTTAATTCAATTTTTTTAAGGGTCCCCTTAGATTCAAATTATCCAGATTTCACTTTATTTATATACAGTTTATTAAAAAAGTAAAACTATAAGAATTAAAAAAAGTAAAATGTTTATTTTTGAAATTTAATAATGATTTATAGATAAGTATCTACAAATAGAAAGTTACACTTTCATTATTTATGATTATTCCTCTTTTTTCAGTTAGAGAAGTCTGTAGCAGTAAGTATGTTTTAGCTATTTTTAGTGAGAAATAGAAATTTTTGTGCTATATTGTTTCCAACAAAGACTGCCAAATTATTCCCAAACCCAGTGATCTGAGGATACAAAAACATAAATATAGATGTGAAGATACATAACTTTCTACCCTTATTATTTACTACTGAATTGTTTTGATGTTAATCATCTAAGAACTCACAAATTTTAAAATAAAAAAATAACTTACACAATATTTTTAGGTTCTTCTAAATTGTACATTCGAGTCAAAATTCCAAATAAAAATAAAACTAATGAAAGAACATCTATTTCACAATTGATCCTAAACAATTTTGGCTTTTCTTTCCATTTAACATCCACTTTTTCTGGGGTTGGTTCCGTTATGTTTGGAGAATTTCTTCCTGAATAGTCATCATTAATATCTTGTTTATCACAGGTCTTTTCGAGTTCATTATTCGAGCTGTCTTTAATTACTTCTACATATTTTCTAGCTAATTTGGAATCATTTTTGTTTTTTCTGTTGCGTACATTTTCCATAATTTTATTTTAAAGATTTTTAAATAATAAAACCAAACAAACTAACCTAAATCTGTGTTGTTGACGTATGTGACCTTTTGACGTGTAACTAAACATTAAACATATATGTGGTTCTTCTTTTTTATATAGACCCAGAAAAGCAATTATATTACCTACGATAGCTTCATCCAGTGTTGTACTAGTAAATACGTGCCAACAATAGTATTTATACTGAGATGTATTAATGTACCGAGATTTAAACGGCATTTATTCCTAAGTATCTTTTTACTTGCTGCTTTCCATGGTCCCCTGTTTACGGAGGCAATGCTCTTTTCAAATGGTTTTCTTATTTTTACGCAATTTACTACTATTTTACGAAGGAAAAAAGAAGACGATGTGATACAGTCGTGTTGTAATAGTTGCTATTAAGGTTATATTATTTATTTTGTGATGACATTAATCAGTGTCAGAAAACTGGAAAAGTCGAAAATAAAAAATGTTTAGAAGAAATACTGCAACTACTCCACAAAAAAGACCATTTTCTCTAACGTCTTCAGAAATCAAAGAAGATATTGAAGCAGCATGTACCTGTGAAGACCAACGAAATATGTTGTTTTATTCCCTAGATGAAAAACCTCCACAAGAAAACAAACTTGCTAAAATGGAAGAGTTTTTAACAGGGACTAATAATCTAGAAGCTGTTTATGAAACGTTAAGGCGGTTAATTGAAGATGTAGAGAAAACCTCAAAAGAAGTTAGTGACAATGTGGAAGAGATAAAAAGTAGAACTGAAGTGATCAAAAATATTTAACATTGGTGAATTAATTTGTATTACACTTTTTATAGAGTTTTATATTTTATTTATAACTGAAACTGTTGTATTTTAATATTTAATAAAATTAATTAGCTATTGTTGATAATTATGAAGGAAATATTTGGTTATTTAATAATTCAAGGTTCTTTGTAAAACCTGAGGTATGACAACTGGGGCGTCTCTGGTTTCTTTCTTTTTTTTATCATCTACATATTGTTCCATCTAACTATTTTCCTTATTATGTGAATCAAGTAACCGCTTTGTGGTTATTAATATGGACAATTTAAAGGGCAAAAGGTAAACACTTTCCCTTATTTACCACTTCTCTTACTATTTAAAACCAACACTTTTGTCCATATCATGCATGTAATATTCACACAGGAGATCTGTATATAGTAGACTTCAGGCCTTTACATACATTTCTCCTTGAATAAAAGTTGTTGCTATCTTGTGTGGCTCTTTATTATTCATAAAATCAAATTTTATTTGATATTATTATATCCAAGGATTGTTTTTGAGACAATAGTTTATTCTATAAAAAAATGCTATTTTATAGTAAATGTTTTTGTTCAAAATTATCTCAGCTACATTTTTTGTTTCAAACATTTTTTCTGTGTTGTGTATTTGTTCTTGGTAAATCAAAGTGTTTTGTTTCCCTTCTATTAGGGGAGATTTAAGGGAAGTCTTTGGATAGAAGTAGAAGGCAAACTTTTTTGCATCATTTTTGGGCCTCCAAAATTGACATTCTCAACAAAATTCAGCTTGTTTGTATAATTTTTAGATGTTCAGTTCTTTTTAGTCTCTGACTAAACTACATAGTTTGTGTAATGTGACTTACCAAGTAAGTGATATCATCATACTTACTGCAAAAATTCATTTTGGGATTCAGTGTATCACAAACCATATTCAATAGTCAGACCTGCTGACTATTGAATTTGTATTTTATATTTGAAACAATGAGAAACATTAAATAGTTTCTGCTATGGAATCTGTAAAAAATAATATTCATTCTTTATAAATCAAAGTATGATAATGAGAGTGTTTCCTGGTTTATGGGTAACTGTCTGGAAATATTTCTTTTGAATATAACCAATATTTTGTAATTGTACTGGACATAACTAATATTTGTAAAAGAATGTATGTTAACCTCGTGGGAAATGGAAATAAATTATATAAACATTGATAAGCCTTCAATATATTACACAAATAATTTCATACAATGACTATGAACATAGAAAACAATGTATCATACAAAACACCTGCCATCAAATGGATACTTATTTACTACAGATCAATTAATATTAGTAAAGCTATACAAAAATAATCAGTGAATTATCATTCATTGGTGAAGAATTTATCACTAAATAATAAAAATAAAAACAAATAGTGATTACCACTTCAACAAGATTGTCAATAGTGTAACAACATAGTTGCAAGTTATTTGTTAAGCTCTCCTTAAACATATAAGAGTGCCCGTCAGCAAAAAATTTATGATAGATACTCTCTTCAAACTTTGAGTACCTTTTCATTAGAAAATCATCATATAAAGTATTTTATTTTAGAATATTTTAAACAAGTTGAATATTGATTGTTAAAATAACAATAATAACAAATTATAAGATTGTAATGATTACAAATGTAGGTCTGTTACTGCTTTAAAATTGCTTTTTCTCCTCAGACTCTAGTTATGTCCCAATATATATGTCAGAGATTGTATCTGTACCGCGTAGTCAGTGCTGGTTTTCTATGAATACCTTTTTATGTCTGACTTAATAAATTTTTTGATAGTCATAAAATCAACCACTTTCACTAGTCAGACACGAAAATCTGAAAACAAGTTCTGTCAGACGATATGAAAAGTTGTTTTTTCTGCTGTTTATGAACGTAGCCTGAAAAAATTAACTCGTTATCTATGAATTCCGGCACAGTCTGTTTTCCGACATGTTCGAGTCTTTACATACGTTGAATGGCCTATACTTATCATCAGATCATTTTATTTTCATATTTTTCTTATAATTTTTAAGTTATTTAATTAAAAAAAATAGAAGTAGGTATCTATTAACTTTCGGTATGTCGTAGGATCGACATGTTTCGAGAAAATTAAGAGAAAATCGTCCCAGAACTAAAAAAGTCGCAGAGGGAAACCGTGTCAGACTCGACCTAATGAAGGAATCCTGAAAGTTTGAGAGAATATCTATGGTACATGCGTTCAGCAAATTCCCAAACACGTGTTGATATTCGCCCTCTCATTCGTCAAGAGGCTATTAAAAATAATTTATTGCCTTAAGCCAGACGGATTCTCATTTTACAGGTCCAAACTTGCCAGTCTGTTAAATTTAAATTGTATTTTTAGCGTGTTGGTATTTAAGATAATATATTGTGTGTTATATGTTATAGTTATTGTTAAGTCATTTACTGGTCGTGTTATTTTTTAGAGTTTAGTTTAAGTGTTTAGTATTAAGGTTTATAGTGTGTAGTGAATTTTTAGTATCCAAAAACAAAGTATTTGTTAATCAAAAGTAAAAATAGCTTCGGTAATCACACAAACAAAATAAATGTGAGTCCAAAATGTGGAAGTTGGACAATATAATAGAGAACCATATCGAACCCATAATAATAAATCCAGACGAAGACAGCAGCACATGTAGCTCCTCAGAATCTGAGTAATTTAAATGGTATGTTTGTATGTTTTGATAAGTTATGGCAATGCTACTTTATTCAAAATGTTCACTTTTTTATGTATCTCTTAGTTAATGAATATTTATTTTAGCACATTTTTCTTCAA
Source organism: Diabrotica balteata (assembly GCA_918026665.1). Classification (NCBI taxonomy): domain Eukaryota; kingdom Metazoa; phylum Arthropoda; class Insecta; order Coleoptera; family Chrysomelidae; genus Diabrotica; species Diabrotica balteata. The sequence continues at coordinate 28,386,363 of OU898276.1, read as the reverse complement.
TGGAACCTTAAATTTTGCTCACAATGATTAAATTTTAAGAAATTCTTACACTAATAATTTCAAAAGTAAATATTTTTAAAAAATCATATGATACACCCCAGTATGACCCTGTTTGGCTTTTAGTTGCGTTTGTTGACAGTTGGGAATTTGTAAAATGAATGTATTTTATAGAAAATTTTTTTGCCGACGGGTACTTCAACTAATAAACTAAGTGCGCCGATAACTGAAAAAGGTTGGGAACTTTTAATATATACATTTCATTTACGTACATACAAGTTTTATAAGAAAACAATTACATACATATTTACTCAACAGTTCGATTCTATTCTCAGCAATAAGACCTAAATCTAATAATAATAAATAAATAAATAAATAAAAATTGCACATAAATTAAGTCAGTAATACGAGAAATTATCTTTTAAATGCGTCTAGATCTCTTTCTAGGTGAATAATGTTCTGTTGTTGTTACATCAGTCTGTTTGGATAGATCTTGTATTTTGCTTTGATTGGGAGATACATTTTCTATCGTAGAGCTTCTTCTCTGTTTAGCCGGTCCCGTACTGCTTTCTTTCAACGATAACTTCATTAATGATACAAAAAATAGCACAGAATCGTTCTTTTCAAATTCCGGCTTAATTTTTCGCTTAAACACTGATTGTCTAAAAATCACCAATAGATTAGTAATGGATGGATCACTGAACATTAGGGTAGGTGAAACATGAAGAATTTTTGTTTTTTATATTTTCTTATACTATTTCATCTTCAGGGTTCTACAGGGTGGAACAAAATAAATAATAATTTTTTTTAATGTAATAGCGCGGAAAAGTTGATTACTGCAAAGAGGAGTACCATGTTTTTTATATTTTTTTCTACTATTTCATCTTCAGGGTTCTACAGGGTGAAACAAACAAAATAATTAATTTTTTTTCTAATATTATAGCGCGGAAGCTAAGTGTATTAATGACTATTAGGCTTTTACCAACTTTTATAGCTTCAAAAAATCTTATACATTTAAGTAGACAAGAAAATACAAATTCCTTATTTTATAAAAACTTTTAATATAGAAAACAATAAAAATCTCTTATTTTGTAAATACTTTTAATATAGAAAACAAACAATTTATGCATAAAAATACGAATTTCTTTTGATACAGGATCAATGACGGCTTTTAACTCGTTGCTCGGGTAACGTGATAAATCATTTTAAAGACGTGTCTTGCTCCTTCACTACACGATGGCTTTGTTTTATTATTAAACCACACTGGCACATAAACTTTTACCACAAATTCAGCCAAAGATCTTAAAACCTAAGACGGATTTTCACTTCCGCCGTAAACACGCAATATACGATTTGCCTTAGTAATCCATCGTGCATGTGATAATTTACCCAGATTACGAGTTGCTAAATCTATCGAGTACTTACTTTCCTTACTAGAAACCGAATGACAAATTTCGTATTAGTACTTTTGATCACTGCTAAGGTGCCTTATAACTGCAGCATCTAATTGTGGTAGAGTGGTATGAATATGAATAAAATGGACTACTGACAAATTTTTGAAAGACTCCAATAGTTTACCTAGAGTCCCAGAGTATTCACGAGGTCCCGAAGTTTCTCCATCGAGATATTGAAAGATATACCGGAGGGGCAAATCTTTCATGTGTAACAGACAAATTGACCACTGCAGAGGACGTTTTAGTTTTGTCTCTAAGAACCGTAAAACCCCATTCTTCCTCCCAGTGTTGGCTGCTGTACCGTCACAGCCTACTACCAAAAGATTATTCTGTGCCAATACCGGATTATTCAAAAAAATTTAAAACAGATGTGGCAATATGTCTTCCTGTACCTGACGTTGGAGTCATCTTATTTAGATATTTAGAACCTGGTTCTTTAAGTAACGAAATGTGTTCTTCGGTTTTTATTTTGCAATTAAGTTTATCTCCAACCTTTTCTTGGCACAGTTTTATTCTTTCTGCCATCGAAGTATAATCTTATTATCTCTGCGGTGTATGATTCGAATTCACTTTGCAAAGCAGAACGGTGCTTTTGACGTGCTCTTCGGAGCTTACTTCGGTCAATAACGGAAGAGGTGTCATTTTTCGAAATAATTCCCAGATCTTGCAATAGTGCAGACGCAAGTGCTGCTGCACACCGGTCTGATATGCCAAATTGATCCGAAATTCATGCTAAATTGGGAATAGATAATCTCATTTGCTGACTGGTACTGCGACGTGATATGATTGTTGAAATTTCATGTCGTCTTCCTTCAAATTTAACATTATCTTGTACATTATACTGGAGATTGTGATCTTTAAGATAATTTTTCTCTTTTTCTTTTGAAATTCTTTCATACTTCTTGGCCTTAATTTGTCATTCTTCTTTGGCTTGTAGTTTTTCCGTTTCGATTACATCAATTCCCAATTCGTTTCGTTCCCAATGACAAATTTTCTCTTTGATCGTTGATCTTGTATAAAGTCTCTTTCTATAGGTGGTATTTTACATTTTTATCACAAACACATGAATCAAATGGAACGATATCAAAGAGTTTTCTTGAATCATCTTTGAACTTTCTTTACTCTTAAGTTATGTCTCATTACGTTTTTGTTTTGGATATCTGATCAGAGTTTGGTACCTACTCAGGATATCACGAATTAATCGAATAATACGATTGCTTGATACAGTGGAAACTGAGGCTTTTTCCCCAGATGGCTCGATTTCACTGGTAAGTAATTGAGAAATATCTAGAACACTAGGATCCTTGCCGGAATCCATACCTTTTAGTTAATTCCTAGTAAGTATATAGAACATCTTCTATAGTTGGCAAAACATTAGAAGGTATATTCGCAGGTGCACCAAATATAGGACAATTACTAGTGCCCCTAGTGTCTTTCACTGGCAAACGCATTACGTACCGATTAATTATTACAATAACGATCTTATCTCTACGGCTATCACAGTGGGACTGAAGACACCAAATAGGTCAAAAGATGTTTTACAGGAAAAGAAAATTTCACGGGAAGCCTTTACCAGTGGCGTAGCTTTGTTTAATAAAAATTAACTGCAAGGCGAAAATTGAACATTATTTGATGAGATTTTTGATCTGTTTTATTTCCAAAAATACTGCTCATAGTTTTACTTGGGTGACAGATAGAGCTCTAATGACATTGTTTTTAACTAAAATAATAGAAAATAATTAATACCCATAAAAGTAGCTTTTTTTATTTATTAAAAGAAAAAAAATTAATAAAACCGATTTTTCTTGATTTTTGTCTTTTTTTGATGCGCGGTAGAGCCCTGAAGATATTTTTATTTTCTACTGAAACTTAAGGAGCAAGTATACTATAGTCAGTCAACTTTTCGCAGGTATTACATGGCAAAAAAATATCGACTTTTTCGCTCCACCCTGCTGAACATATCTATTTATCTATGCATTTACCTTTTTAAAGGACTTTTAATAATTTTTTAGCTCGATTTTTGTTATTTTTCAAGGTGAATAAGAATAATTATACTATATGTAGAGTTATTCGTTTTTATTTCAAATTGTTTATACTTACGTTTTTTTCTTAGTATCATTGTTGTCGATAGCGTTAAAGAAATGTTTTGCAATGTGTAGGAAGACAAGTTTTTGCTCATCTTTAAATGCATAATCAAAAAGAAGTATCAATATTCTGAACAGGATACTAGACTCACGTAAAATCTTAGAGGTGGCAAATTGATTGGCAAGTTTCTGAAAATAAGCAAAGCATTTAATGTTACAAATTAAACATATGCACTCTGAGAATAAGGGTGGCATTTACCATTAGTTGTGTTCCTTCTTCGGACCTAATATCTACAACGCCATTATATCTTTCGAGAATGTCCTCAAAAACTTCTTTTAATGTATGATAAATAGGGTAGGGTGTAACGAGAGCATCCATCGTGTGAAGAGTTTTTAGGGAAGCTTCTATCAATTCACCATAATCTTCGTTGAACTGAAAGCGAAAGCAATTGGTGATTTATTGTTGCCATGATTGAAGACATGAGGTAATAAAGGTGTTAGGTGCACTTTTTGATGTAAACAAAAAAATACTTAGTTCAGTCTTCACAAGTTTTCCTGACGAAAGGTAGAGCTTAAAACACGTGTAGTAAAATGATGAGAGAGTCAAAAAGGAAACGCAATCGTCTTTATATTCGGATACATTTCCACGGTCAGGTAAACGTTGCGGCACCCATTTTGGAGCCATTATCAAGAAGGATATGGTTTCGTTCGAGTACCTTGTTCTGTAGAAATACAAGAACCGTCAAACGGCGCTGAGATCTCAATCTGCCTACTCCTCAGTGTCGAGTGTCGACCGATCTTACCCTGTGTAGCTGCTTTTATACTCTCAGTATGCGGGGAAACGGTCTGAATGGAATGGATTGGGTCGGGGGTCGCTGAAGCAGCGGTCACCATGTTGCCGGCAGTCTTTTAGCGTGTTTAAGCTGTTTGCTCGTTTTTCAATTTCGATGGATTCACGGAAAATTCTCGATTTTAAGGAGCGAACGGGAGCGATGGTTTTGCTTTTTCGAAATCCTTTTTATGACCTGTCGAAATATGATATTGGTCTAGGGTTGAAGTTAGGGAGCTGAGGCTAGGGTTAGGGATTCGTCGGTTTGTCTATCCTATGTATGTACGTGGACAATTGGAACAAGGTACTTCCACCCTGGTCTTCATACTGAGAGTATAAATGCAGCTACGCAGGGTAAGACCGGTCGTCACTCGACATATTTCTTTTGTATTTCGTAATATATAGAATATATTATATTAACTAGAAAAACCAGTGTTGTTCTAAACTGAACTTATGTATATACAATCAACAACATTTTTTTGTGTAAAATTGCTCTAAAACTTTACACTGTGTATTGGTAACAGATATAGAGCATTTCAAAATAAAATTGTGTATTTTTAATAGCAGAAAAATTTCATTTTATGGAAGATGTAAATAAAAGTTAATAGAAATCTTCGATAGAAATGGTCTACTTACTGAATGAAAATATTTGTACACCTTGTGCAACGTTTGTATAGGAAGAATGCCCAGATGTATGGCTCTAACATAAACTTCCAACAATCGTCTTCGTTCATCTAGTGGCACTAAAAAGATATTTTGTTATAAACAGTTCACAGTCTTTAAATAGAAATTAGAAATTAACAAAACCTGCTCAAATACACTAGCTATAACAAATTTTTTACTGATGCATCAAGAAATAACTACATAAAATTGAATAGTTATATATTATTTAATAATTAATAACTGTATTCAGTAACTGTAAAACCTTTATTGGTGGATGCGGCAATTATAAAAAAAACCTGCTCTATATAAACATACAAAGAAATACCTACATAAAAATGTATAATATATTCTGATAGGTACTTACTTGCATTATTACAAATAATTTTAGCGTCGACTAGTTTCTGCAAAAATTGTCGTTCTGCAGGTTCTTCAACGTTCAGACTCAATTCCTTGAAGCTTACATTAATCTTTTTTGCAACTTCACATTCTTGAGTGAACGTTGTACTTGTTTGACAAAAGATATGAAACATCTACAACGAAAATTATATTGCTATTCTAACTATGCCTTCTTAAAACATTTACAGGGTTGGAACGCCAATAACTGAATATATAGCTGATATATTTCACAATGCCCACAAATGGCTTTATTACTACTCGTAGCATTACAAAAGTCAGTGCGACGTTGTCTAATGAGGTTAATGTTAATTAAGATAGTAGAATGTGCTTATTTTTGTTAATAACTTTACAATTACAACAAATTATTACATGGCTTTAATTTACCAAAATGTTTCTTTTGGTATTATTTGATAATCGTTGTTCTGGATAAAATAAAAGCTATTAAGTAATTTAAAAATAATTCTATTAAATTTAAGGAATTTATTACTTTGAAATAAAAGCCATAATTTATTGAAGAAATATTTCACTAGCTGGTTTATTTGAGTCATCATTATCATCTTTGGCTCGATAATCATGTTAAACTGTATTCTGTTAAGTGTATTCTACACTTTTAGTTAAGTACAACCCAACGTTCATTTTACACCCCTCGAGAGGGGATGCCGGTAGTGACGGGGAGAAGAGAGACACAGTCCACACTCGAGTCTCAACACAACCATCGTTACGCTAAGGACGCTATTTTTAAATTTATTGTTTATAACATATTTTACATGTGCCTTTTTACTTTAATACGTTTACGTTTAAGTGATTTGTTTTTGTATTATTACGTGAAATTCTAATAAGATTTAACTTACATCCTACAAATCCTTTGAAGATCCTGGTCTGTTCCAACATTCTTTGTAATTCTGATTGATTTTTGGTTACCTATTACCATCTTTTTACTTTGAATACCCCATCAGCAACTTCACGGTCGGTCACTGCCTCTTCTTTTCTATAGGTGATTCAGTGATTAGCTTTTTAGCATTTGTATTATGTGTCCAGTCTATTCGAGTCGCTCTATTGTAATGAACGTTATGACGCCTGGATCATTTAAGAGCTATTATAATTCAAAGCTATATATTTTGCTCCACTGCCCTTTGCAGCGTGTAGAAAATTCCTTAACTATCTAATATACTATATACAAATATACAAGTAATAAAAAATTTTCTGGTACGCCTCTGGGGCAAGTAAAAATATTTCGCTGATTCTCTGTTTATATTGTGATGTAAAGGAAAAATTCCAAATTCCAGTTATAACTGCGACGTTAAATATGGTTTTATTCGTATGTCTTAGTTCTACAATTATAAAAGCAAGCAATGATTCAAGGTCAAATGCTCCTTTTAAAAGAATTCCGGTTCGCTGGCCCATTGTGTGGACTGGTACGCGGGGAAAGGGAAACATTGAGAGCACACAGCTGCGTGGTTGTTTGAGTGAACCGGTAAATGGGTTAAAAAAGTGAATTATACCCAATTTAATATGTCAATTTTAAACGAGTAATCACTGTTTCTGTTTTATGTCGTCTCTCACCTAAGAGATTTGTATCTAAGAGATTTGCGTCGTTTCCAACAAATTTGAAAAATACCCACATGGTTCCAGTTTTTTAAAGAAGCAGACTTTCGAAGTTTGTGTCTAATGCCAACTTCCAACCTCAATTTGTCTGTCCTAAGAAGCCGTTTTGTTTTTTTTAAGGTGTTTCTCTCTGTTTCATTTAAAAAGATATTTTTTTTATTTTTAACAATTTATTTCTGCTACAAATTATGTTTTGTCGCCCATTAACAATTATTTGGTTTTATAGTATCTCCAAATTCTAGAGTTTGTAAACTGATTGTATTTTTGTACTATTTACTTTTGTAACTGTTTGTGGTGAGACAGCACTAAATATTTAATTTATGCCTAAATCATTTTGTTTATTTATTTTAAAAAAAGATTCTAACACTTTTTGTGTTTTTAGCAAGGAATAGCCTTCTCTTTCATCCAGCAAGAAGATTCTTCAAAGCAGCGTCCTTATTTTAAATAGCTTTGAGAACCTTCTTGTATTTTGTTTGTCCAGAAGAATCATGTAAGTACCTCTTTATTTCATTTTTGCAGTTGCTCCAATCCAATCCCCTTGTCATTCACTTATCCACGACTCAGTTCTCCAAATAAACCCTGAGTGGCCGTTCGCATAAGTTTCGATATCTTTTGTTTGTCCTATCTCCACCCCAATAATTTCTGTCCTCAATGTTCAACCCCTTATAGTAATATCCAGAAATACACTCGAATATTCCCAAAAGTCTTTAATCGTTCTAAATTAATGTTATGGTGTATAATAATTTTAGTTTTACTTTTAATTTTTTACATTTTTTTTAATGTTATATTTATTGACTAAGAGAAGAATATGAGTTGAATTAATAAGTATTTAAAAGTGTTTTTCTCTCTTTCTGCCTCTTTTAAAAATATAGTTATCCATATCATGTTAAATCTTATATTTTCAGTTCTACAAATTCCTACCTGGTATGTAATTCTAACAAGCTTTCCTCGACAACGAAACAATTTAATCAATGTATTTAGAAAAAATAGTTAAATTAAATAAAATAGAAATTAAAAGAACTTACTTGTATAAATTCTTCGTTGTTTCTATAAGCCTGAACCTTTTGCAACATGCTGATGCAAACTGTTAAAAAGTCTCGGATTCCAACACCGAGGTTTTTGATCTTCAGGTTCAAATTTTCAGTCTTTCTTAACTGAGCTTGATGTTTAAGTTTTCTTAAATTCCATAGTAAGTGCCAAGAACAGCATTTTAAAATGGGCACCATCATCTGCATGCAAAATAATAGTTAGTATGTGACATAACGAAGAAGGGGATGCAATTTAGCCTAAATAATTTTAATTTCCAGTATTTAGCCAAGTAGATACTGGAAATGTTGATTGTAAATACAATATTTTTGAGAAAATTGTCGTATTTTCCACTACCCCTTCATAAGACTCCATGCATCAAATATTGTCCTCGAAAGATATCTTATGAGTTTTTTGTTTCAACATTCGTTTCTGTTTCCAGTTTTTATAAAAAATAAGCTGCGATAACTGAAGGGGTTAATGTATTATTGCCTTTCAAAATTGTTTGTTATACGCAATACTGTTTTTAATCAAGAAATCTGTTGGTTTTCAAATGCACAGGGACCCAATGCGTCAAATTGTAGCGTTTTATATTTAATATAGTTTCTGTTTAAATTTTTGCAGTACGCCCCTGGTTGTTTATACCAAGAAATCTGTGTTTTATTTTCAGTTGAGATTCTTAAATGCGTAATAATGCTTTAAAAATTTTTTGTCTCTGTTACAATGTCAGGTAGAAACTCCGGTTTAAAATTAGGGACGCTAGAATAATCAACAAACTACGTGTTATTTTTACCCAATTTAAAAGTATATATTTCAAGATGTTTTTTGTAGTTGAAAACAATTTGTTTATATTTAAAATTTTCCAACCCGTACAAGTTCTTACACGCAATAAGCTGTGGATATTTCAAGGTTGTTATGAACACTTGTCCGAGGTATTTTTTTGTTTTAATTTTGTTGACGACAAACTAGCTGCAAGACAGAAGGGAAAATGGATTGTGGCGTCGAATTTGTAGAAGGTAACGCGGTAAAGTAGTCAAGCCTGATCAACCGAACGATGTAGAGTAAAAATAGCACTTAGACGAGGTGTAATGTTGGGGCAAATTTGAATCAAAAGTCGATTCAATTTTTTTTGTGTTATATCTTAAGACTGATAAGATGATAATACTCTTTGCATATCAGTTTAGACAGAGTAATCATCGGAAGATTTATACAGTGTACCGGAGACTAATGGAAAGTTTTGAGGATTAACATATAGGATGTCCCACCAGCTTTGTTGTCGTTTGTCAGCTAGATTCCTCCACCGAACCCATTTAAGTCAGATCTTCGTTCCTGAATATGGAAATGGTTTCCTGTGTTCCAGTTTGAGAATTTGTCCTTGCAGCTCCAATCCCAGAGATTTAGCAAGTTTTGTTTCAAAGTTAAGTTCAAAGTTTGTAAATTAAGGTAACAATTCAATATATTGAATTGTTACCTTATATAATATATTTTTAATAATTGCTTTCATTAAAATAAAAGAATTTGTAATAATTAAAGTTTTATATTATGTTAGAGTCGTAGCTAAAAAATTTCATATTTTATTCTGTTTTAAAATGTTATGTTGACATATATGACATTTGCTCTAATCCATTGTTGTAAAAAAATTTCAATTTGATTATTATATATAAAAGATATTCTATATATAAGGTTAAATTCTACAGTATTTTCATAAAAAGGATATCCATAAGTTTTTGATAATCGAATTTGGCCATTGTAACCTAGGAACCATTTCAAAATTTTTGTAGCAATCTTTTTTGTAAACAAATAACACGTAAGTTTTGTTAATTTGTATTATGTATATAGTATGCTTCTTGTGTAATCTGTATTTTTGAAAACTGTTTGTTTGAGACAAAAATAAACTTTTGATTTGTTTGTCTGATCCATTTTGTGTTTTAATTTAGAAAGGTGTCCTAATCCTTTTATGTATTATTGATTTTAGGAAAGAAAAATTTTTCTTTCTCCCAGCAAGAAGTTTTCTTGCTGGGAGAAAGAAAATAGCTAGAGGTAAATCTTATCTGCCATATCTTGTTCGTTTTTTACCCAGGAGATTTATGTAAGTATCCCTTTGTTTTCATTTTGTAGATACCCCAATCCGACCAATTTTATTCAACTTATCCACAACCCAGCTCTTCAACAACCCTCTGAGTGTCGTACGCATCAGTTACGATTATTTTGTTTGCCAATCCTCTACCCCATGTTCTTACCCTGAGGTAAAAAAAATATATCGTTACAAAATAGATTTAGAAATTACGTTCCCATGTATATCTGTATATCGAGAAACAAACAGCTGCTTGTGAGTCAACACCAAATGGTGATAATACCAATATACCTGAGGTACAATCAGAACGAATGGATGCCAATAGATTACCTTCTCATACTCAAGGTGATTCAAGTATTATTTCCTTGCCTTGCTCAGATGTTCCTTTGCGACGTTAGAAGAGTGTTATATCTTCTATAACATTACAAACTGCTGTTCCGGCCTACACCTTCGGAACACACCAAATGTCATGAAATGACATGCTGTCATTTTCTGCGGGGGGTTAACTTATTTTCATTTTACTACATGGTACTACATGCTTTCATAAATATAAGATGTAATTTACAAATTATGAGTACATTCATTTCAATCCTAAAGACATCAACCAAGATAGTCAAGATATCTACAAAGTGTGTACGGGCACAACACTAATAGAGTTAAACAAGATGTGATTCCTTATGGATGTCCAATGATGTTTAACTCAGGAAAATTTCTGTGCCAAAGAAGAATCTAGTGGGATTTTTAGTAATTTTTTTAGTGTAAATCAATTATTTAAAAGTTTTTTTCTGTTTTTTAAGTAGATCATAGTTCAGTTCTTTTACTCAGAAAATATTCTAAAAATATACGTACCGTTTCATTCATGCCAGTAGGATCCATGAAGTTTAATTCCTCACTCAAATCAAAGTACTGAAATAAAATTGCAACTCTATTTGCCACTATTGGTAGGTGATCGCTCTAAAATAAATTTAATGTTAAGTCTGGAATTGAATAGTGGTAGATACAAGTAGTTTAAAGTAAGACACTTTTTCAATAAAATACAGTGGGGTGCAAAATTGACCGGACACTCAGATTTTTTGTTTTTTTTTTGGTGTTTAGATAAAAACTTGTTTAATTTGTTTGAATTGTATTTTATGCCTTATTAGCGATAACATTTTTTCTTGTTTAAACCTGTTTAGATGTTTTGTGCGAACAACAACACTTTTACACATACCTTTTGTTATTAATGTGAAATAGTGACTTAGTATTAATTTAAGTGTATTGTGGTACTGTACCTGATTATAAGTTCGGCTGTAGGTTTTTGTATTGTCTCCTGTTTAAAACTTGCATTAAAAAAATAATGGCGCCAGAAGAAGTAGCACAAGCTATTGCTTTACATGATGATGGGCGGAGCATTCATTACTGTTAAGGTGTGGATTTGGAAAATAAATAGTCGTACTTTACTACTATTATAAAAGGCTTTATTTCCTATAACATACATACTAATTAACTAACCTAACTTAAGCCACCATACTTCTTACTACTACCTACAACTACATGATACTCATTGACATTACTATTATTGTCTGTCATGTCAACCCATGACACTATGGGTGCGTTCCGCTTACTCTTACACCAATATATCTGTGTATACAATATAAATGTATTACATTCTCAACACGCCTCCTTACATTTACATTGTATTTACATTAATTCAAATTTAACATACTTCGAAATTTTTCAAATTTATCTTGGCCCAAGGACTTCGTAAAAATATCTGCAATATTATCATCAGAATCTACTTTAACCACATTTATAACATTTGCTTTAACATAATCATTTACATAATGATAATGAATTTCAACATGCTTAGAATTTTTTGTAAAATTGCCATAATTAGCTATACTAATTGTACCAGTGTTATCTTCATAAACATCAATTGGCTTTATTATTTCAATATCAAATATTTTCAACAATTCTTTTACAAATATCAATTCACTTACTGCTTCTGACAATGCTACATACTCTGCAAAAGTTGAAGCTTTTGTAACGCTTTTTTGTTTTCTAGATTTCCAATAAATTACATTACCAAACAATCTTATTACAAAACCAGTTGTAGACTTTCTATCTAAATGATCACCTGCCCAATCGGCATCCACATAACAATCAATAATACTTACTTTTTCATTTCTGTTATAAAACAATTTTAAATCTTTAGTTAAGCATAAATATTTCAAAATTCGTACAGCATATTTAAAGTGCGTTTCATTATAGCAATTTTGAAATCTACTCAGATAATTTACGCTGAAACTTATATCAGGCCTTGTTGCCGAACTTATGTATAATAGTGCACCAATTAAATTTTTATATTTAATATTTCTTTCACAATGATCAGATTTATCAATTTTTAAATTTACTTCCATAGGTGTATTATACAGTTTACCTTTTTCTAAATTATATTTTTTCCTTAATAATTCAATATATTTATTTTGATCCAATCTCATTTCATGTTTACTAGAATCATAATCAACAGTAATACCAAGATATTCTTTAATTTCACCAATATCTTTCATTTTAAATTTTTCTGATAATAAAATTTTAATCCTTTTAATTTCATTTAGATTTCTACCACAAATCAATAAATCATCGACATAAATTAATAAGTAAATAATATCATTTCCAATTTTATAAACGTACAAACAAGGATCAATATTACTTCTTTCAAAACCTAAATTTATCAAAAATGTATCTAGGCACTCATACCATGCCCTTGGACTTTCTTTTAAACCATATAAAGCTTTAACTAATTTACAAACTTTACTTGTTCCATCTTCGTAACCCTTAGGTTGTTTAATATAAACTTCAGAAATTACTTTACCATTTAAAAAGGCTGTTTCAACATCCATTTGTTCAATTACTAGGCCCATTTGACAACAATATGACAATAAAATCTTTAATGTTTGCATTTTAGCCACAGGTGAATAAATATCATCAATTTCATCAGTTTGTTGAAAACCTCGTACAACCAATCTAGCTTTATAAGTATTATCAGACTTTTTAGTATAAACCCATTTAACATCCAGAATATTTTTGTTTGTATCATTTTTAACCAATTTCCAAGTTTTACTTTTATTTAAACTATCAATTTCTTTGTCCATAGCTGTTTTCCAATACTTACTTTCATTAGAATTTATCGCCTCCTCAAATGTATGTGGTATATCAGTTCTACACATATTTACAAAAATACTACTATTATATACATAGTAGTCATCAAATTTCTTTGGAGGATTTTTGGCTCTGTGAGATCTAGGTAACTCAGGTTCATTTTTATTCACACTATCATCCATACTTTCATTTGTACTTTCAAAAGTTTCATCTATTGAGTCATTTTCAGAGCTTTCATCAATTTTATCAGGGTAACACTCTTCATTATTATCATTATCTGATTCGTTAAAGTCTAAACCTATACACTTAACGTTTTCTTCAACAATATCCACGTGTCTAGCAACAATGACTCTGCCATTTAATAATACACGATAACCAACATTACTATAACCAATTAAAATTCCCATATCAGCTTTCTTATCCCATTTAGAGATTCTCTTCTGTTCTGGTCTTCGTACAAAAACTTTACTTCCATACAAACGCAAATTAGAAACATCAGGTTTCTGTCCAAAAAATATTTCATATGGAGTTTTCTTTTCAATTGTATCAGATAAAGTACGATTTTTCAAATAAACCGCAGCACAAACTATTTCAGGCCAATATTTTTTATGAATATCTGCTTCAGCCAACAAACATCTTGACATATCCATTATAGTTCGATTAAACCGTTCTGCAGTCCCATTCAATTCATGTACATATGTAGGACAATTATCAATTACTATACCCCTTTCTTTTGCAAATCTGTAGACTTTACTGTTCAAATATTCTTTCCCATTATCACATCTTAAAATCTTTATTTTCTTTCCAGTCAAATTTTCACTTTCATTCGTATATTCATTCAAACAATCACATACTTCTGCTTTTGATTTTATAGCATATACTTTAGAAATCTTACTATAATCATCAATGAAAGAAACAAAATAATTTTCACCTTTAAACCCAGTAGTTCGAAAAGGCCCACAAACATCAGTATGTACAATCTCTAAAATATCTTTAGCTTTTTTTCTACTGTTTACAAACGGAATATTATGCATTTTACTTTCAATACAAATCTTACATTTCATAAATTCAGATTCAAACTCATTAGGAATTCCATTCAACAGCTGATCTTTAGATAAAATATTCAAATATTTAAAATTTACATGACCTAATAAACGATGCCATTTTTCCTTTTGATTCATATTATTCATATCTTTATTTGCAACATTTACATGCAATTCAACTGATTTTAATTTACTTTTCATAATATATAAGCCATTATTTTTTAAAGCAACTGCTGTTATATTACCAAGTTTATCAAAAACTTTTGAAATATTACCTAGAGAAATAATCTTATTATTTTCTGTTATTTTGCTATAACTTATCAAATTTGATTTCATATCTTTAACATAGAAAACATTTTGCATATCTACTAAACTCTTTTTACCAAAAGCATCAAAGTAACTTAAAACATTTCCAATTTTAGTAGCTTTTACAACCCTATTATCTCCTAAATAAACATTAATGGGATCTTTAAGTAATTTACATTTATCAAATAATTTTTCATCATTAATAATGTGGTCTGTACAACCACTATCTAAAAGCCATTTTATTTCAATACAATTATTTACATTACCTATTTCAGTATTTTGTGCAATAACTGACATATCCTTACCAAGAGCTACTGTTGTAAGCCAAGAAGCACTGTTTCGCTCTTCGTTCTTCTGTCCTTGTCGGTTGAACCGCTGTGCACTTGTTCCATGCGTTCCGCGCTGTCCACGTGAGTGGCCACGTCCTCTGACGTAGCTTCCTCTTCCGGCTTCTTGTCGACCTCGCGTTTCTCTCCACCAGCCTCTACTGCTTGTCGTTTGTCCGCCATTACCCGACGCTTGATTGGCGCCATTTTTGCAATCTCGCTTGAAATGACCAACTTCGCCACACTGGAAGCATGATCGATCCTGTCGACCTTTATTTACCACAAATGTACTGGATTTTCTTCCAAAATCATTGTTTTGATTTTTTAATTCGGACATCATAACCTTAGTTTTTACGTAGTCTGCAGTTTGATCATCTTCTTTTAATGTATCTATTAAATCACCAATATAACTGTACGACTCTGGCAACGTGTTTAACATATAGTTCAATTTTTCCTTTTCAGACACACTAGCACCCGCGCTTTTTAACTCGTTTATAGCTTTTTCGAAGTCACTAAAAAATGTTGCACAGTCTCCATAGTTGTTCAATTTTAATCTTTCCAAGTTATTTCTACATACTATCTGCAATGCCGTTGATTCTTTCAAATATAAATTATCAAATTTCTTTATCATCTCATACGCCGTAGTTTTTTCGTCGATGTACTCCATCTGTCGATCCGATATTGCACCGCATATATAATTCATTGCTTTTACATCATCGTCATCCCAATTTGTATCATCATTTTCATTTTTCGGTCTGGTTACCACAACATCACACTTCTTCATTTTCAAAAATAGCATAAGACGTTTTTTCCACATTTTATAATTCTCCCCATCGAATATAGGTATTCTAAAATCACTACTACCTGCCATCATGTGTCACACTTTTTTTTTCAAACTGCACCAAACTTTTTCTGTTGTAAAAGGTACGACTTTCCAACCACGGACCTCTGCTACCATGTTAAGGTGTGGATTTGGAAAATAAATAGTCGTACTTTACTACTATTATAAAAGGCTTTATTTCCTATAACATACATACTAATTAACTAACCTAACTTAAGCCACCATACTTCTTACTACTACCTACAACTACATGATACTCATTGACATTACTATTATTGTCTGTCATGTCAACCCATGACACTATGGGTGCGTTCCGCTTACTCTTACACCAATATATCTGTGTATACAATATAAATGTATTACATTCTCAACAATTACATCGCAAATGCTTTAGAAATTTCTCGAAGTACAGTATTTGATGCAATACAAAGATTTCGGGAAACAGGACAATACACTAGGAGGCCAGGACAAGGTAGACGAAGAACCACAAGTTAAGTCAAAAGTCGCTTTCTTAAGTTACAAGCATTACGCGATCGTACATTATCAGCTCCAGTACTTGTTCAACGATTACCTAAATGATATCCATAGAAACACAGTTTTCGTTTATACTGTTTAAATACCAGTACCAAAATACCTGTAACGGGACCTCTATTAACAACAGATCATCGGAGGCAACGTTTACACTTCGCTCGCGAACATCTTAATTGGTGTGTCGACGATTGGAGTGCTGTGCTTTTCACTGATGAATCAAGATTTAACGAGTACTTATCAGATGGGCATGGGCGGCCTAGGATATGGAGAAGAGCTAGTGAACGTTATCAGCAATGTTGTTTTACTACGAGAGTTCAATTTGGTGGAGGTACTATTATTACGAACATGCATTTGGCGTGGTCCATGTAATGATTTCATCTCGAAGCGCCGAGAACTTTCCACAGATGTATCGAGCGCGGGGGAGCCGACGACCCATCAAACAACGAATTAGAGGTGAGACTACGCCAGATGGTTCTAGAACAATACTTTTGGTACATATATGTAACGATGTTATGAGTTTGGGGGAGTTGATAAGATAGTACCGAACTGTAAACCTATAAATAAATATATTTATATAAATTCGAACCGCTCGTTTTATTTAATCTTGATACTACCGCATTCGATAATACCTCATTTGAATCCATAAAAAGAGCACTAGTAAGTAGAAGCATTGAAGTCTCACTAATACAATGGATTCAGTCAATGCTAAAAACGAGAATCATCACTGTTAGTATTGGAGGAGAATCTGTGACTGTGACAGCGGTAAAGAGGTGCCCTCAATGGGGAGTATTATCGCCTCTACTGTGGTCTTTGGTTGTGGATGACCTCCTCACTAAGCTGCATGATTCTGGTTTTATAACCCAAGGTTACGCAGATGACCTAGTTGTTAAAATTAGGGGCAAGCATGACCAGACTATATCTAGTCTCATGCAAACTGCTCTTAACGAAATTAAAAGTTGGTGCTCGAAAGAGGGCTTAAGTGTCAACCCCAGTAAAACGACTTTGATACCTTTCACAAGGAGACGTAAATACAATTTACAGGCTCCAACTATGAATGGCATCACATTAGACTATTCCAAGGACGTTAAATATCTGGGGGTAACCCTAGATCAAAAACTCACCTGGTATAGTTATATTGAAAAAATTTTATCCAGAGCTTTGGTGGCAAGTTGGACCTGCCGCAAGACGTTTGGAAAGACTTGGGGGCTACAACCGAAAATGACTCTCTGGTCATAAAAAACAGTAATTAGGCCCATGGTCATATACGCATCATTCGTATGGTGGCCAAAAACACAACAAACAACAGCTAACGCCAAGCTGCAAAAAGTGCAGCGACTAGCTTGTCTGGAAATCACAGGGGCAATGTCAACATGTCCCACTGCAGCTCTAGAGGCGATGCTGAACCTTCCTCCCTTGCAGTTCTGCATAAGAAGGGAGGCAGCAACTACCGCCTTAAAACTACAACAGACACAAATAATGAAACCTGGAGATCTAGTTGGTCACCTGAAAATCTTGGAAGAAATTCCATTGGATTCTAAGGACATGCCGACAGATGCTATGCCAGTCAAATTCGACTTTGAAACAACCTTTGAAATGGTCATAAAAAACCACCAAATGGGTGAAGAAATTGAGTCAAAAGTGAAAGAAAGTTCACTCGTATGGTATACGGATGGATCTAAGATAGATGAAAGGGCACTGGCCTTCTCACTGGTTACTGCCCTCTGAGATATCATCTCAAGAAGATGGGCAAATCAGATAGTGAGAACTGTCGTTTCCATGGACGTATAAACACAGATGGACTCAGTTATTTACATAAAATTGTGTAGTCAAAATTATTTGAATAGGTCACATTCTCAGCACCTTCAACTGTTATCACGTTTTGTTTTAAAATTTCTTATTCGCGAGTCGCTGAAAATATTACTCCGTATTTTATATTCTACAGGTGCTATCAAACCAAAATAATAATTTATTGGTTAGATTGATATATTTAATTGTAATCAAAATATCAAGTGTGCACATAGTGTGCATTATCATTTAATAATAGCGTATAATAGATATCAATCAATTATTTTATATGTAGAAGCACTGAAAAGTATTTATAAATGGCAACGGTTGTTTAGATTTCTCTGTCTTTTGGATCTACGTCAAGCTTCAAATGCTGTTCCATGTACTTTTTAAAGTAGATGAGGAAAAGTTGTTTTTCGATATTTTGGCTGTATTTTAAGTGATATTTGTGAAAAGTGAAGTAAAATAAACGAAATATTTACATCCCGATCTCTCATTTCATTTGTAGGTACATACAATTTACATTATTTAAGATGACGAAATGAGGAAGCGTGTTTGTTTACATTTTAATAGGCGTACCATTGGGTTTATTCATGTTCATTAATGTATTGAATAAGATATCAGTTCATGAAATTAGTAGACATTTTTAACTTGAGTGTAGACATCATCTGATTAAAAAAGGTCTGTTTAGTATCTTTTTAATTTAATACAAATAAATTAGTGAAATGAATAAAACTCATTTATTTTTCTATGTAGGTTTCCAAATAATATTGACGATCAAACTATTTGGGTAGAAAACTTAGGAGAAAACATAAAGATTTTTTATTGTAGCATTATTTTGATACCTATTAAAAAATTAACTTGAATTAAACTATATTTAATTGTATTAATTTTAAAGCAAATAAAATTGTATTTTAATTTTTCTATAAAGACGTGATTTGTTAATAGTTAAACTCTCGTTTTTTTTTTTTAATTCTTTTAATGTGTTTTTATACATTATTACTACTTCCAATTTTTAAAATCTAAATATTTACCCGCGAGTAAAAATTCAAGCACGCTTATGCTTATTGCGGAAGCATCACATTCTATCGAAGCTTCAAAACATTGTGTGTTAAAGGTATCTTATTGCTGTGTTCATCTATGTTTATACGTCCATGGTCGTTTCTGTCACAATGAAAAAGAAACGGCAGAACATATACTATGCAACTGCGTAGCACTTCTGTAAACGACTAAAATTCCTAGGAGAGGTCAGTCTGACGTCCTCGACATAGTCCTCTGACGGTGAAACTATACAAAATCAGGAAATTAAGATTAATGTGAGATTACAAATTAATGGACTAATTTGTGATTGATCAATTAATTTTAAGCAAAAAATACGTTTTTATAACCGTTTGCAATCTCGGTAAATCAAAATAATACAATGGGGTTCTTCAAGTTTACAACTCTCCAAAGATAAACAGGGCCGATAGAAGAAAATAATGATATCTAGATAATGCAGAATTTCAAGTTTTAACAATTTCCAAGTGAAAGCTTTTATGTTGTTAACTGGTCTTTATATTATTTAAGTTTTAAATTTATTTTAAATTTTTTTTTAATATTTTTATTGCCACTAACCATTATCTTTATATAAACAAGTTTTTATATAAAATATTTATGAGCTAATTATAAAAATAATATACTACGCTCAGAGTAATATTCTTAACACTAATTCATTAGATGTGCAAAGACTCACGGGACCAAGTATAGTACACATATAACTCTTTACTTGCTCTGGGTTTGTTTATATTACCGTAAAATAAATACAAAAAATACAAAAAGTAAATGTTGGCTTACTTGTGTATTCAGTAACTGAAGAAACGTGTCTACATTCTCTTGACAGATAATTTTCGCATGTTTGCTTCCTCTTTCGGCGTAAACACCAGCTTGTGTAAAATGGTGCAAAACTTGTGCCGACAAGTCCAACAATTTTAAATCGTATTGAGTATTAAATAAGTTTCTGGCTGAGCTTGATATATCGCCAAATTCCTTAAAAAAAGTATATATTTACTAAGAAAAAAACCTGTGCTATAATGACATCGATCACAACAGAAACTCTTTGAGGAACAATCGATCAATAAATTATCCGAAAATTTGACCCCCCACCCCCAGAATCTCAGAAGTCAAGAGTTTATTCAAAATAAAAAAAAATAAGTCAAGTTGTATTGGGAGGGGGACGAATTTTTATGCAAAATGCATGCCCTCAAATGTAACCCCGTACTGCCCCGCTTCAACCACCAGTCTTTTTTTCGAGTGGCTTTTTTCTCTAAGTTTGTTCTCTAAGCAACACTCTATTTTTTTATTTTACGGAATAACTTTCAAGATAATTTTGGATTTAACTAATTTATTAGTTGAACACCAATGGTTTTACTTATCAAAATGTAATAAAGTTAATATAATGGACACAGTTAAGAAAAGATGTTTTAAACAGAATTTAAACAGAAAAAATGTTTAAAATATTAAAATTGTGTTTGAATACATACCTTGCAATAATCCTCATCTAATACAGTTACATCCAGTTTCAGAATAATTTCCAAAACTTTCTTGAGAATACTAATGTTAGTTTCTGCCACCAGTATTGAATCTAAACAGGGTAGCATCTTAGCTAGATCGTTATGAAGTGTATGGGTATCTGGCTTAACTAAAAAATTAAGATTAAATAGAGAGTCCTCTATTGCGAGCATTTGGAAGATTATATCTACACTAGGTGTGAGCAAGAGTACTAATAGAGTTTGTAATAAGCAATGTTTAATGTTTATAACCATTGATATATACTGCTTTTAGTATAGAATTGAGAAAATAGTAGTTAGGGTTGGCTGTTAAATAGAGCTTCTCCCACAGTAGAATATATTACATAAAGTGTGGCTTATAATTTTTTGTCACACATAAAGTCTTAAGTCTACACATATCAAAAATGATTCATGTTATCTACAAACTGTTATCGACAAGGAAATATGTGCTGCGGCAAACAGTTTTTAATATATTTAATAAACAGATAGACAGAAAAAACAACAGAGCTAGGCCACTTACACGATGGCGTCAAAAGAATCGCTGGGCGAAGGCAGGAAAGGTTTATGTTCAAGGTGGACACAGAAGGCTGAATGATGATGATGAATGGTATCGACCATACAGCTGTATATTTTTAATTGAATGTAAAACATACACGATGCATTCACTAGATGTAGAATGAGAACTGTAATACTATAGAAATGCTTTGAGTCAATCCATACACAGTAAGGTGCCACTTTTAAATTGACAGTAAAAAGTATATTTCTTCTTATAGTGCCGTCTCCACTAATGAAGGTTGGCAATAACCATTGCAAATTGGTCTCTATCTCCTGCTTTTCTTAAGAGCATATGTGTGTTTAACCCGCTCCAGTCGCGAATGTTTTTCAGCCAGGATAATTTGTCGTTTACCAGGACCCCTTTTTCCTTTGTAATTAGCTGCAATAATTCGTACTTATCATTTCTAAGTTTATATATGCCCCAAATATGCTGTTTTTCGCCTTTTAATGGTGGCTAAAAGTTCTCTTTTTCTTTTCATTCTGTGCAACACCATTTCTTTCGTAATATGATCAGTCCATGATTTCTTCAGAATTATCCTAAAAAGCCACATTAGAATGGATATAACATTTTACCATCCGATATCGGACTTGCAGATTGAGTTTTTGGTTACTCAGAAATTTCCTCGCCTTCAAAAAGGCTGCTCTTGATTGCTTTAATCTTGAGCGAATTTCTGATTTCGGATTCAGATCTTCCGTAATCCAAACCCCTAAGTATTTCATTTTGTCCACTTGCTCAATATCTTCATTTTTTATCTGGATCCTTGTCTTGACTTTGCCTCTTTTACTAATAATCATGGTTTTTGTTTTCTTTATGTTTATTGTTAAACCAAACTTTTCCCCAGTAGCACAAATTGTGTTTAGTAACGTCTGCAGGTCTGTCTCACTTTCAGCGATAATGACTGTATCGTCAGCGTAACGGATGTTATTTATATTTTCACCATTTATCTTCATCCCTTCTATATAGTTTTCAAGTGCTTGAGTAAATAACTCTTCGGAATATATACTAAATAGTAATGTTCCACTGTTCCGAAACCGTTACGAAAGCCAAACTGTCTATTACTTATATTTGCTTCGCACTGTCTGAATATTCTTACATGTATAATATTTAAAAATGTTTTTAATAAGTGTGACATTAATCTGATTAATCTATAGTCATTACAGTGTTTGGGGTTCTTGGTTTTTGGTTGCGGAACAAAGGTCGATAGCAGCCATTTTGTAGGTATCTCACCAGATTTGTATATGTTGTTAAATAGTGTTACGAGTTTAAATATTATGACGTATAAAAACTGTAAATATATTTACTCATTCACGAACGTCCTAGGTCAGATATACCGATAGACTACCGAATTCTAGAAAAATGGTCGGATAACCGGTTCAGTTACTAAGAATGCCGTCGCCGACGATTCTCTGAATTTACCAGAATGCGATTGACTTTTCGAGACCCGCTGGATGAGTCAGCTACTGGATGTAACGTCATCGGTGCATCCCCAGACTTTTCGAGATTTTATATATAAATACCATGAGTTTTATTGAGGGAGTTAGTGAAGAAAAGAAACTCGCGGAACGTGGTTTAAATTTTATCGAACGCAAATAAATTATTTGTAATTATTAAGTGTAAAATAAATTAGTATAAAATAAAGACTTTTGATAAATTATCGTGAGTTTTAATAAATTAGAATAAAGACAATAAATTAGGACTAATAAAATCATTATAATAGTATAGTTATTGCACTTAAATTATCTTCGTCTATAAGTTTAATCAGCTCGATATGAACTTCATGTGGTCAAGGGGCTCTGCCAGATTTTGAGTTGTTTATAGCGTGTTGGTCTTCAGATTTTAATATTATTGGAGATTCCTCGCAATTTGCGTTGGTTCCGTTCTTGTGTCCATGAAAAGATCTTCAATATATTTAGTCCATACTTATTTTATTTCAATTGGGTTATTAATAGATTTATTGTTTTTGTCAATTAATCGGTTAGATGTATTTGTTCGTGATTTTCCAGATAATTCTTTAATTTTTTTATGTAAATTATAATGATCATGCTTTTTCTTTTTAAAATATTACTTTTTTAATTCTAAATACGATCCCGATGCTATGCCAAATTGCACCTATCATACCATCATCTGGGATTGCTGCTACATTGTTAGAAAGCAGACGTACTGCTCATTTTGAGTCCAAACTTTCATTTAATTCGCAAATTATAGTATGATGTTCTCGATATGAACCTTAAAGGATGCTTATCCCTGCGAGCGGCTGCAAGGAATACTGGTCCCACTAGTGTGGAGGGCTGGCTCGCCTTCGTGGATTTACGAGAAGGTAAGGAACTTCGGAATAGGGGTTAAGGACTTCTAGGTCTCATGTCCTGTAAATGAGTCGGGTTTATGGGCTTACTTTAGAAGCCGGAGATATGCATAAGCAGAAATCTTGTACTCTCCTAGTCTCTGTCTGAATCGGCCGGAAGGAACATTAAAACCAACCTTAGAGTCTACAATTTATTGAATATACTAAGTGGATTACAATTAAGTTAACAAGCTGTCAAATATAATCAATAATAAGTCGTTCGGCGCGAAGGGAGACGAGAAGAGAGCTTAGCAAGAAAGTAAAGGGGTGACAATCTGTACTATATAATTACTCAGGTTAGTATATAGAAATTTGTTACCTTTCGTGTAGTTAGACTCTAGCTAGTGACACGCCCTTCAGTTCCTCTGGAAATTCGGATTCAGTTGAGGAGAATATTTCGTTTTGTCACGAACTTCGGTACTCGACACTTACGTGGTACTATACCCGTCGAAATATTCGCGCGTAATCCGAAAAACCGGTGCGGTCCCTCGTATTAACAACCCTACCCGAAGACACCGACTGCCTGACTATTACTGATCGCGTACTGGACGCTATCGCGTCCGACCCGGAGCCGGCGATCACTGCCTGAGCGGGCAGTTACGGTGCTCAGCTATTACTGACTGACTGGTTGACCAATTTTTTTAGTTTTTATGTCCCGCGAACATTCCTAGTTTATTTTGCTGATTTTGCTGTACTGTTCCACGTATTGGAATGTAACATGCGATGGTGTGTCGCTTCGTTGTATTCATTTTCACGAAGGTCTTCAGATTTCGTAATTCTTAAACATTTGGGCTTGTGTCAAACTAGGTCAATTGTTATTCTTTGTATAATTAAAAATGTATACGTTACTGTATTTAATATGGAATATATAATAATTAATTGAATGATTATTATTCTCCCTTATGCTACTAGCCCGTATTTTTTCTATTCTTTATTTTCTTGCTATGTTTACATTACAATAGAGACACTGACATGTAATATAACAAAACCAGCAAATTTTTGACAGTGCTACAAAATTGTAAAATAACAATTTAGGATGAGTGTACGATGACGGCACACAAACGAGCATTGGAGATTTAAGCAGTAATCAGATCCTTTTCGGATCAATAGCTGCTGATGAAACAAGTGCTTACTTGAAGGTATCAAATTTATGGGGATATGTGAATTATCTCAAGTTAATAACGAACATGCAAGTGGCATTACAAAATGATATATCGACAAAAGTTTGTTTAAAGGGACTATTAGACATTTGCAATGGAAAAATTTCTCTTTACTCGTTTACTACCTTATTTTGTATCCACCAAATTTCTGTCAACTTACAGCGTCAAAAAAAAATCGTGGCACTTGGGTAATGCCGACAGAAGTGAATACGTCTTATAGCGTGTTATTTCTATATATCTGCTTATTACTGAATTTTTAATATTTTTTATAGTAACACTAAATATTTAAGTTCTTTGCAATTTTAAAAATTATAATTCGTTTCTTTAAAAATTTTATTGATTTTAGTAATTTTCAAAATTTGTTAAATATAATAACTACAAATTTATTCATCATATACATTTTCATTATTATCTGGTATTTATGCTTAATTATTTTATTTTGATTATCACTATATTCTAAAATGAATTATGGATAATGGGATTGAATATTAATTAATTTTTGTTAAACACTTTTCATTTGTAAATACTTATTTATAAACGACCATAAAATTTATATAATAAACTTTTTCCGCAAATCGCCAGGAAATTTTGACATTCCTGTCAAAATTTCTTGAAGAAAAAGTCAGGACTTCCTTACTGTAAGGAAATGTCATTTCCCTACTGTAAGGAAATGATATTTCCGTACAGTTCTGTATGCATTTTCATACTTTTCTCTTGATTTCTTTGGCAATAATTCTAATGAAGCAGTATTCACTGCCTCAACCAGCTCTGGAGGAGTCCCAGGAATGGAAATTTCATCATCACTTATCATTTTACTTTCGAGAACACCAGCAATTAAATTTATAAGCGTCAAGTTTGACAATTCAACCTCAATACGTTTCCATAGTAACCCAAGTAATTTTATTAGGAATTTCAAAGCACCATTTATTTGGGAATAAAATTATCGCGTTTTTTTTAATCAATCAATATCTGTCGAATTTTAAACGATTTGCGAAAAAATAGTATGTTTACCTCGTAGGAAAAGCCACATTCCTGGACTCTGTGTTGCAAGTCTCGGCTTGCGCCTTGACTTAGCAATCTTCACAGTCGTCCAGGAATGTTAAGCTTTTCCTACCCGGTAAACAATGTACTATTGTTTATTTTAATTAATTTTATTGTATTTAATTTTATTTAATTTTACTTAATTTTATTTAACTTGCCATGCAATTTTAATACCATTTTTATGTAATTTGTCAAGAAAATGTAACAATATAAGTTTATAATTAAAATTTGTATTGACAATTTCAGATCTTAATCTAATGTCAATCGTCGAAAATTGGCGGTTACTACAGTACCACCCAACCTTATAAACAAGAAATTTCACAGTTAACCCTAATTATGATTTTTTCGAATGTTCTATACTAATGTAGGTATTCAGATGAACTTACCTGGTTTTGACATAAGCCTAGGTATGCCGACTGTTCCGGATACTCGTTGTTTTACAGCTTCTGAAAACAGCTGAGCTAAGGCCTCCTTTAGTTCATTATCTTCGACTTCTGTCACAATTAACTTACAGAATAGTTTCCAGTTGTCCATATGCGTGCATGAATCCAAAAACCCATCCACCACAATTTCCTTTCCGTATTTGTGATTCTGGAAAACATAAAAAACTATTGTATTTCAAAAATATTTGAAATCTGTGTTTAATACAATTTTATTTACAAATTAGTTTATTCATTTTGGAAGTTTATTCAACAAGCGGAGATGTCTACTCACATAGCGTTCATCATTAAGTTGAAGCGTACCAAAAAACTTAAATGAAACAGACATATTTCCCAATTGGTCTTTATGAGGACAGGAAAAATTTTTGCCAGATATTTTTTGATGAAACATTACAAATAAATATTTTACAACAACCAATACTTAAATATACTAACTTGGGAATTTAGTTTTTTATGAATTTCATATTTATTCTTAAACAAAAACTTACCCTGGAAGTAAAAATCCTAGCGATGTAAATGATTATTTCATCAGGACATTTCTGTGCCAAATCTAACCATAAGGAGAAAAACCGACAGGCCGCTTTTCCCAATGGCGCGTACTTGTTGAATATTATATCTACCACTTTAGTACATATTTCGTCGTTTATAAATTTAAGATCGCTGAAAAAACAAGTGTTTTTAAATACCTATAAGAGTTTTTATTTAAAAGGTTTCTTGTCCGTTATATAAAAATGAATGCCTATTGTATCCCTGTCCCTTACATCCCTATGTAGAAGGTTTTTGCGAAAAAAAATTGAGCAGAAACTTGAAAAATTTCAAAAAAATTTAACAAGTATTTAAATTTGACGCGTGTAACAATTTCGGGTTTGATCGTTCCCACGATGCAAATGTAGTATACTAGTGACCAAAATCCTGGAAACTTTTCAAAAATTTTAGTTTTGTTATCAGCATTCCTCTTTTTCACAAGACTTATGTTATTTACAAGTTTATCTATAATTTTATTACATCGTTTTATGCTTCTACTTAATATTTATTAAAATCCTCTAAAAATTTAAAAATAAATAAAACAACAGCAGTAAGCTATTAGTAGATATATTTAAAAAAAAAATGGTACAATGATTATTATCAACAAAATTAGTATTTGGTAGGATAATCTTTGTTTTTTAGGACAGACTCAATTCTGTGAGGCATGGAGTTAACGAGACGAGCCAAATCTTTTGGTGTAATAACTCTAAACCAATTTTGAATAATGGCTTCTATCAGTTCTCTCTTGTTGCAAGGGTTTCATCGTGATACTAAGACTTTCAGCTTTGACCATAAATTTTCTATTGGATGTAGATTGGGACTATTTCCAGGCCAAAGCAAAACAGTAACATCATGGTTTCTCAACCATTCCATGGAAGTCTTAGCCGTATGACAAGGCGCTCCATCCTGCTGGAAGATGCATTGTTGGGCATCCCCTTCGAACAAATCTCTGATAGTCGGTAGCAGTTTGGCTTGCAGTATCTCTTCCTGATATTTTTTTGCATTAATATTGCCCTCTATTACTGCTCGTAATAGAGGGCAACTCCATTAGTGGTCATGCAAGCCCATACCATGACACTCACAGGATGCTTCATAGTGACCGTAGTACACTGAGGCTAAAGGTCTTCTCCCGGTCGGCGGCGAACAAACTTCACTCCGTCACTCCCAAAGATCGAGATTTTGGTTTCATCACTCCAAATTACTTTACTCCATTGTTCTTTTGTCCACCCTCTGTGCCAAAGTCCAAACAATGCGTTTTTGCCTCTGTTTTTTGTTAAGGAACGGCTTCTTTTTAGGAATTCATGCTCGCAATCCATTTTCACACAACTTTCTTCTGTTAGTGTGATAGTGCGGTCCGATATTTGTAATCCAGTTGATTTGACAATACCGTTAATATCTTTTGCGGATCTGCGACGATCTTCTAAAGAAAGTCGGCATATTCTACGCACATCGTAGTGACTAACTTTGGGTTTTCTGCCAGATCCTTTTGCTGATTTTGTCGTTCCACGTTTGCAAACTTTCATTATACCTGATTTTGTGGCGCCACCATCCAATTTCTTTACTATTTCTTGATAAGTGTAACCTTCTTCTCGAAGGATACCTAATTGCTTTGGTTCTCTTTCCTGGCGACCTGTCAACACGTTTTGGGTTTCTGGTTGCCATTTTCGTTGAATCGACGCTGATGAATTCCTCTCCGACAATTAAACAATATCTCCTTAGATACAACTACCTGATGTCACTAATAAACATTGGAAGCCGCGTGAGCTGCACGAAACTGTACTAAAGGTCACCTAACCTGACCGCTTCCAGTTGGGTTGTTGACTGACTAGCAAAACCCTGACGCAATACAGTATTGCCAATGTTGTCATTCACAAAACTCGGATTTTCGGCGTTTCGCTTGAATCTGGTTCCATATTTTTTAAATAATGATAGAGTGAGAAATATATAAAATATTATGCAGGATTATAAAACAATAAAATAAAAGTGTAATTGTAATCGTAAAATATATAAATAATGATCATGAGACGAGTCTTACTAAAAAAAACGATAATTTTTGTAAAGTTTCCAGAATTTTGGCCACTAGTGTATAGCAACATTGGTTGGTCGAATCTATTGAGTTCCAGTGACGTTCTTTGGGGGGGGGGTTATTCCTCTATCGGGAGATTTTTTATTTAGAAGCAAATTGGATAATATTAAAATGAGGGATAATACGCAAAATAAAATATTTTTTATAACAAGAGTTAACAACGATCACAATGAGTTTATCACAATCACGTCTTATATTAAAAATTTAATTTAATATCAATTATTAGACCGAGAGTACGCTGAGTGCACAAACAATGACATCAAAATAATAGCAGGAGACTTTACTGACAAAGTCGGAAGAGAGAATATATTTTCGCCCACCATCGGAAAAGGGAGCCTACACGTAGATTCTAATAATATCGGTCTTAGTATCATAAACTTTGCGATGTTTAAGAACATGGTAATAGCTGGGACACGATTTCCTCATAAAGATATACATCACGGAACTTGGAAATCTCCTGATAATGAAACAATTAACCAAATAGATCATATAATCATCGATGCAAGATACTGCTCTAACTTATTAGATGTTAGGTCTTATTAGATTGTTAGGTTTGTAAAAATTGCATTCTACATGCCGTTCTGCCATAAAAAATGCCAGATTCTATTCATTTTTGACTCATATAGCTAACACAGTACAAGGACTGTTGGGTCAGCTAATATACACTGCGCGCGTAAAGTATAGAAACATAAAAATATCTGTGACACCCTGTATGATATAGTAACAAAATGTTGGTTATGTATATTAGATGAACTAAAGATAAAATTTTATATTTTTGACGTTGCCAAATGTATTTATTGAATAATTTTATTTTAGTTTTTTTTAGTGTTTTAGTAGAGTTTTTTATTGCCGACGCAGCATCTATTTATCTATCTATACAGCCGCCGTTGCTGTCCAATTTTGGATATAGACCTCCTCTTCCTTCTTCCACGTCTCTCTATTGTAGACAGTTTGTATTTCGGGCCTGCGTGTTTCTTCAAGTCATCTGACCCTCTTATTTGTGGCCTTCCTCTTTTTCGTTTGTAACTATATGGTCTCCAGTGTATAATCATCTTATTCCATCTGTCGTCTTTCTGTCCTATGGTATGTCCAGCGAACTTCTACTTCAGTTTTGCTATCTGCGTTGATACATTAGTCACTTTTGTTTTGTTGTGGATCCAAGTATTTATTTTCTTGTCTAATAGCTTGATGTTCAGCATTTGCCTTTCCATGGCTCTTTGGGTCTTTGCTATTTTTTCCATGTTTTCCTTTGTAAACGTCTAAGTTTGAGAACCGTAGGTGAGAACAGGAAGTATACATTGGTTGAAGACTCTTGTTTTTAAATATTGGGGGTATTTTCTATTTTTTTAGTATATAGGAAAGTTTTCCGAAGGATATCCAAGCCAACCGTATCCTTCTCTTTATTTCTCCGGTTTGATTTTCTTTATTTAATTTAACTAGTTGTCCCAAATATACATATTCTTATACTTGTTCTCTAGTTGTTTATGCAATTTTAATTATTAATTCTTCTGGTTAGTTGGTCATAATTTTCGTTTTATTATAATTCATTTGTAGACTTATTTTTGTTGATTCGCTATTTAATTCATCCATAACATTTTGTAATTCTTCCCTTTTATCTGTTATTAATACAATTTCGTCTTTATATCTCAAGTGATTCAAGTATTGGCCATTTATGTTAATACCCCATTTTTCCCATTGTAATTTCCTCATAACGTCTTCCAAAGCTTGATTAAATAGTTTGGGTGATATAGTGTCACCCTGTCTGACTCTTCGCCGTATTTTAATAGGCTTCCTTTGTTCAACTATTTTAATAAATGTTGGTGCTTGATCATATATATATTGAAAATTAAGTCCGTATATATCTCCGATATGTCCGTCTAGTCCAAAGCAGCATATATCCTGGAAATAGGTAATATTGACCTGGAAATAGGTAATATGCTGAAATTGTTAAAACTATTTTTATTACAAACGTTCATATTAACATAAACAGAAAATAAAATGGGCCACTTGGTATTTGCTTAAGTTTAAAAAAGTCCTTTCCTTAAGTTTTTGGTCACTAGTCACTTTTTGTTGGTTCTCAAGTTAATTGACATAGATTTTTTAATAATATTCAATAGAAAAAACAAATTAATTGGTTAAATTAGTTTAAAGTCTCCTGGTAGTTGTGCGATTCGAAATTGGAGAATAGATTGTCGATAAATAAGTATGTTTAATAATTGTTACATTTTATAGTTCTGAAAAAACAATAAAAGACAAGATCAGAAACAAAGATTTACGAAACAGAACCAGAGTCACAGTTGTGGAGCGAGCTTGCAGATTGAAATGGAAATGAGCTGTCTACGTGGCCATGTTGAAGGATGGAAGGTGGACACGTAGGTTACCAGAATGGAGAAAAAAAAACATAAATAAACAAAGAAAGATCACCTACACGATGGCAAAAGATAAAGATCTGAGAAAAATGACGAAAAATACACTTTTTATTTTAATTTATCTCTCCACTTATTGACTGAAAATTGATCTCCCCACTTATTGACCTCAAGCCGCCACTGATAGTGGAAGAGCTGCTATGGTTTATAGCTCATAATTGTACCGATGTTTCCCCGTGCTAACTATATCGTGTAAAATTCATTTTCCAACTTTTTTTTTTTAAATACGCGCGTATCATTTCAGAAAAGGAATAAAATAATTACAATTTTAATATCAGAGTAAATATGTCTACGGCTTTGACGGACAATGGAATGTCCACATCACAAAATCTTCCTGCTATTGCTGTCAACAATACGTCCTGGTTAGGTTTGATTGATTCTCGTACTGAAGCGATTTGCAGCAGCTCTTCGCATACTTCCAATGCTGCCATTCTAACTTCTTTAGACTAAAAAGAGGAAATCATAAATAAAGATAACTGTAAATAATCTAAAAGAAATAATAAAAAAATTATTGTTTTATATATTTTTAGTTGATTATAATTGTTTGTTTTTAATATAAATTATATTATAATACTTTATTTCTTTATGGTTAACAGCACACTAAAATGTCAAATGTTGTAAATAATTGTAAACCAGAAACAGAATCAGAACAAACCAGAAATTATTGTGCTGAAGCTATTTTCTTGTGGCATTGTAAATTAATTACTATTTAACTGGGAATAAGCCACAATTAAAGATAAAAATACGTTTATTGACGTTTCAATTTCCACTTCGGAAATCGTTCTCAAAATACAAACAGTAAATTAAACAAATTTTGTTTTTTGTTACATAGTGAAAAATTCTTCTAATAATTTAATTTTATCTGACTCATTTATATTGACAATCCAGACATACATTATGCGTTTTAAAGTAGACGACTTTAAAATGATATTGCTAATATTTTTGAGTTGCGCTCCTGGGACGACTTTACTTATAAGATAGTTCATTCGATTACATGAAATCAACTTTAACTTGAGAATATCCGTCAGAAAAAAATCATAGCATGCAATTCGTCTTTAAAACGACAAACACATGACATGATGACAGTAAAATTCTCCTGTTAGTGATTCCATAGTAAATTATGAGGCAAAAAAACCTCATAATACTATCCCGACATTGTAAGTATTTGTTCGTGAATTTAGTTTACCTTCAACAAACATCAAAATTCTGATTTTATATGTTACGTTATTTAAAAAACATAAATGATGTATCCTCTATATTATGTTAACATATTTCTAAATAAATAGCTTTATTTAAGCATAAAATTATAAAGATTCATATACCTACTATTGGAGCATGCGACATATCAAAGAGAATTAAAAATACTTACGGGATCTATCATCAGTTTCATGACAATTTCAAATATTTCAAAATCATTTATAAACAGTTTCGGAAAATATTTTATCCATGTTTTTGTTTCATGTATACACTCAACTCTCATGTTCTTTATCATATCATCTCGAGTTCGGCTGTAACATTAAGTACGATAATTTCATAGATATTTCTAAACTTGACTAATATATTAAGTGTACTAATTAAAATAAAAGTAGATGTTGATCATGACGTAAAAAGTGACTACAAATTGTATTAACAAAGAATATAAATATTATTTTATTTTCTTCAAAGAATTTTATAAAAACCAAAATTTAATGCTATTTTACGACCACGCGGCATCTAGAGTGCGCGCAAGCACTCTTGACCACGGCGCAGTAGATGAAATTTGATTTAGTCACCACTTCCATGTGAAACGCATTGTACTATGCACTGTATAATTCCATTTACAATAGAACCTTTCTGCCTTTACGTGAATTTGACTCCGCCTTCGCGCAGCTCCATGGTCAAGAGTGCTTGCGCGCACTATACATATACAACTATCTAAAGTTGCATTTGTTGCTCCACTCTTTCTTATTTTAGAAGCAGTAATAAAGCTGACATGACCGTTCCATAGTGGTACAAATAAAGAACTAAAATCTTGATCAACTTCTATTGTTTTGTGTATAACCAAAGAATATTATACGTATATGCGTCTATATTCTTTGATATAACCTTTGCCGACGCTAAAAAATGGCAGTGAAAGATCCTTCTATATGCGTCTATATTATTTGGTATTAAGATTGGGCAAAATTGCACTGTAAAACCAAGTGGAAAAGCAAGCGTGAAACCTATGTAGTAGTAAACGTTGGAGACTAGATGATGATGATAATGATTATAAGAATAGGTTTAAATTACTTAAATTCAACTTACCAGTATTTGTAAAATATCATATAGAGACCCTCAATGAGACTGATGAGGATCCGGTTTTTTTCTTCTGTAGAAGTATTGTTATTTTCTGATATAGAATTTTGAGACACATCGTTCAAGACTAGGACTACTGCAGTCAGCATTTTTGAAACTAAAATTAATTTAAGTGTAGATATTTGTTAAAATCAATATATCAAAAATATTAGTTTTCTTTATTGGTATAATTCCATAACTATTAAGGTAACATCTAGCCAGCAAACATAGTTCTGGTAGCAATTAGTGTACCCGGTAAGAGTCTCGTCAAGAGACCGCTCAAAAAAAATCCGTCTTGTATGCTGAACATTCAGAAAGAGAGATGAATTGCGGGGAGGTAACCGGCGACCGGATTTTTTGAAGCCAAAATTGGATTTTACTATGAACTGCAGTTGGATCATTGAGAAGGTAATTTAAATGTTTCCGTACTTAACGGATAGGTGGCGGGATTAACATTAATTTAAATATTTATTAAGAATTACAATTTGCATTAACTATAAAGGATTAACTTTTGAAACGGTTACAAGGCATTTCACGGGTGGAGGATCTAGCTATTACTTTTCCTTTAGGTTTTCGAAACCATTGCTTCTCTCCCATTAACCGTCTCCATTTTCAACTCGCCTCCTTTCAATACGTCGAAGAAGAATGGTACAATTTTTTTAGGACCGTTTATTTTGATGAAGCTTTAACATTTTGTATATAATTTAATGTTTATTATACAAGGTATTACTTTGTAAGCACTCATCATATAAAATAAAATACAAAAATTCACTTACCCATTATTACACCAGCATGTTTTAGACATCTACATCTGCTTCTTGCCATACACTTTAAGAAACTGATCAAACACTTAATAAAAATCTCATCATAAAGGATGTTATTAAAATGCGCTTGTTGTATTAATTTCTGTATAAAATTATAAATGCCCATTTTTATGTATTTGATAAAATTTGTGGGTCGTTCCCTCAGAAGGTATTTACCTTCCTACAATGAAAAAAAAACTTTAGAATATGAATACTTTCTCTTTTACATATTAAATACAATAAATGGATAATTCTGGACAAAAAAGATTTGGAATAAAATACTTCTGAGTTCGAAATATTATGCCGAATAAACGTAACTCATAACCTGGTAAGAACATTTAAATATGATCCTAATATTGAATGTTGTTTTAAAAATGATTAAAATTTAAAGTTTACCTGAGTCATAATTATATCGTGATATGTAGTTTTTCAGTTCTTAAAATCTACATACAAATTAAGTGTTGTATATAAGAAAAACAATGATGATAAAACATGCAAAAAAAATTACGGCATGTACCCCTTCGAAAAACACTAACACTACACTACATTGGGTACATATAAAAGAAAAATAAAAGTAATAATATATGTTTCCTTTTTCATATTGACCACCAAATGGAAATATTCAGCATAGTTATTGTCTGTTGTTGCAGGATAAATAATTAAAGTAAAATAAAATTCGTAGATACAGAAGACACTGAAAATAGCTGTGTGAAAAGCTGGATGAGCACATCTGGGGTCAGGGATACAAGATCGTCATGAAGAAGTTCCATGCGGATCCTCCTTACGAAATGCCTATGAACAAGATGCTTGAGGTAACACGAGAGCTCTTTCGGGACGGCAGATGGCATGGTGTATGGAGAGATAAAGGATCTAAGCGGGCTGTACCCTTTACCATGGATAAACTTGTCGAGGCATTGGGTTCACTCAAGACGCGTAGGTCCCCTGAACTGGATCAGATACCACCTGAGGCAGTGAACGGTCTAGGATGGGCAGAGCCTGCGTGACTTCTGGAGTACATGAAAGCACTGCTGGAAGCACAAACCTTTCCTGAGCCTTGGAGGACATCGAGGTTAATACTGCTCCTCAAGGCTAAGGAAAACTATCGCCCCATCTATCTTCTTCCATGCATCAATAAGCTCTATGAAAGGATGCTACGAGTACGCATAAACGACATGATTGAGAAGTCAGGTGCTTTATTTCGGAGGCAATTTGGTGTTTGTAAAGGGAAAAGCACGATTAATGCAATCATGAGTGTACTCGAAGCATTGCGCAACAGAGGGGACGAACATCGCTGGGCGGACCTGCTGTTGTTTGATGTTAAGAATACATTCAATACGCTGCAGTGGAACGAGGTAATGAAGGCAATGGAGGAGAGTGAATGTCCTGGCTACCTGATGAATGTGGTGGCGGAGTATCTGTCCGAGAAAAGGATTATGATGGAAAAGGGCACGATCGTGGACGTGACGGCCGAGGTACTCCAGGGATCTGTCTTGGTTCATGACACAAGTGGAAAAAACAAGTCTGTTGCGAGTGGCATGCGCCTACAGGATTGTGTCTGCGGCAGCCTTGTGGACCATCACTGGATATGTTCCGTTTCATGTTTTGGCGATGGAAAGAAAAGAGCTCTATATGAGAAGAAGCCCAAACCTTACTATGGTCGAAAGAAGACAGGAAAGGGAAAGGTCAATTGAAAGATGGCAAGAAGAATGGAACAACACGGAGGATGTGGCACAGTGCACGAAACTGCTCATCACGAACATAAGAGATTGAGTGAACTGTGGCCACAGACGACTGGATTATTTCCTGATGCAGGTGCTCACAGGACATGGGTGTTTTAGGGCCCACCTCTCTAGGTTCGGAAAGGCAGACACAGATGAATGCCTATACTGTGGACACTCGAACACTGTGACACATACGATTTTAGATTGCAAAACATGGATAGTAGAAAGGAACAGAATGTAAAGAAAGACAGTTGTGAATTTTGCCTTGTCGCACTTACCTGGGCTTATTATTTTTTATTGAAGAAAGAGCGTAACTTATTTTATCTATAGAGATTTGTGGAATCTTACGTTGAACCTTGCGATCAAAATTTTGCTTTGGTGTTTAACTCCATTTGGTTTCTGTATATGTGTTCTATAAAATTCTTTAGTTCTCTTTAAAATACAGTGCTCAACAATTGAAAATAAGTAATATTTTACGCCACCAATAGTATGAATATTTAAAAATTTAATATAATTAAAATATATTAATACCCGGACTTTTTTGAAGTTATACTTCTATACGCACGGTCGGCATTGGAAATGTTTCACAGATTCACTCTCGCGCACGAGAGTGAATCTGTGAAACCATTACATATGTAAGATAATGAGTAAGAGAGAGACAGAGAGCTTTCGGCATCTTCTCTGATGCCTTTCTCAGGGCTTCCGAGGTCTCAGTCTCCCGAGCCCCCAGACACTACTACACTGTTCACTTGTCATTACTACGGCACCGTCACTACTGGTGCCTTGTACTGGTTTTTGTACTTTATTTCAATAAATTGTTTTTTTTTTTGTTAAAAATTTTTATTTTTTTTATTGATTGGAGGAGTGGTAGGAACACTGAGACGCAAAACTTTCAATAACAATAACTTTTTTATTAAATGCTACTTTAAACTTATATTGTACCTCTATATTTGGTATATAAACAAGAACTGAAAAACCATGTCGTTTTTTGATAAAAACTAAAATTAACATAATATCAAAAATATTAAAATTAAAAATTACTAAATGTTTCACTGTTCCTTTCAATGTGGGAACACTGAGACGCAACAGTTAACATTACGATTATTTTACGTTAAGACTGTTAAAGTTTAATTCAAATTTTAAAAGGGAACTTTGGCGCTTATTTAACTTTTGCATTACAGAGGCGTTAAAATAATTTCAATGTCTCTTTTTAATAAATGTGAGACATCTGGGACAACTGAAAAAAATAACCTGTTTTCACATTTAGCGCTTTTTCTTAAAAACAATATTTCAAAATCATTTTCTTTTAATTGAGGCAAGACTTTGCCTACATAGTATGTCGTTTGCTTAAAGTTAAATTCAACAAGCATATAATTCTCATTATTGGGACAGCGATAAACATTTTCGAAACTAATTGGTTCGGGATCTTCACCAATAAAATCCTCTTCTCTGCTGGAATCTTATAATTCCATCTCATTTTTAACTTGCTCATCAGAATTACTATCTAATACGTGCCTAGTTATTTTTTCCGTTTTGTTGTTTTTTCTTTAGATTTAATCACTTCCATTTTTTCCGGGGTATACGTAGCTATCATCGTTTTTCCTTTGCTTTTTTTGTTGCCCTCCTCAGATTTTCTTGTTGGAGTTTTAGAATAACCCTTAAAAACTGTTGGGCTAACAAAGGTGTTCATGGTATCAGTATTACTTAGACCTGGATTTTCTACATCTAGAGATTCATTTATATTTTCAGCAGCAGCTTCAACTGCAACAAGTGGTCTGTCTGCCACAAAACTTGACAAAAAATCTTCTTCAGTGAAGACATGCTGATTAAATGGAAATATTCCGTTTTTTTGAGAAGTGCTTGTGATGTTAACTGGCGTCATTGCTCGTGGATATGCTGTGCTCAGGGGATATGCTGTGGGACAGGCTTCTTCTTCTTCTCGTGCCACTCCTAGCGGAGATTGGAAATCATCATGGCCACTGCGACTTTGTTAGCAGCGCGCCTAAAAAGTTCAATCGAACTACACCCGAACCATTCACGTAGATTACGAAGCCACGATATTTTTCATCTTCCCACACTTCTTTTGCCCTTAATTTTGCCCTGCATTAGAATTTCGCATCTTTTATCTAAAGTTTGGAGTACTTGCGTGTTAGTGACGTGGTCCATCCGTGATATTCTGAGAATGTGCCTATAGCACCACATCTCGAAAGCTTCGATGTTTTTTATGGACAACTGTTTTAGTGTCCAAGCCTCAACTCCATATAACAGGGTAGAAAAGACATAACACCGCAGCATTCGTATTCGTAACTTTATATTGATATCACGATTGAAAAAGAGTTTGCGCATTCTATTAAAGACTGATCTAGCGATTTCTATTCTACATCTAATCTCTTTTGTTTGATCAGTATCGTCTGTGATCCAAGCACCCAGATATTTATAACAGGGCACCGGCTGCTACGTTATAAATTGTAAATATCTGACCGGGATGGTTCATCATCGAAGCCTCTACAGCATCATTATAGAAAGTTTGAAATGGTTTTAATAAGCCTCAACGGCTGTAATCTGTTCATACAGTGGCTTGGTATAGTTAGGATTGTAATGCCATTATTTTTACATAAATCGATTGCCCTAATCGATAAATGACTTTGATGATTATCCATTAGCAATAAAGAAGGGTTTTCTCTGGTACTACCAGTGTGCTTAATAAAATGCTTAACAATATGCACAAAGCACTCTGTATTCATCCAACCTGTTTTTGAAGCTAGTCCTAAAGTTCCAGGGGGTGACCCGTTTATCATAAAATCTTTAAAGTGTACTCTCGGGAATACCAGAGCAGGAGGAATAGCTGCTCTAGATGCTTCAACAATACAGCTTGTTGTTACGAGCGTTTCACGTTCGCCACTTATAGTCTTACTAACCTGTTATATACCTCTTTCTGCAAACACTTTTGATGCGTCTCACTGTTCCATCTGCTGTATTGTCTCACTGTTCCATAAAAATTCGTTAATAAAAGTCGATTAAAAAAACTAATAAAATGTATACAAAAATCGTGTGTTTTAATTTAATTGTCTTGTAAAATGGTTTACTTTTTAGTTAAAATAACGTATCTTGTCTAAAAAACTTAAATTTCTGTGAAAACACCGGTCACGTAGATACGGTATATTTACTATGAGGTACTTATTTTGAATGACCAGCGATAACTAAAACATTTCTTGGTTAATATCAACGGTTTCTTGTTTGCTTCACTTCACGGTGGTAATAGAGGCATGTTCGTTTAGTTCTACCGGATAATACCGAACGTCGTAAGCTCCACCGAGTTTGTCTCAGTGTTCCTACAGTCTCTCTGTACCTACCTCTCCTACTTATATTTCATATTATAAATCATAAATATTTAAAATAATAATTGTGATCCTTATGAACTGTTGAGCAGTGTATATTGGATAGGGTAAAAGTAAAGGATAGATTTTTTTTAATTATTAGATTAACCACACTATGCTTAGGTATCGGAGACTAGATTAAAAAGCACACAAAAAAAACACATAACAAATTCCAAAGCTACAATAATTATCATAAAAAAATTGTTACCCTTATTGTTGAATATTTGAGTAAATTCTCATCCGAAACTAACATTTCAATGATACGTTTTGAAGATTTGTCGTATTCGTTAATCAAGAAATGAGGTTCTGGATCGAACTTGTGGAATCCTGCCACATCAATACAGAATTTAATCAGTTGTTTGATAGCAGCATCTGGTGCTTGTTGATGTACCTACCTCTCCTACTTATATTTCATATTATAAATCATAAATATTTAAAATAATAGTTGTGAATCCTTATGAATTGTTGAGCAGTGTATATTGGATAGGGTAAAAGTAAAGGATAGGTTTTTTTAATCATTAGATTAACCACACTATGTTTAGGTATCGGAGACTAGATCAAAAAGCACACAAAAAAACACATAACAAATTCCAAAGCTACAATAATTATCATAAAAAAATTGTTACCCTTATTGTTGAATATTTGAGTAAATTCTCATCCGAAACTAACATTTCAATGATACGTTTTGAAGATTTGTCGTATTCGTTAATCAAGAAATGAGGTTCTGGATCGAACTTGTGGAATCCTGCCACATCAATACATAATTTAATCAGTTGTTTGATAGCAGCATCTGGTGCTTGTTGATATAAACGAAAGAATTCTAACGTTATTGCCTAAAATGGTAAAAAATTTATGTATCAAGTTCAATTTCTGGATAAAAAATCAAAAGTTTAAACCAAAATAAAACGTGTGCAAACTCGGCAAATATAGCTTGAGACTTGGTCTTTTTGCTGTTTAGCCAGAGTCAAACTGCGCTGATCTGTTTGTTTTGGTTTGTTGATGCGCAACACGGGTTTGAGCGACTATAATTATGTAGTGGGAACAACAACTTGCACTGCAGCGTCAAATTTGAATAAGAGAGAATATGTATGAGTTTCAAGTAGAATTATGAACAAGTTGAAAAACTTATTGAAGCATACAGAAAGAAATTAGAATTATGAGATCCGAAAAGCAATAACTGTCATCAGAGCCGTATTGACTAAAAATAAAGGCACCTAAAATCGGGTCCATCGATATTTCGTTCGTCGGCAAATGCAAACAGATAATATTTGTATGTTATGAAATTCGAGTAACCGATGTGCAGGGACGTATCGCTTCTCATTTGTTTCAGGCACTTGTTATATGTCATAAAATTTTAATATATCTGCATCATACGTCTTTGGTATGTATAGTTGTTGGTATATATACT
Organism: Diabrotica balteata; assembly: GCA_918026665.1. Classification (NCBI taxonomy): domain Eukaryota; kingdom Metazoa; phylum Arthropoda; class Insecta; order Coleoptera; family Chrysomelidae; genus Diabrotica; species Diabrotica balteata. Next base: position 28,345,519 of record OU898276.1, on the reverse strand, counting down.
GTATACCAATAAGATTTTTGTAAACGTTTATACAAATTCTCTTGATTGTTCATTCAAAATAATCCTTTTCTTTGGAAGTCTTAAATACTTTTCTACAGTTACAGTCTCAGTGTCATTGTTTTTTGTATCACGTATACTTAAAAGATTGTTGACTACTACACTTTCTCTACTAATACTTGGGTTCTCATGCTCCCATGCACGAAAATCTGTAGGTGATTTTTCCCATGGTCTAAACATTTTCTTTATACACAAATAGACAGTTTCAAAAAAACAAACAACAAAAAATACTACAATTATTATAACTACTCACAACAATATTTCAACACAACTCAAAATTAAAGCAATGCACAATGCACATATATCTATAAACAAGCTAGTTGCAAAGATACAACTAAACTAAAAATTTGCAAGTCCAGTCCCTTAATTAAGGCACATGCCGGTATTTCTACAACCGGATTACTCATCGTAAATCAGTCAGTTTAAAACTTGAAAATGATTACTTGGACATTAGTACAGTTAAAATTGTTAAGGTTAAATTCCGAAAGTGGCTGCAGACTGCAGACCGCAAACCGCAGACTGCAGCGACAGTGTCGTCTGCGGTCAGACCAATTCCGAGCAGAACTACACTGCATCTACAAAACAGCGACAACAGCATTACACGATGGGAATTTATAATAGTATGTAATATATATAATAATATATAATTATATAATATTAAAAGTATAAGTAGGATGTCAGACGCAATGAACAACGATGAATTAATGTTATATCTTTTGATTGAAGAAGAAGATGACGACGATCTTTTACTTTTGCATTATAAAAGAAAAAGGAAACCGACTAGGTCCCTATTTAAAAATAGACAATTTGAAGGAAGGTATTCAATACTCATTAAAAATCATCTAATGGCTAACGAAGATATATTCAGAAACAGAAAAAATATGTATAGTGTTGTCACTCTGCGGTCGGCGACACTACGGGTTCTGGTGCAGTCCTGCGGTTTGCGGTGGCGACGTTCTGCTTGCGGTGGCGACAGTGCCGCTCTACTCGACATACAGCTCATAAGAAACCATATGAACCAGTAGGTCTGTTGCTCCGGTCTGCGGTTTGCAGTTTGCGGTCGTGTTCGGAATCGTACCTTTAGAGGATTATATTTAGATGATATATTAAGCAATATAATTAAAACTTTTTTCTACTTTTAAGGACAAGAAAGCAAGTTCATCAGCGGAACGTAATTTAAAATTATTCTGGGCATTATATGTGAAGCATTATTTGGTTAAAACACCTCATTTTTGATTGTAAAAAATATATTAATTTGTCTGGACTAAAGGTGGTAATAGATGGTCTGAAAGTTATATTTTTGTTTGAATTTGCCGACGGACAATAGATAGATGGTGTCAACTTTACCTTACCTCTAAACGGAATGCACTAAACCCCCTCCTAAACTTTTTAAACATTCTTTTAGCAGTTATTCGTCTCCTGATTCGTCTAGTTGACAAAATTCTGGAAGCACTACAAGCATGCCGCATTGACTACCGACCGATTAATTTACAATACATACAATAACGCAACTATATCGCTAAAACTACATAAAAACAAGGATCATATCTCAATCGGCAGAGGAGTCCGACAGGGTGATACCTTATCGCCTAAACTATTTACCGCAGCACTGGATTATGCTTGTGGTACAATGCTACATGAACTTCAGTTAGCGTATACCAGTGTGGGTCTTAAAATAAACATCTCCAAAACAAAATTCATGACAAACCTAGTATTTAGCGGAAATATCAATATTGGAGACAAAGTAGAGCTGGTGGAAAAAGTATACATCTTGAACACGAAATAGAGCACAAGAGACAACCAAACATGCGAATTATGAAGAAGAATAAACCTAGCATGGGCAGCCTATGAAAAACTCAAAGATATCTTTAAAAGCGATATACCAATGTCTTTAAAACGTAAAAAATTTGACCAATGTGTGTTGCCTGTGATGACCTATGGTGCCGAAACTTGACATTGACAGCTATTTCTAACTTCTAAAACGATGCAAATAGCTCAGAGGAAAATGGAAAGGTCAAAGCTGATTATATCGCTTCGTGACCGAGTTAGAAGTGAAGACTTAAGACGAAGAACAGGAGTTACCGATGTAATTTCCCGAATTTCCACACTGAAATGAAAGCCGGACACGTAGCCCGAATTAGTGATGAAATGTGGACGAACAGATTGCTTGAGTGGAGGCTGTTAGACAAAAGAAGTAGAGGAAGACCCCCTACTTGTTGGACTGACGATCTCAAGAAAATATTAGGAAATTAGATTAAAAGTGCTCAAGATAGAGCACGATGGACAAAAATGAGGGAGGCCTATGTCCAGCAGTGGACGCAAAGGGCTGGTGATGATGATTCGTCTTCTGCATGGAAGTTTCAATGAAAATTTTATGTAATTTTAAAGATGGTATTTCGCTAATTTGTTTTAACTGTTTCAATTATTGCTTCAACAAGGTTTTGTGCAGCATCCAGCACTTTTGGAAAAATTTTCTAATATCTACCAATTTATTTTTTGCACTAGACAATGTGCCATGCTTGTGCCTAATCTAAATTTTTGTTTGTAAATAATCTGATAGAGTTGTTGTTTTATATATGTCGAGTAAAAAAAAATAACATAATTTACCTAATAGCGCAATTATGCATCTATATAATAATTAAACAACAATAATTATGCATATGTTTTCTTCAGTATGCGTTTTCACTTTGTTTTCTAGGTAGATCGCAAAATTGCCAAGCTATATTTGACGAGTAATAGGTAATTTTCATGGACGCATAAACACAGATGGACTCAGTTATTTATATAAAATTGTGTAGTCAAAATTATTTGAACAGATCACACTCTCAGCACCTTCAACTGTTGTTACGTTTTGTTTTAAAATTTCTTATTCGCGAGTCGCTAAAAATATTACTCCGTATTTTATACTCAACAGGTGCTATCAAACCAAAATAATAATTTATTGTTTAGATTAATATATTTAATTGTAATCAAAATATCAAGTGTGCATTATCATTTAATAATAGCGTATAATAGATATCAATCAATTATTTTATATGTAGAAGCACTGAAAACTATTTATAAATGGCAACGGTTGTTTACATTTCTCTGTTTTATGGATCTACGTCAAACTTTAAATGCTGTTCCATGTTTGTTTACTTTTTACAGTAGATGAGGAAAAGTTGTTTTTCGATATTTTGGCTGTATTTTGAGTGGTATTTGTGAAAAGTGAAATAAAATAAACGAAATATTTACATCCCGATCTCTCATCAAGTACATATAATTTACATAATTTAAGATGAGGAAATGAGGAAGCGTGTTTGTTTACATTTTAATAGGCGTACCATTGGGTTTATTCATGTTCATTAATGTATTGAATAAGATATGAGTTCATGAAATTAGTAGACATTTTTAAATTGTAAGTAGACATCATCTGATTAAAAAAGATCTGTTTAGTACCTTTTTAATTTAATATTTCTCATGGATACAAATAAATTAGTGAAATGAATAAAACTCATTTATTTTTCTATGTAGGTTTCCAAATAATATTGACGATCGAACTATTTGGGTAGCAAATTTAGAAGAAAACATAAAGATTTTTTTTTGTAGCATTATTTTGATATCTATTAAAAAATTAACTTGAATTCAACTATATTTACTTGTATTAATTTTAAAGCAAATAAAATTGTATTTTAATTTTTCTATAAAGACGTGATTTGTTAATAGTTAAACTCTCGTTTTTTTTTTAATTCTTTGAACGTGTTTTTATACATTATTACTACTTCCAATTTTTAAAATCTGAATATTTACCCGCGAGTAAAAATTCAAGCACGCTTAAGCATAATTATGCTCATTGCGGAAGCATCACATTCTATCGAAGCTTCAAAACATTGTGTGTTAAAGGTATCTTATTGCTGTGTCCATCTATATTTATACGTCCATGGTAATTTTCATTACAGCTATTTGTGTTTTAATCTCATTTAAAAAATATCTGTGTGAAACATGCCTGATGTAAACAATTTCAGAACCACTCATAAAAAGGTAATATTATGGCGACAATCTTTTTAAAAACACTACTTCTACGTCAGAAAGGATTGTAAAACTAATAGATTGCTATTACCTTTGTGTCAGATGGTTCATCGAAGATTTTGGCGTACAGAGTGTCTTTTGCACTGGGTTTATACGTTTTGCATTGGTTTTTATTGATTGGTTGACGCCTTATTTTGTTAAAATATTGGTCATAGTTTTCTTCGGTATATTCTAGAAAACAAAAGTTAATAATTATTTGTTAAACTAGAAGAATATACAAATAGATGGTCTTATTTAAAAACAAAAGTATTAATTGCGATATGTATACAAGATAATGTGTTATTTTACTGAATCAACACATTATGTTGTTAGCACAGAGAAATAGACTTTTTCCTAGGACTCTACCATGAGATGCTAAACTTCTACAGAATAAGAAACCAGACAGAATTAAAAACTTCGAGGTGGCTTCTTCATCTTCTGACTTACTCCGATAGGAGTGGAACTTGAAGAAGAAGAAGTCGCTTCTTGATGCATGTTTTGAGAATGGCCCAAGCATGTTTAATAACGTTCATGTTGAGAAAATTTGAGGGCCACTGTAATGTAGATATTTCTTCTTCTTCCAGAAAATTTTGTACTGCTGCTGTTCGATGAGGAGATGCGGTGCTTTGCATAAACACACATTCATCACCTACTGCCCCTCGTAATAGACGTACGACAGGATTTAAAACTTCCTCGATGTACACAGTCGAATGTGACTCTTCTCTCCAGAACCAGCAGTGGCGTCCGTGTACCACTCCTATTCAATATATCCTACCCTATACAATTCTATGTTTCTTAGCGCTACTTCTGTGACGTTCCCCTCAGCATTTTACTATTCTGACCGTGCAAGTTCGGAACAGCGACACCTGGTGTCGTAAATCAGCAAAATTTACTGCGCTTTCATGTTAGATCGAGGTTACCGGATAACTGTCACGGACGTAGCCCCAAAAAAGAATAAGAAGAAAAAATAAGATTGAGGTTATGTCGGTATGTTATTAAAAGGTAAACGTTGTATGTAGTGTAAATACAAATAAATATATTATTAAATTACAGCATTACTGTTAATATGGATGCAATAATAAAAACTGGATTTGAGAAAGTAAATCACCAAATAACTTTTCAACCAAGCACTGAGTCAAATGGAAAAGCTTTAGTAGTGGCAAATGTCAAAAAGAATGGAAGTATTATGTGGAAGAGTTAAGAAAAATAAATTACCATAAATAATGCTAATGCATAAATGCATAAATTAGCAGGTTAAGTCCATGATATCAACATATTGGTTTGAACAATTAATTCTTTCCCTGTAAACTTTTGGACAGCGAATATATCTTAATGCATCTTCAGAAAAACTTGAACTTGATGCATTTTTGTAAACTTCAAAAAAATACAATTTAAACATTAAACTTGATTTTTGGGTTAAAATGAACTAAGTGAGTGTTATGAAACTAAAATTTACACTTAAAAGTGAATTTTTATTTATTATTTATTTCAAACTGACTTTAAAATCGGGCGCAAGAATAATCCATAATTTAGGATATGTTACTTATGCTTTTTTATGATATAAATCCACTTTTCTCTTTGTAGTAATTTGTACTTGGAAGTTGGAAACGAATAAAACTTAAATTGACAATTTTTTGTTGTATTTTTACAATTTATAACACAGCATTTCCTAAATCCCATTTTCTTCAGTGACAAGGTGTAAATCGTGTAAATAAACAAACGAATATGACAATTGATAATATGAATGTATGAAATCTATGAAATTTGCAGTAAAAAATGCAAGATTTCTCCGCTACTCGCGCACGATCGTTTCTCGTATCACATCCACGTACTTGCACGTCGCCAATAGAGAAAAAGTAATACAACGCCAATATAGAAGTTTCGCTTAAAAAAAGAGGAAGTAATAAAGAAATGAAAATATTTTATATGTGTAGATCAGGCACAGAATACCAGATTCAGTTATTTTCAAAGATAAATCTAATGTACCGTTTATATGAAATATCCAGTATAGACAATTTCACCATTATTGTACGAAATATTTAAAAAGACTTACCATCAATCGAAATATCACCTTGTTCGCTAATACTTGGTGTTGAACGAATTTCCTCACTTATTGACAAACTCTTGAAAATTTCTTCGACGCTCTGATTTTGTTTAGATCTAGTCGACAGTGCAGGAGACGATATTGTCGAAAGACTAGGGGATCTCAAAATCCTTCTTGGTGAAGTAAACCGCTGTGGGGTACTAGTTTTTCTTGAATCTTGACTGCCAGAGCCTACTACCGAACTACCGCTTATTTTATTTCCGCCTGGGTCCATTTTTGCTAGAAATTTAAAAATTCACATATAAGACAATAGGTATTAGGCATGTGAAAATATGTTGATGGACACGATATCAAATATACAGAGTGGCCCAAAAGTCTGGAAACGGCTAATTATCTCGTAAAATGCTAATCCTAATTGTACAAAACTTGAGGTACACCTATTTTGGGATACGGAGATTCCATATTTGATATTTACAATGTTGCCAGATTTGCCGTTTTTCTTATATTATTAGTAACTTTGGTTTTTCTGTATATTCAGTCATTATTGGAATCTCGTATTCAATACGAGTTCAACCATATGTAACACTTATGATTTTATATAATCTGGAAGGTCATAAATACATAAAACCGAAGTCTGGCAACGCCTAAATTGTTTCAATAAATTTTTTAATACTAACTATTTTCAAATACATTAAAACGTAACAACTGATAGTTTAGAACATTTTTTAATATAGTAGTTACGTTATTAAGTGTTCAAAATGTGCTCAATTTGTGAGTTGACAGTACCCTAATCGATGGTAGAAGGCGTCTACCACATTTCTCCATGATTGTCTAAAAATTATTCGAGATTCATTGATAATTCGTTGCCTTAGCTCTGCAAGACTTGCTGGTTAAGTTTTGTAAACTGAATTTTTCAAGTATCTCTAATAAAAAAAATCTTTAGGATTGAAATCGGGTGAACGTGGAGGCCATTCAATTCTACCTTGTCTACCAATTTATCGTCCAGGAACTATCTCATCTAAATATCGCCGAACATTTACACCAACTATCTGACGTTAAATTTCTTTCGACAAAAAATTACCCAATTGAATAAGTAACTACTATATCTGACCATACATTTAATTTTTGTGGTCTTTGAGTATGGTTTTCACGCATTCAGTCTTCAGTGTGAATTTACGTCACACCAGTACCTTAAATTGTGTCGATTTACACTTCCACACAGTGTAAAAGTTGCTTCATCGGAAAAACATATTCTGTTAATGAAATTTTAATAATTTCCAATTTTATCCATCATTACCTCAGTAAACTCTAATCTACGACCAAAGTCATCTTCACTTAATTCTTGCAATAAGTTAATTTTGTATGATTTAAATTTATTTTTACGTAATAAACGTAAGACTGAAGAATGACCTACATCATGTACTTGTGCAACCCTGCCTGGGGATGTATGTGGATCTTCAACAAAACTTTGCTTATATCTGAAGTTTTGTTATCATTGATAACTCGTTTCGGTCAACCTGATCGGTATCTATCTTTTACTTCTCCAGATTCCTTAAATCGCCTTACAGTTTTTTGTACCGTCGTCTTATGAATAGGAGAACGGTTTAGAGAACGGCATTTTAAAGAAGCAATTTAAATTGCAGAACTTTTTGAACCACAACTACTGTCAATTTTAGTTCATAATTTAAATGGTGAACAAATGTCAAAATCACAGCATTCTCCATTTAAATATTTAATTTCTACATCTCCATTTAAAATCTACATATTTTGCACTGTTTTGTATATTTAAGATATTTCAGACTACATCAAATCAAGTGAACATATGGTTGAACCCCTATTGAATAGCTGAACTCGTGTGAAATTCACACTGAATGCGTGAAAACCATACTCAAAGACCACAAAAATTAAATGTATGGTCAGTTATAGTAAGTACTTATTTAATTGGGCCATTTTTTACCGAAAGAAATTTAACGTCAGATAGTTGGTGTAAATGTTTGGCGTTATTTAGATGAGATATTTCCCGGACGATAAATTGGTAGACAAGGTAAAATTGAATGGCCTCCACGTTCACCCGATCTCAATCCTAAAGATTATTTTTATTAGAGATACTTGAAAAATTCAGTTTACAAAACTTAAGCAGCAAGTCTTGCATAACTAAGGCAATGAATTATCGATGAATCGCGAATAATTTCTAGACAATCATGGAGAAATGTGGTAGACGCATTCTACCATCGATTAGAGTGCTGTCAACTCACAAATGGAGCACATTTTGAACACTTAATAACGTAACTATTATGTTAAAAATATTCTAAACTATCAATTGTTACGTTTTAAAGTATTTGAAAATAGTTAGTATTAAAAAATGTATTGAAACAATTTAGGCGTTGCCAGACTTCTGTTTTATGTATTTAAGACCTTCCAGACTACATAAAATCATAAGTGTTACATATGGTTGAACTCGTATTTAATAGGAGATTCCAATAATGACTAAATATACAGAGTGATGCATTTGAAAAACCAAAGTTACTAGTAATATAAGAGAAACTGAAATTCTGGCAACATTGCAAATACCAAATATGGAATCTACGTATCCCAAAATAGGGGTATCTCAAATTTTGTATAATTATGTCTAGTAATTTACGAGATAATTCGCTGGTTCCAGACTTTTGGGCCACTCTGTATATTGGCATTTATATTGAAAGAAAGATATAAATTTATTTATTTGTTTAAAACGAAAGGTTTTTAACCAGGCGTTTTACCGGTTCTTACATATGGTGCAGAAACACTGACTCTGACTAAAACAACAATAGATAAAATAACAGTTACACAACGAGCTATGGAAAGATCAATATTAGTTATTACCATCAGAGATAAAGTACCAAACCTAGAAATAAGAAGAAGAACAGGACTCACAGATGCAGTTGAAATAATAGCCATGGTTAAATGGGCTTGGGCCGGACATGTTGCCAGATTAATGGATGATAGATGGACCAGAAAGATTCTGGAATGGCGACCAAGGCAAGATGCGTATCGAAGCAGAGGACGACCAGCGACTAGATGGCCGGATGATATAAAGTGCATCACCACAAACTGGATGCAAGAAGCTCAAAATAGAAATAGTTGGAAAATTTTACGGGAGGCCTACGTTCAGCAGTGGACAAATATAGGCTAATTGATGATGATGATTTATATTGAAACCAGAAACTCAAAATACAAGTGGATTAGGAACTATTAAAAGAGATAAAAATACGTTATCGATAACTTGTGTTACGTTAATGATACTGTCATAATTGCAGATTATTTAAGCGATTTACAGAATATGACAGAACATGAGGTATATGGAAAAAAAATAACTTTAAAGAAGACAAAAATTATGAAAATCACTAAAAGTCCCTAGTACATTAATAGAAAAAGTCAGACAGTATAAATACATTGGCGCATGGACACATTCTTAAAAATAAAAAAGTTACTAAATCATAGAGATAAAATATTAGAATGACGAATAACGCTATTAAGATGCTACATTTTTTTTTAATTACTGTATAGAATTGAGGCGTAAAAGTTGTAAATACATTATGTTAAAAAGGTTGTTTTGACTTATAATATTACGTATAACAATGCTACGACTAATAACGAAGGGAAAAATAATCGCAAAGCGAGTATTCAACGAATTTCTTGACTTAAAAATTTAAACAAGTAGTTTAATTTGAGTTACATATTTATCCACAACAGTTGTGAAAAAAGAATCGCTATAATGATTTCGAACCTTTGATAGGAGAAAAAACTTTTAGAAGGTACATGAAAATGGCCTTAGCTTCGATAAAAATAGAATAATATTTTAGAAGTTTAGAGAAAACAAATTATTGTTTTGTACGCGCTTGTTGATATTAATAAATTCAAATATATTTATACATCTTCTTTTGCCAATTTTGTAACATTTTAATATAAAGTAGTTTTGAATGAATATACTTACGAATTTGTGGCTATATACATCAAATAAATTATATAAAACATCTTAACAACTGTGGTTTTCTAAAATTTTGGAAACTTAGCCGGCTAAGGTTGCTGGATCCGCGTAACGAAACTATTCAAATTAGCAATTTTGATTGGTACACATAATTGTTACTATACGCAACCGTAATAACGTCATAGTGATGTTACTAACATTTTATGGTACTGGGACATTGAAAAATTATAATAAAATTGCTATTTAATAATACATCTTATTGCTATTTAATAACAAACATGATTTTCACTTTAAAGAGTACGCTTTCATCAATTAACGTTTTGCTCTATATTCTGCCCATGACTTTTGTATCAGCAGCTTTTTTGGTAAAGCAGATTGTTTCATCTTTTGAAAATGCCTTCATAGCAAAACTTATTGTCTACACTTGAATATAAATTTAAGTAAATATCTACGTAAAGTCTTCATCGACAAGAAAAACAAGTTATTTGCTAAAGACAGTTCAAAAACAAATTCGTGTTTTTGTGTTCAACTTTAATTCCAGTTTTTTCCGAGAGCCAAAAAAATTAATTAGTTAAGCATGACATTAACATAATTAGTCCGGAATAGCTCCTCTTAAGACATGTTTTGTTCGATTTCATTTTAGTTTTATCGCAAAAGAGTTAATTGGAGGCAACACAAATGCACCGGTTTTGAAGAAAAAGTAATAATAGGTATGTATATAGTTAATCAGGATTTATAGAAATAATTAAAAAACTTGAATGTGTTACATAAAAAATATACCGCAGTGGACTAAATGTTTATTATAATAGGTGTGAACACAAAATGTTATAGTTTAGAAAAAACAAATGATGGCACGGTTGTACTACGCTCCTGCCGATTTTAATAAATGAAAATCTATTTATACGTCTTCTTTTGTTAATTTTGTAATACCTTAACAAAAGAAAATAGTTTATAAATAAAAATACTCACCAATTTCTATCTACACAGATCACTTTGCAAATATTAAAACAATTGTGGCTCTCTATAAAAAAATTATTTTAGCAACTTAGCCGGCGAAGGTTGCTGGATCGGATAACGAAACTATTCAAATTAAGAGTTTTGATTGGTGGACAGAATTGTTACTATAGGCAACCATAGTAACGCCACAGTTATGTTAGTAACATGCTACTGGAGGGTTAAAAATTTATAATATAAAATAACAAATAATGGAAGTTTTTTAACAGATATTTACAAATTATTTTATCCACAAAGATGTTCTAAGGCAGCTATCAGTTCAATTTGAATAATTTCAAATTCGTTAATTGTCTTAACAATGTTGATATGACCAAATAAAATCTAAACGGCTGTAGCAAAAATAAAAATGCAACTATTTCTTTTATAGTTAAATATTTATTTTAAAAAATATATTTTTTTAATACAATCTTGAAGATAAGAGAACTTGCATTATAAATTTATTCGTATACGTTAGTAATAATACACAAATTGAAATAATTAGTATACGTTTTATTAATTTTTAATTGCACAAATGACTTTCATTATGAAGAATACACTCATATCTAGGTCTTTAAACTTTTTTCTTTATATTCTGCCTATCATGGATATTAAATTAACATTTGTCATCCTTGTCAATCAACCTCGAAGGATATCATTAGCAAATGACAAAAAACTGTTGTTTTACAAGTAAATATCAACAATTAATTAATAAAATTATATCGGGATATGCATAATTACTATAAGGTATATGAAAACCATTTTTTTTTTTGAAAAAAACAATTTGTTGGTAAATTTCAATAACCGCAATGAGAGGTTTATATATTTAGTTTTTCTCTTTCAAACGAAAACTTTAAACGAGTATAGGACTAGGACAAATTAATAATGATAGATAAGTAATTACCATGTACCATTGAAGTGACTTACTATCTTTATTAAAGAATTTATGGTTGAAATTCTGTTGAATATTTAAATATGGGCAAATGCTTACCTAATATGCAAGAAAGATGCGGCAGAAGATAAGCCAAGACTTCTTTCAAATGTGATAGATGGCTTTACCTACATAGTGACAGCTAGACAAGTAAGATGAAATAAATGGGAGAATTGTAAAATCTAACAATGTTATGTTGTTCAATGTTCCCGAATTAAATTCTTTAAATATTAAAGATGGAAAAAAACAAGATAGAGCCAAAGTCAAGGAAATTATGAAGCAAATGGGAAAAAATGTAGCAATGGAGGATTTAGTGAAAGTTATTCGAGTAAGGAAGAACACATGTACTAAGTCTCGTTCTCTTAGAGCTATTTTTTTTTTAATAATAGTGTTGTTAACAACATTTTAAAGAATAAAAAGACTACAGAACTCAATATTCAAAATAAATAGTGATCAAATAAATGTACAAAGGGAATATGTTCAGTAAAGTTGGAAATAATTAGAAGGCAGACAAAATAAAGGTGAAAAAGAATTTGCCATAAAATATAGAAATGGTCATCGAATTATAAAGATGATGTTACTAGATAGTTCCTCACTTGATGACGAATGTGTTGGAGAACGAAGACGATACTGGACTAATAATATCAATAAAGATCACGAGACTAGTGAACAGTTCGTAACTCTATACGAGAAACTCCGAGAAGATGAAGAAAGATTTTAGAGATATTTTAGAATGAGTACCCCTACATTTGATTATATACTGAAATCCAGAAAAGAAAACACGAACTACAGAAGAGCTATTTCCATATAAAGAAAAGCTGATGGTGACTATTCGATACAAGTAACCAAGATTTTAAATAAATTGGTAATTACTTTTAACTTATTTAACGTATTTTTTCTTTATCTACAAGTGTAAAGGGGTGTAAAAAAACTTAATGTTTTGAAACAGTGTATTGATAAAAATCGGTAAACAAAAATCATTAGAAAATATCATAAGAAATCAAAAGTATGAACTGCTCCAACTTATAATCGAAGGCAAAGTCAATAGCAAAAGAGGACCAGGAAGAAGACGCAACTCTTAGCTTAAAAACCTACGGCAATGGACGAACATGACCTCCATCGAACTATTCAGGGCTGCTACAAATAAGATTAAATGGGCAAATGTAATGGCCAACGTCCTTAAGGATAAGGCGCCGTAAGAAGAAGAAACAAAAATAAGAAAGAATGAACTAGCTTAAACCGTATTTACAAATATACGCCAATTCAGATATTGTACGTATTTATTCACCTATATTGTATCATCAATACAAGTTTAAATTAAAATTGAATCGTTTCCTGAATTGGTCGAAGTAGAATAAAGGAGCTACGAAACGTAGTTAGTGTAATTGAAAGTTGGCAGACTGGCATTATTGGGTTTCTTATTTTTCCCAATTTCCTTCATTACAATTTCCATAATTTTATATCTCAGAAGCATTTGTGAATTTATAGGAAGACTGTAAATGGGGTCTTTCAGGCTCATCAGAAAATGATACGTTGTATCTTTCTCGTCTTCCTCTCTTGCCATTAATTTCATGATGTCCAGTTTTTCTTTTTCGATATGCAACCTTTCTCCTTTTTCTGGTTCAGTGCCTTTGCATTTCTACCGACACTTAAACTTAAAAAAGTTGAAACTCCAGATGGTATAGTAATTAGTTATTGATTCAGTTATCAGAATCAGTTAACGCTTGTGGACAACCCATCGCTCCTCCATTAATAGACTCTATTTCTCATTGAGGCTCATCCTGAGTGAAATACGAGCTATCACTTTTCAAGATTCCTTCCATACCTCTCGAAGATGGGGTTTCTCTTAAAAATTCTATCTATTGAAACCATTTCCATTGGGTTTTACATGGTGAATCGCCTTGTGTGTCTCCAGATTTCGGTTTGCCTTCTTTTTTAATCCACTTCGAAAACTGTACCTCAAATTTGTCCAGTTTTTCTTTGCTACAATATCTATTGTAGCAAATATCTAAATATCTATTGTACAATAATATTGTTAAAAAGGGACTTATTTTTGATATTCGAAAAATTATATTACATAATTATTGTAGGAGTGGCTCATTTATTTTAACATACAATTTGTTTTCAGGTATCTGTCAACAGCATTAAACTACGGAGTCCTCAGTGAATTCCCATTTAACATGGGAACCTCAACGGTTCATTACATTATTGCATTAGTTTGCTCAGCAATTTGAGACACGTTAGCATCGATCCACATACCGGAACCTACTAGTTTGCTTCTGCGATCATCTACTTTTTTTAATAGAAGATATTAAAAAGAAGTGAAGTGTGGCCTCCTTGAAGAACTCCAGATGTTACTGTGTACTGTCAGATAGATGACAACCTATCTTGACTTCTCCCAGATGTAGAGTTTTTAATTCATTCAACAAAACTGCCATGAAAGCCTACATTAATTAATTTGCCCAAAAGTATTTGGTGAACTACACGATCAAATGCTTTGGAAAAATCTGTATATTGCATCTACCTGTTTACGGTCTTCCATATGAGATAATATATCAGATTGATAGCAAACCAAATTTGTTGTAGTTGATTTTTTCCTATGAAAACCATGTGATTGAGATTAAGCCTTTACATAACCAAGAAAGTTGCTTTGCTATAAGACTGTCGAAGAGTATAGGGAATGCAGATTATATACAAATGCTGCGATAATTCTCAATATTGTCTTTCTGACCATTTTTAAATATAGGAACATAACTTTCTTTCCATGAAGAAGGAAACACAGAGGTTTCCAGAGATATATTCAACAATATAACAAATGGTATTACAAGGGTACAAACTATTTTAAGGTACAAACTATAGTTTATTCGTCTTCCGGGTTTGGACCGTGTCATTTGTGAGTGACCCAAAAGTGGGTTCATCGTCAGAGATGAACCCACTTTTGGGTCACTCACAAATGACACGGTCCAAACCCGGAAGACGAATAAACTATAATTCTGACTCTGGCCGTGGAAGCCTACGATTTCATTTAGGTACAAACTATTTTAATAAAAAATTAAGCACACCATCTGGACCAGCTGTAAGCTTATTGGACAGCTCATTTATGCCATTAAAAATATCAGTCATGGTGGTCTTAGAAGGACAAATATTTGTACTAAAGTTGGTATTTGATGGATGGATAGGTATGTAAAGGTTGTTATTTGGTGAATACAGTTTGGAAGAAGTTCATAAATAAATTAGCTGTCTTGACCATTTGTTGCAGATGAAGAAATGCGAATCAATTTAAATCATCCATTGTAGAGTTCATTTTGCTTTAACTTTTTTATATTATTGTTAGTAATAACAATAAATAAAGAAAAAACAACTGTTCTTAATAGTTTTATTTATTTGTAGAAATGTATAGATTCCTACCTGTTGCATTCCGCAGATACTTCCTTCCATAGACGCATGGCAACATCCCTATCCATGTATTTTTTGTTTGATTGATCCCACAACGAAGGTCATTCTTGAATCGAAATAATTAACATTTCTATATGAATACTCATTGCGCAATATGACTTAACTGAAAATGGCAGAATCCGCTCGAATTGGCGATAGGTAGGACTGGTCGGCCTCGAATTTGAATGCTCACATAGAAATCCTACTTATTTAGCGCTCATGCGATTTTCGCCAGACTTTGGTGCGAAACCCCACTTGGGATAGAAAATGACGCGAACTATCAAAAGATGAAAACTTGAGTACTTATTGACATGCAAGTACAAATATTCATTTCAACTTATAGGAAAGGCAAAATTCGTGGAAAAGCGAAATGCGGGAAGAATATCCTGGCTTAAGACCTGGAGGGAATGGTTTGAATATGGTAGGTCAGAACTATTATTTAGAGTGACAGTCAAAAGGGTCCGCATAGCCATAATTTCCAACCTTCGATAAAAGATGGAACTGTAAGTTATTTTGTGTTCAGTAAGTTCGATATTGATTTCAGTTGATATTTTTTTGTTTTTGAATGGCATTAGTAATTTTCCAATACTCTTAATCATCCTTGTATAGAAAGATCTGTATCTGCTATCACGAAGGCTGCTGACAGCACAACTGCTTAAGGCGAATTCTGATAAAACCAAATAGTAAGCAAGAAACCACTCATAAGAATATTTCATGTTTTAAAAAATTATTCTCAGATTTCAAATGGACACCTTTCCTAACTAAACAGGAAAAGCTAGTCATAGACAATTTCATCCATAGCTCAGTATATCTGAAATTCTTATATTAACTCAAACCTCATCTTCAATGGCGATCCAAACACAATAAAAAAAAGTAAAATATTTTTATTTTTTCACACAGATAAAAAAAAAACTAACACAGTATATCAATTTTTATATTTTTATTTTATATATAACTCGGATTACCACAGTCAAAATGCATAAAACTTAACAATACGCAAAAACCGTAGCAGTCCGTTTATTTCTTTCCTGCAGCCTTAGCTGGAGCCTTCTTGACCTTCTTAGGTTTTGATTTCTTGTCCTTCAAGATTTGTGCCCTTCTCCTTTCTTGCAATTTTCTGGATCTAATCACGACGTTGTCAGCACTCAAGGTAATCTAGAATATAAAAAAAAACAATTTTTATTGATGTTTGTCAATTTTATGATAAATTTATATTATATATAGTTACATCAGAGGTGGTTATGGTAAAATCATAAGACTTCATAAACACGGACCAAAAAATATCATCATAGCAATAAATTAGGTTGATACCCCTTTTATAAATTACAATACCAACAATAAATATTACAACCAAAAAAAATTTTAATAACTAAATTACAAAATTAAACAACTATGTTCACCTATTAGCCCCCTCGTGCGGTTCTGAGTAAATTGAAGCAGGCATCCTTGCTTTACCTGCATAGGTGGATCATTTGTGGGGTGAGGAAAATCTACTTGAAGGTGAACTTATTTCTCAAATTTTCATTTAATGATAATGTTCCATACACTCATTTGTGGTTAATCTCAAAAGATAGCTCTACAGCAAAAAGAAATAAATGAACTGACGAAAACCATCATACCAACCATTGATGGTATAACGGACAGCTTCCAAAAAAAAAAGAAGAACAACCACCTACACAGAACCTGTTTTGTTTCCAAACCAAATGAAACATCTACACAGAAAATTTTGCAGATGTGTCAATACTTAGAAAATACTCTTTAGAAACCTTTGAATGCATTTCTTAATCAATAATCGAAAACACAAATGCCTAGACAATTTACTTCAATAGCTATATCTGATTTATTTTACTGAAATCTTGCAAGGGCAAAAGTTTTACGGCTAGCGACACAATCTGCTACAATGGAAATTAAAAAGCTGGAAAATTGCTCAGATAAAGATTATAGTTTTGGTGTAAAGGATTAAAGAAAATATTTTGATCATGTGATTGAACAGTAAGATACTTTGGACACAAATTTTGATTAAATTAAACCATGAAATTTTGCATTTAAAGTGTAAAAAATGAAGTGGGAAAAGTACCTGTGTCTCAAAAATACTTACTGTGTATCCTAATAAGTACATGGAACCAGTAATCACAATTGGTTGCTGGAAAAACCTACCGTCACAGTTAAGATATAAAAAAAATAGTAATGGTGACTATTTAAATGGGTTTTTTTACATTGTAAATGACCATATATTAATACACGCCCAGAAGCAAATATCGTGAGTTGAAGTGTACAAAATAATGGGAATCATGGAAATGGAATTAAAATATTAAAAATCAAAGTTAGAAATAGATCAATAATGAGTAATAAATGAGTAAATTTAAAATAAAGGTATTTTTTCTTGTATTATTTATATATTAAAATTATTAAGAGAATTTAAAATGGTAAAATCAATGATTAATGGAAATGGTAAAAATTGTACTTACACCACGTTTCTTGGCCAAAAGTTCTTCCCTGTTTAACTGTCTCTTTTGATTCTTCAAAATGGCTTCACGTTTGAGTACAGCAGCATATGGATTCAATTTAAGCATAGCCTTGGCGTTGGTCAATGGATTGAGACGACGTACACGACGTACAACCTTCTTTCTGGCAATGAAAAAAAGAATATATGGTTAAATCTTATTAAAAAATGATTTTAAAAATGTTTTTTTCTTGATGTAAGGTATTACTCAGATTATTTTACCAATCATGGTCTTTCAGAACCCAATGCTCTGTGAATGTCTATATTTAGGTGTTTTCATCATAGTAATATTAATATATCAAGAAAATTCAAATAATTTTCAAAACAGAGGCTTTTGTGTAGTACCTGAATTTATCAACTCAATATTGATTTTATATATATTATTTCATAAAAGTTGTTTATGTAATAGCTTTTGCCAGTATGAATTGAGCTTTTAAGCAAAGAATTTTAAAAAATATCAGTCTTAGAGCAATACTATAATATTTACTGTTTGATTTGATTGAGGAGTAGGCTAAACCACTCTTCAACCCTTACCTTGTACAAGAGGTTTAAGTACTATATTTTTTGGGAATAAATCAACATATCAGAAATTTTTGTTTTTATATTTTAAATTCCACCTCAGAAATCTTTTTCAAATAAATTTGTTTAGTGATTTCTAAGCTAAAAGTCAAAACATCAAAAATAAAATGTTTCTGATTATAATTGTGGTTTATTCCCAAAAAATATAGTACATAAAATACATTTTTACATTTAGCTATGCTATTTAGTAGGTCATGTATAAACCCCTAACACACTAGACTATATTGACAGCCCAGTCTTATGAGAATAAGAGTATGCAGCACAGCCTAGTTCCCCATTCATTTGCCTATGACCAGCAGTAAAAGTCTAGTCTTTGGCACGTCCGAGGACCTAGCTGCACCGAACCTCCATTTATACTTTACCATTGGTAACCATTAATTATACCTCTTTACAAAAATTTCGCCTCCCTTATATCCTGTACAAAATACCACCATTCATCTAATCCTTCCATGATGACTAACACAGTAAAGACAGAATGAAAAGTGATATAAACAGTATGACAAAGATTAGCAAAATATTTGCAAGCATATACTCACATTTTAACATCTTACATGTGGATGAATATTAAATGGAACGAGAAAATGCCCTATCTACTGGCTAATATTGGTATTATTTATGCACCAAAGTGTAAATACAATTTCTGACTACTAAGACATTATGTGATAACTAACACTCCAATATCAGGTAGGAAGAAATATGTGTAATTTAGTACAAAAAAAACAATATTAACCAAAAATTTAGGCAATGATCTCATTTTTATAGTGAAATTATCAGTGGTAGTTTGTAGTGTCAGGTATGATCAGCCATAGAGGTTTTTGCCAAGCCAACAAAACTGACCAGACCCTGAGCCCCTACATACCAGATCCGTAGGTACACTATGGACCTCCTATTGGGGCCCAAATGTGTTCCATCCGGAACCAGAGACAACTCACTGATTTTAGGGAGGAATACTCCACCCTTAAGGTTGAAAGTGAAGCAGAAGTGCAAGACCCAGACATAGACCTGCCTCCGTGAGCCACTGTCCAGGCCCTGCACTTCATACACCCACACTTACTATTTTTTCAGTTAGCCCATTCAGAACTGTTTTCAGATCTGAGATGCCTTCTGAGCCATCATGGCTGCTGGAAGGATAGAGACCTTTTCCAGCAGACCAAGGGCCTGTTTCTGGGCTTATTAGCCACAGTCTGAAATTATTTCTTTCTGATTTATGGAACAGCCACTGTTAAAACATAGAAATAAATAATTTCAAACGGCAGCCTATAGGTCCCAAAACCAAATGAAAGTGAGGCAGAAGTGCAAGACCTAGACATAGACCTGCCTTGGCGATCTATCGCCCGAGCCCAGAACTTCATAAGCCCACACTTACTATTTTTTTCAGTTAGCCTATTCAGAACTGTTTCAGATCTGAGATGCCTTCTGAGCCACCACTGCTGCTGGAGGGAAAGACCCTTTCCAGCAGACTGGGAACCTGACAAAAGGTGTAGTATACTGTTTCTGGGCTTATAAGCTATGGTCTGAAATTATCTCTGATTTATGCCACAGTTGAAAGATCAGAAGAACTAATTTCAAACAGTAGCCCATACACCTGAAAACCAATGTAATATTACAAAAACCTAGATAGTGAAAGCCTACATTGCCTGCTCACAGTAGCTGCATTTTTGTTGTCCAGCCAAATCCTTTTTTCAACATACATGCAATAGCATTTATTTGCATCATGGTTATTGTCTAATAACTTCTACGCTGGTAAAAAATCATGACTAATGAAAACATCTAGAGCCCTCACGGAACTCTAAACGAAATCATTAGATTTTTAAAGTATTTCAAAAATTTGTTGGATTCCTTGAAACTTGAAATTTATCAGAACCAGTTTGTTTAAGTCTGCATAATAAGTAATTATTTTACCAAACCATATCGTGATTACTAACATAATATGATTAAAATAAAAAAATAACTTCATGGAAAAGTAAAACAAACAGGCCAATAAATTTGTCAGCTATCAAGGTACCACTATGAATTTTTCTGGCTGTCTTGAACAGAATTTATTCCACTGGAATATTGATGTTGTTACCAAATAGGTATCCATGAAGATTCCAACTCAGATCCACGAAGACAGAAATAGGCTTTATACAAAATAATGCCAAATGTAAACAGTACAAACTAGATTCTCACATCTGAATTTTGTAATATTTTTTTATTGTTTGTATACATGTTAGGAGTAAAGAATAACCTAATTAGAATGTAGGTAGCCTAGTTTCTAAGAAGATTATTCATTACTGAAAGGCTGATTGCAGAACTAAAACTTTTCTTGGCATAAAATAAAACAATATATAATTGTTTTATTTGTATGACAAAAAAGTTTTATTCTGGGCGATGGGGTCGCCACATCCCTACGCCATAATACAAAAATAAAACAAAATGTCAAAATAAAAATTTTTGGCCAATTTCAAAAACTTCCTGTTCTTCACATAAGCCTCGTTTTTAAAAATATCAACCTTGATTTATATCATTGAATATTATACTTACTGAGGAGCACGTAATACAGCTTTGATTTCATCAGCCTTCAACAATCTTGATAGATCAGTATTTGCCATTTTAGGTTGGGGTAGATTGTAACCCTTCTTTTCCAATGATGGTGTTTTCCATGTGCCGAACAATTTATCTAACCGTTGGAAAGCAGATTCAGTCCAAATAACGAAGCGACCCACATGACCACCAGGGGCAAGTTTCAACAAGTTTAACTTCTGTACGCTAATGAGGTCAATGCCTGGGATGTTACGGAAAGCACGACGAAGACCTGAGAGAAAGAATTCAAATTTCTAGAATTTTTTTGAACATTTTGATATAATACTATGTAAAATAAAAAAAATTGAAAATAAATTTTCTCCCACATCCCTAACCTAACTTTTTCTACATGAACTAGATTTAAAAAGTTGTGAAATGAATACCATAGGATATAAATACATGTAAGATTGTATGACTAACCTTGCCCTTTTCTGATATAAAAATAAGAAAGGAACGCCTATAGCTGTCATTTACTCTAGCACATTCTAAGAACACCTTAATCACGTTGTATTTTTTACTAAGATGTGGACATTTATGTGCAACAATATGTTATATCAAAAATTACCCCATAAAAATTATTTAATAACATACCTTGATCTTTGTAGTAAACAACCAATGGTCCTTTACGTTGGATGCGTCTCCTATTACGCATTTTTCCCTTACCAGCACGGAAACGTTGACTCTTGTAAACCTAATCAGAAAAATAACTACTCTAAAATCAAAAGTTTTTCTATTTCTAATATATTTCTGATTGAAGGTATATATCAGCGCTTTTGAAAGTAAAATCATAAATTCTCATAAACACGGACCAAAAGCAAATCATCATGGTATATTAATTTTATTGAAATTAAAAACTGTATGATATAAATTGATTTTTATAGAAGAGCAACATGAACAATCAGATAAAAGATAATGATACTAATGAAATAAGGTTATTTAAGAAAAGCCAAAGAACAAATACGTAACTCAACTGTATTATTACTGTATCAAGATCTTTTAATTAAAATACTGAAAATTTTATATTATTAACATAAAATAAATTACCAAAAATAGCAACAAACCTTTTGAATGTCAGCCCATGCTTTGATTCTTCTCAAGAACTGAACAGCCTGTTTAGTTTTGTTCATTTCTTGTACCTTGTCACTGACAACCAATGGCAATTCAGGGATTTGGTCAATGACATGTCCTTTGCTCATAACTAAGGCTGGTACGCCACTAGCAGCTACAGCAGACGCCAAAGCGTAACGGCGTTGATTGATGTTCACGCGTCTGTGCCAGCGGCGCCATGGCTTGGTTGGGGCAAACATGCGTCCACCGCGACACATGTTACCAAAAGCTCCCTGACCAGAACGGTGAGTACCACCTCCTCTTACACGGGGAATACGAGCAACAGCACGTCCAGTACCCCATGATTCCGCAGATGTTTGATGTCCTGAAGAAGAATAAATATAGATGAAAATTACTAATTGGATTTTGTCGTTGGAAGTCTTAATTAAGCTCAACTAGAGATGTCCCATCTCGAGTCATGAAAAAACTTGGTGTCATTGCTTTTTTAGTTAGCAGCTAGTTGAAAAAATAATCAATATTTGTTGGTTGAGATATTGTGAGAAAACTTTACTGTAAAATTCAAATTTAAGTAGAAAATAAGCTATCTCAATCATTTTTACCTTTTTAATAATCTACAAGCTTTCTCAAATAGTTTTTGTCCAACCTGGAGTAAAAATTAAATTAACAGTGTGACTTGAAGAGTATTCAAAAAAAAAATAACCAGGAGATCATACAAAGATAAATACAAACATCAATACAAATCACTTCTTGGTCATAACAACATATCCAAAATAAAAATGCTACAAAACACAAAGGAAGAGCCCTTAAAACATATACAATAATAGATCAAACCTCGATAAGGAAAGAGAATTCTTCAAAGGTTCCAAAATGGCTTCACATTTGAGTACAGCAGCATATAGATTGAATGTAAGCATAGCCTTGGTGTTGGTCAATGGATTAAGACAACATACATGACTTACAACCTTCTTTCTGGCAATAAAAAAAAAGAATATGTGGTTAAATCGTATTAAAAAATTATTTTAAAAATGTTTTTTTCTTGATGTAAGGTATTATTACTCAGATTATTTTACCAATCATGGACTTTCAGAACCCAATGCTCTGTGAATGTCTATATTTAGGTGTTTTCATCATAGTAATATTAGTACATCAAGAACATTAAAATAATTTTCAAAGCAGAGGGTTTTGCGTAGTAGTTGAATTTATCAACTCAATATTTATTTTATATATTATTTCATAAAAGTTGTTTATGTAATAGCTTTTGCCAGCATGAATTGAGCTTAAGTAAAGAATTAACATAAATATTAGTCTTAAAGCACGTGTGACTAGGAAAGAATTCCGAAAAAAAAATCAGGGAGATCTGACAAAGACAAATACAGGCAAACATGAATACAAATGACTTCTTGGGCATAACAACATATCCAACATAAAAATGCTACAAGACACAAAGGAGTAACCCTTAAAACAGATACAATAATAAGTCAAATCTCGATAAGGAAAGGGGATTCCAAGGAGATTAAGACTCTGTAAACTGAAATTAAAAAGTAGTGGGAGATGACAGCAGTAGAATTAATAAAATATGCTCACACAGAATGGATTGAATACAGAAATTATAGTGCCAACTTAAAACAAAGAAATCCAAAAGGGAATAAAAAAATTAGAGAAAAATGTCAGTTCTAAACACTAAGATAACGGAACCCATCATTTTGAAAAGGGCATAAGTCACCCTTAATTTAAAAGACGATTTTTGGTTACCATTTTATTTCTTGAAGCGTCTTACACATTTTCTGTGAAAAGGATGTATCTTCATATGCAAGTCAACATCAAAGGCAAACAAAAATTTAAATAATTTTAAAAATGGTATAAATCCTGGACTTATGTAACATGTCAATGTCCTTTTCAAAACAACAAATTCAGTTGTACACACATCAACAAAGTAACATAGTTAAGAAATGCATGCAATAGTCATTGTTTTCAAAACTGTTTTTGATAAAGTCAAATGATAGAGCAACCATAGCAACTGGCCTAACAAAACTAAGGAAAACGATAAAGTGAGTATTAAAAAGAACACCTACATAAATGATACAGTAGAATGATAGAACTACTAGAGCAGTTAGGAATCCCAACAAAACTAATGAAAATAATAACAGCGAACCTCAAGAAAAACAGCAACATGAAAGATCCTAGGGATCCAGATGATCTGACAAAGCATACTAAATTCTTGAATATGTCAATGTACTTGTAAAATTAAGCGTGAATAAAAAATTTTTACTACATTATAATTACATGGTGTTTACAAGTTAATATTCATAGGTTTACTGTATGATAAATATTGCCCTTTTCTTATACAGAGTTAAGAAAGGAACGCCTATAATTATCAATTGTTCTAGCACATTTATGGGACATTCAATACAAAGTATATGATGTAAGAATGTGGACATTATTATGTACAATGTTTAATTTTAAATAAATTTAATCTAGAAATAAGTACTGAAAACAGTATACTCCCTCTATAACGAACACGGATATTACGAGGTTTCGCTTATAACGAGGTACAAGAGATGTCCTGTGACATTTCTATTTAACTACAACCCTCTATAGCGAGGCAAATTTGGTTGTAACAGGAAATAACATGTTAAAACAGAAAATAAGATTAAGAAACATGTTTTTTTTTTAGTTGTTGGCCCCTATTGCTATTATAGTATCCCTATAAATAAATACCCTTTTTAACTGCCACCTGCAAGAAACTTTTCCAGAAATTTACCATTTATGATTCACAAGTGTCATTGTAGGGGGTTGACCATTCACACCTAATAATAAAAAGGTCCTAATAGACAAGATGGGGAAAGTGCTTTACACATTGTAAGAAACTTTATCCAAAGACAAAATGCAAATGAAGAAGCATACAACTGTTTCACATCTTTAGAAAGTATGATAGATAGAATACTGGAAAATTTAAAGCAGTCAATAATTCTTCTAATTGCAGAAGCAATAGTTTATTTTTGAGAATATGCTTTATACAGATTTTTTGTTTTAATGTATATCATTGACAATAAAAGTAATGATTAATTACTATTAAACTGGGAATAAGCCACAATTAAAGATAAAAATATGTTTATTGACGTTTCAATTTCCACTTTGGAAATCGTTCTCAAAATACAAACAGTAAATTAAACAAATTTTATAAGAACCAAAGAATACATATCACAATTAGGTGGGAAATCTCTAAGCATCTTGAGCCACTTCAACAATCATTACCACTGTAGACAGAAGAAAACTGGCAGATACACTGTATCACAATCATTACCACTATAGACAGAAGAAAACTGGCAGATACACTGTATCCTGTAAAATCTTCTGATGTTCTGAAACTTCCTCTCTGATCTCCACTGCATATGTTAGGATTGGTCTTAATGTTGTCTTGTATACTTTCATGTTGCTTTCTGTGGTCAGATATTTGTTTCTCCATATGGTTTCTCAGAGGCAACCACTTATTCTTGCCACTTTTGATCCACTTGTCTTGTGGTCTCTGTTCTTATATCCCTGTCACAAGTAATCTCTACTCCTAGGTAATTGAATTTCATTACTTGTTCTACAATTTTGCAGTCTATTTCTAGTTTGCATCTATGCGGCTCTTTACTTTTTACTATACATTTAGTTTTTTCTACTGATATTCTCATATTAAGTTTGTTTGCTGTGATAGTGAAGGTGTGGAGCTGCCTTTGTAGGTCATCTTCATTATCAGCAATTAGTACTGAATCATAGGCATAGCATAGTATCTTGATTTTATACGCTCCCATGTGGTATCTGTGTCATTTTCTTCCTCCCTTTAGTTATATGCATTCTGTTTCTCCTGTTGGCATTATAACTCTGGTCTTGTTGTTCTTGTTAATTTCATTAACCGTCATTATCTGATGGTTTATTTTTTCAGCTTATAATAAATTTAAGATGTCATTTCGCTTCACCCTGTCAAAAGCACTTTATAAATCTACAAAGCACAACTCAACAAAGCAATAACTTAACTGAAAAGCAAAAATAAGTATACTAATGACGTAGAAGTAAATCAGAAAAGGCTTTGGCGGCTTTGGCTTGACAATTCTCTGTGGATCCTGGCCTGATCTAAGATTTGCCTGCAAATCACCAGTTGCCAGATTACAACAGATGTTTGCAATTAATCTCAAAAGGTACAAATATTTACTTTTATTTTATATAAATTAAAAATTGTAGAATTCATAAAATAATATATTCTAAATGTACTCTTTAAAAGCATTCTCTGTTTATATTTGAAGCATAAAGCATTATGCATTATAAAAACATCTCAATACTGCCAAATGGAAATATTTTTTGTTCCACTTCCAATGTGGCTATCTTCAGCTTGTACTTTCCTAAAGTTAATTTCTTGGGTCATTGGATGTCTTTCCTCATGTACCTGTTCCCTTGTGTTAACTTTTGTCCATCCTGGATAGATTTGATCTAATAAGTCACCTACCTCCAAACAGTTGAACCTTACCTTATTAAAATCTAGCTTTATTACAAATAATAAACATCTGAACATGTAAATGTTAACAATTTTACCCTTTTGACAAAGTAACAAAGTCATTTTTCTCTAAAGTCAGATTATAGGTCTACTCTAAATATGATACTCAAATGGACATTCGATAGAAATATTTTAAGTTGAATATAATCCAAGTTACAACCAGACAAAGGAGACTAATTGAGTAAATGTGACCCCAAATTTTTATACAAACATGTGGATATTATTATCCCTAATAAGCTTAAAATACAAATTGTCACATGGTAACATCCTATAATCTTGTTTCATATAAAACAATTACTAAAAACATAGTCCCCAATAATTTAATTCTGAATGAGCCATGCTTTTTGTTCTCAAACTTACCAGCTTTGTCACTAACGCTGTAGGGTTGACGATGGTTCATAGAAACCTGTTGGTGAACGAAGTTTACTACATCGGGTCTGATTGGGGCCTTAAACACTGCTGGAAGTGAAATATTTGAACCCTTTACTTCCTCCGACTTCTCATTGTATACGCTCACTAATGGGCGAGCGGTTGATAATGACTAAAAAATTGGAAGTCAATATTCAACAAATCGGCAACAAATATAATTATGCATCGGTACTAGTAACTGCATTTAACTTTCACTTCAAATATGACTGATTATTAAGAATAATGAACGTCTATATGCTAGATTACACTATATTGGCAATGTACATACACGTGGTACTTTCTAACTTGATGTTATACTAACTTCTTACACTTTTCCACATCGCATTTATAATATCTTTTATTCTTAAATAGTTAATAACAAGTTACTGTACACATTAAATAAGCTTTGAAAACTTACCATTTTTTCTTATTCTATAAATTATTTACAGTAGCTCACACACACATCAAGCGAACGATGTGTCCGCCATTAAAAAGGATGTTCTTTTCTCTAGACCAATCGTTTTAAGTCGTTGACGAATTTGACGTTATCACCACTTCCGGTTTATGCATCGCGTTCCGATTTTTTGAGTATGTTAGACATGTTGAGTAGTGTAGCGTATATTGATGAAATTAAAATTTTTTGAAGATGAAATAAGTCGTAATTGACTTATTAGTTAATAGATAGTGTTAAACCCTGTAATATGTAATCTTTTATTAAAATTAAAAAATAAGTACTGCCATAGAGTAAGAAACAGTTAAAGTTCTTAATTATAATGACATATTCTAATATCCCTTAGATATGGATAATAATCACAATAGACTGGTTGTTTCTGGTATCAAATCGCATTTTTTTGGTTTTGTAAATTTTTATTTCTAGACCAACCTTCTTTGATTCTTCTTCTAGGATTCTAGGTATTTAGTTCCATAAAAGTTTTTCCTCACCTGAGGTGGGTAAGATAAAATTTATAGGTAAAATTTATATGAGGAGTATAATTGAAAAGAAATCAATTTTTTTTTTTTTTAATATTTAATAATAATAGTCTCCCGTTTTATACCGCACGCGGCTTTGGGAGTATAGCAGGGTAGTCTGCTATATCTAGGGCCTACGGTATACAAGGAAGGTAACATGGCCAGTGCTACGCTTCAACCGCCTATTATTACCCCTGGTTTTACCCAAGGTACTCATTTTATTCAGGCTGAGTCGACCTGGGGCCTATAGACATTTTAAAAATGCCTAGTTGTTCTTGCCGGCGGTAGGATTCGAACTCACGACCACCGGCATGCGAGGCAAGCACACTACCGCTTGCGCTATTTAAAATAATATTTAAAACAATTAAAATAATCAAAAGGAATCGAATCAAATATCGAATCGAATATTGAATTGAATTGAATCGAGTATCGAATGAAATCGATATTGGAATCATCGAGCAATAATTGCTGGATGATTGGAATCAAATCAATTATCGAATCGAGAATCTATTATCGAATTGAATCGATTATCTAATCCAATCGAAATATTATTAAATAGACAGAATAAAATAAAATAAATTAAAACTATCGCTCCTTGCTAATTTTGTTGCTACCTAAAGGTCCTTAAAGTCCATTCTTTCACGTCAAAATATTGTAAAACCTCTTTTACAATTCTTAAGAATTCTTAAGAACCGCACCGATTGACATGAAATTTGAAATGTGCATAGGAAACATAGTAGTATGTATGGTTTGTGATAGGAAACATGCCAAAGAAAAAAATTATATAGTGCCGATGTGGTTTTGGCGTTGGATGTCGGCTGTACTGCTTTGGAGGTGTTTTTGAAAAACCACCCAAAAACATGTATTTTGTAGGTAGAAAATCGACAAGTGTTCAAGCGTGAATAACTTGGAAAATATTAACTTACCGAGAAAAATCTGTGTAACATTTTTTACTGTAAATTGAACTATCCATCGTTTTCTGGGGTTATTTAAAGGTTAAATATTTTCACCTCCTAGAAGGCGTGGTGAATTCTGTTTAAAAGTTTAATATCCTGTAATATTATCATTATAAATTAAAACTAATTTAACAACATTTAAACAAATTTTCTGTGAAGTAGCCTGGAAGAGTTCTTTTAATTAATTATGTCTTTTATGAACGATTTTTTTTATTAAAATGTTTGTGATTTATGGTATAAAGCCGACTACAGGAAATTCAATTTTCTTGTTGATACTAATTTATGTTCGTAGGTATGTCCCGAGAAATTTGACCATTTGCAGACTTTATTTTTTTATCTGAGATTACAGCGCCATCTGTAGGGAATAAAAAAATAGATGTAACTATAATAAAAAAAATGAGTTTTCCATTTAAGATTTGGAGTTCTGAGGAAATTGGTTATAATCTAACCAGCATCAGCTTTTCAAAAAGTTGTTACTGAAATTTTTGCTGGTGTTTTGACATAATTGGCGGTAGATTAATATGGTTTCATTATCATCATCATTGGCTCCACAACCCATGGTGGGCCTTAGCCTGTTTAAGAATAAGTCTTCATTCTCTCCTATGCTTCGCCGTGGCTTTCTAGTTTCGTACTCCAAACACTTTTAAGTCTTCTTCCACCTGAACCTTAAATCGTGCTCTGAGTCTGCCTCTCCTTCTCACTCCATCTATTCTTTGATATTTTTCATCGCTCTTTGTCACCAACCATGTTTCCGACGCTTAGGTGAGGATGGGCTTGATATACCCGGTTCGCTATTCCCAGTCCGAACTGTCTAGTGATTTTAGTAATTATTTTTTTGCGAAGTTAGTTACTTTTTGACAGACTCGAAGTGGCTGGAAATTACTATACAACCACAACCAAGCATACGAGCTCTTAGTCAATATTAATGTAAACAAAAGTAAATAAAATAGAACTTTGCCGATAATCAATATTTATTTATTTACACCGTATAATGTATTGATAACAAATAATAAAATTATTTATTGTACAAAATAAAAAAAGTGGGGATAAATTCTACAAAATTAAAAAGTCAAAGTGAGGTTAAATAAGACACAACAACTTCCTTATGTTGTGACTAGGATGGAATCAATGATTAAAGATTAACAATTCATTGGATAGCATTAACATAAACTGTTGTTTTATTATCTTACAAAATAAGTGTACTTCCATATGCTAAAAGCAAATATTAGTAATTTGACTAGGCAAATTCGTGGTTCAATAGTAATTTTTGCTCATTAGTATTTGAGGATGTTAAAATCTTCCACATATGGTGTATGAATTCAGTGTCCTGGCCGCAGTCTGCAGTCATATAAACCCAAACAAACAACAAAAACCTCCATGTAAGTATAAACAAGTTTATATTAAATTAGAAATAACTAATCTAAAAATATTAACTTTTAAAAAACATTTTATCATATTCATTAAGAAAAACTTACCAACGCATTAGCTGATGGAACAAATGGAAAACTTTGACTATCCATAATAATAAAATTTAAAATATAACTAACTAATTAACTGAATAGAACTAACAAAAGAATTAAACAAAGATAATAAAACAATAAAACTATATTAAATTAAATAAACAACGCGAATAATACAAATATTTACTACAATATTTTAAATTATAACAATTCAAATATTATATTTTAAATATACAGGGAAAATTTGATGGGTTTAGTATACACTTCCACTATTTAGAATAATTCTTCTTTTTTTCAAAGAAAGAAGTCTGCAATAGTAGTATACTTGAGCTATTAATACGGAGAAGTAGGAATTGTTGTGTTGTAGGTTTCCGACAATGAGTCTGTCAAAATATGCCCTAGCTAAGCGAATAGACAATAGAGTTCTGTATATCACTAATTTCGTTTTTTTGTAACTAGGCTTGTTGTTAAAATTTTTCTTAATTCATAATAGGCTCTATTTGCCAGATATATCCGTCTGTTAATTTCTGCACTTACTGCATTATTCTGATTAATTTGTGAGCCTATATAAACTCACTTACTCCTTCGAAAGTATATAATCCGATCGTTAGATCTTCGGGTTGTGCTGCTTGTATATAATTTGATACTTTCATATACTTCGTCTTACTAGTGTTAACCTCTAGTCCCATTCTTTTTTGTTGCTGCTTCAAGCGCTTTGGATGATTCGATCACGTCCGCCTTTCTTCTTGCAATAATGTCGATGCGATCTGCGTACGGTAGTAATTATACGCTGCGATTATTAATAGTTCCTCTGGTTGTTATTCCGGATTCTCTTATCGCTTTCTCTAGTACAATATTGAATAGAAGGCATGATAGGCTGTCTTCTTGTCTAAGTTCTGAGACTGGAAACTCCGTTCTGCACTCTAACTTTACAGTCGACTTTTTAGAGGATCGCTTTCACCAATTTTACTAAGTGTACCTACTGGGATACTGAATTCTATCATGGCCTTGTACAGTGCGTTTCTTTCAACACTATCATAGGCACATCTAAAATCAACAAACAGGTGAATGCCATACTAATATGTTTTTTCTAGAGCTTGCCTTAGAAGGAATATTTGATCGGTCGTTGATCTTTTTTTATGAAACCCACACAGATATTTACCTATTATGTCTTCACAATATCCCGATAGTCGGTCGTAAAGAATATATGCCAATATTTTGTATGTTACGTTTGGGAGGGTTATTCTGCTGTAGTTGTCACGTATTGTTTGATCTCCTTTCTTGTGGATAGGTACAATTATACCTACATTCCAGTCTTCTGGCAACTTTATTTGCTTCCAGATCAGTTTTTCTTCCAGATTAATGGATTAATATTAGAGGAAAGGCGCCAAATTTGAGACACTT
This sequence comes from Diabrotica balteata, assembly GCA_918026665.1. Classification (NCBI taxonomy): domain Eukaryota; kingdom Metazoa; phylum Arthropoda; class Insecta; order Coleoptera; family Chrysomelidae; genus Diabrotica; species Diabrotica balteata. Next base: position 28,313,605 of record OU898276.1, on the reverse strand, counting down.
TTTTTGAAAAACAAATAGACAAACAAACAGAATATTAGAAAGTTTTAAAACATTTATTTCGAAAACTTAAATTTAATGTTTCTAGAACACAATAAAAAAAAAATAAAGCGAATAAAACATATATTTTTGCAAAAAATACATTTAATTTTTTTTGTGACATTTAATATTGAAAATAAAAGATGCCCCAATTTGGATAGCCAGGTATCTAAATTTGAGATAGGTACCTTAATTTGAGATACTATTCAAAAAAGCCCTTTCCTTTGCAGAAAAGGCAAATAAATGTGCTGGACTTTATTTCTCCACAGTCTTCATGTGCCTACCTGCCACATTGGTAATACTTTGCCCATCGTTCGCCATATCTATCGTCGGAAAATTTAGACTTACGTTACATTAGATACATTTTCAGAAGTAAAAGGTTTTACTCGAGCACCTGAGATTCCCTGAGGAGTACGCATTAAAAGCGTCGGATGCCTTTTCAGAAAGAGCCTCAACCATTTCTTTCCGGCTGATTTTTTGGCTCCGCTAAATGGATGTGGTATTTAGTTTCGTATTGCAAGTTGAAATCCCAGTCGTTTTATATCATGCGCTTTTAACCCGAAATAACGTTGCTCCATAGTTAGGGCATACACAACCAACTCATTTTCTATTTCCAAAGGAAGTATAGGTCGGCGACCAATTGATATCCCGATGAGTTCTTCTGTAGTCTTGTTTGATTTCACATATCGTTCTAAGGTACCTTTTGGCACTCCAAAAACTTTTGAGGCCTTCAAATAGCCCATCTCTCTATTTCTTACTGTATTTACAGCCAGTATCATATCAGTTTTCAATATTTTTACTAGATGTCACCCTATTGTAAACCAACCAACCTTAATCAACCAACTCTTAAATATCTTTGATCTCGTTGGCTACATTAAGATTGCTGTCTAAGGATATAACTTCGAATGCTTTACGATCGTTCCAGCCATCTGCTCTATCTTCCATTGAAACGTTTACTTCTTGCATTGCTATTTTCTTGGTCTATCTATTTCCTACCTATCTTTCCTATAGGCATTGTAAATAATGATATAGATTAAACTCTGGATATACCCATATAGGTATCTAAATATTGTTACTTTTCATTGTTATATATAAGTATCGTTGTCTACCTTTCGAAGTTAACAACATATCCGCAGCATATGTTTCGCTTTACAGTATTAACCACCTACAAGAAAACTATTACCGACTGTTTTGAAAAATTCTTGGTATCACTTTTTATTTATTGTGTAGATTATAAATTGCACTAAGTAGAAATTAACACTTACAGTCTTCTAGGCTAACATTAGAGTTGCGTGGATATATTTAGTCTTTACTACATTTAGCTGTTGTCCCTTATCGATGATCTGAATTATGATCACTATTTTATTTTTATATATGTGCAGTGCTATATACCTGCATTTTTGATATTACATATCAGGTTTTAATGTAAAACTATTTTTTCGATCGGTAACATCATTATCAGTGGATATAGACCACTTCATTTTCTATTAATATTTCACTTTACTTACTTAATGTATTGCAAGTTATTCAAGTTATGCAAGTTATATTATATATATATATATATATATATATATATATATATATATATATATATACAGTGTAGGAAAATTTTTATGGTCGGTATGGACCTTACGTGAGATGGAGTGAGAAACAGCTGTTTAAAAAGAGAGAGGTATATTAGGTACGCCCTTTATATCGCCGAATGGAAATATTAAAAAAGGGGAAATTCAACGTTGCCAAACTTATTGGTTTTATTTGACCTGTTGTCTTTTTTTGCATTTGAACAATGTTCTATCAAGAAGATAAAATGCTCAAGATAATCAAATTTGGGCGAAATTGATTTAAATGGCAGGTTACTGTTTTTTTTATTGGGAATATGCCACAAGTTTTCTTTACAATAATTGTAATATAACATTTTGATTTCCATTTCGGAAATCGTTTTATATAAATAAAATTTATTAATGTTTCGTATTTTAAGTACGATTTCCGAACTAAAAATCTAAACATCAAAATAATTTCCCAATATGAAATAATAAACAATTAAACATGCATACAATAACGCCAAATTAAAAAATATTCATACACTAATTTATTTGGCAACGTCTAGTCTAGATAGTCGTCTGGTCACGTCTGGTCAAAAGATCGAGTAACGAGAAGTAGAGGTGGGTCGTGCTAGTTTATCGTTAAGAGCTTAGGAGCAAAATTTCGGACCAGAGTTTTTTAAATGCATTCATTTTTTTCGAATCCTGAGAAAACTAATAAATATTTTTGAAAAAATTAAACGCAGAATGAAACAATACATTATTACCGAGAGCTTAAAGTCCCTGAAAACTTCTATAATGTTTATTTTAATAAGTTATAGGGATGAAAAAAAAAACAAAATTTAGTGTGATTTTTAATTTCAAATATCTCATTAAAAAAACATTTTGTTTATTCTAAGGGACCTTCGGCCCTCGGTAATAATGTAATCTTTCATTCTGCATTTAAATTTTTCAAAAATATTTGTTAGTTTTCTCAGGATTCCAAAAAAATTTAAATTTTTTTGAATGCTAAAAAGCATTTAAAATTTTTAATTTTCATAAACAAGTAACTATGATTGTTTAAAAGTAGTTTCAAGTAAGATAGTACCTACATAAACAAACATAACGGCTATTATCGTTTATGTGTATATCTTTTGAAGTGAAAGAAACTACCTAATGATATATTTATTATAACTTGAAAAATAAACTAAACAATCATCATCATCATATAACGGGGGTCCTACGGCGATTGCCGCTTCCCGCATTTCAGCCTCCATCTTTTCCTATCTCCCCAATCTCCCTCTTCTAAGCCTCTAGATTGCATTGTTTTTGTAATTTCTCTTCTCCAGGAATTTGGTGGTCTTCCCCTTTTCCTTCTTTCTGGCGGAACATACATTAAGGCTTTCTTTGGCCACCGCTCCTCCTCCATTCTCATCACGTGACCATACCATTGTAATTGCCTTCCTTGTATTCTATCTGAAAGAGTATCTCTAATTCCTGTACGGTTTCGTATTTCCTCATTCCTGATTCTTTCCATTCTCGATACTCTACATGACCTTCTAAGATAATCCATTTCCACAACGTCTACTTTATCTCGTTCATTCTTTGTCATCGTCCAACATTCGGCACCATATGTGGTAATTGGTTCTACAATTGCTCTGTATACGCGAAGTTTGGTATGCATCTTTATTTTATTAGACCACAGTAATGAATTCAGTATTCGGATGCATTTTTTCCCTTGGGTTATTCGGTTTTGTACATCTATCTTAACTCTGCCATCTGCTGATATGATGCTTCTGCTAAATCTTTTTGCTAAACCCGATATTAGTAATTGTACTATGTCATATACTATGGATGTAAGTATGCCGTTTGCTAAAATTTTATTGCAAGATTCTTGCAGGCAGCGTACCATAACAATCACTGAACTAGCATTCAAGTATTTTTGGTCACTCATTGTACTTGTTATTTCTTTAAACGGCCGTAAAATTTGGGAAAGTTGAGAACAAATAATCCAGTGTTCTTTATTTAGATTAGGTTTAAGTCTAAGTCTGTATTATTTAATACCAATGTGGAACGGGTTGCCTCTTCTAACTCGGTCATTCTTTTTAACATGTAATAGGTGAAGTTCTTCCTAGTTTCCACGTCTTGGATTGGCCGTTTGGGAACTGTGTTCTGTTGTAATTAATACTTTAAAAGCCTTTCTGAAGATAAGGTACTTTTTTGAAATGTGTTTTTTGCAGAATTGTCGAAAAAAGGACTTTTTATTTTATCTATTTGTACACGACAGCATTTAAGTGCGTCCCCCACCAATAAATTTAATCATCATCATAAATCACAATCATCATAAAACAAAACATATTTAATAGCTTTGACCATATTTTAGGAATTATCAGTTACTGCAAAATTTACTTTTCGTTTTAGACCCGACTGATTAATGATTTCAGTAATCGCTGTTTTCTGGATTATGGTTTCCAGAAAAATGGCAGCAGCCTAATAAAAAAGTTTTGAATACTAAATTTTCGGTTAAATATTGTCCTGTTAATGCGAAGTAACTCTCAGTTACTCCAGATGTCCAGAGGTCAGTAGTAATACAGATATTTTCTACTTCTTTAACAACTTGCGATCTAATAATTTGCTCACTTTTGACATAACATTCCTGAAGTAATGAACCTGACAAAGTTTTTCTTGTTGGCGGTTTATATCCAGGAATCCACCCTGCAAACTTTTAAAAGCTGGTTCTTTAACTATGGAAAACGGATGAAACAAAAAGTTTAGTAAATCTTGAAAATCAATCAGTCCAAGAAAAAGAAACTGATAAAGATGACTTAAGTCCATGGTGTATTTTTGATGAATTAATTGGACATGACTCATCTAAACATACACCTGTATCGAAAGGTATAAAAGAAGTCGACATGTAATTGTCTGATGATATATTACCCACAAACAATTTCGAACGGAGATTGTCCATTACCTTGGTGAAAAAACCATCGCCATGTATATCGTAACTTAACCACTATATTCATAAAATGTTGTAGTATTGTAACAAAATCTTTTCCTTGTGAACACATGTTTAACATCTGGTATAATTTTAAATAAAAGAAGAACGCGATTAACAAGAAAAGTGGAAAAACTTATGTTTTTAAATGTCAATTTAGACGATTCGCGATTTAATAATGTGTAATGTAAATGTAACTATTTAAGTACCATTTTTATTATTTAATTTATTTTTCAAGTTACAATAAATATATCCTTCGTTAGGTTCTTTTATTTCAATACTTATACACATAAACGATAATAGCTAATATGTTTGTGTACTCGCTAATTTGAATACTGGTAAACAATCAACTAGTTACAGTTTACGAAAAACGGTTCCGATAAAAATTAAAAAAACGAGAAGACCCACCTCTAGTTTTTTAGGTATATTAGGATCGGAACCAGAGAATATCTGATCGGAACTAATCGTCTCACCAATGGGCAATGGCCAATGAGTGTTAAAAGGATTTTAAGAGGGGAGACGAAGGGGAAATATGATTGTTATCTTTGTCTAATTCGTTGAAAATATGATTTTATATCTGCGTTAGATATCCTGTTAAATTTTACCATACCGACCTTAAAATTTTACCTACACTGTATATATATATATATATATATATATATATATATATATATATATATATATATATATATATATATATATATATATATATTGTAATTCAAATTTACCAAACTATAATTTAAAATCCAACAATTTGCAAGTTATTGGCAACATGGCAACACTGTTTCAAATTGTTTGTTTCTGTTTCTTTTCAGGTCAGTGACAGTGTGGTGTGTGGTGGATGACGTTTCAGGTTATGTTAAGTATTTTTAATTTAAGATAAGATGTACGATTTATGTATAAATTAATTGACACCAGTAAAAATGACACACTAGCAGTTCTGGTTGTTTCGATGTGTTGTCAACTATTTCAAAGTATTCCGTTTTTAGCAGAAGTACTTGGCAATTATTGAAAAATCATAGTTTCTTTTTAACTAAAGATGGGTCCACCAAAATCAACCACAAAACTCTTACAACAGCTAAGGTCTCTTATGCAAAACAAAAAGTATGTCAAAGAACCCATAAGTGCTTACATTGTTCCTTCCAGTGATGCCCACAATAGCGAATACCTAGCTGAATGTGATGAATACAGAGCCTTCATATCCGGCTTCACTGGATCTGCCGGTACTGCTATTATCACAGATAAAGAAGCCCTTTTATGGACAGATGGAAGGTACTACTTACAGGCCAGTGAGCAGTTGGATTCAAATTGGGTGCTTATGAAAGAGGGACTACCAACTACTCTCACCCAAGGTAAGTTTAATTCATAATTTCAATTTTAGTTGATACAAAACTAATTGCTATTAGGAGCATCGAAATTGATCCCTACAAATTAAAGATGAAAAAGTAATTTTTATATGTGAATCTAAGAAATAAAGTATAGGATGTGGTGAGTATAAATATAAATCTGAAAATAATATTGAACAATCAAGATTTTTTATTGAAATCATACAGAAGAGCAAAAGGAAAACAAGTATGCATACTAATCTTAAACTAATATATGCCAAGAAACTTGTTCTTACACAAATATAAGATGGTACAGTTGCGGTCACGGAATAGTTTACAGGTTCACCTATCTAGGAGCCCATTTTTTAAATTTTTACTTCGTTTAAACGCACCTTTTACGTCAAAGTGACGTTGCCAGTGGTGTACTAGCTAGAATAGGTAGATTAAAATTAAAATATCAAAATATTTTACAAAATGAAAAATATAGAAAACAGTTTTTTGAATAAAATGGATTATGATCTTAATAACGAAAATAAAGAAGTCTTTTTTTTTAATATGCATTTTATTTTAAATCTATTTTATATTAAATAACGATAAACAATGATAAATAATAATTAATATTTGGTGGAAGCCCCATTCTTGTCAATACAATTTTGCAGTCTTCTGTTCATAGATAGCACCAATCCCCTCATGTTATAGTTAACAAGCTCTTCCCATGCCTGCTCAATTGCTTCCTATAATTCAATTCTATTCCGTGGTCTAAGGTTTCTTTCATTTAGTTTCTTTGTTAACTCTGCCCACACATTTTCGACGGGGTTAAAGTCTGCACTACGGGAAGGCCACGGAAGAACATTAACATCAGTTTCTTCTAGCCATTCTCGAACAATTCTACTCGTATGCACCGGGCAATTGTCATGTTGGAAGATAAAGTCGTTGTTGGGGAATCTCTGGATCACCGATGGCAACATTGTGTGCTGTATAATATGTTTGTAATATAATCCTGTTAACTTCTCCTCTACATGATAACAAACGCCCGGGCCTTCGGCACTTATCCATCCCCATACGTTGACAGAGAATCCTCCACTATTTCTTAAATGATGCGTATACTGTTCATCATACCTATGATTTCTCGGCCTATAAACTCTTATTCGACCATTATTATACGACTGAAATACTTTTTCATCGGAAAATACAACCCTAGACCAAAAATTCTCATCGCGGTTTATAAATTCATTACAAAATTCAACTCGTCTCCTCTTGTGATCCTCAGTCAAAAAAGGTTTCCGTGCAGCTACACAATTTAGCAGTCCACTTGCTTTAATTCTTCGACGTGCAGTGCGAATACTGCCTGGAAACGCTGCCTCTTCTCTTGCCTTTTGAGCTGTGGCAAAAGGAGATTCTCTCAAATAATCTACTAACATCTCATCCTGTTGATCTGTGGAAATCTTCTGCCCTCCTGAACCGCCCAACCGTGCTATAGAGTGAAAATTATCCCATCTTTGTTTAATCTTCCATATGCACATATGACTCACGTTCAAATCAGCAGCAACTTGCCTTAGTGACCAACCTTCTTCGAGTTTGGCAATTGCTCTTGCTTTTTGCGCATAATTCAAATGTATTCTAACCATTTTGGAAGAGTTTAATATACTTTTATTTTATTGTTGAACACTCGCGAAAGCATTGACGTTTTGAAATTTTTTGACTTTGACATTTATCAAATCTGTACGACACTGCAATTTTACCGTATTACAATATAAAAAGTAAGGTGTAAACTATTCCGTGACCGCAACTGTACATAACAAAATAGAATATATATTTCAATATCAATTAGAACTTTGTAGAAAGAAAAATGAATAAAATGAAACTATTATCAAAGTTCCATATGTTTTTCCTTGAATGAATCAGTATTTCTTTCTCCTTCTTTTAATGCATTTGCATTTACTCTTAAAATAAAACATAAAATATATATTTTTGTTCTAAACATATTTTCTTGTGTCATTTCAGTTTTATAATTAGGTACTGTGTAATGGTACTTGACCAAGACCACAATTGTATAATTTGAGCTGCTTTATTTGACATTTTTACCCATAAGGTAGTTTCAATTTTATATTTGTGGTTTATGCTGTTTATTGTCTTTATTTGTCAGACCAAATTTTATTGTCTTTATTTGTCAGACCAAATATTTTATGGTATGTTTCTAAGAATAGAAATCATTTTATCAGATTACATTAAAAAAAAAACAGCTCCTTGTGGTAATTACTACATCAATATTGTAAGATAAATCGATTTTCTAACAAGGCTTTTCATTCTTTTGGGAGCATTAATAAATAATTATTTCAGCTCATTTAGATTTCAGCTATGTCATAAGTATTCTTCTTCTTCTTCCTTTTTATAAGCAAGTATGCTTGTTCATTGGCGGATTAATACCTCTATTGATACTCTAGCTCTTGCTATTTTGACCACACAGGTCTCCACCATTCTGCTTATGTGGTTATTCTATTCTTTTTTTTATTTTGTGTCCATTCATTTATACACTGTTATTACATTTTCTTCTAAGATCTTCACTTCTCTTTTGATCTCTCAGCATATTTCCTGTAATTCTTCTCAGTACTCTTATCTCTGCCATTTCTTTCTGAGGCATATGTCATTATTGGTCTTACACTGGCTTTATAAATTCTTGACTTCATCTCAGTGTTAATGTGTCTATCAGTGATGTAACAAATGTCATTTTTTAAACATCCGCGAATGCGAATGCGAATATATGCCACCGACATATTTGGCATTTTTAATTGTCTCCGGCACTGCCGGCAGTCTCATTTGCGCGAGGTGTGTAGGCAATTGGAAAAAGTCTGTCATTTTTAACTGCTTTAAATTGTTCAGTATCATTCTATCATATTTGCTAAAGTAAAGATGTGAAACAGTTGTATTTATTGTAAAGAAGTTTATTGTAGGCGGTTAAGTTTATTGAGGGGTCGTTTAAAAAGGTATTTATTTATAGTCACGTCCGGGCCAAAAACGTAGAAAGCACGTTTTTCGATCTTATTTTCTCTTGTTATAATCAAATTTGACTTGTTATAGAGAGAAAGTTATAACAGAGAACTAAGTTCTCTGGTTATAGTTCCAATAAAAATTTCACGGGACACAAGTCACTCCACTTGCCCTGCTCTGCTTGTGCACAAATACAAGTGAATTTTTAGTTAAAGTGTGATTAGCGATTTATTACTATGAGTAAATCAAATTATAGTGAAATATGGACTTATTTTTCACCACTTTTCGATACTGAACGAGCTAAATGCAAGCTGTGTAAGATTCGCAAAACATTCGCACAAATTTTGCGAATGCAAATGCGAATATGCAAAAATATGCGAATATTCGCGAATGCGAATATTCGTTACATCACTAGTATCTATTTCATCATATATATAGTCCAAATTCAATGGGATTGTAAGGGTATCACTTTAAAATGATAGACTCAGGAAGGGCACGAAACGAGAGAGGAGTGTAGTTCAATGGTGGCGTGTACATTTTTAAAATAAGGGAAATCATTGTGAGGATTAATTTGAAAGGAACCTTTTACATTAGACTTCTTTAAAAGTACTGATATTTTAATAATGATCTTATGTACCTATTGATATTTTTAAAATAAAATTTATATTCAAATATAAACACCAACTGCTTTCCAGAAAATAATAATATTGGTCCCAGCAGCCAAATGTATACCTTAATTTTGAGAAACGAATTTGCTATAATAATAATAAAGTTATTAGGTAAGTTACTTCAATAATATAACCTTGTAGGAGAAGGAAATGACAAAACCACAACAGTAACAAAAAACAAATTCACTAGAAATAAGTATATTAGTTATTATTAAAAATAAATCTTTTTATGCTGATTCCCTTCCAGATGTTAATTCACCTGTCTTCTCCTGGAGTAACAATAATGGGCTCGATAATAAAATCAACATGCATGTCTATGTCCCACATTGTATCTTCTTCTTTCTGTGCATGTTTAATGCATGACTGCCAGTTGGAAGCGGTTATAATTTGTATGGTTTGTTCTAATGATAATTTGATATCTTTTAATTTGAAGGGTATGTGTTTTGCACTTCCTCATTTTTTATATTTGCCCAGATAATCAGTTCTATAGGATTCAATTCACAATGATATGGTGGAATCCTTATTACAGTGATGCCATGGTCACATGCCATTTCGTCTACTGCAAATCTGATGTAGGGAGTCTTATGTTTCCGCACTACATCAAGTAATTGAACTTTTTTCATGTATTCATCAAAATCTATATTTTTGCTTTTTTCTCAATCTACTATATCTGCCTTTCGAGATGCAGAAGTCAGTATTTTTTCCATACGTCGGCTGTGATAAGGTGCATTGTCCATTATAATTACCGATCTAGGTTAAACAGTCAGTATAGAGGAAAATCACTTTTCAAACACATCCGAACTTATATCCTCATGATAATCGCCCGTTTTGATAGAGGTAAAGACATTTAAACCACCTTGTTAGAAACCTGAATCACTTCCTATGTGCATAATAATGAGGCGTCTTCCTTTGCCCGAAGATGCTTGAGCCGGTTAAAAGTCCCTCATGAAAAGCCTCTCGTGAACCTTTAATATTTAAGTCTTGCCATACTTAGGATTTCGTATGACCCTCATTTAACCACGTCTCGTCCAGATAATAAATTTTACTTCCCAAGACATCTAAAATCACGAATTTTTTGTAAATATTGTCTCCGCCATATCACTAATTCGTCTCTCTCGATTGACAAACTTTTCCGACTTCCTTTACATACCGAAAATCCATTTCACGTAATATTCTTGTAATATCCGCATGGATGTTTTATTTAAAGTATCATCTGCGTCTGCATTAATTTCTCGTTTTCTTAACTTTTCTTCGGACTATACTTTTTGTAATATCGTTCTATACAATTTTTGTACGTCTCTTATGAATAGGTTTTTGAAGTGGTTAATTACCTTGAATTATTCGAAAAACCGTACGAGTCGATACTTTCGTTAAACCACCACACAATGCCGCGACGTCCTCTATAAACATATCTTGATTTCTTCTACGTAATCCCTCATAAACCAATTTGATCATTTGTTTTTCTTTCACAGATAACCACCTCGTTTTATCCGATTTATCAACAGATGTACTGCATGTTGGTTTTGATTTCATATTACCTCACTGTGCGCTCATGTAATAATTCTGACTACCTAATTTTAATATTTATTTTCACTATTTGCCGTCGAGTTTTCACAATGTGGCCGTATTGCAATAAGAATATTATTTTCGAAAAAGATAACAATGTCCGCCTGTCCCTTTCTTTACATTCAGGTACACCTCAACGACACTGATAAGCTGCACGCGGTACTAAATAATAAATTTCTCAACAAAGCGAGTATACTTTATCCAGTTCGGACTTATATCAGATGTAACCGGCAAAAATGATAATTGAGAAGTAAATTTGTGTGCTAATAAATAAATAATTATATAGCCTTCAACTGAGACTAAGGTTTACTAAGTGCTACGTATGGTCAGTGCTGCTATATGGCGTAGAGGGCTGGCCACTCAACGAGGGATATAAACAGATTAGAAGCTTTCGAAATGTGGCTTTATCGCCGTATCCTAAAAATACCATGGACAGCGAAAATCACAAATATAGATGTCCTTAAAAGAATAAACCAAGAACGCCAACTTTTCGAAACCATCAAGAAAAGGAAAACGGCGTATCTATGCCACATCATGCGAAATGAAAAATACCAGTTCCTCCAACTTATAATCGAGGGTAAAATTGAAGGCAAGAGAGGAATGGGACACAAGAAAATGTCCTGGCTCCGAAACATAAGGCAATGGACAGGGATTAACGACATACAATCTGTGATACATATTGCAAGTAATAGAGAATTAATGGAAAATGTGATCGCTAACATCCATTAGTGGATTTGCATCTGAAGAAGAAGAAGATAGCCGCTTACTATCAAGTGTTTACGAACTACAAAATGTCTGCCCTGACAATCCTATTTAATTTGGAGTATAGTGTTATTAAATTACCCTGCCAGTCTATTTGCTTTTTATACTTGATCTCTCACTTCTTTGTGCAGGTCTCCATAGCTGAACAGTGTATTTTATTTCCATTACTTGTTCAATACTGATGCCATCAATTGGTATTTTACATCTGGTTAGTTCTTTGCTTATTACTATTTTTTTAGTTTTCTGAGATGAGATTGACATATTAAATAATATCGTAAGTATTCAATATCATTATTTTATCAATTGAAAACAGGATGCATATTACAAAATAAAGCTGGTAAACAAAAACAATTGGTTTTTGTTTGTTAAAATTGTTTATCAATAAAATATTTATCTGTTTTACTATATAGATATAATTGGAATTGGAATTAATAACTTTAGATCAGTTTTATATCACTGGTGTGATAGTAGTAGGAACATATCTGCATTTTAAAATCTTAAGCCAATCTAATGAAGTTTGAACTTAGCTGTAATTGTTTTTAAAAAGATATTTAACTTATTTGAAGCTTACTGATCAAATTTTTTTTAATTAATCTTTTTATCAAAATTTAAAATGCTTTTTCATTTGAAGACTTAGATAAATTTGCATGAGATGCCACAAGAAAATAACTTCAGAACAATATAAAGAAACAGTTACTTCTAATTTCAGTATAACTATGATTTAATTTTCGTTGTTTATTGATAATTCTTCTGTAGCCAATCCGGAGTGTTAAAAATTGTACCTGTGTGGGAGTATCCGAAATAGATCTAGAGAAAGGAAAATTATCTGCCCTAACAAAAGTTCTGGATCTGCAATCGGACCGTGAGTGGGCTAGTTGGATTAGTTGGACAACTAGTGGTACGAGTTGGAACATCTAGTGGGACGACTTGCAGGTCCGACTTCCGACTGGCGACGAAGTCGGAGCGTGAATGGTGAAATTGGAAGTCTTTTCTTCAGTCAGTTGACCTTCGGCACCTGTTACGTATGAAATTTTTATGAAATACTTTACGCAAAGATCTCTAGTTCGCAAAAATTTAATAGAAAATAAAGTTTCAATTGCACGAAAATTACCTTTTTGTTACGACAAATAATTTTCCTTTCTGTAGATCTATTTCGGACATTCCCATACAGGTACAATTTTGAACACTCCGGATTGCTTACGGACGAATTATCAACAAACAACGGAAATTAAATCATAGTTGTACTGCAATTAGATGTAACTGTTTCCTTATATTTTTCTGAAGTTATTTTCTTGTGGCAGCTTATGCAAATTTACTATTTTAATTGGAAATAAGCCTGAATATTAGTTAGAAATTAAATTTATTTGACGTTGAACTGAAGTTGGACCACTAGTTGGATAGCAAGTCGGAGCGTGAGTGGAGACGAATATTCAACTAGTAGTCCTACTAAGTGGGACAGCAAGTCGGAACGTGAATGGCCTGCTTAACCTGTGATTCGAGTTCCAACTTCACCATTCACGCTCCCACTTCCGCCAGTCGGAAGTTGGACTTTCAAGTCGTCCCTCTAGATGTTCCGACTCGTACCACTAGTTGTCTAACTAATCCAACCAGCCCAGCCCACTCATGGTCCTATTTCAGATCCAACTGCGGAAGTTTTACCACTAGTCGGACTAAAAATCGGAACGTAATTGGCCTGTTTTTAAGTTATAAAATAGGCATATAAAAAAGGTTGATAATGAATACCTCTATTTTTACTTTTATAATCAATTTATTATAAACCACAGACTAACTAGACCGACTCGTTTTAACTGACAAGTACCACGTGTTAAAAATCGAGCAGGGAGACATGTAGTCCCTAAAGTAATTAAAATTTATCCATTGTCGTCGACCTAGAGTCACAACATAATTAAAATGTAACATTTTGAATGATGTAAACCCATATTTGGAGGTCTCACCGATAACCTTATTGTTAGCTTCAACTACACAAAGCACTGAGGATGATCTGTTCAGATCCAAAACAATATGCCAGTACTTAAATTTTGACTACACTTTTTTAAAAAGTTTAACAAAAGTTAACTATTTGTTTTTTATACCACAATACAAGTGTGAAGTGTTTTAACTTCTATGTTTTTTTTTTTCTAATTTATTTATTGTTGGCACATACTTCGTATGTTCATTTTCCACTCCTCTTACATGACATTCCATTTTTCAGGATTTTATTAAATTTTTGTAACTTCTTGTTGTCTTGACATTTTTAATTTGTGGATAGATTCAAAAAATATTTGGAATTTTTCTGGCCGAAAAACGTTTTTGACGAAAAACAAAACGAAAAAAGATTTTTAATCCTTTTGGGTAAATTTTTAAATTATATTTTAATAAAAAATATACCAGTATACACAAGAAGTTCTTACTTATATAAGCTTTTTTATTTAGTAAAGAATTCTATATATTCTAGGCATTATGATTAAAAAATAGAAACTGTAATAAAGCTAGTAATAAAAAGTTAAATTCCCGAATTTAGTTTATATAAAATAAAATTTTCAGGAAGGAAAGAAATCTGCTATAATCTGATCGCTTTAAATAGAAAAATATGGGAGTAAACCACCCTGGTTTACTCCCATATTTTTATATAATGGTATAATATGGTTTATATAATGGTAAAATAATACCATGGTATACTCCCTGGTATTATTTTCATAATACTACTTAACATTTTGGTAGAAATAATTTAGTCAAATACTATATTTCGCTTATTTTTAAATCTGGCATGTTTTATTTAGAAAATAATATCGTATGAAACACGACTGCAAATGATGAACAGATTAGATAATTATTTTTTTCAATGTTATCAAGGTAAATACTATATGCTCAAATATATGGACATTGGTTTGAGAGATATTTTCAAGAACAATGAACATAAAATATTTATTATGTATTATATAACTGTATGCAGTATATATATATATATATATATATATATATATATATATATATATATATATATATATATATAAATTCACTCTTTAAAACGATTTTCATCTCTTTCTCATAATGTTCTTGCTTCATAAATTGTTCTTTTCAAGAACATATATTCCATTGTTCTTAAATAGAATAAATACCAGAGAAACGTTCCCTATTAACGATGGTTTAACTGTTTTATGAAGACTTGGGCTGTCTGGTGTGCAATTTAGGTTATCTTTTATTTAGGTTAAGGTTTCTTTATTGTCGCATACACTTATATTTTACCTTTAACTTCTTGGGAGTTTTTTGCGTTTACTTCTTCCTTCTGGTCCCTGTCAATTCAATTGACAAATTAACATCTTTGTTTTTTACTTAAAAATCATTATATCCTATATAAAATTTACAAATCGGAGGTAATAAACACCGTTTCAATTGTTTATTACATTATTTTACGTTTGGATCGGATTATTCCCCGTATTCAGCCGGACTATTCTCAGCCTTCCGGGCCACCTTCCGCACGTGCTCCCCCTTTTCCGTACTAGTGCAACGTCACTCCTAGGTACTTTACGTGTTTCTTGGGTGTTAGACATGCCCCCGCACATTGTAATTCCACACTTTGCCTGTTCCTTTTCCTCTTCAGAATGATGGCTTCGGTTTTCTCTGCGACAAGTTTCAGTCCGTGCCGCGTCATCCATTTCTTTACGACGACGCCTGCGTTCCAAATCCGGTATTTGAGATCTGGTTCATTCTGGGACACTACTAGTATAGCGAGGTCATCCCCGAATGCGAAGGGGGTTGTACCCTTTCCATATTCACAGTTCATAACCCCGTTATATGCCAGGTTCCTTGCGTCGGGCCCAAGATAGATCTCTGGGGGACCCCGGCCGTCACCTCCACGATAGTGCCCTTTAGTGCCATAATCCTTCTCTCCAACCAGATAACCAGGACATTCTCTCTCTTCCCATGCCTTTATGACCTCGTTGCACTGCAGCGTATTAAATACATTCCTAATATCGAACAATAGTAGGTCCGCCCAACGATGTTCATCTTCTCTGCTGCACAATGCTTCGAGTACACTCACAATTGCATCAATCGCACTTTTCCCTTTACAAAAACTAAATTAAACCACCTGATCTCTCAATCATGTCTATGCGTACTCGCAGCATTCTGTCATACAGCTTACCGATGCATGGAAGGAGACACATAGGGCGATACTTTTCATCAGCCTTGGGGAGCAGTACTAACCTAGATGTCCTCCAAGGTTTATGAAAGGTCTGTGCTTCCCGCAGTGAATTCATGTGTTCCAGAAGCTACGTAGGCTCTGCCCATCCTAGTCCTGTCGCTGTCTCAGGTGGTATCTGATCCAGTTCGGGGGACCTGCGCGTCTTGAGTGAACCCGATGCCCCGACAAGTTCATCCATGGTAAAGGGTACGACCCGCTGAGCTCCTTCGTCCCCCATACTCCATGCCATCTGTCGTCAGGAAAGAGCTCAAGCTTCTTGTCCATAGGAATGTCGTATAGAGGATACTCATGGAACTTGTTCATGACGATCCTGTATCCCTGACCCCAGATGTCTTCATCCAGCATTTCACACAGCTCTTTCCAGTGCCTTCTTTTTTCTGTACGGATTTTCCTGTAAAGTTCCCTCCTCCTTGCGCGGTACTCTTCCTCGATCTCGTTAACTTGAGAAATATCTCCAGTCTTAAGTATGAGTATAATAAAGCTTTTTTCCAACAGGCTGGAAATTTCCCACTTTTTAATGAAAGAATAAAAATTTGAAAAAGGCTCTGAAAAATAAAAAAACTGCAGTATTTAATAAGGAATGGTGGAAACCCTTTAGGACCTGGTCCTTTGTAGATACCTAAGGTAGACTGTTTTTTATAAATCGCTGAAAGAAATATATATATAATAAATTGTGATAAATTGATTCCACCAGAAACTGAAATTACCATCATAATCCTGCAAAAGACAGTCTCTATCACTGTAAGTTTTTAAAAAGTACTCAGCAAACAAATTTTAATGAGAAGGGGAGAATTGGCGGTAAAATAATATCAAGTGTGTTTGATACCAAAGAAGCAACGTCGAAGCAACTGTACATTTCGTATTTTCTAGAATAGAACAGAATAATGAGGGATTGTTGGGAATATGTTAAAACTTTAACAACAACTGTTTATTGTTTGATAGTGTCTCGATTTTTGTATGCGAAATCTCGGTTAACTATACGGAAGAATCAAAACTATCAAGAAACTAGTTTTATATTTCCACCATATTTATATAAAGTTGCGAAACTACAACATATCTCATATTCCTCTTTTTCATTTTACGTTTTGTTTTTATTTTTTTTTTTCAATGTATTCTCGGTAATATTAGTTACTTTTTGTTTGTAATCATTATTTTGAATATTTTCCTCGTTATTTACTATTTTTATTGTGAGTTTATTACAATTTTAGTTTAAAAAGGTTTTATTTGTTTAATTCTTAATAAAAATAGTAAATAATATTAAAAATGTCACAAGAAAATGTACTAGCTTTTTCATTTCGTAATGTCAGCAACATTTTTTTTTGCTATGTTAACTTCTAAACTGTCTTTTTTTTAGGTGATTGGCTTTCTAAGAACCTAATACAAGGATCCAGAGTAGGTGTTGATCCCAAAGTATATTCGTACAGCAAATTCAACCCTCTGCAATCCAAACTAGAGTCCTCTGGTCACCAACTGGTCCCCATTACTACGAATCTTATAGAACTTATATGGAGCGATAGACCAGCAAGACCTACAAATCCGATAAAGCCCCTTGCGAGAAATTACACCGGAAAATCTGTAGCACAAAAACTAAAAGAAGTCAATACTGCCATGAAAGAAAAGCACGCTGAATATTTAGTACTATCGGCCTTGGACGAAATAGCCTATTTTCTTAACCTTAGAGGCTCTGATATCGAATTCAACCCCGTATTTTTTTCCTATGTTATCATCGGTAACAATAATTTTACAGTGTTTTTGAACGATAAACAAAATAGTAGTGCTGTTAAGGAACATTTGGATTCTGAAGTTGAAAACAGTAGCTACAAGATTGAAAACTACGATAATATTGAGAAGAAAATAGAAGAACTGACCAATAAAGTTGAAGGGTATGTATAGATAATTAACAATTTCATTTTCTATCTCGCTCAGATTTTCAAATTTATGCTGTTAAGATTGTACAGGTAGTTTAGTTATACATAGGCCATATTTTGTCATTGACCGTCAATAGTAGCGAAAATTAACCTTTATTTTCAAATTCAATCTTAAATGTTATACTTACTGTACATGTTGTAGATATATATGGTTTTCGGAGCACACCAGCTTTGCTCTGACAGATCTTGTCCCCAAGAAACACAAATTGATGACCGATATAACACCCGTTTGCTTGATGAAAGGCGTCAAGAACGAAACTGAGATCCAAGGTATGCGCAACTGCCACATAAGAGATGCTGCTGCTCTGTGCTGCTACTTTGCCTGGCTAGAGGCCAACGTAAAATCTGAAAAAATCACCGAAATTTCTGGCGCAGACAAACTTTTAGAGTTCAGAAAGATGCAGAAGGACTTCGTCGGGCCTAGTTTCGCGACCATAAGTTCTGTAGGTCCACATGGAGCTATTATCCATTATAAACCTAATCATGATACAGACGCACAAATTACTGCAGATCAGGTATATCTCTGCGACTCCGGCGGCCAGTATCTCGACGGTACCACCGATGTAACGAGAACGCTGCATTTTGGAACACCAACTCCTTTCGAAAAAGAGTGCTATACGAGAGTTCTTAAAGGGCAACTTAAGTTGGGTTCCCGCATATATCCGTCCAAAATTAAAGGTAATTGATTATGTATTTATCTATTTCAATATGCAAATGTACAATGGTACATTTACGAAACAAACTCAATTTATTAAATTATGATATTAGAGAGATCTTTTATATCGATCGTATTAATGATAGCCTTTGATCTATTTTGTGCGAATCATCTCCAGTATAGGGTAAGAACGTGTACCTCTGGACATTTCACAAAATGTTACTTTTGGATTTTTTATTAGACCAATTATAATGCTAAGAAAAAAATCTTTTTGTGCAACGTGTTTATCAAACTGTTTTGAATTATCGTGAATTTTGTATAATATATTAGTTGCACCATTTTCAAAATTAACCCCACGCTTTGAGGCAGTGGTAATTTAAGCACTACATCTTGAAAATCGACTGCATATGGTTCTTCTTTTCCTTATATAAAATGAAAGTTTTGTTGCGTTTTCTTATAAATTTTTACACAACTAGTATCATTATCAATCGTTTCCAGTACTTTAGCTACGTAATGTTTAACTAACTTTTTAGAACAGAATTTAACCAAACTAAAGTATCCTACTACTATTCTTCTTCTTTGAGTACCGTGTCCAAGTTTTAGGCGTGGGTAGCTTCCATGACGATTTGCGGATATCGTTCTCGATCTTGCTCGGCATGTAATAATTCATCTGCTGATAAGCCAGTCCATTGACGAAGGTTTCTGAGCTATGAATATTTCTTTCTACCAATTCTCTTCTTCCGTCGATCTTTCCGCTGAGTATCAACTGCATTATCCTGTATCTTCTTCGTCTCATTATATGCCCCAAATATTCGAGTTTTCTCTTTTTTATCATCTTTATTAAGTCACCTTCCCCTTGACCTACTCTGTTCAAGACTTCTCTGTTTGAAATGTGTTGAACCCATGATATTCTGAGCATTCTACAATATAAACACATCTCGAAGGATTCTAATTTGTTCATCATGTTAACCTTCATAATACAGGTTTCACATCCATACAGTAATACAGGATACATATAACATTTTAGGAACTTAATTCTCAGCTGTAAATTCATCTGATAAGTGCTGAGAATAGATCATAAGTTTCATAAATGCTCCTCTTGCAATTTCTATACGAGTTTTAATTTCTTCATCCGGATTTAGTGCCTCGTTTATCCAACATCCTAGATATTTACAATGGTTAACTTTTGTTATCGGTTCATTATTGACAATTAGTTGTATAGCGCCGAGGTCTTGTTTACTAACCACAGGTAACTTTGTCTTTGTTGTATTTATGCTTAGTCCGTTATTAAAGCATTCTTTAGTGACTTGATCTATAAGGAATTGAAGATTTAGAGAACATTTTACATATTCACTAATAAATCTTAATTTAAACAGAGTTGTTTTTATTATTGTACTTTTCTTTTAAAGGTAACTGCTTGGATTCGTTCGCACGTGAATTCCTCTGGCAAGTAGGTCTGGACTACGGTCACGGAACAGGCCACGGGATCGGTTCTTATCTGAATGTACACGAAGGACCAATGGGTATCTCATGGCGACCAATTCCTGAAGACCCCGGTTTAGAACCAGGCATGTTCATATCCAACGAACCAGGATTCTATCAAGATGGCGAATTTGGCCTTAGAATCGAAGATATAGTCCAAGTAGTTGAAGCGAAACCACCCCATAATTTTAATAACAGGGGATATTTGACTTTTGAAACTATTACTTTAATGCCGAAGACCAATAACCTTATTTTAGTGGAAATGTTAACTGATGAGGAAATTAAACAACTTAACGATTATCACAAACATTGTTTAGAAGTTGTTGGAGCTGTTTTGGACAAACAAGGCCAGATTCAAGCTAAAGAATGGTTGGTTAGAGAAACAAAGCCTTTAACTAGATAGAATATGTATATTTTTGTTAAAACTAAATTTTGTTGTAAGAATTTAATAAATGCATTTAACTTTTGGAGTTCTTTCACTTTCTTGGTACTTTCCAATTATCTGTAATTGCATTCAAACAATATAAAAATAATTATTCAATTACAAATATATATATATATATATATATATATATATATATATATATATATATATATATATATATATATATATATATACATATATATATATACACGCTTTGCCCTTTTTTTAATAGGTATGATTAGGTTGCTTACCTAATAGATTCAAATAGAAAAAGGAAACCTAAAAGTGACATGTTTGTCTTATAACCTCTATATTACATACAACCTTGGTCTTAAAATATATTCAAAATTTCAAGTCTATCGGTCAAATAGTTTAAAGGTATTTAATTTGTTTATCCCAAATTAACTTCTTTTGCAACAATAAAGCCTGAAAATTATACAGCTATATTAATTATACGAGTAGCTTCTGAAAGAAAAAAAAATTCTATTAATATTAAAAAAAAATAAGAAAAAATAATTTTAAATGTTGCAAAATAATTTTCCAAAAACATGTCGATTTTTTGCTTATAAACAATTTAAATAACTTTTTAACCATTGTCTACAAGAAACTGATTTTTTCATATTTAGAAGGCCTGAATTTTTTTACAAAGTTAAAAGATAGTTGACCTAGGACACTTAGGGACGAAGTTAGTGTCTTTTTTTTTATAAATTGATAGCAGCTTTGTTTATATCAATTAAGAGACTTTATTAGGGTCATCTGAAAGAACATACTTTAAAGTTTTAATGTGCAAAATTTTAAAAAGATTGCATTTTAATTGAATCGTTCACAAATATTCAAAAATGTGGTCCTCAAAATTGGTCAAAGCTCCTTTTTTTAATAATAGGAGAGTTTTTTCAAGAATAAAGTTATTCTTATGATTTTTATGTAAAATGCTTAATTTAAACGTAAATTGCAAATAAACTACTAAAATAGCCGAAAAAATCAATTTTTGCGTTTTTTGAAACCATTTTTTAATAGTTTGAACATCAGATGTAAAAAAAACAAAAAATTCTTAATTCGATTGTTTTTCTCTGAGATTCCTTGTCGTATTGATTTTGTCTTAACAAATGAACTTACTAAACTTATGTTTGATTGAGCTACAGTAGAATTAGTTTTATTATACCTATTGCATTTCGCTAGTTTCCATCAGAGTGTCGGTTGTCGCATAGTTTGCGCTAGTTCTACTAATTTTCTTTCACGAGACATTCCGTAATTAGAAAAACCTCTTACTGTAACTGTATTTCGGCCTAAACTGAATTGATTTTCTCAAGTGTGTGTCTGTGAAAATATTTTTTCAAAACACCTAGGTATTCGACTTTTGAAAACAAACATCGCACTTGTGAGATTTTTTTCAAGTGTGTGTGTTCGCAAATGAATTTTCAAAATGCCTATTCGAGCAAACTGCTTAGTAAAACGCATTGGTATTACATTAATGGCATTGTTTCATTAATCCAAGGCTTTCATCATCATCATCAATGGCGCTACAACTCTTCGTGAGTCTTTGCCGCGTTTACTATTGCCTTCCATGTTTGTCGGTCCTGTGCCAGTAATTCCCATTGTCGCACTCTCATCTTCTCTAGATCTTCTCTGACTGCATCTTTCCACCTTTTATCGCTGTCGTGGCAATTCCAGATCTGTACCAACTTAGTACAGTCCATGTTCCTAATAGAATATCCTTTGTCCGCAGCTTTCGTCGTTTGTTTTTTATAATCTGTCCTATTCCGAGGCAATAATATTCGTTTCATAGCAATATTTTTTTTACTTGTATGGGTCGCTGGTCCGTAGCAAAACCTCCTTTTCGGAGGACCATGTTCTCCCTTCCTCGTTCGTCCTGACCCTGCCTTCCATTGGGGTTGGTTACCCAATCTTCAACAAGGTTGCTCAGGTTTCCAGGATCCACCCGTGTGGTCAAGACCACATTTCGTGGGGGTGAGGATAGGAATTGAGTAGGAGAGGCTAGAGATGCTAACTGGAAACAGCATCTCATAATGCGCATCACTATTCCTTTAAATCCAAGGCTTTGGCACATTTTAATGCTAAAAGAATTCTTTATAGTAAAATACTACGCCTTTGGTTTACTTAATTAGACAATTCACATTGCATTTATCGTTAGTTCTTCTGAAACACGTGGTTTAAAAAAAGAAAAAGAAGAAATACCTAACCTATGTTTTGGCTAGCATGTCAGCATGTGTTAATTATTTTCCCGTATAGTTTAAAAAATATTTCCTTCCTTTTAAAAATTTGAATATAAGATAATAATATCTATGATGGACGATGAAGATTTTCCTCGTGGTGGAGTTCGTCCAAAAAAGGCATTAAAAAGGAAAGAGGATGATAATGTGAGTATTTTTAAAATGATCAACAAATCCAGCATATTTTATATTTTATCCTGGTTGGAAGGATAACTCCTTCCTATCTCGATGATATATTATAAAAAATCATAGATTATTTTCTTGTAACACCCCTTTTATAGAGAAATTTACAATATTTGAAATAGTGCCAAATAAAACACATAAACATTGATCCCTATTGGGACCTATGTTGATGTGCCCTATTAGCACACAGTAAAATGTTGGTTTTTAAAGTTATGATGTATTTTTCTTTGGTTGTTAAATTATCCAGGGAGTCAAAATATTTTGACAAAGTTATGGCATCAAGAAGCAGGCAAAGTTATTTGTGTACACTACTTTCACATAAAGTAAAGCAGTTATTTGCAAAGTGTACACTACTTTCACATAAAGTAAAGCAGAAAAACAATATTATTAAAGAAAAAAACTTTACATATTACACAACAATGTAATGCAGTGGCATGTTTGATTCACATTAGTTTTTTGCTACCGTAATACATATGGAAAGTCCACTTTGTCATTAAAAACATTGTATTAAATTCTATATTTATATACATGTGAAATAAATTTATGTCCTATGTATTAATATAAGTATTATGCTTTTAGCTTTTTTCTACTACCACTAAACCAAAACCAAAAAAGGCCAAAAAAGCAAAGAAATCACAAAGTGAATCTGATGATTCGTTTCACTCATGTCTTCAAATATCTGAAACATTATCATACAGGGTAAGTATACTAAAAGAAAAAAGATTTATGTAGCTAGTATTGTAGCCATTAAAATGTGTTTGTCTTTTGTTATTTTAAAACATGTATACTGTTTCATTTAATATATAGGTATTTTTCATTTTTATTTCATTTAATATATTTTTTAACAATATTAATATTATATGCATAATAATAATAATAATATTTTTTCTCTATTTCATTCCATGCTTTATTTGTCGCTATATATATACTTTGGTTGATTGAGCCTATTAGCTCATTTTGCAATTTTTTTTTCAATTATTCTGGAATGAAAACATTCATTATGCTTTTCATTTATTTTCTGACTTTATCAACTTCTTTTCTACAGTTTTCTCCATTTTTTTATATTATTATTTGGCTTTTTGCTGTTCTTCCTTTGTTCTTTTTACTGTCTTTTTATTTGTCTGTGTAAATATTTGTTATCTTGTCCCCTCAATTTTATTTTATTCTACAATATTCATAGGTAATTTGTCATCATCATCTTGGTGCTACAGCCCTTAGAGGGCCTCGACCTGCTCAAGCTTTCTACGCCATTCTGTTCTGTCCCGTGCTTGAATTTTCCAGTTGCCGACTCCGATCTTCTCTGCATCTTGTGTTACCCCATCCATCCACCTCAGCTTTGGTCTACCCCGTCGTCTCATTCCCAAAGGTTGCGCTGTTAGAATCTTTTTTATCATGTTCGATTCAGGGGCCCGGGCTACATGTCCTGCCCACTGCAGGCGGTTTCGCTTAATTATAGTGGTAATATCTTTACCACCAAACGTATGCTTGTAGATATTCTGCAGTTCGAAGTTATATCTACGCCTCCATATTCCGTTCTCACAGACCACTCCAAATATCTTGCGTAGCACCTTTCTTTCAAAAATGGATAGAGCAGATTCATCTGTTTTCGTTAGCGTCCATGCCTCTGATCCGTATGTGAGAACGGGGACCATCAGTGTTCTATACAGCCTTATACGAGTTTTTTGAGACAGACGTTTGTTAGCTAAGTACTTTGATAGACCATAATAACACCTGTTTGCAATTATTATTCGCCTTTTTATTTCCCCAGATGTATTGATATTGGGGTTAACCGATGTCCCTAGATATATGAACTCATTGACTGCTTCGAAGTTTTGGTCATTGATGATTAAATTTGTGTCAGCATTTCCAGCTCTTGTGTTTGTGTTAGTCGCCATGAATTTGGTTTTATTTTGATTTATATGTAACCTCATTCGTTCTGCTGCTGCTACTAGCTCGGTTAGGATTTCCGCAGTTCTCGCCCTAGTTCTTGTTATAATGTCCATGTCGTCTGCATATGCTAGAATTTGGACTGATCTATTAAATATTGTTCCCCTGCTATCTAAATTAGCGTCTCGTACAACTTTTTCTAAGGCGACATTTTCTAGGTAATTTGTACATAATAATAAAAATCATTGATAGTTTTATATAAATATTTAAAGTTAAGTACTTAGGCCTTGTTACTAATATTTAATTTTAAAATAAACTTTTTACGTGATATTTACTGATTTTAAAAATCATTTTTAGAGCATGAAGCCAGATATGATAATTTTGGCTTGTATAAAAAAAATTAAAGATGTATCAATGGAGATTGAGCTACCAGGACTAACATTTGGACAGATTAAAATTATTAATATATCTGATTCATTTACAAAGTATTTAACAGAAAACAATAATGAGGAGGTAAGAGTTAACCAAAGAAACTATAAATTAACAAAACTAAAGAACTTAAGGAAACAGGCAAAAGAAAACTGAAATGACATAGTTGAACAGTTTTATGAAAGTTGTGTATGAGAAGTGCTGGAAAAGTACAAGAGCACTATATTGTTTATAAAAACAAAAATTCTACATAGATACCAACACATGTTGGTAAAAACTAAATTTTTGTTTTTAGCCCTCTACATGATCCAACATTTTTTTAAAACAGTTAATAACATTTATAAAAAACCGAAAATGCTGACGTATTTTGCTACTTTCTAAGCAACAAATAAGAATAAAAACATTTAAAAACGCCATTTTGAAGGTTTTTTATACAGCTTATAAGACTGTTATGCTTAAATTTGTTTCAAACGCTTGATTTTTTGTTAATAGATAAAAAAATGAAAATTTATTATTTTTTGACCTTAATTTCTTAATAACTAATTCCAAGTCCAAAAAATCAACTAGAGGAAACATAAATATAGGCTCTTGTTCATCGAGCAAAAAGACAATAGAGGGAATCGAATCGTTATGAAAAGGAGACCAAAAAAGTGGTGGTCAAAAAAGAATGTGCCAAATTTAAATTTTATGGCACTTCACAATAATCATACAGTGGTGTAGGGGTTCTAATTTGTCTATTTATTTATTAATATTACATAATATTAATATTACATAATATTAATACATAATATACTTAAAATACTTTTTTTAACACTAGAACACAATAAAGTTTTAATTAAACAATAACGATAATAGTCTAAAATGTGAAACAATTGTTAAAAAACTTCAATAGAAAATACAAATATTCTTTCATGTGACAGTTGGGACAAACAGTAACATCAGCAATAACATAACACAACAAAACTTGATTTCTTAGAGAAGGAAAGAGACTATCTCTCCTTGTCTAATGTGACTCTCAAGATAGTACTTCCTGTTAACACTATTTTTGCCCCGCTACCTTTACATTCCCTCTTTTGTCTTTTTGCTCGATGCTCTTGATATGGATAGTGTAAACACTCCTGACAATGGAGCTGCACGAAGGCGAAGTCAAAATTCACATAAAGACAGAAAGGTTCTACTGTAAGTGGAATTATACAGTGCACAGTACAATGTGTTTCACATGGAAGTGGGGACTAAACCAAATTTTGTCTACTGTGCCGTGGTCAGGAGTGCTTGCACTATCACAAGGTCCATAGTACTCAAAACAATAGTTGTTTACCTGGCTGGGATAGTGTCACAAAAAGGGTACTGTTTTGCTTATTTCCTTGGTCTAATTTCATAGATTCCTACTGGATGAGCCTGTATGCTTAAAAAAGAATAGATATAATTATGTAGTTATAATTAAATGAATATAATTCCATTTTAGTCACATCTAATGTAACACCTTCATTTGTAGATCCTTACTTTGCTACCACAGATGTTTTCAGTTGGCCAAATGATACTAATAAAAATTTTAAATATAGAAAATAGAGATCAAGGTACCCATATTCAGTGTACTTTAAACCCTAGAGATATCAACAGTGGAAAATTCCATAATTCATTCCCTGAAGGGTTGTTGGTATGGGCTGCAGTTACATCTGAACTGGAGCATGGGTACAGGATGGACATTGGTGTTAACAATTGTAGAGCATTTTTACCATTTAAGAATGTGGATAAAAACCAAAAATTACGTAAGATGTTTAATATTTTTAATTAGGTGTAGAGGTTGTATTGGTCTAAAATGTTTGCGAAAATATAATCATTAGTGTTTCATATTATTAATTCTTTCAGTTATTGGGCAACCCCTTTGGTGCGTTGTTACCAAATGTGATTCATCAGAGGCTGCTGCTACAATACAACTGAGTTGTAGAACCGACCGATTAAAAAAATGTAAGATTTTGGACATTGACAGCTTACATAATCTGATTCCAGGAATGCAAGTTGATGTCTTGGTTGAAACAGTAAGATATTTTAATATTTTAATATTCTATTATCGCACCTCAGCAACAACACTGTCATAAGTCAAAAATTGCCATTTTGAGTAAATCGGGTATGAAGATTATCCTTACTATTTAACAATTGAATATTTCTATAAATTGAATGATAATGTTGTTATTTTTACTTCAACAAGATTAACCTAGGTTGTTTTATCAATTAATATTCTGTATTGTAGAAATTTGAAACGAACATTAATTATGTTTGTTTATAACAAATGTGTCTGAGTTACTGAAAACTCAAAGATGAATTATAACAATGTGCCACTGTTGCTGATCACAGTGGTTAGAAATTGCACAGAAATTGAGGTTAAACATGAAAATTGTGATAGGTTACAATAATTGTTAAGACATTTTAATACATTTTTTTTAGAAGAATACCACACAAAGATAATTACATAAGAACATAAAGTAAATTACATATTACAAAATAATCGTTAGAAACATCTACCTATTTAGATTTTTAACATTAATTTTAAAGTAACTGCTGGTTTTTGATGCCTTTCTTTGGTAACTGAATCACAAGTAGTTCCCTGTTGATTTTTATTCCATATGGTTGTCTTTCAAGTGCCTTTTTAAATAACTGGTTCAAGTAAACATTGAACAATGTTGGCGACAAAATGCAACATTGTCTGACTCCTCGTTGTATGGAGATTTCATTGATGTAGTTATCTCCGATTTTTATGATAGCAGTTTGAGTCCAGTACAAATTTTTAATGACAGGAATATCCTTGTCATCTATTCTGATAAGTTTCAGTAATTGCATTAATTTTACATACTGTACTTTATCGAATGCCTTTTCGAAGACCACAAATCCTGCAAATACATCTTTTTTTGGTCACGGCATCTTTGTAATAGGATGTTAAGCGCAAAAAGTGTCTCCCTGATTTCCATAGCATTTCTAAAACCAAATTGGATATCTTCGAGATCTTCTTCGCATTTGGGTCTAATTCTGTTGTGATGTATTCTTAGGAAAATTTTAAGAGAGTGGCTCATTAGGCTAATTAATCGATATTCTGAGTATTTTCTCGCATTGTGTTTTTAGGTATTGCGACAAAGATGGATTTGAGCCAATCTGTGGGAATCACTCCTGTGTTATATATTGAACTAAAAATTCTTACTACTACTTTTATATTATCATCCTCTATTAGTTTCAGTAACTCAGTTGGTGTATCATTTGGACCACAAGCTTTTCTAATTTTAGCATTATTTATAGCGTGTTTGACCTCGCATTTCATAATTTCTGGTCCGTCAGTACAGTATTGATAGAATTCAGCAATATTATTCCTGCCATCTTCAAACAACTCTGGTATATACAGCTGCCATTCTTTCCTTATTTCATGCTAATTTACAATAATTGTGTTATTATTGTCAACGAGTATAGAGGGAATTCGTTTTTTAAATATATTACTCATTTCTTTTAGTTTTTTTTGTGCACATTAAATATGTCGTGTTTAGATATTTACATCCTCCATTTCGTCGCACCTTTGCCTTATCCATTTTTCTTTGGCTAATTTGATCTCCCTTTTTATTCTACTCTGCAGGTGTCTATATTTTGTTTCATTAGATTTTATCAGTCGACGTTGTTCCATTAATTTCAAGATGTCGTTTGTCATCCATTTATTTTTCTTGATTAAGTTTTTTCTATAATCATTGTTTGTGGAGATTTCGTTAACTTGGTTTTTAAAATCACTCCATAGTTCTTCTAGATCTTCTAGTTGTTCTCCGATGTTTTTTATTCTATTGTTAAATTCTTTTTTAATGTTATGTTTTATGTTTATATTGTCAAAGTTAAGTACATTGGTTTTTGGTTTTTTGTCGCTGAATTCGTTTTATCCTTAGTATAATATCTGCTACAAGTGGTTGATGATCAGATCTAATACCTGCTCCAGGAAATGTAATTACTTTTTTGACGGCATTTCGGAAACGCTCATTTACAAGTATAGTCTATTCGATTTCTTGAGGACTCAGGGTTATGCCATCATCAAATGGGGCTTTCCAAGTGTATAGTCATCGCTTGGGTAGTTTATACCAGGTGTTTGCAATGATTATATCATTTTCTTTACAAAATTCATACAATCTCTGTCCTCGATCGTTAGGTTGTCTTAGACCATCTAACAGGATTTCCAAGGATCTACAGTCTGATCTCGTCGACCTTCCCCAATTTTTGCATTGAAGTCGTCTATAATATATAAAATTTCGTGTTTATTAAGTTTCTGTAAGATGTCTTGGATCTGATCATACAACTTCTCGACTTCATCGTCATATTTTCTATCTGCAGTCGGCGCAGAGATTTGAAGTATATTAGTTTTAAAAGGTTGAGTAATTATATAGAGTAATATTATTCTTTCCGAGACTGGTATGAAATTGGTCACATATTTACTCAGTTCTAATATTACTAATATACCTACACCATTTTTGTGATGCGGGTCTTCTGTGCTGTTACCGGAATAATATAATACACTTCCGTCCTTTTTACATGATCCTAACTCAGCCATCTCATTTCACTGATTCCCAGTAGGTCTATTTACATTCTTTTCATTTCTTGAATTGCGTTGTCAAGTTTTCCATCCGCAAATAGACTTCTAACATTCCATGTGCACATTCTAAAATTAGATTTCTTTATTTTTAGAATTTCTTCACGAGGTTTTCGCATGTTTTTTGTACTTTCCATGATTAGTAACGGTTTGCAGTGTCAATTCTATGGTGATTTTCCTGGGGGCGCTCTATGAGCCGTTAATGCAGTGGTTCCCCTTTGCCTTCTGCATTCTTATGCTGTTGACCATTATTTGTTGATTCATCTGCCTTCGGGGCCGAATTCTCAATCTTAGTACATAATAATGCCCTACCACTCACCAACTCATCCGCCCTAAGCCTTTGGTCAGTAAGTGGGTGATTGCTTATACCAGCAATCACTAGGATGTCAGAGCCTCAGTTGTTATCTAACAGGATGCACCGGATGACCATATTCAAGATCATCACACGGGCAGGTGAGGTTGACATTTGGATGGAAGAGGCTATATGTTGCGCACCACTCTCCCTTTCATCCCACCATACTCCTATCTATGTGTATATAGGGGTGTCAGCATAATGTTTGACAGAGTTATATGAGGTAGTTTAAATAATTACGTTTGTTTTTATTAATTTGGTTGTAAAAATTAACACCCTGTAAGAGATTTTATATAAAAAAATATATTTTATACATATATTTAATACCTCACAAATTAAAGCAGTTAGGTTTAGGGAATGCTAAATGTCAGGTGGTTTATCCAGCACAAATGTGCACAAAAAGCACAATTGATGCAATCATGAGTGTACTCGAAACATTGCACAACAGAGGGAATGAACATCGCTGGGCGGCCCTGCTGTTGTTTGATGTTAAGAATGCATTCAATACGCTGCAGTGGAACGAGGTAATGAAGGCAATGGAGGAGAGAGAATGTCCTGGTTACCTGATGAATATTATGGCGGAGTATCTGTCCGAGAGAAGGATTATGGTGGAAAAGGGCACGATCGTGGACGTGACGGCCAGGGTACCCCAGGGATCTGTCTTGGGCCCGACGCTATGGAATCTGGCATATGACGGGGTTATGCACTGTGAATACGGAGAGGGTACAACCCCCTTCGCATTCGCGGATGACCTCGCTGTACTGGTAGTAGCCCGGGATGAGCCAGATCTCAAATACCGGGTTCGG
Organism: Diabrotica balteata; assembly: GCA_918026665.1. Lineage (NCBI taxonomy): Eukaryota > Metazoa > Arthropoda > Insecta > Coleoptera > Chrysomelidae > Diabrotica > Diabrotica balteata. The sequence goes on along the minus strand of OU898276.1, from coordinate 28,282,555 downwards.
AACGCAGGTGGCGTCGTAAAGAAATGGATGACGCAGCACGGACTAAAACTTGCGACAGAGAAAACCGAAGCCATTATTCTGAAGGGGACAAGGAACAGGCAAGGTGTTGAATTGAAATGTGCGGGAGTATGTCTAACACCCAAGAGACAAGTAAAGTATCTAGGAGTGACATTGCACCAGAATGGAAAATGGGGGGAACACGTTCGGGAAGTGGTCCGAAAGGCTGCGAATAGTGCGGCTGCGTTGGGGAGAGTGATGCCGAACATTGGAGGACCCAAATCCGAAAGGAGGAGGGCCTTACACGGTGTTGTACAGTCTATCGTTCTCTACGCAGCACCAGTCTGGAGTGAGGCGGTAGAGATAACGGCGTATAGGAGTCTTATGAAAAGAGTAGACAGAACAAGTCTGTTGCGAGTGGCATGCGCCTACAGGACTGTGTCTGCGGCAGCCTTATGGACCATCACTGGATGTGTTCCGTTGCATATTTTGGCGGTGGAAAGAAAAGAGCTTTATGAGAGAAGAGGCCCAAACCTTACTGTGGCTGAGAGAAGACAAGTAAGGGAAAGGTCAGTTGAAAGATGGCAAGAAGAATGGAACAATACGGAGGATGTGGCACAGTGGACGAAAATGCTGATCCCTAACATAAGAGTTTGGGTGGACTGTGACCACAGGCGATTGGATTATTTCCTGACGCAGGTGCTCACAGGACACGGGTGTTTTAGGGCCTACCTTTATAGGATCGGTAAGGCTGATACAGATGAATGCCTATATTGTGGATACTCGGACACTGTGACACATACGATGTTAGATTGCAGCAGATGGATAATGGAAAGGAACAGAATGGAGAGAGAGAGACAGGTGTGAATTTTGTTACAGTGAGAGAAATGATCGAGAGAATGATTGAAAATAAATTAGGTTGGATTAACATACATAGTTATATCCATGCAGTGATCAAAAAAAAAGGAAGAGGAAGAAAGACAGCTGGACCAACGGCAAAGGTAGAGTGAATGATGCTGAAAGGTGAAGTTAGAACAGTGAGTCACACTTTTTGAGTTAGAATGCGTGAGTTTGACTGTGGGAAGGAGAAAATGCCCTTCTGAGAATGATACCGAAATAGGAGTGTGGATGTGTATGAATGGAGAATGAATGAATAAAGGTAGTGCTTCGGAAGTGATGCCGGCCTTACAGCGGCCATTCCGCTTCCAGATCGCTGGATGACAGAGGAGGGTCTGGTTTAGCAGGTAGGCGTTCGGCGTAGACTCGGCGACGAGAGGACATTTTAAAGTACCTCTGGAACTATCGCCGGGAGTACGAAGAACGAATCCTGCACTAAGGTCAGTCAGGCGGCGTCCTGGACTGAGATGTCTTTTGAAGATTCCAGACCCCCCCTCTATAAAGACGAAAAAAAAAAAGGTATAGGGAATGCTTAGACAATTTTAGATTTCTTTCTAGGAGACTTGTCAGATAGGTCAGAAAGGTTTATAGGACCTTAGAAATATTAGTCTAAATTTGTTTCATTAAATCATGTATGAATACAAGATGTTTGTTTGTGACTGATATTAATAAATCCACTTTTAAGTAATTTTAGTCAGTTCTAACTGAAGGCGCTCTAAATGCAGTGGCTCTCTAAATTCGGTTTATAATAAAAACATCGCTACTAAACATTTTATTTGGTGTTTATTGGTGATTGTTTTACGGATTTCATTACAGATTGTAAATTTGACCACAAACTATTTTCTAGGTTAAACATACAGGATTGTATGGAAAATTCCTTAACAATTTTTTCGCGTACATAGACGAAGGTCAACTTGAGAAGAGCGTGTCTAAATATGAAGAAGGCAACTTACTGACAGCATATGTGCTATACACGGACCACATAACAAAAATTACATATTTAACAATGTTTGATATGGACAAAGTACCTACTCCTAAATATAAACAAGGAGATATTTTAGTGGGAGAGGTAAGGTTTTTATACATTTTTTTTATACTAAATGATACCTACTGGTCAATAATTATAAAGGTTTATATATCATAGCGACGAATCATTTTAACTAATTCTTTTTTCTTTTAGGTTATTTCAAAAGCACCTAAAGGCATCTATCTTAGCCTACCATCCAAAGAAAAATGTTTCGTAACCAACAAACGCCTATTACTCTGCTTCCCCAAAAAATATAATGACTCTGACTTAAGTGACTCCTTAAAACTAAAGTTTGTAGTTGGAAGCCGACACTCCTGTCGAATACTAGCCTACAATAATATAACTAGAAGCTACATAGGAACAATGGAGCAGAAAATTATTCGAGAACAATATTTTACTCATGCTGATCTAAAACCAGGCCAGTTAGTGGAAGGTGTTATTGAGGAGATCGGAGAAAGGGGGTTGGTTGTAAGAGTTGGCCGTGTCAAATGTTTTGTCCCAAATTTTTATCTTTCTAATGTTGCTTATACTGAAAATATAAAGAAGAAATTTAAAGAGGGACGTGCTGTAAAAGCTAGGTAAGTCACTGTATATTAAAATAAAATATGTCTTATTAAAGAGTATAGCGTGATAAGATTGTAAAATCTACACTCGACTGGAATTTTTATTTGGGATTGTTCACTTGGAGGTATATGCTATTTAGAAACACTTTTAGCTGAGTTTTTAGCTCTCTAGATGACCACAGGCGTCTCATATCAAGAGAATTTTTAGGCTATGTACGTAATTTTTGGCAAAGTTTTAAATAATTATTTTTCGTTTATTTTTTTTGTTTTTTTTTTAATTTGCCACTTTGGAACATTCTCAAAATTCGAAAAAACTTAATTTTTTGGCGTTTCCCCCATGTTTTTAACACATAAACTCAACTGCATGTCAATAAATAACGATTTTTGATATGTTTTTTCGTTATTTCTGATAGCGTCATCAGGTTTGCCATTTTCAGATCAGAACATAATCAAAATACAACAAACACTCTTTTTGACATTTCTAAAAAATTTACTTACAAAAATTTCAATAAACAATAACAAGAAACAATTGAAAAACGTTAAAATTAATCAATATAATGGTTACTTCCGGTATAGACGGAAGTTCTAGTCTAGAGGATTCAAGGTATTTCACATTCAAAAGGCAAGTCAAAAGACATGAATGTTATTTTTTCAAATATTTTTGTAGATTTGGGTACGACATTGTGTTTAATAACCATCGAGTTAGAATCTATGGAGAGGGCATCACGTGAATAAAAACGACCTCACTTCGGCCATATTGTTAAGAATATTGTTTTGACACTTTTGACAGATCGTATGTTTGTTTACATTTGTTGATTTTCGAATATTTTTAGTTTTATAATACTTTTATAGAAACTGTAATAATATATTGTGATAGTGCATAATAATGGTTTCTTGTTCTCAACGTAGTTGCAGTAGCAGAAGCAATGTTAATAAAAAATCTTCAGGAATATCGTTCCACAGGTTAGTATACAAATATGTAAACAAAGTAATGGCCCGTACTTCAGATAATAAATTAATAGTATTTGACTGTATTAATTTATCTTTATGTATAATATATTGTGTTTTTAGTGTTTACCGCGGGATAAATAAATCATAGTTTATTAAAAATGTATTGCACTTTTTTAGATTATGATTAAATCTTCTGAATAACTAGTCATATTTGTATAGTAGATTTAATATTATTGAGTCTGGCCCTGATATATTAGTATTAACGTTAGCGACGCCTACCTACGTAGTTTTTAATACATACGTTAATATGCTCATAGCTTCTCCATAGATTCTAACTCGATGTTAATAACACATTCATACATTAGTTTGTACTATTCACAGTATTTTCATTTTTATTTAATTTTGTGAAAACTTTGGAAACTGTTTATGAAAGTAGATAGTCTAATTTTTATTACGAAATAAATCTTATACAGTATCGATTAGTAGAGAGTAATTAAAAGCATTCGTTTATATTAAAAATTATATAAATAATTAGATTAATTTTGATTGAAGTTCTAAAAGGGTAATGTTTTAAAGCGGGTAGCGGGTAGGAACTACTTTAGATAATCTATCAGGGAAAATGAATCAATCCCTGCCCTTCGCAGACTTCAGGGGTTTCCTGACCCGGGAAACTACTTAGGGTCCCTTATCCAGGGTCACGGATGAAGTCCACAACGGCAGCCACGGCGAAGAAGAATACCTTCGTACTGCAACCTCACAAGTTGAAGTTGTCAAGTATCAATACGAAATTACCCCAGGTGAGTAGAGTTATACACTCAGAATCTCACACTGAGCAATCAGTCAGCCTCATGGATTCTGAAGGAGGCAAATATTCGACTGAATCTAATAAGAAAAACTACCCATCATTGCTTCGTATAGCCACTTACAATATAAGAAGTATGAGGACCCAAGAACACCTTGACGAACTAGAACAAGAGCTCTCAAATATCAAATGGGATATAATTGGACCGTGCGAAACACGCTTACCAGTAGAAGCATGTACCATCTTAAAATCTGGTCATCAGCTATACCAGAAAAACTCAGTAGAAAATGATCACATAGGCGGTGTAGCATTCCTAATAAACAAACGAGCTCCCTATAAAGTAACGAAGTTCTGATGATCCCAGATGAATCCCAGATTAGGGATATTGTGGAAGAAATTATAAAAATGAATGCAGCTGGGCAGGTCACGTAGCCTGATATAATGAAAACAGGTGGACACGGAGAATTCTACAATGATGACCAAGGACGACAACAAGAAGCATGGGAAGACCTCAAAAAAGATGGGTAGATTACATCGAATGAAAAAGAGCACAGAAATATCAAAAACGATAAAAATTCGGAAGTTACAATATTTCGGTCATGTAATGAGACATCCAGAGAGGTATAACCTTCTACACCTCATAATACAGGGTAAGATCGACGGAAGGAGAGGCCCAGGCCGACGAAGAACATCCTGGCTACGAAATCTCCGAGAATGGTATTAAGAAACCACCTTTAATTTATTTAGAGCCGCCGTGAATAAGGTTATTATTGTCAATATGATCGCCAACGTTCGATAATCGGACAGGGCACTGAAAGAAGAAGAAGAGATATCATAAGAGCAGTGGCAGGCAAACAGTGGATTAGATTGGCACAGGATAGAGGAAGATGGCAGCAATTGGGAGAGACCTACATTCATCAGTGGATGGAAAATGGTTGACAAAGAGAGAATGTTTTAAAAAATTGTTGAATATTGAGTACTTACTTTTCGACATATTCATATTTACCGCTATAAAAAAAACACTTGAATTATAAAAATAAAGAAATCACAAATCATACAAAAAAGTGTACACTACACTACATTACAAAGTACGTGTTACGAAGTGACAGCTGTCAAATTTGTTTGGTTTGGATAATTGGGAAGGGAATAGCGCCAGATAACGTCACATATAACTATCTGCTTTGGGGACAAGAATAGATTCAAAATGTTAGTTTTTTTAAAGTTTGGTTTTGGTCAGATTTTTATGTAAAATACCTCATTTTGACGTTTTTGTCAAATTCACCTAATAAATCTGTAGAGATTTTATCTTTATAAGCGTTTTATTTAAGTATAAACTTTCAGGGTGTTGGTCATCATCAAGGAAAACGTAATTTTAACTTTAAAATCAGAGCAAGTGATGGACGATAGATGTCTCACCGATTTGGCAAATGCAAAGAGAGGTGACAGATATCCATGTGTCGTAGTTAAGACTTATCCTGAAGGTGCCCGAGTTTCGTTTTATTCTGATGTTCAGGGATGGCTCAGCAACAAGTATTTGGACGAAGAAAAGAATGATAAAAAACCGGATCCTCAACAATTATTTTTCAGAGGACAAGTGGTAAGTTTTATGAACAAATTATCAAATTTCTGATAGATTAAATTATCAAATTTCAAGACAATTGCTTTTTTTGATATCTATTGTTAGATATCAAACCAAGAACTGTTGCTTTCTGGTTTTGGAGCGTTTCAACATCTCATGAGCCTTGGAAATATGCAGCCTGAAAAAAAAAAATCAATCCTAAAAACATTAACTACTATAATATATTATAATAATTATATTATAATTTCATACTGAATTGCGCGGCAGTACGCAACGGAAAAGGACGGAGTGGGCAACATATCGTAATGATCAAGCAAGTGATTGAAAAGATGTGACCAAAATTTTGTAAGAAATCCGAGTAGAAACAAAAACAAAACATCAACACAAATAACGCTGACTGTCCTACATTAAAATAAAAAACTCATGTATATTGATACTCTCATCTGATGATGATGATAATTCTGTTAAATGAATAATAAATTCTGTTATTCTTATTTTACTTTCTATTCCTTTCACATGTATTATGTAGTTTTGCCAATTTTGCACTGTGACGTTGTATTTTTAATTAATTGTTACATGTCTTTAACATTAAATGTTTTATTGTTCATTTTAATACAATGTTTCACTTCTGCCCATACAATTTCCATAAGGTTTAATTCGCAGCGATAAGGTGGTATACGCAAAACTGTATCTTCTATCTCCTTTGCAATTATATCAAGCACTTTTTTATCAAATTCAGATTTTACCTGTGCAACGTATTTCAACAAATCTTTTTTAACATATTACAGTAATAGTCTAGTTATTAGTAATCAGCGCTTCCTATAATGCATTCCTTAAATGGATTAACCAATGACTTGGGGCTGATCTTGCAAATGTTCCTTTGGGTGAACCAAATTTTGAAGTTTATGCTTTGTTTTCACCTAGCTTAATTACCCTCTTTAGCGTACTTTCAGTTGTTTGAGCTACTCGCTCTATTAGAGATAAACGAGTTGTGCAATATTCTAATTCTTCTATTAAAGTAGCAAATTTATCCAAATATCGATATTATTTGCGGCAAGGAAACAAGCTTGTGGCAGCTTGATGTATCATGAATTAAACTTTTAAAATACATATGTATGTTTTATTTTTATAAATTTGTGTTGGTCGCCTTGGTACGAATGTATTTTCTGTGTCACTCTATCTGTTGCAAATCCCAAGATATAGCTGATGGTCATCGTTTTTGGGATATCTCGTATATAGAGTATTATTTTCAAATAATCTAGATCTGTAATATTTTTGTGAACCACCACATATTTTTTCACCCATTCATTAAACATACATGCGATCTTCTCTCATGTTGACTGGTATTAATTTGTTTGTGTATGTTTTTAGATAAATCCATGGATATTGGGAGCGAACAAAGATGTCATTCTGTCCTTGCGACCGCCGAAAGATTTCGGTTTTTTAAAGATAGGAGAGAAAATCGACGGAGTTATTAGTAAAATTACTAAAGATAATCTTTTTATTAAGACGCTGAAAGGAAAATATGTTGGCGTAGTTCCGGTGAATCACCTTAGCGAAACAATAAATTTATGTCCTACATTGATAAGTAAGTAACTTTGTAAAATCTCTTTAATACTAAATTTAAATCTAACAGTTTTCGGAAGATAAAAGATGCGGTAATACTGCTTATGCACTTGTGATCACTGTTTACCGTAGTAAATACCCATTGTTTTCTTTCTCTTTCTTAAAATACTCTAATAAATCCTATAATACAGTGCGTTAAGTTTTGGATTAGGTATACACTCTATAAATGGCAACACTGCGCATCTTCGACTTGCACTACATATCTGCTTCGTTGACTCGTCGTTGCACGTCGCCGGTCGGCAAATTTGTCATATTGTCATTATACCGTGGTTGTTTAAAGGTATAACAGCGTAGAGTTTTAATTTATTTTTGTAAACATGTCTGTTTATATGGCCGCGGAAAAAGCTCAAATAATAAAATGGTTTTATAGTGGCAATTCTGCGCAACAGTGTGTAGATTTATTTTCTGTGTTTTTTGAGGGAAGACCAATTCCTTGTGTACAGTCAATTTATAATATTGTTAAAAATTTTGAGAGTTGTTATTGCCTCAAAAATTGCAGAAAATGTCACGCTCGAGAAGTGTTACCAGAAAAAGTTGAGGAAAGAGAATACCGGGATACACAAATTTGTGCAACAATCGAGGTAGATTCAACACGTTCAAGTAGAAGCGTTGCTAGAGAGTTAGATGTTAGCAATGTTACTGTAACGAAAGTATGGAAAAAGCACGGTTACAAGAATTTTAAATATTCGAAAACGCAGCAGCTTTATCCAGACGATTACTTTCGAAGAATGGAGTTTTGTGAAACTCTAATAACGAAGGCTAATAGTGAACCAAATTTTATTAAAAACATTTTATTCACTGATGAATCTTCTGTTTCGTTAGTAGGGAGACACAATCCTTCCATTACGAGGTATTGGGCGCGGGAATACCAGCACAGAAGTGTTGTTTACCGAACTCAACGTCCTCAAAAAGTTAACGTCTGGACTGGCATTTTAGGAGACCACATAATAGGTCCATTTTTTATTGAGGGCAACTTGAATAGTAGAGTATACCTCGATTTGTTACAGAATCATGTTCTGCCCGCTATTCTCAATCTTCCTGATGTAAATCTGGAGAATGTTTGGTTTCATCAAGACGGCTGTTCAGTTTACAACGCTCTAATTATTAGGGAGTATTTAAACAATACTTTCCCGAATCGAGTTATCAGTGGAACAGGCGATATTAAGTGGCCTGCGCGATCTCCAGATCTTACACCCATGGACTTCTTTTTTTGGGGACATTTAAAAAGCATTATCTACGCTCATCCTGAGGCTAGAGCCCAAAATTTGGATGAATTAAAAAATCGAATAAGAGAAGTCTCCAATTCTGTTACAGCAGAAACTCTTTCATCTGTTTGCAGAAGTTTTTATGACAGATTGGGGTACTGTTCAGCCGTAGAAGGTCAACTATTTGAACCATTTCTGTAGGTCATAAAGAATTATTTTTTATTTTATTAGGAATAATATTTTAATTTTCAATAAGAGTATATTTTTTATTTTATCTCTTTAAAGAAATACGCTTTTATTTTTAATTCAACCACAAAAAAATTTTCACATTAATAAAAATCGATAACAATGCACCGATTAGTTCAGTGCATTTTTATCGAATTTCCTACTATTAAAATCGGCTTTACGTAATGAAACATGAGATCGGACGACAGAGAAGTACATCACTAACGTTGTTGTGAGTTACTAAACTAAAATAAATGATTTTCTGTCGGACTGTCGGTGTAGATTTTCGGGTCGGAGAACGAACATTTGCAACGTTGCCGATTTTAGCGCTCCGTGTAGTGTGCAATACCTAATCAAAAACTTAACGCACTGAATAATTCTCCTATAAATATTTCGTGGTCTACCATTCGCCAACATTGACTAAGTTGTGCTTCAAACGCCATAATATATGGCTATATAGGTGTGTATAATAGATAATGCAGTAATTTATCAATGTTGTTACAGATACTTATGCAGTCGGGGATAAAATAAACAATCTAATGTGCATCGACAACACTATTAGCCCTAATATATTGTCCAAAAGGGAATACTTAGCTATAACCAGAACGCCGAAGTTTAGAATAAAGAAATTAGATAAATTGAAATCGGGGCATTTGGTGAGGTGCACCTATGTGTCGCAGAGCAACAAAGGAATATACGTCCGCCCATTAATTTCGGATTACCCTGAAAAAGTTCTGATCAAAATTGAGGTAAGTTTGTTCAGATTTTTTTTATAAGTAAATTGATATAACTTGTGTCTATTAATTGAGTCTTGGGCCTATTTGAAATCTTTTTTCTTTAATTTTAGTCAATTATTAATTGTCTTGGAAAACACACTCGGAGGGGGGCAGCTCTCAACCTCGACACGGCGCGTCCCAATGGCTGATAGGGAACGTCCTACAGATATGTAGGACAGGTGCGAATAAGGCTTTGCCAAATAAATACCCGCGGATCAACTGAGAGCATGGCCTAGGGCAGCAGCTATGTCATTACAGGATCAAAGCGGTAGAGACAAGATCTCTGTATCGGTCTGATACCGGATAGTCACGGGCGGTAATCAAATTATGATTTAACCGGTTGTGATACTGCGGTGCAGAAAGCAACGGGAAACTACTGCACTATATTTTCCCTAGTAAAGTAACCTATGCAAAACAAAAATTTAACGGCCCCTAGTCCGCGGCAGACCTTAAGTGGTCAGGGGGTGCAAAGAATCCCCGCGAGGAGGAACCACCCGAAAGTGGAATACATTAATAACCAATCCTTGGTACGAATAGGCACTTGGAACGTACAAAGTATGTTTGAACCCGGTAAAGTTCAAAATACCATTCGTGAAATGAAAAGACTTGGAGTGGACATACTAGGTATAAGTGAGATGAGATGGTTTGGTTCTGGAAATGTATCCATCGATGACTACACAATATACTACTAGGGGAACGAACAGCAGAGACACTGGAATGGTGTAGGCCTTATAGTAACAGAGGAGATAAAAAAAGCAGTAATTGATTTCATACCCTATTCTGATCGAATGCTTCTTTTGAAATTACAGAGTAAGCCCGTAAACATAAACATACTCCAAGTTTATGCACCAACTGCTGACAAGTCGGATGTTGAAATAGAGCAGTTCTATGAGAATCTCCAAGAATTACTAAAAATGACAAAGAGTTATGAAACAACATTAATCGTACGAGATTTTAATGCCAAAGTGGGTTGTGGAAAAGTGGAACATATTTGTGGAAATTACGGACTGGGCAATAGCAATGATAGAGGTGACAGACTACTACAATTTTGCCAGGAGAAACAACTAACTATCATGAACACCTGGTTCAAGCTACCACTACGGAGGCTATATACGTGGAAATCACCCGCAGATAATAAAAACAATTGTGTCCGAAATCAAATCGATTACATTATTATAAACCAGCGATATAAAAATGCAGTAACGGATACAAGAACATACCCAGGCGCAGATGTTCCATTGGATCACAACCTACTAGTGGCTAAATTAAAAATAAAGTTCAAAATGCTAAAAAAGACTGTCAAAAGAAAAACCGACATCAATTTACTTAAACAAGAAAATATACAAAGTATGGTAAAGACTAAACTCAACGAGGAATGTGAAAGACTCCAAAGAGAGTTATCACTAACTGCAGAAGGCTTATGGACTGAAGTCAAGAATGCTTTTACTAGTGCCGAGAAATATATAAAAGACACTAATAACAAAAGAAAATCTAAACCCTGGATGACACAAAAAATTCTGGGAATGAAATAAAAAAAAAAAAACAAAAATAAAAATAATGAAAAATATAGGGAGATACATCGTCAAATCAAGAAAGAAATATATATAAGGTTCTTGAACTCCTAAGTGGAGCATAGAGCTTCAGTGAAAACGCGCCATCGGGTTCTATTTTGCGCTAAGGCCTTCACCTCATTCCAAGACTTTCCTTGTTTTCTTAGCTCGTCCATGATGGATCTTCTCCAAGTTTGTACTGGGCGACCTTTTTTTCGTTTTCCTTGGGGATTCCACTCTAGGGCAGTCTTTGCAATACTGGAGTTATTTTTTCGGAGTGTGTGACCGATCCAACCCCACTTTCTGGACTTTATTTCATTTACTACCCTCTTTTGTTTGGTTAGGTGTAGTAAGTCTTCGTTTCTGATGATGTTAGGCCAGAAAATACGAACAATTCTTCGTAGACATTTATTAACAAAGACCTGCAGTTTGTCTGTAAGGGTTTTTGTCGCTTTCCAGGTTTCACATCCGTAAAGTAGTACAGACATGACATTTGACTGGAATATGCGGATCTTTGTCCTCGTAGTGTATTCTCCAGACCTCCAAACAGGGTTGAGCATGCTGAAAGCTTGTTGCGCTTTTCGTATCCTCATACGAATATCGTCTTCTGTACCTCCGCTTTCTGTTATGACACTTCCAAGATACGTAAAGTTTTCCACATTTTCAATCTGCATGTTATTAATGGTGAATAGCGTGTTGTTTCTTGCATTTATTCTCATGGATTTGGTTTTACCAATATTGATTTTCAAACCTATTTTATTGGCTTCAGTGGAAAGTGTTTCCAATTGGTCAGCCACATCTTGGAACCTTTGTCCTAACAGGCAGATATCGTCGGCGTATTCTAGATCGCTTAAGCGTGTGGTTAACGTCCATTGTATCCCTCTTGTGTCAGAGTCTAGTTTGGAGAGAACATAGTCTAGAGCTATGTTAAAAAGAAACGGAGAAAGCACGCATCCCTGTCTGACTCCAGTAAGTACGTCAAATTCGTCACTGTTGATCCCAGTGTACAGTAACTTTATAATGGAAATTATTTTATGCGGGATGTTTCTTAGCTCTAAAATTTTCCATATTGCATCATGAGATAAGCTGTCAAAAGCACGCTCGAAATCAACAAAAACCATGTATAGGGGTGTGTTCCATTCAACCGATTGTTCCATTATTAGCCTCACAGTATTAATGTGGTCTATGCAGGAGGATTCTGGTCTAAAGCCTACTTGATTAGCTCGAAATTCAACCTTGTTTGTTAATCTTTTAAGTATGATGGTCGTGAAGATTTTATTTATGGCGGTAAGCAAGGTTATTCCTCTCCAATTTTTGCATAGTGTGAGGTTGCCCTTTTTTGGAAGCTTAGTAATGATGCCTTTTTTCCAGCCCGCTGGAATGCGGTTTGTTTCCCACACCTCTCGGATTATGGGGAGCAGAAGTTCAGCAGTTAGATGGGGATCAGTTTTAAGCATTTCGGCAGCAATGTTATCGATTCCCGGAGACTTGTTATTTTTCAGAGATTTGATAGCTGTTATTATCTCTGTTTTGGAAGGGGCATCGCAAGATATACGCAAGTCTATATTCTGTGGATTTTCGACAATTTCATCTGCGTTATCCCTGGGCGTGCCTAGCATCTCCTGAAAATGCTCTTTCCATCTCTCTATTTGGTCATTTGTTGTGGTAAGTAGTTCTCCTGTCTTGGATCTTACGACGTTTGAACAGTTGGGCCCACTTTTTGTTAGACGTCTGGTAATTTGGTATAGCTCTCTAGTTCTATTGTGTTGTGCAGCTATTTCGGCTTGTTTTGCCAGTTCTTCAGTCCATCTTCTTTTGTCTCTTCTTGCATTTCTTTTAACTGCTTTATTTATTGTTTCATATTCTTGTTGTCGGTTCGCTCTTTCTTCTACAGTTCTTGCTTGCAGAATATCTTTTTTTTGCTGTTTTCTTTCTTCGATAAGATTCCAAGTTTCATCTGATATCCATTCTTTTCTATGTTTCTCTTTTTTACCGAGTTTATCTTCAGCTATTTCTGTCAAAACATTTGCCAGATCTTCCCAGCTATTTACTTCACGTTCTCTTCTTTTGAGTTGAAGTTCCTCCCTAAACATGTGTCTTCCTGTAGCCGTTTTTAATTTGTCTAGATTGTATGATTGTATGTCAAATCAAGAAAGAAATAGCTACCGCAAAAGAAAATTGGATGATAGAAAACTGCCAAGAGATCGAAGAATTAATAAAGAAACACGACAGTCAAACGCTTCACAAAAAAATAAAAGATCTAGCTGGAATGACAAAACAAAGACTCCCTTGTAGATTAACAAACGACGAGAATGAAACGATATGGGAATTAAGCGATCTAAACAACGTATGGGGACATTACATAGAAGAACTATTCTCGGATACACCACTAAACAACATAATATATAAAAACCATGAAACCAGTCCTCCTATATTAAAACAAGAAGTAGAGAGAGCAATCAAAAACGCAAAAAATGGGAAAGCCCCTGGCCCCGATGACATACATACGGAAGTCATAAAGCTACTGGAAGAGAAACATTTAAATATAATCGTCAAATTATTTAATCAAATATATACAAGCGGTGAAATTCCACAAGACTGCTTAAAATTAGTCTTTATTCCCCTTCCAAAAACTAAGGGAGCAAAGAAGTGTGGTGATTTCAGACTTATAAGTTTAATGTCACATATGTTAAAGTTATTCTTGAAAGTTATTCACCAACGCATTTATAAGAAATGTGAACAGGATATCAGTGATGAACAATTTGGCTTCCGAAATGGATTTGGGACACGGGAAGCATTAACCAGTTTTATTATACTGCTGCAAAAATGTCGAGACCAAAAAAAGGATCTCTTTTTATGTTTTATTGACTATCAAAAGGCCTTCGACAAAGTAAAACATGATAAGCTGATGGATTGCCTTCACAAAAAGGGACTAGACGAGAACGATTTTAAAATTATCCAAACGCTGTATTTTAACCAAACTGCAGCAGTTAGAACAGAAGCCGGTGACACAGAAATATTCAATATCAAGCGAGGTGTACGACAGGGGTGTGTATTGTCACCACTACTTTTCAATATATATTCGGAAGAAATCTTTGCACGAGCACTAGAGCAATCAAGAGAAGGTGTTAAAATTAACGGCAGAGTTCTAAATAATGTACGATACGCCGACGACACGGTCCTAATTGCAGAGAGCGCACAGGATCTCCAGACACTCTTAGATCGCGTCAGATCGATCGGAGAACAATACGGCCTCAGCATTAACGTCAAGAAAACAAAAACAATGATTGTCTCCAAAACATCCATCCATCCATCCATGGCTTTAAACGTGAATGGTAACATTATCGAAAATGTCGAGAAATTTCGATATCTAGGGTGCTGGATAACGAAAGATATAGATCCAGACATAGAAATAAAATCGCGAATTGAACAAGCAAGAAATGTCAAAAATGAAACAAATGTTTACGTCCCAAACACTCAATCTCAAAATCCGATACCGAATGCTGAAATGTTACGTTTACAGCACCTTACTATATGGAATGGAGGCCTGGACCTTCAAAATCAACTCACTCAGGCGTTTGGAAAGTTTTGAAATGTGGTTATTTCGAAGGATGCTGAAAGTCCCCTGGACAGCGCATATGAGCAATGAGCAGGTCCTACACAAGATGGGTACCGACAGAGAACTCTTAAAAATAATGAAAACACGGAAAACCTCATATTTGGGACACATATACAGAAATGAGAAATACCAGCTACTGCAGCTTCATATAGAGGGGAAGGTAGAAGGAAAACATGGTCCTGGTAGACGGCAGGCGTCCTGGTTGAAGAACATTCGTGAGTGGACTGGTTTGGATTCTCAATCTTTAATAAGAAAAGCCAGGGACAGAAATGATTTTGCTGAGGTTATCGCCAACCTTCATTGAAGACGGCACCCAAAGAAGATTAATTGTCTCCGTCACATGCAGTTTTATTGTAGTTCTGTTACTGCAGCTATAAAATTCAGATATTTCTTTTTGTAAGTTGTTATTTTTTACGTTGTTCTTGTTTTAAAAATGTCTAACTTTTATTAAAATCAATTTTAGGATCTTTTAGAAGGAAGCGATCTTCCTAAATTTGGGCCCAATCAAGCCATAGTAGCAAAAGTTAAACAAATTCAACAAGATCCAAAATCAGTTAGTTTGACAGCGAAACTGGCAGAAGTATTTGATAACAAAGTTGAGGTACGTATTAGAAAGAAGAGTATTGATGTTGCAAAAAAAAAAATAAAACTGGGGTGTTAAGAAGACGAAAAGAACTATCAAAATAGTTTAAGGACTTTAATAATAGCTAATAATTTCCTTCACTGTGATCTCGATATTCATAATTTATATCCGTAATTTTTTTCGTAGAGTGTAATAGGATTGTTTACTCAACATATGCAAGACATTAAGACCATTAGGACAATGGGAAAAGAAAAGAAATGGGACTTGTATGAATATGAACCAGGAGAAACTGTATTATGTATTGTAACAAAGTTAGGAGAAAGTGGTGGATGCGTTGTGAGACTGCCGAATGGTTTAAATGGTTTAGTTCCTGCTGCACTGTGTACAGGTAATACAAAACTCTAAAAGATAATACATTAAACTATAAAGGATTTTGTAGATGTTATTTTCATTTTGCAATGTTTGTTGGGTTTAGATTTTTCTCTAATGTTAAGGTGTTAAAGTACGTAAGTAAAGTACGTAAGTTTGTAAGGTTATGGAACAAATGGATGTCTAGGATATTCGGAGAATTCGTCTTTAAAATAACTCCATATTTAAGGTCGATAACTTTTCAACATAGTTGAGTATCAAAAATGTAGACACTAACTTCTGAGAAATGATTAAGTTTTAACGGCAACACTGCTGACAGGTTGTGATTATAGATAATGTATCAACTTTTACATTAATAACTCAAACATTACAAATAACTTCAAACATAACTTCTTCTTCTTCTTCGGGTTCCTTCTCCTAGCGGAGGTTGGAAATCATCATCGCTATTTTAACTTTGTTGGCCGCATTTCTGAACAATTCTAATGAGCTGCAGCCGAACCACTCTCTCAAATTTCTCAGCCAGGACATTTTGCGTCGTCCTGGGTTTCTCTTCCCTTGTATCTTCCCTTGCATAATCAACCTCAGTAATACGTACTTCTCACCCCTCATTAAATGTCCCAGATATTGAATCTTTCTAATTTTAACAGTTTTTATGACTTCACATTCTTTCTTCATTCTTTGTAACACCTCTATATTAGTTACTTTTTCAATCCACGATATTTTATGCATTCTCCTGTAGCACCACATCTCAAAGGAGTTTAATTTTTTGATTTCAGACTGCTTTATTGTCCACGCTTCCATGCCATATAGTAAAGTAGAGAAGACGTAACAACGTAGCATTCTTGTGCGAATCTCTAGATTAAGGTTACGGTTGCAAAGTAATTTCTTCAATTTTATGAACGTGTTTCTTGCCATTTCTATTCTAGATCTGATCTCCTTTACTTGATCTCCATCTTCGGTTAGCCACGTTCCTAAATATTTATATGTTTTTACACTTTCTATCGCTGTATTATTGATGATCAGGTTATTTACATTTTGTGGTTTTTTTGAGAATATCATTGATTTCGTTTTCTTGAGATTCATTTGCAGTCCGTAAATTTCACATGCATTGTATACATGTTGTATTATGTACTGTAGATCTTCCATGTCACTTGCAAATATGACAGTATCGTCGGCATATCTAATATTATTAATGCTATTTCCGTTGACATAAATACCTTCCACGATATCCAATAAAGCCTCTTGAAAAATCACTTCACTGTAGACGTTGAATAAGAGTGGTGAAAGGATACACCCTTGTCGAACTCCTCTAAGTATACTTACTTCCTCTGTCAGTTCTCCTTCGACTCTTACTCTTGCTTTCTGGTTTTGATACAGATTCGATATAATTTGTAGATCTCTACTATCAATGTTTTTAGTCTTAAGAATACTTAAAAGCTTCTCATGTTGAACTCTATCAAAAGCTTTCTTGAAATCTATAAAGCAAGCATATATGTCCTGATTCATATCCAGGCATCGTTGTGTCAGAACATGGACTCCAAATAATGCTTCTCTAGTTCCTAGACCCTTTCTGAAACCCATCTGTGAATCACTTATTTCTTGTTCTAATTTCATGTGGATTCTGTTATGTATGATTTTAAGGAAGGTTTTCAATGTGTGGCTCATTAACGCAATTGTTCGATAGTCATTGCAATCTTTAGCATTTGTGATTTTTGGAATCGTCACAAAAGTTGAGAGAAGCCACTCTTTGGGTATGTGTCCCGTCTTGTATATGGAGTTAAAAAGGTCTACCAAGACATCAATATTATCTTCATTAATTATCTTCAATAGTTCAATTGGTATTTCATCGGGTCCTGGAGCTTTTCTGCCTTTTGTGTGTTTTATAGCATACATAACTTCCTCTTTCATTATTTCTGGTCCCGTGGTTTCTCCGTTAACTTCTAATAATTGTTCTACTTTTTGATCATAAAATAGTTGTTCAATGTATTCTTTCCATCTACGTAGTTTGTCTTGCGTTTCAGTTATAGTGGTACCATCTGCATTTTTTAATATCCCGATTGGTTTGTTACGATTTCCTGAAATCATTTCTTTAACCTTCTTATGGGTGTTGAAAGTGTCATACCTTGCCTCACATTCCTCGATTTCTTGACATTTAATGAACATCCATGTTTCCTTAGCTTGTATTATTTTCTGTTTTATTTGTTTATTAATTTCTTGATATTTAATTTTATCTTTGTTTTTATGTGTTCTTCTTTCGTCCATCTTTTCGAGAATTTCTTGTGTCATCCATTCTTGTTTGGCAGCTTTTGTATATGTTAAAGTTTTCCGTCCCACAGTCTCGATTGCGTTCTTTATATTCTTCCACTTTGTGTCAATATCTGTAGTGTTCTTATTTTGTTGTTTTATTTCTTGGATACTCTGATTTATTTTGTTTTGAGTTTCTTGGTATGTATTTGGTTCTCTTAACTTATCAATGCATATTTGTGGTCTAGATCTTTTCATTAATGGTTTTCTCAATCTTACATTCATATTTGCTACTACTGGGTTGTGGTCCGAGTTTACATCTGCTCCAGGGTAAGTCTTCACTACTGTAATAGAGTTCTTGTACCTGTTCCTTATCAAGATGTAATCTATCTGATTTCTTATGATTCTATCTTTGCTGTCTCCAGGAGCTTTCCACGTGTAGAGCCGGCGATTTGGTAATTTAAACATTGTATTCATAACTACTAGTTCTTCTATTTGGCACATCTGAATTAGTCTTTCACCACGCTCATTTCGCTCTCCCAATCCATACATTCCAACACAACTATCCACACTTCCTCTGCCCACTTTGGCATTAAAGTCACCCATTAGTATCAGAACTTCACGTTTTTTTGTTGTTTTCATTATTGTTTCTAATTGCTCGTAGAAGTCTTCTATTTCTTGTTCTTCCTTGTCAGCTGTTGGTGCATATACTTGAATAACATTCATTTTCCCTATATTGGTGTTAATTTGTAGCATTATAATGCGATTCGAAAGCGGGGTGAAACCAAGTACGGATTTATCTATTTCCTTGCTTACCATTATGGCCACACCATATCGGTTTGTTCTATCAGAATATCCACTATAATATATAGCTCCGTTTCTAGTCCGTTGTTTTCCAGACCCTGGCCATTGTACATCGCTTATTCCTAGAATTTCGATATTTAATCTTTCCATTTCTATCGCAGTATTCTCTACTTTACCTGATTGTAGTAAGCTTTGCACGTTCCATGTTGCAATTCTCATATTTCCTCTTGTGGCAATTTTTAAAAGTGTTCTATTATTTACATCACAGGGATTTCGCTGGCTTACGACCTGGGAAGCCCTGTGGCTAACTAGTGATTTACTTCCCCTGCCGGATTTTGGTTTCCGCGGCTCATGATCAGTAAGGTTACTCATTTGGTTATTGCTAGCCATGATGATTGTACTAGGGATGCTCTTGTGAGCCTTTACTACAGTGGTTTCCCGTGGCCTTCTGTAGCCTTATGTCGTTGACCATCTTCCTGGTTCATCCGCCTTTGAGACCGATTTCTCAATCTCAGGACAAAAGAGTGCCCTTCCACCAACCAGCTCGTCCGCCCGAAGCCGTTGACCAGAAGGTGGGGGATTGCTTATACCGGCAATCGCTCGGTGGTTTTTCGCCATATCTGGCTACCCTCACTTAGTTTAGCCTGCAGACCAATGCAGTTGCCCGGGGTGTGGCACGTGGAGCCATAAGTGAGAGTTAGGTGTCTTATGAGGACCAGTTATCAAGAACCATCTCCCGTCTATGACGCTCGATGTGGTCGTTCCGATAAAAGGTACTACCTCTATAACACAACCCTACACCCCTACATAACTTCTACATTAAGTCAAATAGTCATACAATACCAATCATGGTCCAGGTTTCTATACCATATAGCAGTATGGAGTAAATGTAACATTTTACAAAGCGATATCGAAGCGTTAAGTTAAGGCTGTTGTTGCTTAGCAGGGTTCTCATATTGGTAATTGCTGTTCTGGCTTGCTCAATTCTGCTACGTATCTCTATGTCTGGATCTAGATCTTTAGTTATCCAACTACCGAGATATTGGATGTTTTTATTGTTTACTCTTATATTTAATTGCATATTTCGTGTTGTACTAACCACCATTACCTTCGTCTTGTTTATATTAATCTTCAAGCCCAGTCGTTCTCCTTCAGTGTTTATTCTATCTATTAGTCGTTGTAACGCTTCTTGGCTATCTGCTATTATGACTGTGTCATCAGCATAGAGAAGATTACTAATAATCTGTCCGTTGATTTTGATTCCATCTTCAGTGTCACTTAAGGCTCTATCGAAAATCGTTTCAGAGTAAAGATTAAAAAGGAGGGGTGATAGAACACAACCCTGACGTACACTTTTTCCAATTGAGAAATATGATGTATATTCCAGTCCTACTCTTACAGATGCCACTTGATTCATATAAAGGTTTTTTATGATATTAAGGTCATTCTCATCTATCGAACGTTCTTGGAGCAATCTTACTCTAACTCTGAATGATTGACACAATCGAACGCTTTCTGGTAGTGTTGTAACGAATATTCGCATTCGCATTTGCATTCGCGAATATTCGCATATTTTTGCATATTCGCATTTGCATTCGCATTCGCAAAATTTGTGCGAATGTTTTGCGAATATTACACAGCTTGCATTTAGCTCGTTCAGTATCGAAAAGGGGTGAAAAATAAGTCCATATTTCACTATAATTTGATTTACTCATAGTAATAAATCGCTAATCACACTTTATTTAAAAATTCACTTGTATTTGTGCACGAGCAGAGCAGGGCAAGTGGAGTGACTTGTGTCCCGTGAAATTTTTATTGGAACTATAACCAGAGAACTTAGTTCTCTGCTATAACTTTCTTTCTATAACAAGTCAAATTTGATTATAACAAGAGAAAATAAGATCGAAAAACGTGCTTTCTACGTTTTTGGCCCGGACGTGAATATAAATAAATACCTTTTTAAACGACCCCTCAATAAACTTAACCGCCTACAATAAACTTCTTTACAATAAATACAACTGTTTCACATCTTTACTTTAGCAAATATGATAGAATGATACTGGACAATTTAAAGCAGTTAAAAATGACAGACTTTTTCCAATTGCCTACACACCTCGCGCAAATGAGACTGCCGGCAGTGCCGAAGACAATTAAAATTGCCAAATTAAAAAAAAACTGAATATTCGCATTCGCATTCGCGAATGTCGGTGGCATATATTCGCATTCGCATTCGCATTCGCGAATGTTTAAAAAATGACATTTGTTACATCACTACTTTCTGGTAATCTATAAAGCATAGGAAGACATCTTTTTGCATTTCTGAAGTAGGACAGTTAAGCTATAAAGTGCTTCTCTTGTGCCAAATCCTTGTCTGAAACCGAACTGTGTGGGGCTAATGTCTATTTCACATCTGTTGTATAATTTTGTGTGAATGATCTTTAAGAAGAGTTTTAGGATCTGGCTCAATAAGCTGAACATTCGGAATTGGTCGCAACAATTAGCGTTTGGCTTTTTTGGGATTGGTATAAAGGTGGATTGAAGCCAGTCCTGTGGTATTTGGCTGGACCCATAAATGTCATTAAAAAATCTACCAAGGCGCCTATATTGTCTTCACTCAATATTGTTAGAACCTCTATGCATATTACGTCTGGGCCTGGTGCTTTTCCCCATTTGCTCGGTTTAATTGCCCTTACAACTTCTGACTTCGATATTTTCGGGGAGGGTTAACTTTTATATTCACTTTCAGAGTTTCTTCTAGTGTTGTCTGAGTATAGTTACTTTGTGTAGTTTCTCAAATGTTGAAGTAGATCCTTGGGATCAGTAATTAATTTATTGTCCTTCACAATACTGTTAAAACTGCAAGGTTTTGTATGACCTGTCACTTAACGAGTTTATGTATGTTAAAGTTGTCATGTTTTTCTTCCAATTCCCCCATTTCTGCACACTTGTCTAGCAGCCACTGTTCTTTAGCTTTGTGACACTCTTTTCGTATTTGTCGGTCAATCTGCTGATGTTTGGTTCGGTCTTTGTTTTCAAATGATCTGCGGTCGTCTATCATTGATCATATTTCATCAGTCATCCAATTCTTTTTTTTTTTGTACTTTTAAGAAGCGATCAGAGACTTGGTGGTGGTTACGATAGCTTTTTTAATACGATTCCATTTGTTTTCTAACATTTTGATGTTTAGTGATAGTGAAAAGTTCCTGTTAGTAAATATGTGTTGATCTAGCCTTCTCAGTTGTGGATGTGATCACTCTTATCATGTCTCAGTGAATATAAATCATGGGATTTGGGAAGCAAATATGTAGACAGAAATAGAATAGAACTGGCTAGATATAGAATAGAAATAACATCTAGAACAATTAATATATCAACATTTTAGAAGCCAAGAAGTTAAAAAAAAAGAGGAGGATCACCAGTTATACAAAGTTTTCCAAAATTAAATAATTATGACTTTTGGGAAATACAGTAGATCAACTACACAGATATTTCTTGTTTCCGTGCCATATCTTTCACACACACATACACACAACTACACAAATGGGCAATATATATCACAGACGTAAAAAAAAAATTCTTATTTTTTATGATTCGCCCTATGTATTTAATAAAATTGGTACCACCGTTTATTTTAAGCCTAGAAACAATCACATGATACAAATAAAATATATTTTTTTAGTTAAATATTAACAACTAATGTTTTTTTTTTAATTTTAGATGTAAAAGTAGGGGATAAACTATCAGGAGTATTTTTGACTCAAAATTTTGACTCAGAATACGTTGTTGTGAGTCTAAAACCAGAGATTTCCGAAAGGATTAACAAACAGCAGGGTATGTACAATTGTTCACTGATAAAAGTATTTATATATCATTGTACTAAGATGAAAAAAAGACACGACATAAATATATTACCGCTAGACAGATGGGAACATATTTTTGCTTATTTTTAGACGCTAAAGTTACCTTGTTTTTTATTATTATTCAGCAAGAACATGTTATAATGACTTTTCAAAAAACGACCTTAGGCTGTTTTATCGGTGCACCAAAACCTAGGGACAGTGTTTTCTCGGTTATTTACCGACAAAATGTCCCGAAATTTGGACACGTTATTCGAAATTATGTTGCCTTTAAAACGATGATTTGACTTTTTTTTTATTTTTTTGAAACTTCTGTTGAAAAGTTGGATTACGCTTTTTACGCCCATCACTTGAAAGAGTTTTGTTTTCTGTAATCGTTGATTTTTTTTCACCTTTCTGTGTCCAGTAATAATCGAGAAAAGCGTGTTCCAACTTTGAAGAAAATTGCTAAAAAATACTAAAACCTAATAGTGAAACGTGTTACTCATCATTGCCGCTTAATTGCACCGTTATCGCTTTCGTGACGACAAATCTCATGAACGTACGGTCAGTTAGTTCGTGTTAAAACTAATTTAAATGGAGAATAATGCATTTGTTGGCATTAAACTACCAGTTGGCCGGCGCCGCTCAGTAAAGATAGTCAGGCGTAAGC
The DNA here is from genome assembly GCA_918026665.1 of Diabrotica balteata. Lineage (NCBI taxonomy): Eukaryota > Metazoa > Arthropoda > Insecta > Coleoptera > Chrysomelidae > Diabrotica > Diabrotica balteata. The sequence goes on along the minus strand of OU898276.1, from coordinate 28,259,229 downwards.
AGTGTAGAAAAGTAAGTGATACGCCCATTTCAAATCGCAGTGTGCTTGAACTGCTAAAACAGCCTTAAGTCGTTGCATTACCTTATTCAACTAGTCCAATATACTTTCTTAATTAATTGATTGATTAAAATTTAGATAGATAGAGAGAGAGAGAGAGAGAGAGAGAGAGAGAGAGAGAGAGAGAGAGAGAGAGAGAGAGAGATGCGTAATTTTTTTTATTACATTCTTCTTGTTCTTTGGTATGCTCTTGTTTTTGTGTTCCTTTCTTTTATTAGATCCTATAGTTCTTTGGTCACAACTAAACTCTGTTATTGGTTTTTTCCTTGGGTATGTTATTCTCCATCGCTAGTTGCCTTCTTCATATAATTTCAACTACTTTTCAGTATATCTCCTCTTTGAATTCGCAATTTGTTGTTATATTCATCTCGTTTAGTTCTCTTCTGTAAGTTGTCCAGCTTGCGTCTTTATATTTTCACTTTCGTGCCGGTTCGGTTCTTGGAAAGTCAATTTTTAATGTCATTTTTCTAGTGACTTGTTTGTGGTGTGAGTTTGTGGCCCGTTTGTGATTTCAAAGGTGTTATTATATAAGTGATAGTGATCACTTCTTTCATTACCACTTTTTTGATACTGAAGAGATCTACCGTTGAATAATTAATTCTTTGATCAGAGCTGATCCTTGTTGGATTGTTTGGTGCAAGGATCATATTGTCCCTATATATTCGCAGTATCGTATGAGTATTTCGCCGCCGGCGTCCTTATCCGTGTATCCTCAGACTATATGATTCGTTAAAATCTTCTGTAATGCCCAGAGTTTCTGTAGAGTATATCATTTCTTCGATTTCTTTAAGTTCAAGTCTGTTTGCTTTTTTGCACATTTCCGAATTTTACATATACCTTTGTAAGTGTCTAAACTGGAAACCATACGCTAAAACGAAGACGAAAAATTGAAATAAACTTTATACTAAATTCTTTGCTTTTATCACCATTTCCAACAGCCATTACTAAATAAATATTGTTTTAGATGGACTAATAACGTGTACCAATCTCTTGTGGTGTAGATCCGAAATACTTTTAATATGCAAAACTTTTGCCATAGCTTTGCTTAAACAAACTGGCGGAAACGGACAATTAGTGTACCTTCCAACGTTTCTCCATGAAAATGACTTTAAAGGCAGCTGCACGGAATATTACCAGGAGGGATCATTAAGGGTTACCTTATGCGGGTAAGTAGTATGTTTCTCCCTATGTGTTGTTCTAAAAAGGACAATGAGTGATATTTCGTCTATGAGTTCACTATAGTTAGAACCATTGTCAGATTTAGTTTAAGTAAAATATATAGTTTTCTGAATATAATTAATTGATGTAGTCCTGAAATATTTTAAAGTATCATGTAGCCTAGAAAAAACGTTTTCGTTGATTTTTATTTCGGAGGTTCTTGAAATAAAGTCGACCGCCAAAAGAAACAACACTGAATTAAGGTTGATCTTCACCCACAATTAATTTGTTTCTGATCCTAGAGATGGCTCTACTGCGGCATGCTACTCTGGTAAATTTTTTAACTTAATTGTAGATTTCTACATGATGACTTTGTAATATTTTCAAACCCTAATATAAATTTTAGCGTATAAATTTTTAAAATATTGTTTCTAAATACTAAAATAATTAACTTAAAACGTCTAAATAGGTTTTTAAAAACTAAATACCGAATACAGAATAGCTACTATTCTGTTTCAGCATGCCAGATAAAATTTATTCAAACCGATAACATTCTTATTAAATCTTGTTGTAATTTGCCAGTGTTATACAAAATAATTGATATGGCAACCCTGCTAGTATGACGATTCGCTTGAAGCGTTTCGAGGCCGAAAGTAATGCAATCTATCGATGATAAATACTATCAACGTTTGAGATGGAGCCACCTCTCTAATATACAATTTGATGCCGGCAATTCAAGATATAATTATTGTTTAACGAGATTTTTCATATGTTTAGGAAAAAATATTCAACGTTTTATTGCAAATATTTTTCACTTTTACAGTTTTATATATGTTGTTATTAAATTTTTTTCCGGTTTCTTACCGGTAGCTTTATTATAAGCCGAAACATAATATTTTTTTCCATTGTGACATAACTGTAAATTCAAAAATTTTCAAAAAATTCATCAGTATTTCTTAGGGTTATATCTTTATGTTGTAAGAAAATAAACAAAATTGTATGTCTGGTTTTCCCGCTTTATACTTGGAAAAAAGTAGTTTTTTTGAGTTTTTTTGAAAACGAAAACATGAAGTTTGTTCAAAATTTGTCAAAATACTTCTAGTTGTCACATATACCTTCTCAATTTTTTTCAAATTTTTTGAATTTGTAGTTTGTCTTTTAGGGGGTGCAGATCAACCTTAAAACAAACTTAAGTATTTTTAAAAGTATATTGATAAAAAAATATTCAAATAAAAGGTTTTATAAATATCGACAATATCTTGATCAGCGCCAATAACTTGGAAAGGTTGTCCATACTCTATTCTCAACTATGCTTACTTCTAAAAACTCACGGTTTACAACTCTATAAAATATACTTAATTTAAAATATAAGCACTTCAGGTGCCTTTTCAAATGAATGTAGTCTAGTCTCCACTTCAAAAGTTAATCTTATCTTAGTTAATAACTCCTCTAAGGTCCTAGGTATTAATCGATTGCCTTATCGAGACAATTTCTCTTTTAAGCCGCCTGTTTGTGAAAATGCGGCCCCCTTAACAAAAAGAAAATGTGTATATGTTTCTCGCATGTATGACTCCTTAGGAAAACTCTTATCTTTTATAGTACACTCCATGGACGTATAAACACAGATGGACTCAGTTATTTACATAAAATTGTGAAGTCAAAATTATTTGAATAGGTCACATTCTGAGCACCTTCAACTGTTGTCACGTTTTGTTTTAAAATTTCTTATTCGCGAGTCGCTGAAAATATTACTCCGTATTTTATACTCTACAGGTGCTATCAAACCAAAATAATAATTTATTGGTTATATTAATATATTTAATTGTAGTCAAAATATCATGTGTGCACGTAGTGTGCATTATCATTTAATAATAGCGTATAATAGATATCAGTCAATTATTTTATATGTAGAAGCACTGAAAACTATTTATAAATGGCAACGGTTGTTTACATTTCTCTGTCTTATGGATCTACGTCAAACTTCAAATGCTGTTCCATATTTGTTTACTTTTAACAGTAAATGAGGAAAAAGTTTTTTTCGATATTTTGGCTGTATTTTGAGTGATATTTGTGAAAAGTGAAATAAAATAAACGAACTATTTACATCCCGATCTCTCATTTCATTTGTAAGTACATACAATTTACATTATTTAAGATGAGGAAATGAGGAAGCGTGTTTGTTTACATTTTAATAGGCGTACCATTGGGTTTATTCATGTTCATTAATGTATTGAATAAGATATGAGTTCGTGAAATTAGTAGACATTTACAAATTGTAAGTAGACATCATCTGATTAAAAAAGATCTGTTTAGTACCTTTCTAATTTAATATTTCTCATGGATACAAATAAATTAGTGAAATGAATAAAACTCATTTATTTTTCTATGTAGGTTTCCAAATAATATTGACTATCGAACTATTTGGGTAGCAAATTAAGGAGAAAACATAAAGATTTTTTATTGTAGCATGATTTTGATACTATTAAAAAATTAACTTGAATTCAACTATATTTAATTGTATTAATTTTAAAGCAAATAAAATTGTATTTTAATTTTTCTATAAAGACGTGATTTGTTGATAGTTAAACTCTCGTTTTTTTTTAATTCTTTGAACGTGTTTTTATACAATATTACTACTTCCAATTTTTAAAATCTGAATAATTACCCGCGAGTAAAAATTCAAGCACGCTTATGCTCATTGCGGAAGCATCACATTCTATCGAAGCTTCAAAACATTGTGTATTAAAGGTATCTTATTGCTGTGTCCATCTATGTTTATACGTCCATGGTACACTCTAAACGTTCCTTACAACATCTCTGATCATAGCCCTTAGACTGGGACAGTGAAATACTGGATGACCTATTGATCTCGGATTGGAGATCATTATTGGATACAACCCAATCAATATATAAAATTAGTTTTCGATGCCTGACACTTCCACTGCTTGTATCGGATATGCTACTACGACAAAGTAGGAGAAAGTGGAACATCGCTACTGATCCTTTAAAGATAGGTGATGTACTAATCAAAGATAAAGAGACTCCCCCTCTCCTCTGGCCTCTGGCAAAAGTCATCGAATGGCTCCCAGGCAAAGATTCTCTTGCTAGGACAGGTGTATCCACACGTAATGGTGAATACCTTAGGTCAATAAGGATAGTAATTAGGTTACCCTTTAATCAATAGTGCCGCTTTCAGCCAAATACATAGCTTCTTTAGACTTTAGTTTCTCTAGATTTTAAATAATTCTTAGTTAAAGCTCAAGGTAGCTTTAAAAATAATAAAAATTTATATTTTTGGGCTTTATAAATGATCGTTTGATACTTTTAAATTTCAGGCAATTTGAAAACTACTTAATAGGATTGAGTAGGCGACAATTTCTCTATCTAAATAAACACAGCACACCTGAAAAGAAGTATAGTATAAAAAATAATCATATTAAAGAACCAAGCAAAGAACAAAATACCATAGACGGTGATACTGTACATGATGTGACTGAAAGTGAAGTAGAATTCGTAGAAGAGGAAGTATCTGGGGAAGAGGAGATCATGCATAGTGAGAGTGAGAGTGATGGTAACTTAGAAGAATCTGATGATGATCAGGAAGAAGAAGAATCTGATGATGATCAGGAGGAAGTGGAATCTGATGATGATCAGGAGGAAGAAGAACGTGATGACGACGAAATTAAACAAGAAATAGATTCAATAGAAGATGAGCTAGAACTGGAAGATGACTCGGAAGATGAAGAATCTTCGAGCGATGAAGAAACCGAATCAAAAGGTGAATCTATTAATACAGCAGATCATTCGGATGAACCAGAAGATGGATCTGACGAAGATGTAGAAATGAACGAAGAAGATACTAGTGAAACAACAAATAACGCACGGCCATCAAATGTAAAAGTACAAAATAAAATGACGATAAAGAAATTCTCTTCGATTGATTCTATCACAGGTCCTTTACCTGTTGTCTCTGGTATGAATTCATTCTTTAACGTAGATGTTAGTGAGGAACAGGATGTGTCTTCCGATGATGAAGTTGAGGTAAATATATGTTTATTTAGTAACAAATTAATTAGAATTACATGCTGATTTTGCTTTTGTGACCTGTGGTCAGATTGAATATCAGCGCCTGGGTAGGTTTTAACACTGTTGAAACTATTTCGATATGTTTTGTCAACAATTATATAGTCTATTTGGTTTTTTATAACAATGTCTTCTTCGTTGTCTCTAGCTGATTTCCACGTATACAGTCGTCTAGGTGGTTGTTTGTAAAATGTGTTTAGCACGATTAAATCATGTTCAGCTGCAAAGATACTCATTGTTTCTCCTCCCTCATTTTTCTCTATTAATCCATAAGGACCATCTTTTCCGTTACTTATTTTAGCATTGAAATCTCCCATGACTATATGGAGTTCATGTCTCGGTATATCTCTTATAAGGTTGCTTATTTGTTTGTAAAATCTGATATTTCCTCATCACTGTGTGGTGCATAGACTTGTATAATGTTAGTGTTCATTGATGACGTATTTATTTGTAACAAGAGGATTCTATCGTTTACTGGTATGAAGTTGTTGACATGTTTGGCTATACTTTTATGTTTGATAATTCCGACTTCATTTTCATATTAACCATTTTCTGATCCTGTATTCTTCTGTCACAATAACTTAAGTCAGGCCACCTCATTTAGCTTGTGCCCATTATTGCTATTTTCATTTCTTTGAGTGCGCATTGGATTGTTCCTGATTGAGCCATAGTCCTAAATGGATAATCTCTTCAGATATTCGTGTGGATTTTTCTTATAGGTGTGTTATTGGGTATTCCACAGGGATTTTGCATATTAACGACATGGGAGGCCCTGATGACAAACTGAAAACTTGTAGATGTACGTTCTATTCAACACTTTAAAAAGCAAGTGTTCCTTCCTGGGTTTTTCAACAGGTTCAAACTTCAGAACTCAAGCGACTCTAAAAACCTCCTGTTCAAAAACAAAAAAACTTCATCTCCTGTTCATTGTAATGCAAACATACATTGAATACCTCCTCGGAGAAGCAAAATCACCTTGAAGCAACCCCCTTAGCTTTCCGAACCTTCATTGCCTAATCCCCCATCCAAACCCCGAGCATGGTGCGATTGGGTTTTTGTGGTTTCCAAAACTCATTGCGCAATGATACCTATCATCTTAGTGGAACTTTTCGGCTTTTTTTGCATTCACAAGTTTTAAGGAGTAATAAAAAAAATTCCTAACCAAGGACAATAACGTAAAGTTCAAGACCTAAATACTTTACCAAATCCTCAATAGAACAACACACCACCACTTATAATATTTCATGTAATAAGTTCATATTTGGCTAATTCAATCCTGGCAGTTGTCAGATTTGTCTCAAATTGCGCGCACTAATTCTCGATATATGTACCTAATATACAAGATTACGTCACGACTGACAAAGATTTTGTTCACTGTTCAGTCTAATGTTCACGGTAATTTAACAATTATGAGACCATTTTTGAAACTTTCTTTGATAACTGCAACTAGTTGTTCGATATATGGTTTTAGGAAACAACCGTAAAAAAGAAGAAACTATCGCCAGCGGAAAGAGCTCAACTGGCTAAGGAGGAAGAAGAACGGTTAAGAAAAATCGAAAAAGAGTTGGCAGATCCCACCAAAGCTCCCGAAAGTGCAGAACATTTCGATAGGCTTCTCCTTGCCAGCCCAAATTCATCCAAATTATGGGTGCAATATATGTCATTCCATGTAGCTGTAAGTATATATCATGAACATTACAGAACTGTTATTATTATTATTTTTTCAATTCTATTGTTAGGAATGCACAAGATGTAACTGATAATATTTGAGATGACACAAGCAATCATTATTATTGTCATTTCATTCATAGTCTTTATGTACAACTAATCAGTATGAAAGTTTAAAGCGTAAATATTTTTTATGTTCATTTTTGGTTTATAGTAAAAACAAACAGCATTTTTTTACATTACATTGGCTGACTGTACAACTTAGATTAATTATTAGCAAGTATTCGAAAATGTTTCAACATATCTTTTATTTGGCCTTGGTATACTCCGGTCTCTTACATCAAGCCAACATGGAACTTTGTCATTTTATCTGATGAAGCTGCCTTATTGTACTGAAAGTTCGCCTGTACGATCCTGATTGGGGATCATTGAGATCTATTTTGGACAGCGACAGAGTCACAGCGACACCTGGTGTCGCAAATCAGCAAAATTTACTGCGCTTTCATGTTAGATCGAGGTTACCGGATAACTGTCAAGGACGTAGCCCCAAAAAAGAATAAGAAGAAAAAGTAAGATTGAGGTTATGTCGGTATGTTATTAAAAGGTAACCGTTGTATGTAGTGTAAATACAAATAAATATATTATTAAATTACAGCATTACTGTTAATATGGGTGCAATAATAAAAACTGGATTTGAGAAAGTAACTCACCAAATAACTTTTCAACCAAGCACTGAGTCAAAGGGAAAAGCGTCAGTAGTGGCAAATGTTAATAATGAAAGAATTATGTGAAGAATTAAGAAAAATAAATTACCATAAATAATGCTAATGCATAAATTAGCAGGTTAAGCCCATGTTATCATCATATTGGTTTGAACAATTAATTCTTTCCCTGTAAACTTTTGGACAGCGAATATATCTTAATGCGTCTTCAGAAGAACTTGAACTTGATGCATTTTTGTAAACTTCAAAAAAATAAAATTTAAACATTAAACTTGATTTTTGGGTTAAAGTGACCTCTAAGTGAGTGTTATAAAACTAAAATTTACTCTTAGAAGTGAACTTTTATTTATTTCAAACTGACTTTAAAATCGGGCGCAAGAATAATGCATAATTTAGGTTATGTTACTTATTCTTTTTTATGATATAAATCCACTTTTCTCTTTGTAGTAATTTGTGCTTCGAAGTTGGAAACGAATAAAACTTAAATTGACAATTTTTTGTTGTATTTTTACAATTTATAACACAGCATTTCCTAAATCCCATTTTCTTCAGTGACAGAAGATGTAAATAAACAAACGAATATGAAATATGACAATTGACAATATGAATTTATAAAGTCTATGAAATGTGCAGTAAAAAATGCAAGATTTCTCCGCTACTCGCGCACGATCGTTTCTCGTATCACATCCAAGTACTTACATGTCGCCAATAGGACGTTTATTAGCAATTGGAACGCGCCATGGTAAGGAGGAGAACTTCACCACCCAGTTTATCCTGTGCGGAATACTGGATAGATCAGACTCACAGTATCAGGCCAGAATGGATAAACAAATGACGTAGAAAAGAAAAGGAAGGTTCTTGTCTATTATAATCAGAAAAAGGGGTATGGCAGATCCAATGAAAGGGGATGGAGCAAATAAGATCATAACAGAAATTAAGATTGCCTCATGTCGAAAAGGTAATAGAATGGTTCTTCGGTATTCATGAGCAGATAACCGTGATACCTTTTTAAAGTATTCAAACTGTAGATTGACTTCTCCTGAGACGACGTGGGATATCTTTTTTTGAATATCCTTCCTCGTACAAAATTGCAATCTGTGCTGCTTGGGCTTCATTGCAGTGCCGAATTGGTGGCATACTTGTTTTAAACTTAGTTGGAAAATATAGTTGGCTGGATAAGATATAAGAAGATAATAGGATTTTCTGTAGTGCGCATGTAAAGACTACGTTTAAAAGCTCTTATAAATCGTATTTTGTCGTGCTGTTTTAAAATGGTCATTGGTTTCAATTATCAATAGTGTCAAAAACTATAGACTACTCTTAACAATTTGGTAGTCTTCAATGTTACTGTAGATCTCTCAAACAGATCGGTTTATTTTATCTGCTTCCTATACTCTGACAGAATTTAATTGTTTTTTTATTGACACCTGCCAAAAGTATGACATCGGCAATGACATGTTATGTATAATTTAAACATAACATGTCATTGCCATAATTTATTTGACATAATTTAAAAGCCTTTGTGTGACTCAATATAATTTTAATAATTAAAAAAGATTTTCATTCACTGGGAAAATAATTTACTTAATTCAGTAGTCGCCATTTTAAAATGGCATGTAATATCCCATATTGAACGATACACGTGTGTTCAAATGATATGTCATTTGCCATATATTGGTATTTAAGAAAAATGTCGATGATTTCGTATTTTTACAGATGTTCAATGAAAAAGGGAATTATTTGTGTATTATGTAGAAAATTGGAAAAATAAATTGATCTGTTGGAGTCTTTTTCATAGAAGTTGAATATTACCGCACTATTTGGGATATTTCATATTTTTTACACTGTCGTATTGAATATGCAACGGTCGCCATTTTGAATCTTGGTGATAAAAATCCAGGAACACGGTGATATACGAGCTTTGAACTGAGATATTAGGTACTTACCGTATGATCCATTTTAAACTTATTAATTAAAAATTAAAAATCTATTTTTACAGAAGCTTTCCTCAGAAGCGAAGCTTCATATGATTACGCCTCTTTTATGATTTTAGGCTACTGAATTTGAGAAGGCAAGGGCAGTTGCAAAGCGAGCATTAGAAAACATTAACTATACTTATGTTGAGGAACGTTTGAACATCTGGATAACATTATTGAATTTTGAAAATACATATGGAACTAAAGTAAGTTTGTTTTTATTTATTATTTATAAATTCCATCAACTATTCTTATTTGTTTGTATATTTTTTACTATAACATGCGCTGAACGTCACCAACGACAAAACTAAATCATATAGTTTTATATTCGATACTGTCCAATCCTGAATATGGATAGTTGTAGATACTTGATGCTTTGTAATAAATATTAAAAGGTAGTGGAGACCTCTACTGTTATAAATGCGTAAATTTGAATATCTTATTGATGAATACAATTTCTTATAGGAATCATTTGACAAAGTATTTGAAGAAGCCGTTAAATGTAACGATGATTTAAAAATTTACTTAGAAACCATCCGAATATTAGCAGAGTCAGGTAAAATAGCTGATATGGAAGAAAAAATTAAGAAAGTTAGGAATAAACACAAGCAGAACTCTCATATGTGGACCGAGGTTGCCAAAACGTACTATCAATTAAATAAATTCAAAGACGCTAGGAATTTAAAGGATGCTGCCTTAAAATCTATAACGATCAAGAAAATACGTAAGTAGTAAATTTTTGATTTTCCTGCAATTGTTACCTTCATCATATGCATCGTTTGTTATAATGAGTTAAAGTTATGAATTTATTATTATTTTTCTATATCTTAGTTATATCTTTTCCAGAATTGGATATAATCGTTCAGTTTGCTCTAATGGAATTTAATTATGGAGAGCCAGATTATGGTTCAGCTATATTTGAAACAATGTTAAGTTCGGATCCAAAGAAAGTAACGATTTGGACGATGTACGTTGACCAATTAGTTAAAAAAGGAAAGATCGATGAAGCTAGGTAATTATTGTACATTTTCTTATAAAATCATTGAATGTTATCAAATTTTGATGTTAAAATTTTCGCAGAGTTGCCATATTAGTGCTACAAAATATAAGATTATTATTATAAATTGATTAATTCAGGTGTTAATGTTATTTTTTAAAAACTTTCGTAAGAAAATTGGTACCAGTTTCCATTGGAACTATATCGTTTTATTGATAACTCTTTTAATCTTGTACAATAGTTTCTTAGGAGGTGGTTACGACATTCAATTTTTTCAACAACATTATTACCATGTCTATTTTCTAAAAATTTTTGATAAACATTACTATCTCCATCGGCTATTAAAATTTTGTATGTAATTCCATGCATGTATTTACTACATTTAAATCCATCTAGAATTATTTGACTTTCCATTGCAGTCGAAGCTTTTGTTCAATTTTTATAACATACGGGTTCTTTATCTTTTCCGTATAATTTACAGTAGGAACAGTATTTGTTCCTAACTCCAAGATACAGAATCTTTTTTGTTTCTGTAACCAATAGTGGCTTCAGCTCCAAAATTTGCGTTATAATTTGTCTTATATGATCTCTTTGACCAAGAGCAGTCCGCAACAACAGTTATAAAAGGATAGCCATCTTTATTAATATCTCCATGCTCTTTTGCTAATTTGATTTCTTCTTGTCCAGCCTCAAGCATTGATGTCCAAGAACTTTCATAACCAATAATGGTTGCAGCTCCAGAATTGGCGTTATAATTTGTGTTATATGATCTCTTTGACCAAGAGCAGTCCGCAACAACAGTTATAAAAGGATAGCCATCTTTATTAATATCTCCATGCTCTTTTGCTAATTTGATTTCTTCTTGTTCAGCCTCAAGCATTGATGTCTAAGAACTTTCATGTATAAGTCAATTAGATCATTTTGAATTGACAAATAATATTTTTTTGATAGTAGTGGGATATTTAAACTGGACGGTAATTCAGTTAGTTGTGTGTATCCTCCACCAATACTAACTATTCCAGTTATTGCTGCAGAATTGACGTGGAGGGATGGTTGTTTATATTTTTCAGTTTCTACTTCATACTTCATGTTTCATGGGACACATTGGGCAAAAGAGAGTGAATTTAGAATAAAATTCTTTTCGCTTTTCACTAGTCACCGTAATATCTTCCGAAAAGCAATTGAACAATCTGTGGTGAGGGAATTGCAGTATTTGTCTAATAAAATATTGTACATCTACAATTCTTCTTCCTTGTAATATGAAATCTGAAGTAGTTTGTCTAAAAGACATATAAATTATTTATTTATGTTTAAAAGTTTACTGCACTTTAAATACATTTTATATTTGGTAAAGAAAACTTAAGTAGTAGCTGAATATTCCTTTATTATGTTCTTCTCTTGTCCATCTGTACCACAATATCTAATTACGCTTATAACTGAACTATATGAACACACTACTGGATCAGTTAAAGTACTTGACACACTTTCGAACGAGTTTCATCCAGAACGGGGTGTCAGACAAGGATGTATACTATCTCCACAATTATTCAACATATATGGAGAGTATATTATGCGAAGAGCACTTGAAGGATGGGAAAAGGGCATCTCAATAAATGGTCATAAACTAAACAACCTACGTTTCGCAGATGACACAGCCCTTCTTGCAAATAGTCAAGCAGAGCTGATGGAACTTATACGACTGATCGAAAACGAAAGTCAAATATTTGGTCTGTAATTAAACATATCAAAGACAAAGATCATGATAGTGGATAGACTACACAACAATCATCCACACATAACCACAATTGACCGGTTCGAGGTTGTGAGCTCATACTTATATCTGGGATCATTAATCACAAACACAGGGTCATTACAAGAAGAGATTAAACGTAGATGTGATATAGCAATTGTTGCCACAGCAAAAATGACCAAAATATGGAAGGAATGTCAAATTTCAAGAGCGATAAAGATGAGGTTGATCAACTGCTTAATATTCCGAATACTGACCTACGGATGTGAATCTTGGACTCTGAGACAATCGGAGAGAAGAAAGATAGACGCCACTGAAATGTTCTGTTGGAGACGAATGTTTCGAATTCCTTGGACCGACCGTAGAACAAATAATTCAATTTTAAGAGAGCTAAAAGTTAGCCAACGACTCTCAGAACAGCAGTAAATAAAATTAGAATCGCCCTAATGATAACCAATCTCCGATAGGAGAGGCACTCAAAGAAGAAGATGTTCTCCTTGGCAGGTTCTTCGGAATTACGGGATTGACTGTTATAGAAAAATCGTAATAATTTTATGTTAAAAAAGTTAAAAGTATGGCTTACTTAATAACTATCTCTGCTACTTTTTCAGCCGCCTCTCCAGAATACCGTGCTCGTCTATAATACTGCAAATTAAATAACTAAAAAAAATTAATGTATTACTTACTTAGTACCTACAGTTTCCTTATTGTGTATTTAACAGGTAAACCTTCTACTACAATGCTAGCAGTGATAACCACAAACATACAATCCACAAAAACCAAACAGATACTTTATTCCTTTAAGCGAAAATAAAATTTAATGAAAAAATTCTTGGTTTACTGATCGATTTTATAAATGATATTTTCACTATATATTTACAAATCAGTTAGAAAAATACAAAAGTAATTAATTTAATTTATGTAAAAAGTACTTACTTCAATTGAGCTAACCGTCTATTTCTTCGTTTTACACAATAAAGAAATGAATAAAGTCTTTAGGAATTAATTGAGCAATACCTATACAACACAGCTTTTCAGAGATATACCTGTGCTAAGCCGATTCTGGATAAATAAGATACCAACAGTTTTAAAGCTTTTATATGAGTGAGAATTTTACTACACATAATTTGCTGTGTAAAGAAAGATAAACTAGGGATAGGACAGTCGGTGTCGATTCGCTCCGTCTAAAATTTGCGCCTACGCTCTTAACTACGTTAATTATCATTGGTTCAACTTGGGTATCAGTGATATTGTCAATATCCCACATCTATTGTTCGACTTTCTGCTGAATATGCTGTATATATTTTTAATATTTTGTAGATACAATACTCGCGATTCCTTCATTAAAAAGATCTTTCATATCTGAAAATTTAAAACTAGTATTCTTCTCTGCAGTATAATTTTTTAAGTCTGCTCAAATTAACTCATAGTGGTATGCTGAAAGCCTTAATACTATTTGATTTTTTCTTTAGCTACTTTATCTACAATATACTTAGTGTATTTTGTTTATGTTTATTCGCAATAGTCAAACTCGACTTTTAGAAGAGTATTGTCAATATACATATTTTTTTATCGTAGCCAATCTTGAATATCCGCTTTCTTCGACGCGATCGGGTTGTCGGTATTTTTCCCACTTTCCTTGAGTGGTACGGTGCATTATCTAAAATAATTGCTGAATTTTTGCCTAGTTTCTCTAATACCGAAAATAATGACCCGCCAATTATCTCTTCATGATAGTCACCAGATTTTTTTTATTCGAAATCCCATATGGCATCAGGAACGAATCCGTCGTGAATACCAATGTGACAAGCGATCTACCTCTTTCCTTTACCCAAAAATAAAACGATTTTTAATTTACTCTTGAACTGGAGTTCATTTACTAGTATAGTAAATGCAAAACGATAGACTTATCGACCCAAACTTTAGATTTCGTATGTCCAGCATTAACCCACGTCTCATCTAGGTAATAATCTTACGACCATAATTTCTTTATGATTTAATTAAAAAAAAACTATTTCCTCCTCCACAAAAAAATGTTCTGCCTTTGTCATTTTTGATACTTAAAATTAAGTGTCTTAAGAAGTTTATAAAATGTTCTTTTAAAATTAGGCAGATCATTATCCTCATTAACTTCTCTTGAAACTTTGTCTACAGTATTGTTTCTAAACACAATACAGTCTACAATATTGTTTCTAAAATAAAATTCATGCACCTTTTTTCTTTTGGCATTACGATTAGCTCTAACTAAAAATCGATTATTTTTGCGAGTCCGACTAACTTTTGGGTCTAAACATGTGTGAGTATTTTTATATTCATACATGTCTCATACTCAGGTAAAGATGTTTCAGAATCTCGTGGACCTCGTAAATACGCATGCCCGAAAAAATAAATGGATCCTAAAAACATGCACCATTTTAATTTCATAAGAAATTGGGCGACAGGGTAGGATTTGCACGTGCTAATAATGTCGAGTATTTCCAATAAACATGACATATTATGTTTCTCTAATCTTAAACATTCCAGTTAGTCATCGTATTTTTATTTTAGCTATAAAAATTTACGACTTCCCGTCTTCACAGCCGATAAGAATTGCTGTGTAAAGGTGTAAACATGTAAAATATTTACATTGCACTAATTTGGCTTGTAAATAAACCTTTTATTGAAAAAAAAGAGAACAAATAAATAAATAACAAATAAATGTATGATAGAGAAATAATAGGATTTTGGATTTAAATTCAGCAAAATATGTTTATATACAAGACGAAAACAACAAATTCTTTGGGAAAAATATTCGCATGAGATTTTTTGCCGCCTGAAATTTTTTGCATAATCACTTTCATAAAAACTGCAGAATAATGTTCAAGATGTCGCCCATATAAAAAGTTGTCCTAATTTATTGAATAGTTTTGTATAAATTCATTTTTACATTGGGATAAGGGCCTCAAACAACTAAAAACAATGTTTTAAAATCAAATAAGCCCAAACTAAAGTATCAGGAACTGATAAAACAAGGTTTGGTGAATTCAAAAATAATTGTGTTTTAGAGCCTCAAAAATCATGATTTTTCGTTTTTGTTTTCAGTTTTAAATTGTTTAAGTTGAAAACGATCAACTTTAGGGAAAAATTACAATTAACCTTTTTTATTGAGCATGATCCAAAATCTGTGTAATTAAATTGTCTGCGTATTTAAATTAAATGTACACTACCTTCAATAATGAAGGTTATATCTCTCTTCTTCTTTCTTCAGCGCGCTGGACTGAAAACTGGAATTTCGTTCTTGCACTTGGATGGGGGGTGATAAACTATTTACTTTTATGGGGTTATATGACACTCTCTAGATAGTACTGATATTATATACTCAATTTGACTGTGCAACCGGAATAGTCTCTAAGTATTTAAGAATATTAATGCGGCATCTACATGGAGACGGAGTGTTAGGTTACGCACGATAAGACACACACATACACGTTAATTAAAACTAAATAAGAAATGAAATAATTAATAAAATGTTAAAAGAACTAAAAAATATACATGGAGGGACGGAATACCGAACTTGCCACCTTGATAAGTTTGTATTTATAGGTCATTGTTGTAGCCGTCATCGTCGTCGCTATCAGAGAGTTATGTTTCAGATGATTCGCTATCATCATCTAAATTTATGATGATCTCATGCGCTTCATCCAGAATGTATTCTCGGCTGAAGTACTCTTCTTCTACTTTATCAACATGCCTGCAAGTATTTGCCCATATTTCTGGCGTGATTTCATTTAGCTTAATTTTTGCTAGTTCTAAAACATCTGCTAATTTAAAAGTCGTGTTTCTTGCTGCAACTTTACTTACTTTCAGATTTGTATTTTTTCAGTTTTCTTAGAAATTCTGTTTATTTGGCTCTTATGTCAGTTTTTTCAATTAAAATTTTTCTATTGTCTTCCACTTTTCTCCACCTAAATCCTAATTTTTTCACAATTTTTCTGAAAGAAGATAGTTTACCAGTTACAATTCCTTCGTTTCTAACAGATTCGTAAACAGTTTTCATGGTAGGTCTTCTTTTGTAGATGGTAGCAAACGTGTAAATGGTATTTCTTATGACGTGTTTCTCAAATAGATTGACTGATGACTTGGGGCTGGGCTTGCAAATACTTGTTCTGGGTGATACAAATTGTGAAGTTGCTGGTTTGTTTTTACCTTCCTTAGTTATCCTTTTTACCGTACTGTCTGAGGTACCAGTTGCTTGAGCCACTCGCACTATTAGGGGTAAAGGAGTTGTGCAATATCCCAAATCCTTTTCCCGTTTCATAAATGAATAAAAAAATAATTTGCCTCCCTTGTCCATGGACCACTTTTCTATTGTTACTTTCCCTGTAAAACCGGTAGGTTTTAGATAATAGATAAAATGTTAAATATTGGTTAAGTTTAAGAAAAACATTAAAAAAAATGAATTGAAAAGAAAAGTACTTTAAAAGTTTGTAAAGCATTTAATTTCTAGCTAAGATCCTTTGGCTTTATACATTCTAGAAACTAAATGCTTTACACACTTTTAAAACACTTTTCATTTTAATTTATTAATTTATGACAAGCTTTTACAAAACATATCAATCTTTTGCAAAAAATATTAAAATAAACAATAAAGTTATCAGATTTTACACACTTTTAAAAGTGATTTTTTTTTTAATTCATTAATTTGTCATAAGTGTACAAAACATATAAATTATTTTAAAATAAACATAATTTAACTTACATTTTTAGGATCTCACTGTAAAATGTTAAAAACGACTTGAAACGCACTGAACATAAATAGTATCTCACTATAAAATATTAAAAACGATTGATCACAAAAATACAAAAATATTAAATCTATTTCACTAACGCAAAAAACTAGTTCGTCTCTGTCTCGCTAAGATAACGCACCGAAGAGAACTCAATGTTTTTAGCAATGCCTGATTTCGTTGTTTCATCCGTAGATCGACGTCACTAAATAATGACGTCAGGTCCACGACATTATGAATTATCTTTATTTATTAAGACAAATATTGCGCGTACGGTTTCGCTGTTTACAAGTTATTCAGCAAGAAACTAAAAACTATATTAATTTATTGATTCACTTTTTAATTTTTTCAGGCAAGTTTTGGATCGTTCAGTTACTCAACATTTGCCCGTGAAGAGTTTGAAAACTTTATTTTTGAAATACAAAGCGTTCGAGGAAACACACGGAAATCCAGAGACCGTACAGGAAGTGAAAGAAAAAGTGAAGGAGCTCATGTCGAAAATATCAACTAAATGATACCATAATTACAAAAACAGTTTTGTAAATATTTACCTTTAAGTTTATAGGTTATAGGTTTTTAAATGTGATGATAAAAATGTATTTATTGTTGTTTTAATAGTAACATTGAAATTGCAGAAGTTAAAAATAATTTTTGTATTATTTTTATTATTAAAAATTCAAAATAAAATGTGTTGTTTTTTCGAATCTTCATGGCACAAGGAAAATGATTAATATTTGCATAATACAACAACTGTATACTTCTGTGATTATTTCTAAAAGGTATGGACTAATGTCGAGTTGTTGTGAAGCTTGCCACAATTTAAGTCTTGGAATTGTATCATATGCCTTTTCTAGGTCGATGAAGGCTAGATGTACTTCGGTAGCAACCGCTATTTTTTTTTCTATTAATTGTTGGAGTATAAACAAGTTTTCAGTGCAAGATTAAAGACCAAAAATTTAAACGCAAATAAACTTATTTTAATCTTCAATTGCGGCTCATTCCCATTAAGATAGTAATTAGATCTTCTCTCTGTCGTTGGCCCGGTTGGTGTTTCTCTTCTTCTTCTTTCTTTTTAATGACTGCTTGGATGTAATTGTGAACACTATACTATCCCCCCGTACTTCCCGTCATCTCTTACAGTCACAGGGTTTTATACCTATTTCTTTATACATTCTGTTTCTCTCCACTGTACATCTATTACACTCCAGCATTGTGTGAGTAACAAAGTCGGAATATTCGCAGTATAGGCATTTATCTGTATCTGTCTTTCTGAACCTATGAAGATACGCCCTAAGATAATCCACCCAGTCTCTTAAGCTCGGTATGAGCATCTTGGTCATCTGGGCAACTTCTTACTTGCCGTTCCACTCTTTTTGCCATTTTTCCATTGATTTTTCCCTTTCTTCTTTTTTTTAAAGCTGTTGTCAAATGATCTCTTCTCTCATAGATATGTCTTTTTTCTACTGCTAACACATGCAGAGGAACACAACCCGTGATAGTACATAAAGCCGCCGCAGATACAGTCCTGTAGGCACATGCTACTCGCAACAGACTCGTTCTGTCTACTTTTTCATAAACCTAATATTAGTGTGTATTAATGATTGTGTATTTATACAATAATTATTGTGTTCTAGATATTTAAAGTGGTAATTTAATTATTCAATTAGCGTTTTGTATTGTGTGTGAAGGAAAAATTACATTTTCCTACTATTCTTTATATATTTTTTACTTTATATACCCTGGGAGGCGGGTCTTTACCCCCAAAACCCTCCCTGGGTGCGCCACAGGGCTGGGATCGGATCTCGCATATCGGTATTTCTTTATGTATTTTATTCTCAATTTTTCGAAGCAGTTCATTAATTTTTTCAGGAAGCATTCTTAAATTATTTCTATAACCTTCTACAGCTTCAATTCTCATCTCTCTAAGCAAATAAGCACTTGCTCCATAACTTTCCCGTGTACTAATCCAATCTCTCACACAAAATTTTTATTTTTTTTTATTTTTTTGGGTTTTATTATTAAATTTATAACAATTGGAATGGTAAGTTTTCTGATAATAATATATTTTAATTTAAGACAAAATGTATATTGTATTATTTATTTACAAAGTCAATTTAGCGAGGTATACTCCCTACGAACCTTAAAAATAATAACATTTACTAGATTATTCTTACAATTTAAACTATATTTTAATACATTTATCGAAAATTCAAAATGGTGACTTATTTGAGTAATTTAAAATGAATTTATATAGTAATAAACGTCACTACATTCTTAGATTCATTGTCCAAGGTCCCATTGAATTAAAACGGTAGGAGCAGATTCCATACTGTCTTTTCATCAACTCAACATTTGCGACAGATCAAGTTCATCTTCTTTCAGTACAATAAATTGTTACTGTCGTAAATGAGTACAATAATGGATGACTTTAATGACGATTGCCGATAAAATGACTTTACTGGACTCAAACTGCATTATAAAGGACAGTATGAAATAAATGTCTTGTACATATTTTGATATTCAATTTTGTGGAATTTTTCGCAATGTGGAATTTTTGTTTTCCCTAATTATTTAGAGTATAAAAATATAAATCTTTATTCTAAATTATCGGAATTAATCGAAATTCTATTCAAAAGACACATGAAAAGAAACAAAGTTAAATCGAATAATAGAGAGTTTTAATACATATGATAAAAATGAACGCAGGTGAGGTAGTACTAAAAAAACAAATTTAATTCATTGACTGAAGAAAGGCATTTGATAATGTAAAAGACAACAGTAAATAAATTTTATAGATATTTAGATCACTTTTTTAAACCATCTGACCTAACTTCAAGCCATACATAAATGTACAATTACTTAACAAAGTTTAAAATTCTAATTACACAAAAAACTAATTTTTTAACAAACTACCAATAGAATTTAAGTAACCAACAAACAGTCAAACCTACGAAACTAATTAATACATTAAACTCGTTCTTAATACTGCTACTACAAGTGTGTTTGACAGAATTAGTCCTGAGTCCCTTTCTGTTCAACATATTGTGGACTCCAAGTACCTCAACTTGGTCTAGTTTTAAATTCCTGGAAAGTAGAACGGAGTACAATTTTCTTTCAGGTAGTTGGTGGCAGAAGGTGAGGACCATGTGGTTACCTACAGCTTTTAATACTTGAATAGTACCGGCGAAGTGTTTGAATTGGGGTTCAAGCGAAGCTCCTAAAACATTTGGTTCGATAAAGATATAATATATTTCAACATTCTTGGCCTATAACTTTACCAATAAACAAATTTCTTTAATTTACTCGTTTTTATTATACATATTGAGGCGAATGAGGTGTGGTACGAATAACGAATAAAATAGACACTAGTTTGACAAAAGTCACCCAATTTTTTTTTAGAGATATATCTTACAAAAATATCCTTAAACTATACTGCAGACGTGAGGTCTCTCAGACGTATTCGGTTTTCAAATACCTAATATTTTTCCGGATCGCGCACCCTACCAGTTTGAAATCAAGTGTAGCTACTGCTAGTGAACGGTCGATTGGTTTTTATCTGGTTATAAAATATTTGTAACGTCTCCCAGAAGTCACGTCTGTAATGAGGTAACATTTTCGAATTTAAAATATGATATGATTTCTAAGTTTTCTTTAATTTATTAACAGCTAATATTCCTGCAAATAAAAATATGGATGGGTCTTCAAAGAAAGAAATATTTATCGACAGAAATTTTGAGGAGACTTTGCTAAAACGAACAGAAGAAGAAGATAACGATGATTTTAGCGATGTTGATTCTAATAGGGACTTTATGCTTAGTGAGCAGATACAGGTCGTGAAATCGAAGCAGACCATGAAGAAGAACCTGAACCGAACCTCAACATTAAGAACCATAAGCTGAAGAAGAACGTGAAAAGTTTTCTTACGGAAAAGTCGCTTTAAGAAATCTGTATATCCTAGAGCAATTCGCACTTTATAACATAATATTATAGTAAAAGTGTCCTGGACAAAAAAACGTTTCAAGAACTGATTCTTCCGGGCTCTAATAAGTTTGGAATGGTTTGTTTGATGGCGAAATTCTTACAATTATTTTAGAAAGGACAAAAACTTTTGTTGATTCCAATTTTTAAATCAAATCAAAAATTAGATCAATATTTGCTGCAGACGGGTCAGGTATAGACATATGTCGATGTGTCACAAATGCAGACAGACTTTGGCAGAAGTAGCCAAAGAAGCTAGTCTTGGGAGTTGCAACTCCCAATGTCGGAAGCATGACAGGTAAAGAAAGAGAGCTCGCTCGATTTCATGCAAAGTAGAAACTTTGTGTGCAGGAAACTCGTTGGAAAGGTAATAAGTCGAGAGATCTTGGAGATAATTGCAAGTTAATATATATATTAGCTCACGGCAGAAATGGAGTAGGTATTATTTTGAACAATGAATAGAAGGAACATCTTGTAAGGGTAATTATAAGACTTGATAGAAAAAAGAGTGTCCAACTGAATAGAGGCAACACTAATGTGAACATCATATGTGTCTCCGCCCCACAGGTAGAGTGTAAAGAACAGGAAAAGGAAGAATTTTTGAGGACCATTAAAAGTGTTTTATTGGAGGTGATTTGAATGGACATAATGGTACAGAAAGAGCGGGAATAGAAAGTGTTCATGGAGTTTTTGGGATGAAAATAAGAAATGGTGAAGGAAATAGCGTGATTCACTTTGCAGGGGTACGTGATTCGGCTGGCATTAATTCGTTCTTTATGAAGACTAAAGACCAGTATGTTACCTATAGTAGCGTGGGAAGGAAAAGTCCTATAGATTTTGTGCTGTGTAGAAGTCAGCTAAAAGAAGGTACGAACTTTAAAGTAATAAAGGGTGACCAACCGATGATAGTCGTTACAAAGCAAAAGTTCAGGTGGAAAAGAAAGCGAGGAGGACACCAAAAGTAAAGTGGTGGAAGTTGAACGATAAGAATTTGGCAACAATCTTTAGAGTAGAGTGCTGGAAGAGCTTGAGTGAAAAGATACAGTAAATGACTGGTTAGTTAGCCAACATTGTTGCGAGTGGGAGAGGGAGTGTTAGGAAAAACATCTGGTAAAGGGTCTACTAGTCACAAAGAAACTTGGTGATGGAGACAAAGGAATTAAATGTTTGAAATTTTTGTTAAACTCGGAAAATTGTAAAAATTGTATGCCACTGACTTGTTGTTTGAAGTTTATTCTTTAAGAAACTATAAATATACTGTTTATTTTTTTTTCGTACTTGGGTGTAATTTTTATAATATGTCAAATATTAAAAAAAAAAAAAAATTTTCGTATTTGAAAAAATTGAGATTATTACAAATTTAAATGGGACAAAATATATATAAAATAAAAAACAATTACATAAGGTAGTAAGAGTTGTTTTAATTGTACGTCTGAGAGGCCTCACGTCTGTGACGACCTGACAATTTTTCCATGTCTATCATTACGGGTTGTATGCCATGTGGCGATGTAGAACATAAACAGGCCATTTGAAAAAGGTATCATATTATTGTTGAGAGGTATATTATTGTTGATATAATGCGATGGTCAACAAGGCGTGTAGACACACGAGTTACCAGTTTTTTTCGTGGGTTTTCAGAAATCCGTAGATCATCCTTCATCATCATGAAGACCACAAATCCAGGGCGGAGAAGAAGGTCGTCACAATGGTCTGGAGGCAGCCCCATGGTTTTAGGGCTTGTATAAAATCGAACCTGGAAATCGACAGCTGGTTTTTCAGTATTTGTATTGAGCGGAAGTCATGTAGGCTGAGCCATCAATATGGCTGAGAAATTAAACGATGGCCCTGAGTACAGGCGCCTCTTAAATGAGGCAGGGGTGCGAAGAATCTCCCGCTTGGCCAAATTTGATATCGAAAAAAGCTGTAGAATAGGCACATGGAATGTGCAGAGTTTATATGAACCCGGAAAAACACACAATGCTATAAATGAGATGAGAAGGCTGCAAATATCAATTCTGAGTATTAGTGAAATCCGATGGCCCGGATCTGGCCAATGCCATGTGGATGATCATGAAGTATATTATGCAGGAGAAGACAGTAATGGTGTAGGATTCATAGTCACAAAGGAGGTTAGCAAATGTGTCAGGGCGATATACCAGGTATCTGAATGGGTCATAATGATTCAGTTGAACGCGAAACCCAGAAATATAAATTTAATACAAGTGTATGCACCGACAGCGAAAAGTGAACTAGAAGAACTTGAAAACTCAAGACTGACCAACTCAAGACTAGAGATCTTACCATTATGATGTGTGACCTTAACGCTAAGATAGGAAAAGGCAGACAAAGTAACAGTATTGGATGTTATGGACTGGGCGATAGAAATGAAAGAGGAGATTATTTCGCAGATTTTTGCAAAGAACATAACCTATGTATAATGAACACCTTTTTCAAACTACCTAAACGAAGATTATATACATGGAAATCTCCAGCAGACACTCCCCGAAATATCGTCAGAAACCAAATTGACTACATAACTATCAGTGAGCGTTACAGAAATGCAATAAAGTTTGTAAAAACTTTTCCTGGTGCCGATGATCATCAGATTTCCATCTGATCACAATCTGTTGTTAGCCGAAATAAAATTAAATCTTAAACGGATAAAACAACAACGATCCTATAACCAACTAGATATGAATTTTATTAGAAACAATAATAGTCAGATGATTGCAAACAATTTAGAGAGCAATTTTGAGAATTATGAACAACAAGAATCTATCGAGGGTTATTGGAACCAAATCAAAACGATTATAAGCAACTTAACTCCAAACTTAAAAGAGAGCAGTCAAAAAAAGCAAACAGTGGATGAACGATGAGATTTTGAATTTGATGGCAAAAAGACGCAATTTTAAAAACCAAAATGTCGAAATGTATAAAGTAATTAATAAAGAGATAAGGACTAAAATAAGAGCTGCAAAACAAACCTACTTCGAAAATAAATGTTTAGAAATTGAAGAGTTACGGGGAAAACATAATTCATTTAATATGTATAAAAAAATAAAAGTACTGACAGGTCAGAACAAAAAACGGAGACGGAAAACTGATTATCACTAACTTACATAAAATAGACACATGGAAAGAGTATATTGAGGAACTGTTTAGTGATGAAAGGCCCGCGTTTGAAATTAACGAAGTAGTTACAGGACCTGACATAACTATGAACGAAATTGAACAAGCAATACGATTAGCAAAGACCCGAAAAGCGACGGGACCAGATGAAATACCGAGTGAAATAATAAATCTCTTCGAAAGTTCAGGTAAAATATCTCTCCTTCATCTGTTTAATAAAATAAAACTGGCTATATACCAACGGATTGGCGGCTGTCGACTGTTGTGACGATACCTAAAAAAACAAATGCAAAAAGATGTAGTGACTACCGAACCATCAGCTTGATGAGTCATGTTTTAAGAATATTTCTACGAATTTTGAACTCTAGGATGTACCACAAAATAGAACAACAACTTGGTGACACACAGTTTGGATTCCGCAATAGCTTTGGAACAAGAGAAGCACTATTTAGTATTCAGGTTATGGTACAGAGATGCAGAGATGTCGGACATACAGTTTATATGTGTTTTATTGACTTTGAGAAGGCCTTTGGTCGGGTAAAACATACTGAAATGATAGCCATTCTTCATCAGGTAGGTATTGATGATAAAGACCTACGCATTGTGTATTTGGGTATATCAACTGTGTAAATATTCGTAAACGTCCCTTGAGGCAGATGGATAATTTAAACGATACATCCGCCACGTATGTTTTTGTTTATGGTCGTTTGCGTCTTCAAATACAGCTCTTTTTTTATTTGTAGTCGAAAAATCCCTCTTATACTTTCGAATTTGTAAGGGTAAGCTTCCTTATGGTGTATTTAACGAATTTATCCTTACTTTTTTAATAAAATATTGTAAAAAGCTAAATTTAAATTAACTTACCTCCACTTTCAGGGCCTGAGGTTATCCAAAATCCTGATCTGCTGACATTGTACCTTATATGGAACTCTGTATTTTCTCCATTCTCATCCCAAATCAGTCTCAAATATTTCACATCTAGACCAGTTTGTCTCATATCGAACATGTGCTGTTTGCGAATGTTCGGGTAGTTTCCGTAAGTGGTTTGCCGATCATATTCGGTTTGTTCGTAGATTCTTCGACGTACTTCGTTCTGGGTTGTTCGGTCTGTATATGCTGTAGTAGTTCTGTAGGTTACTCCATAAGGGTGATCTGAAAGATAATATTAATTAAGACTTTACAGGTTTGGTAATTCTAATAACAGGAATGTTTTTAAACATTTTTCGGTAGTAAATACCACTGACATCTGACCAATTGTCAATTTATCTATTTTCTTTAAATACTAAAAAGAATTAAATTCTAAGTACTTTACACGATCCTAGTTAAAATATGGCCTACTTTAGGGACCAGCAACCCTGCCCCCACGTCAGCTTATGAGACTTCACCATACCATATCGTGAAACTTATGTGTCCTAATCCTATATGTCCTACCTTTCCATATATTCTCTCCTAGTACTAAATTCCTGGTGAAGGTCAGCAACGACCACCAGTTCCGAAATAAGGCGCAATAGAAATAATCTAAACCGGCTTGTTATTGGAATTCCACAGACACAACTATGATAGTTTGAACAGGAATCCTAAACGTACGGTCTTTAGTCCGAGACACCCCTTAAGTGGGGAGATGGTGCGAAGAATCTCACCGTCAGATAGTCAAATAAAACCTCTCAACATTCAAAAGAATGATAATCGAATAGTTACTTTAAACATTAAAAGTCTACACCAATCAGGAAAACTAGACAACTTTGTATCCAATATGGATAGACTAAATAATATTAAGTGTTACGACATACATGATACTATGAATAACAAGATATGATCTTCCCGTAGCTCAAAATCGGTCGGGTTCGCGCATGCCGTCATTGGAGACTAGAATTTGAATTCTTGTTAAAGTTAAATGAGATTTGTATGCATTCTGTTGTAACGATGAGTCCAAGCCATCACCGTTAAACCAGCGTGCGCGCGAACCAACCCATGAAGTAGGAGTGTATCGACAGTAGAAAGGGCAAAACTTTGCTATATAAACCGCATTATTTCCTCATAGAGGCAGAATCGTCAGGTGTTGACTGAAGGTTCTCTTCTTCCCTACCCCGGCTCGTGGACGTGTTGAGTTCACAAGTTGTTCCATACCGCCGTTATCCGGAGAGCGTGTTGAGCTCTCCATTACCCGTACTCCGAAGCAGTCGTGTTGAGACTGTCGAGGAGTGTCCTATTAACCCGAATCACTTAAGGGACGTGTTGAGTTCCTTTCTTTTCTTTGTACCTATCGTCCGCTGTTATTAAATCGACACATCGTTCACGTAAAATTCCGAAAACACACTCGATTGCAGATAAAACTTCATACGACAAGGTCAAACTTAATTTGGATAAATAGGCCAGGTACTGAGAAGACTAAACTAAATTGTAAATATGTACATAAGATTTTTGTCAATTTAATTTAAGGAAGACAATAAAGTTTTATTTTTATTTTGAACTCTGTCTCTGACTGTCCAAAAGCTACCCGGATAGTGACTCCTACGAGAGGACGTCACACTGTGATGAAATTACTAGACGAAACTAAGTTAAGAGGTTTAATAATTACAATAATCGTACACATAAGGATATCTCCAAACTATTTATTAAAGATTATTTATTGATATATACAAAAACTGACATTTCGAACGTGCACGTCTCCAATGACGTCACAAAAACATGCGCAATATCTTATCTTATAGTCATAGTATCATGACGACATAAGTGAAATCCTATGGTCAAACTCAGGAATATGTCAAACAGAAAATGGAAATCTAATATTACTCTTGAAACACTGATAAAAAACTTTAATGGAGTAAGAATTTTTCTTATTTAAGAAACCAACGACTAGTGAATTTTGTACCTTACTCCGATAGAATAATCATCCTTCAACTTCAGTCAACCATTTGCAAATTGAACTTAATACAGGTATGAGCCCCCACCACAGCCCAACGGGGGAAGAAATCGAAGCATTTTCGAACAACTATTCGCTCCGTGTGTGACCATGGTAGGGGTACATTAAAACGATGCCAGCGTGCGTAGCGGCGAAATATGACAAAATTGGAATATTGGACAAAATATTTTTACGCATAAATTTTATCAAAAATGTGTGCAAATACATGTTGCGTATTTAATTCTGCTAATAATAGCAAAAACAGTTAGTGTAGTTTTTATAGGTTCCCAAAGATTACATATAAATTAGAGAAAAGAAAAAGATGAATTCGTGCAATTAATATGAAAAAGTAAATATCACATAATTTCATTTTTATGCAATTGAAATAGGAACAATTTAAATAATTTACCTTGAATGATATTTCATAAGGCTTCAAGCTAACTTCAGATGACTTTAGCTTTTATATCATAACTTTTACTATTATTTTTTTTAATTATATGCTCTTTTGCGTGAAAAACTTGATTTGCCAGTACTAGATTTTTCGCTTTCTTTTCCGTTTGGAGTTGAAAAGATATATTATGATGAATTTTGAGAAACTCAGTTTTTAATACTACATTTATTTTGTACATAAACTGAAAAAATATAGTTAAAAACTAATTTATTAATAATTGTCAATTTCGCATGTATTTAACAATGTCAAACATTTGTCATATATTTAACCTGAAAATTGGGACTCCAAAATTGTCAGATGGAGGCGGTAGGTGTCGCATCAGTCACGCACGGAGCGAATAAGGTGTGTTAAAATTAAGAGAAGAGTAAGTAGAATAGAATAGAATAGAAATATGTAATATTGCCACTGAAAATTGTACAATTTTATGGACAAAGCTTAAAAAAGTTAGAAGATAACAATTAAAATTTACTGATATTACACAAATCGACAATATGGCAAAATTAAAGATAATAAAATAAACAATCCATTGCAAAATTTAAAGTTTAAGTTTCTGCATGTGATAAATATAGAAAATACTTTAGTTGCTTGTATATAAGGTTACTGTAATTTCTTAGCTATTCATTATCTTTTCTACTGAATAATGTGGTCTTTTAGATAGATAGGCTTTTGTCAGTTTACGGTCCTTAGGGAAAAATGTTGCAGATTTAATTAAGTTGTAAAGGGAGATGGTTGTATATTTTTTTTTACCAACTATAATATAGATTTCTTTACTAACTCAGTGGACGGGATCGATAAACATCAAAGGTTGAGTTTCTGGTGGAGTAGTCATGATTAGCTCTTGTTGGGAAAACGTGTAGATAGGTGTTTAAGAATTAAGCAAATACTTTCTAAAATATATAAAGATGGAAGCGTTAAAATCCCGTGATTTTTTAAGTAGCTTCTGCAATGGTTTTTCTTCTGAAGCTAAACAGATACCGTATTGCTTTTTTGTGTAACTTAAAATAACATCATATTATGCAGCTAGACTATAAACCCCAAAAAAAGACCATATCGAAGATGAGACTCTAATAAAGAAAAATATGTTATTCGGGAAGATGCTAAATTGATTAACTTCGAAATAGATCTTATTGCATAGACTGATGCTAGTTGCTTACTTAACAAATCGATATGAAGGGTGAATAGTGTGAAATCACAGTTATAGTGATGGGCGACTACAATACCAAAATCCATGAAGGAAGTTATTAGGAGTATATTGATAAGTTCGGAATGGATGAGAGAAACTAGAGAGGAGAAAGAGTATTGCAATTTCTATAGAAGAGCAAATGGTAGTGAGCAACACTTTATTCAGGCTGTAGAAGCCAACATTATACATATAGAAAGCACCACGAAACAATAAGGAAAAAAAATCCTAAATCAAATTAATTACATTCTTGTCAGTAAGAAGAATGGAATAAAATCAGTAAAGACTTACCCAATTTGAGTTATACCAAAGTTGATATTAGAAAATTACAAGACCCATATACTGCTCAAATTACAACTCATCTAATTAATTAAAAAGAGCGTTGTAGCAGTTATATGATGTAATGGTAAAAAACTAAATAAATAAAAGTAACCACTATTACTCGTCAGAGACGAAAATGCCACTACACCTCTAAAAATCATACGAACAATGGGAATAGTTGACGATGCAAAAAAGTTTACCAAATAGTTCTGTTCTAACTAAAAGTTTTTCAAATAAAAAAATGTAGTTAAGATAATTTTAAACAAAAATGTTTATAAGCATTTTTTATGTAGAATGAATCGTTCTCTTAGAAACAACGCTTGAAGCAACCGTCAATTTTGCATGTCAGTTACACGCGCGAAATCAATGTTCAATAAAATTTGTATCAGCTCGACGGTAAAAATTCGATATCTTTCGAGTTAAGTGACCTATTAACAAAAATTAAGATGCGTTTTAAAGGTAAAAAAATCAGCTTTCGTATGCAGTTTTTGTATTTTGCCGCAACTAAACTCAGATTTTATACAGCTGTTAAATAAATAAACGTGGCGCGATTTTTGCATTTTTTATGATTCTCACGAGATCAATATAATATGTCCCTTTCATTGACTGGCCACTATGAAGTTTCGATAACTAGAGCTATGAACTAGAGTTTAACCTTTAAAACCTACCTAAACAAATGATCTAACACATTTAAAACGTTCTTCTTTCAATTACACTAGTATATTTTTCAAAAAAATAAAACTTCTGTAATAAACTACTCTCACAAACGGCCTCTTTTTTTTTCATATTTCAAATGTCTCATTTTGTTACTACATAAAATTGAAATTTCATGTCATAGGTTTTAAAGAATGATCTCTAATAATGGAAATTTTACTACAAGTGGTCAATGAAAGTGATCAATTTTATTGATCTCACAAGAATCGTAAAAAATAGCAAAAATCACTCCACGTTAATTTATTTAACACCTTTATAAAAACTGAGTTTCTTCTCGACAAATCACAAAAACTGCACTCTTTGCCTTTAAAACGCATCTTGCTTTTTGTCAGTAGGACGTTTAGATCAAAAGATATCGAATTTTTACCGTCGAGCTAATGTTATTGAACATGGATTTCGCGCGCGTATCTGATATGCAAAATCCCCGATTGCTTCAAGCGATTATCTCATCTACATTTTCTATATGAAACATTTTTTTCTACAGTGTACAGAATTACAGATTCTTGGTAAATCGATTTTTTTTTGAGTTTTTACCTCTCTGAGAGGGGGTTTTATAAAACGAAAACGACGTACATAAATGTAAGCAAATTAACAAGAATGAGACTTACAGAATCTTATCATAGAAGATTACAACATTGAAACCATTAAAAGTTTTACGTACATAGGCCAATGACGTATAATATATTCTACGTCAGGGGTGCTCAAACGGTCGATCGCGATCGACTGGTCGATCGCGAGTGCTTTTTGGGTAGATCTCGAGAAGAAAAAAAATTTTAATAAGTAGATAGGTAACTAAACTACTGTCAGCAGAGTTAAACGTTTTTATTAATACTGAACTATACAAATACATAGAATGCTTGACTAAGCATCATTGCAATTCAAAGAAGTGGGGACAACAAAATACTGTCCACACAGCATATTTTATATTTACATATATTAACTAATTATTTTATTAATTCAATATTTATTATAATTATTAATCAAATTTGGGATGATATTCTATCAACTACAAAAATGTATTAAGCAATAAAATAACACTGCTTGCGGCAAAAGGTGGCTTTATCAAAGGAACGCGCGGCACTTGTCAAAGAAAAGCCGTGTTGTTTCTAAACAAGCGACAGTACAGTCTAGTTTTGGGCGGCGCGTTTGACGGCACCATTCGAGACTTTCGTTCACGCCGATATAAATGTTGCGAATGCAGGAATTGGAGTTATTCTGAATTGTAACTTAATAGCGATATTACGTCGATACACAGTTTATTATTAAATAGTGTAAAATGAGTGCAGTGCACCATTCGAGACTTTCGTTCACGCCGATATAAATGTTGCGAATGCAGGAATTGGAGTTATTCTGAATTGTAACTTAATAGCGATATTACGTCGATACACAGTTTATTATTAAATAGTGTAAAATGAGTGCAGTGAAGAAATCTAAAACGTATCATTTTAATAAGGATTGGGAGGAAGAATTTTTCTTTTCTATGGTGAAGGATAAGTGCATTTGAGTTATTTGTCGTACATCAGTTGCAATACCTAAGGGTGGTAACTTAGAGAGGCATCATAAAACGGTTCATAAAAACTATGATTTTCCGCCACAGAGTGAATTAAGAAAACGAAAAGTAAGTGATTTGATATCTTGTTTGAAAAAAGAAAATCCATGTTCACAAGACCAGCCAAACAATCAAAAGCTGCTACGATCGTGGCATTTAAAATATTTCATATTTTGGCGAAACACAAGAAACTATTTGAAGATGGATCGGTGGTGAAGGAAGCATTTATTGAAGCGGGTGAGACTTTATTTGGAGATTTTAAAAGTAAAACAGAAATCATTTCTGCTATTAGAGAACTTCAGTTATCTCGTCCGACTGTCACAAGACGTATAGAAGTCATGAGTCAAGACATCGCAGATAAACTAAAACATGATATCATGGAATGTACATACTTTTCTTTACAGTTCGACGAATCCATCGATATGACAGACACTGCCCAGCTGTGCATTTTTATTCGGATGGTATTCAATGACATGTTGGCTAAGGAAGAATTTTTGACAATCATTCCTCTGAAGGGGAAGACCCGTGGCGAAGATATATATGACGTTTTCTTAAATTTTGTAAAAAACTACGAGCTACCAATATATAAATTAATGTGCATTACAACCGATGGAGCACCATCAATGACTGGAAACAAAAACGGTTTTGTGGCATTGTGTCGAGCTAATGAAGAATTCCCTTCATTTTTTTTCATTCCATTGCATTATACATCAACAAGTTTTGTATTCAAAAGTTTTAAACACGGAGGAAATTATGGGCATTGCAACAAAAATTGTGAATTCCATCCGTGCACGTAACTTGCAACGGCGGCTCTTTCAGTTGCAGTTGGAAGATAGGGAGTCAGCTGAACACAATGATTTAGTTCTTCACACGGACGTCAGGTGGTTGAGTCGCGGAAAATTCCTAGAAAGGTTTCAAGAATTATTGCCCGAAATAACAGCTTTTTTAGACAAAAGAGGTGATGACACTCAGATTTTGAAAAACGAAAAATGGCTAAACGATTTGGCATTTTTGACTGACATCACAATGCACTTAAACACCGTTAACTTGGAGCTTCAAAGTAAAGGAAAAACTATTATTAAGATGATTAGCGCAGTAAACGCATTCAAAAGTAAATTGCAACTTATGATAGATCAACTGAAAAGAAAGGATCTGAAACATTTTCCGTCTTTGAAAGCAAGGATTAATCAGTTGAATTATAATACGTATGAGGCTGAATTATCAAATATTTTGGGACAATTCGAAATGCGTTTTTATGATTGCAGTAAATTGGAAAATATAGCATCATTTATGAGTTATCCTTTTTCATGTAAAAACATTGAGGAATTGGAGTATCCGATACAAATTTCTGGCGTTTTATATCTAAAGATAAATATCCGAATGTAAGTCAAATCGCCCTTTAACTGACGGCATTTTTTGGGTCAACTTACTTGTGCGAGTCTGCATTTTCTGAAATGAAGATAATTAAGTCAAAATATCGCAATCGACTAACTGACGATCATATGACATCATGCTTGCGATTAGCACTCAGTGGTTACGTACCATCTTATGAAAAGTATGCTGAGGACATGCAGTGCCACGCTTCAACATCCAAAGCTCCTCCACTCCTTAGTTAAGTTTAACACCATATGTAACCCTTTTGTTTTGTAACAACAAATAAACTCGCAATTTTGAATAACTATGAGTTTTTTCATTGATATTGTAGAGAAGAACCTAACTAAACCTAACCCAAACCTTGACTAAAATAATGTACCTATATTGTGCATAAATCTAATATCTATATATGCTACGGTACGCCCTACCTAGGTAGGTAGGGTGTATCGTGTATGTACGACAACCCTGCATCACACACACTTGCAGTCTTTCAGAGTCGATCGTAAGTAGTCTAACGATATTGAGGTAGATCGCCAGCAGTTCAAGTTTGAGCACCCCTGTTCTACGTCATTGACTTCTCACTAGTCACCGTAGGCTCACTAGACATAAAAATGTCATCTTACAAATATACCAAACTCTGATAAGACCGGTCCTAGTATATAGGTTAGAGACATGGACATTGTCAAAAAGCAATGAAAAGCTAATAGCTACATTTAAAGGAAAACTCCTGAGGTACACATCCTCTATATATAAAAAAATAAATAGTTTTTAATTATATATACCAAACAAAGAACCTGAAAATGGACCTAGATTTGAAAACTATAAAGGTTACCAACTTAAAAATAAAGCAAGGAACAAATCAGGATCGCGTAAAATCATAGAACAAGACAAGACCTACAAAAGGTTATTTAGCTAATGATGATGAAAAATAGATATATGTTTTATCTGTGATATTGTATAATAGTCTGAGATCCTACTGCAGAATCATTACGTTCATAACGAAGTTAATCAAACTCAGATTTGTACATACAATTAAAATTAGGAGAAAAGACAGTGTCAGTTTGGAGTGTGAGCTGTGTTAGTTTTTAATCATTCGTCCATAGATATATAATAATATACATATTTTCACTTGTCAATCCAGTGTCGTTGCACGCTAACTCTATTTTACTTTATCTTTGATACATCGAGTTAAAATTTATGGAGAAGCTATGAGCATATTAACGTATGTATTAAAAACGGCATAGGTAGGAGTGGCTAACTATAATACCAATATGGCGGTGACATCAGGGCCAGACTCAATAATAATAAAACTACTATACAAATATGACTAGTTATTCAGAAGATTTAATCATAATCTAAAAAAGTGCAATACATTTTTAATAAACTATGACTTATTTATCCCGCGGTAAACACTAAAAACACGATATATTATATATAAAGATAAATTAATACAGTCAAATAGTATTATTTATTCTCTGAAGTACGGGCCACTAGTTTGTTTACATATTTGTATACTAACCTGTGGAACGATATTCCTGAAGATTTTTTATTAACATTACTTCTGCTACTGCAACTACGTTGAGAACAAGAAACCATTATTATGCACTATCACAATATATTACAGTTTCTATAAAATTATTATAAAACTGAAAATATTCGAAAATCAACAAATATAACCAAACATATACGATCTGTCAAAAGTTTCAAAACAATAATGCCAATATGGCCGAAGTTAGGTCGTTTTTAGCCACGTGATGCCCTCTCCATAGATTCTAACTCGATGCTTTGATACCTCGCTTTTTAAACAGCTGGCAACCATAATTTGGGACCATTTTTTTCTCAAGCAACCCTATATCATCATATTAGAAAAAAAATTAGCTTTAATTTGGTATAATAAACATGTGTATACGTCATGAGCAGTGATGAAACTTTTGTTCAAAAATTATGTTCTATTAATTAAATTAAAAATATTAGGGACCACTGTTTAAATGGCAACCTATTATCGATGTGTACTCTTAATTTTAAATGTATGTAAAAATATGAGTTTGATTAACTACGTTATGAACGTAGGGATCCTGCAGTGGGATCTTGTACTATTGTGCTATGTTAGTGTCTTGTATATGTGAAAAATAGAGTGAAAATAAAGATTTGTACCTTTTCCATAGTTATATCCATAGTTGTAACCATCGTACAAAGGGTTAAAGGTCGAAGTTGCTTCCCTGTCTTCGGATATGTGAATGACAGGACATGAAAATTCTGTTCTGGTTTGAAACATTTCGTCTTGGTGGTTAATTATTTCCACGCCAAACCACATACCCATCAGCTAAAAAGGAAACAATATATTTTAATTTTCTATTTTATCGGTGAGCAACCTTTTTAATCAACAGGCCAATAAATTTTTTTGGTGGGCCGCACATAAAGTAACACTTATTATTTACAAAACTTTATTTATAATAAAAATTAGAATAGAATTTAAAAAAGTAAAGATTTCATATAGTACCTAAATATTTCATATTTTTTACCAGTATTTTTTTTTCTTTAAAAATACCTGTTATTTTCCCAAGTTATTCTCCATTTTTATGTTATATTCTTTCAATGTCGACACATTGTCTATGCATATTAAGCATACAACACAATAATTTCTAAAATTGCTCGTTAAAAGTTTACCAGTTTTACTTTTAATTTATTTAAATTTTTAATAAAGTTATGCATTTAATTTTTTTCTGGTCTAATGAATTAAATGCAGTACAGCCAAAACCGAAACTGAATATTTAAGGTCATCAGCCAACGTTGATTCAATCATCTTCAACTTCCTTTCCAAATTAAATCTTCCTTGACTTCTTTAATAGAAGTATTAAGAAGTTACTCATCGCAGACCCAAAAATTAATTAACTCTAATAATAGTACTAATTCGGTGTTAAATAAACCTGAGTAATAACATCTCATACTGTGAATACAATAATAAGCTTCTAAACAACTAATAATGATTACAACTTTATTGGACATAATTTTTATCGATTTACTTATATTAAAAAATTAATTAAACATTTTTTTTATTTACAAAAGCCCTCTTTAACCTAATTGGGCTATTAACGAAATAGTAACAGCAAATTATACTTTGCTTAGTAAATTAAATAGACCAGGGAAATAACGATTTTCTCAAGACACTTTTTGATACAGGTATCTAACAACTGCTTTTGATAAATTAGGTGACAACTTCTTCTTCTTTGGGTGCCATGTCCGTATTCAGACGTTGGCCGTCATCATGTTTACAATTTCCTGAAACCTTTCTCTGTCGGCTGCTGCGCGAAATAATTCTTCTACTGTGGAACCACACCATTGTCTAATATTACGCAGCCATGAAAGTTTCTTTCGACCAATCCATCTCTTTCCTTCCACTTTTCCTTGTATTATAAGGCGAAGTAAATGGTATTTGGGTCCTCTAATTATATGGCCGAAGTATTCTGTTTTTCTCCTCTTTATGATGTTTATGAGCAGACGTTCTGAGTTGATCATTTGAAGAACATCTTCATTGGAAGTGTGCGAAACCCACGATATCTTTAGGATTCGTCTATAGCACCACATTTCAAATGCTTCTAACTTGTTTAGCATTGTGGTTTTTAACGTCCATGTCTCACAACCATACAATAGGATCGACCACACATAACATTTCAGGACCTTCTTACGAATGTTCATTGACAGGTTTCTCTTGCATAAAACTGGTTTCCAGGTCATAAAAGCCTTACGTGATATTTCGATCCTGGATATTATCTCTTCATCAGAGTCACAATTTACATTTAACCAGCTGCCGAGGTATTTGAAATGATTTACCCTTTCTATCTCTTCTCCATTAAGAGAAAGCAGACCTTGATCTATATGGATCTTTCCAACTGCCATCCACTTTGTCTTTGAAATGTTGATTTTTAGGCCTCTCCGATAACTTGCTTCACTGACTAGATTTAG
Source organism: Diabrotica balteata (assembly GCA_918026665.1). Lineage (NCBI taxonomy): Eukaryota > Metazoa > Arthropoda > Insecta > Coleoptera > Chrysomelidae > Diabrotica > Diabrotica balteata. The sequence goes on along the minus strand of OU898276.1, from coordinate 28,222,491 downwards.
TAATGTTTGGAGATCTTGTAAACTTTCTGCAAGAATGGCTGTATCGTCAGCGTATCTAATATTGTTGATTACTTCTCCACCTAGTCTTACTCCCTCTTGTCTGTCATCCAAAGCCTCCCTAAAGATTTTTTCAGAGTACAGATTAAAAAGAGTGGGTGACAAAACACAACCATAGGTTATCATGGGTTATCCATGGGTTATCATAGGCAGTATTTGGAGCATTTTCCCTAGAAGCATCGTCAAAAAGGTCAGTGATGTATCTCTTCCATTCTTTGCACTGTTGTTCGTGATCACAAATTTTTCCGTCCGCGCTTTTAAGTATGTGAGCATTTTTCTGTTTTCTAATTCCGGCAGTATATTTAAGTTTCTTATGCAGGTTGAAGCTGTCATGCTTTTTTTGGAGGTCTTCTATTTCTTTACATAAATTCTCAAGCCAGGATTCTTTGGCTTGCTTAATTTTTCTTTTTATGCGTTTATTAATTTCACGATATTCGATAATATTTCTATTTTTGTGTTGCCGTCGAACTTCCATCAGATCTAGAATTTCTTGTGTCATCCACTCATTTTTTGCCAACATGGTTGGTGTTTTCAAAGACTCTTGTACGTTCTCTAAAATCGAGTTTTGAATGGCATACCAGCATTCGTTAATGGTTCTGTTTTCATTCGTTAATGGTTCTGTGTAGGTGACAACAACATATAATAAACAAAATATGCAAAAGATTAAACGTTGTTTTATATTTTATTAACAATGTAAGATTTTTGCTAAGCTATTTAAATTTAAATACTTTTAGTTAAAAAGTGACACAATTTTACCGAACAAGCATAGAAAAACATTTAAAATGAGAGTTTGTTAAGTTATTTGTGTTAATTTGTTGCCTAATTATTTCAAAAATAGATTTTAAAGTTAATTTTTAAAAAATTTTGAATAACTTTTCTAAAAATGCACAAAAAACTTTAATTTCACCAGAAAATGGGAACAATATCACGAAATGTAACAATAAAACACTGAAAACTTTGTGGAAGTTAAACAAAATTTTGTGGAAGTTTGAAAACAAAGTTTTCAGTGTTTTATTGTTACATAAAATGAATTTCCATCAAGTAATGGTCGAATCCATCAATTAATATCACGAAAATTTAGCTATAAAAATTTCAGTAATGTTTTATTTAATAGTTATTGCAAAATTAAAATTGTTTATCCCAGAAAGCTTTTATCTACAACGTTATTATTCGAAAACTATTAGGTGTATATGAATTCTGAAAACACCAAATATAAGAGAAAGGGTTATGTTATCAAATTAATCAATAATAAATAAATATATTATCAAAATAAAAATAATAACTTTAAGCATAAAAATATTTAAAATAATTCAGGCGTATCAACATCTTAGAAGTTATTTTTTTTCCTTCACTCCAACAGAAGTCGATCATAGACTATATAATATTGAGACAGAAATCAAAATTTAAGTGCCGAGACTACAGAGTAAAAAGAGAATCCAACTGTGGGACAGATCGCTACTTTCTTTTAGCTAATCTTTTGTACCTCTCTAAATAATACTACAAACAGAACAGTGAAAGTGGGAGAAACAATACTACACAGTACAAAACAGAGAGATATAAATATAGATAAATGAGATAAATGAGAAATATAAATAAATAAGATAAATGAAAAATATAAATAAATGAGATGGAAAGAAATATGGACGTAGAACAAGAGTACAGCAACCTCAAAACGATAATAAAAAAAATTGCTTATGAATTATTCGACTATATATATTATATATGACAAAAAACACCATGAATCACCATGGATGACAGAAGACGTAACAAGAAAAAAACAAAATATATAAGAAATGGCTAACAAATAAAACATCTAGCAATAGAGTAACATATTAAAGGAAAAACGGATAAGTATGCAATCAAATAAAAGAGGCAAAAACCAATTTCTGCAAATAAAAATGTCTCCAAGTTGAAAATTTAATTGGTGGTTCTCAGACTACGGAAGCATGGAGAACTATCACTAATCTAAAGAAAAATATCTATAACTTCGTAAGCTACTTAATTCCTGTAGAAAAGTGGGAAAATCACTATAAAAATTTACTCCAAGAGTCCAGATTGGAATATATGGGAGAGGAATAGAGTATGGAGAGACAAACAAATAGCAACATTAATACTAATGACAACGAGGTCCGTACTGCGTTAATTAAAATGAAAAACGGGCGATCTCCAGGACCTGGCAATATAGCTGGAGAGTTACTTAAAGCAGGAGGTCCCATCCTAATAAAAAGAATTACTTTTCTAATGAATCAATGCTGCCAATAAATTAAAGTACCATCTGAATGGTACTTTAATTTGTTGGCAGCATTGATTAATGGAAAATTCATGGATTTATGAATGGAAAACCGCTCTCCAAGTGTCCATCTTTAAAAAGGGTAATCGAAAAGATCCTAACTGCTACAGAGGATTAAGTGTTCTACCTACTTTCGGGAGATTGTTTGGAAAGATAATAAATGAAAAGATACAAGATAATGTAGGACATCTATTTAGCGAAGACCAAAGTGGATTTACGCCAGGTAGATCTTGCACTGATAACTTGTTTATACTCCAACAATTAATAGAAAAAAGAATAGCGGTTGGTTCCGAAGAACATCGACCAAGAAAAGGCGTATGATACAGTTCCAAGACTTAAATTGTCGCAAGCTTTGTGCCACAAAGTCAAGGATTTAATTAATTCTCTCTTGCTACAAGAATGTAGCGTCAGCGTCGACTAATTTTTAAATAATTTTAAACTGTTTGTCCTTGTTTAGTGTAGTGTAATGTACGATTTATGTTTAATTTCATGTTTATGACATTCTGCGCTTGTTGGATAGCCCAAATTTGACGACATGCCCCTGATGATGCTTTAAAAAGGAAAAGTTCTTGTGCTCGATATCTACCTTCAATTTTTCAAAGTTCATTTATTTGAGCATTCAACCTTATATCAAAATATCAATATTGTTGATTGGTTGGTTGGGAGAACGGAAACGCTGTACGAGAGGCGTATGTAGCAATAAAAGAATCAGCTACAAAAATGGGCTTCATAATAAAAACCAACAAAACGAAGTATATAAAGATAAGCACGCAACCAAAAATCCTACGACTACTTTTCATAGAAAAACGGCGTCTTCGAAGCAGTGAACGAATTTGTATACCTGGAGCGCTCCGTAACACTAAAAATAATACTAGCGCAGAGTAAAACGCAGAATTTGCACGGCCAACAGATACTATTTTGGCCTTAATCTTCTCTTTAATTTCAAAATATCGAGAAATACAAAAATCAAACTGTACAAAACAATAATACGTCTAACATATTGGACAGACACCTGGATCCTGTTAGGATGCTTCGAAAGAAAAGTACTAAGGCTGGAGTGGAGCAGTGTGGAGCAAAATGACCCAGCTAGAAAAATGCTCCTTGATAGACCCATTGGTCAGAGAAGAAGAGGAAGACCCAGAACAAGGTTTTTGATAACATCGATGAAGACATGAGAAATATGGGAATACGTGCTTGGCAGAGAAAAGCGATGGATAGGAACGACTGAAGAGAAATTCTCGGAGAGGCTAGGACACACATAGAATTGTAAAGCCAGAATGATGATAATGACTTTTAGCAACACCATTTATGATTTAAAAGTTAAAATTTTTGTAATTTGTAAGCAAAAAATCTAAAAAATGGCATTTTTTACACTATAAATTGTTATTAATTAAAAAAAGATGGCGAAATCTCTATAGAAAACTTGGATTTATGATATTGTTCTGAAGCTATTTTCTTGTGGCATTGTAAATTAATTACTATTTAACTGGGAATAAGCCACAAATAATAAGCCTTTGGAAAACAAAATATATAGTACTTTATTCAAGTTTAAAGATGTTTTAACAAGTTATCAGAGAGGATTAATTACACCTGATTACAGTAAGACTCCTCATTTTTATGGAGTACGGAAAATTCATAAAACGAATATACCACTTAGACCCATTTGTAGTACCATGAATTCTCCTTCTAGTTAACTATCAAAATTTTTATTAAATCTTTTAAAACCATTTACAAATAAAAATGACACATTCATAAAAAATACACAACATTCTTTAAATAAATTATCAAATATTGAATTTAATTTAAATAATACTTTGGTAAGTTTTGACATAAATAGTTTATTTACGAATGTGCCATTAAATAAGACTTTAAGTATAGTCAAGACTCAATTAGAGAGTGATGATTCATTGGCAACTAGAACAAGACTAAACATATCGGCTATAATGGAGTTATTAACATTATGTTATATTATTTACTGATAATACATATTTTCAACTAAATAATGAATTCTATAAACAAAATTTTGGTCTAGCGATGGGCTATAGTTTATCTCCATTCTTAGCCGATATATTTATGGAAGATTTTGAAACAAATATCATTTCTAAACAAAATTTTAAACCCACTGTATGGTGGAGGTACGTAGATGATGTATTCTCAATATGGCCTCATGGATCAGAGTTGTTGGACACATTCCTAAATGATATAAACGATAAAGAAGAGACAATAACATTTACTATGAAAAAGGAATATAATAACACGCTACCTTTCCTGGATGTTTTAATCTCTAAGAACGATACTGGATATGAGACTCAAGTGTATAGAAAACCAACACACACCAATAGATATTTAAATTTCAAATCAAATCACAATATTAATGTAAAAAAGGAATATTTAAATTCTTATATGATAGAGCCAAAATATTTGTTAACATCTGATTTATTAAAAAATGATTATCCTTTATCGTTTATAAGTAAGGAATTTTCAACAATCGATCGAATAGAACAGAACAACTTAGAACGAGATCCTACAGCATGCACAAGGAATAATATGAGGAAAATAATAATACCGTACATAAAAGGATTATCAGAAAAACTCAAAAGGATAGGAAATAAATTCAACATTTCAACAACATTCAAAACAACAAACATGTTGAGATCTATTTTGTCCAAAACCAAACCAAACAATGAACAAGAAAGGACAAAGAATTGCATTTATAAAATACCTTGTGAATGCAATCAGTTTTATTTAGGTGAATCATCAAGGCCATTAGAATGTTAGAATGTTAGAATAAGTGAACCTCAATCTTATATTAAAAATAGAGAATTTGATAGATCTCAAATATGCAAACACGCATGGCATAATGAACATAGGGTTCAATGGAATGATCCAAATGTAGTCCTAAAAGAAACGGATGGTAAAAAAAGAAAAATCAAAGAAGCGGCTCTAATTATGATAAATGAGGCCAATTGTGTCGCAAATTCCTCGGCAGAATGTAGTAGGATCTGGTTACCAATATTGAAAGAGGAAGTTATTAATAAGAAAATACCAGTATTAGTAAGTCAGTAACATATAGAGGATACATCATTTATGTTTTTTAAATAACGTAACATATAAAATCAGAATTTTGATGTTTGTTGAAGGTAAACTAAATTCACGAACAAATACTTACAATGTCGGGATAGTATTATGAGGTTTTTTCCTGGTTTTTCCCTCATAATTTACTATGGAATCACTAACAGGAGAATTTTACTGTCATCATGTCATGTGTTTGTCTTTTTAAAGACGAATTACATGCTATGATTTTTTCTGACGGATATTCTCAAGTTAAAGTTGATTTCATGTAATCGAATGAACTATCTTATAAGTAAAGTCGTCTCAGGAGCGCAACTCAACAATATTGGCAATATCATTTTAAAGTCGTCTACTTTAAAATGCATAATTTTAAATTGTCAATATTCAATTCTGAATTGTCAATATAAATTAGTCAGATAAAATTAAATTATTAGAAGAATTTTTCACTATGTAACAAAAAACAAAATTTGTTTAATTTACTGTTTGTATTTTGAGAACGATTTCCGAAGTGGAAATTGAAACGTCAATAAACGTATTTTTATCTTTAATTGTGGCTTATTCCCAGTTAAATAGTAATTGGATTTATAAGTTAAATCCAGAAATATAAAAAAATTTCCATATATCTCGATTTGTCACAGACCCGAGGAAAATTTTATTTCCCACAGCAGTAAGGCGTATCCAATATTGAAATCCTACACGAAATTTCTTGAGTGAATTTTTAATGTACCTTATTAGGTTACCAATAAAGTTATTCATCGTGAGCATTCTGTAAATTTTATACGCGAAAGAATAAAAGTTTGTTTATCTAAGTGTTTTAAAAATTTAAATCTTAAAATGACATTTTAATGCAATATCGTGTACATTCCATAATTTCTATTCTTTGATAAGTATAAACAAATAAATCTCATTGGCCAATACACTACCTGTTCAACAATAACATGATGCTGAGGGTTCATATCGGCGCAGAAATAATTCGACGTATCTGCCGTAACGCCTGCCGAAAACCAAACACCAAAAACCACAAAAAACAACATCGTAACTTCCTTCTTACTAGTTAATGCAAAGACAACTAGATTAAGGTAAACGCTAAAAATTATTCAAAAATGTTTAATGAGGCGTAGGAGGCCGAGTATTACGTGTCCCTTTAATTTAATTTTAGCCACTTAAAGAGTCTGCTCTACTCCAGCTGAGGTTCACCAGCGTTGGAACGATGTATACTCGAATTAAGAGCACTAAACAAAGATGATAATTAGCTACTAAGAAGTATTTCCAAGTTAATGTTGGTTGTTTTTCAGCAAATTGCGTAATCTTTGAGGAAAAAATAAAAGTTAAATTATGTACATAAATATAAAGTAATGCACAAGGTTAACAGGTTATCAGGATTGCATGACTGTGTTAATAAAATTAATTGTGCAGCGTCTCTTGAGACACACAAATGAGATGATATTAAATGAATTGTATTGATACGAATAGAAGTGGTTTTAATCTTTTCTACTCGTACTAATGGGAAAATTCATTAAAAGATTGAATTAACCTACACAGTTAATTGCAACATATTTTCTGCGAATCTTCCCTTCTTTTCTATAAGGTTTTCTCTTGTAATGTTTGTTTCAACTCGTCAAGTTATCAGATCATTTTATTTCCTACTTTAGTAATGATGTTGTATTTTTTTCTAATTTGTTTAAATCTTCACTAAATTATTTTTCTCCACTACAAAATCACTTATATTGTCAACAACATAATTAATACAAACTATAGCGTGTATTAAGTCAACAGAAGAAAGAATAAATGGATATTTAAATAGGTTCCGAGAAGCACTGATGAAAGAAACCAAGAAAATGTCTAAAGGTCTAAATAATACCTCATATAGAGCTGATACATTAGAAAAAGAATACATACGACTGCGGCCTATGACCATGCAATAGAATATGCAAGAGAATATACGAACACATACAAAAAAATATTAAACCTTTATTAGAATCATAGACACTTCATAGATATTATAAAACCCGGACAAATAGAGTCAATTATGTCGAATGCTACAAAGTTCCTTCCACAAGAAGTAAATATAACAAGGCAGCCAATAATAGATACGATTGTACAAAATGAAGAAGGAGATATCGTCATTATTGGCTATTTTCTAATAATTGACAACACTAGATACAACCTACTGAGTCACAGCTTTTCCGTTGTCGGTGACAAGTAACATTTTTCGCTCGTTCTTGGTCCCAAGGAATCTACTTGCAGTAGATTATAATAATTTATGCTCTTTTAAAGTGACATATGAAGATAAAGAACGGTGTATAGAATTAAACAAAGAAGAGTTGGCATGTTCACCTATGACAATCATTAATATGGATACTCAGCCAAACTGTATCTTAAATGAATTAGATGATAGAACTCCCAACACCACCACAATGTTGTAGAGTACTGATAAAGCAAGCCAGTTGGTTGAAAATGAGCACACCAAACCTCTGGCTAGTTATTATACCATACTCTATAAATTTGGCTATAATGTGCGATTGTTCTTGATCTGAACATATAATAAATCAAACGAGTTTTATAGAGCTGTCACCAAAATGTATTGCTCAGACCCAGAACATACCATTACTCACATCCAGTAATATATTGGAAACAGCAACTGAAAGTTACTTAAAGTCTCTTGTCAGCCCTATTAAAGAGCTTATGCAAAGGCCAATAATAAAACAGATCAACATTCCTAGACATAATATAGGCACTCGAAAAGGTGAGTTGTCAAATATAAAGTTTGAGGCCAAGACATATTCGAACACATGTGGAAAACCATTGCCAAGCATCAGTGGATTCCATATTTAACCACAGGACTAGTAACTATATTCATTGTTATGTTGATTGTCATTATGTGAAAGGTAATCAGATATCTTCGAAAAGCCAAGAGAGTCCAAAAACAAAGGCATCAAGGTTCCTGCATCCAACCTCATCCAGCGCCTCGAAGAGATACGATATCATAACCAAATTTACGTAGAACTTTCGGGACAGTCCCACCTACAGCACAGTACCAAAATTGTAGAAACTTACTCATCTTTGTTTTATGTTGCGGACTTGCCCGGAAAGTAAATCGAAGAGTCAAGCCGTGCTGTTTTGTTAAAAAAAAAATAAGCAGGATGTTAGAACGAAGTTATTTTCTTATTTTATAGATGCCTTATAGTGCCTTATAGTATAACGAGTACACTGTCCTAAAAGAAAATCAGATAGTAAAATAAGTCCATATACTGAAACGCTCTTGGATCAAAGAAGACAAATGAGAAGCGATAAGAATGTAGATAGCAACACTTTAAGAAAAATGAACAAATCTGTTTCGAAAGCAATTAGGAGAGATTTAAGGAAATTTAATACTGATTATATTAAACGCACTATAGAGGAAAATAACAGCCTAAAAGTTCTACGTAGAAAGCTAACGAATGGGAAATGCGAAATTCATAAATTAAGAAACAAGCAAAATGAAATAATATCACGTAGAGCCGAGTTAATACAGGTCGTCGAAGAGTTTTACGAGAACTTATATAGAAGTATCCGAGAAGATAAAACAGCCATTTCAAAGAAGATCAAGAATCAAGGTTCCGAACTAATGCCAGAGATAAAGCTAGATGAGATTCGACAAGCATTAAGAAAAATGAAAAATAACAAAGCTCCAGGAGAGGATGAAATCGTAATAGAAGCTATCGTAAATGGAGGAGATATGCTATTAAATAAATTAAGGAAACTATTCAATCTATGTTTGCAGCAAAGAGAGGTGCCCAAAGAGTGGAACAATGCTACAACCATCCTTTTGCATAAAAAAGGAGATAGAACGGACCTAGAAAATTATAGACCTATTAGCCTGTTAAACCACATATACAAGCCCTTCACTAGGGTAGTGACATCAAGATTGGAGAAAAAATTAGATTTCTACCAACCGAGAGAGCAGGCAGGATTTCGCTCAAATTATGGTACCAATGATCACCTCCACACAGTAAAGACACTCATTAAAAAATCTATAGAATATAACAAACCTCTTGTTCTCACTTTCATAGATTTTCATAAAGCGTTCGACACGATCAAATTAGACAGCCTTATAGAAGCAATGAATGACAGCAGGATTGACCATAGGTATAGTGAGCTTATTTATAATATTTACAAAAATGCCACTATGACTGTTAAAATAGACAATAAAACCCGACCAATAAAAATAAATCGTGGAATAAGGCAAGGAGATACATTGTCGCCGAAATTATTCATAACGGCATTAGAATATGCCTTTAAGATGATCAATTGGGACCACAGATGAGTAACGATAGACGGCGAAAAGCTTAACCATCTCCGTTTCGCAGATGACATTGTCCTTATCACAGATAATTTAGGAGAAGCTACAGATATGTTAAACGAATTGGATTTTGCATGTTCGAAGGTGGGCCTGAGAATGAACTTGACCAAAACTAAGTTTATGACAAATTTGGTCCCCAATAACCATTTGACTATTCAAGACAAAGTGGTAGAACTGGTGGAGAAATATACGTATTTGGGTCATGAAATAAGAATCAGCAGGGATAACCAAACATGTGAGATCCAAAGACGAATTACTTTAACATGGGCAGCCTTTGGAAAACTGCGAGACACACTTAGGGCCAACATACCAATCAGCCTCAAAAGAAAAGTGTTTGACCAATGCGTATTTCCGGTCATGACCTATGGGACGGAAACTATGACTTTAACCAAGACCACGGCTTCGAAACTGAGAGTGGCACAGAGACGAATGGAACGGTCTATGCTGGGAGTGACGTTGAGAGACCGAATAAGAAACGAAGATCTACGAAGAAGGACGAGTATTACTGATGTTGTGGAACGCATAGCGGAACTAAAATGGAACTGGGCAGGCCATGTAGCGAGAATGCACGATTCACGATGAACGAGCAAAATTACAAATTGGAGGCCAAGAGCAGACAAACGCAGTAGAGGAAGACCACCTACACATTGGGCCGACGACATCAGGCGTATCACTAAAAATTGGCAACAAAGAGCACAAAATCGTGAGGAATGGAGGAGTTTAAGGGAGGCTATGTCCAGCAGTGGACGTGATAAATAGAGGCTGGATGATGATGATGATGATGATGATAGATGCCTTAGAAGAAGGAAACAAATCCTTGTTAAATATATTTTTTTTGGAAAAACCCTTTATCCGTTTGAATTAATAAATGAAATTTAATGACATGGAATAACTTCAGTGAAGATATCAAGGTTCCATATATTCTAATCTTCTTTCACTTGATGCTTGATACATTTTATTCGTAAGATCCCATTGCTGAAGACACTATTAAGCAGATTTTTTACATAATTGAATTTGAAAGTAACGTTGTTCCTAGCTACTTCATTATTATTTGAGCCCGCATATGTTCTATCAGATTTAACTCACAATGGTATGGCGGTAATCGAACCATCGTTTTTTTTCATTTAGTAGTTGATACACCGGCAGTGCTATAGAGCATTATCCGTAACAGTAACAGATCCTGGATCGCTTTTTAACAGAATATCTGAAACCCATTTTTCATAATAATCTGCATCCATTTCCTCATGGTAATCCTCAGTATTTTTAGAAACAAATGCATTTAAACCTCCTTCAATAAATCCTGAGTCGCTACCAATATAGCTAATAATAAGGCGTTTTTCCTTTCCGGATGGGGCTTTTAAACCTGTCGACAAACCAGTTAGGAAAGCTTGTCATTTGCTTTTCACATTTAAATCCTGCCATATTTTTGTCACAGTATGTCCTTCATGTAACCATATTTCATCTGTATATGTTTTTTTCCATCTCTTTGAAACTCTGTTATTTGTTTTAGATACTTTCTGCACCATAAAATAATTTTTTTTATTTTTCAATATTGGTACTATTCCTCTTTCTCTTGAAATACCTTTAAAGTTCATTTCACGTAAAGTACGTAACACAATAATTCAGTAGCTGTCAATAAAACTATATTTTACTCCACGACTTCAACATTTTATTTTATCATCGTCGATCGAGAAGAATCGGACACAGGGAATTAGAAACAATTCAAAATTATAATTAAATTCGAATTGTCCAGAAAGGTAATTTAAAAAAATATCTCAGTTTACATAATTGGGACCAAGTTATGAATACCGATCAATGTTATTAATGATACAGTACATAATTTTACCAATGCTTTCATTTTAATAATTAATAAAAATACTAAGGAAACAAACAAATACGAAAAGTTAAAAGGAATAGTTGGATGATGAACGGTTTAATAAAATGAGCTGATGAACTTTATAGAAAACATATAAATAAGCCAGATTTCTAATTTGAAAGGAATATACAGTATATAAAAATAAATTAAATAAACTAATTATTAAAACAAAAAAGAAGTATTTTTACTCTGAAAAAAAATATATTAAAATAGTTCTAAAAGTCTGTGGCCATACTATCAAAAAATGAGATAATAAATACAAAAAAAATGAAATAAAAAGCATGATATAAGGATACAGGATATGCTATTGCCACGCACTAAACTCGTACATCTCGCGCATGACGTCACCTTGTGCTAAGTTTTTAAAATGTATTCATGCTTGCGGATAAAACGATCTGTTGAAATTCTAATATAATTTAGTAGATGTTTTATTTCCTACATGAATTGAAGCTTAAGTATTTAAACTAGTATATTGTAGAAAATAACACTTTTCCCATGAGAGTGAAGTTTGATGGAGTGAGCCATGGCCGAATGTCATAAATTGCAAACTATGGAATGGTAGGTTCTGGGTAAAATGAAAGAATTAATTTATTTGTTAAACATCTTTAATGTAGAATTTTTGCCATTTTCCTTTTTCAAGACAAAGTAAAATTACGCAAATCTTTATTTAATTGTGTAATTCGAAAAAACATTATGGATCTAAAAAATAAAGTTTTTGTCTGATTAGAGCACAACACTGAAGAACTCCCATCTAATAATTTTTTTAAATATTGTTTAGAAACAAATAAATTATCTTTATTTACAGAATTAAAAATTTTCTCCAATTTTTCAAGATATTCCATCATTTGAGGAGTAGGTTATGAAAGACCAAATTCAGGTGAACTCATTTAAACTAGATAAAGTTGTGTAACAATTGAATCTACATCCTTCAGCTTGTGAAATGTAGGTATAACCTGCCAAATTTTCTAAACCGTCATATTCGGTTTAGAAAGTGAATTCTAAACTGAGCTCACTATCAAACATATTAGTAGGTGCTTCTGGTATATTAGGAGTTTTATCTTCTTCGATATTTCCAATGCTGGAAAGAGAGCCTTCATTTCTTCCAAGAATATAGGATCGTAGACGGTATTTAAATTCCAATGCATCTGGATGATCATGAAGTCCTCGTTTGGCTCTTATAGCTCCAAAAAAGTTTTCCGATACGTCCTGATTTAACCTAGATGTCAATATATATTGGGTAAAAAATCTAGTTCTTATATCTTCAAATAGAAGTTTTAATGAATAGGTGTCATGAGAATTATTAAATAATCCTAATGTACTTTTATTTCACCTTTTTGGAATGGAAGCAAGCATTTCTTTTCTTTAACCCGGAGATTTTTCACTGTGTCCATAATTTTTGTAATGATCATCTTGGATATTTAAAGCTAATATAAAAGCTTTTTTTGGCTCCCTAGAGTCACTCGAATACCCTCTGACATTCATAATATTAAACCAATCATTTACCTAAAATTGATTAGATATTTATATCATCGCCATATTTACATAAAAGTATTTATTTACAAAAAACAAAAAACAACAAAATATGCGTACCAATTTAAAAAATTCTGCACATTCAAGCCAGTTTGCTTGTTTAAATAACCCCATTGTTCCACATCTTAAAATTGCCATGAAAATGGTGTGGGAAAATAACTTAGTTGCTAATTTCACTTTTTGTCTTCCAGTGCCTTGAATGTTGAGACTTCTTTAATATTTTATGCGTAATTTTTAGATCTGAAGTACCAGTAATATCTGATCTAAAGGCCAAGTATTATTTTGTCCAGATTATCTTCTTCAGTATTAACCCTTAAACAAAGTCATTATAGTTAAAGTATACAGGACCATATATTCCAGATATTAAAAAAGATAGACCAGTTAAGATAGTGATACAGTTAAGATAGTGATATACACTATAACCCTGTTATAGTTAGGAATTTTTTACAACAAACTAACACAATACTTCGACTAGTAAGTAATTTTTCCAAAACAGCATTCTTGGAGATAAAATAAGAAGCACCAGCCTTCGCATCATTAAAACTGTCCCCACTATTGTTACAAAGTTCCGTTCTACAAAAACAAATATTTAGTAATGAAATCATTAGACATGATTATTTACCACTTCAATATACTTAATAAATATCACGTACCTATTTAATAATTCATCCACAAGTCTTTTTTGTTGCCGGTTCGTTCTATCAGAATTCGCCTTCTCGTTCTGTTTATTTTTTTTAGAAAATGTATTGACGGAAAAGCGTCTTTTTTTAAAGAACGATGTTCTCCTGCTGTATACCCCAGCAATTCATGTTTTAAATTAGGTTAATAATTACTTTCAATAAAGGGCTTCAAGCAAACACGAGCAAATTTAACATTAAAACCATCCTGGCGTCTACACAAATGTTTTCAAATAGCTTTTTCTTGTCTTTTGGAAAGCTATAGTGCTGTACCGGGCACAAAACTCTTGTACATATTGTCAACGGCACACCTCATATTCCGAAAAATTTAAAGCCTTTAGCACCCTCAAAATATTATTTTATTAAATATTGGATGTGAACCGTAAATGTACATAAATATCAAAACACAATATGGAGAAATTTAGCACAAGCTGACGTCACATAAGCCACGCCTACATGCGCGGTATCTTATCTGTTTATTTGTATCATGAATAAAAAGTATTATTAAGTAGAGACAAAAAGAATTAATTGCTGATAGATGAAACATTCGCAATATTTTTGCAATATAGGAGCTGAGCTCGCTAAACAACGACAATCGCTTGATTCTCCAAAATCTACATGCCATCGTACATTACTTTTAGAACCTGAAACAGAAATATAAAGGCTCACACAGGAGGCGATGTCGCGGTGGTCTGCGGTATACAGATAGGAAGTTATATTTATACCGCTTGAATAAATATAAATAACTTTTAAATCATCACATCTAATTTTCAACAAATAATTTACACAATACCAATACATTCGTAGTCCAGTTGTTAATATCTTTTCCCCGCAAGAAGTTTTCCTTTGTTCGTTAAATAGTTGAAGTAAAACCGATGATCATCTATCACCAGTTTACCAGAACAGTTTTTTAACTGTTTTCTGTTATTATTAAATGTTTTCTTAAGCATTTTCTTAAACATTTAATAATAATCCTTGTATCGGTATACAAGTAATATTTATTTAATTTCAATTTTACTAGATCGTTTTTTCACTTTTTATTTAATCAATTTTAAAATCGTATTTAATAATCACACACATATAATATTGGCATAGGTATGAACAGGGGTGTAGAGCTAGTTCGCGTCCATCGTAGAATACTACACGTGCACCCTGGATAACGCTAAATGAACTAGCACATACTTGCAGTCAGACAATCCTTGGGACCAAACAACACTTCCAACGAAAGATGATAAACAAAATAAACGGCCCTTGTGAGGAGCGTACAATCAGACCAATTGGACCTATAGTTCGAATTTGTCATATAAACATAGAAGGCATAAGCTATGCTAAAAGCCAGTTTTTTATCAAAACTATTAAATGATGACAACATTGACTTAGTTGCTATACAGGAAACTCACTGCGAAACAGAGAAGTTACCACAAAAGGGGGCAAAATAACGGGCTCTGAACTATTAGGCGCAACTTACCACCGAACATACGGCACAGCCACATATGTCAAAGGAGATATTAAAAATGCTTAACACTTGCGTAACAAATGCGTAACACTAGACAGAACGCTAACATTTAAAGAGCATTTAACAAAAACTGCCCAAAAGTTGAGTACAAGAAATAACAGAAGCTCTGCGGTACCACCTGGAGAGTATCGGCTTCCACTCTCCGCTCTACTGCCTTAGCCCTTGTTTTCTCGACCGCTGAATATTGTGCTCCAGTTTGGCTACACAGTCCACACGTAAAAAAGGTCGACACTCATCTGCACAGCACTATAAGGATGATAGCTGGTACACTTAAATCAACTCCCACTCAATGGCTTCCAGTATTAAGTCACATGCATGGTCCCAAGAATGGAACCCATGGCAAAAGAACATGTCCTGTATTAGCCACAAGCCACCAGGTTTTGATCTTCCACGCACAACATGGTCCACTCTAAATAGGATCAGAACCGGACGTGGCAGATGTGCATACATGCTACATAAATGGGAAAAGAACCAGCGTCCTCAATGTGACTGTGAATAGAACTAAACCATCGACCACATTATTGAAGAGTGTCCCTTAAGATCCTATAATACCCTGAAAAAAGAGCTTTACGCGTCCCTAGGCCTTTGTGAAAACCAAATTGTGTAGATAGATATATAGATAGATATTATTATTTGCCCTTTGTTACATACATGTATGCATAGGGTATGTCAAAAATTACGATATAACATTAAAATAATACATAGTTACAATTAAAAGTAATATACAGTACAAAGACAATAAACAATAAGTCGCTAACAATTGCACAAAACATATTAAAAATACAAAAATAAAAATATGCAACAGACATTGGGCATCTTCTAAGTAATTTCAGTTAAACATTCTGTAAATTCACGTACTGAATAAAAGGCATGGCTGATTAAGAATTGTTTTAATTTTTTTTGAAAATTTCTTAGTGAATTAAAATTTTTAAAACTAGACGGTAGTTTATTAAAAAGTAGGGAGCCTGCATATTCAGGAGACTTTCTGAAATTTGTGTGATTATGATGGGGAAGATAAAGTATCCTTGCATTTCTTGTGTTATACGCGTGTAAGTCAGTTGCTGTTTTAAGAACATTTAACTTAGTGAACGTATGTGATAGTAATTTATAAATATATATTGAAGCAAGCGTAAGAATGTTATTATTTTTAAAACATTCTCGACAACTGTCCTTAAAGCGTAAACCAAATATTGTTCGAATTATTCGTTTTTGTAGGATAAATACTCTCAAACTTTCCGATGCCTGTCCCCAAACAATAATGTTTTGACTGATTATGAGATACACTTGAGAATAGTATAGTGTAACCAACGCATTTATATTAACGTCGTCCTTTAACGATAATATCGCGAAATATGATTTATTTAATTTTAAACAAGTATTGTTTACGTGTTCACGAAAATTTAAAGTGTTGTCCACAATCGTGCCAAGAAACGTAGTACTATTAACTGATTTAATAACCACGTTGTCTGCAATTTCGAACAAAGAAGTAGTTTTTTTTCTTTCACCATAAGAAAATTGAATACACACTGTCTTATCCAGATTTATTACCAAATTATTTCGGTAGCACCAGTTTTTAAACGACAGTATTACATTTTTGATCTGAGATTGTGCTAACTCGACGGATTCCGCTGAGACAAGTATGGTGGTATCGTCTGCATACATGAATATATGTTTTTCTGAGATATATTCAGGCATACCATTTACATAAAGTAAGAATAGTAGTGGACCCAATATGCCACCCTGGGGTATTCCTAAATTACTGTAGTATATTTCCGAGGAAATATTATGAACACAAAAAGAGGTCTATTTGTTGTGTACGAATAGATCCATGAGTTATCTGGTTCGCGAATGCCTATAGCTATAAGTTTTTCTTTCAAACACACTGGATCAAGACATTCGAAGGTCCTCGAGAGATCAAAGAATATTCCAAAAGTGTACAAATTTTGATAGATTTTTCATGGATAACTTGAATTAAATCTACTGTAGCTGTTTCACATGAACGTCCTTGTCGAAATCCATATTGTTTATTACTAAGGATTCTGGTTTTATCTAAAAATGACGTAATTACATTATACACTACTTTTTCATAAGTTTTTGCGATAACGCTTAAAATAGATATGCTTCTGTAATTTGACAATAAGTTTCGTGAACCTTTCTTATAAATCGGTACTACTTTTGATGTTTTTAAAATATCTGGGAATTTTCCGGTACTCACGGAATAGTTAATTAATTCATTTATAAAAGGAACTAAACATTCCTTTGTGTGGTGTGGTAGTCAGCTGGTAAATTCAGCATACAGTATAGTAAAGTTCAAGTTCTAGATGACATCAAACACTAAGACTTTCTTCACTTTTATTTTACTTACTATTCAAAACATGTCAATAATCTATATACTATATTATAACACAATATTAAAACTTCACACTTTTCTGGACCATTTTCGAGAAATAGCTTTCCTTGTTTTTGAGAAGCTGTTCAGGATTATCATACTCTCTAACCTCACCTCTGTCCATCACAAGTATCTTGTCAGAATCTACGATATTTTCCAACCTGTGAGCAATTGTCAGAATAGTACAGGCAGAAAAGTTATCCTTTATACTTTTATTCACCAATGTTTGGGTTTCATTATCCATGTTTGCTGTGGCTTCGTCAAGAACAATAATTTTGGCATTACTTAAAATTGCCCTTGCTACGCAGAACATCTGTTTTTGTCCCAAACTTAAACTAGAAGATGACGCCATAATTTTAGAATCTAATTCTGTAATAAAACCCTTCAAATTTGCTTTGTCGATAGCACTCCAAAGTTCTTCATCGTTAAATTTATTAAAAGGATCCAAGTTTGATCGGATAGTTCCAGAAAAAAGTACTGGATCTTGAGGAATTATGGCAATGTTTTTCCTAAGCGTTTTTAGAGGTAGCGTCTTGATATCAACTTTATCTACCAGTATCTTGCCATGTATTTCATACAATCTAAATATTGTTGAAATAAGAGATGATTTTCCGGCTCCTGTTCGTCCAATTATTCCGATTTTTTCGTTGCTCTTGACTTCAAAACTAACGTTTTTTAAGATATGATCTGTCTTATTATAAGTTAAAGACACGTATTCGTATGATATGCTTCCCTTTTTGGGCCAACCGGTAACTAAGGTTCCGTCTTGTTTTTCAGTTTCAATGTCTGTGTATTCAAATACTCTTTCGACTGAAGTCATCATTGTTTCCAGGTCTGTATATACATTCACTGCCGAGGCGATGAAACTTCCAAGCAGAAATGCTTGCGATAAGGCTAGGCCAACGTCTCCTGCACTGGCACCTAAAAATAACATAAATTAATTAGGACGATTGAGCTGAAATGTCGTATACACATAAAACATTAAAACCTCAACAGAAAACTACAAAACAATTGAAAGGGAAACAAAGTTTAATATAAATAGTCTTTACGACAGCGCACGAAAATTATCAGAGCAGACTAGACCAGAGATTTAATAGTGCATATGTAATCCCGACACAAATCTACTTATGCCCACAAAGCAGAATCGTCAGGGCGCCTAATATGAAGCTTTGCGAACGGAAGAGCAAACCTACCGACGAAAAAATAAGAGTAGGTATATTATGGAGTGTCGAACTTGAATCACAGAAACAGATAAGGCAACGAACGTATTACAGATGGCTTACCTTCCAAGAAGTAGACGACAAAACGAATACCGCAATCAACAAAAAACTTTGAAAGAATGGTTATAAGACATAAAAACGAAACATGGCAACGAAAATGCGGGGAAGTAAAATCATTTTTAGGTGGAAGCAAGTCTTCGAAGGCTTAGAGATTGTATGTAGAGAATGTATTTTAAAGTCACTACGCAAAAGAACTATAGGAGTCTACCTGGCGTTCTATCAATGGTTTATTCCAGATATTTTGCATGACCACTCGCAATATCTAAAACTTATCACTTTGGAGAGACAGTTTTTATGTGGTTAGAAAATTGTTTATTTTATACAGGAAAATACGATAATTTATTAATGAGATATTCGTTATGTGTAGGGTATAGTGCTTCAACAATGCGCATTTAAGGTTTAATCAAGTGTAAAATCCAAACCAATTACGTTGAAAGTATAGTTATTTTTATTTAAGCCTGTTGATACATAAACAAAAAATTAAATTAAAATTTGCCAACTGAACATTATTACTTTAATAGAAAAAGTAAACTAAAAGAAAAGTGCGTTTGTGCACTCTTATAAACCCGCTTTTTAAAAGTAAGCATTTAGGATTGTAAAAAATTGTTTCCACCGGAGGAACAAATAGCAACATGTAGCAACATTTTTGTTGCCTGTGTTTCTTCTTGTTTGTAAATTTAGGAACTTATTAGCAACAAATGTAAACTTTTTATTTCCACTGACAGAAGTTTTTGTTTCCGGTCGTTTCTAATAACTGAGAGAGAGCAACTTAGTGTTTCCACCGCGGTTGGTAAACATGGATCAAGATGATGAAATAGCTGCAGCAGCGGCGGCCTATATAGTGTTGTCGGCAAAAAAGAAAAAAAGAAAGCACAAATGTTGGGTGAAACCAAGTCTCTGTGATAGAAGTGAATATGGTGGCATGCATCTACTCAATGTATTAAAAAAAAGACGATGTATACATAGGAAATAATAAAAATAATGGTAGTGTCAAAAATTTTTTACGAATGCCCAGCACCGATTTTGAATCGTTATTATGTCAAATTGCCCCCAAAATACAGAAAGGAGATACAAATTATAGACAAGCCATTTCACCAATGGAACGACTACTGCTCACACTGCGATTCCTTGCAACATTCGATTCTTACCATTCCTTGATGTACTTGTTCAAAATTTCGGTATCATCAATTAGTAGAATTATACCAGAAGTATGTAAAGTAATCGCTGAAGTTCTGAAGGATAAACTTAAGGTAAGTAGATACCTCGGTAGATATACAGCTTTTCAATCAAATGACATAATGTAATTAGTAGTAGACATTTTATTAAATTTTAATAAAAACCAATTTTTTGAAGTGTGAGAAAAAAATTAACAAGATATTCTATTTAAATTCTAAATAAAAAATTTAAAAAATCTAATTAAAAAATTAAAGAGATATTCTTTTTAACAAATAATATTTTATTGGTAATTTACATGAAGTCCTGCATCTGACATGGCCAGACGTATCGCATCAGATATAGATGATTCTTGAAGATTTCTACAAGGCTGCTTTTCTTTTGAGAGTGTCGAATTGTTTGTCTCTGTTTGGGGAAGATAGTTAGTTTCATAACAAGAGCTATTTGGGGATGGCATAGGTGTGTGTGTTGTTGAGGCTGGTGATGTTACAGAATCATTGGTACTGGATAAGTAATAGTTCTGGTTATCTGAAAAATATCTTGCTGTGTTGTTATTGGCCGAAGGTGTATGCCAACTTTGATAACATGGAAATGGCTGATCGTATTTACCCATAGATGCGTCATACAAAATATTAGAGATCAAATGCTCTACCGTGTTTTTAGCGTTTTCATTTTGAAGATTTTCGATTTTACAAGCAACTAGTTCGCCGAAAATTTGGAACCGATTACGTGGCTTTTTATTTTGTAGCTGCTTCAGCAATACATATGCCTCTTCCTGTCGTTCGTCAGTTTTCACATCAGCTTGTCTTTTCTTCATTGTTTTTGGACTTTTAAAGAGCCTAGGTCCCTGTTTACTTTTTGTAGTGCTGCTTGTGGAAGGCGTTGGAGATCTGGTTCTGTTTTCATTAGGCTTTGTAGGTGTTTCAGTAATAGCAGCAACAGTTTTGTTCAGAGTGTCGACGTCATTGTTCGCCTCTCCAACAATAAAAGAAGAATCAGTTACTGCATCTGCCTCGTCTGCTATATTGGAATCTTGCGATTCAACTTCCCCGCTGTCCGTTTCACTGCTGTCTGACCCATCATCTTCACCCTGAAAATTAAAAATATATTTTTACTTCTTACTCTTTTAATATGAAATACAAATTATATTTAAAGCGAGAGAAGTTTTGATTAAACAAATTTACCGGTTTTTAATTTTTCAGATGCCTCAGAGTAGAGAGGAGTGGCTTATTACGGGACATCAATTCGCTAATCTTTGGAATTTTCCTAAATGTGCCGGGGTTATGGATGGCAAACACATTATGATACAAGCACCAAAACATAGTGGCAGTGAATTTTATAATTATAAGTCCTTCTTCAGTGTGGTGTTATTTATTGTGGCCAACGCAAATTATGAGGTGATGTATCTTAATGTGGGCAGCCAAGGTCGTATATCCGACGGTGGAGTGTTTGACAGTACTCATTTCAAAAAAATGTTATATCAAAACACGCTCAATTTGCCTGAATTAGAACCATTGCCAGGAAGAACAAAAGCTGTTCCGTTTGTTTTTCTAGGAGATGACGCTTTTCCCCTATCACCAAACTTATTGAAACCTTACGCTGGCACACAAGAGAAAGGTTCCTCAAAACGAATTTTTAATTACCGCTTGTCACGCGCTAGGCGTATTTCTGAGAACGTTTTTGGAATCATGTCTGCTAGGTTCAGGGTATTAAGAAAACCCATGCTACTTGAACCCGACAGAGTGGAATTAGCTGTTGCTGCATGTGTATATCTCCATAATTTTCTGAGAAGCAGTTTACATTCCCGAAAGTCATACTCACCTCCTGGCACCTTTGATTCAGAAGACAAAGATACGGGCGAAAGGATCCCAGGTTCTTGGAGAAACGAAATAAAGAACAATATGTTTGCATCACTGCAAAAACAAGCACGTAATTCAACGTTGGAAGCTAAACAAGTTCGAGATGAATTTGCTCAATATTTTATGTCACCCGAAGGAATGGTTCCATGGCAAAATAATTTTTAACTTTGTATAAAAATTACAAATAAAACAAAAAAAAATACGTACCTCACTTGTAGTTATCCCTTTTTCAGTACATTTTCTAACTTTGTTCCTGCCCGCAAGAAACAACAAGACTTCATAAGCAAACCATTTTGAAATAAATACGGCGCCGGCTCCCGACTTTTTTAACGTACGATATTTTTTCTTTCTCTATGGAATTGTGCAATAACATTTTTCATTTTTCTTTTCACTTCTTCTATATTTGAGCCTGTTTTTTCTGCCAATGTTGTCCAAGCATCGTGTTTCGCATTTCTACATTTATACTTGGCGTGCTTTGTATTCCATAAACACTCACAAAGCTTATAGTTTTCGATTAATTCGAGTACTAACTCATTTGTCCACATGAACGGCATTTTTCTATTTTTTCACACGTCCGACCGACTATAAATTATTCCACGTTCACCGTCGAGCTGCACTAGACAAAAACAAGTCACTACAAGTTGCTGTATCTGTTTCCACTCAGACAACAATATGTTTATGTTGCCTGTTGTTGCCGTATTTCTTTTGAAGTTTACCGCTAAAACTGGAAACCACCAACAATCGCAAACATGCAACATTTGTTGTCGAAACAAGAAGAAACACTTAGGAACTTTGAGGAACTTTGCGAAACATTTTTAAGCAACAAGCAACAGAAACACAAAAGTTCCTTCATGTTCCTCTGGTGGAAACTATACTTAAGATTGCGCACGAAATTTTATGAACATAGATCACATTTATAAGATCCAAAATCTGCGTAGGCACTGCAATGTTCATGCCACCATTCAGCACATGATATGCACTTAATCCAGTCTTCTTTAATAGGTTCCTTAAATGTTTCATGTGTGAAAACAGCTTTTTCATTTTTTTGTATCTTCTCTGCCGGTCTGAGGTTCACATCTGGTTTTCTTTTTAAACTCCCTCCCAGAAGCGCTTACGGTGGTGGTAGGTTATCGCCAACATCCAGTTTGAGTGTGTATTGCGGTTTTTTTTTCTCATTTTCTTCAATTAGTTGATCTTTATATGTAGAGCTAGTGATAATTTCAGACTTTTTGCTTCTGCGATTTCTGGATGTAAACACAACATTTAGGTAACGGGGAAATGGTTTTTAATTTAATATAGCTTGATGATGTTCCAGGAGAGTTTCTGGAGCTATATCAACATTTTTCCAAAGTTATTTCAGATGTGTTGAAAACCAGATCTCTAAGCTGAGATTTATTGTTTTTGATCTGTAAAATCGTACAATCGGGTTCAGATGTAGGTATTTCGCTGATTATGGCACCTCTTTCATTACCATAAATATTTTCCTTAGTAGTGGAATTCTCAATGGAGGAAATTTTTATTGGAACACACTGTATATCAATATACAGGTCTTATTGAAACACATAAATTTAAAAATAATTTGAAGAATATTTATTAAATAAAGCATTATATTCTGCAAAAGAATTTTTAAAGAAAACAGATCGATATACTGAATAGAAAATTGAATATTATTTTTATCGTTTTAATCAAGTGCGTATAAGTCCTATATATATATATATATATATATATATATATATATATACATATATGTGTATATATATATATATACATATTTATATATATATATATATATATATATATACATGTATATATATATATATATACATATATATATATATATATATATATATATATATATATATATATATATATATATATATATATATATATATATATATGTATATACCGGGTGGTGAATCGTCAAACGGGCCATAGGAAACTCAATGAGAAATTTTAAATTGTTGAATTGCTGCTTCCCTAATTATTTTAGATCAAAAGTCATAAAAAACTATTTGTAGAGGACTAAAATCTGAATTAAAAACAAATTTTAAAACCGTTCTACGAATCAAATGTACTTCAAAATTTTGCATAAATATAATACATTTTTCAGGCCACTCCTAAAAGTTAGGCCACACGTAATGCAAGAATATATATTAGGACATGTGTGTTTTATCATATTGATGTTAGATGTTTGACAATTCGAATTGTCATTTTTTTTATTTTGATTAAATTATAAACAATGAATTTTAGTAAATACTACTACTAATGAACATTATTACTTTGTGAACAATAAATTATATTGTTTACAAATCGATCAATATAATGAAATGTACTCAGTTGATGAAAAATCGCATAATGTTGTATTCAGGCAATAGCGCGAACCTTTTTCTGCCACTACCGGATCTTTATTTAACGTAAGATATTCTAATTCACTAAAATTTAATTCCATGTTAAGTTAAGTTATACAACAATTCAATGAATTCCAATATTACTGTTACTGTGATCTTTATTCCTAATAATACTATATGATCATTTCTTAACATAAAACTATAACAAATGTTATAATAAAACATGAATAAAACATTTTTATACAATAAATATAACAAATACAATAATAAAACAATAAATCACAAAATTTTGGCCATTTAAATCGTAGATAAATGTAATATAATTGATTTAAATATTGTCAAATATCAGAAACAATAATATGACAAAACGCAACACGTAATACACATTTTTTCACAGAAAAATATATTATATTTTAGCAAAATTTTGGAATACGTTAAGTCGTTGAATAATTTTAACAGTTGTTTTCGATACATATTTGAGTCCTCTACAAATAGTTTCCCATGACTTTTGGTGTAAAATAATTAGGGAAGAATGAATTCAACAATTTAGAATTTCCCATTGAGTTTCCTATGGCCCGTTTGACGATTCACCACTATATATATATATATATATATATATATATATATATACCGGGTGGTGAATCGTCAAACGGACCATAGGAAACTCAATGGTAAATTCTAAATTGTTGAATTCCTGCTTCCCTAATTATTTTACACCAAAAGTCATGGGAAACTATTTGTAGAGGACTCAAATATGTATCGAAAACAACTGTTAAAATTATTCTACGACTTAAACGTATTCCAAAATTTTGCTAAAATATAATACATTTTTCAGGCCACCCCTAAAAGTTAGGCCACACGTAATGCAAGAATATATATTATTACGTTTGTGTTTTATCATATTTATGTCAGATGTTTGACAATTTGAATTGTCAATTTTTTTATTTTATGATTAAATTATAAACAATGAGTTTTACTAAATACTACTACTAATGAACATTATTACTTTGTGAACAATAAATTATATTGTTTACAAATCGATCAATATAAATGTACCTACTCAGTTGACGAAAAATCGCATAATGTTGTACTCAGGCAATAGCGCGAACCTTTTCCTGCCACTACCGGATCTTTATTTAACGTAAGATATTCTAATTCACTAAAATTTAATTCCATGTTAAGTTATACAACAATTCAATGAATTCCAATATACTGTTACTGTGATCTTTATTTCTAATAATAATATATGATAATTTATAAACATAAAACTATAACAAGTGTTATAATAAAACATGAATAAAAAATTTTTATTATTGCTTTTTTCTCCTCAACTGAGTACATTTTTTAATCAACCTAATTTTTTTTTAACAATAAATCACAAAATTTTGGCCATTTAAATCATAGATAAATGTAATATAATTGATTTAAATATTGTCAAATATCAGAAACAATAATATGACAAAACGCAACACGTAATACACATTTTTTCACAGAAAAATGTATTATATTTTAGCAAAATTTTGGAATACGTTTAAGTCGTAGAATAATTTTAACAGTTGTTTTCGATACATATTTGAGTCCTCTACAAATAGTTTCCCATGACTTTGGGTGTAAAATAATTAGGGAAGCAGGAATTCAACAATTTAGAATTTCCCATTGAGTTTCCTATGGACCGTTTGACGATTCACCACCCTGTATATATATATATATATATATATATATATATATATATATTTTATATTTCACTTTTTATTGCTGAACGTTATACACGTAGGCTTAAAAATATATATTACCTGTGTCCATAAAAATAAACGTTAAAATAAGCATAGTTAATAAAGTTGTACTAAGGAAGCTTGCACAGAATCCATATGCGCGGTGATATACATTTCTGGTGTAGTATGTGGAAGTGAACAAATCATGGTGTCTATCAAATTCGTCTGTCAGGATATTTTCAGCATTATACGCTCTTACTGTTGTTATACCTTCCAAGGTTGCGTTTAGGTGACCAATCATTGGGCTACGAGCTGAAAAATAATACATAAAATATTATATGAACATAAGGTGGGGAGAAATTGAAAGTAAACAGTGTCTAAGTCAAGGATATTCTCTACCTAGTGTAATTTTTAAATTCGTGATCCAAAAAATTATTATTAGAAGAATCCGATCTATTCACATTGATGGAAATCCGTTATTAGCATTTGCTAATAAACTAAGACAAGGAACGTGTTTTAGAGTATTTTAAGAACAATATTTACTTTCATTTTATTATCCAGATTTAGCCGTCCAGCTCACACTACCTCTAAGAAAAATCCAATCATCCCTGGTGGATAGCCTTACTATAAGAAAGAAGTTATTTTTTCCCGAATGTCGATATTTCGAATCCTGTCTATCAAACTAATCTCTAGCATGGTCTCCATTCCATATGTAGTTACAGGCAAAATACAATTGTCATAAACTCTACGTTTTAGACACCCTTTAGTGCCCTACTTATATTAAATCCAAAAAACATAGCCTATACAAAAATTGTAATGGCTTATCTGATAGACTTTTTCGGGAAAATCCAACACAAGTGATCCACTCTGCGATTAGAAATGGAATTGTTCAATGTGAAAAATCATGACATTTTTTTATTGTATTAATTCCTATCATTCTTCACCTCAATGTTTAAACCATTACCCCACTGCAACCCTTCCTACTGTCACTTCATTCCTACTCCTTTATAAATACAGACAGTTTTAAAATAGCAAACGAGAAAGACTATCTCTCTACTGTTGACCACCACTAGCAATAGACGTACTCTCTTTACTATTGACTGCCACTAAGAAACAGACGTACTCTCTCGACTGATGACACCACTAGTAACAGAAATTATCTCTCTCTCTCTCTCTCTCTCTCTCTCTCTCTCTGTGTGATAGTTACGAAAAAAATAACGCGAATCCTCTTTTCAATAGTAGAGACAACAAACGCGAATGTGGTCTATCTCTTGATCTTAGTGTTACTATTGTGGGACATGTGTTTAGAAACCGGTAAAGACAGCTCCCACCGTACGAAGAACAACTGCAAGTGAAAGTCTATAAATACCGCGAGGGTGTGTGTAGCAGCAGTATTGGTAAGACTTTTTATAAACTTGATTTGCTATTATCTGTATAACCCTTTACTACCTTTCCTAATTTATTTGAACCAGCCCTATTTAATATAGTCCTTATATACTGAAATTTTATTCATAATTTTACATACGTACACCTTTTATTGTACAGGAATAACGCGCTGCTTTTCACAAAGCAAGCTTATCCCTCTCGAATTCAACCGAATGCTTAATCGTACGAATACATCCAACCAATAGAAAGTTCTGGACAATAGTTTACATAACCTCTTGAGAATCGACAATCAACACAGTTTTAATGACCATACATACTTTTAAAATGAAGTCATATATACAGGGTCGCGTAAAAATTATTGCGTTCTAAATTAAATAGAATAAAGAAAAAATAATTGTTATTTGGATCGTTACAATATCCATAAGTTCTCTTTTCTCTAGATATCGTGGTAATGTTGTTCTCTTTACTTCACTTCGTGTATGATGTTTTAAGAGCAGTTTACAATACCAAATGAGTAGTGAAGTGTAGAACACGAAAATGTATTTAACGCCTTAAACACATTTTTAATAACGAAATATGAGCGATTTTATTATTATTCAGATTTAGCAATATGGTTCACACTCCCTCGTGGTCCCAGTAAAGTTTATAGTTGTTTAAAGTTTATAGTTGTAGTTTTCAAGCATTCTGTCAGATACATATTGATAATACGTGGAGATGGTCGGTTTAGAGAAGTTCCAGTCTGCTAGCTGGTTCTTGGTGAAGGATCTTTCCTACTTAGTCATAGCCTTCTTTATAATCAGTTCCGTCAAATGCCTGGCAGCCTTTATGCTAATCTCCATATTTTGGTTTCTATGTACTGTCAGCAAAATTTGGCATACAGTTGTTGTGGATAGCCGATTGTCTCTTCCAAGGTTTGACACCTTATAATAAAAGCGCAAAATGTTTTCATTCATGAACATAGTCCATTTCATGCGCTGCCTCAGTCGTCCCGCTTGAGTGAGCACCGGCTGATGTTCCAGGGCAGCATCTTTAGCGAGTGAAGCTCTTGTTGTTGTTTCTCTCTCTTGAAGTTGTTGTTGTTGGACTATAGCTGATTGTATGACAGGGGCTCGTCTCTTCAATACCCTACCACCGACGCTCCGCATGCTGTCCCGTCCAGTTCCGGCCCCAGACATGTCCTGACGATCCCCAGGCAGCGACCCTAAACATAAGTTATCCATTATTTTCATGAGTGTGCATTTTATACCTACTGCCAGGTGTCAATTTTTGATTCACGCAAGGTGTCCCTACTACAATATGGGTATTGGCACTACGAATACCCACAAAGTATCCCCCATTCGCAGGGGGCTGCGCCTGGTAGAAGAACTGACAAAAAACTCTCAAAGGAGACTATTTTATTGTTATCATTACTATATTATTCTAAATTTATTAAATAGTAGTTATTATTATATTATATTATTATTATACTTACTGGAAGCTTCTAGCCTTTTCATGTTTCTGTTGAAAGGCAAATATATTCGTCCCAATGTCACAAGACATATTATTACAAAAACTGTATAAAATATAAACAGATTATTAACCGATACGATCAGTATCACTGTTCCACACATCATGTATATAACCTACAAAAAATATAACAATTAGATACACAATAACAGTTAAAACAAATAAAATAAAAGTGTAGAGAAGTGAACAAAAAGAAGAAGTTAAAGGATGTAATGATTCATCATCATCATTACCTCGACAACTCTTTGTTGGCCTTAGCTTATTTTATGATTTTCCCCCATTCTGATCTGTTCCATGCTTTGTTTTTTTTTCTGTTAATAATCATTAAGAGTTTTCAGATTATGTTCTACATTCCATATATCATTAATTTTTTTTATATAGCATTAATATTTTTTTTCGGTATTTTCTTCTCCTGTATTCGTTCGACTTGTCCTATCCAACGCAAACGTCCAATCTTTATAAATGTTATGATGCCAATTTCTTTGTATGCTATGTATAATTCAAAATTATTTCTACGCAATACATTGTTTTCTTTTGTCCCTATTTATTTATGTCCCTACATTTTTCGTTCAACTGTAAGTCTCTGATCCATATGCAAGCACCGATCTTATCAGAGTTTTGTATATTTGACATTTCTTTTTTCTTGTTATGTTATTAAATTTAAGATATATAAGTAGACCATTATATGTCTATTTGCAGTATAAATCCTTTTACTAACTTCTTCCTATTGAAGTATGGCCTTGATCTGAAAAAGGCTCGACAACAATTGTCATGTATTCAGTGTAATACTGACAGATTTGATAATCTTGTGTAGTATGAGTAGCGTTTGGTCGTAATTTCTCAACTAGATCTATTCATATTTCCTATTTTTCTTCCATATTTTCACATCCATGTGTTCCTATCTTTTATTATTTTTTATTTTATTTACTTTAACTTGCTTTAACTTTACTAATCTTGTTTAGGCTATAGAATATTTTCTTGCCAGTCTTGTTTTCCTTTACACGTCAGTTTCTGTGCCTCCTATACTGTCCATCATTTTCCCCAGGTAGCAAAATTAAAAGACCTCTTAAGCCGTTACTGCTATATTTTCATTTCCTATACTGTTCTCTGTAAATATTTTCATCTTGTTTCCGTTTTTATGTAGCTCAGTAGATTTTGCAACTACAGCCAGTTTATTTATTTTCAATTTCAGCTTATGCAGGTACCGTTAGCACTTGTTAGCTCACCCAGTCGATTACTATGAGGAATATTGTCGTACTCCAGAATTTATGCATATTGGTTTGATCATCTTTTCATTGAGTTCTATCCTTGCAGTGTAATTATTGTAAAAGAGTTTTATCATATTGATATAATTTTTTAGTACATCTAAGTACTACATTATACAATAGTACTTTGGCAAACAATTTTGTTTCTAAATATTGTGGTATATTTAAATTATTTCTACTTTAAGTTTTGAGTGTCTGTTTTTAAAAATAGATAACTGGTTGATGAGTAATTTTATGGTAGCTAAACAAACTAAAACAAGAATAGGCTGATATGTTCCTTATGTAACAAATATGTGTAGGTGTAATGTAACAAAAGTATTTGGGATAATGTAACAAATTACAACAGAGCGCCAATGTCCAAAAAGCCAAATAAATTAAAGCTGGCTAGCAGAATGTGCCGGAGAGTGACTACTCGACACTCAAAAGGGGATTTAGCCAATTTGTTGCCCCACAGAGACCATAAAATAAGCAAATGAATGACAAAGTAATAAAAAATATATATAAATAATGTAAATAAAAGTGATAAACTATGGAAGTTGCTCTAAGATGTGATTGGGCGCCAGGAAAGTATGAACATATGCCTAACAAGGCAACTTGCAAAGCTGTATACCCTTTTTGCTGAAATGAAAAGAAAAACAGGTATTAATTAAAATATTTAGTCTTCACCACAAATTTAATACTTATCCACATATATACAGTATAATTCCTTACAGCTACCCACCACCGTTTATGTACAGTGAACCTAGTTACTTATATACTAAAAAAATTCCCTGGTTATACACAATTGATCCCTGATGATTTGAATTTACAAAATATAAGAAACAATTTAATGACTCTACCTATAAAGGTAATTTACTTGCCTATTAGAGATGTAACTCTGTACTTCGGCTTTCAATTATATGTATTTATCAAGTAATAAGGACACCATCCTGACGGAATAAATGTCCTAGGTTTAAATATATAACAATGAAATATCAATAACGAACTCTCTGATTAAATGTGTACATATAAAAGCGTACAACAGAGTTGATAGGGAGGATTTAAAACCTCAACCTGTAGTTGACACTTAGTCCATAAATATTATTCAGTAATTATTTTAGAAAAATGACGGGTTTTTATTATTAGGTAAAATAGTACCATTTAAAGTTCAAAGAATAAAGATATTATAAAAAAATTAAAATTAATGAATAAACTTAATGCAGATTTACAATATTCCGAACTCTAAATGAGGAAGTTGTCCGGGAATAGTAATGTAAGATCTACTCCTCTGGAGGTACAGCTAAGACAGATGAGAATCAATCCTTTCTTAGTTTTATAAGCCTGATGAAGAAGTATAAATTGAAACCTCCCAAACTAGTCGCAGAAACACAACATCATTTAGAACTTGTGAGTAGCGATTTTAAGGAATGTGAGTAGCGATTTTAAGGAATGTGAGTAGCGACTTTTGTGTCCATATAATGTTTATTAGACGTTTTAAGCAGACATTTAATAGTGTTAAAATTTTTATACATTATCACACATTGAGACCACTGGTACCTCATTTCTCATTATTATTATCAAAAAAAAAATGAAGAAAACCACGGTAAGAAAAGTAATTCGGAAATCTGTCTTCGTATAGTAATTAAGATAGAGAGAATTATTGCGATAATTGATTATGTGAAAATAAACATGAAGATAATTAATCTTCTGTAAAAGATGACACGAGAAGTCAAGTATCTATCTACTTACCCCAAAAGATTCATTGAGAATATATCCAAGCCTCTCATCCATCATGACCAAATCTTGTGATAGCCTATTAAGAATATTGCCAATAAAATGAGTGTCAAAGAAATTCATTACAGCGTTCAAAATATTTTTTACTAAAGCATAGTGTAAGTTTATCGATGCTCTTCTACATATGTCATATATTATTCCAGTTTTGATAATATCCATAACTGCTCCAGAAAAAAGCATTATGTAGTACCATTTAAATGTATTTTTGGCTCTTTCTTGGGATTTATCGAATTGGTGAGTAATATTCTCTTTCGTAAGATTACTGTTAATAATATTTACATTCTTAAACTCGTTTATACTGTTACTAACATTATTGATATTTATAAAGTTGAAATCTTTCATGTCCTCTTTTAATACTTTCCCATTCCTTAGTAACGTAAATGATTTGTTTTGATGTGGGCCATGTGGTGTTATATCATGCTGCATCAATTTGGCTTTTAAATTTATCACTTGTTGCTGATCATCGACCCTGAAAATAAGTTTAAATTAAAGTTTTATAACAATGTGACATTTCAAAAAATGGTATTTTATCAAATATTGGATACTAAGCTCTAATAATAAAATTATTTGAAGCTTTATTCTTATATTACTCTGCTTAGCAATTGCCAAAATAAAAAATCTAATCAGTTTAAGAACATATTCAGTAAAACACCTAGATTTGAGTTAATCTCTGGAGAAATTCTAAAGCAACATTCTAGTAAGCCCTGCACCAGCTTTATTAACAATGCGCTCCATGTGAGCAGTCACTCTAAGGTTCCTGTGTAAGTTGAGCCCAAAGTATCGCATTCTCGTTCATCACAACTCTAATCTGTCTACGCTATAACTCTATAGTTAAAAACAGTGTAGTGTATTCTTTTGCTGTTAGTATGGCAGCAAGTTCATGCAGTTGTTCTAAATTTAGCCACAAAACTGTAAAGCTTTCAGATGATGATTTTGAGGCTGTTTTATCTCAATGGGCTGACGAAGTACCTAGTGATTTAGAATATTTTAGTGATAGTAATGTTGACGATGCAAGCGAAGAACTATGTATTGAAAGTTCACACGACACCGAAAGTGAGCAGTCGGAAAGTTCTGAAGACGAATATCATTTAAATGATAATGGTAAGTCATATTTTTATGGCAAAAATCGTTTTAAGTGGTCTACTACAGCACCCTCGAAAAATGTAAGAACTCCGTTACACAACCTTGTAACAAAAGTACCAGCTGTGCGGTCCAGAGATGTAAGAAACGAAACTTCATCATTTTTTTTAATTTCCTTATTTCTCAGGATATATTACAAGAAATAAGTAAATGGACAAATAATAAATTACGTGCAATTCGTGAAAACTATAAAAGAATGAATAGACCAGAACTAAATGAAATTGATGAAATAGAACTAAAAGCCTTTTTGGGATTGCTTTTATACTCATCAGCTTTCAAATCCAATGACGAAGATATAAATTCTATATTTGCTACAGATGGCACTGGTAGAGATATATTCAGATGTGTTATGTCAAAAGAAAGATTTGCAATATTTCTAAAATGTTTACGTTTTGATAACCCTCTGAATAGAGAAGAAAGAAAAAGATAGATCCAACAGCAGCCATTAGTAACATATTTAATATATTCATATCAAATTGTCAAAAACTGTATTCCGTAGGCACATGTATTTGTTTTGATGAAATGTTGGTCGGCTTTAGGGGAAGGTGTAGTTTTAAAATGTATAGGCCTAATAAGCCTGTGAAATATGGCATTAAAATAATGTGCCTGACTGATGCACGAATAAGTTACTTATACAATTCCTATAAATATGGAGGCAAGGACACTGACGGAACTGGGTTATCTGAGGAAGAAAAGAAGATGAATAAACCAACTCAATCTGTTCTTCGGCTTGCTAAACCTATTTATGGAACTAACCCTAATATTACAGCTGATAATTGGTTTGGTTCTATAGAATTAGTAAAACAATTAAAAGTAAAGAAGTTAACGTATGTTGGAACCCTCAAGAAAAATAAACGGAAAATCCCTCCGGAATTCCAGTCACCCCGATGTAGGTAAGTAAATTCAACTACTTACGGATTTACGAAAAGTTTATCCCTAATTTCCCATCTGCCAAAAAAATCGAGGGCTGTTTTACTTATTTCTTCGATGCACCATTCAATAGGCACGGATCAGATTACTGGAAAACCAGAAATTATAGCTCATTATAATCGAACGAAAGGAAGTGTCGATACTTTAGATGCCAAGTGTGCCAAATATTCTGTAAAACGTCGTTCTCGCCGATGACCACTTACTACTTTTTACCGCATCATTGATATAGCTGCTGTTAATTCGCATGTTGTGTACCAATCACTACAAGAAGATAATATGGAAAGGCTAAACAAAGGAGTTGGCGAAACAATTAGTTTTACCTTATCTACAAAGAAGACTCGAAAATCCCAGAATCCCGAGAGAATTATTACATGGTATTGAACGAATACTAGGACAAAAACGCCAAAAAGAAGCAGATTTTGAAGAAAGGCTTGACAAAAAAAAGACGTGTTACTTATGCGCAAGTGCATTAAAGCAAAAGACTTTTTATGTGTGCTTTTCTTGTGGAAAACCAGTGTGCTTACAGTGTACAAAGAGAAATTGCGGACCTTGCGCGCAAAATGAAGTTATTTTATTGTAATTTTTGGGTATTGTCAGAATTTTGTATTTTAGTTTCTCATTCTCATTAAATTTAAATCATTAGTCTGTTTCTTTTAACATTATTTTACCATTTGTTAGTCACAAGTAATCAATTTTTCTTGTAATTTAGTTTATAAACGATTTTGTAGTAACGTCCACCATTTTTTTAAATATTATGCATGCATTCATAATATTCTTGAAAAAGTAAAGTTTATTTTACTTGTAGCAGTATATTATGCTACAGCAATGTGAAGAATCATTCCGTAGTTGATATAAAAAATAAATACAGTGATATAAGATAAATTCATATTAAAAACAAAGGAGAATAGTCAACGGTATGACATACCGCATGTCAGAGTCTACGTCTTGAAACATCCACGTCAGTAGTTAAGGGTTAAGATCTCTTTGCTTTTGCTGTCATAGTGACAACTATTTCTGTTTTTAATGGAACCAAATCTAATCTCTCCTCTAATACGTTTTCCATTGTAGCTTTCATTGGCCACGCCCGCTAGTTCCCAACGTAACCAGCTCCATCCAATGCAGAATCCGAAGGTGCAGAATCTCACAATGACAGTATATGTTTGTAAGATTAATTCCAAGACAACAGCCTTCAGAATATTTACAATCATATTAAAACTAACTCAAGTAGCTCAATGGTCATGGTGCTGGGCGTAAACCCGGATAAAGAAGGAACGTTAAAGAAACAGGTTAGCGTTGTTGAGTTGTAGGAAGTTGAGTTCTTCTTCGTAGAACCAGAAAACTGCCTCGTACTGGGTTTGATTTATCGGTAACTATACAAGAGAGAACACGGAAGACGAATTGGAAAAATAAAAATATGATGCGATTCACCACATGATATATAAAGACATTCAACATCAAATATTTATTTACAATTAAATAATTGAACGACAATAAAACCGACATATGTGCCATCTAAGATTCCATAAAGAAAGGGAAGGACCAAATATTACATCCAAATACATAGTAGTTTACAGTGGAGTAGAAGAGAATGAAAGTGTAATAGAAAGTGTTGCTGTGGCAGTAAGCTTGAGATACAGAGATAAAAGATAAGGAGATAGAGATAAGAAAATTTAAATATATATCCCCACGTATCTCAGTGATTGGACTTAAATAGAAGAACAAAGTATAAATGTTCTGTCGATTTATGCACCTGCAGATAATAAATCAAAAGCACACAGGAACTTTCCTTTAATCAACTTCAAGACTTGATTATTCTAGAAGGCTTTAATGCCCACATTGACAATAAAGTAGTATCAGGAGTCAAACAGAGATTTGACGAACATATACTGAACGAAATTGGAAAATTAATGATAAGCATGTGCACCTTTAATGAACTTTCTTCTTCTTCAGCCTTAAGTAATCTAACTTTGGACATAGGCCTTCCCTAAATCAATCCAGTATTTTCTATTTTGCTCCACTTGCTTCCAGTTGTGTCCTCCGATCTTCTTAATGTCATCAGCTCATCTCATTTGTGGTCTTCCTCTGCTTCTCTTTCCTAACCACGGTCTCCATTGTTGTATTTCGTGGTTCCATCTTTTATCCTTTAGTCAGGCATTGTGTCCTGCATGTTTCTTGATGACAAAAACTTAAGAGATGTGATATCAAATCTCCAAACATTACTAGAACCAGTTAGAGAATATGTAGAAAAGGAAAAGCAATTGTTAAGCTTCAATCAAGTAGTGGATCTATTCGAAAATATACAAGGATCAAGACATAATCAGCGTAACAAAATTGCACTCAGAAGACTCTCATGTACGTACAAAGTTTCTAACGGAATTACATCCACACTACATCGACAAAAAAATGAAAACCAAAAGCACCAAATTAATACAAAAACTTTGGCAAATACACAGGTTTGCTCTCTGCAGTGAAAACTTCATTGTCGGAAGAAGATTCCGACTCATCGGTAAATAATTGCTCTAAAGAATAATAAGAAGATCACTGTTGACTTCATGTTTGTTCCATCACATTCAGGTATACAAGGAAATGAACAAGCAGATGATCTAGCCCATTTAGCATCCTTCAGCCAGGACTCTATTCTTATTAATGAGGTTTCTTCTGATGACTTCAAGTCAGAAATAAAAAATAAAGCGTGCATGGCAAAACAAATAGAGTGCATCACAAAATAACCTCAAGGAAATCATACAATTAGTGAAACTGTGGCTCCCACCTTCAGCTGTCGTCAGGGGCAGGTTTGCTCAGGTGGTGTCTGGGAGAATGCAAGCAGCCCTAAATATAGTTGACGACTGGTTTAAAGAAGAGAGACTGATAGTCAATGCTCAGAAAACACAAATCGTCAACTTTACCAAGAAAACAGCACTACAAGGCCTAAAACCACCGGTGCTGGGAAGAACAGAGATTTCATTTGCCAAAGAAACAAAATACCTTGGGGTATATTTTGATCATAGGCTTACATGGAATACTCACATTATAAAAACCACACAGAAAGCTACTATGTCCCTGGGCAGATGTAGAAGAATGTGCGGTAAGAATTGGGGGCTAAACCCCAAAATGACTCTATGGTTATATACAAGGGTTATTAGACCCATGATAACCTATGGCTCGGTGACGTGGTAGACAAAGACGAAGCAAGTGGGAGCAATAAGGCTGCTAGGTAGTACACAAAGGCTAGCATGCCTGTGTATTACGGAGGCCATAAAAACAACTCCTACTGCATCGTTGGAAGTCCTGTTGAATTTACCACCACTTCATATCTTTATACAGGGCGAAGCCAGATCAGTGATGCACAGATTAATCCATAGTCAGCGACATATAAGCCAAACGCATGGTACTGACAACAGAAAGCTAATCGAGGAGCTAAAAGCCGATATTGTGATGGGGAAACCTATCGATGCAACAGCTACTAGATATAGCTTTAACAATAAATTCACAATTAAGATACCGGGCAGGGAAGAGTGGAATAAAGGGGTACCCATAAAAGCTGCTGCTACCTGGTACACGGATGGCTCAAAAACATCGGAGGGTGTTGGAGCCGGCATAGTAGGGACAAATCAAGGGATACATTTCCCGGTAAGTCTATCTAAGGATGTGACAGTTTTCCAGTTGGAAATAAGCTTATGTGCCCTAAATAAACTAGGAGACCGTAGGGAGGTTACGGTAGCCTGGGTACCGGGGCACGAGGGTCATAAGGGCAATGAAAAAGCAGATGAAATGGCCAAACAAGGCTCATCAATGCCATTCATTGGACCGGAACCCTTCTGCGGCGTTGCAAAGTCAGTAACAAGAACGGCTACAAAGAAGTGGGTAGCTCACAAATCTCTGGAATGGTGGAGGAATTCACCAGGACAAAGACAGGCGAAACAGTTCATTAGAGAACATTCGCCAAAATTTACGGCAGACCTAATTAGCAAAGATAGGAAAACAGTCAAAGCCATAGTAGGTCTTCTAACAGGGCACTGTAAGCTGAATAGGCACTTGAAGCTAATGGGATTATCAGATGATGACCTATGCAGATTCTGTCACCTCGAAGAAGAAATGGCAGAGCACATTTTATGTCAGTGTGACAGTCTGGCAAATGTGCGGTTTTTTGCATTAGGAGAAGAAAATCCACCGGCAAACAGCTACATGGAAGGTACAGTCTCGAAGCTACTAGACTTTATAAAGAGGGTCAGGCTAGAGAATGTTGTCTAGGACTAGAGGGCCACAATAGATCTGAAAAGGTCGCAGTGGAATAGGCCGAAAGGCCACCTCTCTTAATCTAATCTAATCTAATCCCACCTACAGCAAATAGATACGATCAAGTGAGAATAACACGTTTGCGACTATAACACAGTAATTTAATACATAAACACCTCTTTACGCGAACTGTCGCCAATGTGTGAAAATTGTCAAGGAACACTTTACGTGAAGCATATACTAACTCAGTCCAAAGCATATGAAGCAGCAGGAAAGCAGCACACTATCCCAAATAATATAAAGGAAACCTTAGGAAAAAAAATGAACATTAAAAACACAATAAGTCATCTTAAAGACTCAGGACTGTATCAATTATTGTAATTTTTTCTAACTTTACCTGCATTATATTTTTTATAATAAAAAATATCTCTAAACAAATAAAAAGAATATGCTATATTTATTAAATTATATAATTCTTTCTTACCACTTTGTCAACAACTTATCGGAATAGCTTTGGGCAAACTGGAAACCTCCACAAACGATGCAGTATATAACCATCAAGGCAAATCCACCGAAACCAAAATACTTTTTATAGTTTTTGTAACTAACACTCCCTTTTTGGATTGTTTCTTCATAAACTTTCTTTCGTTGTTCAACAGTTTGCTCGGCCTCCAACAGTTTTTTGTTTTCATTGTTTTCGTTCTCAATCTTTTCGTTTTCTTTTATATTTTCATTTGGAACTGTATTTATGTCCTTAATTTCTTTTAGACTTTTATTAGTTGGCTTTGTCGTTTTAAATATTTCTCCATTTTTCATAATTACGACAACATCGCTCTGTTTTATATGTCGTTCTGTTTGGGTTACGAGGACGCATATTTTTCCTTTTAAAAATGTCTGTATACACTCGTTGAAAATATAATCCTGGACTTCATTATCTAAAGCAGTGAGGCAATCATCTAGTAGATATATATCACTGATTCTGTATACAGCTCTTGCCAAATTAATTCTGGCTTGTTGGCCTTTACTTAAATTTGATCCTTTATCGATTAGAATTGTTTCGTCACCTTTTTCTAACATCTTTAAGTCGAATTCTAGTGCACATACCCGCAACACATCGGCATATCTAAAAAAATACTATTTTAATTTTTGAAAAGAGCTTAAAATTAAAAGTGAATTGTCGTTGATTTATAGAAAAAAACGTACATTAAATGTACTACTGAACTCAAACATATTGTTACGAACATGCATTTGACGTAGCCCATATAACGGTTGTATCTCGAGGCGACTAGAAGCTTCCAGATATGTATCGAGCGCAAGAGCGATTGACCCGCCAAACAAACGAATTAGAGGTGGACTACTCCAGAATTTTCGAGTACATAATAACTTTTATATATAAGTAGCTCCGATATTAGCTAAGTTTAGTTGATAAGATATTTTCGTGCTGTAAACTTATAAATAAATATATTTATATAAATTAGAACCGCTCGTTTTATTTAAAAACAGTACAGTGGTGTCCGGCGTGAGATTGAAAAATAAATTCAGCAGTCATTCCTAAAAAAAGGCTTTCGAACTTTTGAAAAGTATTGTTCGTCGGGAACATCCGCGTATTTTGGTAGCGATCTTTGTAAAAAAAGAACATTTAATAAGTACGTTTGTGCCTGACCAAAGATGCTGTTAGTACAACTTTCAGTAAAACAGTAACGCGATGAAGACTGTAGTGGGTCCAAGAATATCCTCTAAGAACGAATGAAGAATGTTCTCAACAAGAATAGAGATGACCCAAAAATATTCCTGTTTCAATCAGCAGAAGAAACAGTTTTAACAAAAATGAATGAGAAATTAGAAAACGTTTTCAAAGGATTTGATGATATGTCTCAAATTATTAAAGAAGTAGCTACACAAAACAACGAGAAACTCGAAAATGTTTCTAGAAGATTCGACGAGAAATTTGAAAATGTTTCTCAAATGAGGGAAGAAACTTCTAGAAAGAACAATAAGAAATTTGAAGAAGTTTCTAAAACATTCGATAAAGTAGAAAAGAAGATCAAACAGTTAGAAAGCATGATAACCAATACAAAAGTGCTACTACTAGTTAATGCAATAGTTTTAGACCCCGTAGTGAAAGAAGAATCTCCTAGAGACCAAACTACACATTATATGAAATACAAATTACCACCATTTGATGGAAAGTCTTCTTGGTCCATGTACCTTAGACAATTTGAAGCTATGCGACAGCCAATCATTAGACATAACAAGAAAAAGCTGTTTCCTTGACTGCTGCTTTACGAGATGATGCTGCGAATATCCCAAGATCGATTCCTAAGGGTCAAGAAAAGTGTTACCAGACCTTGTTCACTCAACAAGACAAACGTTACGGAGATGCCCATCTACAACAAGTCTACACAACACAACTAAGAAGTAGAATCGCAACGAGCAAGTGAAAATTTGCAAAAGTTTGAAGCAAATGTTACTCGTATAGTGCGGTTAGCTTATCCAGAGGCACCAGACAACATTTTGGAAGAAATTGCTGTGGATATCTTTGTCAATGTTAAAAGACAATGAATTACAGAAATCTTTACGACTAGAAAGACCAAAAGTTCTAGATGAAGCGCTCGCTATTGCTTTAGAATATGAAACAGGTAGTCAAACTTCACGGACTCATCGAGTAAGAATTATCGAAGAAGACGACGAACCAAACGATGAACGTCTGAAAGAAATGGTACGAATAATAGTTTGTAACATGATGCCGAAGAGACACGAGCCCAAAATATTGGAATTGTGGTGACGTAGGTCACATTAGCCGTAATTGAAAGAAAACGACACAATAGTAGGAAAACTAGAACGGGTCGACACCAAGGGGCAACTGCACACCTCGAGAAACATAGCTTCCATAGTAACTGTTAACATTACGTCCTCCGGTAAAATTCATAGCTTGTAAATCGAAGGTCGTATCAATAATAAATGTAGATCGTTTTTGGTAGATATAGGTGCAGCAAGAACTATTGCGAGTCCAGAATTAGTACGAGCCCATCTTAAATTATCGCCTGCAACAGTAAAGCTTAGAACAGCAACTGGTGAGATAATTAATACATTTGGCAAGGCTAGTATGTCAGTATCCATTCGCCAGATTACAGTGAAACGCAGAGTATTAATTGCAGAGATCTCCGACGAGTTCATATTGGGGATGGATTTACTAAGGAAAGTTGGGGCTGAATGGAATGTCAAAAATGGAGTTCTCGAGATCAATGGTGAAGAGTGGCCCTTTCATGAAGACAAAGAAGATGTTATCAGCTTAATAACTACTTGTGACGTAACAATACCCGGTAATAGTGAGAAAATTTTGATGATCAGACCTGATGGTTAATGCCGAGAGGGAAGTTTAAGGACGGTCGAAGATGTGGACAATGCCGAGTTTCTAACGGCAAAAGCTTTGGTGAGATTTTAAGATATCGTTCCTGTAAGATTTATGAATTTGAGATGTGGATTAAAACGTACCAAAATCTTGATGATAAGCGAACTAAAAAAGCGACGTCTATGCTGATAAAATTTCAAGATGTTTTGTCATTGATAAGAAGGATAAGGGCAAAACAAGCATAGTAAATCATAAAATTAATACCGGAGACGCTCAGCCAATCAGACAACAACTTAGACGACTTCCATTTGCGAAAATAGATGAAGCCGAAGACATCATTAAAGATATGAACGAACAAAGGATAATTGAACCATCAAACAGTCCTTGCACATTACCAGTAGTGCTAGTAAAGAAGAAAGATGGTTCAACAGGTTTTTGTATTGACTACCTACAGCTCAATGCGGTAACTTAAAAAGATAGTTGCTGCATCTCTCCTTTTATTTAAAAACGGTGCAATATAATGTACAACTTTGATAACTGGACTTGGTTGATTAATCAAAAGTATACCGCTGTAGTCGTATTTTCCTTTCGAAAACAGCCAGATTATGAGAATGTCATTCCAAATAATAAATAAATAATTAGTCGCTGGTATTAATTTACTTAAAATGCTTTGTAAGAGATCGTGAGGTCCTGATTAAAATATTGCATCGAATTTTTATTGACATTATATTAGATATATTATAGATTACTATTTCTGCTGTTTGGTGTATGGTTCAGGTAGGAATAACTAATTTCCGTTTATTTATATTTATACAAAGAACATTTTGATACACAGTTATACTGAAAAACTTAATTTGTCAACATTAAATATTTAAAACTCAGTAATATATTGAATAGACGCTGTTTTTATTTTAATTTTTTTTGTACAAAAAACACCTTTACCTTTTTGGATCTAGATCTTGTCCAAACAAAATATTTTGTTTGATAGAAGACGGAAACAACCAGGGATCTTGTGAAGCATATGATATTCTACCCTCTACACAAACGTTACCAGCAGTTAATGAATAACTTTGCAACATCAATTTTAGTAAGGAACTTTTGCCTGATCCTACTTGCCCAGTAAC
Organism: Diabrotica balteata; assembly: GCA_918026665.1. NCBI lineage: Eukaryota > Metazoa > Arthropoda > Insecta > Coleoptera > Chrysomelidae > Diabrotica > Diabrotica balteata. The sequence goes on along the minus strand of OU898276.1, from coordinate 28,179,658 downwards.
CAATGTAAGCCCTGGTATAACTTTGAGGCTAATGTTGTTCAAAATATTTTCTTTGCCTAACGAAACTGTAGCATCCTTGATATGTATAGTTGGTCTGGAGGTTTTTTCCTTTAATTTGGGTATAGGCAGTTCCTTTGCTCGTAGAACTAAGTTTAATCTCGTTGTTGTTGATAAAAATTCATAAGAAGTAGTAATACCTATAAAGTTAAGAAACATTTTACAAAAGATAAAAATATTTTTTTAATTGTTCCAATGTAATGTATCCTTAAGAAGCTGTACAAATAAAAAAGTGCAGTACAAGATTTATAATATCGTTGTAATAGGCAAGCGGTAAATCTTCAAAAATGCATTAGTTTTTGCAAACCCAAAATTTGTTGGCAATCGTGCAAGTTTGGTACAAAAATGTTCGTAATAAACATTAAAAAACAAAAAAATTAAAAATTAATCACGGGAACATGTAAATAAAAACATGTGAAAAGCTAAAAATTTTATTTTATAATTTTAATAAAATTTTATATTAAATAGGTTCGCTGCCTATATTTTGTTAAGTACTTCTCTTAGAACTACTTTTTTGTCAGAACTACAATTATTTACCTATGGGTGTAGCATTTGCAATTCATTGATTTTTGGTGTATATTGAAATCCCCTCATGTATGTTTAAAAAATCGAAGAGTATTTTTAATGCATTTCAGTTTCGTATTCGTGCGTATTAAAAACCCAAATAATATTTCGTTCCTTTCAGCGTCGCCAAGTAATAAAAACCATTTTAGAGTTGTTTATCTATTTCGCAGCTGCGTATGTTGCTCGATATTCTTCGATTTAAACCGCCCGATGTACTACGTTTTCAAATTAATAATCTACGTCTTAATTTCCGTTGTGTTTTGTTATTTTAAGTTATGCGATGAATTTCTGAGGATAATTTCGTTACTCTCGGTAAAGCCGGCCGCTGATCAAGGTGTGTTCAGTTTTGTTGGAGTCCGAATTTATTTTCAAATTCGAAATCTTTTCGTTTTTCTTTTCTTGTCATGGAAATGTAGCATGAAGTGACAGTAGCAGTTGGATACTTGGTATTGAGCAGTTTTACATTAGTTTTTAAAGATGGCCTCATGTTGCCATTATGCTGTGCTTGTTCCAGTCTTTGAAGGAGACGAGTTTTCAAGGTTGTGTTCCAGCCGGTGCTGGCTTCCGCCCTCATCTTCTTATCCCTGATCGTCATCCCGGATCTGTCCACAGTATAGTTCCAGCATGATTCAAGTTCCCGACCCCAGACATGCAGAGTGAAGTTTAGTGAGGTTCAGGTAACTTTTTCTGTGTCTAAAATTTAAAGTCAAGATAGACATTAAAAAAATAATAATAATTGCTTTCGTTGTCTAAACAGTTAATTTTTTAATTTGTAATAATTTTTATATTTGCCACAGTTTATACGTCAGTAACATTTGTAAGTTTTTGTAGCATCTACTGAGTTTGTAAAAGAGTAGAACACATGTAAGTTTTCTTTATTATTTTGGTAAGAATCTCTGTAGCTTATATAGCAATTTTTCTGCTGTCTGTATTTGTGTTTGTGGTATGACACAAAAATAAATGTTAAATTTTGTTTCTTAACATTTTGTATATTTTTTTAAATTAATCTTTTTTTTCTTTTCAAATAGTATCCCAAGTTATCGTTACAAAAATGTCGCCCAGATATGTTTTGATTTTTTAATAATTATTTTCCTATTACAACTAGTTGTTGTAATAGTTATAATTAGGCACATCAAAGTGGCGCCCTATATTAAATTACTAGAGGTGTTTCCTGTTTATTTTTATTTTGTTTGTTCCAAGAGATTAATGACCCCTTTATTTCATTTTTTGTAGTTATCCCAATCCAAACCCCTTTGCCATTTACTTATCCACGACCTCAGCTCTCCTAATAAACCTGGAGTGCCGTTCGCACAAGTAGCGATTATTTTGTTTGCCTTTTCTCCACCCCTTTAGTTTCAGTCCCCAATGTTCTACCCCTTGTATTAAAATATTTCGTTACATGGGAAGATTAAAAATATCATTATCGAAACTTTTCAGGAGTATAACCTGTCTATAAAAAATAATATTCTAATGAACACAAACATGAAACAAATACTTGAAAATGTTAAGAAACAAAAGTTCACACACTTTTTTGATAGCTTACAAAGCAGCCTGTAATATATAAACCAGGTGTATCTGGACAAGTCTAACAATGATATAAGTACTCTCTTCTAATTTTATTTTTATGCACATCGTATAACATTTTCTTACTACTCTTCCAGCGTTTAAACTGCGTTTTTGTATTTATTTTCCTTGGAAAATATTCATGTTGTTTTTTAGCTGCAGTTCGAGGCGTTCCTGATTCTGGGAGCAATGATTTTATTACTTGTAGTCTAGATTCATAAAGGCGTATTTTTTCCAGAATACTTGTTACATAGGTGATAATAATCTAGTAAAGCAATTTGATACAAGTGTATTGCACCATGGTACCATCTAATAGTTTTATGTTTTCCATATTTGGATAGTACGACATTTCTAGTATCTACAAACAGGTTCACTCTTTTTTAATATTTCTGTCACAACAACTCTGCACATCTTACACAACCACTTAAACATAATTAAAGGTCCATCCTTTTAAAAAACAAACATGGCATAGGAAGAAGTAAAGCCTCTTTGGGCAATAAAGACTCTTCTAAAGAGCAGTATGTATCGATAAAAGAAATTAATGTTGTCCCTGATTTAAAAATATTGGCTTTATTCCACTTAATAGGAAAAAAGTTTTAGTCCTGCTGCCTTCTTTCAAATATTAAAAGGTAACAATGAAACAGCTGCTGAAAACAGTACATGGAAGGCAAACAGTACAATGAGACAAAACAGAAACAAAGCCAAAACGAACCAAAGTATCGGTCCTTTCTCAAAGCATCAGCAAAAGTGTGAAAGTAATAGATTTTCAAGCAGAGATTTCTAATGACAAATATAAATGTACTCCAAGGTCCAAGTAATGGAAACAAGAGCCCAAAGAGCTGCACATTAAAAAAAACCTGTTGAAGATAATGATGAATCAACTTCTGAATAGTCTGTTTATTCACTCCAAGACAGTGATGCAGAATGCGCGAAGCTTCATACTATGTTTTCTGTATATTGAAAATTTAAATATTTTCAAAATTAAATAAAGTAATATATTATCGATTTATTAATTTTATAGATTTTAATAAATCTAAATATATACTATCTAGATAAATATAGATTTTTAATAAATAGATTAACAGGTAAATGAGTATATCTATCTAGGACAAGCAATCAGAGCTAACAGAGAAAATCAAACAGCCGAAATATCGAGACGAGTAAGAATGGGATGGGCAGCGTTCGGCAAACTTTCTTACGTTCTAAAAAATCAAACAATCCCTCTATACTTACGAAGCAAGGTATATAACTCCTGTATAATACCGGTATAATAACGTATAATATAATACTCCTGTATAATACTCCTCCATAATACTCCTGTATAATACGGAGCACAAACATGGACATTTACACGGGCCAATTTGGATAGGATAAGGAAGGCACAAAGAGCGATGGAGAGACAAATGTTGGGTGTATCACTTAGAGATAAAAAACGTAACCAGTGGATCAGAACCAGAACAAAGACAATAGACGCGATAGAACAACCACCAAAACTGAAATGGAAATGGGCTGGACACAATGAACGTCTCCAAGACGGACGATGGAACAATGCCATCGGAAAGTAGCGTCCATACAATGCAAAGAGATCAAGAGGCAGACCACAGATGAGGTGGAAAGATGACATCAGGAAACAAGGAGGTCCCACATGGCAGAGAACAGCTCAAGATAGGGAAAGATGGAGAGAACTGGGGAGACCTATATCCAACAATGGAAGGATAGAGAATAGGTTAAAAAAAAAAATAAATAAAATTAATAAAGCATGTATGTTGTATAACGGACCCTTCTCATGACGTATCTTCCAACTGTTTACTGTAACGGCTATTTCGTAAAAAGCAATCTTTAATATATGCTGCTTTAGAAATATATTTCAAAGGATAGATATGAAAATTCAACTACAAAACAAAATGTTTTACTAATAACTCTTTTTGTCACACTTTAATATAATAGTCGAACTGATAATTATTGTAAAAATCCGACATTGTATTTACATAAAATTATCTTAAAACGAGAAGTGTTTAGAAAAAAACTTTGTCAGTTATTTTTCATGCAGTTTTTAGTTTAAACCTGCTTAGTATAAATATATAATGACTAGAAACGAGTTGATAAAGAGTAGCGAATCGATGTGAAAACCGCTATCTCGTGGCGCTACTTACGTGACGTGTCTCGTGGCGCTACTTCCGTGACGATTGCCTCAGCATTTTACTTTGGAGAAAAAGTAATACAACGCCAGTATATAACCTTTGATTCAAAAAATAATTTGTTAAAGTTTTCACTTTAACTTTGGACTTTGCCATTGTCAAAGTAATAGGAAAGACCAAAAATTGATTCCGGTTATATGTTGACAAGGATATTTGATGAGGTCAATATATCGGAAAGTTTTATAAAAAATCTCCACATGGCTTAATATTTCCGCAAACAGATGAAAAAGTACTTTTTAATGCACTTGATGATGTAATCTGCAAGTTTGGAAAACCAAAATTTGTGCAGATTTTTTGTGCAAAACAGTTTGGTACCAAATTTGCCGGGTTGTCAACGAGTTTTAAGTCATGGTCACCCCATTTTTAATATTCGTAGTAAAAATATACTGTTCAAATGGCTTACAATCTGGTATTAAAATTCCTAACGTGTAACTAATCGTTCCGTAATTGGACATTATGAAAAAAACGGTGGTGGCGTCTGCTTCGTCATTTATCCAAACATACGCCATTACTAGTAAGTAGAATCCCAGTTTTGATACCAACAGCCCAGTAGTTTCCACTGCGATTCTCAGGTAGAGCAGGCCAAGCATTTTTTTAATTTCTAATCTGAAAATTGTAAATTATATATTTGGCACATAAAAAAATAAGTTATATTAATATATATATTATTAGTTAATATTAGATATAAAAATATAATATCAAATAACAATGTAGTTTTACTGTATAACTTACAACAAATAATATTGTTACAAATAGTTAAAGTACACACACCAAAAATATCTAATTAACACCACTCTTATTCCACTTTTTTCAATAAAAACTTCAATAGTTTTTTGTTAATAAGTACATACCACTTGATTTGAAGACTTGTTCTCTACAAATCAAAGACTGCCATGAAAATTAATCTGGCAATTGCACTGTTTAATTAGGGCAAAATTGATGATGCCTCAAATTCGTACGATTAGTTTGTTCATATTGTCAAGAAAAATTGCTTTAAATTTTAAAAATAGTTTGTATTTAAAATTTTACTAAAACAATGTTATTAAACGCAACCATAGTCCTGTAGCGTAGGCATTTTACGATTAACAAAAATGTTCAAATAGTAAGTGCTATGAATATGATTGAGGCTGGTTTTTCACAAGTTGATGCTTCACGTCATTTTGACGTATTTGGGAGCGTCGTTTCGCGATAGTGGCATCAATATGAACAATTTGCTAACGTGGCTAAAAGACATAGAGGTCATTAACGTGCAACTGCTCCTCGACAGGATCGGTTTGTGGTAGGATTATCTCGTCGAAATGTGCATATAATTGCACGTGAACTCTGTGAGGCCTTAGAAAATATCCACAACATTACTGTATATGACCAAACTTCAACGAATATATTATATAAAGTTGGCCTTCATGCCAGACGTTCATTGAAGGTTTCCATGTTGCGTCATTTGCGGAAAGGCCAAAAGTGCATTCTTGGCTATGAGCTCTGTGTTCAAAAGCCATGACCTCACCCTGAAGACAAAAATAAGGATCCTTAAATGTTACGTATACTCAGTGCTTCTGTATGGAGTAGAAACGTGGTCATTGAAGGCGGAAACTCTATCAAAACTTCAGGCGTTTGAATTATGGTTATACAGAAGAATCCTGAAGATACCATGGACAGACAAAGTCACCAATGAAGAAGTACTGCGGAAGATGAACACAACTGCGGATTTGGTCAACATTGTGAAGAGCCGTAAGCTGGAGTACTTGAGACATATTATGGGAAATCAAGGCAGATACGAGCTATTCCAATGCATTTGGCAGGGTAAAATTGAAGGAAAAAGAGCCCCAGGACGAAGAAGAATATCCTAGCTTGCTAACCTGAGAGCATGGTATAGAAAGACCTCAACACAGCTATTTCGTATAGCAACCAACAAAGTACCATAGCCAGAATGATCGCCAACGTTCGGAACGGACAGGCACCCTAAGAAGAAGAAGAAATCATGGAAATCGTGGACTCAGATTAAGATGAGCACAACAAGGTATTCGTTCAGATAGTGGTACAAATCATGATGTGGGCTGGATTAATTTTTCATCATCAAACTGTTTTTGTTTTTGTTGAAAGCACTTTAAAACAATATCAATATATTGGCCGTGTCTTAGAATTTGTTGTTCTTCCATTTGCCACTGCTGCAGATCCCAATTTGCGTTACATGCAGGATAATCCAACGTCACATATTGCAGCAACAGAAAGAGATTGGTTTATATGCTTTTACCATGTCCAGTATAATTGCAAGATATTAATCTCATCGAGCATGTATAAGATATGCTTCAGAGACAGATTGCTGCTCATCTGCATTATGTTTCTACTATACAAGGTCTTAAGATCTTCTTAAACAGGAATGGATCCTATTGCCTCAAACCGAAATTGATAACTTAATTTTAAGCATTACAGGCGTTGTAAAGCTATAATTAATGCTGTTGGAGGAAACACAGATAATTAAACACATATCTTTTTATACATAAAAAAAAACGTGCTCCTTACATATTTTTGATGTGTTTAGTTTTGCGAACATATCCTTTAGAATTTTTTTTAGAACGTCTTACAAGTTTAAATTTAGTGAATAGAAAAATGCGTTTTCTTACTTTCGAGCAGTGTCAACTTTTCCTAAAAAGTAGTCTTCCCATGTATACATTTTAATAATTTTTATAACTGAGAGTGCTTCTTGAAAGATTTGCAAACGTTGGTCAGTATATCTATTCGTTTGTATTCTAAATTTTTTCAATATGTTTCCCAAGTACACTAAAACATTCAAAGTATTAAAAAGAGAAAACATTTTGTAATTTTTTTTTCTGTGACGTTTAAAATTTTATCTCTGTTAATAGTTAACAAAATATAATTATTTTTTTATGGCGAAAAAACGTTTAATATTTTATCTCTGTTGACAGGTAACAAAAATATCACTTTTTATGAAATTACTTTTTTCCTAGGAATGGAGTTGGTAGAATTGCTGATAGTGAAATGAAAGGTAGCGCAGTAGAAATTGTAAGAAATGAGTGAAAGTACTTGATATTAATTTGTACTTGATCAAGTATCACCCATTATCTGCCAATATCCTAATTTTGGGACATATTTTCAATTTTTAAGCAAGCAATGCCCACTAATGTCGTGCAAAGATAGAGAGAGAAGATAAGAAAAATAATATTTTAAAAATCAATTTGCTTAAATCAACGAAGGTCTTATGGTACGATGAAAAAACAACAAGACGGTAACAATAACATAAAACTATAACGATGTATGAGGATCATCATCATAGTCATTAAAATTTTGGCAGATGTGTTCTAGTTCCTCATTGAGCTTTAATAACTCGGATAGTTTGATAAATAATATTTATCCATTGATCGGGGTCATCTGTTACATGTATAGCCTTAGTGTACTGCTTGTTAGGAAGTTTTTTCCGTGGTGTCTGCTCATCGCTGTGGAGATCTGCCGCATTGACGTTGATCCTTCGAATTATATTAGAATTTTAGCCCTTTACCCACCACTTCATTTTACAAGTCTAGTATTAAAGAAAGAAATTCCAGAAAAGGATCTGTTGACTTGATTACGGGTACACCATACAAAGATGCCTTAGAAAGTCAGAACAAAAGAGAAATAAAAGTGTTTCAAAGGGAAAATAGATAAATGTGAGCTTTTTGTGAAAAAAAAAAAAATTAAAAATAAAGGAAAATCTATTGCTAAGAAGACAATGACAACCAAGGTTAAAAAGAAAAGTGCTAAGAAAGGGGAAGCTTTTAGTTCATCTGAAGAATTCATTTTAGATGATGATTCTGACATGGAGTGTGACATTGGGGAAGAGGAAGCAGAATGTATGTTTTGTACTGGACTCTTTTCTGAAGATACCTTGGGCGAATAATAGATTTAGTGCTCGTGTTTTAAGTGGGCCCACACCGACTGCACCAATGTAGACAAAAAACATAAATATATTTGTGATTCCTGCCTCGATAGCTAATTTTATCCCGTTATCCTAATATCCGGTATTGGGAACATTTTTTTTATTAGTCTAAATTTACCGTTTTTTATAAAAATTTAAATTTTAATTTTTACTTCGTAGAAATAATTTATTTTCGTTCAATAAATGATTCTCTATAGTCTATTACTTGTTTTGCTCTAAAATATTCATAAATTAATTGACGGTTAAATAATTAATGGGTTAAATCGTTTTACTACCAAAAACTGCAAATATGAGAAGCCAAACCTTTAAACCAATGATATCACGTTTAGCAAGTGATTAGTTCAAGTTCCGTGTTAACGACAAATCGAGATATTAGTAGGCAGTACTAAAAATATTCTTCTCACAACAAAACTTTCGAATCAGGTATTTACTTTGCTAATTGGTGCCCGATAGGTCACTGCTGTTGATACTAGCGACAAATGAAAACATTATGTACAGCGTAGTACCGCCCCAATCAAAAATTTTCAATGAATAACGTTTTTAAAGTAAGAAATACAGATATTGTTTAATATTAGTCACTTCTTCTAAATTCTTCCATACTTTTTGTAAAAAGGGAAGTTAGATTAATAGGTATAAATGATTTTCGTTCATCTGAAGGACATTAGCCTAACGCAGTCCCTATTTAATTCTGTTATTTCTGTCTTAAGTCTTAGTAGTAGTTCAATAAAGTTTGAGTGATCTTTTGAAATAGGAAAAGAACATATACAAGTAGTAGTATAAAAAGTATCTACGCAAAACCAAAGAGAAGAAAAAGATTGGATAACGAACGAAATACTAAACTTGATGAAGAAAAGAAAAAGAAAAGCATATAGGGACAAAAATAAATCATTGTACCAGCAAACACAAAACGAAATACGGCGACAAATTCAAATAACAAAAGAAAATTGGTTAAAAGAAATATGTGATGAAATAGAAATGCTACAAAATAAATATGACAGCTTTAATTTACACAGGAAAATAAAGGAATTAACTAAACGACCAGAATACAAACAAAATATACTAGTTGCTAAAAAGAGAGACAGTAATAGATACAGAAAACAAATTGATAGTATGGGCAAACTATATAGAACAGCTGTTTAACGACAAACGAGACAGAATAGATAACGAATATTTCGTTGAAGAGACTGGACCAGAAAAAACAGAAAGTGAAGTAAAACATACAATTAAAGAAATAAAAACTGGGAAATCAGTAGGACTAGACAAGATACCGACAGAAATATTGCAACTTATCGCCGACTCCAATATACCTACATGGTATTGTCGAATTATTTAATATCATATACAGAACAGGTATATTACCTAAATAATGGATTCTATCAACATTCGTAACTATAGAGTCTGACTAATAAAAACGCCAGACAATGTAGCCATCACCGTACCATCAGTCTAATGTGCCAAATACTAAAAGTATTTCTAAAAATTATTCATCGTAGAATATATATATATATATATATATATATATTTATATATATATATATATATATATATATATATATATATATATATATATATATATATATATATATATATATTAATAAAGTATTCAACTAGTGAATTCAGAGGTTTATTCGGTCAGTCAGGTTGGCAAAATAAAAAACAGAAGTCAACTACTTCATAAGTTTATCGAAGACGTTTCGCTTTATATTTCTAAAGCTTCAGAAAGCTTTATTTTGCCAACCTGACTGACCGAATAAACCTCTGAATTCACTAGTTGAATACTTTATTAATATAAATTGACGGTCGTAGTTTTTACAATATATATATATATATATATATATATATATATATATATATATATATATATATATATATATATATATATAAAGTTATATCAAGACATTGGATAAACTCAGTTCGGATTTAGAAATCCTCAAGGAACCCGAGAAGCATTATATGCAGTACATGTGCTCATGCAGAGATGTTTAGATGTAAACCAGGACATCTATGTCTGCTTCCTAGATTATAACAAGGAATTCAATACAGTAAAACATAATCCGTTTGTAAAACTACTGAGAACAAAGACATCGATATACGGGATATAAGAATAATAAATAATCTGTATTATAAACAAGAAGCTGCCATAAAAATAATTAATTTAACAACTAATAAAAGAAAAATCAAAAGAGGTGTTAAAAAGGGCTGTGTCTTGTCGCCATCTCTGTTTAATACATACTCAGAGGAAATATTCAAAAAAGCATTAGAAGATTAAGTAGCATGCATAAAAATAAATGATCTACCCATACGTAAAATTAGAGATCCTGATGATACAATACTAATAGCAGAAAATATTACAGATCTACAAAGAATTTTAGATAAGGTTGTTGCAGTGAGTGAAGAATTTGATCAATCAATAAACATAAAGAAAACAAAGTTCATGGTTATATCAGAGAAAAATATTAGATACATCAATCTATACGTGTTATGTATTTTCTGTTCTTTTGTATGGTGTGGAGATATGGACCTTAAATAAACAATGTTACAATAAATTTTACATTTAAATTGTGGACATATCGAAAAAGGCTGAGAATATTCAAAAAGATATAGGTAAGTAAGTACAATATTGGGTCTCATGAATAAATCGTTCGAAGCATGAGATAGAAGACAAAGTATTTGCTTCATTTCGAATGATTAGTAATGTGCGTTATTTCCATAGTAACTACTTCGTTTTTCAGACCGTTTGCTAATTTGAGCATAAACAGGCCTGTTGGTAATTAAACTCAGTGTTTCTTCTTCTTTTTTTTTATGTAGACATGACTCTGTCTGCTTTTCAATGTGCCTCCAGTAAGTAGTGATTCCTTCCTTTTCGTGGTCTTCCTACTGATCGTCTTCCTATTGGGGAACCGTCTCTTGCCGTCTTTACTACTCTATTTGTTGTCATTCGGCTTATATGATCGTTCCGTTCTACTCTTCTATTTCTTACCCAGTTCTTATGTTCTCCATCTTGCCTGTACTTCTAGCTCTGTCCCATATTGTCTTACCATCAATTTTTCTGAGTGTTTTCACCTCTGCTGGTTCTAACATCCTTTTTGTCTTCTTTGTGTCAGGTCTTGTTTCATCCGCGTATGTCATTATTGGTCTGATGGCTGTTTTGTAAATTCTGCCTTTCGTTTCTTTCCCGATATCCCGATACTTCTAGCTCTGTCTCATAATGTCTTATAATAAGTTTTTCTCAGTATTTTCATCTCTGCCGTCTCTAAGATCCTTTTTGTCTTCTCTGTGCCAGGTCGTGTTTCTCCCGCGTCTGTAATTTATGGTCTGATAACTGTTTTGTAAATTCTGCCTTTCATTTCTTTCCCTATATTTTATTTCTCCATATTGTTTCTTTTAGGAAGCCTGTGGCTCTGTTTGCTCTATTCACTTGATCTTTCACTTCAGTTTCGAGCTTTCCGTAGCTTAATAATGTGATTCCTAGATATTTAAACCATTTTATTATTGATCTTCCAGCTCCAATTTACATCTTAGTAAATCTGCTGTTGCATGTAACTATGCATTTTGCCTTTTTGTCTTTTTTGAGGAAATTAACATGTTAAATTTAGTTCATGTCACATGTCAAACGAAGTTCAAGTAAAAAATTAAGAAGAGAAAATCTTCAAAATTATACGGTCGCCAAAAGGAAGCCAAAGTAGCAGTAGCAAAAGCTAAAACAGAAGTGTGTTAAAAAATATATACAATTGTACAAAAAAAGTTGGGTCAAAAACATATTACTATTTCGGAAACCGTCCGAAATCGAACATGATAAAGCGGATTTTAACAGTGCAGCCAGTGGAAATAAGAAGACCTGGTAGACCAAAGTTGAGGTAAATAGGCTTGGTATTACAGGATGCTGAGGAAATAGGCCTATCTTATATTTTAATTTTATGAACATTAATATCTTAACTTTTCGAAAAAGTACTTGGTTCCAAGTACCATGTTTCTGTAGTGTCATTAATTCTCCCCCATGTTCAACTAAAAATGTAGCCGACGATGTTCTAAATTAATTTAGATTTTTAAATTAATGAGGTTTATATGACTTTGTATTTTCAAGTTTACGAAAATTAGCTACTCTTTCAGGTATAAAACTAATTTTTTACTCACAACTTGTATGTATTGTAAATTAATCTTGTATATCGATAGTTATGGCGGCATGCTTGTAGTGCTTCCAGGATTTTGTCAAATTCTACCTGGTCAAAGGCTTTATGGAAATCTGCAAAAGCCAGAACTCTAGTGGTTGATTGTATTCAATAGTCTTTTCTATTACCGTTTTAATGCTCTGTAGGTGACCATTTGTTCCAAATCAGGTACGAAATCCCGCTTGCTCTATTGGCTGGTAGAAATTAAGTTTTTTCTCAAGACGATTGGTTACTATTCTGGTAAGGAGTTTGTATAGGTGACTAAGAAGACTTATAGGACTGTCGTTTTGTACAATAGAATTACCCCAGCATTGTGCCATTTGTCGAGTATACTACTGTCCAAAACGCATTATGTTAATGAGGTTTTTATTTTCTTAAGTAGGCAAGTGCCTCTGTAACTACACAATCTTCGCCTGGAGATTTGTTATTCTTAGCTTTTCTTAGGGCTAGTTTTATTTGGACCATTGTGATTTCCGGTAGTAGTTCTGATCCAATTTGTAGAAGTCTTCCAACTATTTTAAGGGTTTCCTCTCTGTTGGTTCTAGATGACCATTTCTATCTTTACTCTTTATTATCTGCCTTGTCCCCGTTCTTAGTCTTTTCTCAATACTTGGTTTTATTTTCTCAATACTTTGTTCTTGGTTGTATTTTCGAGTTTCTTGTCTAACAGCTTTGGATATTTCTTTATTTAATTTTTCTAGTTCGTCGACTTTAGTTTCCACCTCGCTTCTCATTTCTCTTTTTTTCTGCATTATTTGCCTACTATTTTGGCTAATCTTCTTTTCTTTTTGAGTTTTAGGACAGAATTTGTTTTGACTTTCTAGTAAAGCGTATGTTAATTTATTATTTAAGTCGTATATATTATTTTCTGTTTCAGGACTACTAAGTATGTATGAAAAACCTCTTATACCTCTATTATACCTCTATTATACCTCTTCTTCTTTAAACTTATTTCTATTTTACTGTACAAGTACTTTGTCCATAATTAGAATGTTTTTTTGGTCTGATTCGTCTTAAATTTTCATGTTTTTTAAAAGCTATAATAATTTTGATAATGAATTACAATTTACCATTATATTGGCAATATCCCCAACTTATACCCCGCACTATATTTTACGTTGCTGTATGTATAAAACAACTACGATCTCTTAGTGCTACTGGACGAAGGGCTTTGTAAATTTGGTTAAATATGACATAATTAAAATTTATGAATACTATAATGATATAAATGGTAAAAACTCATAAAATAAACATTGTTCCAGCTACATGCGGTATAAAAAATAGAATTTAACACAATAAAATAAAACACACTAATACACAAACATTAAATTATATACATATGTAAATATATGTCGCTATAATGACAGAGATGAGATTTGTAGTAAATAAATACTATGAAGTGAGAGATATATGCTATAAACGTCAATATAGTTAAGTGGAAAATAAATATATTTAAACAAATTTAATCCAAGAGGCAAAAGAGGAAGACCTCGAAAAAGAGGTACTAACACCCTTGTGAAGTCAGAATAGGTAAAGCCAAATTTCTCAATGAAAAAGAAAAAATTGGTCACTATAATTAAAGAAATTATATTACAGATATAATTTTTAAGAACTTTCTCTACTTACGTTGTACAGGTATAATTAGAAAATACAACACAATCCCCGCCAACGTCGTTATCCCAATTCTGCAATATAGCAGGTAAGTCACCACAGAACAGTGAACTATACCAATCCAAGCGTGATTGATAGTCCAAATTCCCTTTTCAAATGTCTGCACATCTTTTGTTATCAACGTGACTATATTTCCAACAGATATCTCAGCCAAAGCAGTCGGTGATAGTTTTAGAGCTTTTCTGTAGAGAAACGACGAAAATGCTGTTCGTATTTGTATTCCTATGATGACGAAATAAACGATCATATTGTCATATATTAGTGTTACCATGTAGTTAAAAAATAGGACGATGGCGAGGTAATAGTAGGCATCACTCCTGGTTATTCTGGTTTGCCCTTCACTAAAGAAGAATATAAGATTGGAAAGAGCGTCTGGTTCTAAATAGCTGAAACATAAAAACTTTTATTATTTGATACATTGAAGCTGTAAACAAGACTAATTAAAAATGTAAAACCAAGCAATGATCATCATTAAAGCATTTAAATACTGTCCAGAAACCTCCAATCTAGAATCTGATTTTATAACTTCTAATTATAGAGTTTTTCATCATTTTATGAAGAATAAGGCATAAGCAATTAAATACATCTTATAAACTATCTCATCATGCATAAAATGATCTCTATGAGACATCTTCTCAGAGATCATCAACTCGTCCTCAATTATCAGAAACATGGACGCTGGCAATAAGAACGTATTTATACATACGCAGACATATTTATAAAGGCATTTAAAAAAACGAATTATGGCTTAGGTGCTATAAATTTGGGCAATTTTTTTATTGTATTTATAGTCAACCTGATATTACTAGGTCCATCAAAATAAACAGGCTGCGCTGGCTAGAAGGAATATCCTGAGTTTCTGCCCCTCCAAATATAAATTTGGTAGGACTCTGGTCTTTTTTGAAATTCAAAAAAAATTGAGGGGTCTCAATTCTTATAAAAAAATCATTAAAAAAATATATAAAAGACTATGAGTACATATCTGAAAGAATTCTCACAATAACTGTCACATTGTACGGCATCGAAACAATACTTCTGGGGTCTATGCGCCAACAGACGATTCAAATCAACAAGTTAAAGATTCCTTTTATGAAGAGTTATCAAACATCTGTGATAAAATAAAAAGCCATCAAGAAATAATATTGTTAGGAGACCTAAATGCCAGAGTAGGTTCTCAAATAGACGATGAAGTGGTGGGACAAATAGTTAAAAATAGTTTAGGGGACAGTTTAATTGAGTTCTGTCAACTTTTTGGTTTAAAAACAATGAACACCCAATTCCCACATAAAGATATTCATAAATACACTTGGGAACGACCTTCACTCCAACAGAAGTCGATCATAGACTATATAATAATGAGACAGAACTCAAAATTTAAGTGCCAAGACTGCAGAGTAAAAAGAGGGTCTAACTGTGCTACAGACCATTACTTTCTTTTAGCTAATATTTTGTGCCCCTTTAAACAAAACAACAAACATAACACCGAAAGTCAGAGAAACAATACTACGCAGTACAAAACGGAGAGATATAAATTGCATCTTTTATTCCAACCAAGTATTAAACATCTTTTTCAATGTAGATTAGAAAGGAAACTAAATGAGATGGAAAGAAATATGGATGTAGAACAAGAATACAATAACCTCAAAATTATAATAAAAAAAATTGCTTATGAAGTATTAGGAACAGAGAACAACGACAAAAAACACCACGAACCACCATGGATGACCGAAAACGTACAAGAAATGATACAAGAAAAGAACAAATTATATAAAAAATGGCTAACAAATAAAACATCTAGCAATAGAGTATCATATCAAATGAAAAACGGAGAAGTACGCCAGCAAATAAAAGAAGCAAAAAACAATTTCTGGGAACAAAAATGTGTCCAAGTTGAAAATTTAATGGGTGGTTCTCAGACAACGGAAGCATGGAGAACTATCACTAATCTAAAGAAGAACACCCATAACTCATTAAGCAACTTAATTTCTATAGAAAAATGGGAAAATCACTATAAAAATTTACTCCAAGAGTCCAGATTGGAATATATGGGAGAAGAATACAGTATGGAGAGACAAACAAATAGTAACATTAATACTACCAGCAACGAGGTCCGTACTGCGCTAATTAAAATGAAAAACGGGCGATCTTCAGGACCTGGCAATATAGCTGTAGAGTTACTTAAAGCAGGAGGTCCAATCCTAATCGAACGAATAACTTTTCTAATGAATCAATGCTGCAAACAAATTAAAATACCATCTGAATGGAAAACCGCTCACCAAGTGTCCATCTTTAAAAAGGGTAATCGAAAAGATCCTAACTGCTACAGAGGATTGAGTGTCCTACCTACTTTCGGCAGATTGTTTGGAAAGATAATAAATAGAAAAATACAAGATGATGTAGGACATCTAATTAGCGAAGACCAAAGCGGATTTACGCCTGGTAGATCTTGCACTGATAACTTGTTTATACTCCAACAATTAATAGAAAAAAGAATAGCGGTTGGTAACGAAGTACATCTAGCCTTCATCGATCTAGAAAAAGCGTATGATACAGTACCAAGGCCTAAATTGTGGCAAGCTTTACAACAACTCGGCATTAGTCCACACCTTTTAGGAATAATCACAGAAGTATACAGGGATAACACCACTTACCTAAAAATCGGAAATAGACTATCAGAGCCGATAAAAGTAACTAAAGGACTGAGACAAGGATGCAGTATGTCACCTTTACTGTTTAATTTATATATTGAGGCAGCCCTTCAAAATTGGAAAAACCACTGCCAGGGAATAAGAATCCCAATAGGAAATGACGTACTGTTCTCCCTGAACTTTGCGGATGACCAAGTCGTTCTAGCTCAAGATTCTTATGATCTAGAATTTATGATAAAGCGTCTATACAGAGAATATGTAAAATGGGGGTTAAAAGTCAGCATGAAGAAAACGGAATATCTAGTTATCAATTCAGATGCAAGGTTTGAAGTGTTGATAGACGAGGACGTGGAAATCACACAAGTGGAAAAATTTAAATATTTAGGTGCATTCATTAATAAGAACGGCTTGGGTGAAAGCAAAATTAAACACCGAATTAATCAGGGACGTAAAATTGTAGGATGTTTGAACTCCTTATGGTGGGATCGCAACATTTCCAAAAGGAACAAAAAAAGAATAGGGCAAACGATGGTTGAATCAGTTCTTTGTTATGGCTCTGAAGTATGGACAATTAATGCAGACCTGAAAAGAAGATTGTTGGCAGTTGAAATGGATTATTTGAGAAGAAGTGCTAGAACATCAAGGCTGGAAAGGAAAACCAACGAATCTATAAGAAATCAGATGAATGCTACAGATACGGTCATAGACAGAATAGAAAGAAGAGTTGAAACAGCTGTAGTGATAATAGTTAAAATAAATTTTGTGGAAGTTTGAAAACAAAGTTTTCAGTGTTTTATTGTTACATAGAAAGAAGAGGTTTAAAATGGTTTGGACACCTGTTAAGAATGCCTGACGAACGTTGGCCCCAAAAACTTCACAGATGGATGCCCCCTGGTAGAAGAAAAAGAGGTAGACCTCGACGCTCATGGAATGAAGGTATTAGAAGAGCAATGGAATCGAGAGGTTTGGAGGATGAGCATGCCTTGGACCGGGAGGATTGGCGGAGGAGGACGGGAATACGGCGATAGCCGTCTCCAAGATGTATTCTATTTACAAATTGGATCCTGTAATATATATATATACTCTACCTATATATATATATATATATATATATATATATATATATATATATATATATATATATATTATATACTACCTGGCCTTTCGGCATACGACCGTTAGTTACTCCACTGCCCCTACAAGTCCGACATCAAATGAGGCGGCACGATGCCGAAACATCGTGGGGCTCCACCTTACCCGGAATACCTGTATTGCGAGTACGTCACCCGTCCGGAGATAACCACCAGGGGCGGAAAGATGACGCAGACGGAGGAATTGCACCTCGAACGTAGACAGGTCAATGCCGTCAAATCAATAATTCTACCACTCTTAAATCATTCCAGGTAGGTACGTGCCGAGACACCGTCACCACTCTCGGTGGTGTAAGGCCGTGAGAGGTATTTACGGGCCAAGCTCGTTCAACCTAACCTGGCTCTTGTGGAATGAAAGTAAAGTGGTCCCACAAGATGCTCGTCTCGGTAACAGAAATGACTGCATCTCGAGCGCGTTTCTACAAACCCGACACCTCGAACGACGGCTCTCCACCTCTCATTTCCTTTCCATTAGTCGCCTTTTACGACAGGCAGGGTCTTCTCGGCCGTATTCTTATCTCCGCAAGCCGAACGGAGCGGCTAGACTACATAGATGAACTGGAATAAATGAGATAGAGCCACCAAGATACATTTATAACCAACGAGGAACGGATAGAGTCAGAAGGAGAGGCACGACTAGAATACGATTTAAAAACCAGGTAGAGGAAGACTTAATTAAGGCGAGAAATAGGCAAAAGAATTACCAAATATTGTTAAATTGTACTGCATTATACTACATGGTTAGAGATGGAATCTGTACAGGTATTACACTGAAAGTGTTTACCCGACACTGGAATCATTTCGGATCAGAATCAATATACAATTATATATCAAGCTGTTTGCTTTGCTAATTTTAGAAACACGGAGGTAAAAATTTTAATTCGATTTAACCAGGTAGAAATTGTATGATTTCTCTTTTTTTATTAGATTACGGAGTAGTTACGTCCGTAAAGAGTTATTTTGATAACTATTGTCTACGACGGGATAGATTTTGTTTCGTGTCAGAGTAGTGGCTAGACAACTCTAAGGAGACCTAAAGAGGTCGAAATACATACAGATTGAACGAAATAAATTCGAAACATACGAAATATTATGTATTTCGGCTCAATTCTGCTGTAGGTGGTTGACCAACAAAAGGTTGTCATTGTCAAATAATTATATGATAAAAATCCAATACTTCAGCGGGCTGCTGGATTCTGAACTAATTTAAGAACTCATTTATAGGTGGTCAAACCACCTATTGCTTCCTAAAGCCGGCCACTCACGGTACAGCAGTGTCGTTCGATATAATCGAACAGAGGCGTTGTTCAATTTGTTGGTATATCTGGTGCGCCCACACATCATTTTAGCATCTCTTACTTTGTGTATAACTAAGCGTAAAAAGAAACCTCAAATAAAACGTAGATTCTGGTGCACAGAATCCAAGATTTTGGTGCAAAATAAATCTCGTCTGCCCCTGCACCCGATTTACTGGACTGCACTGCTAATTTTAATTCTCTTTTATAGGATGTTTTAAAATTGTTAATTTTTTTTTCTTACATACTTTTCATTCGCATCTTTGTTTACTTCTTGGAACTTTAAAACTAGAATGTCCATTGCCTGTTTTCGGGCGTTTCTATCGTGATACGTTTTACCTTTAATTCGCTATAAGCATTCTTATTTTTTATATAATTTAAAAAACTCTCTTAAAAAATTCTCGCTAAATCAAGCCATTTCGATTTTCTATAATATGATCAAAGCAAGTGTGTAGTTAAAGTATCGTGAGTGCCCGCCTTTAGGCAAGCCCCTCTTTCGTTTATCGGAGATGGAGATTTTGAGTGGTGTTGCCAATATCATTTTACTAGATGTTTCTAAAATAACTACAAACTTCTGAAATAACTACAAACCATTAAGTTTATTTTTGTTATTAGTCTGTTGTAGTAGATTGGTAAATACAATGAAAAATATAGGCAAATATTTGATTTATTTAAAGATACGAAGAATATAATTCTTTATTAAAGATATAACTCTTAAAAAGATCCGCAAATAGGATTATTACACGGCGATTGGCAACATTGACTTTGAGCTGCGCTTTAGACTATGGTGGGTTCTAAGAGGAGACGGATAATTGAACGATATTTTATACAATGTCTAACACCTGGTATGGATTTATTTTTGTCCAAGTTTTATATTGGTCCACTATTTCAAATGCAGTTCAAACAGACATATATTAAATTGTATGATCCGTTTTAAATTCGTTCAATCTTTATAAGCGGCTTGCCGCTGCCCTGTATCGAAACAAAAATCAAAAATACCTATTAAAAAATACTTATTAGTAAAATAAGTCTTTCTTTAGCTATAACAAAGGTTATTATTCAAAACAATTATATAACATATTTTCACTTACCTTCTAGCTATTCGGAAACAAAGATCAAAGCATCCAACTAGGAAATATTTCAATCCGAACAATTGCCACAAAATTAAAAAGACCGATTTTGGGTTCTTTTTTTGTTGTTGTTTAACATAATCCTTCTCTAACTTTTTTCCTAGAAATTTCGATCGACAATTTTTCACAACCTCATACAAATCATCTTCAGAAAGTCCATGCTGGTATGCTCTTTTGATTAACTCCCAAGAATATCTGAAAAAAAACAAAAACTTTCACTTAAATGTCTATTATACATGTATGAGATACGGCAAATAAAAGATAAAGTAATTTTAAACCAAAAAGAAGAATTAAAAGGTAGAATGAAATAAAAGGAGACTATTTTGTTTGTTAAACTTTGAAAGAATGGTATTTCTTTTGAATGGAATATTTTGTATGTTTGGAAATTTCCTTATGTTTATGTTATAATTTAAAAGGAAAATTCTCAGTGGTTAGCTGTATACAATGGTTTAAAAAAACTTACAATGAAATAAAAACTTCTTTTTGTGAAATGGTAAAAAATTTAATTATCAAAATTTTTAAAAATGATAGAAAATAAATGAATTTATAAAGTTTCAGAACGTTTTCGATCTTATCAGATAACCATCAGTGAAAAATGTCTATGTAGTAGTTGGAACTAACCACATAATGGAGTCAGATGACCCTTAAAATTACATTATTTAGGTCGATAATAAAGGATTACTTTGTTTAAGGAAAAGTACAATTTTCCAGATCAAAAAAGTGAACTTTATGCTCTAAGAGGTAACAACCAACCTAACTAGAGTTGGTTGTTACCTCACAGAGCATAATTGAATGAAAATAGAGGGCCGTAGAGGAGTAGGCAGAAGAGCCATGTCATCTTCTTGTTCTTCTTCTTCTTTTGGCATCATTTAATGAGTCTTTGCCTGTCTGGCTATGTCTTTCCATTCAGATCTCTCTTGGACACCTCTCCCCCATTGTCTTATATTCATGATTTTCAGGTCGACTTCAGGTGACAGGTTTCACAACCATAGGTTACTAAGGGTCTAATCAAAGTTCTGTAAATAGTCATTTTGGATCTTTTGTCTAATAATATCGATTTCTTCAATGTTTTATTAGCATAATATGTACGACTTTCACTGGAAATATGTGCATTAATTTCGCTACTTACGGAATTCTTCTGATTGATTTCTGTGGCCAGATATGTGAAGGCATCTACACGTTCAATAGTATAGTTGTCTATTGCTGTATTATTTTCATTCTCAGGTATTCTTTTGATGGTCATGTACTTAGTTTTTGTTTCGTTTATTTTATATAAATGATATGTATATCAACCTCATAAAAATGACGTTGCAGATTTAAAAAGCCGCAGTTAGAGTAGATGGAGAACTGTCTCCCTTGTTGGACATCAACATGGGGGTGAGACAGGAAGACGCACTTTCAAATATACTGTTCAACTTAGTTCTTGAAGCAGTCATCAGAAAAACCAATGTAACCGGCCATACATATAAACACCAAAACAGTACAAATTACTGCATATGAAGATGATGTCGCCATTATTAGTAGAGGCAAGATATGGCTAACGGAAACGTTCAAGGTAATTGATCCTGAAGCACAAAAAAGAGAGCTTAAAATAAATGAAACAAAAAAACCATGTCATGCCTTCGCAATATCTGAACTGAGACGGACAAAAATGTTCTATAATTACTAGGAGTAACACATAATAGAGAACATTTTAATTATTATTATACGCAAGCAAGGGTAGAGGGATAAGTCCCTATTAAGCCCAAAAAGAAAGAAATTACATTAGTAACCTACTAGTAAATTACAAAAAAAAATTAAAAAATTAAAATTTTAGTTTAAAAGTAAAACAATATTTTAACTATAATATACAACGGTGAAGTCTGTTTTTGAACGAGTTGGTAGAGGAAGCAGAGACAATGTTATCATTAAGATTATTCCAGCATTCAAAAACTCTATTTGGTAAAAGTTCTGTCTTGATATTGTAGAAAAGTTCTCTTTTTTAAGATTGAACTAGTGACCTGTGAAGCGTTCATCTTGATTTTTGGTAAACAATCCAAAATTGAATTTTAATATTTTAAATGTGGTGATTAAGTTTACAAGTTGTAGGCGAAGTTCAAAAGAACTTAGAGTAGCCATTAATATAGTGATCTCAAACCTCTAGTATTGGGGTATAGTTTATTTCACGAAAAATGGTTGAGTGCTTAATCATTGCAATAAAACCCGACTGCAAGTACCCTGGCTTAGTCAACATTAGTTGAGCAGGTAAGTATTCAGGTAAAATTGAAGCTACTGTGGAGTGTTACTAAGTTATCTTGTTTGTATCATAAATTCCTGTTAATATAAAGACGATAAAAGAATCGTATAAAATTATAAAAACGATTAGAATACATTTTATTTCATAAAGTTGTAAACATTTTAACAGTGAGCTTTACTCTCAATGGTTGATCTTTTAATGACCACAATAAATTTGTTGATCGTTAAGTATTTCCTGGAATAATTATACAGGTTCCCTCTATTCTGTATAATTTGTAAAAGTATATAAAACCGATGAGAAATTTTTAATTATACATTTTGTTTCATTTAGTTGAAAGTGCTACAAGTGTTCCCAGTGTTATACCTATTTATACCTATAAAACAGCATTATGTGGCGTCCATGGAAAAACATTGATGGTGCTTCTTCCAGTGTTCCAGCAAAAAAAAGCATTTTTCTGCTGGCGCTAGAGAAATCGTAAAAACAATATAGTTCTTTACTTACAAGAGGACTTACTGCTAATACTGCTGCCAGTGAAATATCTGATTTAACGAAAATACCTCTAACCACAGTGAAAAGAATTAAATCAAATACCATTATGTCAAGAAGGAAGCGTAAGGATGCCGGTTTTACCAAATGTATTGACGAAAGTCATAAGAACTTAATAAGACGAAAAATTTACACAATGTACGAGGAGCAACGGCTTACTAATGATGATACATAAATAAACTGTAGCCGCATTAGTATTTGGAGGATTTTGTCTAAAATGGGCTTCAGATATCGTACAATTGACAAAAGGCAAGTGCTTATGGAGTCCCATTGTTTACAAAAGTGGCGTACTGAATATAGAACTTCCATAAGAAAGTACCGTACAGAACATCGACCAATAATTTATCTGGACGAGACATGGTTTGACAATCATGAAACACCATTCAAAGGATGGTCCGATTCTTCCAACAGATGTCAAACAAAAGCTCCATCAAACAAAAGGAAAAAATATCAATTTTACATACAGGATCAGAAAATGGTTGGGTCCCAAATGCCTTATGGCTTTCTGCAAAGAACATTAAAGATTCCTGCGTGGACTACTATGAGGATACAACGGCAGAGCTTTTTGAGTAATGGTTTAAAAATTGTCTTATACCTAACCTTCCTCAAACTAGTGTGATAGTAATGGACAATGCAAGTTACCACAGTCGTCAATTACATAAGTCTCCAAGTGCAAATAACACGAAAACTGAAATTCAAAACTACCTGCTAGAAAACGATATATATTTTGAAGAAAGTTATTTAAAAAATGAACTGTTAGAAGTGTTAAAATTATTTTCTATTAAAAAAGTGTATGTTTGTGACGCATTTGCCGAGGACATGGGACATACAGTGTTACGGATTCCGCCCTACTATTGTTTATTTAATCCCATAGAGCATATGTGGTACCAACTAAAGTCAAATATTAGGTCACAGAATGTTTCTCCGATTCTAAATGGTAGTGTAGTCGAATTAATAAGGAAATGTGTTGATGATATCTCCGAAGAAAGTTGGAAAAATTCAGTACGCCATGTAATGAACGTAGAAAATTCATATGTTAGTTTGAATCACATAATTAAACCAGTTGTTATTAATCTCGACGAGGATAGCGACAGCGAAACAGAATTAGGTATTTAGGAATTCATAAATATATTTTGGTTATTTTGGGTATTTTTTTTTGTAAATAATAACTTTTTTATATATTTTTCTATATTTTTTTTTTCAATTCATCTATTTTTTGTACATTATGTATTCGTTTGTATGTATATACTGTAAATAGAACTATTATTACTGTACATTGTAATGATATCCGATTAGGAAGAGCAAAAACTATTAAACACGCCAGTTTTTTGCTGACAGTCCTAAGCCTGTAAAAAGTGTGAAGGAAAGTACCTTTCTGAATTTAGATCCATATACTACAATTAATCACGTAGAACAAAAAACCTACTTTCTTCATGTTAAAAATTGTTCAATTATCAAGTATATTCACTTGAACAACCTGAAAATACCATATGAAATAATTTAATAAATTTGTATAATCGTGTATTATAGAGCTACCAATGAAATATATTAAATAACAAACTTTCTGAAGTGCGACCCTGTGTACTTCGGTAATTTATTGAGAGACTCTTGTATACACAATAGGATCAACTCAGGTTACCATTAAGCACTCAACCATTTTTCGTGAAACAAACTTTACTAATTGTTATACCAAATTGCTTCTAAATAGCAAATTATTCACGCTGAGTCAACTGCAAACTTTATTACATGAAAATGACGCTGGAGTAACAGAAGATTTGATAAAGAATAACGCTAGAAAATATGGTGATATGTGTCTATATTCTTTGCTTCTACGATTGAAACACCCTAAAACTACCCTCTCCTACTTAGGAATTACAATTATAAATACTTACGTGAATGTTAGCAAAGAAAACAAATTTGCTGTTTGCCGTGGATTAATAGATCTCTTTTTTACTCCACAATGATCCATTTTAATGATTTTATAAGACTCATTAACTGTATATCAAACTTAATATTAACGCAGAGGCTTACCAAAAAACACCTACTTATTCCTATACATCACTTACAACGAGCCACTTATATTAAATCAATTAAATCTTTTCTACTTGCAACATTGTCATTTAGATGAAATTTTTAAAAAGCGCATATCCATAAAATATTTTAAAAAATATTTATAACTACGTATACATTTTTATTTATAAAATTTTACTACTTATTTAATTAATTTGTAATAACAAAGAAGAAATATTAAATATCAATTGGTAATAAAAAAGAGCTGGTAATGCGTGCAGATGTTTTATTACTAGGCCATTGATAAGGATAGAATTAATGACATTTTTGGTCGCTTTCAGTTGGTCTTTATTGAATATATATATATATATATATATATATATATATATATATATATATAGTAGTTTAGAGTTTCTTGAACCTTATTATATTTAATATAAAATTAATGTTTCGTGGGTTTAGGTTTAATAAAGATATATTACATGTGAAACTAGACTTTATTTTCCATGGCAATCAACGTTTCGGCAGGAAACCCTTGCCTTTGTCAAGATTCAAAACGTAAAACGTGACACAGACATTAACCAACTCAGTTAGTGAGTTCCACATGTAATATATCTTTCTTGAACCTACACTCAAGAAACATTAATTATATATATATACATATATATATATATATATATATATATATATATATATATATATATATTCTTCTTCTTCAAGTTCCACTCCTATCGGAGATTGGAAATCATTCTGGCAATTATAATTTTATTGGTTACTCGCCTGAATAGTTCAATTGAACTGCATCCAAACCACTCACGGAGATTGCGTAGCCACGAGATTTTACGTCTTCCTACGCTTCTTCTACCTTTGATTTTACCCTGCATTATATTCCTTAGTAGTTCGTACTTTTCACCTCTCATGATGTGCCCCAAGTATTCCAATTTCCTGATCTTTATGGAATTTAAGACTTCGCATTGTTTTCCTAGTTGTTCGAGAACTTGTTCGTTTGTTTTGCGATCCATCCATGATATTTTCAAAATGCGTCGATAACACCACATTTCGAATGCTTCTAGGTTTTTAATGTTGGATTTTTTAAGTGTCCAAGCTTCAACTCCATACAAAAGGGTAGAGAAAATATAACATCGAAGCATTCTTATCCGGAGCGATATATTGATATCGCGATTACAAAAAAGTTTTCTCATTCTATTAAAAGTTGACCGCGCAATTTCAATGCGGCATCTTATTTCTTTTGTCTGATTAGTATCTTCTGTGATCCATGCTCCAAGGTATTTGTACAAAGATATTTGTTCAATTTCTGTATTATCTAGTACTAGCTTAACTTTGATGTTTTGTGCTTTTATAAATACCATGAACTTGGTTTTCTTCAAATTGATTTTTAGTCCATAATCGTTGCAATATATATTTAGTTGTTCAGCAAGGTGTTGCAGTTCTTCTAGTGTTCCTGCCAAAAGGACGGTGTCGTCAGCATATCTTATGTTATTAAGTGGCTCACCGTTTATTATAAGGCCCTCACTGATCTCGGCAAGCGCTAATTCTGAGATGGCTTCACTGTATAAATTGAATAACAAGGGTGATAAAATACACCCTTGGCGGACCCCACGGCAAATCTGGATATCCTTGGTCAGTTCGTTTTCAACTTTCACTTTTGCTGTTTGATTCCAATAGAGGTTACAGATGATTCTAATGTCTCTACTGTCTATGTTTTTATTTAATAAAATTTCTTTAAGTCGATTATCGATACCAATATTCTAATAGGACGTATGCCACATTTTTTTTGATTTAGCGTTTTAACAAAATTGTCCCAATAGGTCTTATTCCGTCTAAATCTAACATATTTGTGGGATGTGTCCTATTAGAATATTGGTATCGATATGTTAGATTTAGACGGAATAAGACCTATTGGAACAATTTTGTTAAAAACGCTAAATCAAAAAAAATGTGGCATACGTCCTATTAGAATATTGGTATCGTTATGCTGCACTCTGTCAAATGCCTTCTCAAAATCAATGAAACAGGCATATACTTCCTGATTAATATCTAAGCATCTCTGCGAAAGAACACTTACTGCAAACAGTGCATCTCGTGTTCCCAGACCTTTCCTAAATCCCATTTGTGTATTACTTATGCCTTCATCTAATTTCTTATGTATTCTATTGTGAATTACTTTTAAAAACAATTTCAAGACATGACTCATTAAGGCTATGGTGCGATGTTCATTGCACTCCTTTGCATTGGCTTTTTTGGGAAGCAGTATGAATGTTGATTGGAGCCATTCTTTAGGTATTATACCTGTTCTATATATGGTATTGAATAGATCCAAAAGAAGATCAACAGATTCAGTATTCACAATTTTAAGTAATTCGATAGGAACTTCATCAGGCCCCGGAGATTTACCATCTTTAGCTTGTTTCATTGCATTTTCAATTTCTTCTCGTATAATGTCAGGCCCAGTATCATCCTTAAATTCTTTTGGTGCTTCTGTTCTTTCTTTGTCTTCAAATAGTTGTGCTATATATTGTGTCCATCTCTGCATTTTTTGGTTTATATCTGTTATAAGTGCACCCCTTTCATCTCTTAGTTGCCTAGTTTGAAGTGTTTTTCTCATTCCTGTTAATTCTCTAATTCTTTTATGCATGTTAAAAAAGTCATATTTTTTCTCAATTTCTTCTAGTTCTTGGCACTGCTCATGTAACATTCTCTCCTTAGCTTCTTTTATTCTCTTTTTTATTAATCGATCAGTTTCATTATATTTAATTGGATTTTTTGTTTTGAATGATTTTCTTTCATTCATTAATAGTAGTATTTCTTCAGTCATCCAATCTTTATGTTTTCTATTCTTTGGTTTTAAGTTTTCATTTGCTGTTTTAATTATTGCTGCTTTTATATTT
The DNA here is from genome assembly GCA_918026665.1 of Diabrotica balteata. Lineage (NCBI taxonomy): Eukaryota > Metazoa > Arthropoda > Insecta > Coleoptera > Chrysomelidae > Diabrotica > Diabrotica balteata. The sequence continues at coordinate 28,151,580 of OU898276.1, read as the reverse complement.
TCCCATTTCTGATCAATGTTATAGCTACTTTTATTCAGTTCTTGGGCATTACGTATATTTTCAGTAAGAGTTTTTACAGTTTGTTCCTTTGTTTGTGGTTCCCTTAATCTCTTAATATCAATTCTACTTTGTGTGGGTTTTTTTAACCAGTTTTAATTTGGTTCGTAATGTGACTACTATGGGGTTATGGTCTGAACCGATGTCTGCTCCAGGGTAAGTTTTGGCAGACAGTATAGAATTACGAAATCTTTGTCTAATAAGGACAAAGTCAATTTGATTTCGGATTATTCTATTCGTTGTATCACCGGGAGATTTCCATGTATACAACCTTCTTTTTGGTAGCTTAAAAAGTGTATTGGCTATTACAAATTCTTCCGTCTGGCAAAATTGTATCAAACGGTCACCACGTTCATTTCTATTTCCTAGACCATATTCCCCCACATATCCATCCACTCTTCCCTGGCCAACTTTGGCATTGAAGTCGCCCATTACTATTGTAGTGTGATGTTTTTTCATTGATTTTAAGACTTGTTCCAAATCATGGTAAAACAGTTCGATATCGTCGTCATCTTTATCTGCCGTAGGAGCATAAACTTGAATAAAATTTACTATACCTTTTTTAGACTGTAGTTGTATTGATAAGATCCTATCTAAGAATAAGGAGTAAAACTTATCACAGAGTAATTGACCTTTTTTGCAACTAAGATAGCAACACCGTAACGATGATTGACCTCGTTGTTACCTGAATAATACATGGTTCCATTATTTGTAATTTGTTTGCCTGAACCAGGCCACTGTACGTCACTTATACCTAAAACATCAATTTGGAGGTTTTCCATTTCAAGCAGTACGTTCGCTAGTTTACCACTTGCATATAAACTTCTGACATTCCAGGTTGCTATTTTCAATGTCTTAAGTCCACAGGGATTTCTCTGGTTTACGACCTGGGAGGCCCTGTGATCTACAGTTATTCCTCCCCTGCCGGATCTTGGATTCCGTGCTCCATAATCAGTAAGTTTGTTTACTCTACTTGTCATTTGCCATTCATGACTTTACTAGGGGTACTCTAAGAGTCTTTAATGCAGTGGTTCCCCGTTGCCTTCTGCATCCTTACGCCGTTGACATATTTTTCGATTCATCCGCCTTTAGGACCAGTTTCCCAACCCTTGGACAAAAGAGTGCCCTTCCACTTATTAACTCATCCGCCCGCAGCCGTTGGTCATAAGTGGGGGATTGCTTATACCGGCAATCATTCGGTGAATTACCTGTTGGTCCACGGGAGGTATTTTATTTCCCTCCTACCCACCGGTAAACCGGGTCGGGCATTCCCCTATCCGCCACCTGGGGACGCGCTCTCTAGAGGTTACAGGTTCCTCCGAGATATATATATATATATATATATATATATATATATATATATATATATATATATATATATATATATATATATATATATATATATATATATATATATACAAATATAAATATAGTCATAATTTAGTATTGAAAAAAGTTGACTATATTCACTTCATAGTCCTAATTTTTTTGAAACTCTTAATGCCTTTCATAGGCATCGGAGGCATGTTCTTCGTTTCTATTCTCTTTTATCCTCTTCTTTTGGTCTTTCCAAAGTTCTTTTATCTATTTATGTTTCCTTGGTCTTCTCTTTCTTCTTTGAACATACCTTTTCGATTACATTACCTACTTTGTTATTTTCCTTTGGCAAATTCTATTGATCGGTATCGGTTTAGTTTCGTTTTTTGAATTTTTAATACTAGCGATACCTCTTTTAGGTCACCTCAGATTTGACCTTTAGCGGATTATCTATTGTTATATTGTTTCAGTTATTTTTTAGTAAACTACATTTTTAACATTCAAATATAAACATAGTTTTTATTTAGAATTAAAGAAACCCTAGCACATTAAAATTTAAAACATTGTAAACCACTATCATTTTTTCGTCAGTTGGAATACATTTCCTCATTTTTGTATCAATACCACGTATGTCACCTTTAATGTACTACAAGAGCTCAAAAAATGACAATTTTAATATAAAATACGGAAAAAAATTTAGTTCGTCGGCACAAATTTTAGGAAATAACGTATAATAACCATAATAATGTAATGTAATGTATATAACGTAAAATAACATATACATTATATGTATATGAATTTTCCGACTCCTTGTCACTCTCCCTTTCTTTTTTAATAAAAGGGCAACAAGAAATAACGACTCGTTTGATATCATATTTTTAACTAAACAATATTAACTATTCACTACTCAACGTATTAATTTTTGCTGGTGGCAATTATCGGCCACCAGTTGCCCATAATTTTTTGTGAGTTAATTTGGTGGCGCCACTAGTTGCGCCACCAGCTGCGCCACCAGTTACCTAGTCTAATACCGGCCTTAGGCGTTTTTCAGGATCTCTTCGGTGTAGACATTAAAAAGAATTGGCGACAATACTCATCCCTGTCTCACTCCACATCTAATTTCAATCTCTTTTGACAGCTGTTCGTTAACACGTACTTTTGCTCGCTGTTTATAGTATAAATTTGATATGACCTTGATGACATTCATTAATTGTTTATGTTGTAACAATCGTAAAATAGTTTCGAAACACAATTCAGATTTCTGCTTTATAATCTGAGAAAAATTTCTCATTTTATTCGGATTTGCTCTGTGTGAGTACAAGAAGCACAATTCGCTAAGAATTTCTGCTTAGTTGTAAAAGACATGTCGTGGAATGCAAATTTTAGATTCCCCATGTCTCTTTTAACATCTTTTATCAACGTCTGTTTGCCTTGCAATTTTTAGAAGGCTTAGATTATAAAGCAGAAATCTGAATTGTGTTTCAAAACTATTTTACGATTGTTGTAATTAGATGTCGCTACTGCGTCCGTATTGAAGCCATGTTATTGTTCCTTCTTTAAAGGCAGAAAATATTGATTTTTCACGTTGAGAAGCCCTATGAATTAGCTCTTCTGACGAGACCTATTAGGTCGAAATACGTATCAAGAGATACATAGGATTTGTTTGCGTGAAATCAAATATTTGCTGCCTTTTCTCATTTTGTTTATGTTGTACTTTATCAAATGCTTTATTTTAGTCAATAAAACATGTGTATATATTTTGATTGACGTCCAGGCATCTTTGTATCAGTATATTAAGTGAAAAAAGAGCTTCACGCGTTCCTAGGCTTGATTTTCTATGTCTTTGACCAATTTTGCAGTAGGTTGAGGTGACTTAAGTTTTTTAGTGACTGGCTTGATCATAGTCTGATTATTGGGAATAACCCAAAATAATAAAACAAATTATTTATATAATTTTACCTTTCATAATTCAGATTGTTTTACAGAATATTACTTTAGTAAAACATTGCCTCAATAAAAAAATGAATTTTTAAAGCTAGTTTCGATGTGGAAAATGAAACTGCTGAAAGTTTCCTGTTTAATTATTTTGTGGGTTGTTCGCAACAAATTATTTGATAACATATAAATATTAATAATAACATCGACTATTTTACATAAACCTTTATTTTTCTATAAACATAAAAACATTTTTACTCTCCTTTTCCCTATTTAAAGACCATCAATAATTTTATGGAAAAATATTACTATACAAAAATTATACCATATAGGTATATAAAAACTATACCAAAATAATTGATATTAATAACAACAAGGATTCCTATATTTGACATACCACGCTCTACATTAAAAAGTAATTGTTATTTGATTAATTTGGATATGAAGTCTTAAAATATACAATGCTTTAAAGTTGAAATTAACAATCAAACTTATTTTGATTACTCTATTATACCTTTTAAGTTTTTAGCGATACTTTTGTGCGATAAACTTTCATTTAGGTATAAATCAAGAGGTTCTAAGAGTATCTTTGAGGTCAAAATTAGCTGAACTTTTTTATGTAGCTGAATATGCCACATATGTCAACAGATAAGTGTCTATAGGAGTTAGACCTCTTCTTAATCGTGTTAAAACATCGGCATCTTGGTGCTACAATCCAGTTCCGCCATAAAAACTTCGCAAAATCTTCTCAGCCGTCAGAAATCTACTCACCCAAACGCTACGTCAGTAAGCCACGCCACGTTCTACGGTATAAATGAGCCGAAATTTACAGTAAGCAACATAAAACATACATACATAAACCAAAAATAACACCAAAATAACTCTACTTACAAAAAGAGACTTCAAACACGGCGATTGGCCCATTTATAGGCACATTCTTACTAATAATAGTCTACAGTTATTTAACTTCTTCTTCTTCTAGTGCCATAACCGTTATCGATCGTTGGATATCATGTTGGCTACCATATTCGCTATCGTGACTTTATTGACAGCAGCTCTAAATAACGATGTAGTCGATTTTCCATACCATTGCCTTAGATTTTTCAGCCATGATGTTCTTCTTCTACCAGGACCACGATTACCTTGGATCTTTCCCTGAATTATCAGATGTAAAAGATCATATTTTTCATGGTTTCTCATAATGTGACCGACGTATTCCAGCTTGCGTTTCTTTATTATATTGACCAGTTGTGTTGTTTGGTTCAGCCGTCTAAGAACCTCCTCATTTCTAACTCTGTTGACCCATCTTATTTTTAGTAGTCGTCTGTATACCCATATCTCAAAGGCTGTCAAGCGTTTAAAGATAGCCTCAGTTAGAGTCCACGCTTCCACTCCATACAGCAGGACAGGAAAGATGTAGCAAGATGTCATTCGAACTCTAAGGTCAATGCTAAGATCGTGACTGCAAAGTACGTTTCTCATTTTTACAAAGGCAGCTTGGGCTTTTTCTTCTATCGAAGGTTGGAAATCATCATGGCTATGCGGACTCTGTTGACTGCCGCTCTAAAAAGTTCTGCACTACTGCATTCAAACCATTCCCTTAAGTTCTTAAGCCAGGATATTCTTCGTCTTCCCACATCTCGCTTTCCTCGGATTTTGCCCTGCATAATAAGTTGTAATAATGCGTATTTTGACCTCTCATCACATGTCCCAAGTACTCAAGTTTTCGTCTTTTAATAGTTAATATTATTTCCGCCTCATTTCCTATCCTTCTAGTTACTTCCATGTTTGACATTCTTTGAATCCATGATATTCGTAGGATTCTTCTGTAACACCAAAATTCAAAGGCGGCCAGCTTATTAAGATGAACTTGTTTTAGTGTCCAAGCTTCCAGATCATAAAGAAGAGTAGAGAACACGTAACATCGAAGCATTCTCAGGCGTAGTTCTAACCTTATATCCCGACAACAAAGAAACTTTTTAAGTTTAATAAATGATGTACGTGCGATTTCAATACGTGTCTTAATTTCTTTGGTTTGGTCTACATCTGATGTTATCCATGTTCCTAAATATTTATAGTTATTAACATTCTCAATTGCAGTATCTTCAATAGTCAATTGGATATTTGCATGTGCAGATTTAGTCATGATCATGCATTTAGTTTTCTTTAAATTTATCTTCAGTCCGTACTCATGACAGCATTCATTAAGGCATTGCATTAGGTTCTGTAAATCATTGTTGTTATACATAATTATTACTGTATCGTCTGCAAAACGTAAGTTATTCAAAACTTCTCCATTGATAGATATACCTTCTATTGAGTCTGAGAGCGTTTCTTGAAATACCGCTTCACTGTAGACATTGAAAAGTAGTGGGGACAGCACGCAACCCTGGCGGACTCCTCTCTGAATTTTGATATTTTCGGTGTACTGGCTGTCAACTCTTACCTTGGCATTTTGATTCCAATATAAATTAGATATAATTTTCAGATCACGACTGTCAATATTTTTGCTTTTTAATATATCTACAAGCTTTTTATGTTGAACTTTATCAAATGCCTTTTCAAAGTCTACAAAACATAAGTACATATCCTGATTCATGTCCATGCATCTCTGAGCCAGCACATTCAAGCCGAACAAAGCATCTCTTGTACTCATACCATTTCTAAAGCCAAATTGTGTGTCACTAATCTCATATTCAAGAGTTTTAACAATTCTGCTGTGAATTATTTTCAAAAATGTTTTAAGTGTGTGACTCATTAAAGCTATGGTTCTGTGGTCTGAGTAAGTTGTTGAACTTGGTTTTTTGGGAATTGCTACAAAGGTTGATTGCAGCCATTGTCTGGGGATTGTGGCAGTCTGATATATTAGATTAAAGAGTTCAACCATTACATCAATAACATCTTCATCGATGAGTTTTAATAATTCGATGGGCACCTCATCTGGTCTTTTGCTTGTTTTCCAGTAATCCAGGCCAGAGGTAGCCAGCCAATGGCTTAGGACTCTAACGGCAGTTCGTTCTGGAAAAAATTCAAAATCCTAACAAAACAAAAAACAAATAATTCTTCCCATCTAGTAATGAACAATCAAATAATAAACTCCAACCATCACAAGGCTCACGTCTTCAAAACATATCTTCAAAATATATTCACCATCCCTAACAATCCCAGATTTGACCGAGCCTTCCGTGTAGGCACTGGGAGAAATACACAAAAAGAGCTCGAAGCCCTTTCGAAATACAGATATTCCATGAACATTCGCTCGTGGTTCCTGTAGATGAACAAACATTGGAGAATTACTGTTAAATTCTTCTTAGGGTGCCTGTCCGTTCCAAACGTTAGCGATCATTCTGGCTATGATGAATTTGTTGGTTGCCATACGAAACAGCTGTGTTGAGGTCATTCTATATCATGCTCTCAGGTTAGCAAGCCAGGATATTCTTCTTCGTTTTGGGGCCCTTTTTCCTTCAATTTTACCTTGCAAAATGCATTGAAGTAGATCGTATCCGCCTTAATTTCTTATTATATGTCCCAAGTACTACAGCTTACGATTCTTCACGATGTTGACCAAATCCGCAGTTGTCGGCAGTTCAAAAGCCTGAAGTTTTGATAGAGTTTCTGCCTTCAATGTCCACTTTTTTACCCCGTACAGAAGCACTGAGTACACATAACATTTAAGGAGCCTTATTTTTGATTTTAAGGTGAGATCATGGCTCGTGAACATAGAACTTATAGCCAAGAATACACTTTTCGCCTTTCCGATGAGACATTTAGTCTCTTGGGTATTGTTCCACGACGCATTAATTAATTATTCCCAAGTAGTTGTAATGTAAGACTCGTTCAATTCTCATTTGGTTCACATACAGATTTGCTCTAATTATGTTTTCCTTGCTGATAATTATTAGCTTGGTTTTGATAGTGTTTAAATCCAGTCCATATTTTCTACTTGTTTCTGTTATTTTGTTCATTAAGTTTTGCAGCCCTTCTGTAATATTGGAAAACACTATTGTATCATCTGAATACCGCAGGTTATTGAGCTTGACTCCATTTATTGAGATGCCTTCATCAATATCTTTTAGAGCTTCTTCAAACATGTGCTCCGGGTATAGATTGAATATCAGTACTGAAATTATGCACCCCTGTCTTACTCCGCTTAAGATTTTGACCTGATCTGTATATTATCCATCTATTCGGAGTACCTCTGATTGATTCCAATACAGGTAGCTATTATTTTTAAGTCTTTTCCATCAATCCTTGTCCTCTCCAGCACTTCCATGATTTGTTCATGTCTGACTCTATCTCTACATTTCTAAAATAATACCTGCACGCTAAATAAAGCTTTCGTACCAATGGCGTTTACAAATCAAAATTGATTGGGAGCAATTTGTTCCTCGCATTTCCAGTAAATTCTTTTGTAAATGACTTTTAAAAACAGCTTCAGCTGATGGCTTATTAGGCTAATGGTCCTATAACCTTCACAAACTTTTGCTCCTGGTTTTTTGGGCAATGGTACGAACTCCGATTTGTCAAATGTCACAGTCAAATAGGCAACTCCAATTCACCAAGTCCTGACAAAATTCCCAGGAACAGCGTGAAAACATTTCCACCGAGAGTTGCTCTCTACTTGATACATATTATAGTCAACGCATGTCTCAAATTATGCTACTTTCCATGCCCTAGGAAAGTAGCCAATACAATTTTGCTCCTTAAAAATGGCAAACCCCAGACCAACCTTATCTCTTATAGATAAATACCTTTTCTAACGTCATAAACGTCGTCAGATTCGTATACTTTGCGACAGAAATTAACATTATTCCCACATTTCAATTCGGCTTTATAGAAGATATTACTTCACCAAAATTGCGTTGATTGACGTCCATACTGTACACAATTTACAACAGTGACTTTCCTAACCCACGCAATACAAACACACAAACTTTCCTTTACATAGCATACTCAAAATCACATCTAAACTATGTTGATAGGTGATGCAGGAGATGAATTGTAACGTCAGATCATAATAAAACCCCACTTCCCAACCTTAGTGGCTACGTTACACATAATGCCGAAGAAAGAATCGACCTAAGTCTCTAAGAAGATCAACTTTAACTTCGAAATCATATTGAGTATCTAGGGGTCTTGTTTACCAAAACACCACTCCTAGATATTTAATAAAAGACAAGATCTGATCAACACCCAAAATAGATTAATGAGAACTGTCTCTAATGCTTAACTGTCTGTGGAAAATTAGGACAAGGTCATTGAATATAATGCTAATATTTACGCCTTGCTCAATTACGACCTGTCGCAATAGCTTCTATAGTTAGAATGAAGTATTCTGCATAAAGTAAACTACAAACCGACTAGCCCTCCCCCTTAATATAAGTAATTACAGAACATTCCAACCATACTTAAGAGGCTTACCTCTCTTTGCAGGAGCTCCGTTAGAAACTATCAGAGGCAAAGGCTTCATAGCCCTCAAAATACTCAAAACTACCTGCTCATGTTTCAGCAATGTATTGATTGGACATACCAAAAGAAAGCTCCTATGTCTACCGACAAAACTGCCGAACTCCTCTTTTTTCCCGCACACCCAGATAAATAGCTCACTGTGAGCTTTGCACATAGATAGGGAGAGATCGGTTTGCTGTGGTTATCCGATTTCATTTGAAAAATTATATTTACCCATAGGCAGGATACAGCTACAGATGCCTTTAATGCGAAATAAAATGATTCGTATAATTTAATCATTATCAATTTTATTCTTTTCACATGCACATTTAACTCAATCATAATTAAATAAAAAATAATTCAGAAAATAAACGTTATAGCATTCAAGCTCTGACCACCCTCTGAAGACGACCTCCTTCACAGGACTCAATACCCACCACCGAACACCACCAGTGACTAACGACAGAATCAGTGACACGACTCACAAAAAACACCACATTCTGAAAAGGTGACAAAAGTTACCTATAACAGCACACACCGAAAATCCGTTATCGAATTTTACAAAGCCAGCTACAATAATGGAAGTAAGCAGTGGCAAGACTGGGACCTAGATAGCTCTGATGAAGACTGCAAACAGGAAGTCGAAAACTCGGTGTGTCTAAATTCTATGCCGTTAAACTCAGGTAAGTTTGATCATTTATTGTTAATAATGAACAAAAAGAAGGGTGTATACGTTGACTAAAAATTGTATATAAAACCTTATTTTAACCTTTTGAATCATATATTTTTTGTTACTTTGCTCTTATTTTATATAGGTGATGCTGGTAGAGCGTTGTCAATGAAATCCAACAATACCTTCTATAGTAGTACTTATTTACTTATATTAATTAACATTAACTGGACATATCACCCTGTGCTACCATTTTACTAAAGTGCCCAAATTTATTTTTCAGCAACTCCTTTGGAGTATCAAACTCTTTTATCTGTCCTCGATCCAGTACCAATACCTTATCACATTGTAATATAGACTGCAATCTATGAGCAATTGTAAGTACAGTACTATCAGAAAAGTGATGTTTAATAGTTTCTTGTATTAGATTCTCTGTTTCGTGATCCATGTTAGATGTAGCTTCGTCTAAAATGACTATCTTGGATTTAATCAAAATGGCTCGTGCTAAGCAAAGCATTTGCTTTTGACCAAGACTAAAATTAGAAGCGTAACTACTAACTTTGGTATCTAAATTTGTTATAGAAGTTTTTAAATTTGTTTTTTCTAAAGCAACCCAAAGGTCTTTTTCTTCAAACTCACCAAATGGATCTAAATTAGATCGTATAGTACCAGAAAATAGAATCGGATCTTGGGGGATGATTGCTAGATTTTTTCGTAAATGTTTTAAGGGTAGTAGCTTTATATCAACTCCATCGATGGTTATTTTACCATCCACCTCATATAGTCTAAATATTGTGGATATTATGGAAGACTTTCCAGCCCCTGTTCGGCCAACTATTCCAATTTTTTCTTTTGCTTGAACTTGAAAACTCAAATTGTTCAAAATTCTTTGTGTAGAATTATATGATAAACTAACATTTTTGAAACTTATTGCCCCGTTTTCAGGCCAATTTTTTGGAACGCTCCCTAGCGTGGTTTCAGACTTTAATTCGGTATATTCCATGGCTCGTTCAGTAGCTGTCATTAAATTTTCCAAATCAGCCCAAGATTGTACCGCTCCTTGTATTAGATAGCCTAAAAATATCACTTGACTTAAGGCTAAACCAATGCTTCCAGCTGTAGCACCTAAAAATAAAATTGAATACAAAGATTATACAACAATTTACATTGTAAATATACACATGATATAATTAATTTTCAGTCTTTTAGAAATCATATAATAATGAAATAAATAAATGAAATTCTTCTTTAAGTTCCGTCTCCCAACCGGAGGTTGGATATCATCATCACTTCTTCTTCTTAAACTGCCCTCTCCTCAATGGAGGTTGGCTACTACAATTTTAAACTCTTCTCTATCTTCAGCTGTTCTTATTAGCTGTTCAAAATTTAGCCCTGTCCATTGTCGGATGTTTCTGAGCCACGATAGTCTTTTCCTTCCTAGGCCTCTCTTTCCCTCGATTTTTCCTTTCACTATAAGTTGGGCATATTGGTACTTATTATTTCTCAGTATGTGGCCTAGGTATGATGTTTTTCTAACTTTACTGTGTTAAAAAGTTCTCTTTCCTTGCCTATTCTATGCAGCACTTCTTCGTTTGAGGTATGCGATGTCCATGAAATTTTAAGTATTCTCCGGTAGATCCACATTTCAAAGGCCTTCAATTTATTTACGGTTGATGTTTTAAGGGTCCACATTTCAAATGCATATAGAAGAGTCGACCAGACGTAGCATTTTGATAAACGTAGTCGAATTTCGAGTTTTATTCGAGAATCACAAAGCAGTTGTTTAATTTTTTCGAAAGATTTTCTGGCCTGTTCTATTCTCGATCTTATTTCTTGATCAGGATTTAGGCTGCTATCGATCCAACATCCCAGGTACTTAAATCTATTGACCTGTTCTAAGATGTGCCCATTTATTGTGCAAGGTTGAGGTACGTTTTGGCTTTTTCTGATTGACATCACTTTGGTTTTTTTAATGTTTATTTTCATACCAAATTGCTCACAGGTCGAGTTAGTCTTGTCGATGAGTCGTTGTAGACCTGAGTCGGAATAAGCAATTAACACTGTATCATCGGCGTATCTGATACTGTTGATATTTACGCCATTCACCTTGACTCCATCCTTGGAATCCTCCAATGCTTCTTTAAATAGAAACTCGGAGTAAAGATTATACAGCAGAGGCGACAGAACACATCCTTGTCTAACTCCCCTCCCCTAATTTCTACTTCTGCGGATGTGGAACCTTTGATCCTAACTCTGGCGTTTTGGTTCCAGTACAAGTTTTTAAGAATTTGATGTCTTTTCCATCTGAACCGACTTCTTGCAAACGTTCACTATCATCATCACTATCTTTACTTTATCTACTGCTGGTATGAAGAGTTCTATAGGACTACATTTAAACCAGTCCCTTAAATTCTTCAACCATGACACTCTCCTTCTTTCTATACTTCTTCCTCCTCTTATCTTTCCCTGTATTATAAGTCTTAGCAGTTCATATCGCTGTCCCCTCATTACGTGTCCCAGATATTGTAACTTTTTTATTTTTATTGTGTTTATTATTTCGCATTTTTTGCCCATTCTCGCAATACCTCCGAGTTAGTTTTCTTCTGTGTCCATGCTATTCTAAGCATCCTCCTGTAACACCACATTTCAAATGACTCTAACTTATTTATGTGTTCTTGCTTCAATGTCCAGCTTTCAAGTCCATATTGCAGTATCGAAAACACGTAGCATCTCAGTGCTCTTACTCTCAGTTCTAATCTAAGATCTTTGTTGCAGAGAATTGTTTTCCTTTTTACAAACGCTTTTTTTGCTATTTCTATTCTAGCTCTTATTTTGGTTGTTTGATCATTATTGTCTGAAATCCAGGTTCCTAGGTATTTGTATTTATCAATCGGTAAATCCCCTTCTATCGGTACATTTTCCAAATGTATGTTTGTTGGTATATTTGTTTTCTTTGTTATTATCACGTATTTGGTCTCGTCTTCTGTGACCTACGTCACAGTACACGAGCAAAAAAAACCACACTAATTAACTACTAAGAAATGGAGACCAAGATGTTGTAAAATGATTTAGAGTCACAAAAAGAGCATGGAGAGACCATGCAATGTGTACTTTATACAATGCTTTGCACACTACTTACTATAACTTCGCACACTTCGCTGAAAAAACACAATCAATGTCTTAAAATAATAAGAAGAAAAGGGAGATCTGGTAGTGTTCAAATAAAAGTCAAGAAAAAAAGCGAGGAGAAAATAAAACTCTATAAAATTTAAGAATAAAATAGTTAAATAATAACATATACATAATATATAATGTTATACAGTTCAATAAATAGAAAAAACTGTAGTCCCTCTTCACCTCAAAAGAGCAAAAGTGTTAGTAGCAAAATCTAAAACAGAACTATACAAAAAACCTATTCGATAATCTTAATAGTAAAAAGACTTAATTGGAGAAAAACCACCCCATATAAGGATACAGGTAAAGATATTGATTATAATGAATACAGGGTTTATTAAAAATGTTAACAAATTTTTCTCTGATTATGTGTAAGGAATCTTTTTCTGCTCTTCATATTATTGTATTAATATCAGGTATGCCGCATCAGTTTCTTATGTCTCTAAACCATGAGTGTCATTTGCAACCTGGTCCCTCTAATCTTCAATTTTTCCTATTAAAATTATTTTAAAAAGGATAGATTTGTCGCATCTTAAAATATGGTTTAGATATGAGACCTTTCGTTGTTAACGATGTTTAGAAGCTTTCTTTGAATATTAGCTCTTCTTCAGACCTCTTCATTTGTAATATGGTCGACCCATGAAATTTTAAGCAACCTTCTGAAACATCACATTTCGAATGCTTTAAATACGGTTTTTCAATCTTACTTTAAGTGACCAGGTCACGCTAGCGGCTATGTTTATTGGTCATATGTAGCATCTTAGGACGCAAATACGGGGACCCCAAACTTATTCATTAAAATTTATCTTATACCTGTGATATACTATGTATAATAACTATGTTTATACTAAATCAAAGATACGAGGTAGTTAATTTAGAGAAACATTGTTGATTTTACCTGTGTCAAAAAGAACGAAAGTACATATGATCAGCGTCACCATAACACCAGCCAACAGGCTCATATAAAATCCCATTGCGAACTTGAAACACAGTAAACTATAGTGCGCCGAAGTGAAAACGTCTTGATGCCTCTCATATTCATTAATGACCATATTTTCTGCTTTATAGGCTCTAACAGTGGTTACACCTTCCAGTGCAGCATTTAAGTGTCCTATCATCGGACTTCTTGCTAAAAAAATGTTTAGTTACATCATTACACATTAATATTATCTAATATATTTAATGGGAATAATCCACAAGTTTATTTAAAAATACACTACACTTGACGTTTTAATTTCTATATCTTTTTTAAAATATAAATTTCTCAAAATATAGAATGTTTTGTTATGTGATACAAGATATATGTGCAGTTTTCAGTCACAGTGTTATCCTAGGAGTACACAAACTTAATAAGCATCATATTGTCAAATAGTTGTTGTTAAGGAGAAATAAAACATGAGTGCAGTGGGTTGCGGTTGGACCGGGTGCAGTTGTTCACACCCATTTCCCATGGCTGAACGGACAGCGTTGAGAGCAGATGCGCCGCTGCAGAAACAGAAACACAAAAAAGAAAGCGATGAGAAGTTTGATGTAGATTTGATTTGTGCAATTGTTTTTAAGTGTAAGTAAAAAATAAAGGGAATCAAGTGTATCAGTTTTTTATATACAAGCGATTAAAATAACCAATCGATTTACTGTAACAGTGGTGTTTAACTAACTAATAGAAATATCTTCTTCTTTGGGTGACGTCTTCAATGAAGGTTGGCGATAACCTCAGCAAAATAATTTCTGTCCCTGGCTTTTCTTATTAAAGATTGAGAATCTAAACCAGTCCACTCACGAATGTTCTTCAACCAGGACGCCTGCCGTCTACCAGGACTACGTTTTCTTTCTACCTTCCCCTCTATAAGAAGCTGCAGTAGCTGGTATTTCTCATTTCTGTATATGTGTCCCAAATATGAGGTTTTCCGTGTTTTCATTATTTTTAAGAGTTCTCTGTCGGTACCCATCTTGTGTAGGACCTGCTCGTTGCTCATATGCGCTGTCCAGGGGACTTTCAGCATCCTTCGAAATAACCACATTTCAAAACTTTCCAAACGCCTGAGTGAGTTGATTTTGAAGGTCCAGGCCTCCATTCCATATAGTAAGGTGCTGTAAACGTAACATTTCAGCATTCGGTATCGGATTTTGAGATTGAGTGTTTGGGACGTAAACATTTGTTTCATTTTTAAAAAGACATTTCTTGCTTGTTCAATTCGCGATTTTATTTCTATGTCTGGATCTATATCTTTCGTTATCCAGCACCCTAGATATCGAAATTTCTCGACATTTTCGATAATGTTACCATTCACGTTTAAAGCATGGGTGGATGGATGGATGTTTTGGAGACAATCATTGTTTTTGTTTTCTTGACGTTAATGCTGAGGCTGTATTGTTCTCCGATCGATCTGACGCGATCTAAGAGTGTCTGGACATCCTGTGCGCTCTCTGCAATTAGGACCGTGTCGTCGGCATATCGTACATTATTTAGAACTCTGCCGTTAATTTTAACACCTTCTCTTGATTGCTCTAGTGCTCGTGCAAAGATTTCTTCTAATAGAAATATATCTAGATATAATTCTTATTAGACCATTTTTTAAAAAATATAAGGAGCCGTTAAAGATGTTAAAAAGTAAGAATGGTCATCAAGCAGTGATTTATTAATAAACCAGTGACTGTTGCGTCTAACTTTGTTGGCATAGGACGACTAGGTAATTGCCAGAGATGGTATAAAAACAATAAACAATATATATTGATGTACTCCAACCTGATCTCTATCCTTTTGTAATAATTTAATGTATTTTAGTTTTTAACTTTTTTCTTGCGGTTTTACTGTGACTACCTAAAGTAATTTTGTCCTTGTAGACGGTAATTGAATAAATCAAAAACCAAAAGGCCTATAGCCAAATTGCCAAATTCTGTCTTTTAAAACTCTTTAAAAAGGGGTGTTATTCAAAAGGTAAACTTTTTCTAAAAACATGACAACTCTAAGATAAGAAAGAAGTCATATATTTGGTTTTTTCTGCTATTATCATATTGCTGCTATTATCATCTGCTGTTGTATTGAAGATGTGTGTTAATCTTGGGAGCTCGTCTTATGTCCTGGCGATTAATGCGGCGTCGTCTACATAGTATTTGGATTTCTTTGTTCCCCATTCTGTAACCATGACCGTTATGTACTGCTTGTATTATTTCGTAAATTATTATATTAAAGAGAAGTGAGCTTAATGAGTCACCCTGTCTGACTCCGCTTTGTACTGGTACACTGTGTTAGTTTTCCATTTATTTTTGCCTGTATTTGATTATGGAAGTAGATGTTTTCGATGGCTTGTATAATATTGATTATTATGTTTCTTTTATACAGTAGGTGTAACATATCTTCGACTTGGATGCGATCGAAAGCCTTTGTCAGGTCTATAAAACAGATATGCTTGGTTATTGTACTCGATGGCCTTTTCCATGATTTGTATTAGTACAAATACGGCGTCTAAGCAGGATCTTCCGGATCTAAATCCTTGTTCATCGGATAAAGTTGTAAGTTTATTGATTTTGTTGGTTAGGACTTTTGTGGTAAGCTTAAGTGCGATGTTTAGTAGTTTATACCTTAATAATTGTTGGGTTCTTTTCTATCTCCTGCTCTAATTCCATCTTCCTTTTTTGACATATTTCTGTGTACATTGCAAAAATTACCATATGTGTGTATTAGTCTGTAAAATTCTTGCTTTATTTGAATTGGCGACATCTCTGTATTGTGTACGCTTATTAGACTAACATTAATAAGAGGAAGAAGCATTGTCCATGAAGGGGAGTTTGGATTGTGGAAATTATTTCTTATGTATTTGGAAACTGAAAATTTCATTTGGTTAAGTAGGTTTTATTCAAAAGTAAAATGGGTGGTTAATTTGGGGAGGGTATGATTAAATTCTGAGCATCTAAGCGATGTATACATAGATCGGGAATATTAAGACTAAAAACGCATCTAAAATAACAACAAATTTTAGACGGTGAACGGATGATAGAGTCAATGGTACAAGATCTGGACGCTATGTGTAAGACTAGCAATATAATTAATTGTGAATCACTATCGAGTCAACTTCAAGAGGAGCAAGAAGGAACAAAAATGGTAATTAGAGCATTAGAAGAACTAGAAGACCGAAAAGAGAAATTCTAGCAATAGTCCTCATATCAATATTTGAGGTAAAGAATGAAGTATACATAGATTCCTTGGACGAAAATCAGAAGGAACTAATAAAAAATTTCAAGCAATCCGACATAGCTAATGTTGCAAACGATAGCTTTAATTAATTTTACAGAAGAATGAATAAAAGGGCACTGAATAAGTTCCAAAAAGCATTGATAAAACGAACTGAGGAAATGTCCACAGACCTAAACAATGTATCGTACAGAACTGACAGCAGAAAAAGGATACATACGACTTGAGTAAAAGCATGCAACAAAGCATGCAAAAGAATATACGAACACACACGAAAGACATTATAAAATCTGGACAAATGAAATTAATTGTGTCGACTGCTACAAGGTTTCTTCTACAAGGAGTGGAAGTAAGAAGGCAGCCAATAATAGATATGGTATTACAACAGACAGACAACAGACACAGTCTTCATGTTGTACAACATATCATCGATTAAGAAGTTCTGACATAAGTCATTCGAATTTATATTAGAATTCAAGAGAAAGATAGTCCCTGATATTAAACGTATATCAGTTTTTAGATGTTTTGGATTTTGAGTTAAGTTAGTCTTATTAATGCTGCAAGTCGTCATATTCTGTTCTTTAAATTGACGGGTCTCAGATCCGTTCTGCTATTTTTTTACCAGCTATCGTCATTTAGTGCCGAAATATTTTCTTCATCCTGATATCTTAATTGACATATTGCAGTTTACCGTCAATTATTTCGATTTTTTTTTATGTATCTACTTCATGTTATTTCATTTAAAATCCTCAAGTTTTCTAAGAATTTTCAGGTCACCCTCTTGGATTATGTTCGTTGATATGATATCACCTACCTCATCTCTTCCTATTAAGATAAAAACATTTTTAAAATCTGTCTATATTAGCAGTAATCTCTTTGCTTTGTTTACGTCCCTCTTTTACTAAAAAATTCTAAAAAAGCTGGTTGAAAAATCTAAACTTACTTGAGGCTTCAAGTCTTCGCAAATTTCTGGTTATTGGAAGATATAATTTCAAAAATAATAACATTACTCCAAATGTTATTGATATATAAAAGAAAAAATACGGATTTACTAATATAAGTAAGGTAGAAGCTGCACCAACACTGATTACTATCTGAAAAATAAAATTCTTTCAATAAAGATTAAAGACAGGTTTGGTTAAGTGATTATATGATTATAATTGTTGAAAAAATTGTTTGCTTTTCATAAAGAAATTCTTAAAAAGAGGGTCAATAAGTAGTATCAAAAAACCAAAGAAGGTTTGTGAGTAACACAATATTTTGGATTACTGCAAACACTGTGCAGAGCTATTACTTTTATCTACATGATAAAATATTTTTTGAAATTCCTGGCCATTGCATTTAAAACCAGCTGGAGGTACAAGAACCCATAACCAAACCAATAACTGTGATATTTGTGTGAATATACTCAGTGTTTTATACAATTTAGTAAAATAATTTAATAAGAAGATCCGCCCTGGCAAGGTATGCTTAAGTTGTACTGATATTGTACTCCTAGTTTTTAATAATAATAAAATGTTAAATTCCTTGCAGAGCATCAACTTGGATAGTAAAGATCTCCGATTAATTAAGAACTTATATTGGAGGCAGAGTGCCAAGATTAGGATCGACGATCATACATCTAGAAATATTAGTATAAATAAAGGAGTAAGGCAAGGATGCATACTATCCCCTATGCTCTTCAATCTTTACTCGGAACTACTATTCAAGCAAGCCTTGGAAAACCTTTCCACAGGAATAAAAATTAATGGAGAACCATTATCTAGCATAAGATATGCAGATGACACTGTCCTACTGACTGATACAGACACAAACTTACAGGGGGTTATAGACCACCTCAAGGATGCTTGTCGAGAGTTTGGAATGAAGATCAACGAAAAAAAAAAAAAAAAACAAAAGTAATGGTGATCCAAAGAAAACAGAATATCCCCTTACCTATAAAAATAAATGGGAATATTTTAGAACAGGTAAACCAATACAAATACCTTGGCTGTTGGATTAATTGCAAGCTGGACCCAGAACAAGAAATTAAAGCGAGAATTGCTCAAGCTAGGGATAGTTTCTTTAAGATGCGCGTTCTATTCTGCGATACACATATAAATATTAAATTGAGATTAAAACTTGTAAAATGTTTTATCTGAACTGTTCTTCTCTACGGAGTCGAAACGTGGACTTTAAAAATAAAGAGCCTGAATAGAATCGAGGCATTTGAAATGTGGCTGTACCGTAGAATTTTAAAAATTCCTTGGACAGCACGAAAAACAAACGAAGAAGTACTAGCTAGACTCAATGTAGAAAAAGAACTATTGAGAACAGTCAAAAGAAGAAAAACCAGTTATTTAGGGCATTTGTTGGGCAACGAGAAATACTACATCCCTCAGTTGATAGTAAAAGGCAAAATAGAAGGAAAGCGAGGAATTGGAAGAAAAAAAAATTGTCCTGGTTACGTAATATCAGAAACTGGACAGGACTTGGATTTGAGGAACTCTTAAGAGCAGCTGAAGATAGACAAACGTTTGCCACCATAACCGCTAACCTCCATTGATGGAGACGGCACTTGAAGAAGAAGAAGTTTTTAATAAAAATAAATGGTTTTAATAAATAGTTTTTTTTAATTAAAGTGTTTATCTACTAAATACTAGTCAAATAATAAATATACAATACCGTACAATCATTTTGTGAGGTTAGCTGCTATAAGTAGCTTATAGTAGCATGCGACTGGTTTGTCACTTACCAGAGTCGGAGTAAGGCCTTCACCGCCGCAACTTAAAATGAGTTCAAATAATGTAAACACACCTTCCGATCTAACCAGAGTCCAGTAAATCAACGTTCGAATATCACAAACAGTTATGCATCAGCCATTTTACATTCTTTTCCGAGTAAGACTCAAGCAATTGTATTTAGTTGTATCAATAATGGTAAACTGCAGGATTATTTCATTGCTTTGGACACAATCATCAACATTATTTTTTCATCTAGATTATCTCATAATAGAATCTGCATGTATTTGGCAAACAAAACCGTAGTAGATAACTTCATAACACAACATGACTCTATAGAAGTACTCGGCGAAGTTGTAACAGCACGAAGACTTGTCTCTCCAGCAGAAAGACTAGTCGTGTGTGGAGTCTGCCCGTCCATTCCTCATCAAGTATTAGTTGAAGAATTACAGAATATCGGTTTAAAGCTTAACACCTTACCACATATTTTTGTCACAAGGTACACTCACCTGCTTTATTAGCAAAATACAGGACACATATCATCCCAATGCAATAACAGTTCAGTAACGGAATCAACTCATATTGAGTCAAACAATGTAGTACCAAATCTAACCAAATCAAACAGCTTTAATAAGTATACAAGGTAAAAACAGCTTCAACACAAACAGCTTCAATAAGTATACAATTCAAGATACCAAACACCCAGCCGTCATCAAGTTATCCATTATCAAATCCGAGCATATCACCTACACCTAAAAATCTTAATGATAAAGAAATTACTAATACTTCTACTCATAGCAACACTTTCAATCAACCTCATTCAGCGGCAATACCGTTTAACAAACTTCGGAAGCAATATCCTCCAATCTGTCAGCTCCTTTTCTATTAGATACAACTGCAGAATATTCTAATAAAACTGATATATCACCACAATTTTCTGAAACAACCATTTCAACAAATCTTAAAAATAAAACTTTAAGCTCGACTTCTGTCATTACCAATGAGTTTGCTCCAGTACTTTCAAATGTAATAAAGCCACAGCATCTAAGTGAAAACTCTAATAGCAATTGCGAAAATGCAAGTTCTTCCATAAAACGCAGTATTGGTGAGATCGTCACTCCTCCTTCAGACTCAATTTACAACTGATATGGCTGGTTTACTCCATCTTTTACAAAGCAGCTATCAATATGCAAATTATAGATCTACAAAAAGCAAGTTTATAAAACTTCAAAAGAAACTACACAATCATTTAGGGAAAAAGATTTCTGACTTAGATAGTGACCTTCTGTAGACAATTGTTCAGTTTCATCTTACTTCCAATCTGTTAACAACATTCAACTCGATACTTCAACGGAACATTGATGAATTTTTCCATCGTCTTCCTATGCTACAGCTTCTTTTATCTGAATATTCTCCAGATATTATTTGTCTACAAAAACTCATTACAACACATTTTTCCTAAACATCCTTTTAAAAAGTTGCTAAAATACCAGTTTTTCCAAGCTCATGAACATGGAAAAAGCGTCCAATTTTTATGGAATAACGGGATAACGTCGGAATAACAGGAAATGAAGAAGCTGACAGGACCTCACGAGGGGCAATTTTAAGTGATTTGTCGAAGCCGATAGACAAGTGTGTTTCCAGTGACATAAAAGCTTATTTTAAAAATTAAGTGTGGTGGTAAATAAAATAAAAAATAATGTGTCTCAGTGGTTTCCGTCGTTGCGCAATAGACGAGAACAAATTGTGGTTGCGCGTTTACGTCTAGGACATACCAGATTAATGTACTCCTACCTTTTCACAAAGAAAAATCCACCTATATGTGATCAGTGTAAGGTCCGATTAACAGTCGAACACTTTTTAACAATTTGTAGTAAATATGATCAAGAAAGACAGCGCTACAAGATCTCAAACGCTCTAACACAGGCTCTAGGTCAAAACTGTTCCTGTATATAGTGAATTATCTCAGATCCATGAACATTTTGTACAATCTGTAGGTGTTTAACTTTGTTATTTATATTTTGTTCCGTCGCTAATAACCTTTTGGCGGATACAACATCTTTTTCTAATAAAAAACAAATTTAATGGCACCTAGTAGTTTCCTTTTTATTCTTTTGTATTCTAGAATCAACGCCTGCCACTAATATTGACATTTAAAAAATGCTTAATAATGGTCGCATAAAAGTACAGACTTAAAGCAGATACTTACTTCTAGACAACTTAACAGCTGATAAGGTAAATTCTCATCAACATTAATAACATCCTGAGAAAATCTGTTTAATATATTACCAATGAAATGTGTATCGAAGAAAGCCATCACTGAGTGTAGTACGTTCTTTATCATCGCTTTGTGTATATTTATCGATGCTCTTCTGCAAAAATCTAGAAAAGCGAAGGTTCTGAGTAGATCTAGAACTACGGAGAGTATTAGCATCACTGTATACATTTGGAATGTAGAAGCTGCTTGAACTTCAGCTTGAGTTAGGTTTGTAGCTGCTTGAGTTATATTTTGACCAATTTTAGATATGTTGGCTTTTATGTTAAGAACGAGCTGTTTTTCGTCGGTCCTAAAATCAATAAAATTTTCATAAACCTAACAATTTTCGCTACATGCACATGTTACATCGACTACATTAATTCATCCAATTATGCAGGTATATTGGTTATAAGCTGAATGGTAAAAAGGTATTACTATGCGACAACCTCTCTTCACATATAACAGTACATGCACTTCAACTATGTCGTTAAAACGACATTCATTTAATTTATCTGCCTCCAAGCAATACACTTTTGACGCAACCTCTAGACGTGGCTTTCTTTCGGCCCCCAAAAATAGCCTGGCGAAAAATTTTGTCAGATTGGAAAAGTACTGAAGATGGCATCCGCAACACTAATATACAAAAGCAATACTCTCGGCCATTGTTGCCAAAGGTGATGAACTTGCTTGGTCCACAAATTAAATCTAATTTAGAAGTAGGGTTTCCAAAATGCGGAATATTTCCTCTGAATGTTGACAAAGTGTTCAGCCGAATACCACGTGATCCAGCTGTTGTGCAATCAGAGTTTTAAAAGCCCTCGAAGTAAAAAGATCCGATTTGACAAAAACTGTTAACCTTCTTCTTCTTGTGGTGCCTATCCGTTACGGATGTTGGCAACTAGCATGGCAATTCTAACTTTATTGACCGCAGCTCGAAATAGTCCTGAAGTGGTCAAGGAAAACCATTTTCATAAATTCTGGAGCCAAGATATTCTTCTTCTTCCTGGTCCCCTTTTTCCGTACACCTTCCCATGTAATATAAGTTGCCACAGGTTATATCTACTGTTAACCACCGCAGAAAAAATTAATCTTTCAGCTGGAATGTTATCAAAATATATAAAAATTTTCTTACCACACAGATATTAACTTTTCAGCGTAACTTTCAGCAGCTTGTTTTGAACCAATCAGCAATAAAGAAAATATTAACAGAGCGGTTCCTCCTCCATAATATATATATTTAATATAGACAGATTTATCTACAGCACCTTTCTTTAATTCTTCTTCATATATATTTTTGTAAATAGTTTGCTCGGTTTCAAGAAATCTGTCAACCTCCATGGACTCCATTAGTCCATTTTCTTTATTTAAAAATTCTTCCGTTTTATAGATAGTGTCTGCGAAATTATTTACTTCCTTCTCATTGTTGTCCTGAGGATTATAACTCTGTGTAATGTGTCCTTTATCTAGTACATAAACAGTATTTGCTTGTTTTAACGTAGATTTAGATGGAGTAGCTAAAATGCATATTTTTTCTTTTAAAAACTGTTTAATGCACTGCTTGAATATGAATTGGTGAACGTGTGTATCTAATGCAGAGAGGCAGTCATCCAAGAGGTAAATATCAGCTTGTCTGTATATTGCTCTAGCCAGATTGATTCTGGCTTGTTGACCTTTGCTTAAGTTTTGGCCGTTATCAGTCAGAATTGTTTCATCCCCTTTTTCAAATAAATTTAAGTCATACTCTAATGCGCAAACTTTTAATACTTCTTGGTACCTAGAAAATAGAATATATATTTAAATAGAGGAATCACAGTTGTAATAAAAAATATTCAAAATTGTCAATGAGCTGATGATTACAAATAAGTCTCGTGTATATATTACCCCAAAAAATTTTACTTCACCCATCAGATTTAGACGTGTACCATTTAGGTTAAGAAGTAATCCCTCTAGACTTAAAAAAGTGTACCCTGAAACGTTCTCTCGGGATCTCTTCACTGTACTAAGTATATTCACCTGATTCCTTTTGGAGTAAGACAACGCTTATATGTGAATACTTTGAGAAAACTAAAAGTCTGTGTTACCAAACTTGTTTGCCCAAAAAATATTATTAAATGAATCTGTTACCGAATATCTATATTTTCGGTAATCACTTTCTTCTTGTATATTTATTTGAAATATTCTACTCATACCTATTGAATATCTTCTTCTGTTTTATATATTTATCCATTCTGTCCTATTATTATTGGTGTTTTTGTGACTCATTTTGCTTTTAGGTGGCTTGTAGTGTCATATAATTCACTCAGATAAATTTTTTTTTGGTACTTTTTTAGCTCTATCTGTCAAGCCTTCTATATGGGTCTTTTATTGTTTTTGGTACATATTTATCTTTAAGGGAAACATATAGTAAACAGACTAGAGGAAGAAATAAATAAAAGGCGAGAGAATTCAGTCAAGCAGGAAATAGAAGAAGAATGGCAGACCATATAGACAACCATGTTGAAAGCAGCGGAAAAGTGTATAGGAAGAGTGTATATAAAGAGACAGGTTCGATGAAGAATGTAGAAATGTCTTTGCAAGAAGAAATAGGGCAAAACTACAAAGAGACAGATAAAATACCCAAAATACTCTCGACAATTATATGACTATAAAAGTTTAAAAAATTGCAGAAAGAAATAGCTAGAAAAGCAATTGAAAAACATAAAGAAGAATACATAAACAAAGAGGTAAACAATGTTTACCAATAAGTTAAGAAATCCTGAGAAACTTAGAAGAAGAATATAAAGCATTGCAGAAAAAAAGAAGGTTTAATTCTAGGAGAAGCAACAGAAATGATAAACAGATTAATATATTTCTATGAAAACAAGTCGTCAAACCTGCTTAAAGTTATGTTATACACGTCTGGTTTATGTCACTTTG
The DNA here is from genome assembly GCA_918026665.1 of Diabrotica balteata. NCBI lineage: Eukaryota > Metazoa > Arthropoda > Insecta > Coleoptera > Chrysomelidae > Diabrotica > Diabrotica balteata. The sequence continues at coordinate 28,126,894 of OU898276.1, read as the reverse complement.
GGTACATAAAAAACAATGACAACAGAGAGAGCAGAAATTGACACCGTTGATAAAGGTGAAGTAAAAGCATGTAATACATATTTATGAATGGACTAAGCTTTATTGATATTTTTTTCTTACAGATACTTACAGATTTTTACTATACAGATTTTTATCCTAGACGCTAGGGATAACTTCAGGAAAATTTTAAATAAAGAGCTGACAAGAATCGACAAAAATTTAAGTACAGAAGAACACTAGACCAAATGCAAGGAAGCTATGTATACAGCGGCTAAAGGCTTTTTAAAACCTAACCAAGCTAAAATTAACGAATATTGGTTTGATGAAGAATATAGATCCACTAACCAACAGAAAAATGAAGCATACAAGAGACTTCAGCAGCGCACAACGAGATCAAACCTGGAAGACTGTGAAAATCTTAGACGAGATGAAAAAAATGGAAAGAGTCATACGAAAATGCTCTAAACGAGATTGTTAACCACAACAACAGAAAAGACTCGCGAAAATTCTACCAGAAGATAAACAGTTGCAGAAAAGTATTCAAACCCAGAATAACAGCATGTTAAGACAGAGATGGTTCCATAATTAGTGACAAAAATATTTACTAAACAGGTGGGCGAATCATTTTGAAGAAATGCTTAGCGACAGTCATGAAGAAGACCAAATAGAAATTACCTTGTCTGAAATGGATGAAAACGCTCAAGAGCCGCCCCCCACCGAAGAGGAAATTAAAGAAGTCATTTCAAAACTGAAAAATAATAAAGCCCCTGGTTTGGACAGTATTCCTGCCGAACTCTTTAAAAATGGTGCTGACACCCTTTTTAAATACATGCATAAATTGGTAACCGAAATCTTGCTACGGAAGGAAACGCCCACAGACTGGAAATTAGGTGTAATGCACCCTCTTCACAAAACAGGAGATATGATGGTGTGTGATAATTATAGAGGCATCATCCTACTTAATGTGGCATATAAAGTATTGTCGGGGTCGACACCCGTTACATATTCCTGGATTTCAAAGCCGCATATGACTCAGTCAACACACAAAAACTTCTACAGGCTATGTTGGAATTTCAAATGCCACTTCATCTTGTTTAACTAACGGAACTTACACTTACAGGCGTAGAGAGTGTAGTCAGAATCCAAAACGACTTTTCAAGACCCTTCCATTGTAAAAATGGACTGAGACAGGGAGATGGACTGTCGTGTATTTTATTCAAGCTTGCACTAGAAAAAGTCATTCAAGAGTGCCATATTAACCCATTCATGCCCGTTGGCAACTACAGTTGCCACGCCTATGAATGTCTCCCTCTCCCCTCTCCGACATTCTTATTCGCAGAGTGCAGTTAAATTAGATGGAAGGGGTTATCGGCTAACAAATTCCGCAAAGCGACAATTTGTATCTATCATTCAATTAGTTAGTATAGATAGTGTGCATAGTGGCGTTGTACGTGTATAATTATATTCATGGCCGCCGACAGTTCTATGTAAGTATACAAATATATAAATGTATTTTTTAAAAAAATGATTTATTGTCTTCAATAGAAAGCTTTTGTCGTCATTTTTAACAATAATTGTTATTCGTCAGTCATTTACTTTTTTCAATATACATATGTAAAAATGCATGGCAACTTGAGTTGCCACTGGAAATATGGATTATCATGTGATATTTTCAGGTATGTACGAGGAAGAGATGGCAAGGGGTTACTTTTTCACGAACTTCTTGAAGCTCTCAAAGAAGATAATGAAATGCCTGAGTATATATCGATTTGTCCACCTGAAGAACCTCCAGACGCAGACACAGACAAGGATTCCGATTTCTCGGATGAAGAAGTGGCTGGCGATACCAACCATCTTCCAGCTCGTATCCTGCGCTCTCAAGTAAGTGTGAAGTACAGTCATGAAATTGAAGCTGCTGATGATACCGAAAATGTTTCCCAACCGAGTACCTCTCGGCAGATTCGTATTTCTCAACCATCTGCTTCCAAATGTCCTAAATCTGCCAAACGGCCACGTTTAAATCCAACTACATGGAAATCAAATATTTTTGAATTTACTTCAAAGGTTCCTGAACCAGATGTCGAATACTGTCCTAATGTAAAGGATCTTTTGAAAGAAACAATTAAGAGCCCGATTGACGCATTTAGGTGTTATTTTACACAAGTAATGCAGGGCAAAAATTAGTACACAACCTTAACGCTACTTCGGCAGAAATTTTAACGTTTGTTGGGGTTATGCTCTTATCGGGATATCACCCACTGCCTTGCAGACGGCTTTACTGGACCGTAGACGATGAGGTTCACACATCAATAGTCTCAAATGCAATGAGACGAAATCGTTTCGATGAACTTATGAGTTTTATTCATCTCGCCGACAATCAGTCCAATGACGGTACTGATCGAATGTATAAAATTCGCCCTTTGTTTAATATGCTAAATTCTGCATTCAAGCAAATTACTCCTGGTCCCACTGTAAGCATCGATAAGAGTATGATTCCTTATTACGGGAGACATGGAAGTAAACAATTTATAAGGGGCAAACCCATTAGATTTGGGTACAAACTGTGGGTAGCTGCCGATCCTTCGGGTTACATCCACCATGTTGAACCGTATTGTGGCTCTTCCACACGCCTTCCTCAAACTGGTCTAGGACAAGGTGGTGATGTTGTTCTAGGTTTAATTGATCACGTGCAATTGAAGAAAGGAAATAGACTTTATTTTGATAATCTTTTTACGTCGGTTGCATTGTTGCAAGAATTGAGTTTCAGAGAAATTTGAGGTACCGGAACATTACGTGAAAATCGATGTAATGCCGCAATGAAACTTCCAGAAAAAAGTGCGTGGAAAAAAAACAAAGAGGTGACTTGGCTACTTCTTCGTCTGGTGATCTTTTGCTAGTTCGCTGGAATGATAATAACGTTGTCACAATGCTTACCAATTGTGACAAAGTCTATCCGATGAAAAAGGCTAATAGATATTCTCGTGCAGAAAAGAAAAAGATTACAATCGATATTCCAGGTCCTATTGAACGGTACAACAGCAACATGGTAGGCGTTAAAATAATGGATCAATTCGTGGCTTCTTACCGGTACCGAATTAGATCAAAAAAATGGTGGTGGCCTTTTTTTCATGGGCTGTAGATGTCGCATGTGTACAAGGTTGGCTTTTATATCGCCGACTTGGTTATGACATATCATTGTTGAACTTTAGGCGCCAATGCACAGTGTACCTTTTAAAATCATTTGGTACCCTTCCAAAAATACTTGGAGTCAAAACGTCATTGAATTTTTCACCTGTACTTCAAGAACTCAGAAAAGACCACACTGATCATATTATTCAGAAAGGTGCGTCCAAGTATCGTCATTGTAAGATCTGTGGCAATCGTACATCCTATTTTTGTATTAAATGTGATATTGCCTTACACCCTGACAACTGTTTTAAAGTGTTTCACACTTAAAATTGATGTTATAACAGCATTTAATAAATAAATACTATAATTACTAATGTTTTTTATTATTCTTATATTTACACCGCTTTATCCCAGTGGCAACTAGAGTTGCCAGGCTGCCATTTTGGCACTTAGATAATGATATGATTTTTAATACCATTTTTACATTTAAAGTACCATAGAAGTTCCGTGACTAAAATATTACACAAAAAAAATCACTAGGGAATTCTGGGCATGAATGGGTTAATACGAATGGTATCATCTTTAATAAATCTGTACAAGTAGTCGGATATGCGGATGACATAGACATTATTGTTAGGTCCACAGAATCTCTGATCGAAGCATTTCGGTCATTAAGGGTGTCTGCACTGAGAATGGGATTAAAAATAAACGCACACAAAACCAAGTATATGTATTGTACTAGATTAGGCAACCAGATACCTAGACTATTAATAGATGATCTGGAACTGGAAGGTGTGGACACCTTTGTCTACCTGGGCTCGCTGCTGACCAAAGACAATAATGTCAGCGAAGAAATAAAAAGAAGAATAGTGCTTGCCAATAAGTACTATTATGGCTTGAGGAAACAGATGACCCCAAAACTACCCAAAAAAATTAAAATTACCATATATAAAACAATAATAAGGCCAGTGTTAACATACGGTTCAAAAACGCGGTCACTTACACAGAACAACCAAGAACTACTTAAACGTTTCGAGAGAAAAATTCTAAGGAAAATATATGGAGGAGTCCAAAACAGGGTTCGTGGCGTAGGCGCTACAATTTTGAGTTATACAGAAATTTTGGGGAACCTGACATTGTAAAATGTATTAAATTAGCACGCCTTCAAGGGATAGGACGATAGAACGATGTAATTAGGCGAGATGAAGATGCAATGATTCAGAAAAATTTTCGACCGAACAAGACCAGTGGGAAGACGATCCAGAGGAAGACCAAAACTTAGGTATCAAGATAACATAGAGGATGATCTAAATTCCATCGGAGTTAAAGCATCGAGAAGAGTTGCCAGATACAGGGACGAATGAAAGATTGTTCTGAAGAAGGCTTTGGCTCATAATGAGCTGTAATGCCACTGATGATGATGATGATGATTTTTCATCCTTTTTGTTAGTGTTTGGAAGGGCCTCTTTACTTCTTTTAAGATCAGAAGGAAGAAAGTCCCAATAATTCTAATTCAAATATTTACCTCTTTTCACTGTACTCCTCACCAAATAAAATATTTTGCTTAATAGTACTTGGAAAACACCACGAATCTTGAGAAGCATATGAAACAGTTCCATTACAGACAACATCACCATTACTTAAAGGGTACTCTTTTAATATTGATTTAAGTAGGGTGCTCTTACTAGATCCTACTTTTCCGGTTACCAAGGTTAGTCCAGAATCAGCCTTAAAACTAACGTTTGATAAAACTTCTTCTTTCCCAATACATACCGTAACGTTTTTCAACTCTACATATGGTTTAACATTATTTAGTTTACTTTGATCTTCTTGCTTTAGTTCTTCGGCTATCAGTACCCTATTGATCCTTTTAATAACCACAGAAAATTCTGCAAATGTTCCTACAGAATTTGGAAGAAGAAATCCAAAAAATAATACGATGTTTTCATAATGGACAGTTATAAAGAAGATCACAGAGGCATCTGGGGGTTGTTCCATCCAAATGTAACCCATAATAATTAAATAGTAGCCCACTTTGGTTGAGATAACACCCAAGAGCAATAGTATCATACGAAGATAAAAAACTATTATCATTTTTGCTACCTCTTTCCTAAAAAATGAATCGGAAATTGTGTTAATCGAATTATTATTTCTTGATAATTAAAATCCTTAAAGGAATAGGTTAAAATAGTATAATGCATTAATATAGGGTAAACCACCCAATTGTTGGCACTAGCCCAATTATTGGCAGCGGACACTTTATTTTTAAATAATTAAGGAGCAATTAACTGTAAGTACTTACTTCCACTTTTATAATGATCTGACAACATGTATTATTTATAGTAGGGCGTAGGATACTACAATCAGAGAACTACGAACACTGTGGTCGTTAGTTCTCTGCTATAATCGTTATTATCTCGCCAACTATTCGAGAGTGAAGGTTTGAGGTTAAGTTATCCTTTCATTTTATCTGATTTCAGTAAGGCATCATCGGTGTTAGATGATAGGTAAGTTTATATAATTGTAATATTGGCTGTAATAACTAGAATGATATATCAGGTTAATCTCTAGATTTCATTGTACCCTTCGCGGTATAAAAAACTGGTATAACTCTTATAACCGATAATCGTGTTTTTCAACGTGGTAGATGTGGTTTTAACCATGTTCTAACATCCATCAATTAATAGAGTACCGGCATGTAAGTAATGTTTATTTATTTGCTCATTTATTAATTTATCTAATAGACTATTTTATAACAATTTGTGGGCCTTACCTTGTCTGTTTAAACTTTTAAAACTTTTTATACCTTTTTATTCAACTTACTCATTTTGAAATAAAACCACAGACATGTAATATTGGCATAATTATTGTAATTTACACCATCTAATTTGTTTATCTTTATTAGACAACACCCTCACATGGGTTTTTATCATTTCAGCATTTATTTAACTTTGTATCGAGACCTGAAGATGCTTTGCATATTGTAGAAAGCGAAACCGGTCGTCTGAGTTTAATTAAATTGATTGTGAGTAAGTCTTATTTATTATTTCTTTACCTAGGTATAATATAAAAACATTATAATGAAGAAATTCTTCAAGAAGCTTTACGGGAAATAAATAATGGCGTGCCAAAGGCGACGTCAGCAGTTAAATATGGGATACCCAGACCTACTCTGCAATTTAGACTAAGCGAAAAATTTAAAAAAGTACCACATGAACCAAACTTATTTAAGTATTTCAGAAAAAACTTTATTTGAAAAATGGGTAGTAGATTGTCACAGAAATGGGTTTTCGAGAACAAAAGAGGACATCCAAACTTGTGTTAGGTCATTTTTGAATCGTAACCCCCGACCAAATCCATTTAAAAACAATCTTTCTGGGGATCATTGATATCAATCGTTTTTAATAAGACACCCTTATTTAACAAATTTAATTCCTGTAGCTGTAAACAGTGCCAGTGGAAACGTGTCAGGTAATGATATCAGAAAGTGGTTTAATAATATACAAGAACATTTAATGAAAGAGAACTATTTTGACATTCTTTCTGATCCTACCAGAGTTTACAACGGAGATGAAACTTATTTTATCCTTTGTCCGAAAGCAGATAGGGTTCTTGTACCAAAAGGTGCCAAAAATATTTATCAGATAGAGCAAGGAACATCGAAAACAAACATTACCGTCATGTTCATATTTTCTTCTGCAGGAGTTACAACGCCACCGATGATCGTTCATGATTATAAAAGATTAGCCAAAACCATCGCAGAAGGTGTTCCAGATGGGTGGGGTATTGCTACTATTGAAAAAAGTTGGATTCAAGCAGATGTTTTTCATGATTATATATCTACGATATTATATCATTATTGAGTAAAATAACCTGTTACATTTCCAATTATAATGTTTGTAGAAGGGCACACAACACATTTAATATACCAACTAAGTCAACTATGTACAGAACTCGAAATAATCTTCGTAGCATTACATCCAAATGCCACTAGAATTCTTCAACCCGCCGACATCTCTAGTTTTAAACCACTTAAAAATGCGTGCAAAAGAACTTTGTTGAATTGGAAGAGAAAAAATCCATTTGAACAACTAAGTAAGAGTAACTTTGCTCCAATTTTAAAAGAAGCAGTAGAACTCTTAAACCATCGGCTATCTTGAGTGGTTTTAGTGTGTGTGGTCTCTGTCCTAGGAATGCGGATAGTATTGACTACAGCAAACGCTTAGGTAAAAAATGTACCGTAGATAAATTTGGCGAAACTACAACAGAATCAATCAATTTGACCGATTTTTGCAACATGCGATGTTGCAAAGCATGCAAAGCATCTTCAGGTCTCGGTACAAAGTTAACTTTGTACCGAGACCTGAAGATGCTTTGCATATTGTAGAAAGCGAAACCGGTCGTCGGATAGTTAAATTAAATTGATTGTGAGTAAGTCTGATTTATTATTTCTTTACCTATTTGAAATGGACTCACACAAGCAACAAATTCATGATTTGAATTTCTGAAAAGTAAAAAAAAATCTTTGAAAGTAAAAAGTGTTAAACGAAATACTAAGATTAAGGTACTCAAAGAAATATCTTTGTTTCAGCAGAAATCTAGTATTTTATAAAGCTTAAAAGTAAACAAGCCTTTAAATATAGAAGATGATCGACATGCCCATGAAAAAAATACGGAAATAGGTTAATTTTAAAAGCACGTTAGAAATCTGTCAGTATTAGGATTTGATCCAGAAGTTCTAGAACTCTGCTCACCACCTAAAAATAATATGCTTTACATGAACTGGAAATTTTTCCATGATTAGGTGTGGAGTTAAAAGCCAGAAGTGTTCCAGAACATTTCACAAGGGATGTCTTGAACAATATGATTTATATAAAGAATATTTTTTTTGTAAAACTTCTTTGAAACAACTTGAATAAAGAATATTGCTCTTATAAAATTTGTTTTTACAAAATATATAAATAAATGACACTTTGTTTGTACGTAAGTACGTACGTATGTTTTAGTTTTGTTTTCAATGCTCAATCAATATTTTGATAAAAAAGTTATGCCAATTATACTAAACTATTTTAACTAAACTATTTTTGCATTATTTTCTTCAATATCTATAATAAAATGATATTTAATTTGTGTTCAGTAATAATAGTAAATTATAAAAAAATCAAAATATCCCCCTATGATGTTACCTATATTAGCAAATCTAATGTTTAAACAACTCTTTTCCTTAAAGTGCCAATAATTGGGTGGTTTACCCCCTGCGTGATTTTTAAGAAAATAAACAATGAAAAAAATAAAAATATTTAAAACGTACGTTCTAACCACGTTAATTTTCTGGTAGAAGTAATCTTCCCATGTATACATTTTAATAATTTTCGTTGCAGATAATACTTCCTGACTAACTTGTAGCCTCTCGTCAGTCATCTCACTTGTTTCGTTGCGCATTTTAGTCATCAGTTTACCAACAAAATCTGAAATATAAATCAATTATCTTAATATTTTATTTACAAAACCTATGCACATCTTCAATGAGACATCAAAATCTAGCTTGGTTTCTGTCAGATTATATGCAGATGATCTGGTGTTAATAAATATTTTTCCAGTTTAGAGTGGACTATAACTGGAGCGGACTAGAACTGCTCAATTCATGTTTATAAAACCCTAATAAGATCCAAAATAGATTACGGTTCCATAGTATATGCACCTGCCAAAGAATCTATTATATCACCTTGACGTTACTCAAACTACGGAATAGCCATAGGAACATTCTGGACCAGCCCAACAGAAAGTTTGAGAGCAGAAACTAAGGAAGCACCACTTAAATATAGAAGGATACATTTAACTCTCACATATGCCGCTAATTCTAACAATCCAACTAGATACAACATATTCACTGATGGTTTTAAAAACTTATATACTGAAAATAGGAATGTAAAACCACCATTCTACGAAAGAGTTACACAAACTCTTAAGGTTTTACAAATTCTTTAGAAAGAACGATATTTCCTACTACTTAATAAAAAATACCTTCATAAAAAAACAAAATTTTCTAACTTACACAGATGCCTCCAAAACATCTACTGGAGTTCGAGCAGCTGTAGTTACTTCAAATATTACACTTAACTATGAACTACCATCCTTAAGCTGCAAACATACCGGCGAGCTATATGCCATCTACGAATCTCTCACTCATATTAACTTCGGTAGAGTGCGCGCAAGCACTCTTGACCACGGCGCAGTAGATGAAATTTGGTTTAGTCACCACTTCCGTGTGAAACGCATTGTACTATGCACTGTATAATTCCATTTACAATAGAACCTTTCTGCCTTTACGTGAATTTGACTCCGCCTTCGCACCGCTCCATGGTCAAGAGTGCTTGCGCGCACTATAATGGGGTGTAAAGCTAGTTCGCGTCCATAGTAGAATACTACACGTGCACCCTGGGTAACGCTAAATGAACTAGCAACAATAGAACCGCCAGGCCTGTCCCTCGTAGATCTCCTGGCAAACACATTGCAATGATGGATCTTGTCAGAGCCAGTTGACAGTCGGACCAACAATTCGAGTATGCCAAATAAATATTGAAGGCATCAGCCTAAGCAAGAGCGATATCTTAGCAAGCTACTGGCAAAAAACAAAATTGACGTAGTTACTGTTCAAGGAACACATATTGCAGACGATCTACAATTAAAAAACTGTGACCAAATCCCTGGATACATATTAATAGCTTCAATCAACATACCCGACTTACCCACGGGCATATAATCGGTCACACGAATCCTACTTTATATGACAATTGTAATATTCCACTCAGTGTTAAGCATGTCCTTGTAGAGTCTCCAAGAGATCTGTTGCAAAGGCAAACCAACCACATCATTAGATCAACAAGTGAAATCTTGGGAGAAAAATGTAAAATTGAACAATTGATAAAATTCATTAAAAGAAATTAATATACTTAACAAAATTTAATATTTATAAGTCAATTATCTCATGTATATGTACATATGTCGCTAATAACCTCAGAGGTTGATGCGACAATGTTTGTAAATAAAAAAAATATATTTACACAAATAGCTAACAGTGTCCCTGTTTAATATTTTTCATATCTTTTATATTTATGAACATTTAAAACTTTTTATACAGGGCTAAAAGTCGAGGAAATGTATGTATATAGCATTGAATATTTAAGAATATACTTACATTCTATGGGAATAATGCAGAAGTGCAAACCCACTGCAAAAAACACTAGGACACCAAGCCGAGCATATAGTAAATAACACGTCACCATAATAACTATAGTAAATACCCAAATATCATTAAAAGCAAACATAGATCTTCTGATTTGCTGAACATCTTTGGTTATCAACGTCACAATATTTCCCAAGCTGGCTTTAGACATCGCCGCAGGACTGAGCTTGAGAACTTTTCTGAACAAAAGTGAACACAAGGCTGTTCTGACTTGTATACCCATTATAAACAGGAAGAGATCGTAGTTGAAAAAGTATATTTTCTGCAAAAAGGTTGAGAAAAGTATGATGGCAGCGTTTAAATAAGCATCAGATTTGGATAGTTTTGTTTGGCCTGGTTGAAAATAGGAAACCAAGTTTCCTACGGCGTTTGGTTCAAAAATGCTAAAAATAGAAAGAATGTGAATGTTTTTTCTTTAGAAGAAAAGAAAAATTAAAGGTCTTAATTATAATATATTTCCAAGTTATTCTTAAAATATATAACCAATATTGTAAAATATTTTTTTTTTTTTTTTTTTTTTTTTTAGTGGCATAGACTAGGTGTCAATCAGCCAGTTACAACATGACTACTACCTTAAACATAAGAATTTTATTACCGTAAGATCCATAAAATATCAATAACGAAGAGCTGAATAATATACTTTAAGAGCTAAAAATAAAATAGGATAAAAGTTTAATATGTAGCATCTTTTTAACATCATCAGTGTGTTCAAAAAATGGTACACATAATATAATTCAAAATACTAATTTTTTTTTTGTATTATCTCACTTTTATCTATATTTACATATAAACAAGATGATGAGGTTCTCAGAGTTCCATAGCAAACTCTTGAGCAGCTATCTACTCAATTCGACAGCTGCTTTGCTATGGACTGTCCAAGTTGCTCACCACAAGTTTGTATATACATATATTTTTTTATAGTTGTCACTAAAAGACTATTTTGGTACCTGACAGAAATTTTACTAATGCATTATAAATTCTCTCATTTCCATTAGCTAAGAGACTAAGGATATTAAACGGATATTAAACATTAATAAGATAAGATATTAAACAGATCAATTTATTCAACAATTACATGATCTCAATGTACAGGCTCCGTTTGTAAAATATTGCTTTTACCAAATGGTAAATAAGGAAAATATTTTGACAAAAACGGTCGTGAAAGCACAATATCAATTAACATTTTCATAGGTAGTGAGCAGTATAATTTCCACCATATAATATCATATCTACAGGCAGTGTACATCGTATAAAAATTACTCTGAATTTGAGATACAGATATTAACATTAACATTCATTCTAATCTTTGAATATATGCTGTTTTGACGGTTTTTTTGTGCGGTTAAAACACATATTTTTTGACAACCTTGCACTTAATTTTTCTAAAAATGCCAATTCTGCATTCGATTTTAATATGAAGGATAAAAAAATTGGTTATTTTACGAAAATTTTTGAGTTAAATATTCTTGACTTGATAGTTTATCAGAATCATCTACACGCAAAGCAAAATTTGCCTAGAAGGGCTAATAAGACAAATCAACCCGGTCCTTTTAATAATTGGCAAGATACAAATCCAGAGTAAAGGTTCCAATTGGAGTAATGATTATAATGTGAATACGTACACTTCCTCATCTTTCCAATTACTGGTCTACTGATCCATATTTAGGTATATCCGCAGTTTCACAATTATTTGCATCTAAGAGATACAAAAAAATTTACTGAAAATTTACACATAAATAACAATGAAAATGTAGTGCCTCGAGGAAAACCTGGATATGACAAACTGCGTAAAGTGAGACCACTTATGGAAAAACTAAACAGTTCAATCCAATCTACGTATAACTCATTTTACTTAGCTTTTGATTAATCGATAATAGCGTTCAAGGGAGATCATCACTCAAACAATACATGCCCATGAAGCCTGTCAAACGAGGCTATAAAATATGGTGTTTGGCAGACTTAGTTACAGGCTATATATAAATATATATATATATATATATATATATATATATATATATATATATATATATATATATATATATATATATATAAATTCCATATTTACACTGGAAAGTCAGCAGATGTTGACGGAGCAAAAACCTAGGTGAAAATGTTGTTATTAACCTTGCGAACGGGATATTTAGGAAGGACCTTAAGGGATATTTGATAGCCTTTGATAATTTCTTTACATCCTTTCCTCTTACGGGATTACCTCATATGTATAAAAGTAAAACGAAGATGTGCCATGGGGAATTTGTTTAGTACTGTAACGAATGATATTTTGCCTACCTCAGGGTAAGATTATGGGGATAAAGATAGGGCAAGCAAAATAAACGCTACTTGTGCGAACGGCACTCAGGGTTTGTTAAGAGAGCTGGGGTCGTGGATAAGTAAAATATAAAAGTGTTGGATTGGGGCAGCTACAAAAATATGAAAAAAAGAGTCATGAATTTCTTGGGTCAAACAAAACAAAAAGAAACAGGAAACACCTCTAGTAATTTAATATAGGGGGCACTTTGAGGTGCCTAATTATACCTGTTACAACCACTAGTTGTAACCAGGGAAATAATTATAAAAAAATCAAAACATGTCTGGGCGACATTTTTGTAACGATAACTTGGGATACTATTAAAAAAAAAGGATTAATTTAAAAAAAATAGACAAAATGTTACGAAACAAAATTTAACATTTATTGTTGTATCATACCTCAAACAGTTACACAAATACAGACAGCACAAAAAAATGCTATATTAGCTACAGAGATTCTTACCAAAATAATAAAGAAAACTTACATGTGTACTACTGATTTACAAACTCAGGAGATGCTACAAAAATTTTACTGAGGTATAAACTGCGACAAATATAAAAATTATTACAAATAAAAAAAAATATCTTTTTAAACAATGAAAGCAGTTTTTTAATGTCTATATTGACTTTAAATTTTAGACACAGAAAAAGTTACCTGAACCTCACTAAACTTCACTCTGCATGTCTGGGGTCGGGAACTGGAATCATGCTGGAATTATACTGGGGGCAGATCCGGGATGACGACCACGGATAAGAAGATAAGGGCAGAAGCCAGCACCGGCTGGAACACAACCTCGTCTCCTTCAAAGACTGGAACAGGCACAGCACAATGACAACATGAGGCCATCTTCAAAAACTAATGTAAAACTGCTCAATACCAAGTATCTAACTGCTACTGTCACTTCATGCTACATTTCCATGACAAGAAAAGGAAAACGAAAAGATTTCGAATTTGAAAATAAATTTGGACTCCAACAAAACTGAACACGCCTTGATCAGCGGCCGACTTTACCGAGAGTAATCTAATTATCCTCAAAATTAATTCATATAAGTTAGAATAAACAAAGCACTTGAAATAAACAAAACACAACGAAAATTAAGACGTAGATTATTAATTTGAAAACCTAGTACATTGGGCAGCTTAAATCAAAGAATTATCGACTGGAAAATACGCAGCCACGAAATAAATAAACAACTCTAAAACGGTTTTTATTACTTGGCGACGCTGAAAAGAACGAAATATTATTTGGGTAAGAAACATGGGGAAAGAATATTCGTTATTTTAATACATATATGACGGGATTTCAATTTAATACATATACGAGGGGATTTTAATATATTTCAAAGAATTTATAAATCAACCGATTTGTAAATGCTACAGTACAAAACAAAGAGTAGCTGCAATAAAGTGGGTGGATAATAAACCAGTCAATATCTTGAGCAACTGTTTCTCTCCACGAGATATAGATTTTGTCAGTTATAAAAATAAAGATTACTCCACAACAAATGTGTCATGTCCTAAAGCTGTAAAGATATTCCATTGGACAAAGATCTGCCAAATGGTGGTTCAGAAATTTCTACTATTTAGTCAATATGGCTATAGTCAATTCGTTTGTGGAAATCTTACATTCTCAAAAAATGTCAAAGAGGCTTTATTATTATTTTAAAAATGGATTTTATCTGTTTTGCTTATAAAAGTTAGACTTTTTTATTTTGCGTCTCAGATGATTGATTTTCTGCGTTTGCGTTAATTTTTAAGTAATAACAAATAATTAAGGGGTCAGTTAAAATATATCATACAATGATTTCATTTCATAAATCTATTTTCACTTCAGCACCAATTTCACTGCATCATTCAAAAGTAGGATAAAATTGACGTAAACCTTTTAGCATCGATTAGATTGCCAATTAGAACCAAAATGCAATTCAAGCAGCGTTTTGACATTAGAAATGTTTTTCTTGTTTACTATTTTTTTTTTCTGGTTATACGAAAAGAGAAATACATAAAGCAATTAGCAACGTTTCTGGAAGAAAAAATAAAGAAACAGTATGTATAGGCAAAGAGTTCTTGCCCTATATATCGGGAGTAACAGACAGAATTGGGCGAATACTTAAAAAGCCAATGTAAAGACCATTTTCAAGCCTACAAAAAAAATCAAGGACTGACCAGGATCATTGAAGTACAACGCGACCCATTAGCAATGGCCGAAGTATACTGAATACCATGCATATGTGGTATGGTATATGTGGGAATAACGAAAAGATACACAAACACAAGAATAAACGAACATAAAAGCCATTGTCGTTTAGGACATATCGACAAATCTGCCGTTGCCGAACACGCTTTGGGAAGCGGAGAACATCGGATACTGTTTGAAGAAATGCAGATGCTGCACAAAACATCCCAGTACTACCCACGGTTATATCGGGAAGCGGTGGAAATAGATACGCATTCAAATAATTTTAATCGGATAGAAGAAGGACTAAAAATGAACAAAACATGGATACCAATATTGAAATCCACAAACACCCTTTCCGCAAAACATGAAAAAAGAAAAGCAACGAACGACGACACGCCCCTTCACGCCGAAAACAGTGGAGGGGAGGCAAATAGAAAATATAAGTATGGCCTCCGTAGTTCAACACGGCACCAGTTTCAGCTTAAAAGCATAGCAGTAACATCTCCAGAAGATGCCAACCCCTAGGGTTGGTGAAACGTCGAGAACTAATCTCAGAAGACAACGGCCTAACAGCCCGAATAAACAGTTTAACAAGCAAAGCATTATACATTTTCAAAATTATCTTCTCATGGCATCGTCTCCTTTCGAAGGTTGGCGATTAAAATGGAAATTGTAGTTTTGGAAAATGCTGCGCGAAAGATTTCTGCGGATGAGAGGTCGAACCATCTCCTCAGGTCTTCCAGCCACGAGTTTTGGCGTCTTCCTACTGATCTTTTGCCCTGTACTTTTCCTTCCAGTATAACTTGAAGTAATTCATATCTCTCGACTCTCAACACATGACAAAAGTATTGTACCTCAACATTAGTAACTCTTTGTACCCATGGAATTTTCAACATTCATCTGGATATATACATCTTTAAGGCATCTATTCTTTTTACTATTTCAGAGTCTATTGTCCAACTTTCACGGCCATACAATAAGACAGAAAAAACGTAACATCTGACCATTCGGATTCTAAGCTGCAGACTAAGGTCTGATCTTGTAAAAAATGTTTTCATGCTCATGAATCTTTTTCTTGCTTGTTTGATTCTTGATAGGATTTCTTTTTTTGGTTTACACTGACTATTGATATTTACTCGCAAATATTTAATGGAATATACCTGTTCTGTTATTTGACCTTTGGCATACACATGTACGTTTATTGGTGTCTCTGAAAATACCAAAGTTTTAGTTTTGGAAACGTTTAGATGCAAACCAAACATTTCGCTGTCGTGATAGTTCACGATTTAGTCGTGCATTTATTATATTTTATAGTTCTTGTGCGTCACTTGCTATCAAGACGGTATTATCAGCATATCTGATCTTAATTCCATCTTGGACCTTGTCTAATGCTTTTCTAAATATAGACTCCGAATACAAATTAAACAGTAGAGGTGATAAGACGCAACCCTGTCTCACTCCTCGTCGGATTTGTATATCTTCGGTTGTTGTGTGCTCTATTTCAATTGTTGCCGTTTGGTGCCAGTATAGTTCTGAGATAATTCGCAAGCCTTGTTCGTCAACTCCGGTTGTTCTCAGAATTTCAATCATCTTTTTATGGTTAACGCAGTCAAATGCTTCTCGATAGTCAATAAAACATGCATATACATCTACATTCATGTCTCTGCATTGTTGCGTTAACACATAACACATAAGCAAAAAGAGCCTCTCGTGTTCCCAATCCGTTTCGAAATCCGAATTGAGTGTCACTCATTTGGAACTCGCAATTCTTGTAAATTCGTGTATGGATAATTCTGAGAAAAGTTTAAAGGACATGAGACATCAAGCTTAATATTGGATAATCATCGCATTATGAGCAATTCGATTTTTTTGGTAATGCTACGAATGTTGCATTTTAGCCAGGCTGTTGGTATTTTACCTGTGTCATATATCTTATTGAATAGTGTTATTAAGTCTAGGCTTAAACTAAAATTAGTATCCCAAAAGGATAGAAATAGGATGTCGCGCAACGAACTTAATCATTAAAAGATAAAAAATAGCCAATGCTATGAATAAAAAAGAATATGAGAGAGAAAGAGAGGGGAGAAGAGAGAGAGAAAGAAAGAGAGAGAGAGAGAGAGAGAGAGAGAGAGAGAGAGAGAGAGACGGAGAAAGCGTCTGTATGGATCGAAAACTATGGAAATTGGGAATCGGAAGGTGACCACATTTCCTATGAACCCATATTTGAATAACAAAATTAGCGAAATATAGTACAATATTTAATTTATATTATTAAATATATGTTTTATAAATGTTATATGATAAGTATTTAACTATGTTATTTAAGACTACAAAATGTTTCAGCATGGTATTTTAAGAATCAAATTTAAATGAATATAAGCCTTACCTTCTGAATAATTCACAACATAATTGAGTGATTCCCCAAAGAAAATATTTCCATCCAAAAACTTTACACAAGGTTACAAAAAGAGAAGGATATTTTCCATCTTTTTGTCCCTTTTTCCATTCCTTGTCGACTTGCTCGGTACAATGTTTGGATGCACAATCTTTTGACACTTCATATAGGTCACCTTCTTCAAAATTTTTGTGTAAACCTCGTTTTAAAAGATCTGTTATGTAGCTTAAAAAAAAAGTTTAAATTTTTCAAATTTTGTTAGACTTTAGTACTAAATTTGAACCAGATCTGCATAAGTTTACAATCTAATAATATTCGATATTAATTGGATCGAAGTATTAATACGAAAATTTAAGCTTGTATCGTATAGATGGCAGAGGTAAAGAAAATAAAATCAGATATCACGGTTCTTACCAAAACAAAGAAAAAAGGCCAAGGTAGTGAAGACATAGGAGGTTTTATACATATTTATAGTGGAGTAGAGAAAGACAAAAGAGCACAAGCAGGGTATCAATATTGATAAAAAAATACTTAAAAGGAAACCTAAAAAGCTGGGAGCAGATCAATGAGAGAATTATTAGAGTATCTATTACGTAGAAAGGGCACGACCTCGAGATCATTGGAATATATGCTCCGTCAGAAAATGCATCAAAAGCAGCTAAACAAATATTCTACGAAACTTTATCGGAACTCATTGAAAATATAACTAGCCGCAAATAAATTGTTGTTGGGAGATTTTAACGCTTGGACAGGAACAAAAACAAATGAAAATGGGGAACACACAATCGAATTCTGTAGACAGCACTCTCTGAAAATCTTTAACGGATTCTACCAACGTAAAAACATACATAAGTACAGCTGGGTTCAACCAATGAGAAACACAAAGTTAATTATAGATTATGTCATCACAAAATAAGAAACACACATACAAGTTGAAGACATATTAGTATTAAGAGCACCGAAGTGTGGAACTGACCACTATATGGTAAGATCAAAATGTTACCTACAGTATCGACCTCGGCTACTACATCAAAATGACAACCAACTAGCTCAATCAAAACCCTGGAATCGAATCTACCTAAATACAATATTGATGCAATGCAAAACGACTCGACATCATTCTTATATAAGCTGCGACTCAGCCAAAAATTGGCAAACCTGATCTACTTCTCAGCCCAGAATACCTATAAAGAAATAATCAATAAAATCAATGAAGCAGCTTACGAAGCGCTCGGCACAATCCAAAAGAACAAAAGGAATACTCCATTGTGGTGGACAGATGACATCGCCAATGCAGTACACAACAAGAAACAAGCATATCAAAACCGCAAAAAGTGACCGCAAACAAATGATCCAGATGATAGTCGAACATATGCAAGATCAAACAGAGAAGTAAAAAATTTAGTAACTAAAGCAAAAAATATTTCCTGGGAAAGTAAATGCGAAGAACTCAACAAATATATAGGGTCAACAAGATCAAGAAAAGCATGAAAAACGGTAAAAAATCTGAGAACAAATAGAAAAGAAACGAGTAGAATAGATTTAATAGAAGAAGGATCTTGGATCGAACACTACTCACAACTTTTGACTGAAACAAGACCTCATTTCACGAACATCAGTACAACAATATATGAACTGGAATTCAGTGAAGATGATGAAATAACAGTACAGGAAGTCGAGTATGCAATACGAACTCTAAAAAATCGGAAGTCATGCGGACCACAAGGTATACCAAATGAATAATTAAAACATAGCTCCACATTATTCTATAATGGACACGACTTACCACCGGAGTGAACAAAAGCACATATTAAAAAAGGAGGTAGAAAGAGTTGTTTAAACTACAGGGGATTAAGTGTCATAAATTCACTCTCAAGATTGTATAGAAAAATAATAAAAAATAAAATTGAAAAAGAGATGACAGATGTAGAATAACAGAATAACATTCGTGCAGGCAAATCCTGTATGGACAGTATATTCTCAATAAAGCAAGTTATCGCGAAAAGATTAGCCCACAACCTTTCAACTCATATAGTCTTTATAGATCTGACAAAGGCATACGAGAGTGTACCACTTTCAATGCTTTGGGTAGCAATGGAAAAACGAGGAATAAGCAAAAAAATATACAAGCAGTATAACAGATCTACAGAAATATGATGGCAAACATTAAAACTGAAAATAGATTAACTAGAGAAATTCCTATTAGTAAAAGCCTAAAGCAAGGCTGCTGCATAGCACCTACACTCTTCACAATATATCTACATGAGGCACTCTCACTGTGGAGAAGAAAGTGTTGCAATATGGGTATCCCAATCAGAGATGATAGATTATACACGATACACTTCACTGACGACCAACCCATTCTAGCTGAAGACGAGAGTGATGTAGGCTACATGCTTAGAAAACGGGAAGATGAGTACACCAAATGGGGCCTCACAATTAATATACAAAAAACTGAGTACTTAGTTGTAGGAGAACAACCAGAAAGCCTACAAATCGAAATGGTAACTATAAAACCAACAGACAATTTTAAATACTTGGGAGTTCAAATAACATCAAAAGGAGGAAGTAGCGAAGAAATACATTCCAGGATAGGCCAAGCAAGATCAGCCACTAGACAGCTACACGGAATATTATGGAATAAAAAAATAACAAAAGAAAATAAAAAAAGAATTTATAAAACAATAATAGAAAGTATTGGGCTGTACGGCGCCGAATATATACTGCATATACTAGGTACATATACTGCCATTAGCTGAATAACTGTTTCATATAGTCGAATTTTTTGCCATACATTCATTTTTTGCTTTTAGAATATTGTTTAATGAGCCTATTGCTCTACTTCCTTTTAATAGAGTCTTTCCTTTTTATTTTTCTTCTTACCTTGAAGCATACCCAATGAAGAGCATGTGGATTCCTAGGTTTAGTTCGTAACTCTTATTTTGTATCAAATTTAAGGTAATTATTTGATCCACTGTCGATATTTCTGCTCTAAATCCTCCTTAGTATTCACCTATTATGCCATTCTCCTATTTTTTCCCTATTATTTTGCCACTAGGTAGATCTTGTTTAATTTTTCCTGTTACCAATATATGATAACTACTGGCATCTGCACCTCTATAACTTCTGCAATATCTGGTTCTGACATGATTATTTCCTATAATGATCGATTTGGTTTTTACTCTACCCATCAGGGGATACCCCCGTTACTTTATAGAGTGGCCCAAAAGTCTGGAAACGGCTAATTATCTCGTAAAATGCTAATCATAATTGTACAAAATTTGAGGTACACCTATTTTGGGACACGGAGATTCCATATTTGATATTTACAATGTTAAGAGATTTGCCGTTTTTCTTATATTATTAGTAACTTTGGTTTTTCAAATACATCACCCTGTATATTCAGTCATTATTGGAATCTCCTATTCAATACGAGTTCAACCATATCTAACACTTATGATTTTATGTAATCTGGAAGGTCATAAATACATAAAACCGAAGTCTGGCAACGCCTAAATTGTTTCAATAAATTTTTTAATACTAACTATTTTCAAATACATTAAAACGTAACAATTGATAGTTTAGAACATTTTTTAACATAGTAGTTACGTTATTAAGTGTTCAAAATGTGCTCAATTTGTGAGTTGACAGCACCCTAATCGATGGTAGAAGGCGTCTACCACATTTCTCCATGATTGTCTAGAAATTATTCGAGATTCATTGATAATTCGTTGCCTTAGCTCTGCAAGACTTGCTGGTTAAGTTTTGTAAACTGAATTTATCAAGTATCCCTAATAAAAATAATCTTTA
The DNA here is from genome assembly GCA_918026665.1 of Diabrotica balteata. Classification (NCBI taxonomy): domain Eukaryota; kingdom Metazoa; phylum Arthropoda; class Insecta; order Coleoptera; family Chrysomelidae; genus Diabrotica; species Diabrotica balteata. The sequence continues at coordinate 28,105,827 of OU898276.1, read as the reverse complement.
GGATTGAAAACGGGTGAACGTGGAGGCCATTTAATTCTACCTTGTCTACCAATTTATCGTCCAGGAAATATCTCATCTAAATATCGCCGAACATTTACACCAACTATCTGACGTTAAATTTCTTACGACAAAAAATGATCCAATTGAATAAGTAACTACTATATCTGACCATACATTTATTTTTTGTGGTCTTTGAGTATGGTTTTCACGCATTCAGTCTTCAGTGTGAATTGACGTCACACCAGTACCTTAAATTGTGTCGATTTACACTTTTATACAGTGTAAAAGTTGCTTCATCGGATAAACATATTCTGTTAACGAAATTTTAATAATTTTCAATTCTATTAATCATTACCTCAGTAAACTCTAATCTACGACCAAAGTCATCTTCACTTAATTCTTGCAATAAGTAAATTTTCTATGATTTAAATTTATTTTTACGTAATAAACGTAAGACTGAAGTATGACCTACATCATCTACTTGTGCAACCCTGCCTGGGGATGTATGTGGATCTTCAACAAAACTTTGCTTATATCTGAAGTTTTGTTGTCATTGATAACTCGTTTCGGTCAACCTGATCGGTATCTATCTTTTACTTCTCCAGATTCCTCAAATCGCCTTACAGTTTTTTGTACTGTCGTCTTATGAATAGGAGAACGGTTTAGAGAACGGCATTTTAGAGAAGCAATTTAAATTGCAGAACTTTTTGAACCACAACTACTGTCAATTTTAGTTCATAATTTAAATGGTGAACAAATGTCAAAATCATAGCATTCTCCATTTAAATATTTAAATTTATTAAAATCTACATATTTTGCACTGTTTTATGTATTTAAGATCTTTCAGACTACATAAAATAAAGTGAATATATAGCTAAACTCGTATTGAATAGCTGAACTCGTGTTAAATTCACACTGAATGCGTGAAAACCATACTCAAACACCACAAAAATTATATGTATGGTCAGTTATAGTAGGTACTTATTTAATTGGGTCATTTTTAATCAAAAGAAATTTAACGTTAGATAGTTGGTGTAAATGTTTGGCGTTATTTAGATGAGATATTTCCCGGACGATAAATTGGTAGACAAGGTAGAATTGAATGGCCTCCACGTTCACCCGATTTCAATTCTAAAGTTTATTTTTATTAGAGATACTTGAAAAATTCAGTTTACAAAACTTAACCAGCAAGTCTTGCATAGCTAAGGCAATGAATTATCGATTAATGTCGAATAATTTTTAGACAATCATGGAGAAATGTGGTAGACACATTCTACCATCGATTAGAGTGCTGTCAACTCACAAATGGAGCACATTTTAAACACTTAATAACGTAACTATTATGTTAAAAAATATTCTAAACTATCAATTGTTACGTTTTAATGCATTTGAAAATAGTTAGTATTAAAAATTGTATTGAAACAATTTAGGCGTTGCCAGACTTCTGTTTTGTGTATTTAAGACCTTCCAGACTATATAAAATCATAAGTGTTACATATGGTTGAACTTGTATTTAATAGGAGATTCCAATAATGACTGAATATACAGGGTGATGCATTTGAAAAACCAAAGTTACTAGTAATATAAGAGAAACTGAAAATATGACAACATTGCAAATACCAAATATGGAATCTCCGTATCCCAAAATAGGCGTATCTTAAATTTTGTATAATTATGTCTAGTAATTTACGAGATAATTAGCCGTTTCCAGACTTTTGGGCCACTCTGTATATGTCTTTATGGTGGAATTGTGTACTGATTATCTTTATTTTATTCTCGATTGCAAATTCTGTCAATTTTATCCCGTTTCAGTTACTTTCTTTATGTAAATGTCTCCCTTCTGTTATATGCTTGTAATGTTCTTCCCTACCGACTCTCGCATTTAAATCGCCCAGGGTTAGTTTTATGTCGTATTTCGGTATTTTCTCAATTATTTCTGCTAGCTTTTCGTAGAATTCGGCTTTAGTTTCCATCGCAAACGAAGATAGATCCACTTATTTTGACAACGGTCAAAACGGTGTCTTTGATAACTTTGATCACAGAATTTTTCATTTTCGGTAAACATTTTTGTTGACTTTTGATTTGTTTTTAATCTTTTTCAACGATCGATTTGATTCCAGTCCACGACTTTGCTTGCAAAATAAAAGTTTGTGCATAAAAATGATTTTCGCGTAATAAATATTTTTGCCCCTTTAACTACGGCTTCTGGTTTACCTTTTTTGTATCATCGAGATGGATTCAGAAAGAAAATTCACTTTGTTACTTTATAATAAAAATAAAAAGAATACTTACCTAAATGTTACCAGAGAAAAAATATTTGCCGAATCTCTAGGATTTAATCTTCTTTTCTTAACGTTTCTGGAATCCATAATTTCGAATTCTTTATTGAATAATAAAAATATGAACTGTTGGACGTTAGTCGAAGATTCTGAAAAAAAAAAAAATGATATTATGATAAAAATATGTTGTTTTGTTGAAAGCCTACAGCTTTCTAGATTATAAAGACACTTCCAAACTAACTTGCAGTCAATTCTAGTGCCTTTAATGCCGTCTGGCTATCAGATTTAATTTTTATAGTTCTGTCCCTGCAGTGCATCTTTAGTTCCTGCAGACGCATCTCTATAGCATAAATTTCCGCTTGGAAGATAGTAATCTGATTACTCATGCTTTCATTAGGGATTAGCTTTATTTTCCACCGTATACTCCAGCTGCAACTCCTTCATCGGTTTCTAGATTCATTTTATTCAACCCCCATTCGCCCCTTCCTGGAAAGAAGACGACAAATGTCTTTTCGAAATTATATTTAGGTTGAATTACGTTTCCAGATTTGATCTCGGTATTCTTTGACCTAGTTCCTAGCCTCTTATCCACCTTCCGTATACACCTACCTTCTCCTCATTCTTAATCCTTATATTGTTGGGCGGTTGGGGTAGCGGGAACCGCTTTTGCTATGAATATGAACCTTATTTATCTTCTCTTTAGTGGTCTTTCGTTGACATTTATACCACTACATTAGTACGAGAGGCGAAAGCACTCCCCACTATGAGCACCTGTAACAGTTTTGTTTAAAATATTCTTCCCTTCTTCTTTTCTCTCACAGTCGTGAGAGTCGCAAAAATATTTCCACAGAAGCTAGCGAAAATTATTGAAGATGAGGACTGTTGTGCCGATCAAGTAATTAGCGCTGATGAAACGAGTCTGTACTGGAAAAAATTTCTAACCATAGTTACGTCGCAAATGATGAAAAAACTGCAAATGGACATAAAGCAAGTAAAGATCGAGTAACATTACATACTTTGTAAGAATACATCAGGAGATAGGATGTTAAAACCGCTCTTAATAAATAAACCTCTTAGAATACGTGTTTTAACAGGAAAATATTTGCTTTACAAGTAAAACTAGAAAAAGCAGTGGATGTTAAAAAATTGATAGAAAAACATTATAGTTTAAACTAGAAGAGTACTGAAGAATTGAGCTATTTTAAACACGTTTTAGAACGAGATACTTTGAAAAACATTCACCTGCAGACGAAGTTTATAGATAATTAGTTTACTTTCAACAACAATACTAGTAAAATAAATAGGTTCCCCTATTGTCCTGTTTATCGACACGATATAAATAAATATAAATAGTCACAAAAACGAATAGAAATGTGGACCAGTTTTGTCCTAAAATAATACCAAAATTACTTTACAAGTAAAACAAGAAACAACAGTTGATGTTAGAAAAATATTATGATTTAAACTGGAAGGGTATTAAAGAATTAAGCTTTTTTAAACACGTTTTAGAACGAGATACTTTGAAAAACATCCGCCTTCAGACGAAGTTTATAATATAATTACTTAGTTTACTTTCAACAACAATACTATTAAAATAAACAGATTGCCATGTTTTCCTGTTTATCGACACGACATAAATATATATAAATAGTCACAAAATCGACTAGAAATATGGACCAGTTTTGTCCTAAAATAATACCAAAATATACTTTACAAGTCAAACAAAAAAAAGCAGTTTATATTAGAAAATTGATAGAAAAACATTATGATTTAAACTAGAAGAGTATTGAAGAATTGAGCTATTTTAAACAAGTTTTAGAACGTGATACTTTGAAAAACATCAGCCTTCAGACGAAGTTTATAAATAATTTGTTTACTTTCAACAACAATACTATTAAAATAAACAGATTGCCCTGTTTTCCTGTTTATCGACACGATATGAATAAATATGCATAGTCAGAAAAACAAACAGAAATATGTAACTGTTTTTTAAGCTTTTGTATGAATTTCTTTCAGATATTCGAAGTAATTTATCATGCAGCCTATTTCTTTTAATTTTTTCTATTGGGAATAACCTGCATCAACCATAGAAGTTTATTAGTGGTGGTACAATATAGACTATAATATATTGTAATGATTAATATTAAATATAAACTATTAAGTTTTTACAAAGTTGATTATAATTTAGAATTTCTCTTGAAGTATCACTTATACTTGATTATACAATTTCGTTTTCTTTGAAAACCTAATGATTTTGTCACAATCATTAAGTTGTCCAATTTTGTTGGTAGTCCAGTAGCTTGTCTTTCCATTTGATATAATGGACAGTCTATAACACTGTGGCCTACACTCATATTGGTGTCACAGGCGTAGCATATTCTAGGAGGTTCCTTGTGTTCGTGCGTCAGTCTATTATGTCCTATTCGGATATAATCTAGTACAACCCGGTCCCTTCGCTTTACTAAAATTGGTATTTTCGCTAATAGATCTGGGTTTGCTTGCCGCAATTTATTATTTTGTAAGAGTTGCCATCTTCGTAACCTTAAGTTTTTTGTGTACTCTTAGATGCATTTTTCATCTCTAAGTGAGGAATTTGGTTAGTTCTATCATCGGATCTCTCCATTTTACAAGCTTCGTTGGCCATTTGATCAGCTATCTTATTTTCTGGTATCCTCACACAATATTTAGTTGTTTATAATAATTTTGCAGAGTCACAAGGTCTTTTTTAATCTGTTCTAAAACCGAATGATTCGAATATATTTTCTAAATTCTAAATTTCTAAATTTCTAAATTCATGGTAATGACAGCTACGGAACAGAAATACACTGTCTAAGCCTGACTATTATGTTGTAGCAAACTACTGTGACATAGTTGAACCCATAAGTTATGAAAGTGCAATAAAGTGTGAGGACTCTAGCAAGTGGCAACAAGCAATGCACGAGGAAATAGATGCCCTCAAGTTTAATAACACATGGAACTTGGTGAAATTGCTCAATGGTGCAAAAGTGATAGACAATAAGTGGGTTTATCGTGTTAAGACTGACTCAGACGGTAATCCTGTTAGTTATAAAGCACGTCTGGTTGCTCGAAGTTTTATGCAAGAACGTGGAATAGACTAGTAAGACACTTTCGCGCCGTTTGTGCGGTATGACTCAGGGCGGATTTTGTTATCGTTAGCAATGGAAAAGGACCTAAGACTTGTTAGTTTTGATGTACAGACTGCGTTCCTGTATGGTGACCTACCAGAGTGTGTCTAAATGAAGCAGCCAACTGGTTTTGAAAGTAAGAAATCACACAACTTAGTGTGTAAATTGAATTAAAGCTTATATGGACTTAAGCAATCACCACGATGCTGGAACCAGAAGTTTGTATCATTTCTTAATAAATTTGACTTTAGACAATTAAAAAGTGATCAGTGTGTTTTTGTTGATAATTTTGCAAATTCTAAAACTTATTAATTTATGTTGATGATGGACTTGTCATGTCAAAATCAGAAAGAGCTATTAATGAACTTTTAGAAATTTTAAAGCAAATATTTAAAATAACTGTAAATTTAAATATTAAATTACATTTTGTTGGGCTTGAGACTGAACAAGATCTTAGTGCAGGTACAATTGCTATTCATCAACATAATTATATAGTAAACTTCTTGTTAAATTTAATATGACTAATGCTAACCCATTAAAGATTCCTACAGAGCCTAGTATACCTTTGTCTAAAGGAAATATTTTAAATTGTAATAAATCTTTGTCATATCGTGAGGCTGTTGATTCAGTAATCTTTTTGGCAACCAGCAGTCGCCCAGATATTACATTTGCAGTTAATCAGGTGAGCAGATTCTTTAATGCTTGGAGTGATGAACATTGGAAAGCAGTAAAACGAATTTTTAGATATCTAAAATATACTGCTTATTATAAAATTGTGTACAGAAAAACTACACAAATCAAGGTAATAGGCTACACTGATGCAGACTATGCTGGCGGCCTGGATACACGAAAATCTACTAGTGGATACGTATTTATACTAGGCAATGGTCCTATTACCTGGAAGAGCCAAAAACAAAACATAGTGGCACAGTCAACTACAGAGGCCGAATATGTGTCCTTGGCTTTTGGTGTTAGAGAAGCTTTATGGCTTAGAAATTTTTTAAAAGAGATTGGAATTGATGTCTCACCTGTCAACATCTTTGTTGATAATCAATCTGCCATTAAGCTAACACAGGCATAACAATTTCATAGTAGAACAAAGCATATTGATATTAAGGTTCACTTTGTTCGAGATGAGTGTGAAAACAAGAATATCTGTGTAAGCTATGTCGATACAAGTAATCAGTTAGCGGACTTGTTCATGAAAGCATTGTCAAAGACAGTTTTTAACAATTTATTGAATAAGTTAAATTTGTCAATTTAAATTATGTATTTGTTAATTTGTATTAGGTCTTTGATTTCATGTCTTTTGTCTTAGGTCTTTGTATTCAAATCTTGAATAAGTGGGAGTGTTAATATAAGCTCCCGCACTAATGTAATATTCAAGATATAAGAAAAGAAGAATTAAGTTTTAAGGTTATGTCAATGTTCTAAAATATGCAAAAACAATTACACATGTTTAATTAATATTCTCAGTTTCTCAGGCTAATAATTATTATTTAATAAACTTTTTATAAATCGACAGTATAGTTATTTTATTTATCAGTATAAGTTGACAGATCTGTGTTACAATAAGAAATTTGTATAGTCCAAGGAGAAGCTTAATCAATATTGGTATGCATAATACCCGGAAATGTGAAGTTGCTAATTATTTTACTAAATGATGGTCGAAGATTAGGATTTTCATTGTAATTAGAATGGTAATGTGTGGAGAAAGTATAGGGGTAGGCCGGGTTGTTTGGATTAATTGATAGCTTGCTTACGTATTGTAAACTGAGACTCTTCTAATAGAAAGTGGAGATTCATTTGCTTCGACATAAAGATTTTCAACTGGACTGGTTCTATAGGCTCCTAGAGCTAGTCTTAGTGCGGTATTTTGTACAATATCTAATATTTTACATGTTGAGTCCTTAGCTAAATTATATACAATTGATCCATAATCTAATTTACTGTGGATTAAGGATTTGTAAATATTTAGTAGCTGTGTTGTGTCTGCGCCCCAGTTATGATTTGCTAATACTTTAAGAATATTTATGTTCTGTACACATGATTTTTTAAGTAATTAGAGAAACTTCCAAGTAAGTTTTGAATCAAAAATCATACCTAGAAATCTAAGTTCCTCAAAGTTTTCTAAAACTTGATCATACAGTGTTAATTTTGGAAGATTTGCAATAATTTGATGTTTTTGAGAAAAGCACATTACTTTGGTTTTAACCGTAGAAAATTTCGGTCCTGTTGTTTTAGATCATTCTTCTAGGGAACTAATAGAAAGTTGAATACAAAGCACGTGGTGTTCGTGTGTATCAAGGTATAAAAAATGCTTATTAAAAGCTTAAAACTTTTATTTTAAAGAAGATCTTTTCGGAATTGAATCATTCAGTACAACCTGCTAGTTGGTTGACGACCCACGTAAAATTTTGTGCTCGTATTGATTTTCACGATTATTCTGTAGAAAATAATTATTTCGCAAAGAAATTTTGCATGATTGTTCCATATATCAATAGTCAGTAGTTTTTGTAAAAATTTTGTGTAAAAAGTGCAGTTACAGCGAATAATTACTGTGAGTATCATTCCACAATATATTAATATAAAACCAAATACTAATTACATACACAAAAAACCGGACAATGCCGTCCACCTCTTTTTGTTCGAACTGCTCGAAAAACATAGCGACAGCTGACAGCAAACTCCAGTGCGATGGATGTAAGAGTCAAATACATATCACATGCACCGACCTTTCATGGGAGGATCGCGTCACCCGACAGAAAATTCGAGGACTGAACATACTCTGTAACTCTTGCAGCTCCAATATTTCTAATATTTCAGAAATAAAAGATCTTCTGCTAGATTTTAAAATGGAAATTCGTGCGAAAATTGATGATTTTGATAATAAAATAACTGAGTTAAACGATAAGCTCAGCCAGATTAATTTATTTAAGTCTACCGAATTCACGGATAATATCGCTAACGAAGCTGTAGATCGTATAACACGCGCTAAAAATATTCTAATTAGAGGCGTAACAGAATCTTCCTCTGGGGATGTACAACTCAGAAAAGATGATGACGCGAATAAGGTGTAGCTTGTTTTGGATACTGTTGGCTGCCAGGAAAAGCAAATCACCTTCTACAGAGTCGGCAAAGCAAACCAATGATTTCCCCGAATGATAAAGGTAGTGATGGGTTCGGAATACCACGTTAAAGATATTCTGATAAATAAAGCCAAACTTCTGGAAAACAAAGCTACGGAAAAATTCTCAATAATTGACGACAAGACACCCATCCAACAAGTACGTTTAAAAGAACTCCGAAGTGAGCTAGAAACTCGCAAAAATTACGGTGAATATGATTTAACTATTAAATTATTTCTATATACTAATTTAGATTCACTTTCCGCTAAGTTTAACGAATTTGTATGCACAGTGCAACTTCTTAAACCGGACATTATCTGTATTGCCGAATCCTGGCTCAAACCCACAATTCCTGACTCCTCTGTTAATATAAATGGATATACAATATATCGTAAAGACAGAGAAAATCGTGTGGGTGGCGGTGTATGCATTTATTTATCCAATATTATTACCACAACTTTCAAAATTAACCTTAAGCTAATAGATATTACTGGAATAGATGCAATTCACTTATCTGTTACTAAAAATTCTTTTTGCCTTAATCTAGTATGTATATATCGTCCACCTAATACACTACTTGCACACGATAATGTTTTCTTCACAAAACTTGAAGAACTATCATCTCTTGATAATCTTATCATTACTGGAGATTTTAATTTCCCAGAGATCACCTGGCCAATAACTTCATTATCTGACGCCGAAAACGCTCATAATTTATCTAAAAGCTTTGTAGTAAATTCAAACCTGATACAACTCATTACAGAACCTACTAGATTTAGGAATAATAACCAACCTTCTACTTTAGATCTAGTGCTTATTAATGACGAACAGCTGATTTCATCTCTCGAAGTCAGTTCTCCCATAGGAAAGTTAGATGATGCAGTTATAACAGCTCACATCCAGTTCAATCAAATATTACCCCGCAAAAATAACATTGTAACATATGCTACTACCGACTTTTCTGAAGTTGACACTGAACTCTCTCAAATCGACTGGCATTTATTTTTTGCAGACTTAAACGACCCCTCATTAATGTGGACTGCATTTCTCGATAAAGTCCACAATATAATTTCTACAAATACTATTTTCCGTAAGAGTTATAAAAACAACCTCAAACCCTGGATAAATCGAATAGCAATTAAACAAATTAATCACAAACGACATCTATGGCGAAAATTTAAACACACCGGGCTTCTTAGTGATTTCCAAAACCACCGCAGATTTTCAAATAACTTAAAAACATCTCTAAAAACCCTAAGACAAAATTTTGAAGCAAACGTTATTGAAAGTGGTAACATTAAAAAAGTCTATAAATACATACGTTTCTCCATGACATCTAAAGTATTCATTCCGCTACTTCAAAAATCCAACCAGACTTTATGCTCTTCTGACAAAGAATCTTCCGAAACTTTCTCTTTAGCATTTTCACAGGTTTTTACTAAAGAATTAAATGATGGTTATCTACCTGCTGTTAACTGTAATCGTGTCGGCGCATCCTTACAGCAAGTTGAATTCACAGTGGATCATGTCAAACAACACTTAATTAAACTTCGCACGGCCGCTTCACCTGGTTTAGATGGTTTAACACCAAAACTGTTAAAAAGGTGCGAAGACACGCTTGCAATACCATTAACGTTAATTATGCAAACCTCTTTCATCCAAAACTCCTTACCCCCTAGTTGGAAATTAGCTTCCGTTACTCCTATTTTTAAAAAAGGCAACAAACTCGACCCCAACAATTATCGTCCGATTAGCTTGCTGCCAGTAGTTGCCAAAGTTATGGAAGTCATTATTTCCGAGGAGATGACCAAATTCCTTCTCCAGGAACATGTTATTCCAACACAACAACATGTATTTGTCTCTGGTCGCTCTACTCTAACCAATCTCCTACATTGTGTTAACGACTGGACCTCATCCCTTAACAGTTCGCAGCCGGTCGACGTTGTTTATCTAGATTTTTCTAAAGCCTTTCACCGTGTACCTAAGCGCAGACTTCTACATAAGCTAGAACATTTCGGAGTTCGCGGTACTTTACTTCGTTGGATAGATGATTTCCTGACAGATCGATATTACAAAGTTAGAGTTGGCGAATCTTTCTCACAGGACAGGTTAGTGGAAAGTGGAGTGCCTCAGGGTTCTGTCCTTGGACCTCTGCTTTTTACGGTTTACACCAGCGATATTCCTTATTATGTCTCAAGTAAAATATCGTTTTACGCTGACGACACAAAAATATATGCCAATCCAAATACAAACCAGCTAACTCTCCAAATGGACTTGGACTCTATTTTAACTTGGTGTTCCCAGTGGTTACTACCCTTAAACGCGGAAAAATGTGTAGTGCTTCGAATTGGCAAAAATAACCCACTTGTGCCGTACTTTGTTAACGGGCAGCCATTAGAATCTGTGTTTTCGTATAACGATCTTGGTGTTATTGTGAACAGCAGCCTAACTTGGTCCGATCATATTACTTCTATTTGTAAACGTGCAAACTGCAGACTGTATCTTATTCGGAGGTGTTTGTCGGGAGTTTCCATGCAATCATTTTGCAAACTTTACACTCTGTACGTAAGACCCATACTTGAATACGCTGGATCAACGTGGTATCCCGATCTGGTTCGAGACAAGACTCTGTTGGAAAACGTTCAAAGAAAAGCCACTCGAATTTCTTTATGACCGAGAAGACCGTCTTATGCAGAAAGACTTAGTATGGCTAACCTAACCACTTTCGAAGTTCGCCGACAACGTGGAGACTTAATTACAACATTCAAAATACTAAAATTCAATTTTGGAAACCTCGATGAAATATTTATCATAAACCAAGATGAACGCCTCAGAGGTCATCAATATAAACTAAAGAAAGAAAATTTTTCTATAAGACAAAGACAGAACTCTCTTCCAAATAGAGTTTTTCAGTGCTGGAATAACCTCAACGATAACATTGTCTCCGCTTCCTCTACCAACTCGTTCAAAAACAGACTCGACAGTTTTATATTATAGTTAAAATATTGTTGTTCCTTTAAACCAAAAATTGTAATTTTATTTCTTTTAGTTGTAATTTTTATTATTTACTATGGTCTGTTTTTTAACCAGGAGGAGTAATTCAAATTTTCCGCGCCGTAATTCTTGTTTGTAATTGGTCCAACCGCAGGCAAGTTTACTCCACTAAATTATGACATATTGACACTAATGACATTTGTGAAATTTTAAAATTCAAAATTTATATCGACGACTTTTTGTATTTTCTGCGTTATTCCTTACATTCATAGATTTTTCGTTTGCATTTATATAAAGAACAGTTCTTTTCAGAACTATTTAGTGTTATTAAGATAACAATATGGATTCACTGCCAAGTACTAGTGGTAATTATTCTTCTCCACTTTAAAAACGCCCAGTAGATTTGGGTCATTTATCAACAAATAAACAATGTTTTATAAACATGTATAAAAAAATGAAAATTGATAATTCTGGATTGAAAATAACAGCCACGGTAGCAAAAGTAAAACAGGCAGCAGGTTAGTTTTGCAGAATAGTTATTATTAAAATCAAAACTTACTAAAGTAATGTGCTAATTTTAGGTGTTGCGAATTCAACTATTAACCAAACAATTAAAGAATATTAGCAGACTGGTGATATGCGAATATTATTTAATGTGATATTTTTCTAGATGATATTTATACTAAATATTGTTTAAAGTATTGTTAAGAAGCATGTTCATTTGTTTTCATCACAATAATAGAACATTATATAGTAAAGTAATATGTGTTTTAGTTATAGATTGCATTGATGCAGTTGGTTTTGTTCTTCCTGGTTGTAGATAATCACAAGAAAACTGCACAATTATGCTTGAATGTAACATAATAGATTGAATTTGATAATTTTAGTCGATTTTATTTATTGATAACAAATGTTACAAACTCAAGAATCCAGCATTAAAAAAATTGGAACTACACACTTATTTATACAAAGTATCTTTTTGCATTATAGGGCTTCAAATAGAACCTAAAGATATTGATACATAAGTTAAACAAATCTATCTAATGAGGTAAATGATTACCAAAATACCACGCCCATATTTGAACCATAATTTATTCTGTGATGGGAAATATGAAAAAGTGAATTTTAAAGCAGTGAACGGGACGGAGTATGTAAAACAAATTGCCTGAAGCAATTCAGGAGATTGGATTAAGCTTAAAAATAATGATCGAAGTCAAAGTTAACTCTTCTGGTAAGAAAAAAAAAACCTATATTCAAGAATTTAATCACATCAGAATAAAAATATGGTCTACGCAGTTTAAAAGAACAGTATTTCAGAAATCTTTGAACCGTCTCTAACTTTTTGATACATGCATTTGCATAGCTTTGTTGCATACTTATTAGATCTATTTGCAAATTAAAAGACAAATTTATGTGAAAAACCAAACTTAGATGAATGTGAAAAACGTTCTTTTTTTATTGTAATAATTGTAATATCAGTGAAGTGAATTAAAAAAAATTATAATTCAAACATTGTTGTCTACACTGTGCATAAATTAACAAAGTTAGGTTAGAATTGACGTGGAAGGTTGTCCGATATTGATTACTCGATTACCGCAAGGTCGAGATAATCAATAAAAAAGAAGATGTATTTGGTGACTTCTCTAGTAACTTTCTTGGGTGTGAATCTGTCTTTTTGGTTTACTCCTTCTGGTTAAAAAACAGAGTATAGTAGGTGATAAATGAAATTTCTTTGTTTTTGGGCATAATAGGGACTTAGTTCCTCTGCCCTCGCTTATATAATAATAATAATAATAATAATAATAATTCCATCATCAGTTTAATAAAAAAATTGTTAAAAACATTGTTTGGCAACAGAAAAACACTAGAAGGATATCAGTAACAAAAACAATCCTCGTAAAATTTACAATAGTAAATTTAATAGACCGTTAACTTAGGTAATCAATAAAAACTAAAACTGGGGCATCTAACATGATCCCCAGGAGCTGGGGTCGTATTTTTGAATGTGTTCGAATTTATTCGCATGCGATTAGTTCGAACGAAAAAAATTCGTGCACGAACGTAAAAGCGTATTTTCGAACGCAATTCGAAAGTTTAATTCGCATACGAGAATCCGTTAACCCAAATTCACCGGCAACACCGCAAATTCGCACGAAATTAAGAAAAGAAGAGGTAGAGGTGACAGACATTTATTTGACTGACAAGTTTATTTTACTTGTTGCAGCAGACTTGAAGTTTTTTAGTTTTTTGTGATTTGCTCAATTTTCTACACAGCGTTAACGTGCTTGTGTTTTCGTACTTATCTGTTTTCTCTGTTTCCAATATGGACAAAGAAAATAAAAATTCCGTGTTCGGAGGATTTGTATCTTCCGAACAAAAAAAAAAAGAACTGATAGATTTTATGGAAGAAAATAGATTAGAAAACCTGCAAAAAATTATCGTAGGTAAACAATTTTATTACTCTCTATGTAAAATACTTGGCCCGGATGCTTATTCTTAAGGAACAAAGCGGAGGGTGCTTTGGGGAACATTTTCACAGTATACCTATGTCGAATTAAAAATATTTGTTATACTTACCTTTCTCGGTATGCTCAATGCAGATGCCCTAGATGGAGGTACCAAGTGGGGCTCCAAAAGTTCTATTAGTTCCTCTGCCAGAGGCTTTGTTAAACGGTATAATTTTACAAATTGTTTGTCTGATAAGGCTTCAAGAGGGTTTAAAAATGCATAGTATACTCTATTCTCCACATTCGCTAACATTTCTGCATCTTCTAAGGCATTTAACTCACCATCTCACTTATGTAAACAATTAAAAACCAAACTAAATGCAAAAGTCAGAAATGTCAAACTCCGTGTGTTTACCGCTATTCGAATGGTGAATACCCACTTGAGCAGTCATGTACGAAAATCGTCGTATACGATACGTTTGAAATCAACTCGAAAATACGAATCATCGATTTTCGTTCGAAATTCATCATCTTTCGCATACGACTTTCGTTCGAACGGTTTCGAAAATACGGGCCCTGGTGAGATTTTGTCGACTTACATTACCTCTGATATGTGGTGGAGTCTAGGGCTAACCAGTTAGCCCAAGATCTTCTTTAAAATAAAAGTTTTAAGCTTTTATTAAGCATTTTTTATACCTTGATACACACAAAACCACGTGCTTTGTATTCAACAGGTATGCTCACTCCTGGATATCTCGACTTCATGGTTTTGTTCCACTTTCACGTTTTAAGAAAGTTGAATAATGTTTGATGCCATATTAAGATTCTTATGAAAAATATAGATTGCGAGGTCTTCTTTTAATTTCCGGAAACTTTTTTGTTTTTCTCTTGGTTTTATATAACTTTAGAAGGCTATAGGACGTATCCTTACATTTTCAAGGCAAATAATTAATGTCCCTTTTTATGCAATTTTTTTATACGCGCTTTATTTGGAACGTATCCACTGCATAAATCGAGACCTTACTGTACTTCGCACAGAAGTGTAAGTACCACACTGTAATTTATTATTCAGTACAGAAAATTATGTAATGTGTAACTCTGTTTATGTGTTATTAAAAATATCAGTAAACATGATGTTTTATTGAGGAACATAATAAAATTATTTTTCGTTATTGTTCCGAAATTATTGCCTTAAGTATTAAATTGTTTCTCTATGATAAACGTTAACTATTAAATTGAAACCTCGAGCATTATGAAGAGCTACAAATATATATTTTTAGTAATGTTACATTTACCTTTTGATTTAGTATACTTCCAAAAATTCCACAATTGTGTCAACTAGTCATGGTTTAAGACTTCACCATCACCAATTACTGTCACATTATGCAGTTAAAAAACAGCAATTTGCCAAAATTTTTAGAATTATCCATACTAATAACGTTTCGGTTAGTTGGTCACACTCCTACGTTCAATTAAATAATGTTATGTTAATAGCGGAAGTAATTTTCGAAATTATAAGGTTACCAGATGCGGATTTAGATTTCTTGTTCTGGGTTTAGGTGCTTTATTAGACAACGTCGCACATTTCAATATTAAGCAACATATTCATATAGATTTACTCGTCTAAGGACAATACAAGCACTATCTTTTATAAACGAAGGTAATATTAAACAAATATTTTTTCTACAAGTACTACACTACAAATGTTTAAAGAAGACTTACATTGTTTTGTCCGATTGTGAAAGAAGTAGATAACATTTGCGAGACAAAATGTTAAAATAAGTATCGTTTTAAATTAAACATTACCACTTTTTAACAATTAAATTTTTCCACGAAATCTTGTGACAATTATCTCACAACTTGAATACCAGACTCATTAAAACGCAAGTTTAATTTAAAACTTTAGCTCCCATGTGTACCACTCGTGGGCACAGTAAGATTTCCGTTCAACCCATGTGTCTCACAGATGGGCACAAAACATCCTTGTTCATTTCGATGTGTACCTCAGACTTTTTTTTTTATTTTATTGGCTTTGGCTTGAAACCTTTAGCCAGGTAATTACATATAAATATTAGTATTCATTTATACAGGATTGTACAAGGAGGACATTTTTCACGCTCAGGGATTCATCAGAGTGGCTTTATTGTAACAAACAAGACATAAACCACGGTTAGGTAGGTGGGCAACATATATGGTATACATACAAAGGAAATTTTCAAGCATACGATCAATTTTACACTCATGCCTTTAATTTAATTTTTATAAGAAATATTATAATGATTTTAAAGATTTTTATATTGTCTTCACTTAATAGAAGATTTACGTTTAATGGTATACTTAAAGCCTCTTTTATGAATTCTTTTAGCAGCCCCGTGCTTGTATTATGATGTAGTGGGCAGTTGAAGAATATATGATTTAAATCAGCTATACTAGTTTCACAGTCACATCGGTCTGTTGGGAGAACTCCTGTTTTGTGTAGATGTTTCAGAAAACATCCATGAACTAGTTTTAATCTTAAGACAGTTGACACTGTGTTTATGTTTAGTGTAACATATTTGTAAAATTGTTTTTCATCTACTGTTGGTTGTAATTTTTATAATGAGTGCCCCTGCTTTAACCAAACTAAATCCATTATCTACCTCAGATGTACCGCATATATAGACGACTTGCATTAATAGGCGTGGTATACGGGTTCTCTAGAATGCCTATGAACGATGATTTGTTACTCCTGCTATTTTTTGAGTAAATACAGGTTATAATTTTTATCATTGTATCATTTACACGCGCTGTTAACTTGTACAATAAAAGTTATTGTAGTACGTAAAAAGAGTAAATTGTGGAAAAATAAACAAAAGTTAAGTGAAGATCAACTTAGACGAATTTTAGAGGAGAGCGATTTTATTGAAAGTGACAGTGAGTCGGAAAATTCCAGTGACCAGTGAAATTTTGACCAATCCAGTGATGGCACTAGTGAAGATAGTTATCTGGAAACTTCAAATGTTGCTAATACGAACACTTTTAAAAGAAAAACTTCCAGCATGTGTGACCAGTTTTCGAAAAAAATTAAAATAACTGAAAATATACCATCTACAGGGAGAGTATAACAAGTAAGTAACAAAACTAATTCTCAAACTGACGGGAATAAGTCATAATATGATGAAAATATTAATTCCGAAATTGAAATTGAAGAATCTGCATTAGATTTGTCAGAAAATACAATGATTTGGGAAGATACTGATAGTAATAAGTTAAATCAATTTAAATTTAGAAATGTTGATCATATGAAAGATAAATTACCTATTGGCTACTATTTGCTGTTTCTGGAACCTGTTTTAGATTTACTTGTTACTGAAACTAAGCGATACTTTGAACAAGATTTGATCGACAGAATTTTGAATGCCACCATATCAAAGAATGGTTTGATTTCTAAATGGATTCCTACGACACGAGAGGAAATGAAAGTATTTTTTGGCCTGATAATATGGATGGGACTAAATAAAACACCAATGTTTCGAGATTATTGGAGCACAAATAGGTGTTATAGAAACGAAATTTCTGCTAGTTGTGGTATTAGTCTAAACAAACAATTTCAAAAAGTATGTATTCCAGGTGAGAAAGTTTGCACAGACGAGACTATGGTGCCTTTTCGTGGTAGATTAGGATTTCGACAGTACATACATGGCAAACGACATAAGTACGGAATAAAACTGTCCATAAAACATAGAGGTACTCCAAAGAATCGGAAAGGAGAAAGAGATCGTGAATACAATTAAACAAAGAAAGCTTGAATATCTAGGCCACATATTGAGACACGATAAGTACCGTCTGCTACAATTGATTGTCCAGGGAAAAATAGACAGTAAGCGAGGGCCAGGCAGGAGAAGACACTCGTGGCTCCAAAATCTGCGGAAGTGGTTCGGGCTCACATCGGTCGAACTATTCAGAAGTGCCGCAAACAAGATCAAAATTGCCATGTTAATAGCCAACGTTCGCAACGGACAGGGCACTTGAAGAAGAAGAAGAAAATATGTATTCCGAGTGTTTACACTCATAATGTAAAGGTGTATGGTGGAAAAGGGACTATACCCATCGACAAGAGTGTATCTATGGATGTGGTTATGAAGTTGATGGCAAAATTGTTAAATCATGGACGAACTCTTGCCGTAGCCGAACTATTACACCAGTGTTACATTGGCTCACGAGCTAAATAAAAACAAAACATTTATAATTGGGACACTGCGATGAAAGAGAAAGTTAAATCCTCAACAAAATGTTAAAAGCAAATTACAAAAACGTGGAATGAAAGAACTACTAGAGTAGTTCAAAGGTTATTGTTGGAAAATGGAGAGATAAGAGAGAGGTATTGTTCTGAAGCTATTTTCTTGTGGCATTTTACATTAATTACTATTTAACTGGGAATAAGCCACAATTAAAGGTAAAAATACGTTTATTGACGATACGTTTCAATTTCCACTTCGGAAATCGTTTTCAAAATACAAACAGTAAATTTATAAAATTTACTGTTTGCATTTTGAGAACGATTTCCTAAGTGGAAATTTAAACGTCAATAAACGTATTTTTACCTTTAATTGTGGCTTATTCCCAGTTAAATAGTAATTAATAAGAGAGAGGTGATATTTTTGACCACGAAATCTGTTCCGGAAATGATAGATGTTGTATCCAAAAGAAGTATAGTCAAAAAACCTTCTAGTATTGTCGAATATAATTCAATAAAATCATATGTAGATGTATCTGACCAAAAGGCCGCTTATGTCTCAACGATTCGTAAGGGTGCCGAGTGGTACCGAATAGTTTTACTCGAACTGCTTACAAACACGGCAGTAGTAAACAGTTAATGTATTTATCAACATATTACAGGAAAACGTATTCGCATCACACAGTTTCGTGAAGATTTGGTATGATCACTGGTAAAAAAATAAATGTAGAAGTTCTTCCTCATTAACCACATACCCTTCAGGAAACTGAAACAAGAGGACGATGTAGTTTATGCTATAAAAACTATGCTTGTCTCGAATGTCAAGGTGTGAATTCGAGGTGGCTCGAATATCAATAGCGACAAATAATTGTTATGTAAAAAAATAAATGGCTTGTTGTTAGTATGGCTTTTATTGAATCTATGTGCCGTGAGACATATAAGGTGCATATGGGTTGTTCGAAATAAAATAAATTAAGTATTTCTTACTAGCCCATGTGTACCACATATGGCCACACTTATTTTTTTGAAAAATCATGTTCGTGTTTTAACAAAAATGTGTTTTAATTGTTCTTACCATCAAACTCAAAAAAGTATATTGGGTTGGCATAAAGTTTTTCAAATTATGGCCTGGGAGTTAAAGTGTTAAATAAAATTATAACAAACCAAATAAAATTTACTTCTATACAATACGTTAAATAAAAAGACGAATCCTCCAAATTCAAACAAACAGGTTGCGGTCCTCGGTGCCGGTGAACGGAAAAAAATGCTAGCGGCCTTTGGATGGATAGGACGAAGGAAGATCTTTGGTCAATGCCGTAAGACTAACGAGCTGTCGAATAATACGCGGCCCAAGTGCGGTGCGATACAAAAACGGTCGATCAATACTCGATAGTACAAAAAATAGTCCACAATGTTTGTAATAGTTTGATTTATTCTCTTTTTTACTAAATAAATTACAATTAATTTAAAATTAGAACATAACATATAAGTCTTTAAGAACTATTTTAAACAAAAATAAAACATTATTTCAGTCGGTCAGATAGCTCAGCGGGCTGTGCGGCTGCCTCTCATTCGCTTCACTGTCGAATGGTTTAGTGGATGTGGGTCGAGCCCCAGCTCGGTGTACAGAAAACAAAAAGTCTAACGCAGCAGTTTAAAATTCTAGATGAATCTGCGGCTTAGACTAGGATATGCTGGGTTCTGATCGGCCTATGGTGGAGCAGTACGGCAAGAGATAAGGGCTTGCGGCTCAGTGATACTCCTCCATAGATCCCTACCGGACGGGCGTAACGCCTAAAAAAAAGGATATATATATATATATATATATATATATATATAAAACATTATTTCACTAAGACTTGTCATAAAAAAATATAAGAGATGGCAAAAAACAGAATAAAATTAAGCCGGAATATTGCTACAGTCACTGCAAATTGGATTTACGTGTTCCAAACAAAGATACTTTTTACAAATCGAACAAAATATTTATTTAGTTTTTCGATTTTTTTCCCATCCCAAAAAAAATTCAGAATAGTGAAAATTTTTCAAAAAAAACCACTAGCGGGCGTATGCGCCCGCCCGGGCACAGGCGACATATTTATGCCAGTGGTGCCAGCGGGCGTCATACTGGCGGTCGCTTTACTCGAGTCGGAACTTGTCAAGCAGACAAATGCCAATCTATTTAGTCTAGCTTTGACTGTTGTTTGATGTGCGTGTTGTGCAACAATGAGTAAGCGAAGCAGAAAAATTGTCGAACTTGCTTTGAAAGATGCTGAAATGTCAGGTAATAACGATATTCATTTTTGAAGTAGATATAAATCTTTTGAAATCTACCGATTTTAAATTTTTTTTCGTAGTTCACTATATTTCGTATTATTTATTATTTCAGGTGACGAATCTGACCCCTTTAGTTCACTTGATTCCGATCTTGATCCCATGTTTTTGCCAACTAGTGATGAAGAAATATTATCCAGTTCCGATTTCTCAGATATAGAAGCATCTTCAGACATGTTTTCTCCGAAGATAGCATTGTCCAAACCCAAAGCAAATATCAAACGGAAATTGCAAACAACTAAAATCAGTTCAAAGAAATTATGTACGAGGAATGTTCTGGATCAGCCAAGCTGTTCTACATCACTCTTGCCCAATGATGCATCACAGGAAGAAATAGAAGATGCTGACGCTACAGCCAGCATTCCATTTGATTCTATAGAAACAAACGACAATAGGTTATCTAAAGCTTTGGAACGGGAACGGGACAATATTTCACCTGAACAATTGGAAGAATTCTTTGATGTCGAAACCTTAGCTCAAACTCAATTATTAGATACTGTCGATATCCAGGAAAATGAGGTTGGAGCTAGTCAAAATATTCTAGAACATACTTGGCAGCAGCCAATTGGAAATCATCACGAATTTGAATACTCTGCAGAAGATGGACTATGTGGCAATTATGCTGCAATACTTATAAATGATTTATCGCCTTATAAGTGTTTTCGTACTTTCGTTGATGATAAAATTATTGATGAGCTTGTAAATCAAACAAATTTATATGCAACTCAAATATTGTGTGATACCAACGATGTAACCAAAGATTCAAGACTACACAGATGGGTTCCAACCGACAAAAAAGAAATGATCACATTTATTGGGATAGTAGCTTACATGGGTCTGGTAAAAATGCCTTCTTTGGAAAAGTATTGGAGCAACGACGACCTATATAAAAATGTGGTTATACCAAAAACCATGTCCCGAAATAGATTTCAGCTGCTGCTTAGAATGTGGCACTTCTCAGATAATAAAAGTTGCCCAGAAGGAGATCGATTATTTAAGGTGCAGCCACTAGTGGAAAAACTTATCAAAAATTTTCAAAAGGTTTATACTCCAGGTCGAACATTTTGTATAGATGAGTCTATAGTTCCATTTCAAGGACGATTGATATTCAAACAATATATTCCCCAGAAAACGCACAAATACGGAGTAAAACTTTTTAAATTATGCAGTGGCAATGGGTATACATGGAATCTACGAATATATGCCGGAAAGGAAAAAAAGGAGGGCAACGCTTCTATACCAACTAACATTGTCCTTAACCTCTCAAAGGACCTACTAAATTCAGGACGAACTATTATTGCTGACAACTATTATACAAGTCTTGAACTAACAAATATTTTGTTAGATAATAGAACACATTACATCGGTACATTGAGAGCTAACCGGCGTGGAAATCCGAAAGATGTCATACTCAAAAAGTTAAAAAGGGGGGAAGTATTTGGACAGGAAAACGAGAAAGGTGTCTGCGTCCTGAAGTGGAAAGATAAAAGGGATGTTCTTCTTCTCACCACTAAGCACACTACAGAAACCGTAGCCATACAGCGACGCAGTGGTATGGTTCATAAACCGAAGGCAATAATTGAATACAACAAAGGAAAGTCATCGATTGATCAATCTGATCAGATGACCTCTTATAATTCATCTTTACGAAAATCACTAAAGTGGTATCGAAAATTAGCGATAGAATTCATTCTGGGGACAGCGGTTGTAAATTCTCACATAATATATAACCAGCTTGCTGACAAAAAAATTAAAATTACAGAGTTTCGTCAAGATTTAGTGAGATCCCTACTAACTTATGAAGAGACAAATAATGAAAATGAAACAACAGAACCATCCAAAAAATCGGCACAATTTCATAAGCTGCTTAAAAAAGAAGGGTCTTTTAACAAAGCGAGAAAATATTGTAAAGGCTGTTATGCAAAAAAACTTCGTGGAGAAATATCCAAAAACCATGTAAAAAAAGTGGTGACCTATTGCGATATCTGCGAGGGAAAGCCTCATTTTTGTTTAGATTGTTATAATATACATTCGAAGTAGTTATATTTATTTGTTTATAGTATACTGTAGCCTTTTTTTTTCTTGTTGTGTGTAATAGAAGTACTTTAATTTTTTATTAAAAAATAAAAATTGCAGTTTTCTTCAATATTTGTACAGCAATTCTAAAACTCGCAATTATATGCGATCCTTGTATGCCACAGCGGTCGTATACTATATCTAAATCCATTCTAAATACGACCGCTGGCAAGTCAAGACTTAAAATTTTGTTGAGTGCATAGCGGGCGTATACGCCCGCCGGGGCATATTGGGAAAATTACGAAGCGGGCGTATACGCCCGCCGTGGCAGTCAACCTGATATATATATATATATATATATATATATATATATATATATATATATATATATATATATATATATATATATATATATATATATATATATATATATATATATATATATATATATATATATATACATATATATAGACATTTTGGCTTCGATTCTTCTGGTAGTTGTACATAAAACTAAATGCTAAATTTCTCAAAACTTCTCGTCGGGTCTTTGTGGAACTTGTAATGTTATATATATATATATATATATATATATATATATATATATATATATATATATATATATATATATACATATATATAGACATTTTGGCTTCGATTCTTCTGGTAGTTGTACATAAAACTAAATGCTAAATTTCTCAAAACTTCTCGTCGGGTCTTTGTGGAACTTGTAATGTTACAAGTGTAAATAACAAAGGAATTTATTGCTGTAACATTTAAAAGGTTGTACAAAACAACCTTAGGCCATCTTCTACTACGACGTGCCACATCATATTGTGCGCATAATTTATCTACGGTATCAACACATCTTTTTGTGCTGTTATATGCTAATATGATTTCCAGTTTTCCATTTACAGGATCAACGTCGTCCCCATGATGCATAGTGGAATATAACAGAAAGTTTTTTTTTGGTTTATATGACACCAGTGTTCCTCTTGAACCAAACCTAAATGTACTAGAGCCAAAAGATTATCCTTGATTGTTAGATAAATATGCAGGAATTTCTCTTCTATTTACTTTTATTGTTTCCAAGAAAGTTAAACCATTGTCCTTCAAGCTTATACCAAGATCAACGCTGGTGTAAAAATTGTCGGTGGTAACATTTTTCTTAGATCCGTACATATTTTGACAGGCCCGTTCCGCCACTGCCTTGGTACTAGTGTCTAGATAGTATAAACCACCCACTTGGTTTTTACCAACGTATACTTCCATGTTACTGGTATAAAATAACTTTGCATCAGTCAGTGCAAATATTTTTATACTGTATCTATTAGGTTTGCTTGGTATGTACTGGCGCAACGAGCACCGTCCCCTAAAAGCCTCCAACTTTTCGTATACGGTTACGTATTGCGAATGAAAGAAACGTTTTTTCTGATTTTCGTTCCACTTGGTAATAAGATCTCTTATTGGCGCTAATTTATCCAAACTAACTGTATTATGCCTTATATTGATATTATCAGTTCGCATGTACCTTAGTTAATAATTTCTGAATCTTGGGATGTTTATTGTCGGTCGGAAAACCTCTATACCAGTGCCGTCCGTTTTCCACAAGTCTGTTGTATTAAGGTGACTTGCCTTTCTTACACCTGCAAGATATAAGAGACCTAAAAGGGCACGAATTTCATCAATGTTGGGTATATATGCGATATGCTTCTGCTTCTATTTTTGTATTGGTCCCACCAACAATTGTTTGCAACGTATCAATATCAAATAGATTGTTTTAGATATCTAAAATATCGGTTTTCTATCTGACTCATTGTTTTGAAACCGAAAGCTGCAGAACAATATTTTCACTTCAAGTTCTGATGTTTTAGTGGCAATAAGCTTAGCCCACAATAAAAGCCCATAATAAAATTTGTGAAACTGGCTATATACCAACGGATTGACGACTGTCGACTTTTGTGACGATTCCTAAAAAAGCAAATGCAAAAAGATGTAGTGACTACCTAACCATCAGCTTGATGAGTCATGTTTTAAATATATTTCTACGAATTTTGCACTCTGGGATGTACCACAAAATAGATCAACAACTTGGTGACACACAGTTTGGATTTCACAATAACCTTGGAACAAGAGAAGCATTATTTAGTATTCAGGTTATGGTACAGAGATGCAGAGATGTCGGACATCCAGTTTATATGTGTTTTATCGACTTTGAGAAGCCTTCGATTAAGTAAAATATACTGAAATGATAGCCATTCTTCAGCAGGTAGGTATTGATGATAAAGACCTACCCATTGTTAAAAACCTTTACTGGTATCAACGTGCAACATGAAGATTAGCCAGGACACTTCTGAAGAGCTTCAAATACGAAGAGGAGTAAGGCAGGACTGCATTTTGTCCCCGCTACTATTTAACATCTATTCTGAGTACGTTTTCAATAAAGCAGTGGATAATGTTCAATGTGGCATAAAAATGAATGGCGTCAATACTAATAATTTGAGATATGCGGATGACACAGTGTTAATTGCAAGCAATTACGAAGAACTTCAACATCTAATTTATAGGATTACCACAACGTGTGATGAATATGGCCTTAAGCTAAACACCGCAAAGACGAAGGTGATGGTCGTCAGTAAAACGCCAATACAACCGGAAGTGGTAACAGCTTATGGTGAACAACTGAGCAAAGAAATTAGAACACGGATAGAGAAGGCCAGAGCTGCATTCTTTAAGATGAAGAAACTGTTATGTAGAAACAATATTACTTTAAGTCTAAAAATTAGATTAGTGAGATGTTATGTGTTTTCTACTCTTTTGTATGGTGTCGAGAGTTGGACTTTGACGGATACACTTCTCAAGAAACTGGAAGCCTTCGAAATCTGGGTATATCGGAGAATCCTACGAATAAATTGGGTGGATAGAGTTCGTAACGAAGTTGTTTTGTATCGGATGGGAAAGGTTACGGAAGTCGTCAAAACACTTAAAAATCGCAAACTTGAATATTTTGGCCATGTTATGCACCACCCAGAGAGATATAATATACTCCATTTAATAATACAAGGCAAGGTAGACGGAAGAAAGGGGCCAGTTCGAAGAAGAACGTCATGGCTTAGAAACCTGAGAGATTGGTTTAACAGATCCTCTGCATCTCTTTTCCGAGTTGCCGTGAAGAAAATTACTATAGCCAATTTGATAGCCAACGCTCAATAATCGAGCACGGCACATGAAGAAGAAGAAGATCTGGTTCACTTCTGACGTGACATCATATTTATATGTACTATACGTCTCACGTCGTTTGATTTGATGCGTCATATCCTAATTAAGCAAATTTACCTTATAGTGTGTCTATTAACCTTCATAATATTATGTGATATCTCGTATGTCGCTATATGTTCATTACTAACAACGATGATGTGTAGTACCGTTTTGGAAGTCGCCTTGTTGGTTTTTTCTATCTTAATATATTCGTTATATCATCTCATTTCATTTGCTATGTCGCATGTTACGATTCAATCAGTTGTTTATTTTGACAGACCTTCTTCAAGTCAATAAATCAAAATTTGTCTTTTAATTAACCTATTTTTATCCATAGTGCGCTGTGATATGTCCTATGTAACTATATACTCATTAGTAATGAAGATGTTGTGTGGTGCTCTTTTGGTAGTCGTTTTGTTTGTTTGTTCTACTTTATTATATTCTATATATTCTCTCCTTTCATTTAACGTATCACACTCTACAATCGGATCAATAACAAGGGAGATATGATGTAATTCCCTTTTGACAATGCCGGTATGTGTGTTTTTCCATCTCAACCTCAACAAACGCACTACAGCCTCCCCTTTCCAATGATGTATCATACGTCACGATCCGACAAACTATTCTACCCCTACCACAAAACACTGAAAAAATAAGCAGAATGAACCTTAACGTTTTTTGATGGGATTTTACATGGGAAATGGGGCCGAAACTGTATAGCCCTTTACTTCTAACAGAAATCTTTAAAAGATTAGTTTGCTTAATAAATCTTACCTTACAATTACAGTTAACTATATTTTAACAATTTAGAGAAAAAGTTAATTACTGATGAACTAGTAAACTTTCCGAGTAATGATATTTGAATCATTAATTTGTAGAATAAATTAACAATAAATCATCCGTAACGTTTTAACAACAAAATATGATTGCAATGTTAGATGGTAGTTAAGATTTCTTTCCTATGTGGCGCTAGGAGTTATCACCCCAGACAAACTGCGTGACGTTTCATCCTAGCATTTTATATAGATAGATTTTTACGTAGTTTTACATTCGTTTAATTCGTTCGGCTTTTGTTCTTTTCCGTTAACACAAAAATAAACAAAAGCAGACAAAATTCCCCTT
This sequence comes from Diabrotica balteata, assembly GCA_918026665.1. Classification (NCBI taxonomy): domain Eukaryota; kingdom Metazoa; phylum Arthropoda; class Insecta; order Coleoptera; family Chrysomelidae; genus Diabrotica; species Diabrotica balteata. The sequence continues at coordinate 28,078,890 of OU898276.1, read as the reverse complement.
AACAAAATCGACTTAAGTCACAAAACAAAAGTTAGGTAATTAATAATGTGGGATACAGAATAAGGAATAGGAAATTAAAATTTATTTTTGCAGTAGATAAAAAATAAATATTTATTAGTAAATCTTTTATATACAAAAATCTTTAAATATATTAGGTTTTCTACAATCACTTAACAAAGAAACATTTTTGCTTATAAGACAAAATTACTTTAAGTTACTCGTTCTTATTGAACGACAATAATAGACTTGACAATAGTTTGAACACGTAGGGGACGATTAGGTCCGCCCTATAATGATTAACAATATTTAAAGATCAAAATAAGAGTTATAATAATTTTATGCAAGGTCCGTTCTTCTTTCACCAATCTTCCCAAGTAGTATACTCCTCTATTAGATGAAGGGCGACAATAGCTGCTGGACGCAGTAGATTTGAGAGTGATGCAAGTCACTTGGTGGTGAGTTCTGGGAAGGAGAAGATGTGGACAAATTGTGGAAAATACCAAAACCCAGTACGGTTTTAAGCTCCAGGATTAATGATTATGATGAACTCTATTGAATGCAAATATATCTATTGTCCCATTGCTTTATAATACCGAACCTAAATATGTTTTGAAAAATATTACATTTCACAACAATTTCATCGTCCAATGTGATCATATTATTTGTAATAGTCATTTCATTTTTAAAGAAATATTTTAGAAAATCTGTTTTTAATCTAGTTTTATTATCACTTTGAAATTCTGCTATCTGTCGATCCAACTATGAGTACAAATAGTTGTGACATGCAAATTGTAGATTCCCCTTCTCGGTTTGTTCATCAATCGGTCTACTTTGTATATGGATGGTCTCATGCCAGAGTGAACTATGTACATTTTCTTCGTTTTTACTTTTTCGTTGCCATTATGAGGCACACTTTTGTTCTAAACTTATGCCAAAATGAACTATGTAAATAAAACAAAACATTAGCTGGAAACTAATAGATTTTGCTAGCACAAGGATAATAGTACTGGTTGTCATATGCCACAGTGGACCGTTATCCAGTCCAAGATGGGTCCTGTGCACATAGTTCACATTGTCATAACATTGCTGATAGAAATTCTTGTGACGATGAACTCGCTGATTTTAGTAGTTGTTCTTCAGATAATTACCATCCAAGTTCTGATTCGAATATTACAGAATCAGGTAAGATAATAATATTTATTAACATAAAACTTCATTATAAAAGTATGGTTATGTTTTGGAATGTTTCTTTTACCAAAGTGAATCATGTGAAAATGTATTCAGTGTTCGCTGGGAGCGCTAGTGAAATATTAGCAATTGTACCAACCCACGAACATGGTTTTTACCTATCTATATTAGAATGAAGCAATATATCCCAACATTTTTGTATTGGAATTGTAAAAAAATTAAAATCACATAATATTTAAAATTCTTCAGGTACTGTCATATACTCTAAATCTTTTAATGACTATTCCTGCAATTGCAAAGCACAGCAAAAAGAAAGTTTTTAATTTATTTTATAACGAGTCACAGTCTTGGGAAACTCAAACAAGCATAATAAGTGATGGTATAAAATTTGGAACGATAATAAGACGTCGCAAAAACATTGTTATTTAAAAAAAAAGAAATCTTGAATTCTATATTCCTTCTGAAAACGAAGATAAGTATGCACAAAAATGTTTATGGGAATATTGAAAATCGATAGTAGTAGAGTACGTCTCGTTTTGCTTAAGAAATAAGTGGAAATTTAAGTGATCTTAGAGGGAAAAAAGTGACTCATAACTAATTGTAATTAAAATTCGTCACTAATGTCCAGACTGTCACTGTTGATAGTTTAAGAGAGAAAAATGTCGACAAAACTCCAAGCCAATCGCTTTATGAAAAAGTGTTCAGACGTGATTTTAATCTTAGTATTAAACCTTCACTAAAAGATACCTGTCAATCATGTGACAGGTTAAACATTAAAATAAAGGCAGCTGGGTTAATCAAAATTGAAGCAATGTTAAAGGCTAAGAAACTAAACTAGCCCGCTCAGAACTAAATGAAGACGTAAAGATTAGTAAAGAAAGGAAAGCTACAGTAATTAGTTTTGATCTTTAAAAAGTAATGCTTCTTCTATGTAAGAGGCATCTTTCATGCTACAATCTTGTAGCATTTTGGCAGCATTTTTTTGAAAATGATGTCGGGATAATGTATGTTTGGGATGTGACCACAGCCTCACGGGGTTCCCAGGAAATGGGATCATGTATTTTAAAATTCATAAATACCCATAAGGACATATTGATTGCTTGGTCCGACTCGCTTTATGGATGTACATATTGCAGTGACCTAATTTAAACCTAAAAGAAGTAGTTCATAGGTTTTCTGTGCCAAAACATTCATATCTTTAAAACGATAGCGATTTTGGTGATATAGAAAAAAAGTTAAAATATCATCCTGAAATTTATGTGCCTACACAATGGCATAACATAATTTTAAACCCAAAAGTTAAAAAAAACATATTTAAAGTAGTACGCAAGAAAAAAGAGGATTTCAAGTGTATGGATGCATTAAAACAAAATCTAGTAAATCGCAAAAAAGACTCAGATTAACAAAAAGTAGAATGGTTAAAAATAAAACAAATGAAATTTACTCAAGCCAATCTACGAGTTATGGAATTTAAATACACATACAACAAAGAAAGACAATTTTATTCAGTAAATCTAAATAAGAGATTGAAAGACCAACCTGTAAATCTAGCTTCTGTAAACGTAAGAATTCTTTACTCTGAAGGACGAAAATTAAGTCAAGAAAATCTTAATGATATTAGATCACTTTTGTAATTCGTATCACCATGCCACCATCAATTTTACAATAAACTTCAACAAAGTGAATTGGAAGATGACATGGAAGAAGAGAACGACAATATCACTGAAGAGGAAAATTAGATGAACAATGCGACCTAAATATTGCTACTATTTTTTTTTATTTTATTCGTAGTTATTGTTAGTTCAATTGTGTTATGTAGGTTTTAATAAACCTGATTACAAACAAAAAGAACGATTTATTTATAATTCTCAAGTCAAACAGAACTAAATGCTAAAAAGTTTGCCAAAGTTAACTATTTACTGCAAACAATGATAAAAGAGCCTTAAAAGTAAACATAATCATTTGAAGTTACTAAAAAATTTAAAGAGATGTTCTTTTGATTAGATTTTAGAACCTTTTATACTTTAAACAAGATTATAATATACTGTGTATCACCGATTTAACTTCGACACTACCCAAAAAATACCACAAATCCTAACCTTATCATTAATGCATTCAAAGAAATTATGGAGAAGTATCCAAATCACCACATAATATACACGGATGCATCAAACACTGAAAATGGAAATGCCGCAGCCTTCACAAATAACAATTAGGTACAAATATGCCATTAGAATTCCACAGCACTGCAGCATTTACACCGGGGATACCACAACAATATTAGAAGCTATCAAAAACTCCTCTTCAACGTCTGAAAATAATATTTTAATCATCACAGATTCACACAGCGCAATTCATGGCATTAATCAACTTTACTCTAGCGATCCTATTACACAAAATATAAAAAATGAACTTAATGCACTACACCATATAAATAAAAAGGATATATTTAAGCTTAATACCTTTGGCATTAAAGGCAACGAGGAAGGTGATCAATTGGCATTAAAATCCATTAGAAATGAAAATGTTCCAGACATTACTAAATATTACCACACCGACCATAAACGACAGTCCATGAATCATATAATAAATTTATGGCAAGCAACCTGGGATGCAACAGACTCTTAAGTTGAAAACAATAAAGCCACGAGTAGACGCCAGCCTACCACAACAAGGAAAAAGAAGAGATCAAGTAATCGTAAATCGTCTTTAAATCGGCCACACAATACTAACACACCAACACCTTCTAAATAAAAACCCAGATTCGATTTGTATCTACTGCTCTACTCAACTCACCGTGAAGCATCTGATAGTCGATTGTCCGCAGCTCCAACCTCAGAGAACATGCCGAGGAATTAGTGGAAACCTGAGAAGTGACTCTGTTAGCTCAACTGATTTTATTTCATATCAACTATTTTGTCTAACAGTACTGTAGCGAATACAAATGAAACTCATAGACACCAATGGAAAATTATTCATTGATACCCAAGAGATGAAAGACAGATGGAGAATATATTTGGAGACACTTTTTCCAGACCAAAGAACGGATTATAGGCATCCATTTTCAGAGAGGATCACGGGCCCGGACATACTTAAATCCGAGGTAGAAGAAGCAATAAAACGGATGAAAAGCAGGAAAGCTGTAGGGCCTGATAATATCGAAGCTGAATTTTTAAAACTCTTGGAGGAAGAAGGAATAATTTGGAATTCATAGCGATACCTAAAAAACAGGGGGCTAAAAAGTGCGAAGAATATCGACCAATCAGCCTAATGAGCCACATGTTGAAACTGTTTCTTAGAGTCATCCATGGAAGAATTTATAAGAAGTGCGGGGAACAAATATCGGACAGACAGTTCGGCTTCATTAACGCAGTGGGTACCAGAGAGGCACTTTTTGGAGTACAGGTACTGATTTAAAGATGCAGGGACGTTAACTGCGACGTATACGCGTGCTTGATCGACTACGAAAAGGCATTTGACAGAGTTCAACATCAAAAGATGATAAACATTTTAAAACAGGCAGACCTGGATGACAAAGACCTCAGAATAATTTCAGAACTCTACTGGAATCAGACCGCATACTCGAAAATTAACGGAGAAGAAACAGATCACATAAAAATATTACGTGGAGTTAGACAGGGATGTATCCTATCGCCGTTGATATTTAATATGTACTCAGAAAAAATTTTTAACGAGGCTCTTTACGGAATAGACGAAGGCATCCTTCTAAATGGTGAAAGAGTAAACAATGTTAGATATGCCGACGACACCATGGTGATAGCAGATAGTTTAGAGGGACTTCAGAGGCTAATGGACAGAATAAACGAGTACAGTCAACAGTACGGACTAAACATTAATACCCACAAAACGAAACAAATGATTATCAGCAAGGAGAATATAAATGGGGCTCATATATACATTAATGGGACGCAGATAGAGCGAGTAAAACAGTATTGTTACCTGGAAACTATTATTAACGAACAGTGGAGCAATTTACAGGAAATAAAGTGCCGCATAGGAAAGGCAAGAACGGTCTTTAACAAAATGAGCGCCATCTTCAAAAGTCACAACATATCCCTTGATACAAAAATGAGACATTTGAGATGCTATGTTTTCTCTGTGTTGTTGTACGGGGCGGAGGCATGGACGCTTACAGACGCCACTATTAAAAAACTTGAAGCATTTGAGATGTGGCTTTATAGAAGAATGCTGAGAATATCATGGACAGCAAGGATCACGAACAAGAAAGTTCTAGGAAAAATGAAGAAGGAACCAGAGATTGTGTTTACGATCAAACGCATAAAATTGCAATATCTGAGACACGCTATGAGAAATCAGCACCGTTACTCCCTGCTACAGTCTATATTGCAAGGTAAAGTCAAAGGTAAGCGAGGACGCGGTAGAAGGAGAATATCATGGCTGCGGAATTTAAGAACATGGTTTAAGAAAACCTCAACGGAGCTGTTTCGAGCCGCAGCGAGCAAGGTTATGATTGCCAATATGATTTCCAACATCCGAAACGGATAGGAACTAGAAGAAGAAGAATTTTGTCTAATAAATTGTCAGAATATTTTTTGCTTCGCATTTTAACTTACTTTTTCATGCATGCATATTCTATTTTCGTCTTAAGCTCTATTTATGTATTATAAATAGTTATATACAACTTAAATTAGATATAGTTTCATGTTATTAAGTGATTGTATAAATAATGTGTATATTTTGAACAAAAAGTGAAATTATTGCTTCCTGGTAATTACAGTATTGTAACTATCATTCTCGAGCAATCATTTATCATTTTTTGCTCCGAGCATCGAAATTACTATTAAAGTACAGTATGTAAAAACGTTTGCATGTTTTACACGGTTTAGACAACGCCGACGTACAGTAAATCCACTTCATTGGTTTATTTTATTGTAAAATTTTTATTGGTCATTGTATAATATTCCTTGCTCTTTCTTGACGATTCCATTATAAACTTTTTCTTGGCTAAATTAGTTACCAAATTAAAATAAGTATCGACAAAAGTTGAAATATTTAGCTGATGTTATGTTAAGTTAGAAATACTCTCTGTTATAATTGGAAATGCATGGAAAGGTTCGATATTTAGTCTGGAACAAATGCAAGTAATTAAAAAATTTAATTGTGCGTGTTTTCTTTGGGCTATTCGTGTATTTTCTCATTGTCTTTTTAAATTGAATATAAAACTATTCAGTTTTTAAATGATTTAACAGTCCAGCTTGTTCGACCATCTTATAGAAGATACCCGCCGCGTTTGTCAACAGATTCATAGGTGTGTCGAACTCTTTGATTTGTCCTTTATCTAAAACCATCACTTTATCACATTCTAGAATACTATGCAGCCTGTGAGCAATCGTCAGCAAAGTGCAACCCGTGAAATTTTTCTTTATCGTATTATGTAGCAAAATATCAGTTTCATGATCCATGTTCGCAGTGGCTTCGTCTAAAACTATAATTTTAGTTTTTCTTAAGATAGCTCTCGCTAAACAAATTAACTGTTTTTCACCAGAACTGAAATTAGAACCACCACTGTTAGTTATCTTTACGCCTAAACTAGGAACTAGTTCTTTCATGTTTACTTCCTCTATAACCTTCCACAGCTCTTCGTCTTTAAACTCATCCATGGGATCTAGATTGGAACGAACGGTTCCTGTAAATAGAACTGGATCTTGTGGAATAATGGCTAGTTTTTTTCTTAAGAAGGTCAGGCTTAATGTTTGAATGTTCACGCCGTCTATTAGTATTTTTCCTTCTGGTTCATAAAGCCTAAATATCGTTGAAATAATTGATGATTTACCAGCTCCAGTCCTACCACATATGCCAATTTTTTCATTTGGTTCTACTTTGAAATTTAAGTTTTTCAATACAGTTTCTGAATTATTATATGTCAACGACACATTTTCGTACACTATTGCCCCTTGTTTAGGCCACTTTTCAACTTCGGAACCTTCTTTTGGTTCCGAAGGTATTTCTGTGTATTCTAAAAGTCTTTCAACTGATGTCATTAAGTTTTCTAGGTCAGCCCACGTGCGTACACCCCATTGTACTAAACCTGCTAACATGAAGATTTGAGTAAGAGTAAGACCAACATTTCCTGCACTGGTACCTAAAATGAAAAAGAACAAAAATAAATTAACTTTATATTTCATTTGTACAAAATTTCTATGTAAAATGTGTTTACCTGTGTCAAAAAATATGAAAGTAAATACAACTAGTATGATAAATATGGAGCAAAGGAAATCCATGATAAATCCAAAAGCTCTCATGGAACATAATGCAGTATAATGAGCAGATGTGAATACATCTTGATGTCTATCATATTCTCTAGTGAGAATTCCCTGTGCTTTATAAGCTCGTATGGTAGTAAGGCCCTCCAATGAGGCGTTTAGATGTCCAATCATTGGGCTTCGTGCTAAAAAAAAGTATTTGGATCAGAATGCGCAAAAATGTATGTAACTCTAGTAAAAGTATTACAAAAATATTAAGGGTAAAATCAATTTATTGGGACGAAATAAGTGCTACGTAACAACCGAATAAATACGTGACATTATGCATGTTATCAATGACATTTCTTTTAAGAATGAATCTTGTATAATTAACTCTTAAATGTCATGAGAACTTGTGTAAGCGACAATTATCTGGAGGTGTTAAAAAAAGTGCAAAGGCCTTTATTTTTTATGAGTTTGATAACAGTATAGTAGTGTACCATATATTTTGCAGTCACTTGGTAGTTTCTAGGCGACTAGTACCTCGTAGACCTGAAAGATTTTATTAAATGTTTTAGGTTCTCATTGGAATCTATATTGTGTTCGAATCCAGGCTTTTTTCAGGTTGAAGGCGGTGTTTTTTAGATGGCTGTGTTACGATGTTATACGGTGCAGAGGCCTGGACTCTTAAACAGAACAGCATAAAAAATATTGAAAGTTTCGAGATGTGGTGCTACCGTCGAATGCTGAAGATAAGTTTGGTTAAAAGAGTCACAAACTTTGAAGTAATACGAAAGATAGGAAAAGACGCAGAAATTTTATCAACGATCAAACGAAGAAAACTCGAATATTTGGATCACCTGATGAGAGGACACGAACACGTATTATTTCAAAATATAATACAAGGAAAAATAGAAGTAAAACGAATCCAGGTCGTAGAAGAATGTCATGGTTGTGTAATTTAAGAGAGTGGTTTGGCTGTATCACTAATGAACTCTTTAGGTCGGCTGTAAACAAAATCGGGATAGCCTTGATGATTTCCGATCTCCGATAGGAGTGGCACAAGGAGAAAAAGAAGTTACAATGTTACGTCAGTGTATCAAATTATTTTTGGCATTTTTAATACTAACTTAGAGGGCTTCTAAGAGCAACCAAGGTCGCTTAACTATTTTGAATAATTGATTCGATTTAGTTTCGGTCTCATGTTAGTTTCTTGTTAGGTTTAGAAGGTCTTATGTTAGTTTCTCTTTAGACCGTGAAACAAAACAGGCACAGAACATGGACATGAGCAGACTTAAAGATAACAACACAAACGGAAAGAAAAACAAATTGAAGTATAACTTAAACACAGAAAAGAACAAAACAACTCTGAAAATGGCATCATGAAATGTAAGAGGTATAAATGAGAAGGAAATACAACTGGGGGAAGAAATTAGAGATAACAACATTGAAATAGTAGCTATAACTGAGACAAAGAAAAGATAAAGAAGATCAATAATATTAGAAAACGGAATGTTACTAATATACAGTGGAGTGAAAGAAACGAAGAGAGCTCAGGCAGGGGTAGCGTGCATGATAAAGAAGGATAGTATCAACAAAGTAAAAAATTGGATATATTACAACGAACGTATACTAAGAGTAGACATAGATATGGATACAGAGAAAACCAATACAAACCTAATAATATGCTATGGACCAGATGAAGTCGCAACAAAAAATGAAAAGAATGAGTTCTGGGACAAATTACAAGAAGTGATAAATGATTGTACAGAGAAAATTGTGATCACAGGAGACATGAATAGTAGAGTGGGAAAAGAAGCAGAAAAATGGAACAATGCCATCGGACCTTATGGGGAGGCAAAAATAAACAAAAATGGAAAATTACTACTCGAATTCTGTCTAGACAATAACCTGGTGATTATGAACACACACTTCCAACATAAAAAGATACACAAGATCACAAGAGAAGTCAAATCAAGAGATGAACAATCAATTATAGACTATACTATAGTGCAAAAAACAGAGAAAAACTGGATAAGAGACGTAAGGGTGAAAAGGAGTTATGAAATTGGTAGTGACCACTATCTACTAGAAACCAGATTCAATTGCAAAAGAAAAGAAATGATAACATAAACAAAAAACACAAAGAAATAATAAAAATTTATAAACTAAGGGAAGAAACAACGAAGATAAGATACTCAGAAGAGCTAGAGAAAGTGATGGACAATGAACATGAAATAACAGAAACAATAGAAGAAGAATGGGGAAAATTTAAAAATGCGATGATAAAAACATCTAAATCAATATGTGGAACTACAAGAAATAACAACAAAGGGAGACGTACATTCCACATCTTGGTGGAACGATGAAGTGAAAAGAGAAATAAAAGAAAAGAAGAAGTTATGGAAAGAATACATAAAAGACAAAACACAACCAAAATATGAAAATTATAAGAGACAAAGAACAAAAGTTAAAGAGATAGTTAAGAAAGAGAAAAAGAAAAGTTGGGAAAAATTTGGAAAAAAAATGGAAGAAAACAGCACAGAACACGTAAAATTATTTTATAGAACACTGAAAACCCTAAGAAGCAACAAAAAACGAGACTAAAACAAATAATAAACAAGGAAGAAACAATAATAAAAGACGATAAGACAATAATGGAAAGATGGAGAGAACACTTCCAGCTGATACTGAATGGAAATCAAGCGAATACAATGAAGAACGAAAGCCACATCAAAAGAGCATACATGAGAAACATGGAAAATCCAGAGACTATAGAAAAAGAAGAACTAGAAGAAGCAATAAGAAAGATAAAGATTGGAAAAGCACCAGGAAGCGATGAAGTAGCACCAGAAATGATGAAATATATAGGAGTAAAAGCAAAGGAAAATTTGTTATACATATATAACCTAATATGGAAGAGAAAAGTAATACCCAGAGAATGGACAAATGCAGTAATTATACCTATATACAAGAAAGAAAACACAAGAGACTGTAAGAACTATAGAGGTATATCACTACTATGTGTAGCAGCAAAAGTATACGAAACCATAATAGAAAGGAAAATCAGAAAAGAAATAGAACATCAATTAGAGGATGTACAAAGTAGATTCAGGAAAGGACACAACACACAAGACCATATATTCACCATGCAACAAGTCATAGAAAAGGCCTTAAATAAAAATAGAAAAATATATCTGAGCTTTATAGACATGGAAAAAGCATTCGACTCAGTCAAAAGAAAAGATATATGGGAAAGCCTAAAAAGAAGCAAGTAAGTGAAGAACTGATAGAAGCAACAAAGAGTATATACATACAAACACAGTAAGCATGTCAAATATGCAGTCAGAACCATTTGAAACAACTCAAGGAGTTAGACAAGGAGGAAGTGTCAGTCAGCCCAGTGCTATTCATAAATGTAATAGATGAGATAGTGAAAGAATGTAAGAAAACGTTCAAGAAATACTGCATCGGTTGGAACAGAATGCAAATGATAAACGCTGAGATGTGTATATTTGCAGACGACATAGTATTAATTGCGGAAACAACAGAAAAACTGAAATACAACGTAGAGAAATGGAACCTAGAAGCAAGCAAATACAACTTAAACGTAAACAAAGAGAAGACTCAGATAATGAAAATATCAAGGAAACAAGGGACGGAAGATCAACTAGAAATAATGATAGACTAACAAAAAATAATACAGACAAATTCATACAAATACTTAGGAACAGTAATCAACAACAAAGGAGACATCGAGGACGATCTTAACAATAGAATGGAAAACACAGGAAAACTATTCCAAGCACTAAATAGAGAATTCCTTAATAACAAAGAAATATCAACAAAGACCAAGATGACAATATACAAAACAATATATAGACCTACAGTGAAATATGGAGCAGAAAATTGGATACTAAACAAAAGGCATCAAAGCAGAATTCAGGCAGCAGAAATAAAATACCTCAAAAGAACGATCGGAGTAAAAAGAACTGATAGAATCAGAAATGAAGAAATAAGAGAAAGACTAAAAATCAAACCGATTCTCGAATCAATCAAGGAGAAAAAATTGGCATGGTTCGGACATCTAACCCGGATGGACAATAATAGACAAGTAAAAAAGAGTGTGGGACGCCAAACCAATAGGGAAGAACAGAAGAGGAAGACCCATTAAAGAATGGAACAGTGACATCTCGCAGATACTGCAGAGTAAGGGTAAGACTTGGCAGGAAGCAACTCATGGCATACAATAGGAAGGAATGGAGAAAGTTTGTCAAGAGCTAGGTCACCTCAGAAGATTGTAAAATATTGTAATATAAAGAATTGTATTATAAACGGCCCAACACCGAAAGGTACAAATGGGTCTACTGATTAAGTTAAGTAAGTGTGTTAGTTTCTCGTGCCCAGTGCAAGCTTACGTAAATTTTATCTTAAAATAAAAAGGAAACAAGTAGAAAGACGACTGCCGTCGTAGACATTGTCCCAATTAAGGTCTTACAGATGAACCTTCAACACAAAAAGGCAGTTTTGGCAGGATTTACTTTTGCTATTAGGTTTTATGTCGCCTTAAAAAGGCGAAGTCCTCAAGACTTGTGTAGTATTTAATGTAAGATGCACAATAAGTCAATTGTATGACCGATGTATAAGTGACAGTTTCCAGAGAAGGAAAAAGCCCCACTAGAAGAAAAATTTTGGACAAAATAAGCAATAGCTATATTTTTACTTACTTGCAGCCTCCAATCTTTTCAAACTCCTTCCAGCTGGTAAATATAATTTCCGGATGAAAATCAATGACGAGAAAAACACCAAAGCAAAAATGAGAAAATAGGGATTTACAAAGGTGATTAACAGTACAATTCCAGCTACAGCGAAAGTTACCTGAAAAACAAACGAAATAATAGATTATATGAATATAAATGTAATTACTATTTAATATACAAAAATTTAATAAAAGTTATTAAAAATCCTTTATAAGAGGTATATTTTTTTAAATTTTGCTATCTATGGTCAGTTTAGAGCCTGCATCTCCGGACCAGTAACCCTCTTCTTCTTCTTCTGGTAGCACTACAACCCGGGGTGGGTCTTGGCTGACTGCACAACCTGCTTCCATCTCGAACGGTCGTCCATGATGTTTAAGTCAGTGGGTAGCCCCATTGTTCTCAAATCTGACCATATATTATCTCTCCATCGCATTCGTGGACGTCCTAAGGGCCTTCTCCCTGTCGGGACTTCTTCCCAGATTAACTTGATAAGGCGGTTATTGGGGAGCCTATGAACATGGCCAGCCTATCTTAGACGTTGGGATTTAATCTCTTAGACTACATCGCTAGCACTATACATTTGTTTGACCTCGGCATTTGTTCTCATTCGGTATTGGTTAGTATTCGGATCGTGATAGGGACCGAAGATCTTTCTGAGAATTTTTCTCTCAAAGCATCTGAGTTTACTTTCCATTGCTTTTGTCAGCGTCCACGTCTCACACCCATACATGAGCACCGGTCTAATTACTGTTTTATATATCCTGATTTTTTATGTTCGTGTTAGGCTCTTGGATTTAATAGTGTTGTGGAGGCTATACATACATCTGTTTGCTGCCTGAATTCTCCCTTTTATCTTTTCCGTGATATAGTTATCTGTGGTGATAGTCGCTCCGAGATATTTAAAACTCTCTACTCTTTCAAAGTTATAGTGGTCTATTGTTACATTTTGTCCTATTTTATCTCGTCTCTTTTGTCTGTTAATGCACATATATTTGGTTTTCTCTTCATTGACCCTTACACCGGTATTTTTTGCCTCTCTCTCTAATTTATTAAAGGTTTCTTTTACATTGGTGACGGTATTTCCTACAATGTCAATGTTATTCGCGTATACTAGTAGTAATTTTGGTCCATTTACTGTCAGTAGTTCTGTTCTAATTTGTGCGGTTCTTACTACTATTTCCAGGATTATATTAAAAAGAAATCATGACAGCGCGTCTCCTTGTTTCAGTTCACTGTTTATTTCAAACGACTCGGAGAGCTTGTTACCTATCCACACTCATCTAGATCTACAGCTATTTACACAAATTTTAACGAGCTGGATAAGTTTTTTTGGAACTGAAAGTTCTGCCATTGCATTCTACATCTGATCCCTTTTAATGCTGTCGTATGCTTGTCGGAAATCTATGAAGAGATTATGAATGGTTCTATTGAATTCCCATCCTTTTTCAAGCAGCTGCCTGAGAGTAAAAATCTGATCTATGGTCGATCTATTTTTTCTGAATCGGGCTTGGTATTCCCCTATGAAATTTTCTACAAAAGGTGTTAGTCTACTTAATAGGATGTTCGATAAGATTTTGTACGCCGTATTAAGTAGGGAGATGCCTCTATAGTTAGACCACTTGATTTTGTCTCCCTTTTTATGGATAGGAATTATTACACTTTCGTGCCATTTTGTTGGTATTTTCTCTTCGTTCCATATAAGTGTTATTAGTTTGTGTAATTGCCTATGTAAAGTTTCTCCTCCGTACTTAAGAACCTAACCCTCGTTGAGAGTTACGGTGCTATCAAGTGAATTACTTAAAATTTTAAGATCCTTCAAAATTATCAGCAACCAAAAACTTCCTGTAATGAAGCCCGTAAGGGTTCTTAAATAAATATACCTTTTATAAAGGTTTACATCCAACTACAAAAAAATATCTTTTTCCTTGTGGAATATAAAATTTGATTTTTATTAAATTTTTTATAAACAATAATTAGTGTTAAATTGTCAAAAATTAATATGACATCTGAAACTGGTGGAATGACCACCTTGAAGAACATAAACAAGGAATATATCATTAAGGGCTAAATGATTGTAAAGATTGTAAAAATGGTAAAGAAAATCACAGTTAAAAAAAAACCATAGATAAAATAAATTATGAATCACCTCCTAAGGAAGCAAAAATTCCCAGAAGCATGAAAAACGACAAACTTTTTACTTATTCCTAAGCCCGGAAAAGAACAAGGAACCGGAAGCTTTTAGACTGATCTGCTTATTAAACACAATCGACAAAATCTTGTCATCGATAAAGGAGGCTTGTCTGAATGCTAGTATGGGTTTAGGAAAGAGAAATTCGCAGATAAAAAATGCCTTCAACTGCGCGAGAAGAAATACTTCTTAAGTTGACAGATTAACATAGCAAGGAAAGATGTTATGCAGACATCGGCAGGAACAGCTCTGTAACATCCTTTACAATGATATACTAGAAAATTTAGGAGAATGAACACATGCTGAGAGTGGTTTAAGTTAACAGGCATTGAACCATGGATGCTTCCGAGGGTAAGACCCCCCAAAAAAACTTGAGGGCCTAAAGATGATGTAAAGGTTTGTAAAAATCGAAACGAGTAACTTATTCTCTTTTTTAACTTTAATAAAATCTATAACGGATTGTAAGTAGAAGACTTATTTCCCTAACATTTATTTCCTGGTTCAGTTGCAAATTAAAAGTTGCAACGAATACATATACTTGGGAATTAATTTAAGAAATTAAGAATAAAGTACTGGATGAAATGATGAAAATATAAAAGACCTGGTAGTAAAATGAAGACAAGTGATAGGAGCCCTGAATTCGGTAATACGGCAAAAAATATAAGAGAAGATACCTATAGATAGATACCTATAAAATATAAGAGAAGATACAAAGAGGATAACCTAAACTACAATATTAAAACCCGTGTTAATATAGGCAGAACTATGACAATTGAGCAAAAAATATATAGCCAAAATATTAAGTACTGAAATGGACTTTTGGAAGACAGCAGCAAGAAGATCTCGGTTAGAACACATAAGAAATGACGATATTAGAAAACAAATTGGAGTCTAAAGGAATATAATAAAAAAAAAAGAAAAACAGCAACTTGTAATGTACGGACACGTCAAATGAATGTCAGAAACCAGAATTCCAAAAAAAATTAAGACTGGACTCCTACAGAGAAACGGAAACGTGGAAGATTGGCAACAACATGGATGAAGAAAACTGCCAAAATAGCTTTACTGCTTTTTCACAAACATTGGCGAGCCCTATGTGAAACACCTATATGATAAACTTAAGACTCTAACATATTCCTTATACCATTTTTCTGCATGAAATTTAAATATTGTTCAGAAGTTTATTTAAATATAAATGTATGATCAAAATATATGAGAGAGAATTATCGGACAAGGCCGAAATTACGTTGACTGATGATGTAATGGTTAAATATTTTTATACTTAAAAATCTGTTTATACATACCCTTATACATTCACTAAATATGTTCAGTATATGCTCATCAATATTTGTCATATCCTGTGAAAATCTATTGAGCACATTCCCAATAAAATGAGTGTCAAAAAACACCATAACAGCATAAGTAATACAAGTTACCATTGCCTTATGTATGTTGATAGATGCCCTTCTACAAAAATCGAAAATTGTATAAGACTTTAGTAAACCTAAAAGTGTTGTAGCTAATATCATTATAGAATAAAGTCTTATGGTAAATTTCTCAGTTGCCTCTGCTTCAGCCAATTCTTGTGTTTGTTGTGATGATGCGAGGTTTAGTTGAGTTATGTTTTTTTGAATGTCCAGAACGACTTGTTTTTCGTCCACCCTAAAAGCATCAAGAAATAATCAGAAGATGTATATGGAGTAACAAAATTGGGTTTACTTTACAGGTGTATAATAAAAAGACTTAATTTTGTGTTAATATTGTTTGACAGCGATGTGAATGTTAACCTGGATAGTTTTTGTCGAATGAATTTTAGTGTAGATAGATCGCTTCGAATCTGTTTCCCCTCGAACGAATTTGTATACGTGGAAACGTTCCTTAACACTGAAAATAATACTACCGCAGAGATAAACCGCAGAATTTTCATAACCAACAGATGCTGTTTTGGGATCAGTCTCCTCCTTAAATCCACAATTATACCGAGATACAAAAATAAAACCCTACAAAACAATAACACGCCCAGTCCTAACATATGGTTCAGATATCTGGACTGTAACAAAAAATAATGAAAACATGTTAGGATATTTCGAAAGAAAAGTACTAAGGCGAATTTATGGAGCAGTGAATGACAATGGAGTGTGGAGAGGGCGATATTACTTCGAACTTTATAGAATATGCGGATGGAACAAAATGCCCCAGCTAGAAAAACGGTCTTTCATAGAAACATTGGTTAAAGAAGAAGAGGAAGACCCATAACAAGGTTCCTTGATAACATCGATGAAGACATGAGAAATATGGGAATACGTACTTGGCGGAGAAAGGCGATGGATAGGTAGGACTGGAGAGAAATTCTTGACAAGACTAGGACCCACGCAGAGTTTTAAAGCCAGAATGATGATCGACTGCAAAAAACAAGACTACAACAATGCTCCTTGACACAACTTGTTATTGAACTTACCCTTCGCACGTACCAATTAAAATAGAGGGAATTAGTAGGTTAAAATCGGTCTCAAGAATAATTGGTAGGAGAATAAATTAAAAGATGATTTGAACTGGCTTGTAGACTCATACAGAAACCTGGAAACATTTCTGGCAAGATTTACATTGATGGTTAAGTTTGATATTTCGAGGTTAATGCGAAAAAGATCGGAATATGCCAAGTCAGTTTAAAAGAATATCCTTACCATTGTCAGATTGTCTTTGATAACATCTACTACAGTAGCAAAAGAAACACAAGAAACAAATAATTTCAGTCGTCAACTTATAAGCTCGAAAACCAACGTAGCATTAGAAAAAACTGATCAAAAAATCCTACAACTCTTAATAAAAATTCAAAAAACTAAAGTTGTGATTAAAAAATGTGAAATATATCTCGAATTAGTGGTTTTATCTATTAAAAACAAAAAAAAAACAAAAATTAATGAATTTTTAGATAAGTACCAATTCACTGCTAGTATATGACATTGAATATTTTTAATCTATATTTGAATGGACAATTTTTCATTCTTTAGTAAATTGTAAGTATTATTTACTTACCATCTTGTTAACAATTTATCTGAGTAACTCTCTGTTCCTTGCGTCAATCCAAACAAAACCACATTAAGAGTGATCAACAAAAATCCACCACCAAATTTAAAATATTTCTTGTAAACATCAAAATCTACTTCTCCCTTTTTATTAACTTCACTATAAACATTTGACTTTACACTATTCTGCTCTGTCTCAAAAAGTTGTTTCTGTTTGGCATCTCCGTTCATCTTAGGTTCATTTTCTTCTAGTACTTCTTTTTCTAAGTCGTCGTCTTCAACTACTATTTCTTCTATTTGTTTGATGACTTTTTCTGTCGGCTTGCCATTATATTTTATCAGACCTTCATTCATTATTATAACGACATCAGCTTCCTGAATATGGTTAGCTGTTTGAGATACTAGAATGCAGATTTTGTCTTTCAGATATGATTTGACACATTCGTTAAAAATGTAATCTTGTACATGAGCATCGAGAGCTGAAATAAATAGTAAATATGTATAGAGTGTTTCATCAAGAACTCAATATATTCCGAATAAGAATTTAGCAATAATAATAAACAGTCTACTTTTGTTTATCAGACGATTAATTGGCGCGGTTGCTGCGGATAACGAAAGAAAGTAAAATAAAAGCAGAAAATAAAAATTTAGTTTTACTAGAAGCTTTTAGTATGTAGCTTGTGTCTGCATCTTTGGTTTAAAAACGTGTTTCTTAATTGTTCACTACACGTCAAGCAGAAACAGTTTTCGATTTTCGCCCAGATATAAACTCGTCCTCTAAAACCCATACCTCCACTACATGGTAAAAATGGCATCGTCTACACCATAGATGAAAAAGCCGAGGTGGTAAGGTGGACTTTCGAGAAAGAGAGTGTACATTTAATTATCACCAAGATGAAGGTGTAGACTTTATCGAAGAAGTCTAGGAATAACAAGAAATGCTCGAAGAACCAGAGATAATTACACCTACATCTTCTCAAGAAATAAACGAGCTAACTAAAAATAGCTTACCGAGAAAATGCACCATACCTCCACTAAATGGTAAAAATGGCATCGTCTACACCATAGATGAAAAAGCCGAGGTGGTAAGGTGGACTTTCGAGAGAGAGAGAGAGTGTACATTTAGTTATCACCAAGATGAAGGTGTAGACTTTATCGAGGAAGTCGAGGAATAACAAGAAATGCTCGAAGAACCAGAGATAATTACACCTACATCTTCTCAAGAAATAAACGAGCTGACTAAAAATAGCTTACCGAGAAAATGCACCTGGTCTAGATGAAATTTCAAATCTGAAATTTCCTTTTTACTCTGAAGTATCTACCAGCAAAAACAATAGTACTTTTACCCAACATAACAAACGCGATCCTTAGATACAGGCTCTTCCCAAATCAATGGAAGGAAGCCCACGTTGTCATGATTCCGAAGCCAGAAAAGAATACCATTTTTCTGCAAAACTAGAGGCCGATAAGCTTACTGACAGCAGTCAGCAAGATCGTAGAAAGAATAATACTAAGAAGACTATAAGCTGAAACATATGAAATGGGACTAATCCCAGAAGCTCAATTCGGATTTAGAGAAGAACACTCTAGCGAATTACAAATACTTATACTGACATAATAACAAAAAACTGTACACAGGAGCAGCGTTGCTGGATGTAAGCAATGCCTTCGACAGAGTCTGGCATAAATATCTAATACACAAAATGAGACGCTACAGATACAGTGAGGACATAACGAGACTGATCTCTTTGTACTTGAGCAACTGAAGCTTCAGCATACGAGTGGGACAAGTACTATCCGAGCATGGAGCTCCGGAGGCTAAAGTGCCACAGGTGCTACCGCAGATGTTCCAAGAACATCAGGAACACTATTTAGTCTTTATGCACAGCGATTGCGGCCAAACACAAAAACTTAGAAGTAGCAGTCAACAATCTACAGACAGCATTGGGTAACATTGAAGAATGGTGCATCCAATGGAAAATAGCAATCAATTAAAAAAATACACAAACAATCATATTCAAAAAGAAAAGAGAAACCCTAGATTAACAGCTGTTATTGCAAAATAATCCCATCGAATTTAAAAGAAAAGTGAAATACAGATAAACAGCATCATACTTACAATAATTACATATGCATCTCTCGTATGGGGATACATAAGCAATTTAAATAAAAAGAAAATACAAGCAGCCAACAATAACATCCTCAGAGAAGCGGCAAATGTACCAAGATACGTCGCTAATGGCTTTCTATTTAGAGAACTGCAACAAGTAAGGGTGATAGATAAAATGACAGAAAAAGCTAAACTTAGGTTTATAGAATTAGAGAATCACCCAAGCCCAATCCAGCGAGAGATAATAAGATATAATGTGTTCCATCGATAAAAGCACACAAGACCAAAACAAGCAAATTCTGGCAAACACATAAAGTCTAGATAATTTATAGTTCTATCAACAGAAGAAGCCCCAGCACGCAGCACTGGAAATCTATTAATTAATGTTAATTTTTAGGACAACTGTTTGTTTTTAGACTTCTACATTCTGGCCCTCAAAATACACCGTCTAATGTTAGATTGAAATTCTGGCCTCTTGATGGTCTTCGACAAATCAAACGTATAATACAAAATTGTCTAACTTGTTACCGTTTTAATGCACAAGTCGCGTCTCAAATCATGTCTAATCTCCCGAGAGAAAGAGTTCAAATTGCACGTCCGTTTATAAACGTTGGAGTTGATTTTGGTCGTCAATTTCCAATCAAGACCTCTAAACTCAAGAGAGCTCCCCTTACTAAGGCTTAAATGGCAGTGTTTGTAAGTTTAGCTACTCGCGCCGTGCATGTAGAATTAATTTCCAGTCTTTCTACTGACGCGTTCTTATTGACTCTAAAAAGGTTCATCGCCCGAAGGGGTAATCCGAGTATCATTTTCAGCGATAATGGCACAAACTTTCTAGGTGCGAAAAACCAATTGAAAGAACTTTATGAGTTGCTTCTCAAAGGTAATACCTCTGAATCTATTCGCTCTTTCGCTACTTCATGTCAAATTCAATGGAAGTTTATCCCTCCACGCTCACCACACCATGGTGGTATTGGGGAAGCTGCCATAAAGAGCTTCAAATATCATCTCGTAAGAATAATGGGTAATTTCAATTTTACTTTCGAAGAACTATCCACTGTACTTTCGCAGATTGAGGTAGTGCTCAATTCACGCCCTATCTGTGCGCTCTCAGATGACCCGTCCGATTTTTCCCGATTTTTCCTTTCTTACTCCCTGACACTTCCTTATTGGATCTAACTTAATGTCTTATCCTGAATCAGATCTCTCTGATATTCAAGAAAATAAATTGTCTTTGTGGAATAAATGCACAAGAATTCAGCAGCATATGTGGAAAGTTTGGACCCGCGATTATCTTAATAGGCTACAAAATAGACCTAAATGGTCCACTCCTCAGGTAGGCATAAAGCCTGGTGATCTCGTCCTGCTTAAGGACAAAAACTCGCCTTGTCTGAAAGAAAAATTAAAGAGGGTGTTTTTGAGATATGAATTTAAAAAAAAAGCGATTTGTTTCGCATTGTGTGGCTTTACATGACGTCATATGGCAATTCTGACACCGGGATCGTGTTTAGCGGGAAATTTTACATTGGAAAACATATAGTAAATATTTGTATAAGCATATTTAGCTCGCTGTACTAAAAAAATCAGCGAAACACGAAAAAAAATTAATAAAAAGTGTGAAACTTCAATAGCGCACTACGGCCGCCATTTAAAAAATTAAGGTCTGAAAATTTGACAATCATGTTTTTTTGTCTAGTACAATATGTGTGTAAAATTTCAGTTAATTTGGAGAGGGTGAGCCCACCGACTTGTGTCGATTATTGCTGAAATTACCCAACAAGCTTCTTTTTTTAACGATTTCTGGAGTGGAAATCGAAATGTTAAACATTAGTTACTTAAAAATGTAATTCTCATTACTATCGTGGCTTAATCTCATTTAAATATAATATTTATCTTACAAATTGTTACAAATAGTTAACCAATACCTGTTAGAGAGTCATCCAGTAAGTATATTTCGCTTTCTTTGTATATAGCTCTTGCCAAGTTCACTCTAGCCTGCTGTCCTTTACTTAAATTTAATCCTTTATCGGTCACAATCGTTTCGTCTCCTTTTTCAAATAAACTTAAATCGTATTCCAACGCACATACTTTTATTACCTCTTTATACCTAAAAAAATAACAATGCTTTTATATAAATATTTAAATCGAGCAAAAATCTTTAGTTTCATCCGTTCCAAAATCATCATTATTTTAAAATCATGAATGTGTTGTTTGTGTGAGTCCATTTCAAATAGGTGAAGAAATAATAAATAAGACTTACTCACAATCAATTTAATTTAACTATCAGACGACCGGTTTCGCTTTCTACAATATGCAATGCATCTTCAGGTCTCGATACAAAGTTAAATAAATATATATATATATATATATATATATATATATATATATATATATATATATATATATATGCTTTATTGGAATAAATCTATCTCCTCAAGTACTTCCCGTTTACTGTCAAACAACTACAATAGCAGAATTGAGTTCTCCATTCAACAATACATAGTAGTTTCAACCATGTTCTACCATCCATTAATTAATAGAGTACCGGCATCATTTATTTAACTTTGTATCGAGACCTGAAGATGCTTTGCATATTGTAAAAAGCAAAACCGGTCGTCTGATAGTTAAATTAAATTGATTGTGAGTAAGTCTTATTTATTTTTCTTTACCTATTCATCATTATTTTGTTTATCTCCTACTTCTTTTACTAGAAATTATATCATTTTTGTATTTTATAATAAATGTCATTTCGGCGTTGAACGTATCCATATCCATCTAAATATATTTTTCTTTATTTCTGCCACGCAGATTATATCAATTTGAGCCCTTTTATTGACGTTATTTAATTATGGACAAAAAGACCTACGCATAATTCAAAACCCTTATTGGAACCAAGAAGGGAAAACGGGAAAATATTCCAACTCAAAATAGTACTAAAAGCGTTCATATACAAAGAGGTGTTCGACAAGGCTGTGCCATGTCTCCATTGCTCTTCAATTTGTACTCTGAATGCATATTCAATCACTAAACGATGTTGACATGGGTATAAAAGTAAAAGTTTAAATATATTAACATTATCAGGCATGCAGACGATACAATTCTAAGAGCAGACAAACTATAAGAAGGTTGACAAAATATACCAGAGAGAGTTAGTATTGCAAGGAAACGAATGTGACTGACAATAAATTTTCAAAAAACTAAAGAAATGATAATTAACAAAACCGATAAAAACTGTCGCAGAGACCTTAATAAAACCAAGTTAGAACAAGTTCATAAATTATGATACTGGGAGCAGTACTAACTGCGACAATGCGTGCGAAAAACACGATTAATACAAGCCAATAACATGTACAATAAATGGAAGCGAATAATCTATAACCGAAAACTAAGCTTAGACATGCGAATAAGAGTTATTTAACGCTACGCTTGGTCGGTCCTTCTGTATGGAGTTAAAGCATAGTAATTAAAATTATATACCATAAACAAAGAGTTAGAACCTATAACAACGACTAAGAAAGAAAAAAGAAAAGATTTAGTATAATATACTGAGAAATCACAAATATAACCTGCAACGAATAGTGATTGAAGGAAAAGTAGAAGGTCCAATAGAAGTTATCAGAAGAATAATGTCATGGCTTCGCAATATCAGGGCTTGAACGGGAATGTTCAACAATTACTAAATTTCGACAATAGTAATGGTAAATGTCTTGTACTAAAGTTCACGAGATGGAGAAGAAGAAGACTCATTTATAAAACTCGGTTTGTTGGGACCAAATTACATGAATATGAAAAAGACCAATGCATGAGTTAAAAGAAATAACCAGAGACAGAGATTTTTGGAGACTGACAATACACGGCTTCATAATGACCACTACACTCCCTCCTGCAGGTCAAGACTGAAGAGGAATATAGGGGATATATCAGATAGATAGATGACATCCAAGATACTGCAAGAAATCTATGTAAGCCTAAATCATCATCATCATCATTTGGCTATACAACTCTATGTGAGTCTTGCCCAAGTTTACTATTTCCCTTAATTGTTGACGGTCTTGAGCAGCTATTTCCCACTACTTTATTCCCATTTTGCGTAGAACTGCCATCGGGTCTTTCCCAGAATGTGGCGTTCAATAGTCTTTCGTCACTCGATCTTAGCACGTGGCCCGCCCATCTTATTCGGTTTGCCTTAATGTAGCGTACTATGTTTTCATCTCCATATACTGTCTGCAGTTCATCATTATGTCTTCTTCTCCATTCTCCTGTTGTCTCTACTCTGCAAGGCCCATAGATAGTCCGCAGTATTTTTCTTTCAGTATCAGTAATTTTGTCGTTTCCCGCTGGTTCATAGTTCATGTCTCGCTTCGATACGTCATCGTAGGACGAATTATTGTCTTATATACCCTAATTTTTGCTGGTATTGAGAGTATTTTTGACTAAAGTACGGTCATTAATGAGTAATATGTCCTGTTTCCTTCAATGATACTGGCTGCCACGTCTTTTTCATATTTATTTTCAGATGTTACGATCGCTCCCAGGTACTTGAATTCTTTGACGACTTTAAAGTTGTATTCATTGATTGTTACGTTTTATCTAACCCTTGGCCTTGGGTTCTTCGTAACCACCATGTACTTGGTGTTGGCCTCGTTGACCTTCAGACCAACTTCCTTGGCTACGTTTTCGAATAGGGTGAAAACTTCTTTTGCATCTCTAGTAGATTGTGCAATTTTTGATCCTTGGGCGGCAAATTCGTTTGTCAGTGTGGTTGAGCTTTGTGGTTTGTTGAACTTGGTGTAAGCGTAAATCATATGACATTAATCAGTTAAAAAAATGTCAACAAGTAGATGAATATAGTTAAAAATATATGATGATGTACGTTGTTGAACCTATCCTTTGTTTTTTACACAAATAGTAAAATGCTGGCTCCAACTGTAATAACACAATACTACGTCCATAATTCTATTAAACAAAATTGGCTTATCACCTAATCGAATTATTTTAACTTTTATTTCATGTAGTTCTTCTTTACATTTTATGTAGTACTCCTTTACATTTCATGTAGTTTTTAACCGTTCTTGTTATGTTGTATGCTTTTATGACAATAATATCAAATTTTATTTTTTTTTCTTTCTTAGTTTTCATCATCCTCAGACTTAAGGTGATATCGCGTAAGATGCGTTTATCTTCCTTTTTCCACCAACTTTGCTTGTATTCATCCTTTTTTCTAAAAGGAAATGACCTTAACATTTTTGAATTCATTTAAAATTTTGCTATATAACTACGAATACTGAAATACTTTTCTTATGAGAACTGGATCTATATTGATTGTTTTTCTCATTAAAGAAGCTCTTCTTAAATTCCGTGTGACATTTTTAGTAAACATAATTATTCAATGACTTACCTTGTCTCATTATACTTTTCTCCAAATAAAATATTCTGCTTAATAGAAGATGGGAACAGCCAAGGATCCTGTGATGCGTATGATATTCTTCCAAATGTTAACAGATGTCCGTCTGTCACTGGATAATCTTGTAAAAGCATTTTTAGCAACGAGCTTTTACCCGATCCCACTTTACCTGTGACTAATAACAAACTACTAGAGTTTATACTTAACGTAATATCTTTTAAGATGCATTTATCTTTAATATGGACCGTTGCATCTTTAACTTCTATTACAGGGCTAGCAGTTGGGGCATCGGATCCTATTTTTGGAGGTAGCTCTTCACCTAAAAAAAATTACATAACAAAAAATGCATTTCTCTATTTCTATAAATTCACGTAATGTCTTTTGATGAGATAATTATTTAAAATCTTTCATAAGTCAATTCAAGGTATTTATAACGGATTTATTGGTTGATAGAGAACTTTTTCTTTATGAAGAGGCTTTGTTTGGTTTTTTTTCATACCTTTTAAAAGCAAAGAAAGTCAAGAAGTTGTAATACTTATTAGTTTGATAGTATAAGGAATCAGGCAAATCGTGACATGTCTTCATTGTGTTGAAATAGAGCCTATATTCCAGATAATTTCTAGATGAGTTTAGGTGAGTACAAATACTAAAGCTATCGATAACCAATTATTCCGCTGGACTATTTAATATACTTGTTGATATGTACATAGGTTCATCAAGAGTAGACTTTGGTTCATCCTCACTCAATGCTTCACCAGCTAAATGATAATTTCAACGGCATCTTATGCTTTTCTCTTGATCTAAGCTCCTTATTTGGTCTTTTAAACAAATCAATGATATTAGAGCAGTATTTTGAGAGATGGGCTGCTAAAATAAGCGAAGTACAACTCAACGAATCATCAATCAGCCAATCGCGTCCACTGCTGGACATAGGCCTCCCTCAGTTCTTTCTAGTGTTCTCTACATTGGGTCGCTTGTAGCCAGTTTCCCGCTACACGTTTTATATCATCGGTCTATCTAGTCGGTGGTCGACCTCGGCTTCTATTATAGTTTCTGGGCCTTCATTCCATAATACGTCTTGTCCACCGTCCATCTTGTATTCTGGCTAAGTACCTTGCTCAGTTCCACTTAAGCGTCGTGGTTCTTTCCATGACGTCTTGAACTCCTGATCTTTGCCTGATTTGTTGGTTTGTTATGTGGTCTTGAAGGCTCACGTTCAGCATTGCACGTTCCATGGCTCGTTGTGTATACTGAATATGAATATCATGAATATGACCTAATTTGCCAAATGCTGCCCATGTTAGGCCTATTCGCCTCTGTATTTCATGTGTTTGATTGTCTCTGCTTATTTTGATTTCGTGTCCCAGATATTTGTAAGTGTCTGTTTGTTGTATGGTATTGTTGTCAACAGTTATATTTCCATTTATTACGAGATTTGTTATAAGTTTAGTTTTTTCAAAGTTTATCTTTAATCCTGCTCTTTCAGATAGACTTTTAAGCGAATGCATCATAGAAACTGTATCATGTAAGTTATCTGCGATTAATACAACATCATCTGCAAATCTTAGGTGATTTAATCTTTCTCCATCTATATTGATGCCCATATTTTACCATTGAGTGCTCTTAAATATTGACTATAGGTAGAGCTGCCCTGAACAATTTTGGTGAAATATTGTCTCCTTGTCTAACTCCTTGACCTAAGCTGAATTGTTCTGTGTCTTCATGTAGTCGTATACTTGATGTAG
Organism: Diabrotica balteata; assembly: GCA_918026665.1. Taxonomy (NCBI): domain Eukaryota; kingdom Metazoa; phylum Arthropoda; class Insecta; order Coleoptera; family Chrysomelidae; genus Diabrotica; species Diabrotica balteata. The sequence goes on along the minus strand of OU898276.1, from coordinate 28,052,245 downwards.
CGTTCTCGTAGATGTTTTTGATTAGTGTCGTGTACCTGTAATCTATTCGGCTTTGATTTAGGGCTTCCAGTATTGTTTCAAACTCTACAGAATCAAAAGCCTTCTCGTAATCGACAAATGCAAGAACCAGTGGTATGTTGTACTCAATGCACTTTTCTATTAAGAGCTTTATGGTATGCAAATTATCATTTGTGCCATATCCTACCCTGAAGCCTGCCTGTTCTTTGGGCTGATAGAAATCAAGTTTAGGTGTTAGCCTCTTTGTTAAGATTTTCATAAAGAGTTTGTACATATGTGTTAAGAGGCTGATGGGTCTATAATTTTCTAATTTAGTAATATCGCCTTTTTTGTGTAACAAGACTATTACTGCATTGTTACAGCCTTTTGGAATCGTACGCGTTATTAAACAGTTTGCTTACTGATTTTAATAACATTTCTCCTCCTGCTTTTATTGCCTCGATAACGAGTTCATCATCACTAGGCGATCGCTGTTAAAACTGCTCTTACTTCTGACACAGTAATGGGTAAAAGTATTTCCTATCCCTGATTTATGAGTCTTTACTCGTGTCGGGAAATTGTCTTGTGGTCTTTGGCTGGTATAGAGGTCTTTATAAAACTCTCTGGTTATTTTCAGAATGTTTTGTTTATATGTTGTTGCCTTTCCGTCTTTATCTCTCAGCTTGTGTATATTTTTTATTTTGTGTGTTTTCTTTTCATTACCTTTAAACCTTTGTTCTCTTCTACTGTTTGAGTAATTACATTAGTATTATATCTTCTTACATTTTTTCTAATTTCCGCTGAAATTCTTTTATTTAGTTTTTTATATTCTTCTTTGTTTCCCTTTTCGTTCTCGCTTAGGTTTCGTCGTATTTCCATGAGAGCTTTTGTACTTTTACTAATCTTTTCACTTTTGGTGTCATTTTTTTTGCAAAATTTGAGTTATGCGTTTCTAACCGAGTCTGTTATTAATTTATTGTGATCGTCGATACTCAGAGGTTTGGGATTATTACTCTGTAAAGTTTCGGCTATATTTTTTATGTATGCTTCTGGATGATTTGGTGAATTCCAAACTATGCGTTTGCATCTGTTTATCATCTTTGCTCTTTATTTTTGTATATTTATCGTTACTCTAGCTCTTACTGGTATGTGGTCTCTTCCTACTGATAGTTTATTGAGTACAGCGACATCTTGAATAATTTGCTTTTTGTCTGTTATTATATAATCATATTCGCTCTTAGTTCTTCTAAGAATTGTCTAGAATCTAGAAAATGTTCTAGAATCTGAACATTTTCTATTCTGTCTCTTCTTAAAAAAGGTGTTCATTGCATACAGTTTGTGTTGCAGTAGAAAGTTGGTAAGCATTTCGCCTCTTTCGTTTCTTATTCCGATTCCAAAATCTCCGATTGCCACTTCTTGTTCGTCCTTTTTCCTTCCAAGTTTCCCGTTAAAATCTCCCATTATCAGATTGTAATGAGCCGGTTCCTGCTTTTTCGCTCTTTCGATTTCCTCATAGAAGGTTTCGACAATTTCATCTTCGTAATGGCTGGTGGGGGCGTATACCTGGATTATTTTCAGATTGTATCTCTTATTTAGTCTCTACAACTCAACTAATGCATATTTTTAAAACAAAACTGCTTGGATTAATGACAAATATGAATATAATTAAAAATGAAGATACCATTATGATAGGAATAGATGTGCAACGCCAAATAAAAATTACCAAATGAAAAATTGCTGAGTGTCAGGTGCCTGCACGAGGTAGGAGAAGAGGCCAAAAAAATATATGGTGATAGATAGATAAAGACGATATTTCGGTAAGGGTGATCAGTATTAGTAAATCCCAAGATAAACCATCTAGGATAATATAATGAGAAAAGTCAACCCCTAAAAAAAAGGGGGAGCTACAAAGGAGATTATTTTGCACAGTATATCTTATAAAGAGGAGAAAATCTTTGTTTAAATAAAACAAATCAAAAATTTATTACAAAATTAAAATAGAATGTACTTATTTAATAAACACTTACCTTTAATAACTTTATTGATCCGTATAATAGCTGAATATAATTCAGCTCCTCTTCCAATTCCGTAAGGTATAATAACACCCAACGAATGTTTTAGGTCCTTGAATATTGATAGTAAGTAAAAAACCAATTCCGCCTCGATAGGATAGCCCATCCATATACAAGATATTATCAAAACATAAAATCCCACTTTGGAGAAAAGAATGCCTAGGATGACGATAACAATTTTCAAGTAAAAGGCCAGGAGCATGCGGTTTATTTCTGCTCTAAAATAAACAAAAGCTTCAAAAATATTACTACTTACTGAAATATATTGAAATGTTTAGTTATTTTTTTTCATTAGACGAATTCTTTCCTACTTTCTTCATTCAAACATTTTCGTCTGATTATTTTTTTACCTAGACTTGTCCTTTTCTTTGACTGGATATTATCTGAGCTTATTGTCACTTAACATATTCTAATATATATTTTAAGCTTACCTTGTATTACCTTTTAAATGATAAAATAATCAGAAGAAAGAAATGTCAAAGAAATTAAAGTTGCACCCGTCAATATGATATTTAAACCAATACCGTAACCTAGCGAAATAAGGATTTTAATAAAATTACAAAGCAAAGAAATAATCAACAAAATGCAAGCACTAAAAAGATATTTAATAAATAAAGAAGATGTGAAATAAAGAAGACACCAACTGAGGTGGTTCGCATACTTAGTAAAAATGAAAGACCAGACACAAGTAAAAAGTTTTTTCAAACTTGGAGGAATAAAAAGAGATCCAGAGATGATTCAGCAAAACGTGAGATGTAGTGATGGCGGTATATTAATGATGCTATAATTTTCTTATACAATATTAATGAAATACTCTCTGAAGTTAAAAAAACCGTGAAATCTTTATACTAGGAGATTTAAAAGACAGAGTAGAGAGAGAAGAAAATAAGAGAGTTGTAGGAAGATGGGGAACAAATAATCAATGACAACAGAATGCGTCTTAGAGATTTTTGTGAAACAATGTCTCTCAAAATTATGAATGGATTTTCTCAACATAGAGACATCCACAAATTTACATGGATACAACCTACTAGGAATCTGCGCTCTATAATCTACTATGTCGAACGTCAAATTCAGATACAGAATATAGAAAAGGGACAAGAAGTATACATCGCCTAAATATAACCTAGAAAGCTTAAAAGAAGATTCAACATAATTTGATGCCCTCAAAAGATCGAAAAATATTAAAGCAGCACGGCCTGGTGACATCCCAATTGAGTTGCTAAAGTATGGACCAAAAATATTACATGATATGTTGGTTCAACTATTTAACAAACGCTTAAAAGGACAAAATATCCCTGATGATTGGAATGTTGGATATATCAGCTCAATATTCAAGAAGGTGGATAAACTCAAATGCTCTAATTATATGAGAATAACAGTTATCAGCTCAGTGGAAAGGTTGTATGGTCGAATAATGAAAAAAGAATAGAATCAGAATACAAAGACATGGAAGAACAAAATGGATTTCGTGCAGGAAGATAGTGCACTGATGGTATATTCGTTCTGCAGCAGGTAATCGAAAAACGCAAAGCAAGGAATCTATCTACCTACCTATTGTTTGTAGATTTAGAGAAGGCATACCATACGGTACCTTTGAAAAAACTGTTTCAAACATTGACGATAGTAATTCTCAGTAGCGAGTATGTGGATGCTATCGCAAACATATTCAAAAATGCAAGAAGTATCGTTAAAGAAGGAAACTTTATATCTGAATCATTTCCAATAACAAAGGGGCTTAAATAAGGATGTTGTCTATCTCCGACCTTATTTAAAATATATATTTAATCATCGCTAGAGCAGTGAAGGAAACAAGTATCCAGAATAGGAATAGACATAGGCGGTGGTAAATGTCTAACAATTTTATTTTTCGCAGATGATCAGGTAATCGTAGCGAATGATGAGGAAGACATGGACTACATGTTTAGAAAATTAAAAAAAGAATATGAAAAATGGGGTCTCAATATAAGTATCTTAAAATAGGAGATGAAGAAGAAGATCCAGAGTTATAAATTAGAAACACAAAAACGTGCAATAAATATAAATATCTCGGATCTACAATATCTCAAGAAGGCACTACCAAAAGAGCCATTATAAACAGAACGCAGCAGGAAAAAAACTGTAAACATTCTAAACTCTCTACTATGGTCTCAAGATATTAGACAAGAAACGAAATTGACAATCTATCGAACCTTGGTAGAGCTTATTATGACTTATGGGGTAGAAGTTTGGCAGATCACGAAAAAACATAGAAAAAGAATAGAAGTAGTAGAAATGGATTTTCTAAGGAATCCGTGTGGTGTGGTATTCAAAAAAGATCATATCATGAATCAAGATATTAGAAGGATAACAAAAACTGTATATTCCAGTGTAGACAAAATTGAAACAAGACAACTAGTGTGGTATGGTTACGTGAAGCGAATGAATGAAGATACATGGCTTTAAATTACATACCACAACAAAGAAGTAGAAGGAGAAGGCCTTCACTTGCCTGGGAAGAAAATGTACGACACATAATGAGAGATAGAGCCATCGAAGAAGACGAAAGTATGGACAGAAAACAATAACGGTCAAAATGTGAGAAGCAGTAGAGGCTGTAGGAACCTCGCTTATAGAGAGATAAGTTTCTTAATTTTGAATAAAACTATTAATTCGAAAGCCATTTTATCAGTTGTCAGTTGTTAGTGCTTTAAGAAATTAGGAATTTCTCCAGTCTTGTTTCTTCTTGTTATTGTAGATTGAATAAATAATATATACCTTTACAAAAATACTTACAATCTGGACTGATTAATTTTCTCTCTAAAATACTCTTCCCATTTATACATTTTTATGATCCTAATGCTTGATAAAGTTTCTTGAATGGTCTGTAATCGTTGATCAGTCTTCTTTTCAGCAGATAATCTGAGTTTGCTTACATATCTTCCAAGAAGAACTAAAAGAAGGTAGTATTGTTATGTGAAATCAAATATAATTTGTAGATTATTACAAAGGATGTACTATAAGTTTTGAGTAAGGCAATAACATTGTAAAAACCTTAAAGGTGCCATTTGTATCGTAAAATTAAATGTCACACTTCCTGTGTTATAAAAATCATCTCAATCACAAGATTCAAGTTGTATATATTTTTATGCGTTTGTCATTGTTCACTTTTCATGTGGATCCACACCATATGGAACCACTTGCTACGATTGCGTCAAAAAATGTGGGCCAATCACATAGTCTTCAACAATACCACCAAAAAATTTAGAGACCAATGAATTAGATAGATAGATAGATAGTTTATTTAACTGTAAGTTACAACTAGGTTTACAGCAAGTCAAAACTAAAATTATAAATATTAAATATTACAAAAAATGGAAGCATACATTAAAAATACATTAAAAATATTTAAAACATTAAAATACTTAAAAAACGTACAATATAGAAATATAATTAAAATAATAATAAATTTGGTTATGTTGCAGCTTAGGCATTCACAGATACATCCTCTTAATATTCACCTAATATATAAGGACACATTGTCACTAGGTACTCTTTGACTTGGTTTTTAAAAGCTGTAGTTGAATTAATGTTTTTAAATTTTTAAGGAAGTTGATTATACAGTAGTAAACCACAGATAGTAGATGACTTCCTGCTTATTTCTAAATGTCGATAGGGGACTACAAACTGTCTCTTATTTCTTGGGTTGTGTGAGTGAATATAACTGTTACATAAAAAAGATCTTTTATTTTTATGAATTAGTATCAATAATTCCAAAATGTAAATTCCATACACTGTTAATATATTCAAATCTCTAAATAGGTTTTTACAAGACCAACCATACGGAACACCTGCTATACATCTGACAATACGCTTTTCGGCCTTGAAAACGTCCTTTACACTAGAAGAACCACCCCACTCGTTATACCGTAACTTATTGTCGATTGTACCTCAGCAAAATAAAAAAGACGAAGGTGTTGCAGGCTAAGTATTCTACCCAAATTTCTCAATTGATAACATTTAGAATTGAGTTTTTTACATACATTCCAACAATGAGTTTTAAATCATAAATGAGAGTCGAAAGTCACTCCTAAAAACTTCACATCACTAACTCAAAATATCCTCACCATTAATGGAAATACTTAAACCAGGTTTAGTAGAATTTGAACGTGATGTAAATGATAAAAATTTAGTTTTGTGAACATTGAACAGGAGCGACTGATTACTGGACCAATCAGAGAAGGTCTTAAGTGAGTTTGTTATTTTATCTTATAAAAAATTTATGTCTTTATCGCGATATAGCATTGTTGAGTCATCCGCATATACTGATACAAATGCATCAGGCATTACGTGTGTTAATATACAAAATAAATAATATAGGGCCCAATATGGAGTCCTGTGGTACTCAATTCTTATTAATAATCGAATCAGACATTGAAATATTGAAGTTATTTTTCACTTTTACTATTTGGTGCCGGTCTTTCAGATAGGAACCAAACCAACTACGGGCAACTCTCCTAACACCATATCTGTACAATCTATCGAGGAGTACACTGCACACAATAAAATTCACGACTGAGATCACAAAAAATGGCAGTTGGATTTTCACTGTTCTCAATTGAGAGTAAGACTTCATCATAAAAACTGTTAATGGCTGTGGAAGTAGAAAATTTATTTCGAAATCTATGTTGATGCTTTGTGATAATTTGGTTGATATCTAAAAAGAGTAGAAGTTGTTTTAGCCTTGCATATTCAATAATCTTAGATATGACAGATGGAACAGACAATGGTCGAAAATTTGACATTAATTCAGGATCACCTTGTTTTAATACCGGTGAAATGATAGAAGTTTTCGGCATATTGGGAAAAACACCAGTATTGAAAGAAACATTTATAATGTGAACCAGTGGTGTCAAAATTTGAGACGCTCAAAGAGTCAACAATAATTATCGGCGATCGGTGGGTCGGTTCACAGCAAATTGGTCTACCTTAGCCGCTATTGCAACATTGCAAATTCCTATAACATGGCTTGTGATATAGAGATGGTTTTGAATAATGACCATTAATTATAAACAGTATATCATATATTTTATTACTTACTTTGAAGTGGCAGAACGCTCAATATAACCCCGATTCCCACGAAGGATATCACACCTATTTTGGCATACAACAGGAAACAAATTACACATGTTTGGACTATAGCGATCCACAAATCGTTCACAATCCACACAGATTGTTGGAATGAATATACATCCTTGGTAATCAGAGTCACTATATTTCCTAGCGTTATTTCTGATACAGATGAAGGTGTTAACTTAAGAGCCTTTCTATACAGTAACGACGAAAACGCAGTCTTCACTTCAACGCCAAGTTGTTGGACCCAGATTACGTAGTTGTGAATGTAGATGGTATAAACTAGATGTAAGATTAAGACTAACGCTGCATAGTAATAGGCTTCATTCTTTGTAATTGTCGTTTGGCCAGGCTTAAAGAATGACACTAATTTACTAAGTGCCCATGGGTCAACAACGCTAAAAAGTATAAAGTATATTTTAAAAGTTATGATTCGTAATATAAAATAAACATTTAGTGTTCCAGAATTTTATTGTTTGGTTCAGATATATATCAAAAAAATATATGCATCCTCTGGATTACAGATGAAATTATAGACATGGTGGAAGAAAAAAAATGTTAAAGGGATTGAAGTTCCAAAATAATTAATGGATGAATTAAACAGAAAATAAAACAGACAAAAGCTAGATGGAAGTTAAAAACTGCGAAGAATCAGTTCTGCTAGAATACTTTTAAAACACAACCTCCTTCCATTCTCATAAAAAGTTTAAAGAAATAAATGCTTTAAGGAAAATTTTCAAAAATAACAAAAAACTCCATTAAAAAATCCAAAAGTGTTGTTTATGTTGTCCAAAGCCTTATTACTCCAGTCGTCAACGACCAAAATGCCTGAACCTCTAAAAATAAGACTAACAAGCTAAATAGCTCTACGGTAAAAATTCGATATCTTTTGATTCAAGTGACCTATCGACAAAAATCAAGATGGGTTTTAAAGGTAAAAATACGGTAAAAACAATTAAAGTTTTAACCAAACCATAACATAACCTTAAAAAATGAACATTCATAGTAAAAATTTTAATCCTATGATATTTTACCTTACAAATTCACGAACAACAAATAATACTAATTGCACAAAATGAATGTTTATAACCAAAAATCCTTATTTATTCTTCAAACAATTATAAAAACCAATATTTAAAACTTCTTATGGAACAAATCCAAAATCTTAATTGAGAAAACCAATGAATACAACCTTCCGCTGTACTTAGCATTCATAGATTATGAAAAGGCTTTCGACAGCATTGAACACTGGTCGGTTGAAGAAACTCTGGTCAGTAGTAGAATAGATTCAAGATACCGATAATTGATACATGATATTTACCAAAACGCAACCATGACCCTAATTCTGGACGACAAATTAATAACGGATAATATAAAAGTTAAACGAGGAGTCCGACAAGGTGATATAATTTCACCTAAACTGTTTACCTTGACCCTCGAAGACATAATAAAATCAACAGATTGGGAAAACAGAGGAATATGTATTAACGGAAAATACCTAAATCACCTTAGATATGCGCATGATATACTCCTGATCTCCTCGGAACGACAAGAACTGGAATTAATGCTGAATGATCTTCATGAAAAATCACTGCAAAAAGGCCTAAAAATTAACTTCAACAAAACAAAAGAAATGACAAACACGGAAGACCAAGAGGCAATAAAAATACAAACAGAAAAAATAGAACAGGTAAATGAGTACATCTATCTAGGACAAGCAAACAGAGCTAACAGAGAAAATCATACAGCCGAAATATCGAGACGAGAAAGAATTGGATGGGCAGCGTTCGGCAAACTTTCTTACGTTCTAAAAAATCAAACAATCCCTCTATACTTACGAAGCAAGGTATATAACTATAATACCGGTGCTCACCTACGGAGCACAGACATGGACATTTACACAGGCCAATTTGGATAGGATAAGGAAGGCACAAAGAGCAATGGAGAGACAACTGTTGGGTATATCACTTAAACATAGAAAACGTAACCAGTGGATTAGAACCAGAACAAAGACAGTAGACGCGATAGAATAAGCAGCAAAACTGAAATGGAAAAGGGCTGGACAGAATGAACGTCTCCAAAACGGACGATGGAACAATGCCATCGGAAAGTGGCGTCCATATAATGCAAAGAGATCAAGAGGCAGACCACAGATGAGGTGGAAAAATGACATCAGGAAACAAGGAGGTTCCATATAGCAGAAAACAGCTCAAGATAGGGAAAGATGGAAAGAACTGGGGGAGACCTATATCCAACAATGGAAGGATAGAGAATAGGTTAAAAAAAAATGGAACAAATACACACAAATTAGAAATGTCTGGAATGGGTTTTAAAATGCCCGCCCATTGTAACATCAGAGCTTAGGTAATCAATTGTGGCTGATATCCGGAATGCAGTCAAATATTAAGCAAAAATATTTTTCATAAACAGTTAATTATATTATTCTCTACCTTATATTATTGGCAACACTTTCAAAGAACTCGTATTTTATATAAAAAATATGAGATTGTTCCTTTCTAATCCGCTTAGTATGTTGTTTTAAAAAGAAGAATATTACAATACGATATAATTTTACTGTGTTCAACTTTCCAGTGAATGGATTACTAAAATCGCAGTTTTTTTTAGTTTCTAGGAATGTACTCCCTTGGAATAGAATAGAACCGAAACGAATAGAATAGATCAAAAGCAAAGTTTGTACGTGCCTGTACCATCTTACTTGTTGTCAGATTCTGATGTCTTCTGTTATTCTATATTTAACGCCCATGATTTTCTGAATTATCTAGTTTCTTCCTCTGTTTCCTCCACTAATCGATTTCTGTTGCTTTCAAAATCTTTATATATTGCTGAATAGCTTGTCTTCCCTGGTTATTTTTGTGTTTAATCTCTAAATCCAAATTGCCGTCATTGGTTATCTAGATATTTATACATTTCACAGTGATTTATTTATTGGTGTTTCTTTTCCAAAATTAGATTTTGTTGTTCTCCTCCTATATTCATGTACTCTAACTTTTTTCAAATATACTGCTAAGCCCCTTTTCTTATATTCCTTAGTAAATTGTGTGATATATTCTAGATCTCCATAGTCCTGAGCCAATACTATTTGGTCATCTGCAAAGCATAGTTTTTATAATGTGGTGTTGTTTAGAGGGACTCCCATACTACTAGATTTCCTATGCCACGTCTTCAGCGCTTGCTCAAAGAAGATCTTAAACAAAGTTGGGGACAGACAGCATCCATGTTTGAGTCCATTGTCTTACACAAACTCTTTAGATATCTCTTAGTCTATCTTTATTTTGCTCGTTTGCTCGTTATGTTTTTATAGTTTCTATAGTTCTTGCACTGCGTTGATTAAAGTTACTTTGATGTTTGTTTTTTCTAAAGCTTCCCGTAATTTTTTTTGTGATACACTGTCATGTGCTTTTAGAAGATCTACGTACAGAAGTTGTTCTCCCTCTATTTTTTTTATTAATTTTCCGTAAACTCTTGGGATTAGTGCCTAATACTGCTATTTCTTGTTAGTTGTCACAAATGTCTTTAGTTGGTTCCTCTTTTAGAAGTTCTGGTGGGACCTGAACCTGATGACCGATAGGTAACAAATTCTCAGAATTGTTTAAAATAAACTGATGCCTGAAGCATAAAGGCTGTCATATTCCCATTTTATGGGACCAATTAGAACTTAGAATTACTGACAGTAAATGGACCAAAATTACTACGAACGTGCGAGACGTGGACACTGATAAAAGCAGTGGAAAGAAAACTCACATGTTTTGAGAGAAAAATCCTCATAAGAATCTTTGGACCCTATCATAACCCGAATACTAACCAATAGCGAGTGAGAACAAATACCGAGGTAAAGTAGATGTATAGGGCTAGTGATATAGTTCAAGCGATTAAGTCACAACGTCTAAGATGGACTAGACAAGTCAACAACTCCCTAATAATCGCCTTACCAAGTTGATCTGGGAGGAATCCCCGTCATAGAGAAGGCTCTTCGTGCGGCCACGAATGCGATGGAGGTATAACGTATGGTCAGAGTTAAGAACAATTAATAATAACCTAATTATCATGGACAAACGTTCGAGATGGAAGCGGGTTATACAGTCGACTTTTCAAATTTTATGTCCCCCTGAAATCTGTCTTTATGATCTTTGTGGACATCTCTTTATGATATTTGTGGAAGTAGGGGAAGGGGAGGCACATATGGACAGCGGCACAAGTAGACAGGTGATTTTTTTCCGTCTAGATTTCTGTTCGAGTAGTTTTAAGTCACTCTCCTAGGTGGCACTAGTGATATAGTTCTATGCGAAGAAATAAATTTAATGTCAGTTGCCATTTGTTTGTGTCACGAAGTTGTGTTACTTTTGCCGCGTAAAAGTTAATAAACAGTTTTTTAGAGATTATAATATTATTTAGTGACATTTTGGTACCTCTAGACATCAGGTATACCTGATATCCGGTACTTTTGAAAAACTATCCATACGGGGCAGACGTTGTCCACTTGTACCCCAAATATCTTTTTTTTACCTTATAGCTGAAAATAACGCTGAAAACCTACACCAGAAAAATTGATAGAAGTAATATTCCTGAATCGTTCCTATTCCTAGGTAGTAGTTCAGGCCATTTGTAATATGAAACATAGTAACGGATCAATCCGAAACGTAGCAGAGAGATAGGGATTGAAGAAGATATGAATAAAAAAATATAAATGTTACAGAAATATCCGAAGTAAAGTTTTCATCAAAATATACAACATAGCAGATTTTTTTATAAGGACGAGGGCAGTCTAGTAAATTATATTCTTCAATCTTCGAAGTTACAGTATGGATTAACCTTCTTTCAAATTCGAACATTCGCATATGAGTATATTCTGAAGCTTGAAAAAAATTATGGTTCGGAAAATCATTTTGTTGGAATTGAGTGGTTGAAAGGTTTCATGAAGCGTCACAATATTTTATCTTTGCGAAAACCGAGTCTACGAGTCTAGTCAGAAACATCAGTTGTAATAAAGTTAACGTAGATATGTTTTTAATAACCTAAAGACTGTTTACAAAACGTACAAATTTACTAGTAATAAAATTGTAAACGTAGATGAAAGCGGAGTAAACACTGTTCTGCAAATGCCAAAAGTGGTCGCAAAATCTGTAAGGAAGTAGGACAAGTAGTTGAAGCAGAGAGAGTTGAGCAAGTGACGTTTGTTGCAATAATGATTGCACCTGTTTATATCATCTCATGAGTGTGATTTAAAGAGTCATTTCTGACGGGAGCTCCAGAAGGCAGCATTGGTATGTCCTCTTCAAGTGTTTGGATGACCAAAGAGTGATTCCTCGAAGTTGTAAAGCATATTAAAAAACATGCATGCTTCTAATGCAAAACCCTACGTTAATACTTTTGGATAACCATAATACGCATGCAATGTTAGATAGTATATGACATTGTAGGGTAAATGGTTTAGTACTGTTAGCGTTTCCTCCACACACAACACATCGTTTAAAGCATCTAGATCTATGTGTATTTGGCCCTTTTAAGGTTCATTGTCGTGAACCATTCAACGTGTATATGTCTACACATCCGGGAAAAGCTATAACAATTAATGATATTGCAAATCTAACAGCTCCATCCTTTGACGAAGCATTTAATAGAAAAAACATTACTTCTAAGTTTTTAAACACTGGTTACTATCTCTTTAATAAAAATATTTTTTCCTCAGAAGATTTCGTAGAAGCTGAAATTACGGAAGTCAGTGATGTATCGCAGCGAGATACCACAACTAATGATTGTCTAAATTGCAGTACAATCTCTAATTCCGAAATGCCGTCTATATCATCATCGGCAAATGTTTAACTACAGGTCAACAATAATTATCAACCTGTTTTAACTACTGAGAAACAAAGTTGCAAAATTGTAATTATTTCCGATGTAAAACTTACTCCGGAACAAATTCGTCCATACTCAAAGGAGAATAAGTTCTAAGAAAGGAAGAAAATTTCAACCATTCTCACCGCTACACCAGAAAAAAATAGATTAGAAAATGAAATAAGAGAAAAAGAGAATTACGACGAATAATCAGATGATCGTCTTATGGAAGTTGAGACTGAAGATGGTAAAGATTTTGGATTGGATCTTACGAATATACAGAAAGGGGATTTTGTTCTCATTAAATTTGCTACAAAAAAACACTCAAATTCTTTGTTGGTCAGATCGAAAAGGCACTAGAAGAGTCAGAATTTTTAGTAAATTTTTTAAAAATGACGCCGCGACAAGATTTTATATTTACAGATCAGAAAGATGAGAGTCATATTTTTGCAAACGATATTATGAGAAAATTGCCAGCTCCTGAAAAAAAATTGGGACAGCAAGATCCAGTTTCTTTTTTAGGTTTTTTGTTAATTTTCATGGGTATAATATGGGATAATTCAATGTATTATGTTAACTAAATATTAAAGGGAGGCACATGTGGACATCTATTATGTCGACTACTATGTGCACATTACATATACTTGGAATTTAATGCACGTGCCCTAAATAAACTAATTACTGCCAAATTTAAATGTACATAAAGACTCACAAATATGTGAGTCTTACATTGAAGAAGCCGATACATTACAATGAATCTCATTTTGCGGTATAATTTTTTTTTTGAAATTTGTCCACATGTGCCCCACTCACCCCTGTATGTTTTTTTATATTTTTCTATAGTGTTTATTTTTTCCTATTTACTTACTTATTTATTATTATTTAAAAAAAATGTTTTTTAAATGTATTTGTCATTTTCAAAAATGCGATAGCCGCCAATTTTGCCTAATAAATCATAATATTTGCTAACATTACTACGATTTACATGTTGTTTTGTATTGGCCAGCACCACTTCCAGACAAACCTTGAAAATTCATTTCCTGCAACATAATTCAGTAAATGGTAATCGACTAGAGAACAAGACGGTTTAGAAGATATTAGAAATCAGGAAAGTAAACTACGAAATTACCGGTCAAGTTAATTCTCTCATTACTCAATTGTGGATCTTAAGTAACAACCACCACGTGCTCCAATTTAATTTATTTAATATTAAACATTTGCTTAGTTTAAAATTTGAATTAAATAGATAGTTTCCGAGAAGACTGTACCAAGAAAATTACCTTCAAGATTAAAAAGAATCCATTTGAAATTGCCATTTTATAAATTAAATATCATAAATGTTAACATAGAAGATAATCAGCTTCGTAGAAAAATTACAGAAGATAAATTATTCAAAGGAACAATTGTATCGTTTGTTTCAATAAAAAAAATATGATACTTATTCTTGGCCAATGGTAAAAAGTTGTTCTTACATAAATGTAAAGTAATAATCTATTCAAAATCATCATGATCGAAGGGATTTTTTAAATTATGATAACAAAATAAATGTATATATGTTATATAAGTGATAAAATGCCAAAATAATAAGACATTATTGTTTTACGAATTTTTTTCCTTCAGTGCTAACTTTTCCTATTAAATTAGTACGGACGAAAATAGGAGATGTGGCACTAAATACTACAACCTCTAAAATTAAAAAATTCAAAAACTACTTTACAATTCTCTAAAACAGCGTTTTCAAACTTATTTTTTTGTGGCCCGGTTATTTTTGTGCTTATCCTTCATGATCCACTAATTTTTTGCATACCCCGGTGTACAACAAAACATATTTAAATATTTATTATAGTTTTATACATAATATAGAATCATTATTTAATACAGAATCATTAGTTTAAACAAAAATGTAATAAAACAAAATAAAAATCAAATACTTAACTAATGAGAAGTATGCAGGTGTTTCTGGTCAACAGAAACTTTGTGTTTGAAGGAAAAGATGTCAGAAGATTAACAGGTCTGGTTCTACTTTCAAAAGGTTCCTTTATTTATTTTCGAGAAAAACCGATGTTGAAAACATAGCCTTACACTTATAGATTGTAACAAAAGGAATTAGAAACTTTTCTGCTAAAACTGAAAACTGGTTTTTTGTCAAATATGTCTTTGAATGCTCTATCACACGATAGTTCAATTACTGAGTCAATATCTAAATTTGGAAGTCCTGTCTAGATCCTATGTCTATCTACGTGTATTGTAAATGGATTCCTTATCCATGCTTTTATTGCTGTGGGTGGAGGGGGGATATTCCCTCAGATTTGCCTTCATTCCTAGCAGGTTTGGTTTCCTTTAAAAGCCGCTGAAATCTTATCTGGCAATGAATTCACGTTACACTCTTTTTGTAGTTCTGTTAGCTTTGTACTTTCGTACTTCCGCATTAAGTTTTTTGTTGCAGCTTCTACCTTCCCTTGTACTTAAATTACAGTTACATTGCTACCTTGTAATGCCATATTTAAATTGTTCAAGAAGTAAAAAATATCACAAAGATAGGCTACCTTGATTAATCATTGACATCATGAAAACTGTCTTTTAATTGAAATAATTCATACCTAGCCGTTGATGGATGTTGTTCTAAGAATAATAAAATTTCTTCCTTCAACTCAAGTCTTTTTAAAACATTTCTTTTTCCATGTTCGCCTTCCATTTTTTTGCACAAAGTAGAAAATACTCTTTAGTTCAGTGGGCAAGATTTTTTTTAGCTAATGTCTCTCTGTGGATGCTACAATGCACCCAAACATATTCTGGTGTTACGGTTTTAATCCTCGGAAAATGTCCAGTACAAGCTCCTGCCATTGCTTGCGCTTGATCACTACTTAGTCCCACACATTTATTCCATTTAATTTCATTGCCATTTAATCAATCAGATTAAATATTTCTTCAGCCGTTGTTTTTACAGACAGAGGTTTACAAAATATAATGTTTTCCTGAATATTATTTTCAAAACTGTATCTTATAAAACATATTAGATTAGCATTATCTGATATGTCTGTACTTTTATTAACTTGCAAGGAAAAATAGTTACACCTCTTTAAGTGACCTAAAATAGTTTCTTCAATATTATCTGTTATCTCCACAATCCTACGCTTTATTGTGGTTTTTGATACAGCCAGCGAATCCACTTGCTTTTCCTGCTTTTTATCACATATCAGAAATGCTACTATTTTCATTGCTGGAACTATTAATTTCTTGGCAATCGATTATTAGCAATTTATTATGGCCTGAATTGGATGAAGTAGATCAACGAAATACGGTTTCAAGAGGACAGCGAAAGTGATAGCTCATACCAAATTAAACATTTTGCACAATCGATTTGAAGGCATGGTCATCTCATGTGATGTGACGTAAATAACACGCAGTTTCGAATTTACTTCATGATCAAAGAAATTTTTTAGAACTTCATGATACAAGAAAATGAAAAAGGGATATTTAAGGAGGAAGGACGAAACAATGTGCATTATTCTAAAGAGAAATTTTGCAATTTTTTGTTTCTGTAATTGTTTAATTTAGCTATTGTAAAGACATTCATAGCATTCTTTTTAAATTAATAGATTGTTATCATGTCATACTTTGCTCTTTCATTCATTAAGTTGGGAAAAAAATTTATCAACAACTATCAAACTAAATAGTTTTTATGATAGGTATCGTTGTGGTATGTATACTGCGCGGCTTGAGTTAGGAAAATTGCCAATACAATGGTAATGGTACTTCATTCTGCATAAATTATTTATACGTAAACAATTAAAAATTATTATAGTTTTTAAAAAACATGGAACTTTAAGACTTTAAAAACAAACATTCTAAGTATTGACAAAACACCTTTACAGCCATTTTAAAATGGCCTTTGTTAAGAAGTAATGTACTACTTGTAGTACATACTTCTTAACAAAGATACATACATACATACTTCTTAATACATACATGTACTAATGTAGTAACTACATAAAAACTCACATTATGAAATGTGATTTAAATATTTTTATTGTTTATTTTACTAATTTTAAACAGTTGAAAAGCATGCTTACTTTTGGGTTTAATTTGCAATAACTTTTTTGTTTATAAACATTTGTTAATTTAGAAAATCTTTTTATGTGAATTTAAATTAACAAATATTGAACGAGTTAATGATAATAAGTACTATTTACCTGTTAAAAATTTTCCAACATAAATGTATACTCCCTATCATTATATATCTCTTCCCAAACCTGGCCCACATGAGTCGATATATTGATGGGTTCTTTTCTTTCTTTGCTTTGTTTTCGATTATCCATTGTCTCTCCAATTTGTCTCCACATTTGGCCGAGCTACAAGCTTTGAGGACTTCGTAGAGGTCGTCTTCTTCGAGATCGTTGTTTTTGTAAGCTTTTTTGAACAAACTTACTGTGTATCTGAAATATAAACATAAATTTATTGTAAAATTTTAACATAGAAGTCAAAAATCGAAAATGTAGCGGTCTTGAAAGCCAACATAACCCATGCCATCGGTTAAGTTAACATGATTTGTGCGCCAATTTTTAGTACGCCAGACATTGCGCCAGACATTAGAAGAATGTTATGTTCCATACACAATGGAATGAGAGGTCTTTAAACGAATAAAAAATTTCGACGATATCTCACACTTGGTTTAATTTAAATTTAAAAGTAGATAAAAATAGATTTATATAAAGATATAGTTCCTATAGTTCTTACAAAAATCATCAGAATTTTTTCAAAATTCCCTACAATTACTGTACAAATAACATAACTGGTTATTACAAATAGAGAAATTATCAATTTTAGAATACATAAAAACAGCTTGATACACTTAAGATACAAGATATTGTTGATCTAAATATTATTTAGCGAATCTGTTTACTTTTAAACCAACTATCAGGAAATCTTCACCGGTAAGCGCAATATTAGGTGCGATTATATGGTTAGGTAAAGGTACTTGTTTGAAACAAAAACTGCGAAACCAGCACTTTCATCAGTGTTTGATCCATCTGTATAAATTATTGTTAAATCTTCCTCTAATTTGCTTAGTATGGATTTAAATATCAGATTGGTTAAAATTGGCAAGTCTGAATAAGAAGGCAATATAAAAGTTGGTTTGTCTATCAGAACTTCAAGGTCTTCTTCGTAAAAAGGAAATTTTGGTAGCTGCAATGAATTCGGATCAATAAAAGATTCTGCAAGAGGAGGAGACTTTTTTATTCTCCAATAAGAATTTGTTAAATTCTCTATCAAAAGTAAACCTATTTTGTGAACCATAGTTATATTAAACGATCTGTATGTTATTGGCTGATATTTGCCTATGTATGTGTAAATGTGGTCCTCGTGCTTCTCTTAGAACTGGTTGGTTTGGTGAAGACATCATATCTCTAAATTTGTATTGATTTAAATTGTATTCTGTCTAAACGCAGGAGGTTGATTCCACGCTCGCACTCTTATTTTACAAACTTTATATGGCTGGACCACAAGAGTTTTTTATTTAGGATCATGCCTAGATACTTATACTCTTTTACTAATGGGAAAATATAATCACCTATCTGGCATTTGTGGCATCCATACAAAATGTATGGAGCATCCATGTTACCTTGACCTCTTCGAAACCCATACATACGATTTTGTCATACATGATACTAACGAAATGGGTGTATGAGATGATGGAATTTCTGGATTTAAGTTAAATTTTGGTAATGGGCATATGATAAAATTTTTTAAAGTATCGCAATATTCTTGTTTCAACCACCAACTATTAAGGATTTGTAAGAGAATGTCTTTGGCATTTGACGGCAATTTGTCCAATATCTACATAAAACCGTCTAAACCCGGGGCTATATTTCTCCTTTTTTGTAGTGCAAAATGCAGTTTTGAAGAAGTAAAAGGTTTTGACATGGAATCTATACTAGTAATAAAACGAAAAATTTCCTGTTTAATGAGCTCTTCCAAAAGTTGAGGTTTTTTTATCTTATAGTTATTGGAAATTGATCTTACGGTTAATTAAATTAATTATTCTTCATTCCTAATAAATCCATCAACAAAATGGAATGATTGCCGCGCTGAATGGAAGCTATTTTAGATAGATTTAGAAAAACAATTATCTACATTTTTATCAACTGATAATCTTCCTAACGATGAGAAGACAGCCGTAATCTTTTAGACTATCTCTCTAGCTGCTTCGAAATCGATGTCCATAAAGAAACCTTTTACTCCTTCAACACCAAGGTCTTATTGGCGAAATGAGGAATGTACATATAAAATAAAAAAATGAACAGGAGCCTTGAAAGCGTATTGAATGCAAAGTAACCATAATAATTACATATATATATATACATATATATATATATATATATATATATATATATATATATATATAATCGGCTTAAAACGTCCTCCGACGTCTTCCGATGCCCAATCTCCATGCATCTCTATCTTCCCAAAGATCTTCGTCTAAACCTCTCTCTCGGATCTCTCTGTCTATTCCTTCTCTCCAGCTCTTTCTGGGTCGGCCTCTTTTTCTCTTTCCATGTGGTGACCAATCTATAATCTGTTTGGGCAGACGATGTTCTGGCATTCTCTGCACATGTCCATACCACTTTAGTTGTTGTACTCTTATATCTTCGACAATCGTATGTGTGACTCCCATAACCTCTCGTATACGTTCGTTATTAATTCTTTCGAGTTTTGATTTTCCTGCGGCCCGTCTCCAGTAGTCCATCTCCGTGGCTTGTAGTGTTCTTTCAGTAGTTGCCTTTAACTGCCACACGTCACTTCCATACATTACTATGCTCTTTATAATAGTGTTGTATATTCGATGTTTTTTTTTTTATATGTTGATCCCAGATAATATCTATTTAGTTGAGATATGACCCTTCTACCCTGAGTGTTTCGTTTTTTTATGGCCTGATCTGATTTGCCGTCGTCTGTGATTTCTACTCCTAAATAGGAATATTTATTGTTGTACTTAATGTGTTGTCCGTCGTTTAAAACTAGATTTTGTTCTTTACCACCGATGTTCATGTACATTGTTTTATCTATGTTGACTTCTAATCCCCGTTTTTTGTATTCTTCGATTAATTTTCGAGTCATGTATTCTAGGTCGTCATATTCGTTAGCAATCACAATTTGATCATCAGCAAAACATAGAGTGTACAGGTTGTTATTGTTTAGTTGTATACCCATGCCGCTGCATTTCCGCTTCCAGAGTTTTAATGCTTGTTCCAGATATATTTTGAAAAGTGTCGGCGCTAAGCAGCATCCCTGCTTCAGTCCTTTGTCTACTACAAAACCTTTGGAAACATTCGTTCAACTTTGGCGTTGGCGTTCTCATATAGTTTTTCCACTGCTGTTATGAGATTTGAGTTGATGTTCGTTTGTCTGAGAGTGTTCCATAACTTATTTTGAGGGATGCTATCGTAGGCCTTTTTTAGATCAACAAACAAAAAGTGGACTTCTTGATCTACAGCAACCTTTTTTTCTATAAGTTGGGTGATACAAAAAAGTGGTCTGTGGTCGATCTACCAGCTCTAAAACCCGCCTGTTCTTCTGCCTCCATATCAGTGTATTCTCTTTCTATTCTATTTTTGATCATTTTCCCATAGATTTTACTAATGGTACTAGTAACTGCTATTCCACGGTAATTGTCGCAATTTTGTTTGTTTCCCTTTTTATGTAAAGTAGATAATTACATAAACTATAAAAATATAGCAGCCCAAACCAGACGATTATTTAAAATAAAGAAAAAAGGTAGTTAGAAAAAAGATAAATTTTTTAAATAGTCTGAACAAAAGCACACCTCTCTCAAAAATATAGACAATTCAGACACATATTATACATTTTAAAGTAGATGACTTTTAAATAATATTGCCAATATTGTTGAGTTGCGTTCCTGGGACGACTTTATTGTAAGATAGGTCATTCGATTATATGAAATGAACTTTAACTTTGTCAAGAATATTCGTCAGAAAATTATCTTACAATAAAGTCGTCCCAGGAACGCAACCCAGCAATATTGGCAATATCATTTGAAGTCGTCTACTTTAAAATCTATAATATATATGTATGAATTGTCAGTACAAATTAATCAGAAAAAAATAGATTCTTAGAAGAATTTTACACCAAGTAACAAAAAACAAAAATTGTTTAACTTATTAATGTTTATATTTTGAGAACGATTTGTATCGTGGAAATTGAAACGTCAATAAACTTATTTTAAACTTTAATTGTAGCTTATTCCCATTTCAATAGTAATTTATTTAGTAAATTATAACAAAATACAACCCATAGTTTGTTTAAAAACAAAAGGTGAAGCATATGGCAGGAGAAGTATTTTATGCTAATTTTTAAAGCAAGACACCACAAAAACAGATAAAAATTATGTATGAAAATAAATACCATAAATGTTTTTAAATTAAAAATAGCACCATACGAGGAACCTTAATCCACAATTGTGGGTAATAATAATACTCCTTTTGATTACATCGTAATAAAAACAATTAAAATAAAAATAAACAAAGCTATTAAACATTTTGGAATCTAAAAAGGAAATTTTCACTATAAAATAAGTAATAAACTCCACCAACTTAAAAAATTACTTTAATTCCATGTGTGAAACTTAATATTTGTGTTTGCTGTAACCAATTTTAAAACCATTCAAAACAACTTTGTTAGCAGTAAAAGAGATGGTAAGATCTCACAAGGTTTTGGAATTAATAAATGATTAAGACAGTGTTATTGTCTTTCTCTAAAAGCAAATTGTCAAATAAGAAATCCAAAAAAATTATATGATAATAACATATTGTATGACTAGATAGTTTAGAGGACTACTATGGCATCAAATACATCTTCTTCTTCGACTTCCTCTTTATAAGCAATTCTGCTTGTTTATTGGTGGAATAATATATCTATGGGAGGTTATATATCTATCTAGGACAAGCAATCAGAGCTAACAGAGAAAATCAAACAGCCGAAATATCGAGACGAGTAAGAATAGGATGGGCAGCGTTCGGCAAACTTTCTTACGTTTTAAAAAATCAAACAATCCCTCTATACTTACGAAGCAAGGTATATAACTCCTGCATAATACCGGTGCTCACCTACGGAGCACAGACATGGACATTTACACAGGCCAATTTGGATAGGATAAGGAAGGCACAAAGAGCGATGGAGAGACAAATGTTGGGTGTATCACTTAGAGATAGAAAACGTAACCAGTGGATCAGAACCAGAACAAAGACAGTAGACGCAGTAGACAGTAGACGCGATAGAACAAGCAGCAAAACTGAAATGGAAATGGGCTGGACACAATGAACGTCTCCAAGACGGACGATGGAACAATGCCATCGGAAAGTGGCGTCCATACAATGCAAAGAGATCAAGAGGCAGACCACAGATGAGGTGGAAAAATGACATCAGGAAACAAGGAGGTCCCACATGGCAGAGAACAGCTCAAGATAAGCAAAGATGGAGAGAACTGGGGGAGACCTATATCCAACAATGGAAGGATAGAGAATAGGTTCAAAAAAAAATGGGAGGTTATTACGCTATCCTTTGTGCGGTCATCCGATACTTCTTCTGCCGATTGGTGATTTATTGCCATTTCATCGGCCGATCCTGCTTATATGGTTATTTGATAGCCTTCATCGACTCTATTAAAAAAAATTATTTCGGACATCCATTAGATCATGCCATACATGAAGCAACAAACTGTCTCACTTCTTCTGGAACAAACATTACATTAATTTGGATTCCTTCACACGTTGGCATTTTAGGTAATAAGACTGCTGATACTAACAACTAAAGACCAGCTTTTAAGGGCCCAAATCAAAAAGTCCTGGCAAAATCAATGAAAGGATTCAACCTCGAAATTACACAAAATACAACCTACCACTGTCCTTCCCAACCAGACCTATCCGAGAAGAAAACTCAAATACAGTTTTAATAAGGCTCAGAACATCTTTTAACAGCGCATGGGAACAAGTACCTTTGAAAAAGAATAAAAAGAAGAAAGAACACCAGCTATCATTTCCATTGATAAAAAAAAACAGTTCCATCAAGCCAAAAATGAAGAGAAGAGAAAACTGGTTGTAGAACAAATCAAAACATACAGGTTGGTGTTCAATATAATTCAACAATTAACTAAAAAATAATTTTCTCTAAAATTAAAAAAATGTACTCAGTGTGAATGTTTTGAAAAATCTGACTGTTTAACACTTTCTGCACCATTTCTATATCAAATAATATCTATAATATCAAATAATGATATCTATAATATCAAATAATAATATCTATAATATCAAAGCGGGAGTTACCGTTAAAATTAATTAACAACTTACGATATGCAGATGACAATTTGATGATAGCAACGAGTATAGAAGATCTACAACATCTTATCTAAAGCTTAAGTATGAATAGTGCTGAGATGGGAATTACTATAAACGCTAAAAAAATGAAGTACATGCTAATTGCATAAAGACCACAAAATATACATCACCTATTGACAATCAATGGTAACGTGATAGAACAAGTAGAAAAATATCAGTACTTGGGAACCTTGATCAATGAAACCAATGATCGCAAAAATAAACAGGCGAATAGCGATTGCCAGATCAGCATTCATACGAATGAAGCCACTCCTAACGTGCAAAAATCTAAATTTGGAGATCCGACTACGTACCATTCGCTGTTATATATTTTCAATATTATTATATGGAGCTGAGACTTGGACATTAAAAAAATGCATTTTAAAAAGAATCAAGGCTTTCGAACTCTGGTTATACGGCAGAGTATTAAAAATATCATGGACTAATAGAATTACAAATAAAGAAGTACTAAGTACTGGAGAGGGTTGGTAAAGAAACAGAACTAATCACCACTATACAAACCAGAAAACTGACATAACTAGACCACGTGACGAGAGAACCAAAATATGAAATTTTGAGACTCATAATACAGGGAAAGATTCAAGGAAGAAGATCTGTTGGTCGAAGGCAGAACTCATGGTTGAAGAATCTATGTGATTGGTATCAATCCAGATCGATTGATTTGTTTAGAGCGGCAAGTTTAAAAATAAAAATAGCCATTATGATTGCCAACCTCCGTAGGGAGACGGCACTCTAAGAAGAAGAAGCACCATTTCTATTCATTTACAGAGTTGCTACCTATTTCTATGGAGAAGTTCAAGGACCTCCAGTGTCTTAAAGATTTTTTTGGCATTAAAGCTAAAGCCTATTGATAACCTTACAGCCAAAAACAAGAAATAAACCATAATTGTAAAATGTTTTTTATGACAATGTTTCCTTTGATACTTTTTGCAATAAAAATATATTTGCTCTATTTCTGTTTTATTTTTGACAAAAAATAGACAGCCAATGATTTTATAGGAAAAGAACTTAGTAAGTCCTTCTTTACAGGGGAAAAAAGTGCATGTAGACGAATAGAAAAGAAGTAATAGCATGAATATGCAATATAAATTAAAAAAAAAAAATAAAACGTAAATCAACAACCAATATATCATGTTTTTTCTTTTTATTACTAATTAATTGTAAGATATATTTTAACATAATCACAAAGTTTTAAACTTTAAAAATGTTCTCTTGAACAAAACCAAAAATGTGATTTATCAAGTTATTTTCCTGTGGTCTTCATGAGTCATGCGAAAAATTTATCCGAAAATCAAACCAGACATAGCTACTTGTTGGTGACGTAGATGCAGTAGCACAATTAATATTGAAAGTTAAGGATATTTTCTCGAGCTATAAAGAAGCTGCATTAAATATTAAAGTAAATGCAGACAAAACAAAATATATGGTCGTTATCGCCATCGTCATCGTCATCGTTAAAATAAGAATGTGACGAACAAGGTAAAATATAAACGATCATAAGTTCTAAATCGTTAAAGAATTTAAATAGCTAGCAGTAACAATCACCAATGTTAAAATAAAACGAGAAGTATGACGGAAAACACTTTTTTCTTTGTAATGCAACATGCAATGAGGTCAAAACTTATCTCACAAGGTGCAATAATCCAGATATACAATTCATAATAGGACCAGCAGTTGCGTATGAAAGCGAAACATGGACGCTTACAGAAAAGAAGTAAATAAAGTGCTGTCGTGCGTGGTGGTAAAGACGCGCAGACACAACAACGAGTTAGAGTCTTATATCGCCTATATCGTCTGTAATGGCCTTATAAACAATGTGTTTTGTTTATAAGGTTGTAAGACGACCTAGAAAAAGGTAAAAAGATGCAGTCAGAGAGGATCTGGAGAAAATGGGAACGGGAGAATGGAAAATAGTGATACAGGACCGACAAATATGAAAGGGAATAGTAAACGCAACAAACGTTCAAGCTTACTAAGAGCTTGTACGCCTTTAACGATGATGATCTTTTTTGGAAATTACCCACATTAAATCTGTTAATAAAGTAAACCGCACAGGGAAATAATTTTTGGACTGGAAGCGTCTGAAAGTATCGAAATGTCAGTAGCAATTACTTTTAATTACAAATGTTGTGGTTTATTATAAAAAATAGTATTTATTATAAAATATACCACAATAAAATAGCTTCAGAACCATATCAATAATTGATAGATTTTAGAAATTAAATAACTGTATGTTTGTACATTAACAAAAAATTACTTACGCAAAGCTGAGTAAAGAAAAAACATTGGCAGTCTCCCTTGGATTCCGCTTCCTTTTCTTCTGCTCACAATGGTCCATTTTGTATCATCAACTATTCATTGAATTCACCTGATGAATTTCCAGAACAAAACAAAAATTCCGTTAACAAAATTCCGCTGGCAATTTTCCTTAAAAGAAAAGTTTATGTAACACCGACAGAATACAATAGCGCTATAAAAAAACATAATTATCAAAGTTTATAGTGTTAGATTTGAGGCTGGTTATATTTGGAGTATCAATGTTAAAATATGTGTCACGTCTTTTAAATGACAATACATACTTTAACGATTTTAAAGAGGAAATGTCTATATACAAGTGGTTCAATGTAATAATAACGTGCCAATTACGATTCTATATGAGGTGGATTCAAACACAAGAAGATGGTAGGGGTAAAAGTTCAGTTCACGATTTTCAGCGTGGGTTTTACATCTAATTTTTTTTAACCCAATAAAGGAAAAACCTTAAAGAAGCTGTTATTAACATTTGAAATATATCATTGGTGTATAATTTGATTAGCATATTTGTTGTAATAAATACATAAATTGATTTGATTTGCTTATATACAGGGAAAATAACTTAAAAATCGTAGAACTTTTAAAAAAAAAATTCTACAAAGCATCAAAATTTCAGTACCACAACAGAAAAAAGTATACCAAAGTTAACGTCAATAGATTACCATCTATAGATGACATTTTACCAATATAAGAGGTTGTGCAATTGGTTACATCAAACTCTGGGTTCTACCTCCATAATTCATAGTTTCTTCTCATCTACCTTTCTCCAGTCTGTAAGGAGCTGGTCGTGTCTATGTTTGACATTTGCCAGTGTGCCAGATGCAGAAAAGATAACAATTTTAGCAAATTTTATTATTGTCACCTCTAGGGAAGGGCAGTCAATAGTGTAAATTTAAAATAGCGACTAAATCTAACCGTTGCCTTAGTTTTTGCTTAATATCTCCGCCATTTTCAACTTCTCTTCAAAAATGGTAGGGACTGAAATTGTTACAAATGCAATTTCCTACACTCACTTATTTACAAATTTTTTCGTGCGGTCAATATTCTTTGAGTTAAGAGGGGAAATAGGGGAATGGGGGAGGGGGAAAGCATAATTATAATTATCGAAATATCTCGTTTGAATGTCCATAAACAAAAATGGAGAGAATTGTATTTTATATAATTTTGGTCCCTTTCAATTTTTTGTTAAAATTAATATTTGAACGGTAAAAGCGCAACCTTGCGGAGATTAGTGATATAGGGATTAATTTTATTCAATATTTAAGCACGAAAAAATTGTAAACAAGAATTTATAAAAATTCGCATTTGCAACAATTTCTCCTTACCCTTTTGGTTGAAAAGTTGGAAATGGCGAAGAGATTGAGCTAAAACGGTTCCCGTTTTTTGGTATTTTTAATAAAGCGATAAAATTTTTCATTTTTAGACAAGAACATGCTCAAAATATGATAAGCTCTTTTTATCAAGTTCTTGTCTAAAAATGGCAAATTTGATCGCGCTATTAAAAATACCAAAAAAGATATCAAAAACCGTTATTTATTGACATAACAGTTGAGTTTATGTGCTAAAACATGGATGAAAACACCAAGCAATGAGTTTTTTTTTTAAATTTTGATGATTTTCGGACCGAATATAGCAATTTTACCCCCGCTATTTAAAAGAAGAAAAAAAACCAAAAAAAAATAATTGTTTAAAAGTTTGCCCAAAATTACCTACATAAATTCAAATATTTTTCCTGAGCTTAATTTTAATCCAAATAAATGTAAAGTTTTTTTTTATTTAGAAATTCCGCATCAACCATTAAAGGTTATTAGCGGGTTTTACAGATTTTACAGTTGTTATTAAATATACTAATTACAAATTGTGTATTAAATTACAAATAATGAATTACAAATTACAAAAGGATACATATAATATAACTTAAATTTTGTGTAGTAAACGTATGTCCTTAAGGAATTTGATTGTATTTGATATATTACTGTTTAAAATATATTTAAGTTTCTTTGCTTCTTCTGGTACGTTGTTGATGGCTCTTTCTTAGGAATAAAGAGGATAATAATAATAAAATGTAAAGTTAATAAGAAAGGTTTAAGGCATTAAAATGTATCTTTCGTTAATTTTTCAGAATTTTTAAAGCAAAGAATCGCTCAGAAAAATACATTTTTGATGGGGGACCGCTCGGATCTCTTAGGGAACTAAAAAATTCGCTAAAACGGTTCCTAAATATGTATTTTTGAGTGTCCCAAATAAAAATACAGCAAAGTGCAGATTTTACTATATATCTTATTCCACTATAGCCTTTCACTTCATACTAAAATACAATTAGACTTATCCAATAGAACAGGGCAAACCCAAAGTAAACATTATACAAGTTTATGCTCCAACCGCGGACAAACGGAGAACAATATTGGAAGTTTTGATACGGTTGAAAAGAAGATACAGCTTTTTAAACCTAAACGAAAGGGTCTCTTCTTCTTAAGGTGGCTTACATACTTACTGAATGTTGGCGACAATTCTAGCACACTGGTTTCATTCCTTTATATTCTTTAGCTGCGAGTATTTTTTCTACCGATGCCTCTTTGTTTTTTAATCTTCCCCTACATAATCAATTTTAAAAACTGGTACTTGGAATTCCTATATATGTGGTCCAGGTAAGGCAGCTTTCCTTCGCTTATTCGCTTCACTATTTGTAGTAGTTCTCTTGTTCTCCTGAACACCCACATTTCAAAAGTATCAAGGCAATTCAAGACATTAGCTTTTATTGTCCAAATAGCCACCCCATCCGGCAGCACTAAGTAAATGTAACATTTTATAAAACGGTCCATTTCGTTAAATTATTACCCTTGTTCATAGGCAAAATTCTCATATTCATAAATAATTGTTTTTTTTTTAACCTATTCTCTATCCTTCCATTGTTGGATATAGGTCTCCCCCAGTTCTCTCCATCTTTCCTTATCTTGAGCTGTTCTCTGCCATGTGGGACCTCCTTGTTTATGATGTCATCTTTCTACCTCATCTGTGGTCTGCCTCTTGATCTCTTTGCACTGTATGGACGCCACTTTCCGATGGCATTGTTCCATCGTCCGTCTTGGAGACGTTCATTGTGTCCAGCCCATTTTCATTTCATAAATAATTGTTACACTTTCCTATTCAATTCTGCTACTTATTCCTCTGTTTGGGTCAAGGTCCTCAGTTATCCAGCTTTCGAGATATCCCAACTTGGAACTTGACGAATAGTATTACCGTTCACATTTATACTTAAATGTATATTCTTGTTTAGCTACCCGCCATTACTTTCGTTATATCTTAATTAACTTTTAAACTGACTTGTTCTCATTCCGTATTTAATCTATCCATAAGACGTTGTAAAGCTTCCTAGTTGTCAACAATTATGACATCGTCATCGGTATGGCGAAAGTTATTAATAACCTGTCAATTAATCTTTATGCTATCTTCAATATATCTCAAGACCCTCTCAAAAATTGTTTTAGAGTAAAGATTGAATAGTAGAGGAGACAAAACGTTACCCTCTCTTACGCCTTTCTCTATTGGAAAGTTCTATGTAGTTTCTCACTTTTACCGATGTTTTTTATTTAAGTAGAGGTTCTTAATAAATCTTAAGTTATTCTGCTCTATTAATTTACCTTGTAGCAGTTTTATTAATTCTGCATGTTTGACACTATCGAACGCTTTCTGGTAATCAATGAAGTATAGGAAAACGTCTTGGCGTTGGTCTGTGCAGTTTTAAAGCAATACAGTCAAACAGAGTACTTCGCGTATGCTACAAGTACCGGTACTGTCACCACTACTGTATCTAATATACACCACAGACATTCCAAGAACACCAGGAAATTTACTCAGCCAGGAATTTACTAGCAGTAAATAATCTATAAACACTATAACCAGCGTAGGAAATTATCGAAGAATGGAGTCTACAATAAAAAATCACCATAAAAAGACACATCAACTGCCAGAGAAACAACTGACAATGCAAAATAACAGCATCGAATAGAAAAACGAAGCTAAATATCTGGAAGTAATAATGGATAAAGGACGATAATATTCAAAAATCACGTAGACGCTACACTATAAATAACATCATATTACCGATACTATCGTCGCTGAACGATTTCTATTCAGGGAACTGCAACAACTCAGTGTGACTAACATGTATGACAAGTCCAGATGCGGGAGATAATGAGATATGATGCGTATCATCGATGGAAGCACAAACACCCGACACAACGAATACTAGATTAAAAATAAAATTGTAACCCAGAGAGAAAACATAAAATAAAAATCAGAGGAGAGTTCGTACCTCTATCAATGCAAACAAGTACAAAATACTGTAGACCCCACTAATAAGATTTTTCTTTAAGGACATCCTACAAAAAAAATAAACAAAAACATCAAAAACAGATTTGGCCACCAAAAAAATAAAAAAAAAATACTAACAAAAACCGGCGCAAGTCACCAAAAAAATTAACGGAGAACAAGAAAAACTCGGGCACTTGGAGCTAAAACCCTTGAGCATCAAGTCTCCGAACTAAGAGTAGCCGGAGAATTGTGGCCTTAATTATCAATTTCAGTTTCCCGGATAGGTCACAGGAGTAAGGCGCCTAACGCTAGCCTTAATTTGAATCGATTAGGGAACTATGTTGGAGTTCTATTACCCAGGACTCCCTCCTTTTGGGAGACTGATAGTGTGACCCTATCACGCATTAGAATGCTATAGAGGGGAAACGGTTGGAATGGAGAATTGAAGTGATATAAACACGAATTAATACATCTCGCTCCAATGAATTGTTGCACCCGAACGTTATTCTAAGGGGTGGACAAGTCTAACAGGCCAGGTTTAATCAAATTGCTTGCTTGTTTGAGCCAAGTGAACACACATTTTAATCATATTAGATGTATCGGAGACGAAAATAATAGAATACTGGTGCACAAATAGAACGTCAAAAAGCCGAGCAAATATTTTTACAAATCTTTTCACTAAAAGTTTGGATAAAAACTGGTATAATCAAAAAAATAGAAGACGAGAAAATTGCCCAAGCACTAGTAGTAAAGACAGAACGAAGTTGGCTAACAAGTTTGATAAATAAAATTGTAAAAGTGCAACAATCTTCAGAGGAATTAATAAGCAATTTCTTAGTATATTATGTATGTGTACAAAAATACAGAATGTGCTCAACAACTAACAAACCATAGGGTAATAAATCTACTTAGCTACGAGATGAAAATAAAAAAGAGTAATTGACAGGTGCATACCCGAACAGGAATGATCAAAGAATACGATTGATACATTTTTGCACTAGTAATAACTATGTCGTCACAAGCAGCATTTTTCAGTAACATATGTAAAGGTTATACACCTGAATATCAACTAATAGCGTACATCAATTAAGGCAGTCAAAACTTTATCAGATACAGTTTGTAATAGTGACCATAAATTGCTGATGATAGAATATACATCCCAAGTTCGAGTAAGGTAAGAATAAAGAGAATGACTAGGTACTAAAAAACTCCCACAAATAAATAATACAACAGCTCTGAACACTATCGCCTATATTTGAAAACATGTGCACCACACAGTGGACAATTTGTGATCACAAATAAAAAGTGCTCTTATACAGGATATGAAAACAACGCAGCTAAAACAAACAACAAACAAACGCCCCTGTATATTCGATACAACTTTAGAATTACTAGAATAAAGAACATCATTAAAGAAAAAAAGTCTCATAAAAGAAGAAAACAAAAGTTGATACATTCCTGGAGAACAGAAGTATAAAAGTTAAAACAAACGGTGTCATGTCAACTAAGAAATCACTGGAAAATGGTATCCCTCAAAGATCAGTATTAAGCCCCCTGCTGTTTTTAATAGCAATCAACAACGTATCTAACCATTTTATGCTTCCAGTAAAAGCAAACCTTTACGCCGATGATCTTGTAATATATATGAGAAGTAAAAACCTACAATCAGCTGCATTAATATTACAAAATACACTAAATAAATTAGAACTGTGGTCTTTAGATATAGGCTTGAGATTTTCAACCGAAAAAACTAAAGTAATAATATTTGAAATACTCTTATAACAATCAACGAAATAAAATTTTTGGGAATGACATTCGACTCTCAACTCAAATGGACATTGCACATAAATGAACTAATTAAATCATGCCAACAGAGAATAAATCTTCTAAAAGTTCTTTCCAATCACAAATGGGGCGCAGACACAACCATTCTTCTACGATTATATCAAGCTCTAATTAGAAGCAAACTAGATTACGGATGTATATGCTACGAAACTGCTACTAAAAGTCAATTGAACAAACTGGACATCATCCAATCCACAGCATTACGTATAGTTTTCGGAGCTTTCAGAACCACGCCAATTAGCAGCCTCCAAGTCCTAGCAGGAGAACCGCCATTAGCTCTCAGAAGACAATATTTTTCGATGTGTTGTGCTACTAAATATCTCAGTGCAAATGAAAACCTGTTTATAACAAGCCTAATAAGGAGCAACCCTCCAAATCTATACTCAAATTATTGCCCTAGAAACTTACCTTTCAATGAAAGAATAAATCGATTTGAATTCGATATACATCAATTGAGAGCCACTTCTACAAATAGATGCCAGTATCCTCCTTGGAAAGTTCAAATACCAAGATACCCTGATTTCAAACTAATTTTTACTGATGCCTCTAAAAGCAGTAATGGTGTAGCTGCTGCAGCTATTTTTGAAGACAACACCTCTGTCACTCGTCTAGCCAACAAGTGTAGCATATACACTGGAGAACTGCAAGCAATCTTCAACGCACTGAACCAATGTACCAGCAATGATATAAATTTTCTTATTATATCAGATTCGTTGAGTGCCTTAAATGGTGTCAAGCAGATGTATCCTAGTCATGCCAATTTAGCACTAATAAAAGACATGCTATATATTGCCCAAACTCGTGGTAAAAACAAAAAATTTTTATGGGTACCATCCCATGTTGAAATAAAGGGTAATGAAGCGGCCGATAAAGCAGCAACAGAAACTATCAATAACATGACAATTCCTATTATGCAAAACATACCAATCTCAGACCAAAAAACATTAATGAAAACTTATATTAACAAAACCTGGCAAGTAGAATGGAACCAAACAGAAACAAAATTAAAAATTATCAAACCAGATGTTACATCTGCTTTACTACCACTCCCAGCTTAAAGACATAACCAAGTAATTATTAACAGACTGCGACTAGGCCATACAAAATTTACACATGGATACATCATCTCCAATGACCCTCAGCCGATTTGCCACACCTGTCAAACACCAATTTCAGTGCAACATATAATGATAGACTGTCCAGTGTACTCAACAGCAAGATCGACAGCAAAAATAAAACACAACTTAAAAGAAATTCTACAAGAAGATATAAATAATACAATAAAATTTATCAAAAATTGTCAACTGCATAACAAACTGTAACATAACATAATTTTATATTTATTTTTGTATTCTTCAAATCTGTTATGTAAATTTTAATAACATACTAATGTAACATTTCTAAAATAAAGATATACCACCCCGCTAATAACCCTAGGAGTTAATGCGGTAAAAAAATAAGTTGCTACAAGCAACTCTCATCCCATATCCAAATACGTTATATACAAGATCATAATAGACATCTTAACAATGTATGTGAAGACATATAGCAGCATGCTAACTAGTTTTCAAATAAAAGAGCTGTTTCAAAAAATTAAGATTATAATACGCTGTTTGAAACCAAAAAAAACCTGTGTACTATAAAATGCTATAATAATTGGTACCAGATACCAAGAACCAGATATAATGCTGCGAAAAATTGAAGCTGTTAAAAGAGAAATAGCACAAATTCAATTTCCTGGTGTAGATAACCTTCAATCTGAAGTGGTGCAAAAATAGAGAAGACCGGTTTAAAAGTCTTCTTCTTCTTCTTCTTTTATGTAGACATTACTGTCTGTTTTTCAATGTGCCTCCATCATTTTCGTGGTCTTCCTACTGATTGTCTTAGATACCCTTCAGCTACGATAATGTATTTAACTACTTGAATGTGTTAATAATATATTGACTTATTGCATTTGTTAACAAAATAGTACTTCGCCTAGAGGTAAATTAAAAATATAATGTAAACATCAGTATTTCAAGAATTAGTAGATTGACAAGAAATCATACATTCATTCGTTACATTCAAGTCCTTAACCAACTTAAAGTGAATATTTAGAACCAACAAGAGATTATATAATATAGGGATACTTTTAACGCTAAGGTGCCTCTCATAGCGATTAATTACAATACACGACATGCAACGGTTAAGAGGTAAATATCTAACATAAGGATAGACAGAGGAAACAAAGCTAGATTTGTAAATAAAATTTATACATTCACATTACACATTCCATCCTAGATTTTTCTTTTATCCTTTTTTTAAATATCACCAAAAAATTTGGTTAAACCTAATATTATGACGAGAGATATATAAAATAAAAGATTGAGACTGAGGAAGAGGTATTTGTTCTTTTATCAGATTTGCCAATAGATATTTAATAGCAGCATCATTATAGAGTAACGTTATTAATTTTAATTTAACAAAAATATTTGTGGTGATATTATATTCTTCTCTCTCTTGACATACTGTCTGTTTTCAATAAATAAAGTTAACAAATACAATCTAGAGCTTCGGAGAATAATAATATAGAAATTGTGCTATCATTTGATCTTCTATATAAGGAAAGAAAACCATTGATTATGGATTAATACTTGTTAAGAATGTAACAATGCACATGTACTATCATCACGCACGTGTTTGATTTATAGGTATCTATTCCGTAGACAAAATGAGACGCTAAAATATTACAAAAATTGTAAATAAAAAAAAAACGTGTAAAAGAATATTAGGTAAAAGTTTTGGCTCATTGGTACACAACTGAAGAAACCTAATGCTTTAACACTAATAATTTTTACCAAAAATACTCCTAATAGGCAATTTTACTAAATTGTCAAAAAAAAATTAAATTTTCTTCTTAATGAATTCTTTTAATGGATAACTAATTTTTTTTGTTATTTTTTGAAAAAACTGTAGGCAAAATTAAGTACCATAATGACATACAGCATAATAAAAGAAATAAATATACAGAAACCCTCCCAGTGATTGGAATATTGGAATACTTTGCACCATAGACAAAAAGGAGATTTCTTTGAATGCTCTAACCCCAGAGTAATTCTAAATGCAGCGTATAAAATATTCTTCACTATATTATGCCACCGTGTGGCACTACATGTAAAACGAATAGTAGGAAAATACTAGAAGGAAAATACTTTCAGAAGTAAAAAATTGACAATTTATCAGATCACAACCCTGAGGTAAATTTTAAAAATACAACTAGAATATGGAAAAATGATATGCAACGAAACAGGAAAATGATATTGGCTACATGGAATGTACAAGGACTTAGAACCAAACGAGCAGAAGTATTCAAAGAATTAGCGGAAAGAAAAATAGATATATGTGTTCTCACAGAAACCAAGAAAAAGGGAAAAGGAAATGAAGAGATAGGAGAATATATACATATCTACAGCGGAGTGAGTAAAGATAACAGAGCTAAGAGGGGAGTCTCTATTGCCATTCGAAAAAATCTTAAAAACAACATTAAATCGTGGACTGAAGTAAATGAACAACTACTAATACTGGAAATGAAAAAGAATGGGCACAGTATCATAATTGCCCAAACGAAGATGCAAATCCAGAAAGTAAAGACGATTTCTACGACAATATGAATGAAATACTCTCTGAAGTTAAAGAAAACTGTGAAATCTTTATACTAGGAGATTTAAACGGCAGAGTAGGGACAGAAGAAAATAGCAGAGTCGTAGGAAGATATGGAGAACAAATAACCAATGACAACGGAATGCGTCTTAGAGATTTTTGTGAAATAATGTCTCTCAAAATTATGAATGGATTTTTTCAACATAGAGACATCCACAAATTTACATGGATACAACCTACTAGGAATCTGCGCTCGATAATCGACTTTGTAATCTAACGTCAAACTTCCCAGCTGAAAACAACTGACGTAAGGGTATAATCCCACTGATGTGGGATCAAAGATGTGCAGAGGTGGATAGGTATATGGGTGAACAAGAGTTGGGCAAGCGTGGAAGGTGATAAAGTCTCTCCGGAGGGAAGGAAAGGAAAATCTAACTTAAAATTAATAGATCTGAAACAGTGGAAACAGCATTATGAGGTCTTATTGACAGAGGATAGACGTAAATTCCAAGATATCGAAATGGAAGAAATGTTTACATTGTTTACATGTTTAGAAAACTAAAGAAAGAATATGAAAAATGGGGCCTCAATATGAATATCGCAAAGACCAGATATCTTAAAATAGGAGATGGTGAAGAAGATCCAGAGTTAGAAATTAGAAACACAAAAACATGCAATGAATATAAATATCTCGGATCTATTATATCTAAAGAAGGCACTACCAAAAGAGACATCGAAAACAGAACACAACAGGGAAAAAAAGTGGTAAACATTCTAAACTCTCTACTTTGGTCTAAAGATATTAGACAAGAAACGACATTGACAATCTATCGAACCTTGGTAGAGCCTATTATGACTTATGGGGCAAAGGTTTGGCAGATAACGCAGAAGGATAGAAAAAGAATAGAAGTAGTAGAAATGGATTTTCTAAGGAGAACGTGTGGTATATCCAAAAAAGATCACATCAGGAATGAAGATATTAGAAGGAGGACAAATACTGTATATTCCAGTGTAGATAGAATTGAAACGAGACAACTAGTGTGGTATGGCCACGTGAAACGAATGAATGAAGATAGATGGCCAAAGAAAGCTTTAAATTACATACCACAACAAAGAAGAAGAAGGGGAAGGCCTTCAGTTGCCTGGGAAGAAAATGTACGGCACATAATGAGAGATAGAACCATCAGAGAAGACGAATGGATGGACAGAAAACGATGGCGGTCGAAATGCGAGAAACGGCAGAGGCTGTAGGAACCTCGCTTATATATATATATATATATATATATATATATATATATATATATATATATATATATATATATATATATATATATAACTAGAATATGGCATATATTTATGAACTACAAAACAGCCTACGACTTGTTAAATGTTCAGAGCAGTAAAATACCTAGGATTACCAAATCATTTGGTAAGTTTAACAAAACTAAGCCTTAAAAAAGTTTAATGTAGAGTCCAAATACAGGGAGAACTGTCTAAATCTTTTAAAACAATAGGGAGACCCCATTCCTGTATACTGTTCAATATGGATCTCGGAAATGTAATATGTCACAAATCACAATTACCGGTTCGGTATATAGAAAATCAATTACTATTTATAACTGGGAATAAGCCACAATTAAAGATAAAAAATACGTTTATTGACGTTTCAATTTCCAATTCGGAAATCGTTCTCAAAATACAAACAGTAAATTTTGAGAACAATAAATACTGTTTGTATTTTGAGAACGATTTCCGAATTGGAAATTGAAACGTCAATAAACGTATTTTTTATCTTTAATTGTGGCTTATTCCCAGTTATAAATAGTAATTAATTTACAATGCCACAAGAAAATAGCTTCAGAACAATAATAGAAAATCAGTGCAAATCATTGCCTTTGCTGATGATATCAAAATTGTTGGGAGTACGGAAAACGCCGTACGAGAAGGATAGGTAACAATATTTTTCTATTGGAATATAATTACATTTCCTCCACTAGTATACCTTCAAAAAATAATCCTTTCAGTTGTAGATTTGCCTGTATTACAGGTTTATTCTTGCAGCCTGTGGTGTATGTAGGTCTAGGTTTAGACCTGAATCTGTGTACCATCATCATTATCATTATTATTATCATCCAGCCTTCATTTATCACGTCCACTGCTGAAGATAGGCCTCCTTTAAACTTCTCCATTCTTTACGATTTTGTGCTCTTTATTGCCAATTTTTGGTGATAAGCCTGATGTCGTCAGCCCAACGGGTAGATGATGGTGATGCACCAATGCCAGAGATAAAAGTAGATGAGATTCGACAAGCATCAAGAAAAATAAAAAATAACAAAGTCCCAGAAGAGGATGGAATGGTAATAGAAGCCAAAATAAAGTGTAAATGGAGGAGATATTTTATTAAATAAATTAAGGAAACTGTTTAATTTATGTTTGTAGCAAAGAAAGATGCTCAAACAATGGAACAATGCTATAACCATCCTTTTTCATTAAAAAAAGATTGAATGGACCTGGAAAATTATAGATCTATTAGCCTGTTAAAGGAAGAAGATCTGTTGGCCGAAGGCAGGACTCATGGTTAAAGAATCTACGTGATTGGTACCAATGCAGATCGATTGAATTGTTTAGAGCAGCAAGTTCTAAAATAAAAATAGCCATTATGATTGCCAACCTCCGTAGGGAGACGGCACTCTAAGAAGAAGCCTGTTAAACCACATACACAAGCTCTTCACTAGGTTAGTGACATCAAGATTGAAAAAAATTAGATTTCTAGCAACCGAGAGAGCAGGCAGGATTCCATTTAAATTATGGTACCGTAAAATACCGTAAAGACACTCATTAAAAAATCTATAGAATACAAATTTGTCCTC
The DNA here is from genome assembly GCA_918026665.1 of Diabrotica balteata. Lineage (NCBI taxonomy): Eukaryota > Metazoa > Arthropoda > Insecta > Coleoptera > Chrysomelidae > Diabrotica > Diabrotica balteata. Next base: position 28,013,818 of record OU898276.1, on the reverse strand, counting down.
GCCTTTATAGATTTTCATAAAGCGTTCAACATGATCGAAATAGACAGCCTTATGGAAGCAATGAAGAGAAGAGAATTGAAAAAATAGAGTACACCAGAAAACACAAAAGAATATGTGAAAGCTATAAATCGGGCCTTAAACCACCCTCTTTCGACAGATGTTGAAACAGAGATATCTCAAAAGCAATTCGTAAAGATCAGAGGAAGTATAATACTGAGAAATACAAAATGTGATTGAGCAAAATGGAAATATGAAAATACTCAGAAGAAAGCTTTGTGATGGTAAAAAGGAAATTGTTAAACTAAAAGACAGGGATGGTAATATAACAACAAATAGAGAGAGAATAGTAGAGATAGCAAAACGCTTCTATCAAGAATTATACAAAAGCCAGTTAACAGAAGAAGACAAAACACAAATTAGAGAACGCAGAGTAATGAACCAAGGATCCGAACTTCTGCCTACCATAACGATAGAAGAAGTGAAACGAACTCTAAGGGAAATGAAAAACAACAAGGCTCCGGGAGATGACCAAATAGTAATAGAAGCTGTTAAAGTAGGAGGCAAGAAACTGCTGGAAGTAGTAACTGAACTATTCAACCTATATCTAACCAAGGTATTGTCCCTACAAAATGGAACAATGCAATTACTATCCTAATACACAAAAAAGGAGATATATCAGACCTAGAGAATTATAGACCGATAAGTCTGTTGTCACATCTCTACAAATGGTTTACCAAGATCATCACAAAACGTTTAGAACGAAAATTAGATTTCTATCAGTCTAAGGAGCAAGCTGGGTTTAGGAAAGTTTATGGAACAAATGACCACCTACAAGCACTTAAAATACTAATTGAAAAATGTGTTGAATATAATAAACCACTCACGTTGATTTTCATAGACTTCAAGAAAGCTTTTGATACCGTGGAATTACCGGCAGTATTAGGAGCATTAGAACAAAGCCGAGTAGACTATAGATATACAAATTTGATAAAACATATATACAACAACGCAACAGCATCTGTTAAACTCCATGACCCTACTGATAAATATAGAATTGAGCGAGGAATTGGACAGGGCGACACCATCTATTCCCAACTATTCACTGCAGCTCTGGAATATGCCTTTAAAAAACTAGATTGGGCTAAAAGGGGAATAAATATTGATGGTGAATACTTAAGCCAGTTGCGCTTTGCAGATAATATTGTCATTATAGCCGAGAGTTTAAATGAAGCTCACAAAATGATGGAAGAACTAAAACAGGCAATAGAACAAATAGGCCTGAACATAAACTTTGAAAAAACAAAATACATGACCAATTTAGTTCCAAGTGATGTTATGAGGGTAGATGGGAACGAAGTACATCAGGTCTTTAGCTATATCTATTTAGGGCATGAAATTAGAATATTAAAAGACAATCAAACTTGTGAGATCCAGCGTCGCATAGGCTTGGGATGGGCAGCATTTGGCAAGATGCGAGATATTCTAAAAGGAACGCTACCGATTTGCTTGAAGAAAAAGGTTTACAACCAATGCATACTGCCAGTAATAACATATGGTTCCGAAACAATAACTTTAACCAAACATTCTGCAAATAAATTGAGAGTAACCCAAAGAAAAATGGAAAGAGGAATGTTGGGAATAACTAGAAGAGATATGGTACCAAATAGGATAGTGAGAGAGAGGACTAAAGTGACAGATGTCATAGAAAAAATTGCACAAGCCAAATGGAGATGGGCTGGACATATAGCACGTTTAAATGATAATAGGTGGACCAAAAGACTCATAGAATGGAGACCTAGAGAAGACAAAAGACACCGAGGCAGACCACCAAAAAGATGGACGGACGACTTGAGAAAAACAGTCGGAAATTGGATACAGAACGCGCAAGATAGAGAACAGTGGAAGAACATGGAGGAGACCTATATCCAACAGTGGATGCAAGAGGTTGAGGAATGATGATGATGATGGAAGCAATGAATGACAGCAGGATTGATCATAGGTATAGTAAACTTTTTTACAATATTTACAAAAATGCCACTATGAGTGTTAAGATACACGATAAAACCCGACCAATAAAAATAAAACGTGGGATAAGGCAAGGAGATATACTGTCACCGAAATTATTCATAACAGCATTAGAATATGCCTTTAAGATGGTCATTTGGGACCACAGAGGAGTAATAATAGAAGGCGAAAGCTTAATCATCCGTTTTGCGGATGACATTGTCCTTATCACAGATAATTTAGTAAAAGCCACAGATAAATTGGACTTTGCATATTCGAAGGTGGGCACCAGAATAAACTTGACCAAAACTGAGTGTATGATAACTCTTAACAATAACCATTTAACTATTCAAGACAAAGTGGTAGAACTGATAGAGAAATATACGTATTAGGAATATGAAATAAATATCAACAAGATAACCAAACAATTAGCCTCAAAAGAAAAGTATTTGACCAATGCATATTACTGATCATGACCTATGGGACGGCAACTATGACTCTAATCAAGACTACGGCTTCGAAATTGAGAGTGACACAGAGACGAATGGAATGATCTATGTTGGGGGTGACGTTGCGGGACCAAATAAGAAACGAAGATCTTCGAAGAAGAACTAATATTGCTGATGTTGTGGAACGTAAAGCGAAACTGAAATGGAACTGGGTCGGCGATTTATCGAGAATGCATGACTCACGATGGACGAGCAATATTATGGAGGCCAAGAGCAGACAAACGTAGTAGAGGAAGACCACCTACACGTTAGGCACATACATATATATCGGCAAACCATATGGTCAGAAATAATAGTAAACACACTAGAAATGAAGTAATTAAAAAAATGACAAATAAAACTTAGGCTGCAACATCCTTGAAGTATATAAGAGGTTTTAAGAAAAAAGAAGATAAAATAAAATTGCTGTTTAAAAACGAGTTTTAATTTGTTTTAGAATGGCGAAAATTCATAATTTTGCAATTACATTCTTCAATGTATGTGCATATTTTCTAAGTCTAATTATTAAAACTAAAAATATTTTAAATTATCTTACGTTCCATAGATCTATAAAACCTACCACAAAACACTTTTAATCAAAATTTAAGAAACCGTCACAATCTACTTCTATTACTAAGAAAGAAACAAAGAACAAATTATCATTAATATCATTGTAGTTTAAATGATAAAACAATTATTTGCAATTGTCGACCGGTGCCAGTGCAACTGACAAAAAAATTATTGAATTAAAATAATATCGTTTTCAATGAAGTGTAAATAAGAAATGTCAATGACCCAATTCACGAAAAACCGAGGGACAAAATTTGAGGTTACCTATATTTATTGGTCTAGTGAATATTAAATAGGTATTCTGCTTTGATTTTGTTTAGATAATGACATGGTCAAGCTTAAACAATAAAAAAGTCATTGGGGATTTTTAATAGGTCAAAAGTATTGAATTATTCATTGATGTACGTGAAGAGTAATAAGAATAAAGACTACATAAACAACATAGCACACTGGCCAATATAGATAAGCTAATTATATAGCCTTTAGAACCAAGAGAAATATCATAAAAACGCAAAAAAATATCTTTATCGCTCATCACTAAATAATTTCCTTTTATACGAACAATCTCGCTAAAGGCGCTAAAACGAGTTTCTAAGACTTTAATATCTTTTCGCTGTTCTGTACTGGAATCACCAATTTTATGGTGATACTGCTTTAAGTGACATACAGTGAGTTCATAAAGTAAGGAATAAATCCGATTTTTTCTAAATGAAAAGGCTTTTTAAAAAAATCTAAAACGCTGATTTTTAAGTTTGATGTTCTACATTTTACAATAAAATTTCATTATAAAAGGTGATACACATTAGGGCGATGACGTCATCTCGAATTTATTTATTATGAATTACAAAAAGTAGCCTACTAAAGAGGGAATAAACAATAAAATATGTAAATTAAAAAAGTAAGAAAGCTGCAAGGCCTGATGGAATACCGAATGAACTCTTAAAATATGAAGGAAAAATGCTGGTCGAAAATATGAAGATATTATATATATATATATATATATATATATATATATATATATATATATATATATATATATATATTATATATTATATATATATATATATTATATATATATATATATTATATATATATATTATATATATATATATATATATATATATATATATATTATATATATATATTATATATATAATCTATCACGTCCACTGCTGGACATATACCTCCCATAAACTCCTCCATTCTTTGCGATTTTGTGCTCTTTGATGCCAATTTTTCGTGATATGCCTGATGTCGTCAGCCCAACGTGTAGGTGGTCTTCCTCTACTACATTTGTTTGCTCTTGGCCTCCATTGTGTAATTTTGCATAAAAATAATAATACATAAGGAAAAATGCTTATCTATCGAACTAGAACAATTGTCGGGAATTACTAGACAAAGAAAAGAGAAGAAAAGAGGATACCCAAAAAATGTAACGCAACCTCTTAAATAAGGAGCTTAAATATCTAGAAAACTTTATTAAAGAGAAAGAATTCAGAGTATTCTATAACAAAGTTAACATCAACAGAAAAGAATCCAGGGCAACTACAAATTAATGCAGAAGTTAGAATGGTGACCTATTAACAACAAGAAAAGATGTATTGAATATATTCAATATATTGGATAGTTTTAAAACAAATATTGAGCTACACCAGGGAGACCCCCCCCCTTTTATACTTTTTAATCTGGCTCTGGAAAAAGTAATACGCATGTCACAAATCACAACCACCACTTCAATGTATAAAAAATCAGTGGAAATCCTTGCCTATGCCATGATAATGTCAATATTGTTGGGAGAATGGAAAATGCTGTACGAGAGCGTATATAGCACTAAAACATAGTACATTGTTTACCGGGTAGGAAAAGCTTAACATTCCTGGACGACTGTGACGATTGCTAAGTCGAGGCGCAAGCCGAGACTTAGCAACACAGAGTCCAGGAATGTGGCTTTTCCTACGAGGTAAACATACTATTTTTCCGCAAATCGTTTAAAATTCGACAGATATTGATTGATTTAAAAAAAAACGCGATAATTTTATTTCCAAATAAATAGTGCTTTGAAATTCCTAATAAAATTACTTGGGCTACTATGGAAACGTATTGAGGTTGAATTGTCAAACTTGACGCTTATAAATTTTAATTGCTGGTGTTCTCGAAAGTAAAATAATAAGTGATGATGAAATTTCCATTCTTGGGACTCCTCCAGAGCTGGTTGAGGCAGTGAATACTGCTTCATTAGAATTATTGCCAAAGAAATCAAGAGAAAAGTACGAAAATGCATACAGACGTTTTATCGATTATCGCATGAGTAAAAATACGAGTTCTTTCTCAGAAAATGTTGTAATGGCATACTTCCTAGACCTTTGTTTAAAGATGAAATCTTCAACATTATGGGCCAATTATTCAATGCTGAAGTCAATCCTTGCACTTAAACACAATGTAGATATATCTACATACTCAAAACTTCGTTCTTTAATGAAACGGCAAGCTCAAGGTTATAGGGCAAAGAAATCTAAGATTTTAGCGAAGGAAGAAATTGAAAAATTTATCCAGCAAGCTCCAGATAAAGAAAATTTAATGATTAAGGTAATTTACAAGGTTTTAATTTCTATTTAGATTATAGCTTTATTTATTTTTTAGGTGGCTGTAATATTTGGTATTTCTGGGGCCTGTAGAATGGATGAGTTAGTCCGAATGACTGTACACGATATAGAAGACTTAGAATCTAAGCTTTTAATCAGCATACCTGATTCGAAAACCAACAAACCAAGATCATTTGTAATTAATCAGATCTACTTGAATGTTTATCGAAAGTATGTTTCGTTAAGACCAGAAAATATGAACAGTGACCGATTTTTCTTTAAATATCAAAGCGGAAAGGGTTGTAGACAAGTGGTAGGAATTCATCAATTTAGAAAAATGCCCAAAATAATTGCTACTTATTTAAACTTGGTAAATCCAACAGAATATACTGGTCACTGCTTTCGTCGGTCTTCTGCAATAATATTGGTTGACTCTGGTGCCGACATAACTAGTTTAAAGAGGCATGGCGGATGGAAGTCATCAAACGTTGCTGAAGGATATATCGAAGAATCGCTTAACAATAAGGTTGAGGTGGCAAATAAAATTTTCACAGTACAAAATATTCAACAAAATGACACTTCCACCCTGCATGTTGTCCAAAATGTTTCTCATAGTTCTAAGAGTGTTCCTCCAATGTTCAATAATTGTACTAACTGTCAAATTACTGTAAATATAACAAATTGATCTTAAAAATGTATTCAGCAATGACTTGATGTTTTCAAAATATAAATTAATTCCTTATAAGCAATGTATTTTCTATCATTTATGTAGAACACTAACAACTGTACGGAAATATCATTTCCTTACAATAGGGAAATGACATTTCCTTACAGTAAGGAAGTCCTGACTTTTTCTTCAAGAAATTTTGACAGGAATGTCAAAATTTCCTGGCGATTTGCGGAAAAAGTAATAAACCCCAACAAAATTAAATATATGAGAACAAACTTTGAGCGATCGTCAACAATAAAAAATAACAGTAACATAGAGATAAACCAAAGAATTTGCTCGGTCAACACGTGCTATTTTTTGCCCAATCTCCTTCTTTAATCTTGAGCTATATCGAGAAATATATATAACAGCTCTTTAGACCTGGAGACCCATGACTTCTATTTTTTTCACTTTTTTTCCCACTTATCTTTATTTTTCGTCTTTTTCTCCCAGTCCGGTAATCTTCGTTTTCTTACATCAGTTTTAACCCCTCTAACCATTATTTTTTGGTCTTCCTCGTCTGCGCTTTCCACTTCTTTCTCCTATTAATAGTTTTTATGCATATCTGCTTGAGGACATTCTGTAAACATGTCCCATCCAACGTACTCTTTATACTTTTACCTTTGTATTAGGCTTGGTTGATTGTAGAGTAGATATTGAACACCATAAAAAAGGACAGAGAAGACGTATCATCATATCATTCTTACTTTTGTATCAAGAAACAGATTGTGACTCTTGAAAAAGGCCCCAATACGATTGAAGGTAGACCTAGCTTTTAGGATGCGTGCTCTAATCTCCTGGTTGTTGTCCCATTCTTCATTTATTATGGTGCCGAGGTAGTTGTATTGCGTCACTCTTTATACAGGGGATTGGTTGACGAAGAGTTGACTTCTTCTTGTCTGAGTGATATTAAACACTTCTTTTTCCATCCACCTTATTTTCAACTTGCTGCAACTGCTAGATACCTAGTGGTCGCGATGTACGTCACGTCTTGGTATTTTCGAGTATCTTCTTCTTGGCTAAGCAATTTTTCATTTATAATTAGTATTGTTTCTGCAGTGTCTTCAGTTGGTTGAGCATACATCTTCGTCTAAGAATCTGTTCATTATTTTTAATTTGTTCTCGATAGTAAACTACCTTGATCAATTATTTTGGGCCCGTTGTCATTTAAGTGATGTTCTCCGGTTATTCTGTTGAGTTTTATAATAGGCATGTTACCAATTCTACCATTTAAGTCATCTCCTGCAGTCACATGGTCTGTTTTATTGTATTTGCTAAATATTTTTGGAAGCAATTGGTATAAATATAGTGTGTGTTTATTTTTACCTTCCTCTTGAACATAAACGCAATAATTGTGATATGACCTCTCTAAAGGTCATATCACAATTATTAATACTTATTAATTTAGATTAATAGTCATTAATAATCCCACCCAGTAAAGGACCTGAGGAGTCAGATCAACAAAGCATCTGCACTGTCAGGATGTCTGCGGGAGATAGTCTGGTCTAATCCGTATATGCGCACAGATAGTAAAATTAGAATCTATAAGACTTGCATACGACCGATCATGACATATGGCATAGAAGTGCGCGAAGATACCAACAAAACGAAACAGATGCTAAGGGTTGCCGAAATGAAAACCCTAAGAACAATAATGGGGAAAACAAGAAGGGACAGAGTGAGAAATACAAACATTAGAGAGCAGTGCAAAATTCAAGATATTGTAAGATGGGGATGACAGCGCAAGAGGATGTGGTACAACCATGTAAGACGAATGGATGAGAATAGACTCCCAAAAATTGACCTAGAAAACAATCCGCCTGGTTCAAGACCCCCCGGAAGACCACCTAAAAGATGGAGGGATAGTTGGCAATCTACCTCCCAAGAAATTAACCAGAGGCAGCTTCAGAATTAAACAGATCGAAAGATGTACAAAAAGTAGAAGAAGAAGAAGAATTTAGATTAAAAGTATAAGTAGGATTGCCATCTTCCTAAAACTTTCTTATTTAACGCTTTTTAATGTTGCGGTGAAAAATCTTTGGTGAAAAATTATTGTATAAAATAGATAACTATAATGAAGCAATTTAAATGCTAACTGTCTAAATCTATTGTTCATATTACACGTAATTTCGGTCACAGTAACGTCAGCACGTCTTAAAACTATTTAAATTAGATCTAAAAAGGTGAAGGTGAAAAAAAGGGTAAAGATTTTTATTTTACATTCGATAATATTCTTGTGTATTCTACTTATAAAAGGATATCAAAACATCAAAAAAGGGCAATTAAAATATCAGTGAATAATAATAATCAGTGAATAATAACAACAACAAAAAGCAAAAATCATACATATTTTCCACCATTGTATTTTATATTGTATATTCAGAAAATTCTCAGATAATATAGAATCACCCATAAGTAATATTTCGAATGTTTGTTTGGGCTTACTTCAGTTACTTTTTTCAGAAACTTGTTACTCAACGATTGTTTGTAGTTAGCTTTTATCGCATTTACATTAAATATAATTACTCTACTATATTATACTTAACACATTTATTACTGTTCTTTCTTGTAATCTACTACTCCTTCCATTCACAGTCCCAATTCCTAAGCATCCGCATTTCTTAAATATACATTCTTCTTCTTCAAGTGCCATCTCCGCGGCGGAGGTCGGCAATCATCATAGTTATTCGGACTTTTGAGACGGCTGCTCTGAAAAGTTCATTTGATGTACATCCATAACACGTTCTCAGGTTGCTAAGCCATGACATTCTACGCCTCCCTATGCTTCTCTTTCCTTGGATCTTTCCCTGTATAATCAGTTGGAGCAAGGTGTATTTCTCTTCACGTGTAGTATGTCCGAGATATTCTAATTTTCTTGTTTTTATTGTATTTAAAATTTCCATTTCTTTATTCATCCTTCCCAGAACCTCTTTGTTTGTGACGTGTTCTGTCCACGATATTTTCAGTATTCTTCTGTACACCCACAGCTCGAATGATCATTGTTCCCAGATATACATATTTGTCCACTTGTTCGACGCTGGTTCCGTTTATTAGAAGATTCTCGTTATTTCTTTAAGTTTTCGATATTTTCATAAATTTTGTCTTGACATTCATTGTCCATACTCTTTTCAATACTCTGCTATTCTGGTCACCAGTCTCTGAAGATCTTCAATGTTTTCGGCTAAGATCACAATGTGGTCCACATATCTAATGTTGTTAATAGGAACTCCACTTACCTTTATTCCAGCTGTTTCACCCTCAAGAGCTTTTTCAGGATCTCTTCAGAGTAGGTATTAAAAAAAATGGCGACAACACGCATCCCTGTCTCACACCACATCTAATATTTTCAATTTCTTCTGACATCTTTAACACGTACTTTTGCTGGCTGTTTATAGTATAAATTTGATATTATCCTGAGGTCGTTGTAGTCAACCTTCTTTGATTTCAGGACATTCATTAATTGTTTATGTCGTACTCTATCGAATGCTTTATTATAGTTAATAAAACATGTGTCTATATCTTGATTGACGTCCAGGCATCTTTGTATCAGTATATTCAGTAAAAAAGAGTTTCACGCTTTCCTAGGCCTTTGCGAAAACCAAATTGTGTATCATTAACGTCTATGTTTAGTTTGTGATATATTTAGTTATGGATGACTTTAAGTAGTAACTTTAGCATATGAGACATCAAGCTAATGGTGCGGTAATCGCTGCATTCTGTTGAGTTTTTCTTTTTTGGGAGACAAATAAAAAGCGATATTAACCAATCTTTGGGTAATACGCCTGAACTGTAAATGTGGTTCAAGAGTGTCACTAAATCATCGATGTGCTTTTCGTCTAGAATTTTTAGGATTTTTATAGGAAGCATGTCAGGTCCAGGGCTTTTTCCACTCTTCATTTTTTTTTAATGCGTGTAATATTTCTTCTTTTGTAATACATGGACCTATTTCTTCTGACGTAAGTTCTATGTGCTCCAGATTTCCTCTTTCATTATCGAACAATTCGACGATATATTCTGCATATCTTTGTATTTTCTTATCCGTATGTGTTATAGTAGTCCCGTGTCTATTCAGAATTGTACGAGTAGGATTTTGTTTTCTTAGTCCTGCCAGTTCTTTAACTTTCTTGTGTAGTTTAAACAGATCATATTTATTTTGAAGGTCTTCGATCTCTTTGCATTGCTCTTCAAAGTATTTTTCTTTTGCCTGCTTTATCATCTTCCTGATCTCGTGGTTTATCCCTCTGTATTTATTGTTGTCCTGGTTTTTAAATTGTCTCCGTTGTTCCATCATATTGAGTATCTCGTCATTCATCCACTCTTCTTTTCTCCTTGTGGAAGTCTTTAATATTTCTTTACAGGGTGCCAGTAGACAATGTTTTAGTCGATCCCAGTACTCATCAATACCATTGGTGTTTGTGTTCAATTTGTTGCAGTTCATATGCAGTTCATATTGGACGCATTCTTTTACTTTAGGTTCTTTAAGTTTTCTTGTATCTATTGTAGGGAGTCTTTGATGTCTTTTAATATTTTTAAGAGTGAGTGTAATCCAGCGATAAGTGGATTGTGCTCTAAAGTCACGTTTGATCCAGGATATGCTTTCACGGCCTTAACAGCATTACGGTATCTTTCATTGATCATAATGTAGTCTATCTGGTTCCTGACCACTTTCTCCGATGTATCTGCGGGCGATCGCCATGTATACAGTCGTCTATTTGGTAACTTGAAATATGTGTTAGTAATAATAAACCAATCAAAAGACTGATATTTTTTTGTACACACTTATGACAAGTCGAAAGAAAATGCAAAAAAGTATTTTTGAAGTGTGTATATGTATGTAAAGCCGAAAGCGCTCAGCTAGGAATTGCCTAAAATATACACACTTCAAAAATACTTTTTTGCATTTTCTTTCGACTAGTAATAATAAAGTTTTGCTCTTGACAGAATTGTAACAGACGGTCTCATCTCTCGTTTCGATTTCCCAGATCATAGTTTCCTATACACTTTTTGCTTTGTCCCTTTCCAATCTTTGCATTGGGAAAAAAATTAATAAATCACTCCGAAAAACGAAAAAAATTATAAAATTACTAACAAAAAAGATGAAAGCCACCTAAACAACTTACCAAACCCAAAAAACCGGGTAACAAAGGCCTACATCTCTGAGTTACCGAACTGGACGTAGCCCAGAATGGGAACTCTAAGATCGAGCAAACAATTTCAGGTCGAAGATAAATCACTAGAAAAAAACAGGAAAAGAGCGCCTCATGCTAGCCTGCATTGATCGGATTAGGATATCGCATTGGAGTTTTTTTATCCAGAACTAGCACACGACAAGAACTTTACTGATAGAGAGCCCCTATCGCGCATCAGAGTTCCATAAGGTAGAAAGGGATGGTCTGGAGCATTAGGGCGTGCTGGAGTGGTTCCTGTTTACATGCATTAATCCTCCTTGTGCCAATGAATTGTAATACCCGTCAATGTACTTTTTGCGCAACTTAAACTCTTTACAAAGGATATTGTTTAACATTAACAAAGGGGTTTCACTGCCGGAAAGTCCACTATACACTAAATAGACGTACATAAACGAATTTTACAAAAGTCACTAAAATAAAATAGAGATACACGCCATTTTCTCGTCAACCCTAGATGACAGAAGAAGTAAATAAGGGTTGCGTAGAAGATGAATTGATGACGTAGAAAAACACCTTTAGATTACAAGAGTCACAAAATGGATGATCACAAAATTGCTAGAAATCGACGGGAGGGATTCTACAAATGATTGTAGAGCCATTTGTCAATGATATTTTGTAATTGGATTAGATCCTTGTAATCAGGCAAGTACTTAAGAAATCGATAGAATACAACAAACCGGCCCACATACACTTTGTTAATTTAAAAAGGCATTCGGCAAAGTGCGATTATTAGACGCATTTACTTTTCAATATCTTACTTACCAATAAACGATACGAGAAGACATCTAGTAATATCATAATCACAAATATTTCCCAACTACATCAAAAAAGTTCTATAAAAACTAAATTTTCGAAATATTTTTTAAACAATTACGTTTAGGATGTTTTTAATAATAACTTGTAGATAGCACGTCCAACCATATTGTTATTTAATATGATTTTTTTAATCTTTCATAAAAATTATATACTGCAAAATTATACTATACGCATCAATAAACACTATAAACGGATTTAAAATTTAATGTTTCGGTATAATAGAATAATCGCATAATAACTTAGGAGACTATTATTATTTTGTACAATTCTGCAATAATGAAAAATTATTTTTCGGTTTTATTTCTTAGAACTTATAGTTTGACACTAACATCACGTATTTGGGAGGTCAGACACACATTTCGTTTGGATCTTTGTATAAACAATACAACTTGCATGTTTTATTAGTACCCTATTCTAAACACGATTAACCATTAATCAAGAACTATTTAAATATATATATATATATATATTTTTCTTATAACTCGTATCTAAAAACCAAAACAAATGACGATTACAAAAAATATAAAAAGCTTAAAAATGTAGTCCAGTCGTCAAAGAGTTGACCCCTAAAAATCATACAAACAAGCTGAATTTTGCAGGGAATATTAATTTTGGAACCCCAAAAAAGATTCAAAAAAGTTTACCACTTTTACCCCCGGGCTTCTCTCTAAAAACTCCCTCACAGGAGGGTAAAAACGTGAAAAAATCGTTTTACCGAGAATTTGTACACCGTAGAAAAAAATTATATTGTTCTGAAGCTATTTTCTTGTGGCATTGTAAATTAATTACTATTTAACTGGGAATAAGCCACAATTAAAGATAAAAAATACGTTTATTGACGTTTCAATTTTCAATTCGGAAATCGTTCTCAAAATACAAACAGTAAATTAAACAAATTTTGTTTTTTGTTACATAGTGAAAAAATTCTTCTAATAATTTAATTTTATCTGACTCATTTATATTGACAATTCAGACATACATTATGCATTTTAAAGTAGACGACTTTAAAATGATATTGCCAATATTGTCGAGTTGCGCTCCTGGGACGACTTTACTTATAAGATAGTTCATTCGATTACATGAAATCAACTTTAACTTGAGAATATCCGTCAGAAAAAATCATAGCATGTAATTCGTCTTTAAAAAGACAAACATATGACATGATGACAGTAAAAATTCTCCTGTTAGTGATTCCATAGTAAATTATGAGGGAAAAACCAGGAAAAAAAACCTCATAATACTATCCCAACATTGTAAGTATTTGTTCGTGAATTTAGTTTACCTTCAACAAACATCAAAATTCTGATTTTATATATTACGTTATTTAAAAAACATAAATGATGTATCCTCTATATGTTACTGACTTACTAATAAGAAAATACCAGTATTAGTAAGTCAGTAACATATAGAGGATACATCATTTATGTTTTTTAAATACCGTAACATATAAAATCAGAATTTTGATGTTTGTTGAAGGTAAACTAAATTCACGAACAAATACTTACAATGTCGGGATAGTATTATGAGGTTTTTTTCCTGGTTTTCCCTCATAATTTACTATGGAATCACTAACAGGAGAATTTTTACTGTCATCATGTCATATGTTTGTCTTTTTAAAGACGAATTACATGCTATGATTTTTTCTGACGGATATTCTCAAGTTAAAGTTGATTTCATGTAATCGAATGAACTATCTTATAAGTAAAGTCGTCCCAGGAGCGCAACTCGACAATATTGGCAATATCATTTTAAAGTCGTCTACTTTAAAATGCATAATGTATGTCTGAATTGTCAATATAAATGAGTCAGATAAAATTAAATTATTAGAAGAATTTTTTCACTATGTAACAAAAAACAAAATTTGTTTAATTTACTGTTTGTATTTTGAGAACGATTTCCGAATTGGAAATTGAAACGTCAATAAACGTATTTTTTATCTTTAATTGTGGCTTATTCCCAGTTATAAATAGTAATTAGTAGAAAAAAATGTTTCAAATAAAAAATGTACCTGGGATAGTTTTAAATAAAATTGTTTGTAAGCATTTTTGGTGTAGAATGAACCGTTCTCTTAAGGCTGTTTTATCGGTGCACCAAAATTTTTTCTCTGTTATTTACCGACGAAATGTCTCGAAATTTGGACATGTTATACGAAATTATGTTGCCTTTAAACTGATGTTTTTACTTTTTTTATTTTTTTGAATTTTCTGTTGAAAAATTGGATTATACTGTTTAACGTTCTATTATAACCAAACTTTTCACGCCCATCAGTTGAAAGAGTTTTTTTGTCTGTAATCGTTGATTCTTTTTTCACCTTTCTGTGTCCAGTAATAATCGAGAAAAGCGTATTCAAACTTTGAAGAAAATTGCTAAAAAATACTAAAATCTAATAGTGAAACGTGTTCCTCATCATTGTCGCTGAGCTTGATCGTTATCGCATTAGTGACGTCAAATCTCATGAGCGTACGGTACGGTCTTATTTTTATTTCTCTATGGGTACGGTCAGTTAGTTCGCTTGAATTAGAATCCATTTTAGTTCTTTCATTCTTATATTTTCTTTATCAACTTGCTTAGTTTTTACAGTTTACAGTATTCTTATTTATTTTGAAAACATTGAAATTATTTAGTTTACGTGTATGTTAAGTAATATATTATTAGTTTAGTGGTATAAGTTAAAAGTTCTTTAGTTTACGCGTATTTTTAAGTATTACATTAGGTTAGTGATATAAGTTATAAGAGACAAGATAAAAAATGAGTCCCAGTAAACGTCCTATGTCAAGGAAAAGGAGAGCAATTGCACTGCTTTAGTATTTATTATTTATATTACAACCGTTTTTAAAAGCTTTTATTTAACTTATATATATATATATATATATATATATATATATATATATAAATATATATATATATATATATATATATATATATATATATATATTCAAGGTTTGAATAATCATTCTCCATTTTCATGCAACTTTTCTAATATGGAGATTATCAAAGAAAAAATGGACGGATTGATAAGTACATTGACTTTTAAATGTCAAATGTGGAATATTGAAAAGGAGATAGCAACATAGGATTCTGGTAACAATTCACTGAACTTGAATGGTTCTGGTTATTCAGACATACAGCAGCAGCACGCTGCATTAAATATACCTGTGATTTCCTACAGGCAGTATGCAAAACATACGGAAATAGTTGCAGATATCATCGGCCAAACACTTTGTGATTCCTTAGAAGAGGCTGGACGGGAGGAATTAGCTTTAGCCAAAGAAATTGGTGTAGTAGATTTCGACGGAAATGGGTTAATAACCGTTATAGCTGATGGTGCTTGGTCAAAAAGATCGTATAAAGTAAACTACGATGCTTCTTCAGGTGTAGTACCTGACGTTGTAAAATTTATTAAATTAGTACGCCTTTGATGGATAGGACATGTAATTAGGCGAGATGAAGATGAAACGATCAGAAAAATTTTCGACCGAAGAGGACCAGTGGGAAGACGATCCAGAGGAAGACCAAAACTTAGGTATCAAGATAACATAGAGGATGATCTAAAATCCATCGGAGTTAAAGCATGGAGAAAGTTGCCAGAGGCAGGAGCGAATGGAAGATTGTTCTGAAGAAGCCTTTGGCTCATGACGAGCTGTAATGCCACTGATATGATGAAATAACTATCCACGATTTGTGTTTCATTCATCAATTGGATACTTTTCTTATGTAACTGCAACCTATAAATATATTAAAATAATGTATATTCCATTCAGAGAACATTTTCCTCGCAGTGCGTCGCCTCGAAATACTTGCCAGATAAATACATTTACTATTATGATGGTTTCGCAGGTACCAATTTTTTATAGATAAATAAAAATATTTTTTGTTTAATTTTTACTACGCTAATATCAGTTTTCTCTAACAAATATTAACAAAATATTAATTATATATTAATATTAATATAACAAAATTTAAATTTATTATAAATAAACACCATGGTGTTTTTTGCAGTCACGTTTCACAAATTTTTATTTAATACTATGTTTAGCTAAGACATATAAATTAAAAATGTGATTAATTCTTTTTAAAACATTATCTACGATAATAAAGGTCTATTCTCATTAGACGTGCCAGGCCCGTGCTCGTCACCTGACCGGCACATGCCATGCTTTTAGTAAATATTCACACTATTCGCGCTCGTAGCATGCTTTCCACGGCAACTTTAGTAAAAATTGCATTTTTTACTTTGGATGCCGAAGAAGAAGAGAATATGAGAGGTAAAGTTAAAAAAGGAGGTTTTGGATACATCAAATGATCAAGAAAAGAAAAATAGAAGGAGAATACTATACCTTGTATAAAGAACCCATGGAGGATGAGTCAACATTATATATATATATATATATATATATATATATATATATATATATATATATATTATAGAATGTCAATTGCCGAAATTCAACAGAATGCGATTTTGAACAAATTGCCAAAAAATTTTGGTTGTCGTGTAATTTTCCCAAGGTCATTAGGAGCCCTAGATAAAAATCACATTAAAATTATAGCACCAATCCATAGTCGTTCCAGCTACTTTAACTACAAAAAGATTTTTCTGTAGTTCTACTTGATTTAGTAGATGTGTCGTTCGACTTGCTCTAGGAAATCACGATAAACCATTTTTGCCCTTAAAAAACTCACTTCCTTCATTTTCCGAACTCAGGTCGCCCGTAAATTATTTTTTTCTTTTATTTCTGTCTTATCATCTTTCTTTTCCAATAAGTTTCATCCTACTATTATTTTTTTTTGTTTGAAATATTATCGGCAGTGGTCTATTACCTAGATAAAATATAGTGTTTTATTTACCTATTTTAATTTTTTCTTCAATATCCCACCATACCTGAGACTTATGTGCTGTATCTGCATACAGTCGATTCATAAAATCGAATAATTCACTTATCTCACGAACTAATTCTATTACAAATTCATCAATATCATGTGAAAATAATTTTTTCACACCATTTTGCCTGTCGAAACTCGTCTGAAGTATTCACACTATGTAGGACTGTGCAAGGAATGTGCCAGGCATGGGCTAGGAAAATATTGTTTGAAAAGATTGTCCGATGCTGGGCACGGACCGTTCCCACTCCAAGCACTTGTAGTGAGAACGGACTGTCGCTAAACCAATTTAAATAACGTTAAAGTAATTTTGCACATCTCGAGCAGGGCACAAGCCGAGCACATGCCTGGCACTATAGTGAGAATTGGCCTTTATTAATCTAAAAAAAAAGTATTCCGACAAAACTAATTTGAATGGAGAATAATGCATTTATTTTAAACAACCCGTGGGCCGGCGCCACTGAATAAACATCCAAAGTATTAGGAAGTCACGTAGGGTCTGACATAGCAGTGTAGAAAAGTAAGTGATACGCCCACTTCAAATCGCAGTATGCTATAACTGCGAAAACAGCCTTAAAAACAACGCTTGGAGCGACGGTCGATTTTGCATGTCTGTTCAATGTTCAATAAAATTTGTATCAGCTGGACGGTAAAAATTCGATATCTCTTGATCCAAATGTTCTATCGACAAAAATCAAGATGCGTTTTAAAGGCAAAGACTGCAGCTTTCGTATGCAGTTCTTGTATTTTATCGAAAATAAATTCAGTTTTTATCAAGGTGTTAAATAAATTAACGAGGCGCTATTTTTGCCATTTTTACGCAAAAAATTCTCGCAAGATAAATAAAATTGATTTCTTTCACTTTCATTAACCAGCTGTGGTAAACTTCATTTTTAAAGATCAATCTTTAAAACTTTCTTCTTTTTCTTCGTGCGACTAGGATTACTCCTGTTTGTCTGTCCCTTATTCTGTTTCAGTCGTTGTTGACTGTACTTTATCTTTCCACCTTTTTGTTAGGCAGATTTCCAACGGGTCTTCTGCTCTACGGCTTGTTGTTTTTACTGATGTTCGCTAATCTATCTGTTGCCATTCGGTTTACATGTTCGTTCCAGTTTTTTTTTCTTGTTTTTATCTACCTGTTAATATTTTGAATTTTGCATTGTTCGCGTATACTTCTGTTTGTTTGTCTGTCTCTTAAATGATATGCCCGCTATTGATCTTAATACTTTCATTTCGATATTGTTGATTTGTTGTTTTGTCTTTCTTGTATCGGTCCTTGTCTCCGCTGCATATATTAGGATTGGTCATACTGTTATCTTGTAATTTTTTCATTTTGCTTTCCGTGGTCAGATATTTGTTTCTCCATATGGTTTCTTGGAGGCAAACATTTACTTTTGCCGCTTTTGATGCTTGCCTTGTGGTCTCTGTTCTTATATCCCTGTCACTAGTGATCTCTACTCATAGGTAATTGAATTTTATTACTTGTTCTACAATTTTGCCGTCTATTTCTAGTTTGCATCTACGCAATTATTTACTGTTCACTATACATTTAGTTTTTTCTACTGATATTCTCATATTAAGTTTGTTTGTTGTAATATTGAAGGTGTGGAACTGTCTTTGTAGGTCATCTTTGTTATCAACAATTAGTACTGCATCATCAACATAGCATAGTATCGTGATTTTATGCGCTTCCATGTGGTATCCGTGTCGTTTTCTTACTTCGTGAATTATTTGATTCATCACCATATTGAATAACAATGGGCTGAGCGAGTCTCCTTGGCGGATTCCTCCTTTTAGTTCTATACTATGTTTTATAGAATACTATATTCTATATTATGTTTCTCCTGTTGGCATTATAACTCTGGTTTTGTTGTTCTTGTTAATTTCATTAATTGTCCTTATTATCTGATGGTCTATCTGTTCAGCTTGTAATAAATTTAAAATGTCATTTCGCTTCACCCTGTCAAAAGCACTTTTTAAATCTACAGAGCACATATATGCTGGTTTTCCATATTCAATAGACTTCTCTATTATTTGTCTGATAATAAAAATTTCGTCGATTGTGCTGAGGTTCTTTCGGAAGCCTTGTTGTTCCTCTGCCATGTTCGCTTTTTCCTCGATTTTGTCTTTTATGACAACCGTTAACAATTTTAATGTACTATCCATCAGACTGCATATGCAGATGATGTTACCTTAATAACAAGGAGACTTGCAGAATTAAGAGAAATCTTAACTAGAATAGAGAGAATAGCCAGGGAATATGGTTTAGAAATAAACGAAGAAAAAACAAAATATATGATGATGAGGTGAAATGAAAATCATCTAGGACAGTCCTTTAAGATACAAAGCCCAAGTAAAGAATATAACTTTGAAATTGTTAGCCAATTCGGTTACTTGGGAGTGACACTAACAAATAGGAACGAAGAAAACCAAGAAATCATAAAAGAAATGGCCAAAGGTAGTAAGAGTGCTGGGAGCCTGACTAAGATACTGAGGTCGAAGAGAATATCCAGAACAGCAGAAAAACGAATATATACAACAGTTATCCGACCTACAGTATTCTATGCTAGCGAGACCTGGACACTAAATAAAGATATGGAAGTAAAATTAGATAGATGGGAACGAAAAATTCTTAAAGAGGGTAAAAGAGAGGAACATCTGGCGAAGAAGAACGAATGAAGAAATAATGCAAATATATGGGCAACCAAAAATAACAAGACTCGCTAAAATTCAAAGATTAAGATGGCTCGGACATATAGCAAGAATAAAGGAAGGAAGAGTTCCCAATGAATTAATAAACACGGAGGCTGGTACAAAAAGAAAAAGGGTATACCGACAAAAGGACGCGGAAAAAAGGACGCATAAAAAAGGACGCGAAAAAAAGGACGCGCGAAAAAAGGACGCGTGGAAAAAAGGACGCGTGGAAAAAAGGACGCATATTATTAATGAAATACTATAAATAGTTTATTTTAATTGACAATAGCAATTACCCCCGTTTATCCCCTATATATAATTACAGAAAATGATTCTACCTAACCTAAAATCAGTTACGGTAAAAGTAAAAAGTGAAAAATATTTATATGAAAAAAACTTGCCTTCACACTTTATCCAGGCTTAGGACTGGTAGCAGAAGCTGGCGTGTTTACAAGTTTTTTTTTATTTTTTTAAATTTTTTGCTTTTTTTGGAATTTTTTTGTCATTTTATTTTTTTTTTTGTTTTATTTTTGATATTAAATTTTTTTGTATTTTTTTTATGTTTGCAACTGAAAATTGTGAGCAATGCCTCTCAAATATTCTAAAGTTGGCCTATCAGCATAATCGGCAACAATAGCCCTTATCCTGTTTGCTGTATCTTAATATTTTCTATTGATATTTTGTCCTAAGCCTCGATAAAATGTGAGGGCAAGTTTTTTCATATAATTATTTTTCACTTTTTACTCTTACCGTAACCGATTTTAGGTTAGGTAGAATCATTTTCTGTAATATCATATGGGGATAAAAAGGGGGTAATGGCTAATGCCAATTAAAATAAACTATTTATAGTAATTCATTAATAAATATGCGTCCTTTTTTCCACGCGTCCTTTTTTCGCGCGTCCTTTTTTCGCGCGTCCTTTTTTCCGCGTCCTTTGGTCTCGCGTCCTGTTTTCCGCGTCCTTTTGTCGTAGATTCAAGAAAAAGAGGCCGAACCCGAAGAAAATGGCTGGAGTCGGCAAAAGAAGATCTGAAGTCGCTGCGGGTACAAGATTGGAAAAACTTAGCACAATATAGAAAGAAATGGAAGAAAACCGTTGAAGCCTTGGGCCTTTGAGGCCTATTGAGCTGAACTATATATATTCATCAGACTAATGCCTCTATAGTTTTCAGGATTTCTCGAGTCTCCCTTTTTAAGTATCGGTAGCAGGAGACTTTCCTTCCATTCCGCTGGTACTACTCCCGCATTTATTATATCGACGAATTAATTCATTTATTTCTGTTTTTTGTCTTTAAAACCTATGACATGAAATTTCAATTTTAAGTTGTAGTAACAAATATGAGGCAGTTGAAATATGAATAAAAAAGTTTAATGTTTTACATTTCAAACGATCACACATCACGGAAAATGCATTTAAGAAGACTCTTTTGGGTGTAGATTTTTGCAGTAGTTTTGTTATTTTGGAAAATGTACTAGAGTGATTGAAAACAAAAGTTTTAAATGTTTTAGATCGTTTGTTGTGAGAAAGTTTAAATCCAACGTTTTTTAAGCATACTTCAAATGCCTTATATTTGTTGTTAAAACGCAAAACTAAAATTTCATGCTACAGCTTTTAAATGTTGGGTTCTATTAATCAAAACTTTATAGTGATCAGTAAATTAAGAGGATTCATTGTATTCATCTCGTAAGAATCATAAAAAATGGCAAAAATCGCGCCAAGTTTATTTATTTAACACCTTTATAAAATCTGAGTTTATTTGCAGCAAAATAGAAAAACTGCATACAAAAGCTAAACTCTTTACCTTTAAAACGCATCTTGACTTTTGTCAAAAGGTCACTTGAATCAGAAGATATCGAATTTTTACCGTCGAGCTGATAAAATTTTTATTAAACATTGATTTTGAGAACGGTTCATTCTACACAAAAAATGGTTATAAAAGTGGTAAACTTTTTTGCATCTTTTTTGGGTTTCCAAAATTAATATTCTTGGCAAAATTCAGATTCTTCGTATGATTTTTAAGAATTCAGTGGCATTTTCGTCTTTGGCGACTGGAATAATCAGTAAAAAGGGCAAAAAAACTCCTGGGATGCTTTTGAGCATAAGATCAATGAAAAATCAAAACCTGTCCTATTTTACGTTGAAACAACTAAGACAAAAAAAAACACCTAAAATTAAAAATATTAGGGATAAAGAAAACATAAAAATCTAAAAGAAAAAATTTTAGGGATATCAACTAAAGAAAAAGAAATAATGAAAAAATGGAAACACGTTCCACAAGAAAATAAAGAAGAAGGGGTGGTCAAAAATAAAGACGTAATTCGACAAATAACAATAGATGAATTTAGAAAAACCGTTAATAAAATAAAATTGGGGAAATATTCAGGGCATTAAGCAATTACAGCTGAAATGTTGAAATAGGTAAATCTAAGGTCAAAAGAAACGTTCCCAGAGCTGCTAGAGGATATATTTTGCTATCGGATTGGAAAATAGATATAATAGTACCATTGTTTAAGAAGAAAGATGCAATGAATTGCAAAAACTATAAGGGGATTGCCCTGACAAGCATTCCTTCCAAAGTATCTATCGGAATATTTGAACAAAGGCTGAGGGGAGAACTGGAAATAAAATTAGAGAATCGCAACATGGATCTAGAAAAGGAAGAAGTACCCAAGATCTGATTTTTATATTGAGACAAGTAGGAGAAAAGATATTAAGGAATATTAAGGTATAAAACAAAAGCTGCGTATTAAGTACATTGCTTTTCTTAATTGTCGAAGACGAAAAATAAACACACGATCTTGGGAAAATGGAAAAAGAGCAATGAGGATTTATAAGAGTTATTATTTGCTGATGATAAGGTACTGGTAGCTGATTCAGAACAGAAACTGCAACAAATAATACAAGAACTTAGGAAAATGAGCATGGGAAAACAACTTACAACTAGAAAAAAAAAAGAAGAAGCAAGTCGGAACAGGATAACAGTTACAACTTAATAAAGTATAGCAAAAACTGATAAGATTTTCAATAATCTATGGAAGTGATGTATGTACAGTGTACGCTAAAAATTAATAAAAAAGAAAAATCAAAGCTCCGAAAATTATATTGCTAGGATAGAAATTAGGTGTCACAACAAGAAATAAAATACGAAATAACACAATAATACTAAAGCTGAATTTAAAACCAATAGAGACGATTATAGAATGATCAGATCAGATCTATCGAATGAACGACGAATGAATAACTAAAAAATATAAAGCCAGAGTACAAGGTAAAAACAAGATAGGACGTCCAATAATGAGATGGGAGGATCAACTTAGACAAGAAATAAAGAAGAGGTGACTGCAATGAAAGTAAATAAGACAATTGGTCCAAAATGGACAATTTTATTTTTGCTGAAAACGAATGCACTGAAAAGGGCTTAACAATCAACGCACAAAAAAAACAAAATGGATGGTGGTCGGAAAAATTAATATCGAAGACTCAGTACTAAGATTAGATAACAAAATCCTGGAAAGGGTGGAACACTTTAGATATCTGGGTAGCTGGATTGACTGCAGGTTTGAAAGTGACGAGGAAATTTCGACCAGAATAGAACTCGCACGGAAAAACTTTATTAACTGGCGTTCTGTATTATGCAGTAGAAGTCTGTCGTTGATCACACGTCTAAGAGTATTGAAATGCTACGTCTGGTCTACTTTGTTCTATGGATGTGAAACCTGGACAACAAAAATAAAAAATCTTAACAAATTAGAAGCATTTGAGTTATGGTGTTATCGTCGCATGCTCAGAATCCCGTGGACAGTACACATATTTAATGAACGTATGCTAGAGACCGTGCACAAAGAGCGAGCATTGATCAACATCATCAAAATGAGAAAGGTCCAATACTTCGGTTATATAATGAGAGGACCTAAATATCGCTTACTCCGGTTAATCATTCAGGGCAAAATCGAAGGAAAACGTTGGGTCGGAAGAAAACAACTGTCCTGGCTGCGTAACATTAGACAATTGCCAGGTCGAATGGTCGAGGAACTGTTTCATCTAGCTGCCGACCGAGAATCATTTCATCAGCTTGTCAATATGACGATAGCCAACGCTTGAATACAAGCACAGTACACAAAGAAGAAGAAGCATGTGTTTCGTTTCTAATTGTCTTGTAATTATGGTATGTCTCTTGTGTTTTGGTTGACATCGTATGTCTAAATTATTTAAAGTCACAAAACTCTTGCTAATTTGTATAATAGCAGTGGCAACTCTAGTATTTTGTTCAACTCCTCGTATAAGTACAAAAATCTAATTATCATTGTGTGGTTTTTTTAAATTATCTGTACATATCAATATTTATGTTAGCTTGATAGATCCAGTTTTTCATATAAATAAAGCGATTTGCGGTTTTTTTCTAATTATTTGTTATATATGGATTATGTAATTCAAAACAATGTAATGCAGTTTTTATGGATTCCATAATTAGAGCTGTCCTTCAAACGATGTTCTGTATTTAGTTGTACCAGTAACTGTTAACTAATATAAATTTTTATCTGTGTGTTTATTAGATTTTATATCTATTTTTTTATCGTATTGTCATTTAAAAACCAAAAAGCTAAGAAGAAAAATTCAATATATATATATATATATATATATATATATATATATATATATATATATATATATATATATATATATATATATATATAAAGTAATTAAAGGTATATAGAAAAAAACAAACAGTGGGAGACTTAACCAATATACAGATATATTCGATTCATAAAAAAATCATAAAATAGTACTATACCCTGTCTAATATAAATTTTAAATAGGCTTACGAAAGAGTAAACAGAGATCGACTATACAAAGTAATGAAAAATCTGGGAATCATCATCAACAGTTGGCGCTGCATCCCTTCCTGAGCCTTGATCTGCCTCAAAAGATTATCCGATCCTTCCCTGTTAAGTGTCTGTCTTCTCCATCCCCTTAGTCCAATTCCTTAAATCACCTAATCTTCCTGCACATCGTCCAGATATCTGAGTTTAGGTCGTGCCCTTCATCTTTTTCTGACCAGTCTATTTAGCGTTGTTATTTTAGCAAGATCACTCTCATCCACCTACATAACGTGGTCCACTCATCTCAGGCGGTTTATTTCGATGGTGTTCACGATACCTGCATTACCAAAAAGTCTTAAGTGTTCGAAATTATACCACTTTCTCCACAGACCCTGTTCGTTAACTCCGCCATATATGGTCCTCAATACTATTATTTCAAATATTCGTAACAATTTAAACATTTCTGCGAGTAGGTTGTCTTCTCCAGCTTAGTTGTTTCTGGCTAGAGACTGGCTTGCTTTATTTATTTCTTTTAAAACTGGTAGCTTAGTTTTCTCCTATTCTAGTTCAAATAATCCCTACCTTCAGCTCTACTTTCTCCATCAAGTAGCGAACTAAAGTGTTCCTGCCATATTTTTAGTAGTTTTACTCTCTTGTTCAAAAAAATTTCACCATGAGCCTTGACTTATTTCGCTTGTGACTTTTTTACATTTGTTCGAACTTTTTTTGATTTATTGCCGCTTTTTCTATCTGTTCTTTTATGTCATCTCTATGGTCTTTATTCGATATTCTTCAACATTACTCCTAATTGTTCTGTTGATCAATTTCAGTTACGCGTCTTTTTTCTCTTTAGTTACCCGTTTGCATTCCTCATCAAACCAGTTGTTCCACTGCCCTTTGGGTACCTCATCCAAAACTTAATCTTTTCTTATGACGTCAGTACACTTTAATTCATTAACGTTATATCTAAATATTGTTGGCTTCGTTCCTGGCGTTTGATATACATGCTCTGAGACTCCTAGCTATAAGATAGTGATAGTCTACAGTCTAGTTTAATTAATTGATCCATGTCTTGAATCAATCAGTATGTAGTCTATCTCATTTCGGATCTGTTTATCTGGTGATTTCCTCGTTATTTTATATATAGCTTATGTTGAAAGTATACTTATACATATACAACTTTGAAAGCGCATGGTTAAATGCTACATTTGGTCAGTCCTCTTATACGGTGTCGAAGCATGGACCATAAAAATATCCATTATTAATCGTCTGGAGGTCTTTGAAATGTGGCTGCACAGACGTATACTAAAAATTCCATGGACGGCTATGCTGACCAATGTGGCAGTCCTTGAGAGAGCCAATGCTGCTCGCGAGCTGCTTGATAACATCAAATGTAGAAAGATGGCCTATTTTGGACACGAAGTAAGGGGAGACCGATATAATATTCTTTAACTTATTATGATGAGTAAAATCGAAGGACGCAGAGAAATTGGTAGAAAGCAGGTCTCTTGGTTGAAGAATATCAGGGAGTGGACAGGAATAAAGAAAGCTGAGCAACTATTTAGAATAGCTCGAGACAGAGACAGTTTCGCCATGTTAATCGCCAACGTCAAGGGGACTTGATAGGGCACGTTAAGAAGAAGAAGAAGTTGAAAGTATGTACTACTGGTCGTCATGTTCAAAGATGCTGCGAATTTTACGAAATTCTTGTCCCATTATCATTGCATTATTTATGATATATGTCCCAATAACGTCATACATATACTGTAGTATAGTATAACTGTAGTATATTACATTCAAATTCTTCTGGAGAGTACCGGCCCCTTTCAATCGTACCTTCTGTATAGCTATTTTATCGATAATATATTTGTTAAGAATCCAAGAGACATTTGATCGCTCCTGCCTAGTACAATTTTCTAACGTTCCATGATCCAAATCGAATATCTTTTTTTCTTTTTCCAGATTGTCTATATAATGTCCGTCTGGTTTTTGCTTTTCAGCTCTCGTAACAGCGCTTTTTTTCAGGCTAGGGTTGTTAGTCCTACTAAAGACTGAATCGAAGATCTGGGAATACGAAGCAACATTATTAGAATTGTTACAATGACTATGGAGATAAAGAAATTTTTTGTTTGGAAAATTTTTATAAATGAAAAATATTTAAACACAAATCAGTAATTTTGCGTGAGGGAGACTAATTATCAGCTATATTATTTGAACTAATACGCAAGCAAGCAAGATAAAAATACAGTAAACTGTATTTCAAGATGAACATCAGTGCATAGCTTTGGCAAATGATGAAGCATTAATAGCAACAAGTAAGAAAGAAAGAAGATAAATTGTAAAATATACAACAAATGAAGAAAAAACTCTTAGGATCATAATCAATAAAAAAAACTAAATACAAGATAGTTGAAGAAAGAGGAAATGAAAAGGAAGAAAATATAATGAAGTATTAGAGGAAAGACGGTGACTCAAGAAGTAAATATTAAAGGATTGGGATGTAAGGGACATGTAGCATTAAAACGGCTGAACGTACAGAATTTAACGAATAGAATTGAATGGTCTACAAAAATTAAACATTATGTCATAGAGGCATTAGATTCGTATCTTCATGATTAATGGTGCAATCGAAACACGTGATCTATCTATCGATCTATCTAATCAGCCTTAAACGCCCACTCTTGGGCATCGTCAGTCCATCTCATCTGTGGTCTTTCTCTTTTTCTTTTCTTTTCCCATGGTCTCCAGTGTAGAATTCGCTTATTCCATCTTTCATCTTTTTGCCGGAGAGTGTGGCCTTCAAAGTTCCATTTAAGTTTTGCAACCTGTCTTGATACATCGTTCACCTTTGTTTTTTCTCTGATCCATGAGTTTCTTTTCCTGTCTTTAAGACCGATACCCAGCATCTGTCTTTCCATTGCTCTTTGTGTTTTGGATATCCTGTCGATGTTCTCCTTTGTGAAAGTCCATGTTTGTGAGCCATATGTGATAACTGGTAAAATGCACTGGTTGAATACTTTCGTTCGCATATATTGAGGGAACCTTTTATTTTTTAGAATATATGATAGTTTACCAAATGAGGCCCATGCTAGTGTAGTTCTTCTTTTTATTTCTTTTGTTTAATTGTCCCTGTTCAGCTTTATTATCTGTCCTAGGTATATGTATTCTGCCACCTGCTCTAATTTATTCTGTTTGACTACTGTTTCTAATTGGTCTTCTTAGTTTGTCATAGTCTTGGTTTTACTACAGTTCATCTCTAGACCTACCTCTGTCGCTTTTCTATCTAGTTCCTCAACCATCTTCTGTAACTCTTCCTTCTTATCTGTTATCAGGACTATATCGTCTGCATATCTCAAGTGATTCAAGAGCTCTCCATTTATTCTTATTCCGTATGTATCCCATTCTATTTTTTTAAATATGTCTTTCATAGCCTGATTGAACAATTTTGGCGATATTGTGTCTCCCTGCCTGATTCCTCTTTCGAATTTTATTGGTTCTGTAGCGTGTTCGTTCGTCAATTTTATTGTGGTACTCGCATTTTTGTATATGTTTGTTATTAGGTCCGTGTACCTGTAATCAATTCTGCCGTTCTGTAGTGAGTTTTTGATGGCCCAATGTTTTATGCTGTCAAACGCCTTTCGGAAGTCTATGAATGCCATGTATAATGGGATTTGATACTCGTTCGACTTTTCAATCAGTATTTTTACTGTTAGCATATGGTCGCTAGTACTAAAACCCTTTCTGAATCCCGCTTGTTCTCTTGCTTGGTATTCGTCAAGCTTAATTGTTAGTCTATTTGTCATGATCTTCGTTAGTAGTTTAGGGTTATAGGGTTAATAAAATATGATAGTTCTACCTATGACTCTCCCTACTACTGCTCCCACAGTATAGTACCTGGCACGTACAACAACTGTATATCTTCATTGCATGACTAAGACAATATGCCGACAATAGTATTCTCATAACAGACGACCAAGGTGAAGTCAGAGTTATGGAAAGTGATTCGGTTTAAAGACGGAAAAACTATGGAAAAACAAAAATGATGACGAATCTCGTTCCCAATAAACTAATAGAAATCGAGAAATCGCCCATAGAAGTTGGGCAGCATGCTTCCATCAGAGAGCCAATACAATCAAAAGATAATGGTGTGATTGGCCAGAGTGACAATCTTAGCTCTTATTGGTCCACTCTGACGACAAACTAAAAAATGAGGAATTTCATAGACGAACCGGAATGGAAAATTTTATCGAACTTATTACAAGGCAAAAATGGATATGAGCGGGACATGTTGCAGGAATAAACGACAAGTGGTCAAAAAAATTGCATGAGCCACGGGCAGATAAGTAAAGAAAACCCCCAACGCGATTGACCAACGACCTCAAAAGAATTGCTACCAATTGGATATTAAAGGCGCAGAACAGAAATAGATGGAAATATTTAGAGGATTCCTATGTTCAACAATAGATGAATCAGCGCTGATTGATGATGGCGATGATGATTTGTTTGTCTTAATAACCTTATTTTTTCTAGGTGTTTTATGTTAAAAATATTAATATGTGTCAATATGTCATTGACAAGTAAAGATATTCTTTTTCTAATATATTATAGAACAATTATTTTTTCAAAATCATGTCACGTTCGAGGAAAAATTTAAACAAATATATCACATAGTTATAAATAAAATATTGTATGTAAAATATTTTGAATTTATTTACTATTTAATAAACATTGATTCTATTATTTAACACAAACCATTAATTACTGGCCGCAAGTTATTTCCATTCTTTTATTCAGTCAGAAACAATATTTAATTTATATTTAAATAAATTAAATGAATTTATACAGGCTGTACATTGTTTCTTTGGACAGTTTTAGACAAAATGCATGGTTACAATAGCAAATTTTCTAACATGTAAATTGGAACTGGAAGGTCAGATAATAGAACAAGTGATGGAGTTTAAATATCTAACCATCACATTATCTAGCTACAGAACGATTGAAACTGAAGTGGAAGATCAAGTGAATAGAACAAACAGAGCCGCAGGTTGCCTAAATGAAACAATATAGAAAAATAAAAATATCGGGAAAGACTTAAAAGGCAGAATTTACAAAACCTGACCAGACCTGATACAGAGAGGACAAAAAGAAGGTTAGAAACAGCAGAGATTAAAACAATTACAGTTGATAGTAAGACACTATAGGACAGAGCTGGAAGTACAGATATATGACGTAGATGCAAGGTGGAGTATATCAATCAATCAATCAAAGTATTGAAATGCGTCAAAATACAATCTAAAAAACTATAGGTACATAGGTAGTAAAAAAGTAAAAACTATAAGCGCATAAAAAGATAAAATATACACAAAAACATATAAATTGTTAAAAAGATGCCTGATGTGTATTCCTCTAACGAATAGAAAGTGTTTACCAGAAGTAAGTCTCTAACGGTTCTCTTAAATACATAAATATTTAACTCTTTAACATAATTAGGTAATTTATTATACAACCTAACGCATGTTGGGTACGGACCCTTGCCCACAACGGTCAAGCGATGAGCAGGGGTCACCAAATCATTTCTGTAACGAAAATTGTAGCCACTCATTAAGGAAACATTATTTCTGCAAATAAAATTACATCTATGTGACTTTAAAAAACCCAAACAACTGAAAATATACAGCGAAATTACAGTTAAAATATTTAATTGTTTAAAAACTGGGGTACAGGAATCCAAGCGCATTCTAAACGTCATGGTACGAATATTTTTTTTTAAGTACAAGCACCTCATTAATTCGCGAGCAATTTCCCCAACAAACTAAGCAATATTGCAAAATTGACTGTACATGAGCAAAATAGTAAAGTTTTAAGATATCTAGAGAGACAAAATTCCTAAGTTGCCATAGAACATAACAGTGCACGGACAATCTTCCCACTACATAATCAACGTGAGAACTCCAAGACAAATAACTCCAAGAATCCAGGTTATTAGGTTATAGGTTAAACCTAACAACTTAGGGGAGTGGCTATTTACCATAGACCCATTGTCAAGCTTTACTAATGGACTCATCTGCATAGTAGAAGGTGAAAAGTTTAGGGCATTAGGGCTTTATTTAAACAGTAATGAGTCATACTTTTTACAAGACAGTTTGCTTTTTGTACTACATGAAAAAAATTATTGGAATTTAGTGCAAATGCACTACCTGTTCCTACGTTCAGTAGGAAGACCACAAAAACGATGGAACCACAACATGGCAGAGTCATGTTTACATAAAAAGAAGAAGAGAAGTAGTAATAATTTATAAATTGTATTGTCTCCCCTGCTAATAATTCTCAGTAGTTGATGTCAGGCTATTTTTGTTCAAATTTAACACAAACTGGTGGCACAAAGACTATTATTAAATAAAAATCCAATGGTAAAATATAAGTCGCTCATTTGGAAGAAATAATAACGAGCAAATAAGAGAAGACTTAAAGGCAGATCAGATCTTAACGTTCGAATAAAAAAGACAACTGAGGAGAGTTAAGATCAAAAAAGGAAAAAAACGATGTAGGATTTTGCAGTTAAAAAGATCTTGAAAACATACAGAACGCATGTTACAAGGAAAAGTAAGGATTAGGAATAAGGAAGGTCAATAGTGGAGAGCAGTTAGTATATTTGGCCAAAAGGTGAATAAAATACTCTTTGACGTTGCTGTCGAGCTTGCAAATTTATTAAATTCATCTTCAAGATGTCTATTTATAAAAAATCGTAACAACTTTGGTAAATTTAAAAGTACCAAACCAAATCAAGGTACGAAACTTCAATGCACCCAACATGGGCAGACATATAATAAAAACAAATGAAAAAACCTCCGACCCTTCAAAAAATCTCAATAAATGAGGTGTTTTAATTGTTTTTGTTTTAGAATATTTTGTAACTACTTATAATAAATTATGTGTTTTATAATAATCTGCAATGAATTGTGTAGAAAATTCTGGTCATATAATGAATCTCACGACGAATCAGTTTTGTTTCGATTTTTTATAAATAGACGTCTTGAAGATGAATTAAATAAAATCAAAATCTCGACAGCAATGTCAAAGATGTTTTATTTCATATGTATAGTAATTGCCATGTCCGCCTAGTGATACTATATGTTTCACAAGTTGGAACCATATGGAAAACTTTTTTATTGTTAATATGGTTCCAATATATTCGTTCCTAGTTAATTTATAGTACTAATTAGTTCCTATAATTATATTATGTATATTACATAATTTGCACTTATAGTTGTGCAGAAGTGCAAATCACTTCTGCCTGCACTTTTTATCATAATAGACTGTTTAATATAATTTAAAACACTATAAACTGCAATTGAAATATGTATATTCTAATTTTGCTAATATTTACTCACCTTCTTTATTAACAGCTTCCTTCCCGGAACCGCGAACAAAAACTTTATAGCAACGACACCATCTCCATTGTAAACCTATTCTTTTCAGAGTAAAACAGGACAATGAGACTGTCAATTTATAACACTAAAGAACATGTTAAGGTAGTTAATTGGGTGGCAAAAAGATTCGTACATTTAATATAGGGCTATATATTACAAATACTTTTTATTTTTTAACCTTCGAGACGACGCAACTTAGTTAATTCTCCGTTGTTTTTTTTTGGCTAATTTTCTTTTTGGCCTTATGAGTAGTAATTTCCTCACTTAAGCTATTTAGCTCGTGTATGGAACAAAGTATAAAATTCTGTCTTTTTTAACTCGATAACTCATGTTTAAAAGAATTCAATTTTTTTTATGACTTACGCCCTATAAGGAAACAATATTTACGTAAATAAAACTAAATTAAATTAGTACAAAGAAATATCGATATAAAAATGTGGTACCATAGATGGTACTATAGACTAGCACGAAATTTCATACTAAATTTTCTGTATTTTTAAAATTGAGTAAATTTTAATTAAATTGAAAAAAGCTTACATGATGTACAACGGACTTTCCCTATCATGTAAATGGACTCTTCCAACTATTCGCTATGACTGCTTTTTCGTAAACGGTCATATTTCATCATCATCATTCAATCTTCGTTTATCCACTGCTAGATATAGATCTCCCTCATAATTTTCCATCTATTTCGACTATGTGCCTCTTGCATCCAATTCCTATGACAACATTTTAGATCGTCAGTCCAACGTGCTGGTGGACGACCTCTGCTTTGGTAGGCATTATCTCTTGGTCTTTATTCCAGTATCCACTTTGTCCATCTATTATCTGTCATTCGAGCCACGTGACCTACCCAGTTCCATTTCAGTATTTCTACTCTCTCTACTGCATCAGCCACTCCTGTTCTTTGTCGTAGCTGGCGATTTGGTATCTTGTCTCGTAGTAAAACGCCCACATTTATTTTAAGGCATATTGCTATATCAGACGATTTATAAATATGGTTCAGCTTGCCGAAGGCTGTCCAAGTCAGTCTTATACGACGGAGAAGCTCAACGGTTTGGTTATCTTTTCCTATGCTGATCTCATAACCTAAGTATTTATAGGCCATTACCTGGTCTATGAATCTTGTTCCTACGCATATATCTTCGCTGACTACAAAATTTGTCATTATCTGGGTTTTAGATATATTTATTTTCAATCCCCCTTCTAGCGAGGAAAGGTAGAGCTGATTTAAAAGTTCTTTGGCCTCATCTATCCTATCAGCTATTAGTACAATATCAACTGCAAACCTAAGATGGCTAAGCTTTTCCGCGTTTATGTTTATGCCCTTGTCGGTCAGTTTTGCCCTTTTACATATATATTCCAAAAGCGTAGTGAACAATTTCGACGATATGGTGTCCCCCTGGCGTACTCCACGTTGTATCGGGAATTTCTGGCTGTTGCGTTTTGGTATATATGTTTAATTATATTTATATACCGATAGTCAATTCGACATTCTGTCAAGGCTTCCAACATTTTTTTGTTGATTTATGGCGTCGAATGTCTTTTCATAGTCGACAAATATTAAAGCCAGTGGTTTATTATATTCAGTGCATTTTTCTATAAAATTTTTAATTACCAGTAGGTGATCGTTTGTTCCATAGCCTTTTCTAAAACCCGCCCGTTCTATGGGCTGATAAAATTCCAATTTATTTTCTAGTCGTTTCGTAATTATTTTTGTAGATAGTTTATAAATATGTGGAAGTAGACTTATGGGCCTATAATTCCTGAGGTCGGTAGCATCCCCTTTTTTAGGAAGTATGATAATTTCTACGTTATACCACTGGGTTGGTTCCTGCAAACATCCATGATCATGGTCCATGCCAATAGTTTGGCAAGGACCTGCCATAATCTTGTTCCAGCCACTTTCAAGGCATCTGCCACTATTTCATCGTCTCCGGTGGACTTTTTTTTTGTTTTTCATTTCTTGCACTGACCTTCAAACTTCATTGGGTGATACGTCCGGTAAAATTTCAGATCCCTGATTGATTATCTTTGGTAATGATCCACTCTGGTTACATTGCCGTTCTTTGTATAGTTTTCTATAAAAACTCTGTATCGTGTTCATAATTTGAACTCTATCCTCAATAATTTGCCCCTGTTCATTTCTTAATTTGTGGACGTTTTTTCTTCCAAGAGACATGCTCCCTTGTAAGTACGTAAGACAAGTACTTTCAAGCTTTTGTTTTCTTCTATTACTCGATTTATATTCATCGTATTGTATCGTCTCAGATCTTTTCTGACTTCCTTTTTAATTTTCTTATTCAAAATTCTAAGTTTATTTTGGTTATGATCCTGATTTTCCCTAAGTTTTCTTCTTTCCTCTAGAAGATGTTTTGTGTTGTGGCTTAATTTTTTGTTATTGTTTTCAGGACGAGGACAGTATTTATTTTCAGCTTCTTTTAATATTTGAGTAATATTATTGTTCATTTCATTCACTGTTGTTCATTCATTGTTCACTCAGAAGTTTTTACTAAAAACTTCTGAGATTAGAATGCGAATAGAATAATTCTGCGTTTTAGAATTTTAAACAAAGCGCACAAGCTAAATGTTTATATTCATAGCCAAATCATTTATTCAGGAAAAAGAAAGGCGCATCAATCAGAAAAGGTTTTGACCTAAGAGCGACAATGAACAACGTGCTACAAGAAGACCAAAACTTTGTGGTGTCAAGACAACTTTTATCTTTATTTCGTTGTTGAACCATAGCTTTGATATTGATATTGTGGTACGATTAATTTTCCTAACTAATTTAATTTTTATGCAGCTTATATTAAGTTTGCACATATTGTCTGATTATGGTTTCCTTAACCTTCCAGTTGGTGGCCTTTAAGTAAGTGCTTGTATTAAGTATTCTGCTTGTTGGCTTGCCCTACCTCATGGTTTCGTAGGAGGTGTTGTCAAATGTTAATTCTATATCAAGAAATGCACCCTGCACCACCTCTTGGTTTTGTATAACGTAGTCCACTCTATGTATAGGATGATGCAGTGTCTCTTTTTCATTTGGTGTGTCATGAGACCCTGAAGCTTTTTTGTTATTAATGTTCTAATATTTCTGATTTCTAATCTAAATTTCCTTGATTTTTCCTTTGTAATTTCTATGGTATAACTATTATCACTGTCTTCTTCTTCTGCTTCTCTATGTTTAATTAATACTGCCTGTGTTGTACAGATATCTGATATACGATATCCATTGCATAGTTTCCATTTTTATTATTATGCTACTAATTAATGGGTATTTCTCTACCTTTAAGAATTTTCTTTTTATTACTAGTGAGTGTAATTGGTTGTATTACTACAGTCCTTTATTGGTAGCAAGTTTGGTGTGGGAAGTTAGTTTTCATTCGTTATTGAACAGTGCTAAATACATTTTAGCTTACATTTTATATGAAGGGTATTACATTCTTGCGTCTGTCATTTCTTTATATTTCTTATGCGGATTGGGTAACCAACAATTGGAAATTTTGTTTATCGTATGACACTTGACACGTTTACATTTAAAATTACATGTATTTTATATAAAACATAATACCTATGTTTACAAACGAACATCTAACTTATTTATATACTCTATCGACTCTGGAGTCGCCATTAGGAAATTATCTGACCTATCTTGATAGGATCTTTTGGGACACTGTTCTGTAATGTGACAGATGAATTGAGGTTGTCCGCAGTCACACAGTGAGGATGGTCGTTTACCCCATTTGTGCATTATGTAGCCGCATCTATCGTGTTGGGTTCTGATTCGGTTCAGCATAGTCCATGTTTTGCGTAGTAAATCAACACCTGGTGGTGTTAAGAGACCAACTGGGAATGTATTCATTTCGATTGCCTTTTGGTATATGCTTTTTAGCCGTGCTTATTACGGCTTCAATAGGAATAGATGTGATTATAGGAATTTATGTTTCTGTCTCTATTGCACTGGGCGGTGTTGGCTATGTGGAAAGTCGTTCATTACTTTTCGACAGACTGCTAGAGGTTGCCCGTTTTAATTAGTAGAGACAAAACATAGACCAGGATTGTATTTATTCTTCCATGCTGCTGAAATGAATGTAGGTCGGTCTTTAGCATCATACTTAAGTGATAGATGTTCCTCCTCCGCCCATTTTACTAGCGCATTCCCATTGAAGAATGCACTAGTAAAATAGCAGTTGGGAAATGTGCTAGGGACTAGACAAGCAAAATAAAACAAAATCAAGTGAAAATAATATTTTATTGTTTCAACATTTATATAAGATAAATAATGATACATATTTAGTTTAAAAATACTGTTGCTGGAATATTATCAATTCATAACATCATAAAGTCAATAATCCAGAACTCTTTAGCATATTGTAAAATATGCTACCTTCGTCTTGTGCCAAAATACTAACGGCGCCATTTTCAATAATTTCTCCATTTTGTACCACTAGGACTCTATCACAATTAAGAATAGTTTTTAGACTATGGGCCACCACTATAACTGTACAAAATTCGTCCAAAATTTGTTTCTCCAAAACGTTGTTGAATAAAGACTCAGATTTCTGATCCATCTCTGAAGTTGCTTCATCTAGAATAATGATTCTGTTTTGATGCAACAAACATCGTGCAAGACAGATTAGTTGCCTTTGTCCAGCGCTTAAATTTTTTCCTCCTTCAGATATTTCAAAATCCAGAGAATCTATTACTGTTGATAACTCAAGTTTATGGATAACCTTCCAAATGTCTTCGTCTGAGTACAAATCCAAACCTTTAGGTGCGACGTTGCTTTTTATTGTTCCAGAAAAAAGCACAGGATCTTGAGAAATTATGGATATTTTTGAACGAAGTAATGTAAGTGGAAGACTTTGTATATCTTTGTTGCCAATGGTGATTTTTCCTTCGTAATCATAAAGCCGAAGTAATAAAGTTATCAATGAAGACTTTCCTGAACCTAAAAAATGTATATAGGTATATTGTTAACAAGAATAAATTATAAAAATTAAAACATGTGAATTAAACCCACAACTAGAGAAGAGTACAAAGGTGCACTATTAGTAATATCACAGCTCATCAAATTCACATAACTTGTAACGCTAGTAAACACCAAAAACACTACAAGCAATGAAGTAAAAAGATTTTGCTAATATAGTTCTGGTTGCTATTGCATAGCAACAGAAAATAGAACTCTTCATAGTCTTAAAAGGCATTTGAAAAATAAAAACCTAAAACGTGCAGTAAAACATTTACAGGAGCTTAATAAGACGGGTTGTAATATATGAAGACATGAAACATGGACTTAATTCCAAAACCGTGAGAGATTTTAAGAGAAAAATACTTTTAAATATTTTTGAGCCGTAAATGAAAATGGGGTATGACGTCGAAGATATAACTTTGAATTATACCAGCTATACACAGATCCAGATATTATAAAATGGTATACGACATTTATTAAATTTCAGAGGCTAAGATGAGCTGGACGCATTCCAAAGCCAAAGGACATAAGAAGAAGAGGACGACGGCGTAGAACATTGATTGATGATTTAGAAGAAAATAAGTAAGATTATTAGGGTCAGAAGATGGAGGGAAGCTGC
Source organism: Diabrotica balteata (assembly GCA_918026665.1). Classification (NCBI taxonomy): domain Eukaryota; kingdom Metazoa; phylum Arthropoda; class Insecta; order Coleoptera; family Chrysomelidae; genus Diabrotica; species Diabrotica balteata. The sequence goes on along the minus strand of OU898276.1, from coordinate 27,976,043 downwards.
TAGGAATCGACGGAAAGGAGTGGTAACTTCTCTGCTGCAGTTCAAAATCCACAAAGGATTGTCGAGCCAATTATGATGATTATATATTCAAATACCATTTAGACTATGATACATGTTAACTTTATGTTAAGATTCCAGGGGTTTCCTGACCCGGGAAACTAGCACCTGTTTAGGGTCCCTTGTCCAGGGTTGCGGATGAAGACCACAACGGCAGATCACGGCGGTGAAGCAAATCTTCGGTACGGTGTGGTTGGCGGAAGTGGCAATCCCGTGATTTTAGGGCTGGTATAAAATCAAGCAGCGTCTGATTCAGAATGGACCGCTGCAAACAGCGTCTGACTCCAGGTTAGGGGCGGCTGAAATCTAAACTCGCCAACCCGCTCGGCAAGCGTGGCGTTTTAACTGCCATTTTCCCTTCAATATATTCATGCATAAATCGAGATTCAAAAATATAGTACCCCAGGTGGGTAGAGTTTATATCTCAGAATCCCACTCCACTATGGACTGCCTCACGGATTCTGGGGGAGGCAGAAGATCGAAAATACATGACAAAAATAAACAAATTAATTCTCAAAATTTTAAAATTGCTACATACAACATTAGAACCATGAGAACGAACGACGATCTAGAGGAATTAGAGCAGGAACTAAGGGCTATTAAATGGGATATTGTAAGCTTATGTGAAACGAGACTTCAAGGAGAGAAAAAGACCACCCTAACATCAGGGCACACTCTATACCAATATAATTCAGAGGAGAACCACGGCCAAGGAGGAGTGGCTTTCATTGTCAACCGAAGAATAGAACACCAGATTGTGAAATACTCAGCGGTGTCGGAAAGAGTGATATATCTTGTAATACAACTGAATAAACGATATAGCTTACAGGTAATACACTGCTATGCTCCAACTTCCACTGCAGATGACGAGTCAATTGTTCAACTCTACGAAGATATAACGCGAGCTAAAGACCTAGAAAAAACACACTATGTTATCATCACCGGAGATTTTAATGCAAAAATAGGGCGGCGAATACCAGGTGACTCAGACTACATAGGAAGTTTCGGTCTAGGCAACAGAAACACCAGAGGAGAGACATTAGCAAATTACGTAAGCACCGAAAAAATGTTTTGCCTGAACACGTTCTATAAAAAACAAATACAAAGAAAGTGGACATGGCGTAGCCCTGACGGTCAGGTTAAGAATGAAATAGATTTTATCCTTTCCAGTGATAGATCAATATGTAAAAACATCGACGTATTGAACAAATGTAACACCGGTAGTGACCATAGACTAGTTCGTGCTGATATACGTATTAACGTAAAGAGAGAAAGACGAAAACTATTAACAACAAACCCTTTACCGACGGCAGATATCCTAGCCAGTAATAAAGAGATATACCAAAAGGAATTAGCCCGAAAACTAGTAGCAAATACCTTTGAGCACAAGAATATAGATGAACTAGCTGAGAAAATAACTAAAGACATACAAACAGTCACTAAGAAACTTTGTTGCAGAATAAGAAAACAAAAGGAAGCTAAACTAAAACCCGAAACTCTAGAACAGATAGAGAAAAGAAGAAGAACGAACAGAAATAACCCGGACTATAAAGCGCTCAACAGAAGCGTTAAGAAAAATATTCGAAAAGACCTCAGAGTTTATAGAACAAACCAGATTCTTGAAACCATAGAAAACAATAAGAACATGAAAGTACTAAAAACATGTAAATCCACTGGCAGGAATAAAATCATAAAGATAAAAAACGACCGTGGAACATTGTGCTCGCATAAGGAAGACATCGTTAGAGAAATCCGAAAATTTTAGGAGAAGCTGTATACTTCTACTATTCTGAACCCCGGTATACCAACAAAACATATCTTAAATGTGGGCTCAGAGGACTTCCCTGAAATACTAACATCAGAAATTAGAGCCGCCCTAAAACAAATAAAAAATGGGAAAACACCAGGAGAAGATAAAATTACTTCAGAGATGCTAAAAATGGGAGGCACTGCATTAGAAGAGGCAATAAGAGCATTACTTAATAAATGCCTATTGGAAGGACAAATACCGAAGACATGGAAAAATGCGGAAGTCATTCTACTCCATAAAAAAGGGGACGGCGCAAATATAGAAAACTACCGACCCATAAGCTTATTGTCACACCTTTACAAACTACTAATCCGAATAATAACAAATAGATTGACAGCTAAACTAGATGCATACCAACCAGTGGAGCAAGCAGGCTTTCGTAAGGGTTTTAGCACTATCGATCACTTGCAAAGAATTCGGACCATTATTGAAAAAACAATAGAGTACAACATACCACTACATCTGGCATTTGTCGATTATCACAAAGCATTCGACAGTATCGAGAAATGGGCTTTCTTAACAGCATTGGACGACGCCAGAGTAGATTCAAGATATGCTGCCCTCCTTAAGAATATATACGATGATGCTATTTTTCACGTAAAAATAGATGATGATCTGGAAACTATGAAAATAGACCTTGGCAAAGGTGTGGGACAGGGAGACACCATCTTACCCAAGTTATTTACTTTGGCATTAGAAAATGTTTTCAAACAACTAAATTGGGCCGAAAATGGATTAAAAATAGATGAAGAATATCTTAACCATTTGCGTTTTGCAGACGACATAGTACTAATAAGCACAGATATCCATGAACTAAAATCAATGCTACAAGATTTAAATCACAAATCGAATCAAATAGGATTAAAAATGAATCTCGACAAAACAAAGATATTAAGCAACAGCCCAGAAAACATCACGATAGATAACATCAATATAGAAAAGGTAGAACAATATATATATATATATATATATATATATATATATATATATATATATATATATATATATATAGGACATGCAATTAAAAACGAAAAGGAAAATCAAACCCTAGAAATTAAAAAGGACACAATTATCATGGGCTGCTTTTGGTAAGTTGAGCTTCAAGACAGAAAAGTCACAATTCACTTGTGAACATCATGGGAAAAATAGCGACATTGAGATGGCAATAGGTAGCACATGTAGCAAGACCAGACACTAACAGATGGTCTCATAAAGTGACATTCTGGAGACCTCGAGAAACAAAAAGAAGCGTGGGAAGACCTAAAAAGAGATGGATAGACGATATAACTGCTATAGCTGGAAAGCAGTGGATGAGAATTGCAAAAGATAGTCTATAGGTACATTTAAGATGAACGCTGGTTTTCGGAGTCAGACATTCGGCGCCGATCCTCGCCTGGTCGAAAATCCTTCGTATTTAAGATGATCTGGTCAAAATGTACCCGAGCGCTGACAACCTTCTTCTTAGAGTGCCTATCCGTTCCGAACGTTGGCGATCATTCTAACTATGATGACTTTGTTGGTTGCTACACGAAATAGCTGTATTGAGGTTTTTCTATACAATGCTCTCAAGTTAGTAAACCAGGATATACTTCTTCATCCTGGGGCCCTTTTTCTTTAATTTTACCTTGTAAAATGCATTGCTAGGGTGAGGTCATGGCTCTTGATGTCTCTGACTCTGTGACTTGCTCACAGAGTTTATATTTAAGAATGCTCTTTTTGCCTTTACGATGCGACATTTAATCTCTTGGGTATTGTCCCACGACTCATTGTTTATAGTTCCCAAGTAGTTGTACTGTGAGACACGTTCAATTCTCATTTGGTTCACATACAGATTTGCTCCAGTTATGTTTTCCTTGCTGATGATCATTAGCTTGGTTTTGCTGGTGTTTGTATCTAGTCCATATGTTCTATTTGTTCCCGTTATTTTGTTCATTAAGTTTCGCAGCCCTTCTATAGTATTGGAAAACACTATTGTATTATCTGCATACTGTATGTTATTGAGCTTGATTCCATTTATTGAAAAGCCTTCATTATTATCTTTTAGAGCCTCTTCAAAAATGTGCTCCGAGTACAGATTGAATATCAGTGGTGAAATTATGCACACCTGTCTCACTACCCTTAAGATTTTAACCTGATCTGTATATTCTCCATCTATGCGGAGCACCGCTGATTGATTTCAATACAGGTTAGCTATTATTTTTAAGTATCTTCCGTCAATCCCTGTCTTCTTCAGTACTTCCATCATTTGTTCATGCCTGACTCTCGAAAGCCTTCTTGTAGTCAATCAGGCATGCAAAAACACTACAATAACAATTATAAAATACCATATGCATCCTTACCTGTTCTTCCAACTATTCCAACTTTTTCTCCTTCATTAATTGTTAAATTAATGTTTTGCAGAACATACTGTTGATTCTTATCATAACGAAAATTTACATTTTTGTATTCGATTATATTGTTTGCGGCCCAGTCTTTAAGTATTCCCCTAATATCATTTTCTTCTGTTTTTATATTAACGTATTCCAAAATTCGTTCTACAGATGTCATTTTATTCTCAATATCTGCCCAAAGCCTAATGGCATATTGGACAATGCCATTCAACATGAACGCTTGTGTTATTGCTAAACCAACATCTCCAACAGCAGTTTCTAAAATTAAAATATAAATTAATTTAAAAAAAGACAATGTCTTGTTTTCTCAATGTTATAACCCAAGTTACAATTTTTTTGGTAATATGAAGGATTCCCATGCAGCCAGAATCTATAATTATATTGTTTTAATTAAATTTTAACCATTTGACTATTCAAGACAAAGTGGTAGAACTTGTGAAGAAATATACGTATTTGGGTCATGAAATAAGAATCAGCAGGGATAACCAAACATGTGAAATCCAAAGACGAATTACTTTAACATGGGCAGCCTTTTTAAAACTGCGAGACACACTTAGCGCCAACATACCAATCAGCCTCAAAAGAAAAGTGTTTGACCAATGCGTATTACCGGTCATGACCTATGGGGCGGAAACTATGACTTTAACCAAGACCACGGCTTCGAAACTGAGAGTGGCACAGAGACGAATGGAACGGTCTATGCTGGGAGTGACGTTGAGGGACCGAATAAGAAACGAAGATCTGCGAAGAAGGACGAGTATTACTGATGTTGTGGAACGCATAGCGGAACTAAAATGGAACTGGGCAGGCCATGTAGCGAGAATGCACGATTCACGATGGACGAGCAAAATTACAAATTGGAGGCCAAGAGCAGACAAACGCAGTAGAGAAAGACCACCTACACGTTGGGCCGACGACATCAGGCGTATCACTAAAAATTGGCAACAAAGAGCACAAAATCGTGAGGAATGGAGGAGTTTAAGGGAGGCCTATGTCCAGCAGTGGACGTGATAAATAGAGGCTGGATGATGATGATGATGATTGTTTTAATAAAAGGATTTAACAGGGATTACACTCTTCCCTCCTACAGGTCGATCACATATTTTCTTAATAACTTTTTGGGTATTCTGTACCATTCCTCTTAAAATTATATTAGTTTTGGCCTATAATTAAGTTGCAGTGTTAATATTTTCTCATGTGAACGAAAATCACTACTTCTTTCAATTAGCTTTGCCCAAAATTATAAAAGAAAGAGCAAAACCGAAGGTAGCCAATACAATTATGCTTCTGAAAAAGGGCAAACCCCGCACCGATTTCACTACTAAACGTTTTAACTAAGGTCTTCGAGAGGATCCTCAAGGATAGACTTGTTGACTTTACCACCGAACATAATACAATTCCAACATTTAAAGTCGACTTTAAAAAAGGTCACTTCACCAAAACGGCATTGACAGAGATCTTCACTCATCTCACACAAAGTCTAAACGACGGCAAACGGAAAACCGAGGCATTTTGAACCGATGTTCAAAAAGACTTTGATCTAGTCTGACATGCTGACTGGCCAGGAAACTGTTAAACATAGGCCTGCCCCTCTCTTTCGTTATACTTATCCACTCATATGTCTCTTAATGTTAAATCATAGTAAAAGTGCGAGGTCATTTCTCCTACAGCAGGAGTTTCACAAGGTTCCCATATTATACACTATATACAACAGTGACTTCCCTAACCCACGATATACTAAGACACCCACTTTGCTCTACGCAGACGATACCGCTCTCGTAACAATATCACGAGACGTAAACTCAGTACTTAGGTTTGCTTAAAATCACCTTGATCTGGTCAACAGGTGGTGCAAGAGATGAAGAGTAACACCTAACACAAATAAAACTCAAACGATTTTTTTCAGACACTCCAGTCGCAGCAGATTCACCTCACTCAACATAGCCGAAAGAAACAACCTTAGACTCTGGGGCATACGACTCCAACTCCGCGACCGGATTGAGTACGTCGGTGTGGGGTTTAGACAAACTGGAGGCCCGATCTGGATAAAGCCTCTAACAAGGTTAGGAGCAGAGTCGGTCTTCTAAATCCTCTTTGTGATAAGTTCGGAAGAACACATCCACGTACACTTATACATACTGGCAAAACATTCATTACGCCGGTGATCGAGTATAGATCCAACTTCTATATTTCTATCCACCGTTACCTCACACAAAGACTGCTGGGATTGGAACGGGAAATCCTGCGTAGAGTAAACAACAAACGACGCGACTACTCCTCCGCCCTTATTAATCAACTGTCGAATATCCAGCCCATCAATGAGAGGCTCTCCCCTCTGAAAAATATCTTGAAAGCTACCTGCTCATCCATCGGTAAGGTATTCAAAAGACAACCCAAACCCAAACTCCCTGTCCCACTCACAGAATTACTGGCCCTTGCCACCAACGAACTCCCTGATAAATACATTGAAAGCCTGGAGGCAACTCCCCTCTTTTACCGTCATATCAATCCATAAATGCTCACTTCGAGCTTGCCAAGATAGTTTTCTGTGGTTTCCCGATCCCATTGCACAATGATACCTGTCTATTGCAGAGAAAACAGCCACAGTTGCCCTCATGCGAGTCACTACATTCACTAATTAAATTAAATTGTATACATATAAATTTAGTCAATTGATAAACACATTTTTTACCAAAAAAATTCTGAAAAGGATTAATTTAGCTCAACAATCTTTCACCTCTGATTGCCCAGGATCCTCCTCCGTCGACACATCCACGAAGCCAACCACAAGTGAAACCCACACAGCAAAAAAGCCAACAACCAAAGGAAAAATAAACCACGTCCTGAAGAGGTAAAAAATACCAAAGGGAAAAACAAACCACGTCCTGAAGAGGTGAAAAACCTATAACAGGACAAGAAATCATAAAACGAGAAAAGAAAACATCCAAGCCACAAAGAAACGACCATCGTGACAATGCGACACAATTTCACTTATATATATATATATATATATATATATATATATATATATATATATATATATATATATATATATATATATATGATTTCAGTTGTTTTCCGGGTTTGACTCCGCGTTAAGTAATTTTGATTTTTTATAAAAACCATTGTTTTGACGACGTTTCGGCAAGGTCACACTTGCCATTGTCAAGTCAGATTAGTTCTGCTTCGTCTTGATGTTGCAGGAGAACTGATTTCTCGATCTCTCTTCACTGTCGCGTTGGTTTTTCTTTTTTTTTGTGTTGTTTCTTTTTGTTGATGGTTTTGGCTGCTTTCTCGATCGCTGCTCGCTAAGTTTAAATACCTTGAAGCGCTTCTTGTGATTGGTCCTGTGCGCAGAGTAGGCGGGGTCTTCTTCGCTATTTTAATTTCTATGTTTTTCTGCAGAATTGGTTTCCACGTATTTGGGAGTCTTTGGGCATCGTCTTTGGTATTTAAATTTTTTGGATGTTTTTCGATCTCTATGGCTTCCCTGATTACACGTTTGGCCTTATTTTCGATATTAGCTAGCATTGTTGTTCCATTTAAGTCGATTTTGTGTCCTGTGTTGATGGCATGTTGTACTAGAGATGAAGTTTTCTGTTTTCTTTCGATGGCGTTTCGATGTTCTTCGCGTCTAACTTGTATCCTTCGATTTGTCTGTTAGAAATTATACGCAGAAAATATCCAATACCACAGGATACATTAAACCTGACGAGGCACTATATATATATATATATATATATATATATATATATATATATATATATATATATATATATATATATAATATCGCCTACATATTTAATTATTTTACATTTGCCATTAATCAAACTATGTAGATCTGCAGTATAAACATTAAACAATATAAGACTTAAAATTGAGCCTTGTGGCAGACGGTTATATAATATTCTTGGACCGTGTAATACATTTCTATGGTCCCGTAAGTATATTTTTCTGTTCACATAGAAATTTATTATATTAACAGATAATATTTTATCGATACCACGCGCATATCATATCGATCCAAATCAACCACGTTATATGCACCCTTTAAATCTAGAAACAAACAGAGCATAAATTAGTTTTTTGAGAAACAGAGTTAAATATTCATAACTAAATGTATGAGAGTATCAATACTATATAGGTATCTCAATCTCTACGCAATCCATACTGTGGATTAAAAACTAAACTACTTTCAATACAATATTGTAATCTAAATTTTATTAGCCTTTCAAATGATTTTGTCACACAGAATAATAAAGAAATGGGTCTAGAAGATGATGAAAGTTCTGTGTTTAAGTTAAATTTAAGTAAATGGCATATGATAATATTTTTTAAAGCATTGCAATATTCTTCTTTCAACCACCAACTATTAATGATTTGTAAGAGAACGTCTTTGGCATTTGATGGCAATTTGTTTAATATCTTATAAGTAAAACCGTCTAAACCGGGAGCTGTATTTCTGCTTTTTTTAATGCAAAGTCTAGTTCTGAAGAAGTAAAAGGTTTTGACATGAAATCTATACTTGTGTTAAACCGAAAAATTTGGTCTAGTATCTGTTTAATGAAATCTTTCGAAAGTTATATAATATTTTAGATACCATGTAACTTTTTTGAAGATTTTATTGCGTATTTATAATCCCTTTTAGCTTATGGATAAATATGTCAACTTTTATTGTTGATGTTTTTTTTTTAATGTCTCGAGTCGTTTTTGACTCTCTGGTGAAGAGCCATTTGCGTCCTCTTTGTTTTAAAGTTTAGATGTATTCAATGTTTTCTGTTTTTCTTTTGTCAAACTGTTATCTAATTTTTATTTATCTTTTATTTATCTGTCATTTATATATTTGTTATATATATATATATATATATATATATATATATATATATATATATATATATATATATATATATATATAGTGAGTGTTTGCAACTTTAATTTTGTCACTTCTCGCATCCCAATCGCCATAATTTCTTATCGGCCCAGTCTCCTTCTTGAAGACCTCTATTTTCCATTTCTATATGAATATTGGATATCCATTTCTTTCTTAGCCTTCCCCTTTTATTTCTCTGTGTAGGTCTCCAGTTCCAAACCTTTCGTGGTATCCTTTCTTCGTTCATCCGTCTCAGGTGTCCATACCATTTTAATTGTTTTTCGGCTATCGTATCCATTATTGTGTTCTTTACTTTCATTCTCTCTCTTATGTTTTCATTTCTTATGTGACCAAACAAAGTTAACCCGGAACATCTTCTCCAGTACATCATTTCCGTTGAGAGGAGTTTTTGTGACATATTCTTGTCAAAGACCCACACTTCTGACCCATACGTCAGCACCGGCTGAATCATAGCCTGATATATATTTTTCTTTGTTTTCTTAGTTAAAGTTTTATTCCACAGGATCGGATGTAGTGTTTTTATCATGTTTTTTCCTTTTCCTATTTTTCTTGTTATATCTTTGTCGTCTCTCCCGTCTTCGCTTAGTGTAACTCCGAGATATTCGTACTGATCAACGTTTTTAATTAATCCGCTTTCTGCTTCCATGTCTTGACCGATGCCTCCTATATTCATGTATTGTGTCTTTTCGGTATTAACCTCTAATCCCCATTTTTTGAATTCGTCTATTAGTTTGTTTATCATGTACGTCATATCTTGTAGGTCCTCGGCAAGAACTACCTGGTCGTCTGCGAAGAGGATTGTGTATATAGGAGTGTCATTTACCCATATGCCCATTGGGCTGCATTTTCTCATCCAATATTTTAAAGCATTACCAAGATATATTTTAAATAGGGTTGGGGAGAGGCAAGAGTCCTGTTTGACACCCTTTGTTTGGGTGAAACCCTTGGAAATTTGGTTTCCAACCTTAATATAAGCTTGGTTATCTTGATATAGCTTTTTCACGGCATTTATATATACTGCATTTATACCTGGAGTCAAACGGAGATCTATTATATTATTATATATTTGTTACTTTTCTATTAATCATATCCTTACCCAAACCCAATGAAGTTCCCAAACAGAGCAACGTGGTCTTCGTAAAGTCTTGGTGAACGATCAGCTTTTTACCATCTACTTTGTTAGCTTTTTCGTTACAATGGAATTATCGAACAAAAATTCGATTTACTAACGGTTTATTAAACGGTATACAAACTTACCTTTGCCAACCACGATGAACGCTGCAATAATAGCACCAATAAATGTAGTACAACATACATCCAAATAGTATCCAAAAGCTCTCTGGCAGCATTTTGAAGTATAGTTTGCAGATGTATATAAATCTTGATGTCTGTCAAATTCTTTGCTAATGGTTTCTTCGGCTTTAAATGCTCTAATGGTTGAAAGTCCTTCCAGAGATGAGTTTAAGTGACCAAGCATTGGACTTCGAACTAAAACGGTAAAAAATACTGTTGATAATGATTATGATCTAGAAGGTAAAGTACTTATGTAGAATCTGTTTTTTTATTATTGAAAGCCCTTTTATGTTCTACTATACGTTTGGTAAAAGTTCTACCAGTTTGACCGATGTGTGTTTTTGGGCAGTCGCCACATTTAAGGTTATATACACCACTGTGTAAGTGCTTTTTATTTTGACTCATGTTATTTTTACATTTGTCTAAGTTGTTGTTTGGGAAGGTTGCCATACTGACATTCATAATTCCATCCTATACAACATAAATATACTAAGCATGATATAATTAAATATCATTAAACAAGTAGCAGTAAACAATGGATACAACGAACAAACACTTAATAAAATTTTAAATCAAAAACTACATAAGAAAGCCCTGAAATTAGTAGTTCTACCAGCAGAGAAAAAACCATGTAGGGTAAAGTGTGCAAGTCGCGGTCACCTAAGAAGAAAATTTAATATAAAAAAAAGTAAAACTCTGTGAATTAAATTTAAGCCGTCAATCCGTAATTTGGGGTTTTAACTTATTGCAAGATACATTTAATTTCAAGAATATAAATTTTTTGTCTTTGACAGAGACAAAACATAAAAAAGTATCTTTGACCGGTATTGTCACCATACATGGACAATACCGGTCATGAGTGTGGGTAATGCCAGTCAATTTGTTTGTGTTATTATTAAAATAAAAATCAATATCTATTTAACATTTTTTTGTTATAAAACGATTAACGAATGTGGCTTAATGGGTCATAATTCAAGTAAATCAGTAAGAAAGGTGAAAAAAATTTTTTTATTACAAAACAAACAAAAAATAACAAAAATATGTGTTTTAATGTAAAAATAGTTGACAGTCATCGCAGGTATAACTCTCTGCAGATTCCCATCCACTGCACTCTGAATAAGCCCATCGTGAGCAAACGGTAAATATATACCACAATTCATTGTTTTTGCCAAACTCGCTGTAAACCAGGCATCTATCTTCGTATGCATCATCACTGTTATCACATGATATATCAATATCCGATTCCAAAGAACTAGAATCAAACACCTTTTTCTTGTAATGCAAATTACAAGAAAAGGTGTTTTATTACAAGAAAAATTATCTTGTAAACCCAAATGCTAATTTTCTCAGTTCTATTGCTGTTACGCCAAAAAAAATTAAGCTAAATATTTTTTTTGTGTGGCTATTTTAGCTTCTTGTTCGGCAAAAAATACTGATTTTCTACCTAATGAGACACCTTGAAGATTTTTATTTTTATTCTTTCTTGCAATGTCGAAAAATGGATGGATTAATCCCTAAGGATTAATAGTATAGGGTATAAATTATAGCATGGGGGTAATACCGGTCAACTGACCGGCATTGCCTCCTGTTGGCATTTTTTTTCTTAGAATTTTTTACTCGTAAACATGTATTAAAATATTGATCTTTAAAAAAGGAATAGGCAGCTAACGTCATTATAATCAATTGTAACCAATTTTAAGATCTACAAGTGAATAAAAATGAATTAAGACCTTATATTACTCAGCATAAAAATAAGATCGAAAACACTGAAAACAGGTTAATAATATTTCTATGACAATGGTTTGCGCCAACTCAGCGCTCGTCAGCAATCTGATTACAGAGTAGTGTAGCGACACGTTGGCAGTTATAGGAGGTTGCCAGATTGAATAGATTTCGCACAATCGGGATGACCGCCATTACCCACTGACCGGTATTTGCACAGTTTACCCTACCTTCTGCTCGATTACATATACATTATACAGGCAATATATCAACAAAAATAGCGAAACGTGTAAAAAAAGAAAGGAATAGCACCAGTTTTTAGAACAAACGCGACCATACGAAGCGAAGAGACCAAGAGGAAGACCAATATGAAAACGCCTGTCTTACAACAGGGACGAATGGAGAAAAAGGGGAGAGGCCTTTATTCGACAGTTCGAATAGAAAAAAGGTTTCAAAAAACCATTTATATTAGAGGAAAATAAGATAGAACACTTGCTCAAAGAATTGGATTTCTTAAAGGTACTTACTTAAGATCAAAAACCTGTGTGGTAATAAGGAGTCAGGTTTGGACTAAAGATCAGTAAAAATCTATCATTTCTTAATTTGTCTGTATTCTCCTATAACTTCTTAATACATCAGAACTTTTATTTGAAAGATCTTAAACTTCGGAGGATGAAAGTTGACTACATTCCTTATAAAGATGCATAATATCTTTACAGCTATTATTGGCACAAATTAATCTTGATTAATGTCTGTATTAGATGTATTACCCTTATTAAGAGGCATTTCTAACCTTAAAGTTGTTGAAAGGTTTTACCCAGTGAGATAGATGGAAAGGGTAGTTTAGGCAAATAAAAAGAGGTCTGTGCGATTGTAACTAAATAGATACTATTTCAATAATACTCACATTACATGCAGCATTTATAACTTTGGGTCTTATAGACTAGGCAGGATATGTAAAAATTCAGACCATTATGGACATTTTCCATAGGAAGCTATTTTTTTGCTGGAATCCCTTCAGGATGGGCCCAATATCGATAATCACGATATGCGCCAGTCGCAAACCCTGTGCTAAATTTTTTATTTAACAAAATCTGAAAAAAATTGAAAATTTCTCATTTTTTTGCTCCTATTTTCGTTTGTAATTCGGAAAATATTGATCCTAGAGAAAAAATTATAAGAAGTTAAAAGTTTCGTTACTCAATTTTACACAATATGTCGTTAGCTAGAAATTAAAAATTTAATGTTTATTGTTGAAAAAATAGCAATAATTGGAAAAAAAAAGTACAAAAAAATTAGGTTAATCCTTTAAATGTTTTCGACTTTTTAAACTTGACTCACAAGCTCCATATTCTGCCTAGAAAAACTTTTTAATATGTTTAAAACGTGTGCTAAATTTTTTTAAGATCGGTCGGATAGGTTTTGCATAATAATTTTGCAATCCAGCCTACTGAAAAAAAATCGAAAATTTTCAAATTTATAGTAGGCCCTAAATAAGACCCTCAGATAGTTGCAATTTTTTTTACGTATAAAGGAAGGCTCAAACTTTCAAACTCTTTTTGTAAAATTCAAATCGGTTAACTAGGAGAGCCTAGAAAATTTTTAAACATTTTTTTGGCTTATAAACAAATTGAATAACTTTACGAGCTTTAAACATATCATTTTTTAATCAAAATATATTCTCAAATCAAATAATGTCATTATTACGATAAAACTGCAGAAATTAATTATTTTAAAAAGTTTGATTTTTACAAAAAAAAAATTTCGTTCGCCTTTGTTTTAACAATTCAAATTATTACTGTTATTATATATTGTTACTTTAAGTAAACAAATATGTATTTATAAATTGTTAATAAATAATTTGAATTTTTAAAACAAAGGCGAACGAATTTTTTTTTTTTTTTTGTAAAAAATCAAACTTTTTTAAAATAATTAATTTCTGCAGTTTTTTCATAATAATGACATTATTCAATTTGAGAATATATTTTGATTCGAAAATGATATGTAAAGTTATTCAATTTGTTTATAAGCCTAAAAAATGTTTAAAAATGTTCTAGGCTCTCCTAGTTAACCGATTTGAATTTTACAAAAAGCGTTTGGAAGTTTGAGACTTCCTTTATATGTAAAAAAAATTGCAACTATCTGAGGGTATTATTTAGGGCCTACTATAAATTTGAAAATTTGCGATTTTTTTCCAGTAAGCTGGATTGCAAAATTATTATGCAAAACCTATCCAACCGATCTTAACAAAATTTAGCACACGTTTTAAACATATTAAAAAGTTTTTCTAGGCGGACTATGGAGACATATTGTGTAAAATTGAATAACGAAACTTTAACTTCTTATAATTTTTTCTCTAGGATCAATATTTTCCGAATTATAAACGAAAATAGAAGCAAAAAAATGAGAAATTTTCAATTTTTTTTTAGATTTTGTTAAATAAAAAATTTAGCACAGGGTTTGCAACTGACGCATATCGTGATTATCGATATTGGACCCATCCTGAAGGGATTCCAGCAAAAAAATAGCTTCCTATGCAAAATTTCCAATCCAAAACAGATCCCGTCTAGACAATTATTATAGGAGATATATTTATTAAATATTTCTAACTTATTCTCTTCCAGAAGTACTTCTAATATTTGTGTGCCATTACAAGGCAGCCGCAGAAGATTTGTATAAAATAAATATCCTAAATAATAACCTAAAAAGAATTAATAAATTTCATTACCTGCTGTATCCAGTCTCTGCAGATTTCGACCAGTTGGCAAGTAAAGTTTTCTTAAAAAATATAAAAATATAAAAACTACAGCAGTGGGTATAATGAACGCAACGTTTACTAATGT
Organism: Diabrotica balteata; assembly: GCA_918026665.1. Classification (NCBI taxonomy): domain Eukaryota; kingdom Metazoa; phylum Arthropoda; class Insecta; order Coleoptera; family Chrysomelidae; genus Diabrotica; species Diabrotica balteata. The sequence goes on along the minus strand of OU898276.1, from coordinate 27,961,037 downwards.
TATTAGAATAATTACTCCGCATAAACCCAAAACAATCTGAAAATAAAGAACTAGAATTAATTTTCATAGTTTTATTTGTAAAGAAAATAAAGGTCTCTTGCATTATAATTTCAAATAATTTGAAAATCAAGTATATTATGAAAACTGTAGATGGTGAAAGTTTCATCTTCCACGAGGAAACTAAGTTCCTGTAGCTGGCTGTATACCATATATCACAAAAAAAATTTGTTTAAAATCCTTTATAAAAGGTATATAAAAATGCCTCAAACGGGCTATCACAAACACATTGCAAAACGTTTTCGGATTAAACAATCCATCATCTAGCATGTACAACCGTTTGCACTGATGATGGATTGTTTAATCCGAAAACGTTTTGCAATGTGTTTGTGATAGCCTGTTTGAGGCATTTTTATATACCTTTTATAAAGGATTTTAAACAAATTTTTTTTTTAAAGTTTCATCTGTTACTTAACCTGATACCAAATTATTCGCTAGGTTATAGTGATCGCTATGAGTTATTTCAATTTTTATTTTACTTGAACCAAATATAATTCGTCAGTGATTTATTTTTCTTTCCCGTTATTAGTAATTCTGCTTGTTCATGTTGGCCGATTAATTGCTCTAGGAAAGGTTGTTAGTCTAGCAGAATAGTACCTCTTTGATCGTTTTCTATCTCTACTGCTAATGTCAGTACCCTCCTCGGTTTCAAGACTTGCAAAAGATGTAACTATCTTTGATCCCTGGTATTTTAAGATTTATATCATTCTTTGTAGTGGAAAAAGTACTAGTACTTATTAATAAGTATACTTACTTCTAAAAATTCATATATGGCAAAAGGAATTTGTTCATCTACAATGCTGAGATCCTTCGAAAATCGATTAATAATGTTTCCAATGAAATGCTTGTCAAAAAATTTCATAGTTGCATTAATTACAGAGTTAGTTAAGTACCTATGTAATCTTAAAGAAGCTTTTCTCGTAAAATTAAATAACAAAAAGGCTGAAAATATGGAGAGAATCGTAGTGGACAATGTAAACGCTGAATATATCTTTAAAGAAAAATCCCACACCGTATTTTCTTCATTGATATCAGTTGTGTTGTGATGAATGTGATTTACCCTAAAAAATATAATATGTTTATTATTAAGAAATGCCAGGAACATAAAAGGACATGGTAAATATCTTACTAAACACAGATGGAAATGTCATGACAGGAACCGCAAATAAATTACAAGCATGGTCTTCGTATTTGTTCAGTGGCAAATGGATTCTTTAATTCTACCAGTTACTTGTTGTACTGAGGAAACCACTCAACACTAAGGAGTAGGCAGAACTCATGGAAGACTCATAAAAGAACGAAGAAAACACAGAAATAAGAATGAAGAAAGGTACAAAGAAATAAACAAAATTGTTAAAAAAAAGATTAAAGAAGCAAAATAATCGTGGCTACAAGATCAATGCATAGAAACAGAATCCCTAAAACAGAACCATGATACTTTTAACCTACATAAAAAGATCAAAAACTTAATGAGAGAAAATGGATCACGAAGTCATAACTTAATACTAGACGAGCAAAACAATCTGCTCTACGAAAATGAGAGAATACTTGAGAGATGGAGGCAATACATGGAAGAATTATTCAAGGAAGAGCAAGAGATAGAAGTCAGTGTTTCTGCATGTTGAGGACCAGAAATAACGCTCAGTAAAGTAACATATGCAATAAAAAGACTAAAAACCAACAAAGCACCTGGACCTAATAACATAGAAGCTAAAATGTTGAAACTATTTGAAAACAACCAACTCTCAAACGAGTCTACTGAACAAAATCTATAAAACTGCAAAATTTCCTACAGATTGACTAGTTTCCACCTTTATCCCTCTCCCCAAAAAGTTAAATACCACCAGATGCTAAGATTACAGAATTATAGGTAAGCTTAATGAGCCATGCACTCAAAATCCTTCTTTCTGTTATTCACTCTGGCATATATAAAATTCTGAAGAAAACATTAGAAGTGTTCAGTTTGGGTTAAGAAGTGGACTGGGAACGCGAGAGGCTCTATTTTCCATACAAGTATTGATACAACGAGCTCGAGACGTAAATTGCGAAGTCTACGCATGCTTTGAGTTGAGATGCTACGAGTAGACAACGGAACCTCACAAGAATTCACGATAAAACGGGGAGTACGTCAGAGCTGCATTTTGTCACTGACGTTGTTGAATAGTTTCTCGGAAATGCTGTTCAGGGAAGCTATTGATGGTTTAAGAGAAGGTATAAAAATCAATGGTGAAATCATAAACAATTTATAGACCGTCTACTGAAAACCTGCGACAGATATGCCAAGAAATTAAACTGTAAAGAAGACGTAAAACAACGTAATATAGCACTAATTCACAGCTAATAATGAACCCTTGAGAATAGTCGACAAAGTTATTATAATAAGGAATGGGACTAAGTTAGGTCGACTTATATAATAAGGAATGGGACCACTCACAGGAAATAAGATGTATAGAAAAGGCGAGAGCTATCTTCAAGCGCATCTTCTTCTTCTTCATGTACCATGTCCTTTCAGAACGTTGGTTACCATCATAGCTATTTTAATTTTATTCACTGCCACCCTAAAGAGCATGCTTGTATCTACACCATACCAATCTCGCAAGTTCTTCAACCATGAGGTTCTTCTTCGTCCTGGACTGCGTTTGCCTGCTATTTTTCCTTGCATGATATTTTGTAGCAATCTATATTTGGGATCTCTCATTACATGTCCGAAATATTCCAGCTTTCTCTGCTTGATGCTTTTTATGATCTCAGTAGTCTTGCTGAGACGTACAAGTATTGTGGAGTTACGAATCTTCTCCACCCAGGAAACTTTTAAAATTCTTCTATAGCACCACATTTCGAAAGCGTCAAGGCATTTAGATCGATTTTATTCACAGTCCAGGATTCGATAGCATAAAGTAAGGCCGAGAACATGTAGCAGCGAAGTAGGCGGATCCTTAATGCCAATTTTAGGTCTCTGTTACATAACACCTTGGACATCCTTCTAAAAGCAGCTCTAGCCTGCTCTATTCTGGATCTAATTTCGCCGTGATTTTCTGCATTACAATTTAATTGCTATCCAAGATTTTATCAACTTGCTCAAGTTTGGTATTATTTACATATATAGACGGTTTTATATTCTGTTGTTTACTTATTACAAGTATTTTGGTTTTCCTTATGTTAAGATCCAGACCTGCCTCCCTACAACTCTCAACGACACTATCAAGTAGTGTTTGCAGATCTTCTTGATTAGAAGCTAGGAGTACTGTATCGTCCGCATATCGCAAATTATTGATGACTTCGCCGTTCACAAGTATTCCTTCTTGTTTTTCAGAAAGTGCTTTTCTGAAAATTCTTTCGGAGTAAACGTTAAAAAGCAGGGGTGACAAGAGGCATCCCTGTCGTACTCCTCTTTTAATATTGAGAGCTTGTGATTCCACACCATCTACTAAAACTGATGTTTTTTGATTCCAATATAAATTTGCAATTATTCGAACATCTCTGCCGTCCAAGCCAATGTCTTTTAGAGCTTCGATCAATATAGAGTGCTTAACCCGATCAAATGCCTTTTGAAAGTCAATAAAACAACAGTATATGTCTACAGATATATCACGACATCTTTGAGCAAGTACGTTCATTCCAAACAGTGCCTCTCTCGTTCCAAATCCGTTACGGAAACCAAACTGAGTGTCATCCAGGTATTCCTCACATTTATTGTAGATACAACCATGTATTACCTTCAGAAAAATTTTCAATAAGTGGTTTAACAAACTGATGGTTCTATAATCAGCACAGGTTTTTGCTGTTGTCTTCTTAGGTAGAGCTGTAAACAGTGAGTTAGACCAACCATTAGGTAGTTGTCCGCTGGTATAAATGGTATTGAAAAACGAAGTTCTAGCCTCTAAAACATTGCTATCCTTTATAAGCTTATATATTTCAGTTGGAATTTCATCAGGACCAGTCGCTCTACCATCTTTTGATGATTGTATGACCTTTATAACCTCACAGCGTGTTATTAGGGGTCTGTCGCAGTTAGTAATATCGGGAGGTGAACTACTCCTATCGTCTTCGAATAGGTTCGTGACGTAATTTTCCCATTCTTTAAGTTTGTCCTCTACTTCGAATATTACTTTACCATTTTCATCCTGTAGCAATGCATTTTGTTTCTTATTGAAGATACCAGCTGCTTCTTTTACTTTTTTATACATGTTAAACGTGTCGTATCTTTATTCGAGTTCTTCAATGTCAGGACACTGTTTGGCTAGATGTTGACTCTTTGCTTCTCGTATTTTACGTCGAATTTCTTTTTGTATACTATTGTAAAGTGTTTCGTTGGTTTTTGCTAGTCGCCGTTGTTCCATCAAATCCAGTATATCATCTGTCATCCAAGCCTGCTTTTTTGGCTTTGACCTGCCTTGTAAATTTCTCACACAGATTTCTTTTACTTTTACTGTTTTACGATTTTATTTAAGCCCTCATCGACGCATCAAGCGCATCAGGAAGGTTTAATATAATATGCACCTGAACGTTGATATAAGAAAACGAGTCTTGAGATACTATGTATTTTCTATTCTTTTATATGGAGTCGAAGCCAGGGCCATGACGGAGGCAACATCTAAACCTTCGAAAGCCTTCGAAATGTGGTTCTACAGCCGCATGCTCAGAATATATTATATCCACCATGTTACAAACCACTAATTCAACTAATTTTACAAGGCAAGATAGAAGGCAAAAGATCTCAAGGGCGCAGAAGGACATCGTAGTTGAAGAACATCAGCCAGTATGTCTGCTTTACAGCATCATTTTCAATGGATAGGCCATATATTTGGTATGGAGAGGATGGAAGAAAACAGGCTTCCAAAAAAATTGTTGAATCCAAGAATGCAGGGGAAGAGATCTATTAGAAGACCGAAAAAGCTTTAGGAGGATGATGTAGATGAGAACGCCAGAAATCTTGTTGCAGTCGATCGTGAAGGAGAATGGCTAAAGACCGTAACGTAACAAATGGAGAGATTTGCTGAGGGAGGCCAAGGCTTAACTTGTACTGTAGAGCCAAAAGATGGATGGATGGAAAAAAAGATAAAACTTACCAGTTACTTAAAATCTTCTCAGTATAACTTTTTGAAAATTGTGAGCCAATAAAAAATACGAATACAATTGCAATGACTAAAAGTCCTCCACCATATTTACCATATTTTCTATAGGTATAAAAATCAACTTTTCCAGACTTTTTATTTTCTTGATACATATTATTTTTTTCATTATTTGATTTCTTTAACAGCGAAGATTCTTCGGTTGTTTCATCATTGTTAACCTCATCAGCGTTGTCATTAACTTCAATCAGATTTTTCATCTGTTGCTCCTGTTTTAAAACAGTTTTTATATCCACGTCATTTTCTTTGGCTAAATTTTGTGATGCAAATGTTTTACCTTCGTCCAATATAATTATTTTGTCATTTTTGTTGGTATATTGAAGATTTTGAGTAACCAAGATACATATTTTATCTACCAGGAACTCTCTGAAACACTTTTGAAATACGTGGCGTTGAACATTGACGTCTAGAGAGGTTAAACAATCATCTATTAAGTAAATGTCTGCGTTTCGGTACAAAGCTCTTGCTAAATTTATTCTTGACTTTTGTCCTTTACTGAGGTTAGCACCTTTATCACCTATTCTAAGATCGTCCGCTAAAAAATGTAAATACTCTCTATTAAAATATGGTTAACTTAGCAAAAATACAAACAATAAGAACAACTCATGTAGTATCTTCCACAGAACCTGTTTTATATAACCTTCGCTAACCTACTTTAGTCTATACAGTAAAAAATTAAACTTACCTAAGGTATAATGATCAATATCAAAACCCAAAGCACATATATCCAAAATTTTATTATAACGTTTTTCGTCAAAAGCCTCGTCAAAAACAATATTTTGTTTAAAAGTTGCTGGAAAAATCCATGGTTCTTGTGCAGCATAAGAAATAGTTCCATATTTAATTACTTGATCATTTTTTGTATCAAATTCGCCCAAAATACTTTTTAAAAGAACCGTTTTACCACTAGCAGTGGATCCACTAATAACATAAAGACCTGAATCAAAATTTAAAGTAATATTTTTTAGAAGTACTTTACCATCCACTTCAATTAATAAATTTTTTAGTAAAACATGTGCTTTCTTTCGGTTAACCTCAATTTCGTCGTTAACAATTACTTCTTCAGCAGTCATCATCTGCTGAATTCTTTTCACAGCTGCAGACATGTCAGCTGTGACGGTAACTCCCATGGGTATGGCAACATTAAGGGCATGTCTTATTCTTAAAAATAAAGTCGTGATGTAGTATACCAGCTCTGCTGAAATAGTATTGCCCAAAAGGATGAAAGTGGTTAAAAGTAGGTAATAGGCTATTTTTGATGTCAGACTTCCAATTAGCAGAACAGTGGTTTTGGCAAGAAATATTTTTAATATTGCTTTCATTTCTTCCCTAAAATAAATATTTTGATAATTTTTATATCTTATACATTAATATTAATATATTTACATACATTTATACATTTATACATATATATATATATTATATATATATATATATATATATATATATATATTATATATATATATATATATATATATATCGACGCTTGAAAGGTAAAACAGCTAATACGCCAATTGTGAATTTTACAGGAGAACCGTTTAAAGTTTGAAATTTTGAAAAAAAAATCATAATTTTTGTTGTAAGCATACTATCTTGACAAATCTTAGGAAAATAAATGTTATATAGTAGAATCCTTTTATGCTATAAATTTCTAAAAGAAATATTATCTAGTTTTAAAATTAATGGCGCATTATACAAAGTGATTCTTGAATGCAAACAGGAGAAATGTATTATAAACATGATGCATTACATAACCAGGTAACTGAAAACGGCTAATTTACCAAATATGAGTAACTTTGTGAGAAGGTGAAATGTTTTATAATGTATTTATGTTATGAGATGCATGCTATTAGAAGTGTCTTTTGTGAACATTACAAGAATATAAGTCATTCTCTCTTTAAATTCTAATATTATTGTATTATATTTATTGCATCATTATTAGATATTCTAGACATTTTACATCAAAAAACGAAAAGAAATAGTTCAAGTTAATGGAAAATACTTTATTACTACGAAAAAACAAAGGTTTTTTGAGGTTTTTTGACAAAACCAATAAAAACCACATCAGCAATATTAAAGTTGAAGTCCATCTTCGTCAGTTTCTGGAAGGACATCATTTACACTATTACCTCTAGGTAGATTTAAATATTCATTATGATATTGCAAGGGTATTACATTAGAGTGGCACAATTTATTCAGATCGTTATATTTTTGTTTGGAAATTGACAAAGATGTTGGATATAAGTTGCAATTTGGTGGATTCTTTATGAATATTTATGAAACATGGGGTGAACTGCATAAGGTTCAGGAATGTTACGAGCTAATTCAAAAACAGTTGGCCATTGTGAAGGTGTCCAAATAATATGCTTAGCTACGCTTTTTTCTATGACAGAATGCATGCTGTCAACTGGCATGTAGGAGTGATCTGGCAGAAGATAATTAATCTGGATCACATTTATATTTTTGCAGGACATCAAGTTGTAGTGGAGAGAGGCCAAAACAGTACGGTTCTTATTTTGACCTGGGCATGAGTCACAATAAAGCAGTAGTTTCGTGATTTTCCCACGGTCATCAATTTTTTTCATGAACGATACTAGACATGTGGCTATTTCGTTACCTCCTCTCTTTCCTTGGCTTTTATTCCAATAATAGCAGTGGCCTTTCCTTGTTGTACTTTCATAGAAAGTAAAGTTATACAATGCCAATTTTCTGAAGTAATAAAGTAACATACTTTCTCCGTACGGTGTATTTAAAACTTTCTGTAAGTCGAAGGAGACACACAGGATACTTCTATTTTCCTCATGAATTTTTTGGTGATATTCAAATCTCTTCTTACTTTCAACTTTTTCTTTATCATGTTCTTGCTTTTCTACTTCAGTTTCCGGTCTAGGGTTGTTTTTGAAACCAACACACTTGACACATTTGTCTTTCTTGGGAATATGAATTCCGATATTGAATTCGTTCGTAAATATTTTTCTAAATAACCTCTCTGACACAACATCTATACCTGTTTCTATTTCTCTTTTCTTATATAGATTATAAAGATTTGTAATATTCTTAAACTCATTGGGCAAATAAAGTTTGGTGGAGTCTTTTCTTGCATAGTGTGACGGCACTGCTGGCAAACTTGTAATGAAGTTTCTTACAGAGTTCAACACTTCTTCTTTTGTTTTATTCGGAGGGATAGTTTTTCCTCGCATATCCTCTTTTCCCAAACCATAACAAGCATTAGAGAGTGTGTAATAAACATATCTTTGTGATACATTCAAAGTAGATAATAAAAACTTCAGACAAACTTGACGTTGTTCTTCACCTTCATTAATAAAATATAGAAATGTATTGGACTTTCTGCTTTCATGTTTTACTCTCTTTCTCTTAACATATTCTTTCTTTGACATCGAAACAAGCCAATCGCGACTTAGTGCATTTCTTTGGTTGACATGGATTTGGTCCTATTTCTTTTGCTTCGATATAGTTGTTGCCTTTCGCTCGCTTTATTAGGCCGATTTTTCTTATATGCTTATTCTCTCACTGTTCCATTTTCAGCAGCAACCGCTTTTGTTCTCTTCTTTTTCTTTTTTAATTTCTTTTTGGCTGCTGTTTCCTCTGTACTATCTTCTTCCTCAGACGAACCTTCCCAAGAACTTGAATCGCAGTCGTACTCTAATATTCTTTCTTCTTTATCTTAGAAGTCTGTATAGGCCGATTGCAAAACCATTTTACGGCTACGAAAGTTAACTACCTTGCTAGGTCCAGATGTGGTATCATCAGCTGAAACGTCTCTGGCATTACCACTATACAAGTCTATACCCACGGTTTCTTCAATAACTGGTGAATTTTGAACATCTTGTACCAATCTTTGATTTGTATTGAAGTAATTTTGCTGGTCAACTGGGGTGTCAATATCCAAACATTGATTATTATTTGAGTGGATCTGCATTTCTTGGGAAACTATTGGTAAACATTCATCAGTCAATAGTGAATTTTCAGGAAAAACTTTAGACACAATAGCAGGAGCAACTAATGCAGATGCATTGTTTTGAATTGGTTGTAAATCTGTATAAATTGGCGACGCCTGATAAATAAGTTCAGAGGAACAATCAGGTACAGGTTGGCTTTGTTCTAAATAATCCATAGAAGTGCGGCTGCAAGTATTTAAATTATGTTGTTCAATCACATTTAAAGAACCAGCAGCGTGATATAAACCCGTGATCTTCTCTGGATGTAGTTCATAATTTATTACTGATTTGGTGGGGGACATTGGTGCATTAGTTAATTTTAGATAATTAGAACCCTGAGTGCAAGATTTCGACTCTTAAGGCCTTTCAGCATTTTGAGCAAGTACATCAGTGGCCTGGATTACCTTTGTGGATGAAGAACAGCTTGTTTGAAGATCTATAATGTTCTTTCTGTTTTGAACTATTTTCATAATACGATCTGCTCGCGACATTTTTATCTGCGAAAAAAAAATTCTTTGAAAGTAAAAACAACCTTCTTTAAGTTATTATATTTTTTCAAAATGACACTTATAATATTTCAAAAATAAATGTTCGATACTAAATTTGAATACTATCTGTAAATGAATATTACTGTTTTTTTATTCTTAATATACATTGGTACAGTCACAAATTTCACTTTTAGTAACAAAAAATCAGAGGATTGGCTCCGAACAGAGTAATGACAAGAAACAAATAAATTGTAAAGCATTTTTAATCTAACTACAGAATATTTATAATTTAAAACGAAACACTTACCTTCATGAACGAAAAAAATGTATTTATTACACCATACATAAACTGACAGAGAAAAATTAGTTGTTTACAAGCCGAATAACGCAAGACTGGCCAAAATTATCCGTTAGAACGTTAACATTGCATATTTTGTATCATGAAAACAAAGTGTAAATTGTTTAAAATGCCTTTTATCTTTGGAAGGACCGTCTTCGAAGTAGATAATGTAGCACGTGTGATATTATTTTAAACAGATAAAATGTATAATACGCCATCTGTACCCGTAACTGCCGTAAACAAAATTGTTTTAAGCACCACTATGCAATATATATTCTGCCATATGAAATGACTAACACGGCTTCAAGGCTCTAATATCTGAAAGTAAAATTGACTTATTTGCTAGAAGTAAACTTGTTAGGTGTGTTATACGACAGATAACATATTTTTGTATTAAAATTTGGAGCATAAGACACAGTTGCTTTCAAAACCATCCTAAAAATAAAATGTTTAATACGCCAAAAAAGTAATTCAAACAGCCTAAATTCCCTTTGTATAACCCGACAAGCGAGAGCTGGCGGGTTGCGCGTAGAACAAATTGAAAAGTGGAAGTGATTGCTCATTTCTATTGCAGTCGTCTAGGAGTTCACATCGTGTATAACCGTTTAAGTGCCTATACTATATACCTATAATCGCGAATAAGTACCTCTCCTATCTCTCTTAGAATAATTTCTTTTCTATTTTTGCGCAGCTCACCCGCCAGCACTCGCTTGTCGGATTATACATACATAGAAAAATTCACTGAATCTTATCGTGTAGAAAGTCTATTTTGCAAAAAGTGGCGTATTATACATTTTACCTTTCAAGCGTCGATATATATATATATATATATATATATATATATATATATATATATATTTATATATGTTCGGAAAGATTTCCGCGGTTAGTACAATAAAACCTAGAGCTAAGATTAATATTATTACTAAAATTAATATCAAACTCACCAGTCTTCCGGGTTGAACCGGAAGCGTATAGTAGTACAGTAGTGATAGCGTAGTGATCAGTGAACAGTGTAGTAGTGTCTGGGGGCTCGGGAGACTGAGACCTCGGAAGCCCTGAGGAAGGCATCAGAGAGGATGCCGAAAGCTCGGCAAAATGGATATCGACGCGATTCAACCCGGAAGACTGGTGAGTTTGATATTAATTTTAGTAATAATACTAATCTTAGCTCTAGGTTATATATATATATATATATATATATATATATATATATATATATATATATATTTATATATATATATATATATATATATATATATATATATATTTTATATATATATATATATATATATATCGATACATTTTTGGCAAAGTAACGTAAGTCACCAAACACGATTTGTAGAAAAAACAATTTTGTAATTCAGCCTGGTTAAAATTATTTAAATTATGACTGAAAAAACTTGTCCTACTTGTTCTAAAAAAGGTTTAAAGTAATTCTACGCTTACTACACTTTGGCAGTACCTTTTTAACAATAATAGTGTTAGTTTAATTGAAAAACATAATTTTCGCCAAAAATGTCACTTACGTTACTTTGCCAAAAATGTATCGATATATATATATATATATATATATATATATATATATATATATATATATATATATATATATATATATAAATTTCCAGTCTATGGATATATGTTATTTTCTCCATATGGCATTATGTATCTTTAGTAGTAACTCTGTTGCATTTTGTCAATTTTTTTTCATTTCACTGATTATTCTGTCATGCCCTGGTGGCGTCCCATTTTTCATTTCTGCAATTTATGGTTATTAGATCTACATTATCAACTTATATTCTTTGTTATTGTTTTCTTCTTGATAGCAGTGTGTTTGTAACATTTCTTGGAAATATTCTCTCCATCTGTTCATTATTTCATTTTCTTCTGTGAGAAGTTCACGAGTTTTATTCTTTAGGTTTTTTATGTCTTGCATTTTTTTCTCATTTATTTTAAAACTCTATAGATCAGTTTCTAATTATCTTTACTGTTCTCAGTAAAGAGACCTCAATTTATAAAGTTGTGATAATATATTGTAGAGATCTTTTATATCGATGTTATGGTCTTATTATTAAAACAATTATGATTTCTTCACGTGAATTATCTCTAATACACATCTTTTGTTGTAGTTCTGTTCTTTTTCCAAAATTTGTAGATTTTCAAAAACCAAAGAATCTAGAGAATGCTCAGTTAATGTTGTAGTGTTTAATTTATTGTTTTGTACACTATGTTTGTGTACAACAACCCTTCTATGCTGATATTGGTATGTTTGTCCAATGTATGTTGAACTGCAGTTTTTACAATGCAATCCGCCACCTTTACAACCTCATATACACACACGAAAGGAAGCTCCCATCCACTGTCGACAATACTCCAAACGCTGGTACACAAATACAGAATCGAGCAAATTTACATGAATATTTACCACTAGCACAAATTTTGTAAAATCTTCTAAACCAACAATCATATTAAATCCAATTTAGAATCTATTAATGACTTCTTTTAAAAACTGACGGAAAAACTCTATACATACCACTGTCAAAAATTTTTTCGAGCAATCGAAAATCAGTTTCGGATGAAATTACCGGAAAACGACAATCAGAATCTTACCCAAGAGTTTACGAAGCCCACCCAGGACAGGATCTATGCCATTCAATATCTACAAATATAAAGAGTCAATCTTACTAAGAAGAATAACGAAGAAGAAGAAAATAATTATGCATAGTATATTTTCTGGAGTTTTTAATGTAGTAGTGATGTGTCTCAAATTGTCTTTCCTACTCAAAAGTCAACCTCAACTTCACGTTAGTGAACCATGTTATCTTACTTAATAATCCAACTTAATAAAACAATTACAAAAGAACTGAAACGCGACATTAACAATGGAAAGAGAAGTTAATTAAGCAAGTCATTAAAAACAACAGAGGCCTAAAATGTCTAAGAGCAACACTGGATGTTCAAAAATTATATTAAAATTTAAGACACCAATAAGAAACATTTCTACAAAATCTTATACAGCTCGCAAAGCCAGCCTAATGAATCAACAAAGGAGAAGGTCAGAAACATAAAAAAAGAGCTAAAAAGTAATCAAGCTCCAGGACACTACGGTATAATTACCAAGCTCTTGAAAACAAGCGAGACACTAACAAACAACCTCTTTACTAACAAGTCTATTTAATAGACGTCTCCATAATAGCAAAATTCTTAAAGACTGGAATATGAGTGTAGTAATACTATTACATAAAAAAGGGATAAATGTGACTTAAAAAATTATAGTTCTATATCGTTGCTATTAAGTATACAAACTGTTTATATATATATATATATATATATATATATATATATATATATATATATATATATATATATATATATATATATATATATATATATATATATATATATATATATATAAGCGAGGTTCCTACAGCCTCTGCCGTTTCTCGCATTTCGACCGCCATCGTTTTCTGTCCATCCATTCGTCTTCTCTGATGGCTCTATCTCTCATTATGTGCCGTACATTTTCTTCCCAGGCAACTGAAGGCCTTCCCCTTCTTCTTCTTTGTTGTGGTATGTAATTTAAAGCTTTCTTTGGCCATCTATTTTCATTCATTCGTTTCACGTGACCATACCACACTAGTTGTCTCGTTTCAATTCTATCTACACTGGAATATACAGTATTTGTCCTCCTTCTAATATCTTCATTCCTGATGTGATCTTTTTTGGATATACCACACGCTCTCCTTAGAAAATCCATTTCTACTATTTCTATTCTTTTTCTATCCTTCTGCGTTATCTGCCAAACCTCTGCCCCATAAGTCATAATAGGCTCTACCAAGGTTCGATAGATTGTCAATTTCGTTTCTTGTCTAATATCTTTAGACCAAAGTAGAGAGTTTAGAATGTTTACCACTTTTTTTCCCTGCTGTGTTCTGTTTTCGATGTCTCTTTTGGTAGTGCCTTCTTTAGATATTATAGATCCGAGATATTTATATTCATTGCATGTTTTTGTGTTTCTAATTTCTAACTCTGGATCTTCTTCACCATCTCCTATTTTAAGATACTCTGTCTTTGCCATATTCATATTGAGGCCCCATTTTTCATATTCTTTCTTTAGTTTTCTAAACATGTAGTCCATGTCTTCCTCGTCATTCGCTACGACTACCTGATCATCTGCGAAAAATAAAGCTGTTAGACATTCACCACCGCCTATGTCTATTCCCATTCCGAATACTTGTTTTCTCCACTGCTCTAGCGATGATTGAATATATATTTTAAACAGGGTCGGAGACAGACAACATCCTTGTTTAAGCCCCTTGGTTATTGGAAATGATTCAGATATAAAGTTTCCTTCTTTAACGATACTTCTTGCATTTTTGTATATATTTGCGATAGCATCCACATACTCTCTACTGAGACCTACTTTCGTCAATGTATAAAATAGTTTTTTCAAAGGTACCGTATCATATGCCTTCTCTAAATCTACAAACAATAGGTGGGTAGATAGATTCCTTGCCTTCCGTTTTTCGATTACCTGCTGCAGAACGAATATATTATCAATGCACGATCTTCCTGCCCGAAATCCATTTTGTTCCTCTATGTCTTCATATTCTGATTCAATTCGTTTTTTTATTATTCGACCGTACAACCTCCCCACTGAGCTAGTAACAGTTATTCCTCTATAATTAGAGCAATTGCGTTTATCCCCTTTTTTGTATATTGAGCTGATGTATCCAACATTCCAATCATCAGGGATATTTTGTCCTCTTAAGCATTTATTAAATAGTTTAACCATCATCTCGTGTAATATTTTTAGTCCATACTTTACCAACTCAATTGGGATGTCTCCAGGTCCTGCTGCTTTACCGTTTTTCGATCTTTTGAGGGCATCGCTTAACTCTCCGGTTGTTATCTCAATTATTTGTGTATGTTCAGATATTTCTTCCATTTCGATATCTTGGAATTTACGTCTATCCTCTGTCAATAAGACCTCATAATGCTGTTTCCACTGTTTCAGATCTATTAATTTTAAGTTAGATTTTTCCTTTCCTTCCCTCCGGAGAGACTTTATCACCTTCCACGCTTGCCCAACTCTTGTTCCACCCATATACCTATCCACCTCTGCACATCTTCGATCCCACATCTCATTTTTACTTTTCACTACTTCTCTTTTTACACCTCGATTTAATTTCGTATATACCTTGTGATCTTCCTCCTTTCTCGTTGACATCCATTTCTGATAAGCAGTTTTCTTCTTGTTTACTAACGTTTGCATATTCTCCGACCACCATTCTTGATTTTTTGTTTCATGTTTGTCTTTATACCCCAAAGCTTCACTTGCAGCCTCATGAATGTACTTTTTAAGTTGTTGGTATAATTCTGCCGCTGTTATATTTTCTCGATCCACATTTTGTAATTTTGTGGCCAGTCGTAATTTGTAAAGAAATTTTGTTGAATCTTCTTTTAAGCTTTCTAGGTTATATTTAGGAGATGTTACTTTTTGTCCCTTTTCTTAAACAAACAAACTGTTTATAAGAGTTATAAACAATCGGTTTACTTACAAAATAGATAATTACCAACCGGTTAAACAGGTTGACTTTCGCAAACGATATGGTGTATCAGACCATCTGCTGACAATGAAAACACTGATAGAGAAGTCAAATGGGTCAAATACGACAAATCTAGATATAGGTTATAGAACAAGTCATTAATAATTGTTCACACTCCCATTAAACGACGATTTAGACGGAGACCTAATATCTCAAAAGCTTTTTAATCTAGACCTAGAAGACGTCTTCAAAACTGCAAGTTGGTGAACATATGGCATAAACGTTAATGGCAACAAGTTAAACCATCACAGATTCGCTGATGACATCGTGATTATAGCGAACACATTATAGGAATTACAAACTATGATAAAGGAACTCGGTGGCAGATCCCAACATGTCGGCCTAAAAATAAATATGACAAAAACAAAAACAATGACAAAAACAGACTTCCCAAACGTATAATCATAGATGACAGTGAGATAGAACAAGTTCAAGAATATATTTACCTAGGCCAAATTCTGGAACTTGACAAAGAGAACTAAAGTGCAGAAATCACTAGAAGGGCAAAACTGGCATAAGCAGTATTTGATAAACTCAGTTGAATACCTACTTAAAAACCGCAAATGCTTGAGGAGTAAAATATTTAAGCAGCGCATCCTTCCTATCATGATATATGGATGTCAAAACTGGACCCTGGCCAAGGAAAATATAAATAAACTAACCACAACAATGGAAAGAGCAATATTATGTATACGAGTGTTAGATAAAAAGAGAAACGACTGGGTAAGATAAAAAACAAACGTCGAGGATATCACAACAAAAATTGGCAAACTGAAATTGAGCTTGGCAGGTCACACTGCTAGACAAAAGGACCAACGTTGGAACTTCACAATACAATATTAGAAACCTTACAAAGGTAGACGACCAATACTAAGACCACAGGTGAGGGGAAATTGACATGAGTAAATAGCCGAACAAATTGGAAGAATGTTGCTCAGGATAGAGATCGATGGAAGAAGTTCATAGAGGCTTATGTGCAAAAATTAACATTAAAAAATTAAGAAGAAGACAGAACAAGAAGAAGAAATATCTTTTCCTAAGTGTCTGCTTTTACCGTTATGCTTTTTAATATTTTTGTTAATTCCTATACAATAACTCTACACATTTTGTTTCTATATTTGGTGTTCTCGCTAATTTATTTATTGTTTTTATTTTACTAAAATCGAGAGCTTGTCGTTTGTGCCATATACTTTGTTTTGCTTAGATTAATCATTGAGCCTTTGTTTTTTGTAAAATGATACCCAAAATTTAAGAAATAAAAAAAAATATTTCAAAAATCAAATTTGACTTACTTTCTGGTTTGGTTAATTTTGTGTTCAAATTCATACTCCCACACATTCATTTTTATTGTACTGATTCCTGACAACATCTCTTTGGTAGTCTGCAAACGCTCATCAGTCCTCTTACTAGATTCTAGTCTTAATTTAGACGTCAACTTTCCCAATAAAACTGCAAAAAATTTATTTTTATGCACAGCGAATTAAAAAGAACAATTAAAAATATGTCTTAATGGAGACAACAGACATGACTAATGAAGAGTGAGGCTAGACTTTAAAATGTTGCTATATAAATGACTACAAAAGATAAGCTGGATCCACCAAGTCAGAAATGAGGCAGATGATAGTGAATATAGCAGCCAACATAGTATCCAACGATCGATAGAAGTTCTTAAAGAGAAAAGAAGATGATATACTTAGGATTATGCTACACATATTTTAGACAGGCTTTTATTATTGTTAATTTTAGTTTTCTTTTTCTTTCCATTTTCCCCACTTCTACATTTTTTATGTGTTGAATCAAGGCATTTTTAGAATTCTTCTAATTGTTGGCATTTTAAATGCTTCAGTGGGTTCATAGTATCTAATTTTAGAGGGCTAATTTGTATGCCATATAATAAAAGTGAATACACATAGGTTTTAACAAATAGGTATCTTATGTTTAAATCCGTAGTTAAATTACACCGTTTTTTTTTAATCTCACTTTTACTTATTAACTGTGCCTCCGCTTCGTTAATAATGTTACTTCGTTTATTTCTCCAGAAACTTGTTCCTGTTTTCTGTCAGTAATTGCTTGTAATGTTTTTCCCACTTCTTTTCTCTATCTTTCATTTCTTTCTTTTTAGTTTTAGTAAATTGTCAGGCTTGCACTATTCTACTGCATCTAAGATATTTCTCTACATCTTCACATTCTTGTTCTTATAATTAGTTTGTTTCTGTTTATTATTAGATAGATTTCTCTGCCTTTGGGATCTTTTGTTCTAAACAAAGTCATATATGCCATTTTTTTTTATAATTTTTTTTATCTGATCTGTGATCGTTTCGAGATTTTTCTCTCTGCGTTATCACAATATACTAAAGTCTCCTTTGCTGTTTGTGGTATCCATTTTTTCACTAACTGATACTTCTCTTCTGTTGTTTATACCTTGTCTAGAGTTTCCTGCCAATCCTATCTCTAGAGGGATGATGTAATAATCTTAGAATGTTCAATATTAAATTTTATCAAGGTGAGCAAACGCAAAGTTAGGAATTGAAAAAGAATATATCGGAATAATTGGGAGGCATAAGATACATAGAGACACGAATGAAAACTGACAATATCTTGTTAACTTTGTAGCTAGTAAAAACACGGTTTCAGTTATACTCTATTTTTCCACAAAAACGTACACAAAGGTACCTAAATATCCACTATAGGATATGTTGTGAACCAAAAAGACCACGTCTTGATAGAAAGGTGATCAGCAACAAGAGTATTGGACGTAAAAGGTAGGCGAGGACCAAGCTGCGACTTAGACCACCTACTAGTTCAGAAAAGCGGGAAAAGAAATTCTACATAGGGAAAAACTAAAAAGACCCGTAACTCAAAATAAATTTTAAGAAGAAATGAAAGGAAAGCTAACTGAATATGAAAGAACTGAAGAAAAAAGACTAGAAGACCAATGAAGTAGAATCATATTAACTGTAATAAAATGGATACTAGAAATTAAAGAAGCCAGAGATGACCAATTCCAGATGTCCAGTTTGGAATAAAATTCAGAAAGGAGTTTTCGGCAATACTTTCTCTTGAAGCACTCATTAACCTCTGGGTCTATTGGCTGTTGAAGACTCTTTATATTGGGGACAGAAACAGCAGTTTAATTTCTCTTTCAACACTTAAGACTTTCCTGATGAGCAAGCACGTTCTTAAGAAGTGGAAGTGCTTTTATGGGCAGTTTTAATTTTGTCAAATGTTTTTTCACTTTCGGAACAATTTCGTACATTCCCTAAACAAATATGTATCCATCCATGCTGATTTCTGCGACCGATAATACACTGGGAGAATTTCCATGTTTATGTTCTAAAACGCTCTCGGTTTTGCTGCTGTGCCAATAACAAATAGGGGTATCTTGTGGGCCCCTGAGGTATTTAAACACAAGGCGACTATTATCCTCTCTTTGCTGACTTTATACCCTGCAGCAGATGTTTCTTGCAAGGTGACAAAGATTTTTCTGGACACAAGTTTAAAATTTAACCTAGTTTCGTCGATTTGGGAAAAAAGTTAGTGGTCGCTGTTGGGTCTGCTGACAGCTTCTTACCACAAACTTCAAGAGAATGGAATGTGTTTCATTTTCTACCGGGAGATCCATCCCTCACTAGCTGAGACCGCTCCATATGGTTGAAACTTGGTGCAAGATCATAGCCTTTTCTGTTAGGATTGGTCCACTTAACGGCATTCCTCGTCTTTGTTCTTAAACGAACTACAACCACAGAGTATCTTTAACCAATTCGTGTTATGTTTTCCTCTGTGTGTAATGCTTTTGTGGAATATTTTTGGTTTTAATTTGTGTACAAAAACCTCCGACAGATTTTCTATTACATCTGCAGACAGACGTTAACTGTACTTTTGTCCATGTTTTCTTTATCCAATCTTTCCAAAGTTTATAATCTCTGTTTATAATAATGTAAACTAGTTGAGACTTGCTGCCTGCTCTGTCTGCTCGCGTCTGGCTGACGCTCGTCAAGTGCGTGACTCATGCTCAGAGAGCCGGCCAGCCTAAGCAAAGACCGAACTAGCCAAACTTACGGGAGTCTACTGTATCCTAAATTTTTAGATAATAATTGTGTCAAGTTTCTCTAAAAAGTCTAATTGGAATTCACAAGTAATCACTCTATATATTTGAATTGCTATTCAGAGGGAGGCAAATATAACTAAACTATTAAAAGTACTAGTTTTTATACAGTGAGTAAGTACCAAATGTCTAAAAAAATTTTATACGTCTGTTTTTATTTACCTTGAGCAGGAATAACTAAAAGGAAGAATCCAATTCCAATCAAAGACCCAACGCCCATTTTGTTAAATATTAAATAAAACACAATAACCGCTTGCACTATTCCCACCCACACGTCATTGAAATAGAAAATAAAGTTTTCTATCGCTGCTACATCTTTAGTCATCAAAGTTACAATTTTTCCTGAGCTCACTTCTAACAGCGATTTCTGGGTCAGTCGTAGGGATTTTCTAAATATTGCGGAACAGAAGGCTGTTCGTACTTTGATTCCCAGTTCTGATAGAACCAGAAGGTAGTTGTGGAGGTAAGTCACACTCAGAAAATTCAGGAGTACAAGTAGTATGGCACAGTATATGGCTGAGGTTTTGGATAGTTCTTCTTGACCAGGTTGAAAGTACTTGATAACTTTGGATAACGTCAAAGGGATAGTTATTCTAAAAATTATTTAAAATTATTAACTATTATAACTAATCAATTGTCGTAAAACCCAAAATATAACAATATGTAACAAAAAATATAACATAAATATAACAAAATATCTAGATGTAAATGAAAGGAATGTTCAGTAATGGAGCCAGTTAGCAGTGCCGATGAAACTTCTGAGCTGCTTGTCTGATCTGGATTTTTCGGAAGCCTCTAATTCTCTCGCAGTGTTTGTCCAGAGGTTGAGTATGCGGAAACGCAGGTTGACAAGGTCATATGTGCGGAGACGTTCTGTAAGGAGGTTGAGGTGTTCCCAGTGGTGATCCCAGTTGTCGAAATAGATTATGAAGTCATCCATGGACAACTTCACGATTTCGTCAATAAAACCAGTGAAAACGGGGAATACCAGTATCTCATTTTCTGATCCCTCGAGTAGGCTGAAGGCTTTCAACGGGATTTCAAAGACTTCGTTGACTGTCATCTTATTGAGTTTACAATAGTCAAAACAAAAGCGAGGGGTGCCATTTTTTTTCTTGACCACGCCGGTATAGAGTGATTGGCTGAGTCGGGTGCATCTGTCAGTTGATTTCCAACACCGTGTCTCGGGTGGTGGGTTGCTTCAACTTGTCGTTGAAGATGTTTTGTCGAGAATGTAGGTAGAGATAATTTAGAGAAATACAAGAAATGGTATAAAGAACGGACTCTCTTATGGTAAAAACGAAGGATGATCGTGGCTAACATAAGGTAGAATTCCCAAGCCCTGCCGCAGTCTATGCTCTACTGGGATCGGAGAGGAGTGTTACCTGTTACCTAATTACCGAACTCCATAAACGGAATTTACTTTTCAACCGAATAGACAGCGACTCAGGTAGTGTATATACAGTACATTCTTATTTCTGCATTGATTGTCCTCCTTTTGTGCAAAGAGGTAAAATCTATATTTTACAAGCTGTAAAGGATTTTTAGATATAAGAATCCCAAGAGTACCTATATAGTAATACATCTGGAATTTTAATGTATTGTGTTGTAATGTGTGAGAACACATTAATTCCAACTTAATAAACATGCATTCACTTACATAACTATGGATCTAACAGTCACTTGTATCATTCCTAGTACAAAATACTTTAAGCCATAGCATTTACATAATATTCGAAAAATAGACAAATATCCATGATTTTTTATGTCATCTTTAATACATTTTTCGACTTCATTTCCGGCTTCTTCTGCTTTGCATTTCTTGAGTACTTCATAAAGTTCATCCTCTTCGAAAGTTCCTCTTTTGTGAGTTTTCCAAAATATTGGCAAGGTGTATCTGAAAAAGAAAAATGTTTTAATTTCTGTTTTAAAGAACAGAATCAAAAAACATTTGATTAATTTAACTAATAAAAATAATAATAATATAATATAATAGTAGTAATAGCCCCACCCAATTAAGTCGTGGAAACCCATACTTTGAAATATTTTTATATGCTAATATTTTGTGCAGCAACATCAATTGTTATAGGAATTAACCTTTGAGTAATCGACTACATGCAAATTACATGAACAGTCGGGTGGGGTCTGCGAGGCCCAGTTTGTATTTTACACAATACATTAGAAAATATTAAAGTAAAGCTATTTTATATACGTACAATCTTTTTTTATTTCTTTTTTAATATATGAGGACCAGACTTTCAAATCGCACTTTGTCCATATTTTCACTTTTTGACTTAGAGGTGGCGTTGGATTAGTCAAAACATCATTTATTAATTTACATAATCCTAGATATTCTAAACGTAATATTTCGCGTATATTTTTGGCTTCAAAGCATCACTTAGACAAACAAAACGCATTTTGTCCAGTAGCGAGAGACAAACAAATAGCGCTATTTTGCTTACATTGCTTTTTTACTATTTAACGACTTTATTTTGCTCTGAGACGTTGATTTAGGAATCAACAGTATCTGATATTATTCGTGCTTAATAGGTTGTTTTTATAATAATCATAGGTGATAATAGTATTAAAATGAGTGAAGGTGAGCATATTGTAGGTGATACAAATAGAGGAACAAGAAAAAGAAAAATAAATACTACGGCAAAAGAATGTACGAGAGAAATAAGGTAAACTACAGGTTATGTTGTGTTTCTGTGGTTTAATTTGTTTTCTTTTAGATATTCAGATTTAGATCCAGAGTTATTGAATTTTAAAAATAATTGTGTTCACAAATCAAAAAAATTTGCATGTACAGATCTTTTGTTGGCCGACATAAAAATTATTAGACATAATTTCTATGATAATGAAGAAAAGAACAAAAATGCTCAGGATAACAAATTAGCACAGATGATGAATATTAAGGACATAAAAAGGCAAAGGAAGAGAAAGAATGATAAATCACATGATTTTCACACAGAATTTTATGTAAGTTTTTATTTAAATAAACCAAGCTTTAGCATCAGTACATATTTATTTTTAGATTACACTTTGTAAGGTCTCTGATTAAGTATTTTTTAGGTTTGGCATAATAGCAAGAAAATCTTTGTTTGCCAAAAATTATTTTCCTCTATTTTTAATTGTGGTCCAAGAAGAATTCATACGATAGTGAGAAAAAAGATGCTTGGCACTAGTATAAAAGACAATCGTGGTGAAGACAGAAAGTCCAAGAAAAATGCGCTTAAATTAGAAAGTGTCATGAAATTTATTTCGTCTTTGAAGGGCCATGAAAGCCACTATGGTAGAGGCAAGTCAAGAAGAATCTATTTGTCACCTGAGTTAAACATAAAAAAGCTGTGGGAGATGTATAATGATCAGATTCCAGATAATTCACTCCAAACAAACTACAAGTACTTTAGTCGAATTTCCAGCAATAAGTTTAATATAGGTAGATATTATTAAAAAAATGTTTTTTATTTTTTACTAAGTTGCCCGTTTGTTTTAGCCTTTGGAAGTCCAGCTACTGATGTTTGTGGCTTTTGCATAAGAACAAACACTGAGATAAATACCACCAAGGATGAAGAGCAAAGATTAAAATTAAAAATGGATTTAACTATTCTAAACTTAAAACTTTCTAAAAAAGACTGACTTTGACCCAGATATTAAACATTTAAGATTGTTTTCGGACGGATGTGGGGGTCAAAATAAAAATTCCAACATGGTACATGCACTCACCTTGTGGCTTTTGAATAATGCCCCAAAAACTATTCAAACACTTACGATGACATTTCCCGTTCGTGGCCATTCGTTTATGCCAGCTGATCGAGTTTTTGGTTAAGTTGAGCTAGACTTACGTGCCCATGCTTTTATAAAGTCACCAGAAAAATATTATGAAATCTATTCTAAGAAAGGACAAGTGCGCAAGCTGGGATCTGATTGGATTTTGTATGACATAAAACATGCAGCACTTTCACTCAAAAAAGTTATAGGTATCAGTGGTGCCAAAAGAATAATCATAACTCGAGGCAAACAAACTGCTGGGGAAAGTAAAATCTTGTATAAAACAGAGGTTTTATACAGAAATAATGACAATTCTAAAAAGTTTTCAAGTTTAATTCAACCAAAGAAAAAACCAAGTGACATAGTACTGCCGGAATTGCCAACGAAGCATGCTGTTAAGAAGAAAAAACTGGATAGCTTACCAAAATTTTTAGTTAGTCTATCAGGCAAAGAATGGGCATTAGATCCAGAAATAACTTGGTTAGATCCAATTTTGAAGGATCAGTATGGTGAAAATGTAATTGAAAAGAACCAGACCTGCGATCAATGTGAAGATGGAGAAGAATGCTGCTGTCTTCTGGAGGACGACATACATGTCATATGATTTTTTTTACTACAGATATTGCTTTACAAACACGAATTTTCAGTTCATATTTTGATTTTAATCACTTAGGGAAAATAAAACCACATTTTGTCCTTCAAAGACAATCAAATGGCGTTTTGTCCATCATTAAAATTTTTTTTTGAAAAAACTAATAAAGCTTGTTGTTTATTATAAATAGGGTAAGTTGATAATAAAAAATTACATTTTTTCATATTTTGTGTTTTATTTTTAACTTTATTAATAATCGAGTAGCAGTTTTTCTCATTTCCTGAAAAATTTTAAAAATGGACAAAGTGCGATATGACAGTCTGCTCCTCATATCTTAACCATTTTAAACCCAATGATAAAATACACAACATCTTTAAGAAATTGCAAAAAAAATGAACAAAAATGTACTTCTCTTACATTTAACAAACAAAATTCTAATCCTAATTTCAATTTTCATTGCGGTCTTCGCAAATAGGTTTAACATGACATACAGAAGTTAAAACACTTTACAATTGTATTTAGGTATAAAAAACATATAGTTAAAACTGTTAAAAAGTGTAGTCAAAATTTATACAGTAGCATAACGTTTTCGATCTAATCAGATCATCCTCAGTGCCTTCTTATGTAGTTGAAGGTATCACTAAATTTTTGGCGGTGACATTCATATATAGGTTTCCATCATTCCAAATTTAAATTATATTGTGACTCTAGGTCGATGACATTGGATCAAAATTTATATTTCAGGAGCTACATGTCTCCTTGCTCGGTTTTTAACACGTGGTACTTGTCAATTAAAACGAGTTGGTCTATGTCGTCAATTGGTCAAAAACATTTCTTATTAGTTCAAGTTTGTATATGGTTCTTCTTTCTTTCTCTACTATTTCCATCTGATACGTCAAAACGCAAGCAACGTAGCAAGAATACAAATCAATTATGAGCCATAGTAGCTCGAAGCACCTCTTCGTGTTTTCCATCACAAGCCCAAAATTCTTTGCAATTTCAGGCAGCTTGCTTTGAAACCCCCAGCTAGGTATAATATACCAATTGACGCCTTTATTTACATAGTATTATATAATATGTTTGTGTTCTATACAATGGTTTCGATAATATTATCATCAATAAAACATTTCCAACACTCTAAAGGATCAACTGCTTGACGACCATTTCCTTTTGAACCTGATAAGTATGAAATTAAATTAGTTTTTGTCCGAACATTCTTTGGAGGCGCATGTTTTCTCCAGTATATCCCATCTTTTGCATAATAAAAGAGCCGCCGGTTTTCCGTATTTGTTTCAAAATATTTTGAAGTTGCAGGTTCCTCCCCAATTCTTTCTCCAATTTTGCTTAAAATTCTTCCTCCCATTCTTCTTGTGTATCTTTCCCGCTTTCCAAATTAATAGTTTCTTCTTATACTTCATCATAGAGCTGTTATAATCTTTAAATTTCTTTCAGAAAGGATCCATCACTGAAATCTGAAATACAATATACTGAAAAATATTAAAGGCTGGAATATTACTATATTTATATACAACCATAGGAATTAAAATACTTACTCTATGTAAGTTATACTTCACAAAAAATGGGAAAATATATTTACTTGTCCAACTCACAAAAGTTACTTGAATAGTTGGGTAGAATCTGACAGACCAAAAGTGCAAATAACAGCGAACTATTATAAACTAATGCAAAATCCATTGTTGACTGTTGTTCGACTTGGACACGGACAGATACTGGTGAACGCAGCACCCTTCGGCACAAAATAAGCAGTAAGGCTTTAGAACTAAATTGTCGCTGATCTCACAGGCCAGACCCGACTACTCAATTGTTAAGATCTGAACAGGATGAGTTACTAAGATCGGAATGACTGATGAAGTACTTACACTTGGGACAAACGACTGCAAAGGAAGATTGAATTATTGCGTAGGAATAATGATTACATTATGGAATATATTCGAAGAATAAAAAGTAGAAAAGTAATCATAAAACTGAAGAAATAATGCTAAGCAGCTACAACATGATCAAGAAAATAACACAACATAGCAGTGCCTGGGTACATCAAAACAAACAAAAACTCGTTTATTATATACTTTTTGAGCATTCAGGGAAGACGTAATATAGAAATCTCAATTTTACTGTATAAAGTGCCAATAACAAGCCAAAAATTCACGAGTTTTGAGAAAATCGAGGTGCTTTCAACAACAGCTACTACCAGTACTACTTCCTAAAAACCCCTTGCTACTGAAGAAATCTCAAATATTGTCAAAAAGGTTATGAACACTAGAAATAATGAGAGAACACTATAACACTAGAAGGTTATTATCACTAGAAATAATTTCATCTCAATAATTTCAACCAAAACTATGTGGACAATATAGCGTCGAACTATTGATTGACATCAGAAAAGATGTTTCTTGAAACATAAGGTTTATTACTCGTCATTCAGTATCAGGTTATTTCAACCAAAAACTACCTGAAAGATATCAAAGACCCTCAGGTCCAAAACAATAAAGGCCGATATAAATTTGAAGCTCAAAAAATCCTTAAACATCTACTGCAAAGTTTGTTAAATCTCGTAGAATTCGTTAGCTTGGCCACTTGCTCCGAATCAGCAATGAAACAAATACAAAAAATATCACCAAATGAAGGCCAGCCACAAATAGATCACGAGGTCGCCCTGGAAAGCATTATTTAGAGAGGGTCGAGAATTATCTAAGGATTATAGGAGTACAGAATTGGAGAAAAATCGCCAACGGCAAGAGGGTATGGAATGCAATTATTGAAGAGGCCAAAACCCGTAGAGGGATGTAGCACTAGAGGAATAAGAAGACAAAATTTTACTGTGGTAATTGGTCAGATACGACAATTGAACAAGAAATTGTGAGATAGTGGTAAAAATGATCTTGCTGCAATAGGAACTGCATTTAAATACGGTACAGCCAGTTAAGTATATCTTGTTGCAATGTTTTTCTAAGAAAAACATGTTTTCTGTTTTTTATGTTTAGGACATTTTACTTGTTTGGGCACTTTTACTAAAACTTTACAGTATGCCTTACAATTGTTGTGTGCCACAATGCAATTGAATGTCCAATAAAACTGCCAATGTTAAATTTCATAAATTCCCCTTGAATAACGCTTTACAAAAACGATAGTTGATCGCTATCAGGTTTGAAAAAAGTATCAGCAAGCACGCAAAAATCTGATCCAGGCACTTTTCAGATAAAATTAATAGCGTTACAAATGTGGGTAAAATAAAAAATACTTATCCTAATTTCTTACATTGTTATTGTCTTGTTTTTTTTAGGATAATGGAGGATATTTAAAAAAGATGAAGTACCTTCAGTAAATGTACCTTTTAAATAAAGTTTAAGACTCCAGTGGAGGACTCTGGGGGAAGTGTTAGAAATAGTAAAAGACTTCGTGCAGCAGTATTGCCGCCAAAAAAAAGAGAAAAGAGAGACAGAATTATTACAAACAGTTAAGAATTATACACAAAAATGGGATTTAAGAGAGACACCTGCTAATGAAAATAAATCAGCGGGTTCAAAAACATGTATTATATCTCAAACATTGATTAGAAGTGATAACATTGAATTAAAGTCAATTAATTTCTTATAAATTTTTGTCAGAAGAACAGTTGAAACATTTTACTAGTTTTTTAAGAAAATTATTTACATTTTTTGTTGAAGAGTTTGGAAAATCATACATTAAAATTCGTAGTGCAAAATTTACTGTTAAAAACGCTTACGAAATATAGACTTAATTTGTTTTATTTTACATTAAAGCATTTTTTTGAGGTAGACATTCGAATTGTCTAAAAATATGCTTGATGGATCAAGTAGACCAAGCATCTTTACACTTGCATAGAAAACATAACTTTTGGAATATTGCAACAACTTCAGAAGACCAGTACAAAGATATTCTGGACTACCAAAATTTCAATAGACCGAAGCAATGACCCTATTATGCAGCAGGCAACATATTCTACATATGGAACCAATACCTTTATAATACTAAAATGTATAGCATGCTCTGAAAAATAGTAAAATAATGTATCTGATGTTTATGGAGGCAGTATTTCAGATATAAACGCAGTTCACTATTCCCAGTCCGAACTGTCTAGTGAATTTAGTAATTATTTTTTGCGAAGTTAAGTTAGGTACTTTTTGACAGACTAAAAGTCGCAGGAAATTACTATACAACCAAGCACACGTACTCATAGCCAATATTAAGAGTAAAGAAACTAAATAGTAAATAAAATAGAACTTTGCGAATTACCGACAATCAATATTTATTTATCTGCACCATATAATAAATAATTATGTTAAATTATAACAACTAAAATATATTTTTTATATATATACTACCTAAAATTTGATGGGTTTAGTATACACTTCCACTATTTAGAATATTTCTTCTTTTTTCAAAGAAATGAGTCTGCAATAGTAGTATACTTGAGCTATTAATACTGAGAAGTAGGAATTGTTGTGTTGTAGGTTTCCGACCATGGTTTCCGACAACGAATCTGTCAAAATGTGCCCGATCTAAGCGAATGGAGATAGAAAAATTACAGTACAATGCGGAATTTTATGACTTATTGGAGAGGGAGATTTTATTCTAGCGGATAGGGGTTTTGATATATTAGAGCTTCTAGATGAAAAATAAATATATTCAAATATACCTCCATTTAAAAAAAGGGGCTAAGTTAAGGCTGTTTAGCAAGCACATTGCGATTTTAAATGGGCGTATCACTTACATTTCTACACTGCTTACGCGAGACTATTTTTACTCAGTTGCGCCGGCCAACGGGTGGATTAATGACAACAAATGCATTACTCTCCATTCAAATTAGTTTTAACATGAACTAACTGACCGTACGTTCATGAGATTTGGTGTCACGAAGGCGATAACGGTGAAATTAAGCGCCAATGATGAGTAACACGTTTCACTATTAGATTTCAGTATTTTTTAGCAATTTTCTTCAAAGTTTGAATACGCTTTTCTCGATTATTACTGGACACAGAAAGGTGAAAAAAGAATCAACGATTACAGAAAAAAAAACTCTTTCAACTGATGGGCGTGAAAAGTTTGGTTATAATAGAACGTTAAACAGTATAATCCAATTTTTCAACAGAAAATTCAAAAAAATAAAAAAAGTAAAACCATCAGTTTAAAAGCAACATAATTTCGTATAACATGTCCAAATTTCGAGACATTTCGTCGGTAAATAACAGAGAAAAAATTTTGGTGCACCGATAAAACAGCCTGAATGCTAATCGTAGAATCATTGTTGAAAATATAGTATTGGCAAAAAAACATAAAATACTGAAGGACAGAATTTCTTCTAAATTATTCCCACATATGAATGAAATAATTTATAACTGTTTTATGATTTGTGCTTTTAAAAATATAATAAGTAACACTTTGTGAAAATTATTCATCACCTATAATCATCAATTTGTTTTTTTAATAATTTTATATATTATATTACTTCTTAAACTTGGAAAATATAAGACTTCAACAAGATTTAATTTGCGTTATTTTATTGGTTAACTATAAGACAGAAAATAAAAAAATAACTTTTTTTCGACGTTGAAATAAACATTATCCAAATATGTTCAAACTAAAGATTAATAAACTCACTAATTTCACAAATTTTAAACACTGCGAAACTATGGCTGAAAATCCGCAAAATCGTATTGAAATGTACATCTGAATCTAAGGAACAATATGAGGTAATGATTTAATACCAAACCTGGACGTAAGCCCCTTACGGATATTTTTGGCTTATGATCTATGGCATGTGATCTATTGTACGTTTTACATTCTGGAATATTCGAGAAGATTCCATGACCATAAAATTTTAAATAAAAATTACTTGAAACTCAAGCTAACTTTTAAAAACGGTTGGCGTAAAATCCCAAAATGAACATAATATCAACTAAAATTGTGAGTAATTCCCATGGACGCCTCTAAATTTTATTGAAAAATATTCCATTTTATTACATGATACCAATCATCACATTGTAAAAGACGTGATGATTGTTATTGGTATCTAAAACTAGGAAAAAAACCTCATAGTACTATCCCGACATGGTAAGTATTTGTTCTTACATTTAGTTTATTCTCCGAAATAATAATAGTATCAAATTCTAATTTTATAGGTACATTACTTTGAGACTTAAATGATCTATTCTCGATATGTTAGTAGCTTATTAATGTTGGTATTCTTTTTAATAAATTCTCCTTGTATGTAAATATAATTTGTGGATTATTCCTAATAAATGCAGTACATAATTGTCTCTTACTAAAAAAAAATTACTTACAAAAATGTGATTCTAGATAAGAAATTGGAATTTTGGATGGGATGCATTCGTCTACTATTACTTAGTTTATACCTAAACATGATTACTGACCATCTTCACATCAGCACAAGTTTACACATATTTGTCAACTCAACGTTGTTATGCAGTTAGAAAATAAAAATTTTATCAATATGCACTCAATCAATTATTTAATTGTTCATACTGATAAACAGAAAAGAAATTTACTAGGAAATTGCAAAATATTATTACCGTTTCATATCTCCAGACATATTTTTTTATCCTAAGTAAATGTTTATAGTAATAAAAAAATAAAAATTTGCAAATCAGCTACACAGAAATTTTTATTAAGAAATAGGTTTAACTGATTAGCGTGTTTATGTAGGGTTTACTTATTAATGCAGAGATTTCGTAAACTATAATAGCTAATTTAATCTACTCAAGCCTAACAAGGAATATTATCCAGATTTAGCCATACTGCTCACACTCCCTCTAAAGGGAAAATTCACTCATTCCAGATACCTACGGTATCAAAAGGGTTGAGCTCTGGTGGGACTCTTTAAATATTATTAAGCCCTAGGTGACTTGATACGTCGGTGTATCTCCCAAAAATGTTCGCACGCATCTAGACGTCGACAGTAGCACAGCTTTCTGCATGATCTTATACATAGATGTTCATTTAGACCCAGCTTTTTTATGTTTTCTAGGAGGTTCTTAGGAATGACTTCAGTGGTAGAAAGAATAATAGGTATCATCTGGGTACTTTCCATTGTCTCCTTTTTTGTATTTCCAGATCTCTGTACTTGGCGATCTTTTCGTTGTACTTAATACGCAGATTATTGTTGTTAGGTATCGCCACATCGATTAGAGTTGTTTGTCTGGTTAGTTTATTAACTAGCACGAGATATGGTCTATTATGTGCTACAGTTTGGTCTGTGAGCACAGTGCGATTCCAGTATAGCTTGTAGTTGTCATTCTCAAGCATACTCTCAGGAACGTATTGATAATCTGGGAGACGGTTTATTTGTAGAAGTCCCAGTTTAAAAGCTATCTCTTGATGGAGGATCTTCCCTACTGAGTCATGCCGTTCCTTATATTCAGTTGCAGCAAATGCCTGGCAGCCCCAGGTAAGATGTTGGATAGTTTCTTGGGCTTGACATCCATATCGGCATTTGTCGTTTTGGACCTAAAGGTCTTTGACGATATATTTCAGGTAATTTTTGGTTGGCATAACCTGATCCTGAATGGCGAGTAATGAACCTTCTGTTTCAAGGAACATCTTTTATGATGTCAGCCAATAGTTCGACGCTATATTGTCGACATAGTCTTGACTGACTTCATTCGGATGTCGCCCGTACAGAGGTTTACCCATCTAGATGTGCATTTTTTCGTTCTTAGTAAGATGGTTTATGCGCATTTCTTGTTCCCTTAGTTGATATGACTTGATATGCTGGAGTATATCTCAATAATTTTCTTACGTATCTAAAGATGTTCATTAAGACCCAGTTGTTTTATGTTCTCTAAGACTTTTAGGAATAATTCCAGTAGTAAAGAAAATAACAGGTATCATCTGAGTACTTTCCATTCTCCATTGTCTCCTTATTTGTATTTCCAGATCTCCGTATTTGGCGATATATTCGTTGTATTTAACACGCAAATTATTATTGTTAGCTATAGCCGCATCTATTAATGTTGTCTGTCTAGTAAGTTTATTATCTAGTATGAGATCCGGTCTATTATGTGCCACTGGTTGGTCTGTGAGCACAGTTCGGTCCTAGTAAAGTTTATAGTTGTCGTTTTGAAGCATTCTGTAAGGGACAGAATTGAGAATAAGGGAGATGGTCGGTTTGGAGAAGTCCGTTTGCTAGCTAGTTCTTGGTGAAGAATCTTTCCTACTGAGTCATGGCGTTCTTTGTAATCAGTTCCGACAAACGCCTGGCAGCCCCCTGAAAGATGTTGGATGGTTTCATGGGCTTAACATCCATATCGGCATTGTCTTTAACAATCTATTTCAGATAATTTTCAGTTGGAATAACCTGATCCTAAATGGCAAGTAGGAAACTCTGTTTCGTGAAACATCTGTCCTGATATCAACCAACAGTTCGACGCTGTATTGTCAACATATTCTTGGCTGATCTCATTGTAGTCTTCTTCTAGTAGTCAATAAAGGCAGTAGAAAGGTTCCTTTTTGGGTGTACGTCTTATTAGAAATGACCAAGTCATTTATAAGTTGTTCTTTATAAGAACATCACAAGAAAGACAATAATAATAAAAAGTTTACAAATACTAGCTTTTGCAGATAACGTCAATATCATAGCCAGAGAAGCAAAAGGGATATGCCAAAAGCATTTAATTCTAAAGAAAGAGTTATACCGAGAGACAAAAACCAATTGTTTTCGATCGAATTTAATAATGCTTAAAATAAGATCTCTCTTTTATTTGAGTAGCTACTAGTTATGACAATAAAAATGCAATATGCGACTGTTTACATTCCTACAGAAAGAGTACAAATAATAAATTGGTATTTTGGGGGTCATTATGTACAAGAAACAAGGTGAAATAAAATGGCCCCCTCGGTCACGAGACTTTACTCCGCTAGATTTTTATTTTTGGGAGATGCTAAAAACCAATTTGTGTAGGTATAAATTCGAGCGAGCCATCAACTTTAGGCAAATATGACAACACATAGTCAAACTTAGCCAAAACATTAAATGAACTCAATGCCTTCAGAAAGGCGTTGTATAATAGATTTGATTTCTGTTTGGCATAAAGTGTTGGTTTGTTTAAACATTTTGTTTGGTAAGAATTTTATTTACTTCATATTTTCTAATTTTTTTGCAATTTAATTGGCAATTTTGAAAAAAAAAAAGGGTATTCGATCAGAAGACTCGATAAAAATAGCAATCAAGCAAGTATTGGAAAACAAAATGACTATTAGATAACCTTCTTTTTATTTTTCTGTCCCAAAGAGCATGCTGGCAGACAAAATCAAATATCTAAGAGGAGGTGGGGACATGGATATGAACACACTTATGGGTGATTTTAAGAAGACATTGTCTGAAGAGCTAGAAACTAAATTAGTCGAGCATTTATTAGATTTAGACAACAAGATGATGCCTATGAACAAAAAAGAGTTTTTAAGATTTGCTTTTGAGTTAGCTGAGCACTTAAAACTTCAACACCAATTTAATAAAGAAAAAATTTTGCAGGAGACAAGTTTTATTCTAAATTTTTGAGTTGCCATCCCCAACTTTCGTTGCGAAAATCACAGTCAATAAATTTCAAAGAGCTGTCTCTCGGTTTCAACAAACCACAAGTGGATCTTTTCTTCAACAAATATGTAACACTGCTACCTAAATTTCTTCACTCCCTCAAAGCTCTTTAGCTGCGATGACAAGGGAGTTTCTGTGGTCTATGATATTGCCTCCACGATTTTGTCACAGAAAGGAAAAAAAGCAGGTTTGTAAAATTACATCGGTAAAAAGAGGCAGAAATGTAACTGTGCTACTATCTATTAAAGTGACAGGTCATGTGTTTTTACCTCCATTATTTGTATTTGGTAGGGTTAAATGCAAAAATGTTAAATAAGAATACTCCAGATAGGAGTATTTTTGCTTGTGAACAAAGTGGGTGGATCACTGCCAATTCATTTTTGCTTTGTTTAAAAATGTTTATTGCTGGAGTGAATTACACTAAGGAAAGTCTGCTCTTTTACTACTTGATGACGATAGTTCTCAAAAGGAACTACAAATAAATATATATGCGAGAGACCACAATGTTTACATAATAAGTCTATCCCCTCGCACCACCCACAAACTTCAGACTCTTAATCGAGCAATAATGTAAAACAAGTTTTTATAAAAAATGGAGGTTCGTACTTTAGCATACCAGTATGCAATTGCAAATAATAAGTATCATCCTCCTTCTTGGGACCAAAAAAAGATAGCTGGCAAGTAATGGAATATCCTTCAATAAAACAAATATATTTTCGTTTTTTAAGAACTACAAAGAAGCCTTGTCTCGTGGAGATTTTGCCCAAAAAAATTTGGAATTGTGACAAGACAGGGTTAACGACTGTCCATGTACCATCAAAAATTGTGAGAACTAAGGAAATAAAACAATTAGGTCAAATGACAAGTGGAGAACGAGGTCAAAATGTAACCTTGATACCCTCAATAAATGCAATCGGAAATCATATTTCGCCAATTATGATATTTCCGAGGGTTAATTTTAAGCCTCATATGCTAAAAGGTTATCCGGTTGGAACTAAGCAACCAAGCAAGTTGGAGGTGCAAATCCGTCCGGCTGGTCAAACGAAATGTTGTTTTTGGAATACCTACAACACTTAAAAATCATATGAAACTAACAGTTGAAAATAGAGTTATATTACTTTTGGATTATCACAAGAGCCACATGAATATGTCATTAACTTCTGTAAGAAGAATGGCATTCTACCGATAACGTTTACTATAATACCGCCTGTAGCGAGTGGATGATTATGCACCCTTGACAACCTATTACGATTTACGATATAGCTGAACTTGCAGGTAAGGCATTTCCAAAATCATTTACTACATCTAATATCCAGAAAGGATTTGAGGTGAGCAGTCTCTATTCCGTCAATGAAAATATTTTTAAAGATAATGAGTTGCTGTCTTCGTATGTAACTGATTGTCCTTTCAACCAGCTTACTGAAAGTCGCGAGCAAGTCAATGTTGAACAGGACGGGGAACAAACTAAAACTACAGTTAATGAAATGAAAGTCTCTACTCCTTCTACCTCAAATATTCGTCACGCAGGAACTTCAGGAAGTTCTATTACACCTGAAATATTGCGACCCTATCCAAAGGCATCTGTTCGCAGAAAGAAGTTAGGAAGTGCAAGAGGAAAGTCACGAATACTTACCGACACTCCAGAGAAAGATGAAATAGCTGCGCTCAAAAAGGGAAAGACTCAAGAGAAGGTATCATTTGAGAAAGTGGAGGCAGTTACAAAGCAAATAGTGACAGAAGATAGACAAAATGTACCAAAGAGAGTTGCTAAGTATGATAGTGAATCAAGTTCAAGTGATGGAGGTACACTTGAGGACTTAGTAAATAGAGAAGAATTATTAAATGACCAAAAAATATATGACTTATCTGAATATGGCGAGATTACCAAAAGGTACTCTGTTTTAGTGAAAGTGGCAGGGATGAAATCTTTTGTTTATTTTGTTGCCGAAATACTGAACAGTGGAATTAATAACGAACGTAGATATTTACGTAGAATTCTAGATTCCAATAGGTTTATAAACGACTCAACCCAGACCTATGATTTTTTGCGCAATGATATTGTACGAAATCTTCCACATCCGCACAAAATAAGCGGAACGATGTGCACCTGCAGTTTAATGTTAAATTTAGCGGATATAATGTAAAATTAGTGTTTATTTACCAAATTAACCATTAGTTAATCATAATGTTCTGAATATTTTGAGATTTTCAATAAAAAAATTACAAGATTTGTTCTATCTTATTTTTTTATAACTGACCCAAGGTACAATATATGGTGGTCCAAGGTACATTACCAGTTTGTACCTTGGGTCAACATGCAAGGGCGTGCTAAAATATATTTTTCAACTAACTATAAGCTTAAAATGTGTCAAAAAGAAAAAAGCATGTAGCCAAATAGCCAAAGTAACTAATGCATTGGATAAACTTTCTTCTTCTTCTTCAAGTTCCACTCCTATCGGAGATTGGAAATCATTCTGGCAATTATAATTTTATTGGTTACTCGCCTGAATAGTTCAATTGAACTGCATCCAAACCACTCACGGAGATTGCGTAGCCACGAGATTTTACGTCTTCCTACGCTTCTTCTACCTTTGATTTTACCCTGCATTATATTCCTTAGTAGTTCGTACTTTTCACCTCTCATGATGTGTCCCAAGTATTCCAATTTCCTGATCTTTATGGAATTTAAAACTTCGCATTGTTTTCCTAGTTGTTCGAGAACTTGTTCGTTTGTTTTGCGATCCATCCATGATATTTTCAAAATGCGTCGGTAACACCACATTTCTAATGCTTCCAGGTTTTTAATGTTGGATTTTTTAAGTGTCCAAGCTTCAACTCCATACAAAAGGGTAGAGAAAATATAACATCGAAGCATTCTTATCCGAAGCGATATATTGATATCGCGATTACAAAAAAGTTTTCTCATTCTATTAAAAGTTGACCGCGCAATTTCAATGCGGCATCTTATTTCTTTTGTCTGATCAGTATCTTCTGTGATCCATGCCATCCATGATATTTTCAAAATGCGTCGGTAACACCACATTTCTAATGCTTCCAGGTTTTTAATGTTGGATTTTTTAAGTGTCCAAGCTTCAACTCCATACAAAAGGGTAGAGAAAATATAACATCGAAGCATTCTTATTCGAAGCGATATATTGATATCGCGATTACAAAAAAGTTTTCTCATTCTATTAAAAGTTGACCGCGCAATTTCAATGCGGCATCTTATTTCTTTTGTCTGATCAGTATCTTCTGTGATCCATGCTCCAAGGTATTTGTACGAAGATATACTTATTGGATAGATAGAAGGATAAACTTTGCAAATATTTAATTCTAGGATTTAGAAAAAATAACTAAAAATTGACCCCTAACTTCCAATTCCAATATCGAAATATTCAGAAGCGTGTTGAGGTCCAAGCGCTCTACCTAATAGATTCTAAAGTGCAGTGAAGTGAACGTTAATACCCCCCGACAAATCAATCATTTTAGCTCATAAAATTGCTTAGAGTAAAAGGAACATTTATGTAGGTATCTTCGTCTAATTTAGATAACGACTTACGTCATTATCTACGTCAGAGATCGAAGTTGACATAGTTGCCAAAGTATAAAAAAATTCGGACTCCATTTTAAATCAAATAGGTCACATAATTATTACAAAAGTATTACCATCTCTTTACAACGGCTATTTAAATTCTTACGTGACATCTTTGAAATAAAACACACTAATTTTGTTCTAAAAAGAACAGATTTTATTAAATAGGTAAAAATATAAAACAAGAGGTATTCACTTTAAAATTCAAAATAATAAAGTACAAAAAGTGTCAACACCGCAACTGTCAAATAAGTATTACCAATTTATGCCAAAATTTTACCTTCGTTCGATTACAGTTGCAGTGTGTTCCGAACAAATGTTCTTGATAAAAACTCTTTATAATGGATTTATACAAATTAAATGAAACATATTATTGTGTATTTCTTTAAGTTAACATTAATAGAAATTTTTAAATATTATTTCTACGCGTATATAATAAAATATGCCTAGTGGCTGTAATGCCAGTGTACTCGGTAAAGTGATTCTAAAAAGAACACACCTAAACCCTAAATATTTCGTGTTGGTATCATATGACGTCACAGGCTATGACGCCGATGACGTGCATCGTTATATAAATTAGATGAAGTGTACTTAGTTTGCTACATGTTTATTTCATTTTACTTGTCAAACAATTTACTCCTGGTTTTATTGCTTATACAGATTGTAAAAGCAAATAAAGCAGTATAATTACCAACAATTATATGTGAAAAATGAAAAATACAAATGGAAATTAATGGTTAAATATTAATATTTTAATAAATGTCAAATTTACCAAAAAAATAGTTACTTACAGAAACGTGATCTTCGACAAAAGGTTAGACTCTTCTATGGGATGAACTTGTCTGACTTTATTTTCTTTAAATTGACTCATTGTACCCGCAGATCATCCTCAATTTAACAACTTGTTTGCACTAATAAACCAAAGACGACTTTGTCATAATTAGTTATTATCTTTATAGAATTTGTCGGTTCAGCCATTTTATCTGGATTGTTTACTTCTTTTCATTTTAGTGCAACAAAAATGGTCTGTACAGGAAGTTATTATCATCTTAAACAATTGCTAATCATGGGGATTCACTACAATTTTGCACAAAGACTAAATGACACACTAGTGAAAAAATAAAAAACAAACGCATCTGATTTATTTTCTCCTTGCACTTGTATCATTGCGATGTTCTAAGATATGTATAAATAAATAATCACAGTACAATAGATTGCGTCAATACGGTAATCTTGGCACTATTAACACTATCATTGTGTAACATATTTAAGTAAAGTATGTTGAACTTTGATTGAAATATTTCATATCTTTTCTTGTCCAAAAACTTATAGATAATTGTATATATTTAATATAAATATTTAAGTGTTTGAGTGTATACAGTGTGGTCCATGTTTATGGAATATTTTTTATTTATGAAATTATTTAATTTATTATTCCCTATTAAGAAAAATCCTTAACCAAATTACGTTTTATTTTTAAAGTATCTCTTTTTCATCTAAAGCATCGAGTTAAAATCTATGGAGAAGCTATGATCATATTAATGTGTGTATTAAAAACGGCGTCAGAAGGTATGGTTAACGATCATACAAATATAGCGGTGGAATCAGGGCTGGACTAGAAAATAATATTATTCTATTCATCATACACACCATCTTAACCCATGACAGTTTCTTTCTGTTTCTCATCCTTCTGCCAGTTCTTTTATGACTCTTCTTCTGACTTCTTCATATATTCTCTCCGCATGTTTCTTACTTCTTGTGGTCTCCTTACTTGTCTTCTTACTTTTTTTCAATATTATTCTTCATTATCAACTTCAATCATTAACTTTAAACTTAAACTCCATCACTACAATCAAACTCCATCATTTATCACCATACATCCATTTGACACTTTCAGTCTGTGGACCCCACTACCACTTATAATACACATTTCACTTAACCAACTAAGATATGCAATCAATATAATCCTCTCACACTTAACATATAGTCTCTATTATTTCATTTTTTCTCTAATACATATTTACACACATATCAAACATTTTACATTTCCTCTTCCCTATATTAATATTTTTATTCATTCATTCTCAGCTTCATTTGTATTCATTCTTCATAAATACATATACCTCACAATAGGGTAATACCATATTAACACTATTAAAAACAACAATATAATAATAGTTAGAATATTATATTCTATTATCATATCTCATAAAACTTTTAGTAGACTATTCATCTTACTAATTACATTTTTAACTCCCAGAGATTTACACAACAGGTTTCTTACCGTTGCTAGGCAACCACCATTACTCAATCAAAAATAATTTTTACTTCCATTTCATTGGATTTCAACTTAACCCTTTCAGTACGGCCGACGGATTTATCCGTCAGTTAAAGAATGTACCTACCGGCCGGCTGACGTATATATCCGACATTGTTTAATCGTGTCCATTGGCCTACTGCCTTATCGATGCGACCACGGTTGCCAACAGTAGAATCTTGGTTTCTACTAGGTTGACATGTAAAATCTACTAAAATTCTACTAGATTGATTATAAAATCTACTAAAAATTCTACTAAATTATTTTGGGGTAAAATGACATATTGGCCATCAAGAAAGAAGATTGAGGTTATGTCAAAACATAATGACATGAGGTTATGATGACATAATGTCTGTCATAGATAAGAGGGTTAGTAAAGTTTATTGTCTATGTAAAAGAGGAAAATAACACAAATTAATTTTATTTAACTAAAATATATAGTTGTAAAATTTTATGGTAATTTAAACAAAACATAAGTGAAACTGGCAAAAGTATAGAGAAAGTGCCCATGAATTTGGCATAAACATCATGTCAAATTTGTGTTTGCGGTATTGCCATGTCGTTATTATGTATATGTTTTATGCCTCAAATATGCTTTGAAACAGTTCATTTTTATTATATTATTTTATAAAATCGGGTATTTTTAAAAAAATTTTGAAATTCATATGAAACACAAACGAATGAAGATTTGTTTCTTTTGTTATTAGTTGCAGTT
Source organism: Diabrotica balteata (assembly GCA_918026665.1). Lineage (NCBI taxonomy): Eukaryota > Metazoa > Arthropoda > Insecta > Coleoptera > Chrysomelidae > Diabrotica > Diabrotica balteata. Next base: position 27,920,765 of record OU898276.1, on the reverse strand, counting down.
AGTTATTAGAAAAAAAATTAAAATTGGCCTTTGGTAGATTAGTAAATAAACTTGGCAATACTGTCAAAAGTAGTTGCCAAATTGCAACAGATGTTTAGCAGATTTCAATTTTATGAATATATTCTTATAATTTTGTGATGAAATGGTATCTGAATAAAAGCTTAAAAAATTAAAGTTACTTTAAATTATAATAAATTAAATTTAAATTAATTAAACTTCTTTTAAAAACTTAAAAAGAATGTTTAGTAACATTAATAAATATTATATCGCATGCTCTTTCGTGATTTATTTGTGATATAGCAACACCGCAAACACAAATTTGACATGACGTTTATGCTAACTTCATCGGCACTTTCTCTATACTTCTGCCGTAAAACTTATATCAAAAAAATAATTTAAAAAAAATTAAAAACCTATTCTGTATCAAAAAATATATCCTGTGGGGAAAGTGGTGAAAACAAAAGACCCAAAGTTTTATTTAACTATAAATATTGTAGAGTTCTAAAAATATAAAAAAATAGCTAATACAAATTTACATTTTTTACAAACTTAATTTTTCTCTTTAACTATTTTTAGCGTCGTCTTATACAATTTACTATTTTTAATGGGAATAAGTCACCATTTTATTTCAAAAAAGTTTATGTTGATGTTTCGGTTTTGTATTTTGAGAAGGATTTCTGAAATGGAAATATAAACATCAAAATAAACTTATTTTAAAGTAAAATTGTGGCTCATTCGCAGTAAAAATGGAAAATAAAATATATTTCAACTTAAAATATTTTCTCTATCTAATTCTAAATCTACAATGGTATGTTTGCACTCTTTTGTAATATTTTTAACCTTTATTGAGACTGAACGGGGAACAATATACATTTTGTACAAAGTTCATTTTTCTTTCATCTTCATTTCTTTTGCTTTTTATCATTAGATGGACACAGAAGAAGTATACTAATATAACCATATTTTCTACCAAAAATCTACTAACATTTATTTAAAATCTACTACCTTTTCTACTATCTACTAGATTTAAAATTTTTCTACTAGACATAATCATATTCTACTAGATCTAGTAGAAAATCTACTAAATTGGCAACCGTGTGCGACACCTTCAGAAACTTTCGTTTCATCACAGACGATCGCCGTAATTTTCGGCGGAATATTTCGGCAATGCCGAAAATATACGACGACCGGCGACAAGGCACGTAGATTGTCTGCATCATGCTTGCATTTTTTTGCTGGTGTTAAGCTGGATTTATAGTTTGACGTACTGTAGACGTAGACGCACTGGAGACGTAAGAAACGGACTGTAAATATTTTTTCAATTTATAAATGGACGTAGTGGAATTTTTGCGCATGAGTAAAGACAAGAATTGGTCACCCACAACATTCAATATAACCTATAAATTATACAATTATAGGAATCAGAATTCATAATAAACAAAAGGGTGTGTGTTTATACTATTGTTTATTATAATATTTTTTTTATCCTTTTTACGTGTTAGAATGGATTGTGAAATATACGAAGGTATGCTCCTTGGCGCTGTAGGATTGCTGTTGTGCTGTGTGCAGTAGCATTGCAAAAAACTAGAAGGACAATAATAAGGCGACCAAGATGTTATAAAACAAGACCAATAAACCGTAATAGAAAAATAGAGAATGCTTATAATTATTTTTTAAAGATGAAGACAGAAGATCCAGAACAATTTTTGGCATATTTCAATATTGGTGCAATGAACATAACCCATTCTTTCTTTTGATTGGTCAGACGTAAGAAACGCACTGTAAAAGTTGAAAGTTGACCAACTCTTCCGTTACAGTGCGTTTCGCTTACGTCCCGTCTTGCGTTTACGTTCATTTATAAATAGGAGTACACAAAAGTCTATGCTGATCTTTTTCCAGTGCGTCTGCGTCTACAGTCCGTCAAACTATAAATCCAGCTTTAGTCTCAGCGTTACCAGACCTAGGGAATTTTCTTATACCTAGGGAATTTTGAGCCAGCTTAGGGACAAAGGGATTTTTATTCCATTCTATGGAAAATCTAGGGAATTCTTAATATTTGTAAGAATATTTTAAAATATCAGTTTTGTTTAATAAACTTTCCAAAATTGCACATATTATATTATCTACTTGGAAATCATACTATTGGTGGAATCACTAAATTCCGTTTATGTGATTTCCCGTCGGAAACTAGAGTGGTGAAATTTCACGAACTGCGAATTACGTCGGGGATCTACCTGGACTAAAGTATGTAATGTACATTGGCGTCGCCCATCGGGCGATATTTGGTTTCTAGTTTGTCTTTCTCTAACTGTTTATGTGATTCTCCGTCGATGACTACAGTGGTGGTATTTCACAAAGGACGAATTACGTCAGGGATCCACCTGGACTAAAATATCTTAATACTTTGATATTCTTACCCTTCTTACCATAAATACAACTATAAAACACTTGTGCGGAAGGGGCAAAAATAATTATACTAAAAACATATGTGTACGACTAGAGAAACATGCTGAACGTCAAGAACCTAGAGAACTTTTCTCAAAAGTCAAGTATCTAGCGAGAGAATTCAAACCGCAAACATAGATCATCAAAGATAATAATGGAAATCATGAATGTGTTGCTTGTGTGAGTCCATATCAATCTTGCAAGAACTTCCCGTTTATTGTCAAAACAACTGCAATAGCACATTAAAGTTCTCCAATCAACAATACATGATTTTTGCAACCATGACCTACCATCCATCAATTAATAGAGTACCGGCATGTAAGTAATGTTTGTTTTGTTTTATTTATCTGCTCATTTATTAATTTATTACAATATATATTACTACTTTATACCAATTGTGGGTCTTAACTTGTCTGTTAATACCTTTTATATATTCAAATTTATTCATTTTGAAAACCACAGACATGTAATATTGGCATAATTACTATAATTTGTATGAACTAACTTATTTGTTTATTTTATCTTTATTAGACACCACCCTAATTGGGTTTATTTTATTGCAGCATTAGTTTAACTTTGTATCTAGACCTGAAGATGCTTTGCAAATTGTAGAAAACGAAACCGGTCGTCTGATTGTTAAATTAAATTGATTGTGAGTAAGTCTTATTATTATTTCTTTACCTATATAATAATGGAACTATAAAAAACCCAGACGGCCTCGCAGAGGTATGGAAACAATATTGCGAAATACTATTTTCTAACAACGACCGAGCCAATAATACAGAGAAAATAAGTTATAAAAAAGAACCTCAAATATTGAAATCATAAATTGAGGTTGCAATTAAAAAGCTAAAATCCAGAAAAGCAGAAAGAGAAGATGGAATAATAGCTGAAACACTCAAAGAAATGGGAGAATTAGGGAAGGAAGTAATGCTTGGAATTTGCAATGAGATTTGGAATACCGGAAAGTGGACAAATGACTGGGGTAAACTTGCGTTTATTCCCATATATCAAAAAAGGTTTACCGACAGCTGATTGCAGTAATTACCGCACAGTAGCATTGATATCACACGCGAGCAAAGTACTTCTAACCATCATTAATAAAAGACTAAAATTAATTCTCTTACCACAAATTCCCCAAGAACAATGCGGATTCGTCCCAGGTAGAGAAACAAGAGAACATATTCTTAATATTCGTCAAATTATCGAAAAATCTCGAGAGTGCTTTGTTGACTATTCCAAAGCCTTCGATACCATAAAATGTAATAAAACGTTTCATACACTTAGTGAAATGAGTACTGCAGAACATCTAATCTATTTATTACAAAAATTATAGGTAAATAATACCTGCTAATGTAAGAGTTAATAATGTGATTTCGAAAAACATCAAATTAAAATCTGGAGTTCGACAGGGATGCATAATATGCCCTATTATATTCAATGTGTATAGTGGACATATGCGTTAAGTTGTTGAGGAAAGTGGCAAGGTAAGGTGAAGCAACGATAGAAGGAAGAAAAATTAAAAACCTGCGTTATGCTGAGGACACTGTTATATTGGCGTCATCACGAGAAGAACTGGAACAAATTATGAATAGGCTAGGCACAGTGAGTACGGAATATAGTTTGAAAATAAATATGCAGAAAACCAAAGTGATGATCATCGATAGAATCAGAAACAACCAAGCAGATATAAAAACATGGCAGGTTACGAAGTAGTCAGGCAATTTAATTACTTAGGCTTCTTTATTACTAACAGTGGAGGATGCGAAGACGAGATCCGTCGACGCATGATCGGCAATGGCCAGATCGGCAATAGCTAAACTCTTAAAAATTTGAAAGAACACTGGCATTACAAAAAATACAAAATTACGCCTTGTTCAAGCATTGATATTTCCTATCGCCACATATGCTTTAGGAACTTGGACAATAAAAAAAGCTGATTCAAAGCGTATAATGGCATTTGAAATGTGGATCTACCGTAGAATGTTGCGCATACCATGGACCTCTTATCGTACAAATAACTCAATTCTAGCAGAACTTAACATAAAATTAGACTCATCACAACTATCAACCCAAATATACTGAGACATATAACTAGAAGAAGAGAAGGCATAGAGCAAATGATAGTTGAAGATAACGTAGCGGGTAAAAGATCCAAAGGAAGATCTCCAGTACGATGGTTCCAAAAAGTCTATTTCTTGTTTTCTTTGACAAACATTGAGTACTTCTACTGTTTTTTTATGTGTTTCTTTATATATTATTCCCACTACTAAATAGCAAAATCTTTTACAATGAAACTTTATTAAACTTCTTTTTTATAAGCGTAGGCAGGAGCAAAATTCCGGTCCAATGCTTTTTAAATCCACTCATTTTTTTCGAATCCTTAGAAAAGTAGCAAATTTATTTTTGAAAAATTTAAACGCAGAATGAAAGATTACATTATTATTGAGTTTATTTTAGTAAGTAATAGGGGTGAAAAAGAAGAGAAAATTAGTTGTGATTTTTAATTTTAAATATCTCATTCAAAAGAAACTTTTTATTTATCTAAGGGACTTTCGGCCCTCAGTAATAATGTAAGATTTCATTCTGCGTATAAATTTTTCAAAAATATTTATTAGTTTTTTCAGGATTCGAAAAAAATGAATGCGTTTAAAAAGCATTGGCCCGAAATTTTGCGCCTACGCTCCTAATTTAAATATTATGTTTACATGGGATTAAGCCACGATTTATTGGTTGTAATGAAAATCACATTTTAACCAAAGTTTGACGTTTTGAAATCGTTCTCAAAATATTTATAGAAATTTTGAACAACCTAAGAAAACGACCGAGGATAAAATCCTCAGTCCAAATAAAATGTTATTATCCTATGTACCTAAAAAAAAAATAAAAATGTAGTTCTAATCTCGTCAATGCATTCTATTGGAGACGTAAATCAAATTTCCAATAAACCCGATATAATAGAATTCTACAATATGACAAAGGGGGGAATCGACGTCTTTGATCAGCTCTGTCATTCAAAGACCACCAAAAGAAAATCCAACCGATAACCTTGTGAGGTACTTTTTTGGAGTTCTTGACGCTGCTGCTGTGAATGCTTTTGTAATTTACAAAATAAATGTAGATACACCTGTTTTGAGATCTCAATTTTTAAAAAAACATCGCTCGCCTTATCGGCTACTCACATGGAGCGAAGAATTCAAAATTCTAGAATTCCAATTGCCCTAAAGACGCAAATGTCAATATTGCTGATAAAAAGACCAGGATTGTGTAATTTTTTATTTTGTTTAATCGTTTTTGTTGTTTTTTTGTTCCATTTTATAACTTGGAATATGAAGAATTGTATTACTTTTATTTAATCGTTTATGTACTTCTAATGTATTTTATAAATTGTTTTATATATCAAATAAAAGTATTTTTCACTAAAATTTATTATGAGTTTGGTTATTTAGTTTAGGTACAATTGTCTGTTTTGTACATTAAAGTAAGTTTTCGATATAAAATAGCGATAAAATTAGAATGATGTAGTCATACGATACTATTATAGATATGTCCCAATCATCACCGTGTAGTTCTAGGGTTAAGAAGAAGAAGAAGAAGAAGAATAAGAATAAAATTATACTAAAATTGAAGTTATTGAACTAATTGTATACCTAAGTTAGTGTATGGCTTCTGGAATATTTAATTACTACAGTTGATATGGAATTTTACTTAAGTAAACTTATACTAAAATTGAAGTTATTGAACTAATTGTATACCTAAGTTAGTGTATGGATTCTGGAATATTTAATTACTACAGTTGATATGGAATGAGATAAAATTGTCATTCCATTGTTACTGTCAAACATGGCGTTCGGGGTTAGTGTGGACAAATCATCAGCTATCCACACTAACCCCACAAATGATTATATTTCCAAAAATCATGTGATAAAAATCGCTTTTTTGTTTCAGATGAGGACTTACAGTAGAAAAACGGCGAGAGCTGATATTGATGAAAAAGTTGTAGAGCGTGCAATAAAGGATATCCTAAGAAAAAAAGGAAGCTTGAGAAATATTGCAGAGAAATATGAATTGAAAAAAAGTATGCTTCACAAAAGAGTCATTTCGGCTAAGAGGAACCTTCAAGATGCTAATATACCCTCCAATCTCCACAAGACTGCTACCATTAGCTCCCATTACGCTTTCACCATCAGTAGCAACTACATCAACAGCTGTAATTACTCCTGAGAGCTGCCGCCCTTTTCTAAAAGCAGATCGCTCATCAAACTCCAAAGCAAGAAAAAATAAAAAGTCGACTATTTACACGAACACACCAGTGAAAGATCAGTTGGAAGCTAAAAAAGAGGCTAAAGATTTGAAGGAAAGACGTGCGCAAGAAAGAGCTGAAATGCGAGAAAAGAATAGAGTGAAGAAATCTCTTTCCTATGAACCAAAAAGGAGTAGGAAAGAATCTTCCTCTTCCAATTCTTCTACAGAAGTAATACTTGAATCAGAGGATGAAGGCTGGATGGAAGATATGATGGTCAGGACAACGATATTTTTATGGACAAACAAATGGAGAAAAATGATTTCGTACTTGTAAAATTTATGGGTAAAAAATCGGTAACACACTATGTTGGCCAAATCGTAGATATTCGAGATGTGGAGGTACAAATTAATTTTTTAAGGAAAAAAGTGAATAATTTCGTATTTCCCGAAGTTGAAGATGTCTCAGTTGTCGACAAGAACGATATTGTCGGAATTTTGGAGCACCCAGTAGACACTGGCACGAAAAGGCAAGGAAGATTATTTTCATTTAATATTACTTTCAGTTCTTATAATGTATCGTAGTTTCTTTTTGTTAACATAAAGTTTTCAGTATTCCTGTATATGTTTTACTATGCGTCCACTATAACCCCATACTCTGTCCACTTTAACCCCACCACGGGGTCATTGTGGACAAATTATTGATTCCGATTTGAATCAAAATATTTGTTCTATTAAGAAAGATACAAATAAAATATTCACATCGAAAGTTGAGTTGATGTTTACAGTAAATATGTGAGATAAGTTCAGCAATAAGAATCTTATACATATTTTTTTATTTGCTAATAAGTAAAAATGGTCCACAGTAACCCCCTTCTCCCCTATATTGCCCTAAAGTACTGATTGCAGTATCGTCTGCATACCGTATATCGCCATTCCCTCCATGGTTCGGATCGCTGTTTCGTAATCGTAAGTAATAAAATAAAGTGATGTTTCAACTTCTCCCGCACATACCACTATTTTAGTCTTAGCTGATATGTCTAATATGCAGTAAAATAAACTTTCTTCTTGAGGATATTATTAAAATCTGTATTGTTGGACTGTTTATGTATATTTTAGATATTAAATCTTGGAAAATACTAGATTTTTTATACTGTAGTATTCTATATCATTTTGCTTCTTTAACTAATCTTAAAACACTTTCTGTTTTGATTTTCTGGATCCTAAAATATTAATATACAGTGTTGAGCTATTTTCTTCTCCTTTTTGCCACATTATCTTTATGATTTTACTTTTTAGGTAAAGTTTCATTTTCCATGATCTTGTTTAAACGTTTAAAAACTAGCAGTGAAAGAGCTTACAAAGGCTTACACAGTCTGAATTTTACATCCTTATTAGTGAGCACCTAGTAATAAATACAAAAAGAAAAATAATTCAAATAATGAATATTTTTCATGTTACAAATAGAATGGAGTAATAAGATATATTCTACAATTTTTATGTAATGTAGCAGTACTACTAATTTTTTATAATACAAAATAAATATTTCAAAATATAAAGGATTGCAAATAAATATTATAATTCCTATTTAGGCCCTATTTTTATCCTAAAAACTGCTAAAAACCTACTTATTTAGGCAATTAATATTATTCACAACTGGTTTAAGAGGTTGTCTAACTTTAAACAAAACAAATGATTGAGGTTATGTTAAAATTAAACACACTCCTGTGATTTTTAAACTTAAATATACATGAATTTAAATTTTGTATAAGGAACAACCTTTAACAGACAATGTAATGTCGAATCCAAAATCGGACGAATCTCGCCAGAACTACATCGACCAAAATCCTTTTGATGGTTTAAAAATCGATGACAACTCAATTTTAGGTACTTTAGAAGGTAGACATCCCTGTCCAAAATGTGCAAAATCGAGAAAGTTTTATTGTTATTCATGTTACGTGCCTATCAAGGAACTGGAAGGGAAATTACCTTCTATAAGAGTAAGTTTACCTTATTTTCTATCACCCTTAAACAGTTTTTGTACACTCTAATATAAGACAGTATATTTTGTTTTAGCTACCAATTACAATCGACATAATCAAGCATAAACATGAAATAGATGGTAAAAGTACTGCAGGGCATGCAGCAATTTTGGCTAAAGATTATGTTAATATTTATACCTATCCTGACATTCCAGATTACACAGATCAAAATATTGTACTTATTTTTCCCAGTCAGAAAGCTATTAGTGTGAGCCAGTTGATATCCAATGGACTAGATCAAGATGTGATTGAACAATTCCAAAATGCACCTTTAGATGAATTGCCACAAGGCCATAATAGAAGTACATTAATGAAAAAAATTCCAAAATCTAGAGAAGAGTATGAATTTGGAAATATTGGAAAGTTGCCTATTACAAAAGCAATTTTTATAGATAGTACTTGGAATCAGAGTAAAGGTTTGTGTTGTATTCCTATCATTATTTAAAACACCATTTTATGGATCTCTACTAACAATAAAATTAAAATTGATTATGTCTTTTAAGAAATCTCTTAAATCTAAATTGCTAAGTGAATAACACATGTGCAACTATTTGATGACCTGTTATGAAGTATGTATAAACTGTGTGATAGTAGTTCTTGGACAATATTTAACTTCTCTTCGCATTTTTTTTTCTTATTATATTTTATGCATATATAATTTATATATTTTGTGTATTGTATGAATGTGAAGGAAAAATAAAGACCTTTATTATTATTATTAATATTTTTCAATTATTAGTATCAATGCTACTGAAGCAAGAAATTAAAGAAAAACTGTCTAGTTGTCTGTGATAAACACCACAAAATAATAATAATACTTCCTTTCATTAGGGTAAAGTGGGGTATGAATAGTTGAACAATGATTATATCACCAAGTTAAAAACAGATCAAAACTATAAATTTCTCCATTAACAACTTTATTCATATGAAATCACAAATTAGGACTGCACATGCAATAGATTGCTTACAAATTACACACTGAATCCAACTGTTCACACCCTAGCATACAATCTTCTCTTCTTCTTCAGGTATATTGAAAGTTTGCTTAGAGCTGAACCAAAGAATATTATTTGTCTGTATTCTTTGGCTGAACACTGGTGTGCAATAGTCAATGTCAAATGTTAGATTTATTTTAACTTGCTGACTGCTTTTTTTGCACCTATTGCACCAATCCCAACATATGCAGCAGAGACAAGGACCTATACAAGAAAGACGAAAACATAAATCAACAATGTCGAAATGAAAGTATTAATATCTATAGTGGGCATATCATTAAGAAAATCCACTAGGAAAATATTCCTGCAGCTGGCTGTATACCACGTATCACAAAAAAGAGGTTAGATCTTTGTAAATGGGTATATTTAAAAAACCCTTAAAATGTGTACATTAAATACAACATTCATGTAAACGCTCGTGTTATTTGATGTAGCCCTTTTAAGGGTTTTTTTAAATATACCCATTTACAAAGATCTAACCTCTTTTTTTTATATCATTAAGAGACAGACAAACCAACAGAAGTATACTCGAACAATGTAAAATTTAAAATATTAACACTTGGATAAAAACAAGAACAAAAAACTGGAATGAACATGTAAACCGAATGGGGGACCATATAGATTAGCGAACACCTGTAAAAACAACAAACCGTATAGCAAAAGACCTGTTGAAAGGCCGCCAAAAAGGTGGAAAGATAATGTACAGTCAACAATGACTGAAACAGAATAGGAGGCAGACAAACAGGAGTAATCCTACTCACATGAAGATGAAAAATGTTTTCTTTTAACCTTAATTTATATTTTCTTTTAACTTTATCTTTTAAACTGCCTGTCACTATTAAAGCTTTTATTGTTTTCCTGTTTTCTTGTTCTTTTACAAATATAATCCTTGTTACAATTAATATTTAATAAAACAAACATTATATTAAAAGCTTTTAATCTTTTATGTAAGGGTCATTTATTTATCAAAGGTTCAACTTCCCATTTCTACTACTCTCTTCTTGTTTTTCCTGAATCTCTTCCATCTGTACACATTTAACTGGCTATGAACTGACTCACCTTTACTCTACTTACATTTTAACAATATTACGATTTTAGGCATCTTCAAAGACAAAAGAATAAGCAGTATTCCATGTGTAGTGATTCAGAATAGAATATCCCAATTCTGGAGGCATCAAAAAGGCAGTCCTAGATGGTATTTGGCTACAATAGAAGCTATCCACCAATTTTTGATAGAAATACATCTCCATAGGTGGGGACTCAATCCCAATTATAAAGGAATAAATAATTGTTTTACTGAAAAGTGTTTAGACCAATTTAAGTTGTTATATAATGATAGTGTTGAAGCTTACAATGGACAGTATGATAATTTGCTGTACTTTTTCCAGCATATGTATCAGCTTATACATGAGTATTATAACCACGAAGAACTGTATGCTTACAAAAGAAGGCTATTGTGAAGACATTTACTAAAAGTTTATTAATAAATATTCATATATAGTTTTTCTTGTTTTTTCTTTTTGTAAATGATAAGGGCAATAGAGATATATAGAAACATTTTTAAAAAATACATGTTTGAAATACATGAAAAAAAAATAAAAAAAAAGATTCATGACAAAATAGTAAAAGTAAGAAGTCAATTTTTGAGTTATTTTTTTCTCATTGTGACAATCATTTTATTACCAAATGGACAAAGGTTAAATTTATTACAAGAAGTTTGTTTTACCCCAAACCATTGCCATGAATTAAAAAAAGAATGGTCAAGAGCTGAATTTGTTTCCTTGTTTCAGTCTTGTGCCCTTAGGAAGTGTTTCTAATTTTCTGCTTGTCGTATCCAACTTGCTCATTATTTATACCAGTTTCTCTCTTGAACATGCCTTTGAATTGTATAATTGAAAAACCGTCTAAACCACGTTTTTAGACGGTTTTTCACAAATAACTCAAAAAGTAAGTATTTATCGAAAAAAATTTCCATTAATGGCCAAGCATTGAAATAAGTAGATTTTTTGCAATTCAAGTTTATATACTTTATAAATAAATGCATAATAACAATATTTCACCTAAAATTATAAACAATAATAATTGCAATATACAAAAAAATAATGTTTCGTTAATGAAACTTTGGCAAAATATATGTAGTAAATTGAAAGTTATACGTTTTATAGTGTGTAAATGAAATTTCTTCGTTTTATCAATTAAAAACTAAAGGTATTGCTACAATAGTTAATTATATAAGATAAAGTGATTACTTGCCAGTATAGTAGTATGGCACTAGCGTCATTATGGCATCTGATGTTTTATGGAAACACTAAATCAGTGAGCGTTCAAGTGAACCTTGCAAATTTCGCACATATAAACAGAGTTAGTTTTGCACAGTCTGTTCCGCCGTCTACGCCTTCCTCTTCGCGAACGATAATATGACCAGTCTGGTGTCTGGTATCAGACACTTCTGATACCAGACACTGGTATCAGAAGGTAAACTTTCTTTAGAAGGACGACCCCATCCCGATTTGGATGGCGTTGGCTCTGGGTCTGATTCGGAGTCATCTTCTTCAGCAGCTGTTTTTACTGTAAATCTTTTTTCGTTCTGTATCAGTAACAAAACCAACGAACAACGGAATTGCAATTGGGAGATTCGAGAGTCATTTGCAATGTTGTAAATTCTCCATGAATTTACAACTGTGCAATCCACAAGGTTCATAAACAAGGGCCACCAGCACTTTTTACTTCTTACTCGGATCCTGTAATTTGATACCGAATTATCTAAGAGATCAACATCTCCCATATGTCGGTTATAATCGTTAATCATATTGGGCTGAGGTATTGAATCTTCCTTTCGTAGCTTCCGATTATATCTTTTAACTGTAACAATTGGATGAACCGTTTCATTGTTGCTGGCTACAGTCACAACGGAATTATCGTTCCACCTTACAACTGATACTTCTGCCTTTTTGTCAAAAGCGTGATCAAACTCGCCCCTGTTCTTCTTTCCAAGCACTTTGTTCTTTGTAGAGGACATACTGGCAACCTATTCTCTGTCACGGTGCTAGTAAAGAAAATTCCTTTTTCGCCTAGGATGTGGAATGGCGCAGAACTCGAAAAGAAATCGTCGAAGAAAACTCTATATTCTGAAGGGTTTTGCATTACACATAGCAGATCCAAAACTACTTGCGTCCCTAATGTGTATTGAGATTTCTGGATTTGTGCCACCGTAAGAAATGAATTGGTATAGATATCCCTGAGCTAAAAAGGACCAGACCTTAAAGCCAAAGCGCAGTGGTTTACCCTTCATAAACATTTTTGCAGAATGTCGGCCGAAATAAGAAACCATTTGTTCATCTATAGACATATGGGCAAATAGTCCAAACTGCAAATATCGTTCGTTCATCAGCAAAAATAATGGAGGTATATTGGCAACTTTATCATTTTTGTCTAAGTTATTATTATCGGAGACATGAAGATTTCTTTTTATATTTCGGAAGGTGTTTCGACTCATGCACTTTCCCACGAGCTCCATGCCTTTATCTGGGTCTTTTGACCAATACATATCACACGCCGTAAGTGTATCATAACTGGTAAGGATTAAAATACTAAAAAACTTCTGCAGTTGAGCTGGAAAGAGTTGGAAAACATGTCTGTTGTTGTCCCGGATATACTGAGCGAAGATGTAGGTGTTTGTCCTTACACCTTTGTCCTGATGGCTTTGTTTCGCGCACCAGTAATAGGTCGCTGGTTTTTTCCCTTGGGGAACAAGGTTTTTCCTTAGGGAAATAGGTTCACTTTATATATATATTTCTTTGAAGGACCACCCAGAAAACTGGGAAAAATGAAGATTCGAAAAGAACGTTTGAACAAATATATTTAAACAAATACAATGTATTTTAAACGCCGCTAACTTGCATATGATACACACTTGTCGGTGATACAATATTGACACGAACTATATTGACTGGTTTAAAACACTAATATGCCGCTGGGGCGAGTAGAGCCTGACGCTCCTTCAGTGCTGGAATTTGAACTGATACTGATGGATTTTAACTGCGAACTCATGTCCACTCTCTTCCCTCAATCACAAACATTCCAAAATCTCCCCCCTGACCCCTCGACGTATTAAAAGATATGTTTATTTTTCAAATACCTTTAACTTTCAAATCATTGATAAACTACCTGATAAGGGTATTTGTCTCTACTTGCGGAACTTTGGAATGCGTCAGAGGGTAATTTGGAAAATACTAATCCTTTCATTGTTATAATTCTATGAAGGTTTTAGAAACTTGAGTAGAAAGTTATTTAAATGCAAGATAACGGCGCTTTACAGATTATTAATTATTACAAAGAAATTTTATATATCTAAACTAATATACAGTATGATACAAAAATAAACTAAATAATATGATACAAAACTAGACTAAAAATATTAAGTATTGTTGTTACGCAACATAGTTCCCCCGTTGATGTGACCTACATCTAAATGAGTATGGGGTAAAGGACATACTTTAACAACAGATCTTATAAATGTTCCGTCTTTAGTTCTTAGTTTTACAGTTCTAACCCTGCCGTCTTTACCTGGCAGTGTTTCGATTACTCTTGCCAGTGGCCATTTTAGAGGAGGAGCGTTATCATCGATTAGGAGTACAAGATCATCGACTTTAATGTTTTCTTGGGGCAGAAACCATTTGGGCTTATTTTGGAGGCGATTTAAATAATCCCTAGACCAACATTTCCAGAAATGCTGCTGAATTTTGCTGCATTTCTGCCACAGTGATAAACTATTTTCGGATTTTGTCGAGATATCTTTTTCTGGATAGGAAGTCATGCTGCTTCCAATGAGAAAATGAGCGGGGGTTAGAAAAGAAAAATCATTTGGACTGTCTGACAATGGACAGAGGGGTCGTGAATTTAAAACAGCTTCTATTTGAGCCAAAATAGTGGTTAATTCCTCAAATGTAAAAATATTATTGCCCATCATCCTTACTAAATGATACTTGCAGCTTTTTATAGCTGCTTCCCAAATTCCACCCTGATGTGGAGATCGAGGTGCAATGAACTTCCACTCAATTAATGTTGAGGCTGCGAATTCTTTTATGGTAGGTAGAACATCCGTTCCCATAAAAAAGTCATAAAGCTCTTTTAACTGATTACGAGCTCCAAGAAAGTTGGACGCATTGTCCGAACAGATGGTTTTAGGAATACCTCTGCGTGAAATGAATCTTTTTAACGTTAGTAGGAATGCTTCGGTGCTAAGACTGGACACTAGCTCTATATGGACTGCCTTAGTGACGAGGCATACGAATACTGCTATATAAGCCTTACAAATGGGAGCACGTCGCAGTTTTGAAGATTTTATTTGAAATGGGCCCCCGTAGTCGATGCCGACATTTGTGAATGGTCGAGAGACCTGAAACCGTTCTTTGGGTAGATCGGCCATTATTTGATGAGCTGGTCTTGCGTTAAATCTGTAACAGTTCTTACATTTGTAGATGATCCTCTTGATTTCTCTTAGTCCATCAAGAGGCCAATAAGTGAGTCTAATATTTGACAATGTATTTTGAGGGCCTGTGTGCAATAGGCGAATGTGTTCTCTTTCAAGTAACGATCTAACTACCTGGCATTTTGTAGGAAGAAGAAGTGGAAATTTTTGATTATACGAAACATTTGCATTGCGAAGTCGTCCACCAACTCTTATTAAATCAGATGCGTCTATAAATGGATTCAATTTTAAGATAGCCTTATTTTTTATTGTTTTTTGATGCTTTAAGTCTTTAAATTCTGATTGAAAGAATGTTAGTTGAATGATTTTAACTATTCTCTGCTCGGCTTCTATTAATTCGGAAGCCGAAAGTACACCATTTCTTTTGTTTTCTTTATTTTTAAGATTGTAAACATACCTATTGCAATATGCAATTACTCTTTGTAACCGAGTGAAAGATGAGAATTTACAAAAAGTTGTATATAGAGTAGGTTTCGAATTATTTACAGCGTGTAAAGTGGCTTTTATTTCAGGGATATCTGTTATATTAATATTTGGAACAAATTCGTTAAATTTAGTGGTTCCGTTCATTAGAAAATGGGGCCCATGCCACCATAATGTATTGTCTACCAGCAGGGCTGGTGTGGTACCGCGAGACAGAATATCTGCTGGGTTATCTTTAGAACTTACGTGATTCCATAAATAAGTTCGCGTTAACTCCTGTATTTGAGTTATACGGTTTGCTACGAAGATTGACCAACGAGAAGGGTGAGAATTTATCCATGCAAGTACAATTTGGGAGTCTGTCCAGAGCCTAACCGAAGCTATGGAAGAAACCTTTGGTGAAATAATAAGAAAGATATTTGAAATCAGGGTAGAAAGCAAAACAGCCCCTAATAATTCAAGTCTGGGTAGGGAAATGGTTTTTAGCGGAGCTACACGACTCTTTGAAGTAATTAAGTTGCATGAAACGATTCCATTTTCATGTAAAACCCGTAAATAAATACAAGCGCCATATGCCTTCATACTTGCATCGCAGAAACCATGGATTTCAATTCGAGAAATATTGAGCGGATTGAGCAGAGGTCTAGAGATTGTGAGTTTTGCAAGATCAGGAATGTGAGCTAGAAAATTCAACCATTCTGATGAAATTTCTCCTGTGAGTTTGTCATCCCAATTTAAGTTACATATCCAAATTTTTTGCATTAACAACTTGGCAGATACAGTAATCGGATTTATTAGACCAAGAGGATCAAAAATAGAAGAGATAATTGATAGAACTTCTCTTTTTGTGTATTTTGGTTCACTAGAAATGTCAGGAAGAGAGATAGAGAACATGTCAGACTGAGAATTCCAACATATTCCAAGAACTTTATTTGACGAATTGTCGGGTTTTATTACATAATTAGATTTTTGAGATTCAGAGGAAATAGAGTCGAGAAACTCGGAAGAATTAGAACTCCATTTATGGAGTGGTATCCCAGCGGAATTTAGACTTGTAGAAAGTTGCTTATAAGTCTTGTACAAAGTCTCGATATCATTTGCACCATGTAAAATATCATCTACATAACAAGAATTTTCTAGAGCATCAGCAGCTAATGGGTATTTTTCTTTATTTCGAACTGCCAACTCTTTAAGACACCTAGTACTTAAAAAACTAGCTGAGTTTGTGCCGTAGGTCACGGTCTGAAGTTCTAGACATTTTAATTCTTCTTGCGGGGAATTGCGCCACAGAATGTTTAGTAGAAATGTCTGTTTTGGGTTAATTCTTATTTGCCTAAACATCTTTTCGATGTCGGCGATAAGAGTATATTTGTAAATTCTAAAGCGAATTAGAATTTCAAACAAATCAGGTTGTACAGTATAACCTTTGAGCATAATATCGTTGAGAGACACATTTGAGGTTGATTTCATTGATCCATCAAATACAACCCTGAGTCGAGTAGTTAAGCTATCATGCTTGAAAACACAATGATGTGGGAGAAAAAACTTATGTTCGGACGATTCATTAAGCCTAGAAAGGGGAACGTATTTACAATGCCCTAAAGAAACATATTCTGATATGAATTCTGTGTACAGATGCCGTAACTCGTCTGATTTGTTAAGCCTTTTTTCAAGATTGAAAAAACGTCTTTTTGCCAAATGAAATGATTCACCTAATTTTTGATATTCATTAGGAGTCTTCAGAGGTAGGTCTACTTGAAATCTGCCACTAGGAAGAATTGTTAGTGAAGATTTGAATATGTCCTCAGCTCGCTGTTCTGAGGGAGTTAATGTTTTTGCATGAATAGAAGTGAGTGGTTTAGTCTCTTCTATTTCCCAAAAATTCTTTAAAAGAGAATCAAGATCAGCAGTTTGTACGTGTAACGAAATATTTGAATAATGTGAGTGAGCATTGTTCTTTGAAGGAGTCGCGTTTGATCCTAACATTGTATAACGAGAGTATGGGATATTTCCACCTACAATATAACCCAAATGAGTGTTTTGAAGAATAGGAAGGTTGGGGCCTAATTTTATTAAGCCGTAAGTAACTAGGTCAAAATAAATATCAGCTCCTAAAAGCATGTCTACGTCCGACGGGGTACAGAAATGTGGGTCTGCAAGTTTTATATTTTTTGGTATTTTTAATAAATTTAAATCCAGCGCGACTTGTGGATGCTGGCACGTAATGCTTTCGAGGACAGCACAGGACAGATTAAAGTTTTTACCAGGATATGTGTTTGAATAGATTTTAAGGTCTACCATCTTGTTTGAAACAGAAGAAGTTTGAGCTATACCTGATATTTGAAGATTTCTGGTATAGGGTGAATAACAAATTCTTTTGGCTAACCTGTCTGTTATGAACGAAACTTGGCTACCGGAGTCTGTTAAACAACGAACAGAGATGGGATTGTTTTCAACATCGTAAACAGTTACCAAAGCAGTTGCGAGTAAAATTTGCAGATTGTTCGAATATACAGAGTGGGACGAAATATTGCTCGGCCCTGGAAGATTTTGCGTATCTGGTAAACCTTGCGGAATTGCATTTGGAACAGAGTTATTCTGCGAATTTGCATGAATATTCTCCGAAGTGAATTGAGACGAATGCTGATTTGGACGTTGATGACGTGAATTCCGAACAAATTGATTTTGGGCGGATTGACTTTCAGAATTCGATCTATACGAACTTTGCCGTGAAATATTTTCCGACGGGTGGGGAATGTGAAGCAAAGAGTGATGTCTTTTATTGCAGGTTTTGCAATTCGAAGATGAGGAACAAGAATTAGACATATGACCACTAGCAAGGCAATTGAGACAAAAACCTTTGTTTTTTACTTTTTGCATACGCTCTTGAGCGGACAAATTTAAAAATTGTTGGCAAGAGTAAACTTTATGTGAGTTAGAATTGCATACGAAACATTTAAAAGATGTATCTCTATTATTTATAGAAATATGAAGAGACGGTTTTGATTTATAAACTGTTTTCTCTTCAAAGATCAAATTTTCCAATATTTTACATTTCTTTTCAATAAAATTCAAAAACTCATCTATTGTAGGAAGTTCGTTGAAATCTCTTTCGGATTCAAAGGATCGTTTCATATTAAAATCTAATTTTTGTGTGAATATATGAATTAAAATTAAATCTGCAAGATTGTCGGAGATATTTAAATTATTTAGCGCACTTAAATTCTTTTTTATGTGAGTTAAGAATTCTCGCAAGTTTTGAGCAGTATTTTTTGTTAATGAAGGAACGTTCAAAAGTTGTTTTAAATAAGTGTTAATTATTAAACATTTGTTTTCAAATCTATTCTTAAGTGTATCGAGCGCAACGGAAAAATTTGGGCCTACAACTTCCAAATTTTCAATTAGTTGTAGAGGCTCGTTCTTGAGAATTGATTTTAAATAAATTAGTTTTTCAATATCTGAAAGATTTAAATCATCAACGATAAGTTTGTTAAACATCTCGATAAAACTAGGCCAATTTGCTATATTTCCATCGAAATGTGGAATTTTTATTTCCGGTAGGCGGATATGATGGTTATTTGAATGATTTTGTTGAGCTGAGGTGCTCACAACAGAATTTACTGAAATTGTATCAATTTTATTCTTTAGAGCTGATTCTAAGGTTAAAAATCTGTCTTCTACGTCTGCCATGTCAACAGAAAATTCATCATCTATTATCTCTAATTCATTTTGAACCTCGAGATATTTGTCAAAAACTTTTGATAAATAGTCTTTTCTAGAAATTAGTTCATTTTTTGAAATATTAATTTTTTCATTTTCTTTAAGCCAATTCTCCAATCTAGTTATCGAAGCTTTACTACGACCTCTTGCTTTAACAAGGTCATCTTTTACTTTAACAATATCATCAACCGTTTTATTCATGATTAGCTAATTGAATTAGATAAATATTTAATGAGCGAGAAATATGTGAAAGAATTTGATCTTTAAATTGAAAAACAGAAGAATAATAATAAACACAGAGAGATAGCGAAAATATGAGAATTTACACTAAAAATCGAAAATATAAGTAAAAAGATATATGTATATCTTTATATATTACTTGGAATATAGATAAGTAAAAAGATCTAATAATTATAAAAAGAATAGCGAAATAACGAAAATGTTCAATAAATGTTCAAAAAGAGTTTATACGAGTAGTATGCACTTCACAAATGTTACTAAAATTAAAAAACTTACAGTTTGTTGAGTGTGATGCTAGGCGTTAAATCAGCTACCAGGATGAAGTAGTCTGGAGGCGTCCTACTGGAAGACCCTGAAGATGCTGCGTTGATGTCTAACTTGAAGATGAGACGTGCGAAGATCTCTGATTCGAAGTTGAAGTGTGAAGAAATCCGGTTCGAAGGAACATGAGCGAAGATGTAGGTGTTTGTCCTTACACCTTTGTCCTGATGGCTTTGTTTCGCGCACCAGTAATAGGTCGCTGGTTTTTTCCCTTGGGGAACAAGGTTTTTCCTTAGGGAAATAGGTTCACTTTATATATATATTTCTTTGAAGGACCACCCAGAAAACTGGGAAAAATGAAGATTCGAAAAGAACGTTTGAACAAATATATTTAAACAAATACAATGTATTTTAAACGCCGCTAACTTGCATATGATACACACTTGTCGGTGATACAATATTGACACGAACTATATTGACTGGTTTAAAACACTAATATGCCGCTGGGGCGAGTAGAGCCTGACGCTCCTTCAGTGCTGGAATTTGAACTGATACTGATGGATTTTAACTGCGAACTCATGTCCACTCTCTTCCCTCAATCACAAACATTCCAAAATCTCCCCCCTGACCCCTCGACGTATTAAAAGATATGTTTATTTTTCAAATACCTTTAACTTTCAAATCATTGATAAACTACCTGATAAGGGTATTTGTCTCTACTTGCGGAACTTTGGAATGCGTCAGAGGGTAATTTGGAAAATACTAATCCTTTCATTGTTATAATTCTATGAAGGTTTTAGAAACTTAAGTAGAAAGTTATTTAAATGCAAGATAACGGCGCTTTACAGATTATTAATTATTACAAAGAAATTTTATATATCTAAACTAATATACAGTATGATACAAAAATAAACTAAATAATATGATACAAAACTAGACTAAAAATATTAAGTATTGTTGTTACGCAACATATACTTCAGGCTGAACTCGAGTATCTTCTGGAATACAATATCGTCAAAAAATAAAAAGAATATTTCAAATGGTATTTTCCCAGCAAGTTTCAGTTTTATTTCTTCCTTTTTATTAAATTCATTTTCTTTTGGAGAAGAGGAATAATTTTCTGACGTTTTATATCAGCCAGGCGTATATAGCCTGCCAGTATAGCCTGCAGTTCTTTCACTGAAAGAAATCTCTTCATTTCATATTTGGACAGTCTAAAAATAGAAGATCGTTTCAGAATACGTATATGTAAATGTATTATCGTACATATCTGACAATAATATGTATATGGGATTATGTATATGGCGAAATATTATCTGGTAATAATATTTATATGAAATATGTATATGAGATTTCTTCTTCTTTAAGTTCCATCTTATATCGAAGGTTGGAGATCATCATGGGCTATGCGGACTCTGTTGATTGCCGCTCTAAAAAGTTCTGCACTACTGCATTCAAACCATTCCCTTAAGTTCTTAAGCCAGGATATTCTTCGTCTTCCCACATTTCGCTTTCCTCGGATTATGCCCTGCATAATAAGTTGTAATAATGCGTATTTTTGCCCTCTCATCACATGTCCCAAGTACTCAAGTTTTCGTCTTTTAATAGTTAATATTATTTCCGCCTCATTTCCTATCCTTCTAGTTACTTCCATGTTTGACATTCTTTGAATCCATGATATTCGTAGGATTCTTCTGTAACACCAAAATTCAAAGGCGGCCAGCTTATTCAGATGAACTTGTTTGAGTGTCCAAGCTTCCAGACCATAAAGAAGAGTAGAGAACACGTAACATCGAAGCATTCTCAGGCGTAGTTCTAACCTTATATCCCGACAACAAAGTAACTTTTAAGTTTAATAAATGATGTACGTGCTATTTCAATACGTGTCTTAATTTCTTTGGTTTGGTCTACATCTGATGTTATCCATGTTCCTAAATATTTATAGTTATTAACATTCTCAATTGCAGTATCTTCAATAGTCAATTGGATATTTGCATGTGCAGATTTAGTCATGATCATGCATTTAGTTTTCTTTAAATTTATCTTCAGTCCGTACTCATGACAGCGTTCATTAAGGCGTTGCATTAGGTTCTGTAAATCATTGTTGTTATCCGTAATTATTACTGTATCGTCTGCAAAACGTAAGTTATTCAATACTTCTCCATTGATAGATATACCTTCTATTGAGTCTGAGAGCGCTTCTTGAAATACCGCTTCACTTATACAAAACGCGATTTACAAAACACTAATAGTAACAAATTTTACATACCCTCTGGACATCTTGATTCACGGTAAAAATACTGCAAAATTGTAAAAAAATAGCTACTAACGAATAGACTCACTATTATTATACCAAAGAAACCACTACACAGTTGGAAATAATAGCTAAGATTGAAAAATTTTGTATTACTATTAGTAGACTATCCAATATGGATAATAAATTCACGGATCGCGCCAAAGTTTCATAAACGAAACATTATCTTTAAGGCGTTATAAAATTTTATGAGTAGTCATATTTCAAATTATGTTTGGATAATATTATTCTACAAACTCTTAAGACTCGTTTACATGGGTAGAGTAATTATGCAAGTACTTGGTAGAGTAGAGTAACTCTACCGGTAAAAACGCTCAGCGCAGTAGAGTGGCAAGTAGAGTGCATAGTAGAGTAGAGGGACTAGCAACATGTGGCAAAGTAACTCTACTCTACTACCACCACCACCGCCAAAATGGAACGCGGTCACTTATGGTAGAGTAGAGTAGGTAGGAGAGTGCATAGGATGCTGTCATTCCGACTGGAGTTGTGTTTTGTGTAAATAGTGAAAATTAAGTTCAGCGAAGATGAAACTTTAAAACTTGTAGAGATGTATGGCGAGAACCAGTGTTTATGGAATTTAGGTGGCGTACACTATAGAAATAAAAGTATGAGGCAGGCTGCAGAGATGGCATGACACATCTCGGGGTCCAACTTTGAAATTGCAGGTCTTAAAACTCTAAAAAAATGAGAAAGGCTTCGATAGCTGTTCCCTGTAGCTAAAATATTCAACATAATCTCAAGCTTCACTCTTGGTTTTATTGCATGCTTTATAAACGTGTCTTCTCGTTCGACTTTGCCATGCACCATATTCAGAAGTTCTTCGAATTTCCTTGGGGTCATTCTTAGACACATCTTATATTCCAACTCATCCTGTAAGGCTAGTTATCTTAGCGGAAGAGCTGAGGCACCGTGTGTATTCCTTCTTTTAAGCCACTCTCTCATCCACTCCTTTCTTTGTTTGTTTACCTCATCATCGATAGCTTCAGCGACTTCAGTTACAAATGAATTTGCAACTGTAGCTAAACATTTTTGAATAAATTTTCTTTTTCTTGAATTCATTTTGCACTAAACAAACACCCACTCCACAATATACTATCATCAGTACTATATACTTGTAACTCTCCTCGTGTGAACGGTATAACGCCATTTTTAGTAGAGTAGGAAGTAGACTCGACTCTACTCACTACTATACTTTCCATTGTGATACTTGTGATTGAAAATTAAGGCAAATATCGAGCACAAGTTTAATCAAATCTTGCCCAAGTACTTTCGCTTAATATAGCATCTTCATGGGCATTTCGTCAAATATGGACTATCCAGCAAGCGTAGAATGTGATAAACATGAATGTTTATCACAAGAGACGGTAACAGTTCATTCTCTCTCCTGTTACCGACAAAGAATGTAGAGCATAGAACTATTTTAATTAATTTTAAACTTTTTGTCCTTGTTTTAGTGTAGTGTTTTGTACAATTTTATGTTAACATTCATGTTTATCACATTCTACGCTTGCTGGATAGCCCATATTTGACGAAATGCCCCTGAAGATGCTATATTAAGCGAAAGTACTTGGGGAAGATTCGATATTTGTCCTAATTTTCAAAGTTCATTTATTCGAGCATTCAACCTCATATCAATTATATATATATATATATATATATATATATATATATATATATATATATATATATATATATATATATATATAAGACCGATACATAAACTATAATATTACGCAAGCTAATATTATTACATCCCTACAAGCTAATAAGGGTTATTTTTTAAGTTGAAATAAAATAAATTTATAATATTTTAATTAAAAAAAAATATTGTATTTATTGTTTCAATGAAAAAAAAAAGTAGAACTATTCAAATTTCTTCGCAAAGGATGGTTTTTATAAGGGTAGAAATTATGTCGTAAAAATTAAAACAGTACAGTGATATTAAATTTAATGTCACTGTTTAATTAAATAATTCCAAATTGCTTAAGTTTACAATTATATAATTTTTTCCTATAGGGATAATTTTCACCTATAAAAAGAGCAACCAACTATCTACACTAAAATCACAATAAAGATTCACTAGAAATAAACAAACCAAGACACGTTAAATGTTACAAGGAGCACTCTCAAATAATGATTTACAATGTATATACATTGTATAAATCCCAAATCATGATTTACAAAGTTTATACATTGTAAATCATGATTCGGGAGTGTTCCTTGTAACCTTCAAGTGTCTTGGTTTGTTTATCTCTATTTTTTTGTAGTGCATCTTGGTTGAGATTTTAGTATAGTTCATTGAAGGGTCTTAAATCTCAATTTCCATGCAAATCAGTGAAGACCAGGTATTCAATTACATTGTTTTATTTATAACTATTCTAGCAGGTGATATTTAGGGGTTAAACTATAATAAAACCTTAAATTATGTTGTTTAATGTTAAATGACATTCATTCACTTCATTAAAAATGATTCGAGTCAATTACCTGCTTTAATTTACAATTATTACGATTTTTTTCTAATAAGGGTAGTTTTTCCCCTAAAAAATAATCCGTAATAAAGATAGAAATGAAAAAAAGACGGATGTTGTGGAAAGAAGGCCTGTTGTAGCAGAAAAATTTGAGATTTCAAGCGATAAAGCGTCCAAAAAATTCAGACGCTTGAGAACGTACGCAAGAAAAAAAAAAGAATATGCCGGTAGTA
The DNA here is from genome assembly GCA_918026665.1 of Diabrotica balteata. Classification (NCBI taxonomy): domain Eukaryota; kingdom Metazoa; phylum Arthropoda; class Insecta; order Coleoptera; family Chrysomelidae; genus Diabrotica; species Diabrotica balteata. Next base: position 27,895,891 of record OU898276.1, on the reverse strand, counting down.
AACCAGTGCAATGGTTTGCTTTCGGTGCAAACAGTTTTTAAATAAGTTATTATCAAACATATTAATTAAAGTTTCACGCGTGTAAGGTCGAATCCAGAATAAGAATCTTTCTTTTTCTTTAACCCTCTATTGCATAATGGACCCAAACGGGAACTCAATATATAAAATTTCCATGAGTATTTGCTATCGACAATTTTAAGCGCGTACACATCTTATTCCCTTTTGGGAACGTTCATTCTTAGATGTGTATTGTGTGTTGCCGATATACCCACCGGTTATTTCAATAAATAGCAGTTTTGTTTGAAGTGACCTTCGAGTAAGTTGTTTGTTTAGCACGTGTATTTTATTTTCAAATATCAGCTAAAAATAAGGTAAGTTTGATAAATAAAAATTATATACGCGTTTATAAGTGTTGTAAGGATCTACTGATATATTGAAATAATAAATTTACTTTGTTGTTGTTAGAATTTGCCCCAAATTATTACTGTTCCCGTACGGGAACATTGTGTGCTAAAAGTAAATTTTGAAACTGAAAAAATTTAATATTTTATAGCTTGTTTTTATCAAGTTGGTACTTATTTAATGCATTATTGGTTTAAATAAATTAATTTGAATAAACCTGAAGTAAACTTTTTTTTTCAGAAAAAAAATGGATGAATTTGAAAGTATTCCACCAACATCGTTTTACAACAATAAAGCAAAAACTATTCAGCCCTATAAGTTACGACAGATTCCATCTGAAAGTGAAGATTCGGAACTATCTGATGAAGATAATGTTGAGCCGTTAGCTGCACAAACCACCCGGCCCAGAGTAATCATTGACAGTCAAGAAGACTCTGATAATGAAGATGATAATTTATCAACCGATGATTCGAATACTGAACTACCTACTAAACAAAAATCTAGCAAAAAAAAGTCAAATGACATGGCATCCTTCAAAAACTGTGCGAAATATAGATGAACTGCATTTTGAAGGTAGTGAATTACTTCCAATCAACATATTGTAGCTCAACTCTCCTTACAAATTGTTTAGTTTTTTTTTTGACACCAGATTTTATAATTGAGGTAGTTCGACAAACTTGTATATACAGCGCTCAAACAAATCCACAAAAGCCAATTACCACATGTCCTGTAGAAATTGAAAATTTTATGGGGATATTGCTGTGGATGTCTCTAATAACACAACCTACTACAAGACGCTATTGGGCTCCGACAACAAGAATTTCACAAGTTGCAGATGTAATGCCTATCAATCGTTTTGAAACAATCAAAAGGTTTCTTCATTTTAGTAATAATTTAGAAAATACGCGCAGTCTTGACAAAATAGCGCCTCTGATTGAACAAATAAAAAGATCGTTTTTGCAAATACCTTTAGAAGAACACTTATCTTGTGACGAACAAGTTATATCGTTCAAAGGACGTTAGAGCATGAAGACATACAATCCCAAAAAGCCTCATAAGTGGGGATACAAGATGTGGGTTCTCTCAGGAATCTCAGGATTTTCATATAATTTTGAAATTTTGGCTGGAAAAGATGGTTACACAGAATTACCGAATGAAGTAAATTTGGGAGCTGCTAGTAATGTTGTAGTTCGGTTGAGCAGAGAAGTACCATCCAATAAACATCGCAAACTCTTCTATGATAATTATTTTTCAAGCATACCACTGGTGTCATATTTGTCAAAACGAGGCATACATTCTATCGCAACAATCCGTACAAATCGAATTCTCAATTATAAAGGTTGGCAAAAGAAGGAAATTAAAAAATTACAAAGGGGTAGCATTCAGGAACACTCTGGCACGTATGAGAATACTGCAATACATACAGTCCAGTGGTGTGACAACAAAATTGTGTCTTTACTGTCAGATTATTGTGGAACTCAACCAACAGCCAAAGTGGAAAGATTCTTTCGCACCGAAAGAACTAGGAAAGAAATTGATTGCCCAGACATTGTACAACAATACAACAGGCACATGGGCGGTGTGGATCTGCAAGATTCCTTATTGGGATTATATCCAATCAAAATCAAAAGTAAAAAATGGTACCACCGTATTTTCTATCATATGCTGGATGTAGCAGTAGTCAATGCTTGGCTATTAGACAGGCGAATTAAAAAACAAATTGGAAAAACTGAAGAGATTATACCACTGCTGAATTTCAAAACAATTCTAGCTGAACAACTAACTAACAGTGGTCTTTTACAAAAAAGAAAGTAGGTCGTCCTAGAAGTTCTACACCCGAACAACCATCCAAAAGAAGATGCATTGAACCTAGACCCAATATATATGTACAAACAGATCAGTTTTCGCACTGGCCAAACTGGACTGTAAACAGGGAAATATGTAAGTTGATAAACTGTAAAGGAAAATCAAGGGTCCAGTGCGAGAAATGTAAGGTGCATTTATGCTTTCATTCTAAAAGTAATTGTTTTAAGAAGTTTCACAATTTGGAATAGTGTGTTACTGACAATACATCTATCTAATGTAAAAAACTATATATATATATATATATATATATATATATATATATATATATATATATATATATATATATATATATATCGGTGAATTCTACATACATCTATTAAGAGTAATATAATATAATTTTATTTTATTTCGTCAAAAAATAAAATAAAATAAATTCATGCAATAGAGGGTTAACACAATATAAGCCGCTGTGACGAGTATAATTTTGTTATCCGATACTCATAGTAATGCCCGTTTACGAATAAATTTGTACGTATATGTTAATAAATTTGACAATGTTGCTGAACAATCGTCTGCGTTCAATGTAGTCATAAATGGCTGCAACTTTGTTGCTAGTATTGGAGCAACATATTGCAGTAAAAATATTGCTCTACAATCTGTAGAGCGTAACAATTAAAAACACCCTGTATTAATATTCTCATATATTCCAGTAGTTAAACGTCCTAAATAAATCCAATAAATCTTCGTTATAAAGCATATTATACATATTCTACCAAGATTGGAAACCCAAAAATGGTAATGGGCTTTTAATTACCTACTAACACGTGATATATACAGGTAATTATTTTTTTGTAGGCCCTATTGTCTATGATTACACCTAGTTTAATTCTAGATCAAGTAGTGAAAGTAGGATAAAAAGTGTTTTTAAAGTAAGTTTTTAGATTATTAATTTTGTTAAAAATAAACATTTACGTAGTACCTATATGAGAATAAATATTATATCGTAAAGTCTTGTATAAATGTTGTGACAACAAAAACCATTGCATTTCATCTAATAATACAATGTTAGAGACGATTATTCTCCTTTCCTGCATTCCTGACTATTTTACTTTTCCTGGTCGTATGTGTTTTAGGACATTATACAAGATTTATTTACATTTAAACACCATTATTACGTCATAGGCGTATTCAGTATCTTCATAGCGGGATTTGCACATATACAAGGCGAGTTTTTAGTGCGAGATGGTCAATAATACCTACATTATTCTACAGGGTGATTAATACCCACGTAATATAGTAAACATACAATTTTTTAAATGAGACACCCTATATATTATTTCATATTTATATTCCTCTCATAATTGGACAACTTTCTGCAGAAATTGACCAACCCACAAATAGCACAAGCTGAGAAAAATGAAATTAAAGTTTCTTTTACAAAAAAATTTAGCTCATTTAAATTTATTTGACGAAAGTTCGTAAGTGGGTTAATACATTAGAATTATGTTTCTTTAAAATGTTAATGTTAAAATAATAGTGCAGCTATGCATATACAGAGTGGTCCTTAAGTAATTGTACAAAAAGAAACCGTAGATTCTACACTTTAAAATATTACGATTTAAACCAAATTGCTTTAAAATATTGATATTAAGAAAGATACAGGGTGTTAAAGAGGAAATTTAAAATTTTAATTTTCGCTATAATTTTTATATTTGTAAACATTTATGTATAAAAATTTATAAATGGATACTATTGAACATCAGGAATTATAATTTGGTTCATACTTTAGTGTAGCTGATAGACGGCGCCACATATGCCACATTCGTGGCATACATTTGCACTTACACTTTTTTGCTCTTTAAGTTTCCGGTGTTTGTGATATAAAATATTAAAGATACATTATTTTAAAAAATGGTATACTTGTTAATAACTTCAAAACTCAACAGTTTTACATAATTTAGATTTAACGCAATGGCTCCAAGCAATGAAAGAAAATTAGACAAAAACATCGATACTTTTGAATTTTGGTATAAAATGTTTTATACAATCAAACATTTAGTTTTTGTATTAAATTAAAGTCATAATTAAAATATTTTATTTATAAACCAAATTAAGAAATAGTTAAACTAAATACCATTAAAATATCCACAAGGAAAAATTCCTGTAGCTGGCTGTATACCACGTATAACAAAAAGAGGTTAATCTTTGTAAATGGGTATATTTATTTAAAAAACCCTTAAAAGGGCCACATCAATAAAACAAACGTTTTCGGACCACACAGTCCATCAGCAGGTTATTAAAATCGAAAATGCTAGGTCATAATGCCTGAGCCACCAAAATATTAGGGTAAAAACCCTTTAAATTACATTTAGTTATGAAATGTTGTACATTGTGTTATAAAATAACTGTGATGTTCAGTATTAAATTAAATTTGACTATAGGTAACACATGGCTCAATTGGGTTCCAGAGCCGGGTGAGAGGGAACCTCTGCACTCGGAGAACAACGTGGAACTGAGCCATGTGTTACCTATAGTCAAATTTAATTTAATACTGAACATCACAGTTATTTTATAACACAATGTACAACATTTCATAACTAAATGTAATTTAAAGGGTTTTTACCCTAATATTTTGGTGGCTCAGGCATTATGACCTAGCATTTTCGATTTTAATAACCTGATGATGGACTGTGTGGTCCGAAAACGTTTGTTTTATTGATGTGGCCCTTTTAAGGGTTTTTTAAATAAATATACCCATTTACAAAGATTAACCTCGTTTTTTTTTTTTTTTTTTTTTAAATACCATTAAACTTTTTGTCAAAGTAAGTGTTCGATATGTCCACCATTTTCTTTAATTCATTAGTCAATACATTCCATAAAAGATCGTCTCATATTAAACAGCATCATTGGTTCTAAAGAAACTGCTGCAGTATTTATAATAAGTATTATAAGTATAATATATAATAAATATAATATAATATTACAGTATTCGTTTAGGATTTTTATAAATTAAATAATTATATTAATATCTCAATTATATTACATGACCAAGGAATATGACTACCACGAACAATCAAACGTTCAGGAAAGTTGTATTTAATTATGTTTTCACTGCCTTCCCTCTATAATGTAGTGGTGTGCCATCTTGCATAAACCGCATATTTCGCCTTAAGTTTGATGACAATTCTTCCAATAAATCAATAAAATCATTGTATAAAAAATCTAAATAAATCTCACCATTCAAATTACAAGGTAATTTTGCATGTCCGTAAAAAATAATTACAAATCGTACCAAACCATACGATATGCATTTTAAACATGAATTATAAATAAACGTATGGTTTGGAACCATTGGTAATTAGTTTTTACGGACATGCAATTACCTTGTAATTTAAATTGTGAGATTTATTTACATTTTTTATAAAATGATTTTATATTGATTTATTGGAAGAATTGTCATCAAACTTAAGGCAAAATATCTAATTTATTCAAGATGATACACTGCATTATAGAGAGAGGGCAGTGAGAACATACTTAAATACAACTTTCGTTGAAATCGGAACTCGCTGAATGTTGGATTGTTCGTGGTAGTCAGTTTGAGTACTTATTAATATATTTATAATACGTATAATAAATACTGCAGCAGTTTCTCTAGAACCAATTATGCTAAATAATATGAGACGATTTTTATGGAATGTATTGGTAAATGAATTAAAGAAAATGGTGGACATATCGAACACTTACTTTAACAAAAAGTTTAATGTTAATTAGTTTAACTATTTTTTAATCTGGTTTGTAAATAAAATGTTTTGGTTATTAGTTTAATTTAGCATAAAACGTAAAATGTTTTATATAAAATCCAATCATTCTGATATTTTGTCAAATCCCATTGCAAATTATCCTGCTGATATATTTATTTAATATTTCGTTAACTATTAACTTTATTATACCATTATATATTTTATACCAAAATTCAGAAGTATTGATTGTTTTGTGAAATTTTCTTCCGTTGCCTATGTAGTTTAATTATATATAGTTGATTTGTAAAATGCGATTATCTCGAAACTCGTGGGGTTTTTAAGTTATTAACAAGTATATCTTTTTTTGTTAAAATAATGTATTTTTAATATTTTTAATCAGAAACACCGGTAACTTAAAGAGCAAAATAGTTAAGTTCAAATGTATGCCACATATGTGGCATTTGTGGCGACCTCTATCAGCCCTCTATGTACATAAATGTTCACAAACATGAAAGTTATAGCGAAAATTAAAATTTTAAATTTCCACTTAAACACCCTGTATATTTCTTAATATCAACATTGTATAATAGGAATTTGGCTTAAATTATTTTAAAGTGTAGAATCTACGGTTTCTTTTTGTACAATTACTTAAGAACTACCCTGTATATGTATAAAAGCGGTTTGGTTACTTTGTGCATTTTAATGCAGGCCATTCACGTTCCGACTTATGGTACGACTAGTGGTCCAACTTCTGCAGTTGGATCTGAAATCGGACCGTGAGTGGGCTAGTTGGATTAGTTGGACAACTAGTGGTACGACTAGTGGGACGACTTGAAGATCCGACTTCCGACTGGCGACGAAGTCGGAGCGTGAATGGTGAAGTTGGAAGTCGGATCACAGGTTGGATCGAAAATTTCCTCAGTCAGTTGACTTTCGGCACCTGTTACGTATGAGATTTCTATGAAATACTTTACGCAAAGATCTCTAGTTCGCGAATATTTAATAGAAAATAAACTTTCAATTGCACGAAAATTACCTTTTTGTTAGGGCAAATCATTTTCCTTTCTGTATATCTATTTCGGACCTATACAGGTAAATTTCCGATACTCCGGATTGACTACGGAAGAATTATTAACAAGCAATGAAAAATAAATCATAGTTGTAGCAAAAGATCCCTAGTTCGCAAAAAAATAATGGAAAATAACTTTCAATTGCACGAAAAATTATTCCTATTAAAACTATACGACACACACACAACAAAATAAATCCCAGCTCCAGTTTAAAACAAATAAAATATAGATTTTATACCTATACAAATCTTTAAAAACTATAATTTTTTCCTACATCTTAAAAAGTCATAAAAATCAAGAGTTGAAAAAATTAATTAGTTCAGCCCTAGACAAATAACTAGAGAAACGAAACCTAATTTTTAAACATACATATCATATTATTATATTTTGCGTAGTGTTTATTCGATACAATTTTTGGTTAAACGATGTATACCATCGCGAAAACAATCTAGAACTGAAGTTGGACCGCTAGTTGGATAAAAAGTCGGAGCGTGAGTGGAGACGAACATCCAACTAGTAATCCTACTAAGTGGGACCACAAGTCGGAACGTGAATGGCCTGTCTAAGAAATGAACTCTTTAGAAAACTTTTATTGAAATTATTACATTTAATACAAGAATACTAGTATATAAAAATATAATTGTAACACAAAAATAAAATACAAAAAAACATATATCCCCAAAACTGCTATCATGGTTTCATCTTCAAGGTCATCAAGTTCATCAAGACGGCCGCCAAATCCCTCAATATCATCAATAATTTTAGAGTCTCCATTTAAACGTTTATAATATTCTTGAGCATCACCTAGTATTAAATGCATTACAGATTTTATGTCCTCTAATTTTGGAAGGGAAATAGGCTTCCGTTGTGCCACATTTTTGTGAGTAAATGACTGAAATTATTATTGGTTACTGCTGGCCTTCCATGTTTTTTACCGATGTTAATGTAACATGCTCCTTTTCTAACTTAACTGTACCGTACTGAAGACGACCAATACTCACAAATACGTATATTAGGGTGGGTCGAAAAAAAAATATTTTTTTTTTAGAAACGTTCTAGTGCGGAAAAGTTGCCTTTGGTAACAATAAAACATCCCAACCAACCTTCCAAATGTAAGGTGTGTCATATCTACATTACTATACAATTATTTACAAGTAGTTTGTATCTCATTCTCAGTGTTTTTTTACTTGTTTATAACATTTTAAAATCAGATTTTTTTGAAAACTGTGGAATAACTGAGCGAGACTTTAGAGTGGCCCTGATGTATCCGTCTCTGGCTTCTTTTCCGCAAACTTTAGACGAAGCCTCAGTTACTAGTTTCACACACCTTTCAACTGCCTGTGTGTGACAAGGAAACTTTACTACTTCTCTCATTGGTTTTGAATCTAAACTAATAACTGACGTAATGTCTTCTTCTTTAAGATTTCTCAGAATTGGAGGAGGGTACAGCACACATTCACTCCAATGTATTATTTCTGTGTAGTCACCTGCCAGAAAGTTAATCTTCGGAGGGACGAAGTTTCGTATGGTCTTCTTGTTAGGGATGGTCTGCCTGGATTTTAAAATTCTTCTGTAGGCAACTTCCCGAATGTGGTCTCGCCCGACAACAAGCATTGCTAAAAGTTTCAGTGTGTGCAAAGAATGCGTTTCTTTCTATGACTGGGTCTACTACTTCACGCAACTCTTCGGACAAATATCGCGATGTTTGTATGGCTTGATGTACATGTTTAGGCCCATCTGTAAAGTACTTACTTTTCTTTACTGAGAACCACACAGGCATGTAGGACTTTAGTATGAAAGGAACGATCTCTTTAAGGTTTCCAAAGGGATCTGATGATCCTATGTACAGTCTAAGTACTCTATTTGCAGCAGTTAACCATCTGGAATGGGATAAAGGGCCAGGGTCCCGAACGGCTAAGTCTTTCGGACAATACCTTAGAGTTATTGCACTTGATATTTCCAACAAATATTGTTGATCTTTGCTTAATGTGCTTTTGTCTATTTCTGGAATAAAACAGTCTATTGGTTCATAATCAACCACAGGTAGTCGTTCACATGAAATCAGCTGCTGTCCGATTGGGCCATTAAAACTCTTAGGCCCTGTAGTTTGGCCATCAATGTGCTGGAAAATATGACGAAACGGAAGTTCATTGAAATGAAGTAAACAAACACTCCATTGAAGAGGGCGCCCTACATGTTTTTCTAGCTGATGGATGACACCATTCTTCCAGCCAGTGTTGGTTACTGTACCATCGCACCCAACAACTTCTAAGTTTTCTAGTGGCATTGAGAGTTCTGTCAATTGAGAACTTATACTGTGAGTTATATCAGCGGAAGAACTGGATGATGGTGATACGTGCCCAATAAAATCTGAACCAGGCTCCATTATGAGAGAATAATGTTCTTCTTTTAAAGTTCTTCTGAATTGCTTGGCATTTAACTTCTCAATAAACAACGTGTCATCTTTTCTTTCGTCGAAGTACAGACCCCAGCTTTCTGTGGGAGGAGTGAACTCATTTTTTAACTCACTACTGACACGGCTCTTCTCCCTTCTGACTTTTATCTACAACAAAGGCAGATTCTGACTCTTTTATTATGCCAACATCTTGCAGAACGCTGGAAGCTATAAGAGCTGTAGCCCGATCTGAAACACCGAACCTGTAACTGTTTAGAGAGGTCGCATTAAGTTTTATCCTCATCTGCCAGGGAGGCTTTTTAGCGGATTCATCTTCGTAGTCTTCATCTTCCATTGTCTCTAGTTCTTCATCAGAACTACATTCAGAACGGGGTTTTGAACACTCTCCTTGTTTATCGACTTTTTTACTACTGGCAAGTCTCTGAATATCGCGAGCTTTCTGCTCGGCCTTTGCAGTAAGTTTTTTTGTTACTATTTTATCAACAGCTAAAATTTTCCCTAGATTGAAGTGTCTTTGAAGATAAAAAAATCTCATTTCAAGAACAGGGATTTTGTTATTTTTTTCACATAAACATTCAATTGAAATCGCACACTGACATGCTTCTGGTGATTTTTTGCAAGTACAGATACACTTCATCGGGCATTTACAAGCAGCAACGTCAAACAGATTTTTAGCCAAAAAGTCAAAGTTTAAATTCCTCCAACCTTGTTTTAAAAAAGGCCTTATCCTTATCTCGGTTGTATGACTTTCTTAGGGTAGTGTAAGAACTGTAGTACGCATTAATAAGCGTTATGATTCTGCTATACGACAAAGGGGGAATGGATGCTTTCTCATACAAATCAATTATTAGTTTCGCGACTGTGCAAGCTACTTTAGAAAAACTTACATTCCTCTTGTTGTTGGTCTCTAGTACAAATTTGTACCTCTCTTCTAAACAGCACCGAAGAACACACTCACCAGTTGGCAGTTTATTCTGTAGGAAGCTTCGAGGCTCACCAACTATAGGACAACAAAACTCCTGTCTAGACTTGGCAATTACAGCTCTAGTGAGAATAGTTTCTGACTCACTCTCCATTGCTTGATGTTAAATCACGTAATAAGCTTATGACGATCAAAAAACTATCAATATCATAACGAAGTAATAATACAACACAAATTATAACACATTAAAGTCAAGACACAACTATCAGACACTGAGACAAATCGTGACACTAGTGGCACTATGACAGACAGCGGTAGACTGGCGGCCGAGTTCTGGTGGGAGAAAGAAATATGGCCGACTAGTGAGAGAGGGGAGGGTTACGTGAGGCAACAGATCTAGTTCTAACCAGTTAAATCCACTTGCAGAAGCGAACTCAACTACTGTGCGGTGTGTTCTGGTGAAACCAGAAATTATCGCAAAAACCCATATTTTCGCTATTTATCACAAACTTTAAGTACGATGCGCGAACAGAAAACTATATATTTTGGTGCAAACTAATTTTTTTTAAGACTTTTTGGACCAATTGTGAGTAAAAGAAAGCTAGAACGACTTTTTTATATCATGTTAAACGGTTCAAAAAAAAATATGGAAAAAATCGAGTTTTTTTGTTTTTTCCCGTAATTTTACGTGCAATGCGTGAACGGAAAAATAAATAAAAAAAATATTTTCTTGCTTCATATGTTTTATTGTTACCAAAGGCAACTTTTCCGCACTAGAACGTTTCTAAAAAAAAATATTTTTTTTCGACCCACCCTAACGTATATACGGTTGCCTTTAATCTTATACACATATTTTATTACATTTTTTTCCTTTGTTGCGAGCTACGCCGACACTTATTTACTAAACTAAATTGCAATTTTTGTTATCTAAGTAAATTAAACCATTATAACCAGTATCATAATATCCATGATTTTCATTGATCTCGTATCTATTAATTTATCATATTTTTGTACAATAAGTATAAGATTCTACCTACTATTTTACCGAAAAATTTTTTTTATTTCAGATAAAATTCATAATAATGTTTCCAAAACTGCTAACGATACTTGCTATCGTTTCTACTAGTAAATCACAAAATAATGAAGACAATTTTATATCAGAATCACTACCACCTTGCGTATGTGTCTCTCCCAATCAATGTGCAGATAACGACTCACTAGTTACTGGTGAGGACAAAATGGACATAAGAATCGATAAGCAGGAATGTGCCAACTATTTGGAAGTATGCTGCGAAAATCCCTTAGAGATTCCTAGCGCGTTAATCAAACCAATGTTATACAAGGGTTGCGGGTTTAAAACACCCGTTGAATTTTCCCCCAGAATAACAACAGATTCTAATCTTTCTCAATTTGGAGAACTACCTTGGTCAGTGATTATAATGCTGCGAGATGCAACTAGCCCAGATCGAAATATTTACAGATGCGGCGGCAGTCTTATTCATCCAGAAGTAGTGATGACGGCAGCCCATTGTGTATTGGGCTTAGACCATACTTTGTTGACCATAAGAGTGGGGGAGTGGGATACAAAAACCCAGGATGAACCGTTGCCTCACCAAGATACTACTGTAAGAGAGATGTTAATTCATCCCAATTTTATTTTGAAATCTCTAAGGAACGACATTGCACTGTTGTTTCTTAATGAACCAGTAACTTTAAGAAACAACGTAGGAATAATTTGCTTACCTCCTCAAAATTATGCAATGGATAATGTGATGTGTACTGCTAGCGGTTGGGGAAAAGATACTTTCAAGAAAGGCCGACATTCGTCGATTTTAAAGAAAGTAGATCTCCCATTAGTCAGCAGAGAAAACTGTATAGCTTCTTTAAAGAAAACCAGACTGGGCAGCTTCTACAGACTACATGTAAGCTTCATTTGCGCCGGTGGCGAAGAGAATAAAGACACATGTAAAGGAGATGGCGGTAGTCCGTTAGTTTGTCCGATCCCAAACGAACCCAACAGATTTTTTCAGATGGGGATAGTATCATGGGGTATTGGCTGTGGAGAAAACGGAACTCCAGGAGTGTATGTAAATGTTCCAATGTTCACCAACTGGATAGATAAACAGTTAGCTAAAAGAAATTTGGACCCTTCTGCATATCGATATTAATAATTTATTGTAAATAGTGATACATATTTTGTAAATTTTTTTATATTTTTTATTAGTCAAATCTAATGTACTCTAGTAATTAATGTATAATATAAAGTAACTACAGCTGTATGATGAAAAATATTTTGTTAATGTTTCGACTTCAGTCGGAAACTGTTTTTAAAATACAAGTTTTAAAAGATCGAATAAGTTATTTTGTTTTTGTTACATTGAAAACGGAACTGGTGAAAATCAACCCACGGGATACGACAGTCAAAACTCACAAAACATATGAGTTATAAAGAACACATGAGTTCGCGTTGAAACAATTAACTTCACAAATAAAATCAAGCCAAATATGAAATCCTCTAATTATTATGCACCTGTATATTCAAAATCTTATCTATTTTTTAAAGTAAAAACGTTGCACATCACGGTTTATAGAAAGTGAAGTCACTTGTATTTAAAATTTCCCCAACATCAACCTTAGACTTCAAATTTTCCTAACACAGCTAATAAAATGACACCAATACGGAACTGCTCGATCTTTCATAGGCGTCAACATGGTATAATAATCAGAAAAATGTAATCATGATTAGATTGAGAATTTGACAATTATATTGATTGTATAGCCAAAAACATTTGTTATTATTAATAAAATAAATTTAATGAAATAACTGTTTAAGTTTAATATTGCACAAAATAATCATTTTAATTAAATAGATTAGACAATCTTGTTCCACTGATACGGGAATACTTCAAATTTCAATGACAGTTCAGCATTTAGCAAAATTGCTTAGAGTGTTGCCGCTTTTTTAGAGTAATAATTTTTTATGTTTTAATTTCTTACACGAATTTGATTCGCAATATATTATATATTACTAAATTGTATTTATAAATACATATTAAATTTAGCTTAATAGCTTTCAAAACTAATTACTGTTATGTATTGTGATTGGGCTATGCTAAAAACAACTGAAGACTTAGTCTGTAAAAAGCTGATAATAGCTGATAAGCTTTTTAGAGTATTTTGAACAAGAAATAATAGCGGACAGTTTTTACTATTATATGCTCTAAAAGAGGTAAGTTCAGAATATATAACTTTGTAATAAAATGTTTTCTTATGTATTTTAGTGTATTACAGTAGTCTTAAAACTAACTGTATCTACTGTTAATATTATTTTTAAGCTATTAAAAATAATGAACTTTTAAAATCATATTTTAAGAAACAGTATTTCAAAAAAACAAACTAATACAGAAGAGTTGAATCAGTGGCGCACCTAGAATTTTCCTATATGGGGGAGGGCATTTTGGTTGGGCACCGAAATTTTTTTTATGCTGTTTAGGCTATTTATCTCCATTTTGAGTAATTAAAATTTTTGAGTAACAGTGTTGGAATAGTGACCTAAGAGGGATTTAACCCGCAAACCCCTCATCCCCTGGGTGCACCACTGAATTCAATGTCAGTGGTATTTATTTTTACGCACAACAGGCCATTAAGGCCTACGGCCTTTTTTTTAACATAATCCTAATATTAACTAATTATAATTATTTTAAACAAAACTTTAACTTAAATATGTATATACAACATTCTTAACTATTCTGAAGGACCTGGTGGACAATATTTCTCCATTCGCTTCTATTTTGTGCTTTTCTTTTCCAGTCCCTCACCTTCACGTTTTTAAGGTCTTCCTCCACTTTACTTATCCACCTCGTTCTGGGTCTACCTCTTCTTTTGGGGGCGATTAGTTTTCTATTTATTACTAGTTTAGGCATTCTGTTTGCTGCCATTCTTTCCGCATGTCGCAACCATCTGATTCTTTGTGACTTGACGAACTTGGTAATGGTAGATTCTTTGTATAAAGCCATTAATTCATTGTTGGTTCTTCTCTCCCAACCCTTTTCTGTCTTCTGTCCTCTGCATATGCATCTCAATATTTTACTTTCCTATCTTTCCAGAGTATCCTCTTCCTTCTTGTTTAATGTCCATGTATCATCGGCTTATGTTACTGTGGGTCGAATTACTGTTTTATATATTCTGAGTTTACCTCGTCTAGAAACGTATTTTGAGTTCAGTAAGGTTCTTAAACTACTTAATCTTTTATTCCCTTTTGCTATTCTGGCTTCGAGCTCCCATTTCTCTTTTTCATTTTCATCGAAAACTACACCCAGGTATTTAAATTTGTCCACCCTTTTAAAACTATAGCTTTTACCACTTACAGACCTCACACTAAAGTCTTCTTTTTTCCCTTCTGTCCCTCCCATGATCATATATTTGGTTTTGTCTTCATGTAGTTCCAATCCGAATTTCTGTGCTTCTTCGATGATTTTCTTCACAACTCTTCCGAATTATTTCTTGGTTTTTGCTAGGATCGTTAGATCGTCAGCAAATGCCAAGCACTGTGTTCATTTTGCATGATCGTTTCTTCCACCTTCATGCTGCATTTACTGATTACAGTTTCTAACACTAAGTTGAATAATGTAGTGGATAAAGGATCTCCCTGTCTCAACCTTTTTGCAACCGTAAATTGATCTGATATGTGACCCTGCCATGCAATTTCACACGTAGAGTTATTTAGTGTCGTTTTAACTAGCCGGATCAGTTTCTTTGGTATACCCAAATGTTCCATTGCTCGATACATTTTGACTCTATCGAATCTATCATATGCTTGTCTAAAATTAAGAAACAAAATATGCAGGAGAACTTTACCTTCATAACAAGTCGTTTGTATCTCCTTTAATGAAAAGATTTGGTCTACAATAGATCTGTCCTTTCTAAAGCCGGCCTGATACTCATGTAGGATTCTTTCCGTGTAGCAATTTAGTTTATTTCTCAATATTCTTGCCAAGATTTTGTATACCGTGTCTAGTAAAGCTATACCTCTATAGTTGTCACACTTCAGTTTGTCTCATTTTTTATGCAGAGGGCATATGCGGGCCTCATACCACTCCTATGGCATTATTTTCTTTTCTCATACTTGCACTAGTAGCTGATATATTTTTCTTTGTAGTTGTTCTCCACCAATCTTGATCATTTCTATGCCTATAATTGGGTAGTTCCCAAGAAAATGAATAATTCTCAGAAACCAAGATTCCGATTTTTTATTGATTATCGACGCCTTAATCAGATTACTTTAGTTAATCGATATTCCATAACTAATCTCTTAAATAATTTAGATCAATGTTAATATTTTTCTTTATTAGATCTCGCATCAGATCGATTCAAGGGAAACTAAAAGGCAAAAGAGAACCGGGGAGATGACGCACGTCCCGGTTGAAAAATTTAAAGCAGTGGAATGGAAAAACAACAATAAAACTCTTCTGAACTGCTGCAGATATTATAAAATTGGCCATGATGATCACCAATGTCCTTAAATAATGAGACACACGAAGAAGAAAAAGATCAGATCAAATTTACCGAAGAAGACATTCCAAAGAGACATAAACAACATTTTAAAAGACAATATCCAAAAGAAAATCAAAACCAATCAAAGTAAATATTAATAAGGAAAATCCAAAAATTCATCAACCTACAGATTCTTCGTTCTAGGAAGAGGGAGTTATATCTTCGTTCAAAGGAAGGGGGAGTTATGTCGTGAGAAGTACCGCAGTTATACTAAAGCAGTTTTTACTTAAAGACAATTTTTTACCAATATCGCATTTAAAGCTACAAAAGGATATTTCTCTTATCAACTTTGCAGTGGCGTAACAAAATAAAATTTTAATTATTTATTTAAATACATTATACGTAATTACCTAAAAATTAAATCTAAGGCCGATATAATTATTAAATTATTATATGTGTCTTGACGGATAAAGCAAAAGCCATATAAGAAGAAAGGTTAGTAATTAAGCAATGATCAATGGGCATCAAACAATTTTTAAAATTTAATTTCAATCATTTAAAAAGTAAATTATATAATTTCATATGTTTTATTATTGTTCTGAAGCTATTTTCTTGTGGCATTTTTAAGTAATTACTATTTAAATGAGAATAAATCCACAATTTAAGGTTAAAGTAAGTTTATTGACGTCTCAATTTCCACTTCAAGAATCATTCTCAAAATACAAACAGTAGTAAATTAAACAAATTTTATTTCTTTCTTAATAAAGAAACAAAATTTGTTTAATTTACTGTTTGTATTTTGAGAAGGATTTCCGAAGTAAATATTAAAACGTCAATAAACGTACTTTAACCTTTAATTCTGGCTTATTCCCAGTTAAATAGTAATTACGTATATTTTATGTTCCGTAAGAAAATTTGATTTTGTTCCGTTAAAAGCAAATGAAATGAATATAATATTTATGTATAATTTATTACACACAATAAAATATATTTTATTAATGACATTTTTAATATAGAAATCATTCAGTTTACTTTGTTATACTATAACTCTCCATATAATATAATCTCTCTCCTATGGCGCTACAGCCCACGTTAGGCCCTGTTCTCTCCCAGCATCCTCCTCCAAGCACCCCTTTCATTGGCTATTATCCTCCAGTTATCCACCCTCATTATCTCTTTAGCATCGGTTCTTACTTCGTCTATCCACCGCTTCATTGGATTTTATATTGACCGACGTCCCATCATAGTTCCACTAAAGGTCGATTCAGACACATCAGTCACGTCTCGTCACCATCTCGTCACAGTGATTGCGCCGAATCGAACAATCCGTCATACAAAATATTCTTTAATACAAATATGGCGCCGGCATTCACACTCATCAGTTGACGAACAGTTTGCCAGCTGTCAGATAGTTGATAGTTCTGTGATCAAACAGGACCGGTTCGGTACCGTGACTGTGACGTGACTGATGTGTGTGAATAGACCTTTAGCGTTCTAAGCTCCTACTAGGTGATCTATTATCCAATAGCCCAAAATAAGAGGAAAAGAGTAACCACTAGGGAATATATCAAAGATACTTGATGTTTATGAAACTATGTTTTCATAAACATAGACACTTCCTCTGCCAAACTAACCTAAAATAAATATAAAAAATAGAAGAGACATGGAAAACGTAGTAATAAGTTTAGACAAAAAGAAAAAGAAAATCAAATTAATAATGTCAATACTTTACAACACAATACTCACAAGGCCTGTTGAAGATACAACAACTTCATTGTTATAATGATGTTTGTTATGTTAATTTTTAGAGTGTTTTGAAAAAGAGTTAAATAAACTCGAATATACTACGGAACTGCGGAATATAATATATCGTATTCATACAGTGAATTTATTATTTATTTTTATTCTATTAATTTTTGTTTGATTTTGTGAAGGATAATGTAGGTTTACCAACTAAACAAAGTTATGCACTTGCAGGAACATATTGTTATTAGAAAAATAAAGTTCCATTCACACATGTCATTTAAAAAGTGATTTATGTTATCTAAATTACTGTTATGGACAAGGAAATATGTGGTACAGCCGCGATATTTGTGAATATCGTATTATCATAAAATTCCACCATTAAGATTAGGCAATAAGTTAAACACTGGGATTGCAAAATTTTTTGGGCAAAACTTTGCAAAAACTTTAAATAACAGTTTTAAGGATGATGATCTTCTTCCTTGATTACATGAGCTACGGCAGTAGCCCAATCTTCTTTTCGTATCCGTTCCATTGCGAATTCCAACAAACGTTGGACATCAGAAATTTTATATGTCACGTTTTCACGATCTATGTAACCCTTTATTTGAGCCCAGATTAATTCTGTCGGGTTCAACTCGCAATGGTAAGGGGAAGTCTCAAAATAGTAATGCCTTTAGCACGTGCCATTGTATCTACAACATGCTGGGGGTATCTGTCATGATGCTGTCTAATTTCTAAGTTTCTGGTGGCCATAGTTGGCAGATGTTTTATTAATCAATATAAGGTTAAATGTTCGAATAAATGAACTTTGATGGTACACAAGGCAAATATCGAACACAGTAGTTAATCAAATCTTGCTCAAGTACTTTCGATCACAAGATCATCCTCAGGGGCATTTCGTCAGTTGTGGCCTATCTAGCGGTAATAGAATGTTATAAATGTAAATTGGGACATAACAAATACACTAAACAAAGACAAACAAACACTTTAAAATTTAAGAAATGGAGAAGCTACATTTTATATAGAAGCCGGAGACAGAATTTTCTGTCTTCGATAAAAGACAGATCTTAGATACTGTGTGACCAGCATTTACCCACGTTTCGTCCAGATAATAAATCTTCTTGTGGGCAGAATGAACCTCTCTAATAGAACGAAGATATCTTTTGGCAAGAATTTGGAAGACAGATGTACGGGATCTTGTGACATACATAAATTTTAAATCTTCTTTTATTATTGTCCTTAACGTCTTTTTGCTCATTTTTGGAATCAGACCATTCTCCATTACCTTTGTCCTAATGGATTCGAGGGTTGGCGCTTTATTCTAAAAAAAGAATGAATGAATAGTGGAGTGTACAAAATTTTTCTGGTACTCTTCCAATTTAATTTTTTTCTACCACGATAATGTACTTTTGGAGCTTGCACAATCCCAGTCACCTTTTTTCACGTACAATGCGTTCTATTGTCGACACAGATACTCCCGTTAAAAATGAACACTGAGCTAAAGCTTCTACTGTACGAAGTGTATTTTTTAAATTTTTATACACTCTACAGACAATCTGCTTTTCTTCTACCGACATAAACTTTCGTTTTCTTTGTACATTGCTTGGACCCGCTACGTCATGCATCTTATTGCTCTAAAAAGAATAAACATCAATCATAATATTCTGCTATGTATTTGTTGTTTACTTACCACAACAACTTTTTTAAAATTATTAAATAATAATAAAGTCTATTTAAAAAATATATAAAAGTCACATGCACAAGAAACAGAACACACCCCGCCTCTGGACATATAAGAATGTGAAACGAATTAAATATATCGTCTCATTACTATTTTTTCCAAGGACGTAAATATATAGCCAAGCGAAATGTTGACAAGTTTACCGATGTTTTAAAATATTTAACTGAACTGGTCCAACTATACGTTCGAAAAACGAACCGGTATGCACAATTTATATTGTTACGTGGGCAAATGTTATGATATTATTTCGTATATTTTACTTATTTACATTGTCGAAGCATACACAATAAAAACGACCCCAGTAAGATTTTACTCCCGATATTTAGCATTGTTGCCGTTAGCTCTCAGTTAAATTTGTAAATGAGACATCTTTAATTGAAATCTGTGTGACTTTAGCATAATACACGCCACTATACATTATACATGCAAATCTCGTGAAAGTAGTGTATCAACAGAATACAATATCAACAGTCTAGTTCAAACGGGGATATTGTTTGACTAAGTGTGAATAGTTTGAATAAGTTTAAACACAAACAATTCTTGCTTTGAAATTGACAATATTGAATTTCAAAATCTCAAAAACTAATAAATTTAGACATAGGAAATATTAATTAAAAATTAAAGTATGATAATGGTATTTTGCGATAATGACATAAATTACAGGGTGTTATCTATCTGAGAAAATGTAATTGCATTTTGATTCTGTATTCAATATAAAGAAAATTAGCAATATCAATCATTTTTTAAAAATTTTGAAAATTAGTAAAAAAATGTGGCAGCAATAGATCATTGTTATTCAATTCATCAATCAAGATAATCAAAGATAAAAGTTGTAAATCTGACAAACGACACCAGATATTTGTACAAAAAAAAATAGCAAAAAATGCAGAAATACATATATCATCCAAGGCGATGGAGTCGCGGAAACTGAGCAATAAAAATTAATGCAAACATTTTAGAAGACCCAGCTAAAGATAGGCGAAGGAAAGGTAAATAAGAACAATAAATTCTAAATGACTTTACAATATTTTTGCCAATATTTTTAAGTTGTGTTTCTGGGACGAATTTATTGTAAGAGTTCATTCCATTGTGAAAACTTATGAAATCAAATATATATGCAGAATTTTGTGTTGATATAAAACTGCAGAGCTTGTACTATAATAATTCATATAAGATCAGCTTTTAGTTGGTCACTTCGTACGTTTATTCGATGTTTATTCCTAATCGTCTTCTCTCTTTGATGATGTGTATTTTTTCAACAGTAAACAGATTTCTTGCGTTCCAGGTATCCAAGAATAGAATTATTGCGATTTCCTTCTTTTATTATTTGCAAGTGCGCATAATATTCAGAATCAAAATGTTAAACACAATTCATGTTTTTTACAGGCAAAGTCGGTTTAGATTTATTATAAAAACTTTAGAACCAAATTCTAATAAAAAGTAAATTTAGGTAAATATTTATTTACATATTCAAATACTTTACTATAATTTTATTTACCATTAATTTGTTTACCATTATGTCACAGCTTGAGACAAAAGATCAATTCAAATAAAAAAACCCTTTCTCAATCTAATAAAATAAAGTATTCAGGCGTGATTGCTTATTTGAATATTTTATTAACTGCTTTTAATTTGAACAGGTAAGCTTTTAAACGATTTATATATTGTGTATATATTTTGTTATAATATTGTTCTGAAGCTGTTATAATATTGTTATACTGTGACGAGGTCTTTATTTTTCCCAAAATTCTTTTTAAATCAGGCGTAAAATATTATAAAAATCGTATTTAACATAATTTTTTATATATGTACAAACAAGACTTCTAGAAAAGTTGATACACGAAAACCACTCCCAATGGTATTTGTTCTTCTGGAAGAGGCTGACAGCTCCCCATGTCAACAAATCGTAGTTTACCAGATTTCTGGAAATTGAAAGAATCTAAGCATACTTAGCATGTTTTTAAAGATATCCATAAACGCATTTACCAAATACTTGATATGGATACTGAAGAGACCCAAGTTGGATTCCGTAGAAGCGTAGATACCCGTGAAGCCCTCTTTGCATTCAACGTACTAATCCAGAGATGCTTAAATGTGAACCAAGATATGTACGTCTTTTTCATAGATTACAACAAGGTTTTCGATCAAGTCCGTCACAAAGAGCTAATGGACGTCCTCAAAGCAAAACAATAAATAATACAATTACCTTCGAATTGAAACAAATCTATATTATAAACAGCAGGCACACATACGCATTAATGATCATACATCAGAAGAGTTCAAAATTAAAAGAGGAGTGCGACAGGGTGTGTATTATCACCACTACAATTCAATGCATACTCTGAAAGAATTATGAAGAGAGTTCTTGAGGGAGAACAGCAGGAATAAAGGTCAATGGAATACCAATTAACAACATTAAATATGCCTTCGATACTATCATAATAGCAGACAACCTTTAAGACCTCCAAAAACTAAAGAACAAGATAGTTGAGTATGTAGAAGAATATGGATTATCAATAAACATCAAGAAAACTAAATATATGACGAAATAAAATATTAAGGAAAGCCTGTACAATTAACAGTAAAACTTTAGTACAAGTTGAAAACTACAATTATTTTGGCACAATAATTAATCACACAAACGATTATTCCAAAGAAATCAACGTTCGAATAGAGAAAGCACGAACAAACTTCAATAAAATAAGGAAGATTTAGGCCAGAGAACTGAAATTAGACTTAAGAGTTAGGCTGGCAGGTGTTATATTTTCTCGACTCTGTTTTACGGGATAGAAGCATGGACACTTAACGCGTTGGAAGCATTTAAACTGTGGGTGTATAGACGAATCCTGAAGATATCATGGACCGAGCATGTAACAAACAATGAAGTCATGAGAAGAGTCAACAAAAAAATGGAAATATTGGAAACCATCAAGACCCGAAAGCTGCAATACCTGGGGCATGTTATGTACCGGGTGGTCCAATAAGCCGATCTCTCGGCTATATATCAGAAACTATTCATGTTATAACTTTAGGAGAAAAAATTGCTTAGTAAAAGTGGCCAAGAGAAATCGCTGGAAATAACTTTCAAGATTCTGGATTAACCCCTAGGGGGCGTAACCTGCGAAGAAAATTTTGAAAACCAGTTTTTTGAGAAGTATGTCCAATTATATCAAGTATTAAATAAGTAAACTAGAAAGAGGCATAAATTCTGCACAAAGTTGTTCAAGTACTTTTTTTTTATTTTTTCAAATAAAGGGTGGGGGAGAGTGGGAAAGTATTTGTGGGTAAATACCTATAACTTTGGTTTGGATCAACCGATTTTAACAAAATTAGTATCATTAGAAAGGGTATGGATGAATTAATTTACATCAGCTATAAAATAATTGCATTTAGTTTTAATTGCCGTAGGTAGAGAGTACTTTCGAATAGAAAAAATTAAAATGTTTTTCTTCAAAATTTTTAATGGAAACACCTATTTATTGTAAATTATAATGGAACTGGATTAAATTCGTAACAAAATGGCGCAAACCGCATGTTAATAGCTTTTATCGAACTCGAGATATGAATAAAAACGCATAAACATAAGTAAGTATAGTATTGACACACCCTGTATTATAAAATCAATTAAAAAATAAGTCAGTAGGTACTTTAAAAATTTTTATAGCAGAAAACTCTTAATGTTGATACCTATTTTGACCATTGTTATTTCATATGATTAAAAATTGTTTTTTCGAAACTAAGTAGGCTACGACAATGAATTTGACAGGGAGTTCATATTGTTTATTTATTGACAGCAGTCAAAATATTGTTAAGAAGTGTTATATGTATTATAATTCGAATTGAAAATTGAATTTTTTGCAGTAGATATTAATATTGGTAATATTATTAATTAATTATCAGTAGTAATAATTCGTGATGAGTATATCAAATTGTATGATATGATTGGAGTTTATTTCGAATATCACCAAAATGGCGCTATTGCCTCACGTATATATTCTGTAAGTTATCCTGGCAGGAGATATTGTGGCAAAGAAGTAGATATTTCGGACTACTTATATGTGGATTCTGTTGAATTAAAGCAAGAACATTGATTGAATTATCTTCGGTCATAACTCTACTACGTCGTTTAAAACAAGGACGAGAAAAACTACCAGTTTCTCTTAATCTTTTTGCCTTTTTTTCAAATACTTCTCTGCCATAATGTCTCCTGTCACGATATCTTACAAAATATATACGTGAGGCAATAGCGGCATTTTGATAACATTCGAAATAAACTCCAATCATATTATACAATTTGATGTACTCATCACGAATTATTTGTACTGATAATTAATTACTAATATTACCAATATTAATATCTATTGAAAAAAGTGCAATCTTTAATTCGAATTATAATATAGCACTTCTTAACAATGTTTTGACTGCTGTCAATAAATAAATAATATGAACTCCCCGTCAAATTTATTGTCGTAGCCTACTTAGTTTCGAAAAAACTATTTTTTACAAAATAGGTATCAACATTGAGATTCTTCTGCTATAAAAAAATTTGAAAATACCTACTGACTTATTTTTTTTTGTAATTTATAATACAGGGTGTGTCAATACTATACTTACTTATGTTTATGAGTTTTTATTCATATCTCGAGTTCAACAAAAGCTATTAACATGCGGTTTGCTCCATTTTGTTACGAATTTATTCCAGTTCCATTATAATTTACAATAAATAGGTGTTTCTATTAAAAATTTTGAAGAAAAACAAATTTTAATTTTTTTTATTTGAAAGTCCCCTCTACCTACGACTATGACAACTAAATGCAAGTATTTTATAGTAGATGTGAATTTATTCATCCACATTCTTTCTAATGACACTAATTTCATTAAAATCGGTTGGAGCAAACCAAAGTTATAGGTATTTATCTACAAATACTTTCCCACTCTCCCCCACCCTTTATTTGAAAAAATAAAAAAAAAGTACTTGAACAACTTTGTGCAGAATTTATGCCCCTTTCTAGTTTACTTATGTAACACTTGGTATAATTGGACATATTTCCCAAAAAACTGGTTTTCAAAATTTTCTTCGCAGGTTACGCCCCCTAGTGGTTAATCCAGAATCTTGAAAGTTATTTCCAGCGATTTCTCTTGGTCACTTTTACTAAGGAATTTTTTTCCTAAAGTTATAACATGAATAGTTTCTGATATATAGCCGAGAGATCGGCTTATTGGACCACCCGGTATAATGAAAGATACAACATACTTCAATTAATTATACAAGGGAAAATCCAGGGCAAAAGAAGTGTAGGAAGGAGAACAATCTCATGGTTGCGTAACTTGAGGAAATGGAACGGATTCACATCAATCGAACTATTCAGAACGACAACACCTAAGATTAGAATAGCCATGATGATTGTCCGTCGCGGAGATGGCACGTAAAGAAGAAGAAGCATACTAGCAATTTCGGGAAGTATAACTCGTACCAGTATTTTGATTATACATGTTGCCTATATCCTCAAATAATATCTGAGTGAGCAGTGTCCAGTAAGACTACGTAGGATTACTCAGTCTTCTGAATCTCCAACGGTATTTTTTCGCTGCGAGAAAAAAAGTTTAATAATCCTGTTGCATTTTTGTTTCCATCTTTGTATATCATAAAAATTTTCTGAGAATTTCTTATAACCATTCTAATTGGGTCTCGGGAACCTTTTTTTTTTCCTGTTCAAGTCTTTTTCCAAAATATTGTAAATTAGACAAACTTCGCATTGGTCATTTTGAAGAAAATTAGTTTGTATGATTGGAAAATAATTCTGTATTGGCAAAAGCTGACTCCTTGGGGATTTGTTTCCTTACTTTCTTTAAGGTAATTAGTTTGAAGTTCAGTGATGGATAAAATCTTTGGAATTTTTTCGATGTGAACTTTTGCACTATTCACCGCCTTCTTCATCCAACTCCGCTCGTTTCCATTCTTGCCTCTCATTTCAACTTTCAGCGCACCTGTGTTTATGTTGGATGTGAGATAATTCAGTTTTACTTACATGACGCCTAAACTTTCATCTTAAACGTTAGTATAGTGGATACTCCAACATTATGCAAACTGACCCAATGCCTTTTGAAGAACTTTTTTTATGATAGTTTGTCATAAAAATACACAAAAAAAAGAAGTTTTTTAATACCAATATCTCAAAAATCGATTTTTTGCACTTATCGATTTGATATTACAGCGCTGATACGATGAAATTGTTTTCCATGTACTATTAAAATGTAAAATTTTTAGATCGAGGTCCGCACAATGAATGAAGAAAAGCTTAATAATCATTTCAGAATATTTGCTTCATTCTTTGGTTTTCCAATACCAACAGCCACCAAAAAACGAAACACTCTTCACAGTTTATATTGTCTACTATTTTGTACAATAGATGTTATCGTTTCGGTGAATGCAATATATAAATTCCTTAAATTAAATATGGACTTAACGACCTTACAGGTTATAATGGCTGTATCTTTAATGTCTATGAATGTGTTTACAATTATACGTGTAAATTTAAAGCAACAACAAATGGAATTACTTTTTGAGAAGATAAAGGAAATACGAAAAAGTTTAAAAGCAAGACATAAAGGTAAATTCTTCTACCTCTATTTATTTCTTTTCACTTTTTATGTTAGTTAATAGTAGATTGTGATTCAGACTAAAAGAAGTTAATATTTATATTGATTATTTTAGCTCCAAAAAATAGTTTTAATTGAATATTTCAATTTTGATTGTGGCAGATGAAGAGAAGGAACCGCATCACCCTTCAGTTTGGGTTCTTTTTTTAATTCATATTGCAGCAATTCAAGCTGCAAATTTCTTTTAAAGTCTTCTGGCTTAAAGTGTTTGGAACAAATCCTTGAGGTTTTAGTATTAAATTTAAAATCACAGCAACAAGGAATAACCCACAGTTTTTCCACTAACGAGTCCTTGGGTAATCTATAAAACCTAACAGATTTATCGGCACCTCTTGTCTGATTATCACTTAAACAACTATAGCTACTATTATGTTTAGCTTATAAACTATTCCTAGCAAAACCCACCTAAAAATACAAGAGAGGTATAAGTATGGTTGAGTATTAAGTACTGACTGAATAATAATTAAACATACCTTATTTACAACTTCTAAAAGATCAAAATGTTGTCCCTATAAAGTAGGTATACCTACAAAGCTACTATCAATAAAAAAACTTGCACAAAGAGTTCAAAATATTCTTAATAATAATTCTTTTTCACTAAAATGCCTACAAATCAACTTAACTCTCATAAAAACACTATAAAATTTTCTACAAGCTTACGAAATTTTATAGAAGTTAAAACATTGATAAAATTCCCATTATATACAGATGTATTACAATGATACGCCCACGCTCATTACTACGTCGACAGTAGAGGATCAACTTTTTTTTACATCTTTAAAGAGAAGAAGGAAAATCTGCATACAGACAACTGTGACTCACACAGGTAGTGTTGGGTTCCTAATACCCTATCGAAGTTGTGCAGGGGCGAGATGCCCAAGGAATTTAGACCCTTGACACCTCGCCCCGTCACCACTCCGAGACGGTCGGCGTCCAACTAAAAACCTCTCCTCTGTCACACCAGACATCAGGATGGAAGGGCCAGTTAAGGCATACATCTCTCCCGACGCCCTGCTATCACCCGATTCCCATTCTTTCTCCAACACATTCATCCAGGAAACCACACCCACACAAACCACCAAGGTCTTTCAACCCCCTGCCTTAGCGCGGCTGCCATCTCTCTCGCGTCGTCTGTCTC
The DNA here is from genome assembly GCA_918026665.1 of Diabrotica balteata. NCBI lineage: Eukaryota > Metazoa > Arthropoda > Insecta > Coleoptera > Chrysomelidae > Diabrotica > Diabrotica balteata. Next base: position 27,868,757 of record OU898276.1, on the reverse strand, counting down.
TTACTCACTCTTAGTTCGGCCTGCGACAGTCCGAACCCTACCAAGGTGCTACTCGCTTGTCTTAAAATTCTGTTGCGAGTTCCCTCTCTTCTCGTTCTTTTGAGGAGAGCAGCTCCCTGACAAATTTGTGGATCCGTGTCCACCACCACTTATCCCTCATCATTTTCTCCACCATTTCTCTCACGGAATCAAACATTCTGCAGTTACACTCTCTTACAAACTTCTCTCTTTCATCCGCCCAACGCTCACACTCCAACATCGTGTGTGTCACAGTGTCCGAGAAACCACAGTAAAGGTACTGATCGGACTGAGCCCTCCTAAACCTGAAAAGGTAGCTGCGGAAGCAGCCATGGCCTGTGAGCATTTGCGTTAGATAGTAATCCAGCTGCCTATACCCACAGTCCACCCAGCTTCGAAGGTTCGGGATTAGTGACTTCGTCCACTCCGCCACATCACGTGTTGCCTCCCACTCTTGTTGCCACTGTCCGATTGAAACTAATCTCTCGGCCAGTCTTATCTCATTCATTTCTCGCTCTCCAATGTTCCGCCCCCTACGACTGTAAATCCTTGCCCTTTCTCCTGCCAGCACATGTAAAGGAACACAGCCGGTGATAAACACAGAGCGGCAGCTGACACAGTCCTGTAGGCACATGCTACCCGCAGCAGACTAGTTCTGTCCACGCGTACCATGAGCCTCTTGTAAGTTGGTATTTCTACCGCGTCACTCCAGACTGGGGCCGCGTAGAGGACGACAGACTGCACAACACCGTGGAGCACCCTTCTCCTTTCGGATTTGGGACCACCGATATTAGGCATTATCCTCCCCAGCGCAGCCATTCTCTGAACAGCTCTGCGGGTCACCCCCCTCAAATGTTCCCCCCAGCTCCCACTCTGGTGGAGAGTAACTCCCAAATACTTAACGTACTTTTTGAGCGTCACTCTCGCTCACGCGCACTCAAATTCCACCCTATCTCTCTTTCTGTAGCCTCTGAGTACTACAGCCTCCGTCTTATCCTCCGCAAGAGAAAGATCATGCTCACTCATCCAATCCTCAACTAGAACACACGCACGAATAATCCGAAAGTATTCTCATCGGTCAGAATCGAATCAGAATATTTTCGCGCCGAATTTCATCCGAAATTTTTAACTACGCTTCCGACATCGGATAAAGATAAAATTATTTTAACTTTTTCCGACAAAACGGATGTTTTGTAACCTAATTGTATTCCAATAGTTTAACATCTGTACATTTAATTTATTAAAACATGAATTTTAATCGAAGAAGCTATGTTCGTAAAGTTAATAAAACGCTATTATTATGTCTGCTTCTTTTAATTCGCAAAAAAAAACATACAATTCGAGAAAGAAAATATTGGGTTAGTATTTTGGAAAATATTTTAGTAAAAAAAAGTCACAAGGAGCTTTTAATAATCTATTGCACTCTTGCAGGAAATGAAGCTAAATGATGTTGATAAATATTTGCAATTACCTTAGAATGCGTAATTGCACATTTCACAAGTTACATAGTTTCTTCTACGTTATCATAAAACTGAGTAATTGAAAGCAGGAGAAGGGATTATATACCATGCGGAAATAATCCCTTCTGCTGTTTTACTACGCAAAAGTGGTAAAACAGCAATTACCAGCCTAACCACCAAACATCCAAACAATAAACAAAAAATTGACAGTTAACAGTTTATACGGATTTTCGTATCCGACAATCGCATCCATGTGACTAGCTTCCAAATAGCAACTACGAAACCATACGATTTTCGTATGTCGGATGTCGGAAATCGGATACATGGGACTCCGCCTTTAGGCCTAAGCTTGGTACAATGAATACATTGTTCATTGTTCATGTTCATTGTATCATGTGGCCTAAACAATATCATACTAGTTATTCTTTGTACCATGGTGGTAGTGAACGTTCTCATTTGTTAATGATCCGTCCGCACGCAATGTCGGATATAATATAAGTCAGTTTTACAGATGGTTTTACAGCTGGCAATTATACCTGTAAGATGCAAGATAGTTGCCTACGGGCATGCGCAGTATGTCGTCAGCTGATTTTTTCCTACAACTTCTTATGCAAGTCTAGGAGAATTTGTTTCATAATTAATAAGAAGTTTGATTTTTCCACAATGGCAATGGTCTTATCCACCATCTCCGTTCTTGGCGTTCTAAATTAGTAACTAAAAGGCTGGTTGCAGTAATAATAATACTTAAGGTTGCTGTTACTACCTTTTTCTTGTATATTTGGCTACTTTAATGGCCTTGGCATTTCTAAATTTACTAAATAGTGTTAAATAAACAGAAATAAGTAATTAAAAAAAAAACAAGTTAATAAGTTAAGTTAAAGGTAAAAATTTCAACATTAATTTCATACCAACCTTGCAATAGACTAACAAGGTTAGTATAAAAGCGGTCTATAGATGGAGATGTAATCATTAGTGCTACTAGTTTTGCAGTAATTGCAGGACTTTTCGAAAAAAAAAAATAATCAGAGAATGTGTACAAATCCTCAGAATACCAAACAGCATCTTAAAATTTGTAATATTAAATAAATTAATAATAAAACAGTACTTCCCAACGAATTCGTTCGCTACATTATATCCATTATTCACACTGTACACGGATTTTTTTATGATTCGCTAATTTATGGACATCGGTTGGAACATGTCTGTTCCACCATTGAATACAATAATTTTAACGAACGAATTATTTCGTTCGTTGGTGTTCGCTTTGATTTAAATGCCCCTTTGGAGATAAATACATGCAAATTTAAAACAAAAAGCTACCAAGAATCGATGAAAACCTAAGCATAAAAGAACACTAGATCTGTGAGTAACTTAATGCAAAGAACCAAGTCACGCGCCAGAAGAAATAAAATTTTGTTTGACGAAGAGAGTAGAGTCATAAATCAGCAGAAAAATTAAGCAAATAAGAGGCTGTAGGTATTGTTAAGCAACCCGGACTGCTAAGGTGGGCATTATTGGTTACCTAAGGTGTAGAGACGATCATTATTATCGCCATGCCATGGTCATATTAACAAGTGTGTATTTAATGTATCTTAAAATAAAACATAATAAAAAGCCTGTTATAGAGTTTAATAATATTCGAAATATTAAGAAACTAACAACTATGAAAGAGAATAAATATCTTTTGTTCGGTCGAACGATATTCGGTGAACAGATAAAACTTTTTCAGAAGGAAGAAGAGACAGCAATATAAAAACGATCCAATAGTCATGATAATTAATATAGTTAACCACCACAATATAAATCACCCACAAAAATTCTACCAACAAAAAATAAGTAGTTGTAGAAACAGCTCAAACCCAGGATAATAGCCTATGAAGATAAATATTATTTAATAATTAGTAACAAAGGATAAGTATTAAACAAATGGGTCAATAATATTTAATACCCGCTTAGTGACACTCAGAAGGAAGACCAGATAGATGTTTTATACTTGAAATGAATGAAAACGCACAAGAACGTTGGTTCCCACATGAAAGATGATACAATCAATGATATCAAACCATTTTCTTCGAAAAAATCCATTAGTGGAAAAAGTTTATACACCTTTTACTTGGCTGTTTTATTTTTCATTTAATAATTATTATTCTTTTACTTTAAGTAATATTTATAAGGACAATAGTAATTTCTGTTTCAGATAAATATGGAACAATCTCCCGAAATCGTATTCCTGAAAACAAAAATACAGTGTATTGGGTGATAGGTTTCTTAACCTATATAATACTTCTTGATACGTTCGACTGCCACATAGTGGCAATACCACAGAAAATGTTGCAGTTCTTTTTGTCGTTCTACATTAACACTGTCGTGGTTTCTATCACAGTCATACAAATATGTCTCATTGTGAAAAGTTTAAAAACCTTACTGAAAGTTATCAATGACGATTTACAACAAGCGTTTAAAGAAAATTTAACTTTGAATGACATATTATATATACAAAAGCGTTACGAAGAAATCGTGAACTGTATTAATATTGTAACCGACATATATGGATGGCCGCTTCTTATGATATTTGGAAAAATTATTTTGGTGTTGATTCATGGAGTCTTTATTCCTGTTAAATTACTCCTGAATGGAATGGATAATGAGATTTTACCTATGGTAGTTTTATCTTGTACTTTTCAAATGGCAGTTTTTATGGTAAGACTTTTTAAAACTTACGTGACATATTATACTTCTCCTTCACGCAAGATGGAAAAGTGTCCTTACAAACTTGAGTGGGGGAGGAGTTCTGAGTTCTTAATTAAGTTTGGCTTGTCTGTAATCCGAAGAAGAAGAAAATGTCTTACAGATATGTAGCATTGGTGTAAATAAGGTCTTGCCAAATAAACACCCGCCGCTGAACTGAGGATATGGTATAGAGCAGCTCCTATGTCATTAATGATTCAAGGCTGGAGAAAAAGAATTCCTCACAGGTTTGAAATCACACATTTATAGGCGGTAATCAAGTATCGATTTAACTGGCTATAAAAATGCGGTGCAAAAGCAATGGGCAACTACTGCACTAACCATCCCATGTGCATTATGAAATGTTGTCTACTATAGATTGTCTCAAAGTGACTAGTCTATACAGAGTAAGTGCACAACATCGATTCCATCCTTCTTTGCAAACTTGTATTAAAATAAATGTTACTTCTTACTACTTAGCCTAATCCATCTTTTGTGTTGAGGGTAGTTTAAGTTCTAATGCACAGTAACGACCATGCCTGGCTTCCTTCGGTCAGTGGTTCTCAAACATAAATAATATTTGATACAACATATTTGATTAAATTAAAATAAAATAGAAATTAAGAAATGCCTTTTATTTATGGCACACAAGTAGTTTGTTTTAATTCTACAGTATGTGCTACCGATATAACCCATTTGTTTATAGATGTGCACCACGAGCTGTTGGAGCTTTTAATCCTGTTTTTAGATCACGAACAAAAGCATCGCGAGGAGATGTAATTATTTTATCAACCCATTCTTTTTTTATACTGTGCCCGATATTTACCCATGATTCATCCAAATACACTATGTTGTATACATCTGCATGGTAATTACGACTTGTGCGTAAATAACGATGACACCACGAGATAATTTCTGGTTTTTCAATCAAAATTGAATTTCTGCCACGTTTTATAATCACAAAATCCATATACTAAGCAAGCGATGTAGCGTGGGCCGTGAAAAGTTGGGCAAAGTTTCTTCGACATTTACAACAGCTAATATGGTGTTTATTGTTGGTGGTATGATGTTGTCACAGAAAAATTGATAAACTGTTGTACGAGTTTCATCCCTGACACCTTGTTTCTTTTGTATGAAAAATGCTTTCAGAACAAGAATGTGACGTGTCCATTTTTATTACAAAATATCAAGTAGTTTAGGATATAATGCAAAAAAACAATTTTTATTTTGTAACTTTAAAGGGCTGTAACTTTTTTTGTGTACACTTTTGTACTAAGGTAAGTTGGATTCAATCAATTTATTTTTGTCCCCGGAATACGTAATTTAATTTATGACATACCTTTTTAAAACACCCTGTACATCACAGGGAAAGGTCATGCTATTTTCTTAATAGCAACTATTTGGCCAGTTTTTTTTGCACTTTGCTTGCTTGGCGTATTGATTTTATGTCGTGTCGGGATCCTTGCATCCCGACACGACTCGGCCCTGTATATATATATATATATATATATATATATATATATATATATATATATATATATATATATATATATATATATATATATATATATATATATATATATATATATATATATATATAATGTTAAAAAATGTTGTTATTGAAGTTGAATGACGAATATGGTACAGTAAGCCACCGTCATTATTGCAAACTACGAGTATACCTTTCATAGCCATAGATAAAAATTATTAAAAAAAAATTATTTAACGTTATTTCGTAATTTAACATAAAACTTGTTTTTTATCTTTAGGGTTGCGGTGTTATAATCTCTTTATCTTGCGACCAAACGTCAAACGAAGCTCACAAGACGTCTGATATATGTTACAGAATTCTCATCAATTCGCCTCAAGTATTAAATAAAATGCAAAGATATAATCTCCTACTTTTGGCAAACTACGTAACCAGCAATAAAAAATATGTTTTCGCAGTGGCTGTACCGGTTAAAAAAAGTATTTTGTTGGAGATTCTTGGATCAGTTGCTGCGTATCTATCTCTTATTTTGCAATATAAACCAACTTCATTATAAACACAAAATGTATTTGAAGTATTTACCAAATAATAAATAGTTATACTTGTTTGATTTCTTATTTTAATTCTTTATACAGTTTCCTATTTTATGTATTTGCTTCATGATGTGATTATTGTCAAATGTATGGAACCTACGTTACATTTGTTTTGAAGCTATTTTCTTGTGACACTTTAAAGTAATTACTATTTAAATGGGAATACACCACAATTACAGGTTAAAGTAAGTTTATTGACTTTTCAATTTCGATATAGAAACGTTAATAAACTTACTTTATCCTGTAATTGTGGCTTATTCCCATTTAAATAGTAATTACTACGTTACATTTTCCAATTTTATATTAAAATCAAGTTCAGTTTTTCATATATTTTTTGTGTGTAAAAAAATGACAAATTTTTTATCTGGATTACGGAGAGAAAAAGAAAAAATAAAAAAAAAAAAGTAAAAGCACGGGAACAGGTGAGTGGTTTATGAATTTTTAAAGATATCCTTGTGAAATTTTTATAGAACCCCTCTGATCGACTGAAATTTTAAATCCAAGAGTAAGTGATTGCCACCATATTTCTCCCTACTTTTATATATTTGTGTTTGCCACCATCTTCTTTCACGAATATTTTTCGTTTAATTAACTGAATAATACATAAAAATGTAGGCAGCTGCAGTAAGTTCCATCTTGCACATGCGAATTCAACTCAATTACTGCTGGAACGCTTAAACGTTTGGTACAAAGTACGGAGCGATGTTCGGTTCGTTACTTATTTCAATGCACCCTGTAACAACGTCGCGAACTTCTGTTGATCGCGTCGCTGTACGCGACGGGGTCCGAGACGGTATTCGGAGCATATGTGTAGCCACCTTTACAATTTGGGATTACTAATCATAAAAAACAAAAAATAAAAAAAAAACCTTTTGGTATTTTTGACAAACGTCAGGTTGTGAAATTCAAGATACCTGCATTTTGATCTTGATTTTTGGCTTTAATTAACGAATTCTGGGAGGTATTTAGCTTCCTTTGGCCGTAAGCGTTTGGGACTCCGCCTTTAGTCAAAATTATCAATTTATACAGAAAGAAAAAATATGAACAGAACAAAAAATTTAAGTGACATGACAAACGACAGTGACAGTCGGTGGTTGATCGAAACCGAAACCGTTGTTCCGTGTCAGAATTTTGAAAGGCTAGAGGTTGTAGGAGGAAAATTGTTACAGAAAATCAATGAGAGAATGAACAACGCAAAACAAACTAAACGCATGCCCAAATTGATCTCTGTGCTTTGTACATTGTAGAAAAATTCGGCAGCGGTGACGTTTTTCTAGTGCAAGTGCAATAATTACGTCTCAACACTTCCTAATGTAAAGAAGAAATAAATTTACTGGGATTTCAAGTAAGTATAAATTTGTCTTTGGGGCTTAAAATTAAGTTCTGTGTGCAATAATTGTAGGTATCAACCTAAATTTCGTTAATGCAAGTTCCTAGTGTTGTTCTGATTGTTTTATTTTGAAATTTTGAAGAATTAGAAATTGCATGCATACAAATATTTACCAAATGTTTTTTACAATACTTCATATAAAATTTAGTTCTCACATTAGGACGGAATTACGAATAGTGAACTTTATTGTTTTCTGAAAAATTATTTTACGAGTAATCATTTCTTATTTTAAAATCTTTTCTATCTCAAGGACATCTTAAACCACCAAAACAGTTAATTTGTTTGTTATTAGCTGTACCTATTGTTTAGGAGAAATTTCTTAAAACAAACAATTTCTTACCAAGGTTTCTGTTAATTGTTTTTATTTTGCTAGTTAGTTTAGTGGATTCTGCCTATCTAGTTTAACATTTTCCTTTTTTAAAACAAGTAAAAAATTAGCTATAGGGGACCAAATTTTATTTAAATAAAAAATCATTTTTGGGAGCTTAACTTTGGTGAGGACATGTAACATAATTGTGAATAATGTAAAAGAGGTTATTCTCTTTTTTAATGTACTTGCAACTATAGTAGATTCAAAATAAATGAGAATGGAGGGATAATGAACATTTTGGTTAAAAATATGAATTTTTTAAGTTAAAATTCAAAAAATAAGATAACTAAGTAAAAAATACATTTTATGTTACAAAATAATAAATAAAATGTATATTACATTCTCTTCAATCAATATACAGAATCAAATTCTTTGTTTTTTAAGACATCTGTTATTTTTCTGTCATTTATTTTCATATTTCATCCTCACAGCACCTATCTTTTCTTAACAAAAATTTAAACCATGTATATACTTATATTTTGAAAATTTTTGGGATCATTTTGATTAAATACTTTCAGTTAGAAGTATTTCAGGATTTACTATATACTGTAAACTTTTCAACTAGCTGGTCTACTAAATTTTTGGATTTTGTTTCACAAAACTGCTAAATGTCAAGGTCATAAAAACAGTTCGAAATACTAAAAATGGTACTCAATGCTCTATGTTAAGTAAGTAATAATATAGTACATCCTGATTAAATGATATCGTAAGGGGCGTGATTTATAAATTCAAGAAATTGTCATGGTAAATTTACTGCTTATTGAAAATAAAGCAACACATCTAGTAGTGCCACAAAGTCTTAGTTCCTATGAGAGATAAGCTAATGTGAACATTTTTCAAGTTCCATTAAGTTTCAAGAACAAGTTCCATTAATTTTTATTCAATGTTCTACTCTAATTTTTGCTCGTCCATCGTGAATCGTGCATTCTCGCTACATGGACGAGCAAAATTACAAATTGGAGGCCAAGAGCAGACAAACGCAGTAGAGGAAGACCACCTACATGTTGGGCCGATGACATCAGGTGTATCACTAAAAATTGGCAACAAAGAGCACAAAATCGTGAGGAATGGAGGAGTTTAAGGGAGGCCTATGTCCAGCAGTGGACGTGATAAATAGAGGCTGGATGATGATGATGATGTTCTACTCTAATAAAGACATAAAATGCTCTGATATGCTAATAATGAATTAACATATTGTATTCCAATACATTATCTTTAGATTATCTTTGACAATGACTCTGATTTAAAGAATATTCTTACTTGTTTAAGGGAAAGCATACTTCTCTTTTTTGTCAATTTCATTTGGCATTAAAGGCAGATTAACAGGGAGATAGGAATAAATCATTGTAAAGTGTCCATACACATTTTATAAATTTTTAATAATTCCTGATTATTTCAGGATAAAAGTATTTGAAATAAAATATTTCTTATAAAAAATTGACAAAATTTCTGTAATGTGATCTACAAATTCTGTACAAATATTTGAAGAATAAGAGAGAACTTGCTGGTCATTATTTGAAAACATTATTAAAAACTCATTCGTCTTGTGGCAATAGTGCTGTAAACAGCTTATATATCCTTATAAGCCTTGATACTATAGAGAGTGAAGCAAATATTTATGAAATAGCCAAACATACAGCAAAAGCAAGAGATTTAATTTAAGATTATATGTATTGGAGATGAAAATAATAAAATATTAATTCACTAAAAGGATATCATAAAGGGATGGAAAAAGTACTTTGACAGTTTAATGAATGAATAATTGGTCAGAATTTAATAAGCAATGAGTTAAAGCAATAACAGTTGAGCAATGGAAATAGTAACAGAAGTGGCCCCTAAAAAAATAAAGAAAGTTCAAGTAGTTGGACCAGATCATATTTCTGAGAAAGTAAGACTTTAGGGGAGATAGATAGATGGTTAGCTGGTTTATTTAATATAATTATGAACATAAGGCAAATACTAGATAAATGGAGAATCAGTATATTAATGTCTGTTTATAAAAACAAAGGAGACATTTTTTTGCAGCGCTGTACAAAACTACTACAAAAAAACAAAAAAAAAATACAGGGAAAACGAAGTATTGGAAGAAGACACATCTCCTGGCTCAACAATCTGAGAAAGTGGTATAATTGCAGTTCCGTTGACTTGTTCAGAGCTGCAATCTCCAAAGTGAAAATAGGTGTGATGCTAATTAACCTCCTTAGAGGAGATGGTACCTAACGAAGACCTACAAAACTACATTGCCATAAAACTACTTACTCACATATTGTTCTGAAACTATTTTCTATTTTTTTGAGAACTATTTCCAAAGTGGAAATTGAAATGTCAATGAACATACTTTAACCTTTAATTGTGGCTCATTCCCATTTAAATAGTTATTTACTTACTCACATCATGAAAATATGGGGGAGTGTATATAATATATGGATATTTCAATATATTATGGATGGATATAATATATATTAAAAAGAAAGCTAAATATCTAAAAATCACTTTGGATTTATACAGTGTAGATCAGTCAATCGCCAAAGAATTTAGAATTATTCAGGTCCTCATCTAAATATTCCAGGCTTCTGAGACATTGTACCCGCGCAATGTTTGGCGAATGTTACAGATTGTCCTCGAGCGACTGTTTCTTGTATAACAAGCTGCGGTGATGGAGGCAGTCCCATGTATCTATATCGAAAGCAAATTAGTGATTGAAGAAAATTATTACTTTACAATTATTAGTATTAGATCCCTGGTTAGATACGTTAATTATATTTTGTATTTATAAACATTGTCAGAAATCTACATATTTTAGTATCTAGTCGATCGCTTGCCTTTAAAATGTTTTGTGATAGATCGCAGATACTACAAGTCTGAGCACTCCTGATGTAGATCAACAACAATACATTTTTGATTATGAGATAACTGATGGACAAATACAGCAAACATATGCATATATTGCATATGGTATTAATTGTTCTTAAGGTAGCATATGATGAAAGCATATACCTCTAAACATTCTGCAGGGATCACTCCTAATAAGAAAGGAGTGTGGAAGCAAAGAGAATGATAAATCTGCAGTTTGCCTATGAGACCTGTATTCAGTAAAAACCTTTAAGAGGAATGCATATTTGGTGGAATATAGTAGATGTGGCTGTAGCACATGTGTTACCACTTTGAATTGTAAATTGTATAAAAGTTTATAGCCTTTAGCTGAGATAAATAGATATATATGGTATGTACTGTGGATGGAGAAAGCTACAACAATCAGAACATTTATTGATCAAATATTTGATTGGGATAATGAACTAAATGAAGAAAAAATTTAGTAACTAAACAATTTAAACGAGGAAATATGGAGAATTAGAGAGTTTCTATAAAGAAAACTGTTACAAACAAATGTAATGCTTGTATTGACATAAATACAAGTTTATTAAAATTATAAAACAATATTCAGTTTTTTAAGTATTTTTAAGGCAAAAAAATTATTTATTTATTTATTTATTATTTTGGCTTTACAACCCTGTGTGGGTCCTAATCTCCCCAAGAATTCTCTTCCAGTCATGTCTATCCATCGCCTTCCTCCGCCAAGCATGTATTTCCATATTTCTCATATCTTGGTCTATGTTATCTAGGAATCTTGTTCTGGGTCTAGGTCTATTAAGGAGCGTTTTTCTAGCTGGTTCGGTTTGCTCCATCCACATTACATGGCCTACCCACCTCAGGCATCCTATCTTAATGTGTTTTACGATATCTGGTTCCTGGTATATTCTATAGAGTTCGAAGTTGTATCGTCTTCTCCAGACACCATTTTCATTTACCGCTCCATAGATTCACCTCAGTATTTTTCTTTCGAAATATCCTAACATGTTTTCATTGCTTTTTGTTAAAGTCCAGGTTTTTGAACCATTTGTTAGGACTGGGTGTATTATTGTTTTGTAGAGTTTTACTTTTGTATTTCTTGATATAACTGTAAATTTAAAAAGGAGATTAAGCCCAAAATAGCAACTATTAGCTGTGCAAATTCTGCGGTTTATCTCTGCGGTAGTGTCATTTTCAGTATTGACGAACGTTCCCAGGTATACAAATTCGTTAACTGCTTCGATGACGTTGTTTTCTATAACAAGTGGCCGTCGTATTTGTGGTTGCGGACCTATTTTTATGTATTTCGTTTTATTAATGTTTATTATTAAACCCATTTTTGTAGCCGCTTTCTTTAGGACTACATACGCCTCTCGTGTTGCGTTTTCCGTTCTCCCAACAATATTGATATCATCAGCATATGCTAGGATTTGCATAGATTTGTTATATATTGAACCGGTAGTTGTGATTTGTGACGTACGTATTACTTTTTCCAGAGCTAGTTTGAATAGTATACAGGAGAGTGGGTCTCCCTGACGTAGCCCGTTATTTGTCTTAAAAGGTTCAGAGAGTTCCCCCTGAATTCATACTCTGCATTCAACTTTTTCAAGGGTTAGTTTGGTTAGACTTACCAACTGATTTGGTACTCCCAGGTCTATCATTGCTCTAAACAATTCTCTTCTATTTAAAGAGTCGTAGGCTGCCTTGTAGTCTATAAATATGTGGTGCGTGTCTACACTGTATTCCAGTGTTTTCTCGAGAATTTGTCTCTGGGTTGAAATCCTTGTATTGATATAAATACAGGTTTATTAAAATTATAAAAAAATATTCATTCAGTTTCTAGAAATTATACAACTTTCACATAATCATTTAATCATTTTTAAATAATTACTGAAATAATTTAATATTCAGCATGTGTCATTTTTTAAGTGCATCAAGAAATGTGCATCAATGCTTTATATATGAGGAAACCATTTTTTTTAATTTTATTTAATAATATATGTAGTGTGGTGTATATCAACATATACTTTGGCTGTATATCAACATATACTTTGGCTGGCTCCAGTAGTCCTTGAACATTCCATGTTGCAATGCAGTGTTTTCTTCATAATCTTGATTTGATTTCCAGAATCCTGTTTCTGCAAGAATGTAAGCAGTCAGGCAGATGTTACCTGATTGCTTACATTCATCTTTCTGTTTGAATATTTCACACAAAGGTCACCAAAGCTACATATAAATCTGGATAGATAGGACATATTATCTTGAAACTTCGGCTAGGTGTTAAGACATTTGATAAAGGCCTTGTGTTACATTTAAGAATTCTGTCAAGTCCTTTGTTACTGTAGTCTATTGCATCAGTTTACTGAAGTTGAAATTGCATATAAAAAGGTTATAATAGAATGATCAGTTCCTAATTGATTTGACAATGCCTTTGTTACAATTTTTTTTATTGTTTTATAGGATGGATCTGTCCATACAACCAGTGGACATCAAACCCCATATTGATGATTTCCCAAAGAAATTACATGATACTCAAGATGCACAAATGACGTCTAGCACAGTATCCAGCCTCTCTTCACCTGTAGATTCAGGTGTGCAGTTGCTGGATAGCGAAAGTGAAGTCACATCTGTTATGTCAGTGAGCGGATATGCTTGTGATATAGAAAATGTACCAGTTGATACCAATAAAATAGATAAAGAATGTGATTGTGATTCTGTGGAGATTGATAAAAAATTGCAGCTTGATGAAAAACATGATGTTGAAAAGCCTTTTGTGGAAGAGGTTAAATTAATGACCAAAAGTGATATTATAAATCAAAATGTATATGAAGAATACAAGAAAATGTCATCTTCAGTTCCAACATATTTTGATGATAAGAAATTCGAACAAGGTCCCAGTCCTAGGTTAGAACAGAGCTACAGTGATGATGTTTTTGAAATGGAACATCCCATCAAGCATGTAGAAAATACTGATATTATGAATGTTTCCCTTACAAGCTACGAACTCTTGGATTATACTCTTCAAAATAGGAACCTACCTGTGGACAATCCAGACATGCATGTCAGTCTATCTGAAGAAGTCAACGAAAACCTCAGACTCACTCTAAATGCAGAACCCATCCAACCGCAACCTTTGGTACCAATACAAACTGTTTCTGAAGAAACAGCTATCACTGATAATAAATGTGAAGAACAAATAGTATTCAGAAGACAAAGAAAGAAAAAATCCAAATCAGACACTCCTAAAAAGAGAGTTTCCTTTCATGAAGATATTCTAAATAGCACAAAAATCGATGATATTCACATTAATCATGGATTTATTACTCATGAGCCTGAAGTATCACTCAGTTTCTTCCAGAGGGGATTTATTAGAAAGCCAGATGTTATAAAGGGTAAGTAAATTGTTTTAATTTATTTAATGTATTCTTAAAAGTCATATGTTATTTTGATGCATCTTTTTTCATATCATAACAGTCAGTTATGTCTGGATTGGAAAATGATTAGGTCAAAGAGAATTTGTTTATTTTTCAGTGTCATTGTTGCTTTGCTAAAGATGGTAATTGTGTAAAACAGTATATCTTTTGAGAGCATTGAGTATAATGGAATAGAGTATTTCCATCTTTCTTTCTTTCTTCTTTTCCCCTGTTGATGTTTCCAAGATTTTAGTGATGACCAGATAATGATTGTCTTTCATTTTCAGAAAGCTTCTCATTACATTTCATTCTGCAGCTACATGGATCTTTTATTTTATGGGGTAGTTTATGTTTATCTTTCCAGGTTTTATATTCCTTTCGCTATTTCGAGAAGCCTTTATTACATTTCTTCTCCAGACAATTAGTTTTCTTTTTTTCTGTGACTCTCTGAGACTTCTTGATCAGGTTCCTAGTCTGACAAAACAAATTTGGGATCTTTTGAATCATTATCAGCAGCGTAAAGATCAAACTCAGAGGATGGCATGTACAAATAGTTTTCCAATAAATTTGTATTAACTGATCTGCTATTTGTGCAGATATTTGTGCAAATATTGTGCAGATCTGATAACAGATCTGCACAAAACTGGTCGAACAGATTTTTTACACATTATTCGTATTTGCAATATAGACTAGACTTGAAACGATTAGATTCTTTAGTGTTCTTTAGTTTGCTGAAAAATATTTATTGGAATATTTTTGTTGTCTGATCAAATGAACTGGAATTAAAGTATGTTAAAGTTTTCTTCAATTGTAGCACAGGTGGTGTTACACATAATTCATTAGCTTAACGTCATGTTTTAGAGGTACTACCATTAACATCATTAATGTCTGCTGAAGTTGAAATATTATCTGAAACAACAAAAATGTATTTTGTTATCATACCATAAATATTATTATCATCCTAAACATTTTGATTGAGAAACAAACTTTAGGCCTACACACTAGAATATTTGGTTGACCATGACACGTTAATAAATAACACCGCCAGTGCATAAGAGACCACTCTTTTAAATAATAAATAAAAATAAAAACACGAACAATAAATTTTGGTCTTACCTATCCATTGGTTTTTGTTTATGTCCAGCAACTTAAGCATCTTTGCACTTCTTGCGTTCATCTCGAATAATCTTTGCTTCATATAAAATAATAATTTTTATCGAACAAAAGTTAGTTCAAACGCAAATAAGCCTATGTCCTCAAGCTAATATTTCATGTCCACAGTAAACTGTGAAGCGTTGCAGATCGCATGAGATTACGGCAGTGCTCGTGTTTAAACTAATTCTGCCTTAAAACTACTAGGGCCACTGAACATAGGCTACCTCGATATTTGACCAATATGAGCGTTAGTTTTGAAGATGGATTTATGATATTTCTGCATCCAATATAACAGTGCTTTAACGTCATATATCTTTACTTCTAGCTAAATCCCATAGTGTTTTACCACGTTTCCTTCTGAATGTGTTTCGTTATTATTAGTTTGTTCATCCCTCTTCTTTGTCGTATATTTCTCTATATTTCTTCATCTGTTAGAAGTCGTGTTCCATCAGTTTTGAGAAGATCTTTTAGTATTCCCTTTTTATTTGTCTAACTAAATTATTTGTTTCATTTCTGATTCGTATATACTGCTTGTATGCCTGTTGTGTTTGTTGTGTTCAGTATTGCAAAAAGGCTTTCTTCTTTTCTTCACATTATGTCTTCACTTTCTCTCTCAATCATGCGGTTCTCTTTTTTATATCTTAGTGTTCGTTGCTTTCCCCTGTGATTCTGTTGCTGCGTTAATTATGTATATTTGGGTTTTCCCAGCTTTCCTCTATGTTATCGTTTTCTAATATTTCATTTCCAGCAATCTTCTCTGATATTTTTTTTCTGTATAAGTATTCCGTGGGTTCCGTATTTCGTCCTTCGCCTTTGATTTTTATTTGTGTTGGCCTCGCTCTCTTGATATGAAATATTTCAGGATGATTCTTATTTTACATAATACTGAGTTAGGGTCGCTAACTACATCTGCTGAATTGTATCAGAGGTTTTCTGGTCTTCATAGTGTTAATTGTATCATTCTAATAGTTGTTCCGCATTCCTAGTTCTTCAATGATTTTATATATTTAATATCTTCTTCTTCAAGTGCCGTCTTCGTTCCGAAGTTTGGCTATCATCAAAGCTATGCGTATTTTTGATGCTGCAGATCTAAACGGTTGGTAATTGGTGCAATTGTACCAGTCTCTCAAGTTTTTCAACCATGAATGCCTTCTTCTTCCTATAGATCTCTTTCCCATTCTCTTTCCCTGTATAATCAATTGCAGCAACTGGTATTTATCTCCCCTCATAATATGTCCCAACTATTGTAGTTTGCGCTTTTTAACAGTAAGTATCAGCTCTTTCTCTTTCCGCACTCTCCGCAAAACCTCCACATTTGTTACTTTCTCTGTCCAGGGTATTCTTAATATTCTACGATACATCCACAACTCAAATGCTTCTATCTTTTTGGTATCGATCTTTTTCAATGTCCATGTTTCCATCCCGTAGAGGAGAACTGACATAACGTAACATCTCAAAAGGCGAATTTGAAGTTTTAGACTTAGATCTCTTCCGCAGAACACCTTTTTCAATTTAGTAAATGTGGCTCTAGCTTTCTCTATTCTGGTTCTGATTTCTTCAGAGCAATCATTATTTTCGTTGATAACAGTTCCCAGGTAATTATATCTTCTTACACGTTCGATTCTTTGATCATGCACGGTTATGTCAGGGAAGTTTTGTGGTGATTTAGATATTAGCATTATTTTTGTTTTGCTTATGTTAAGTGATAATCCGTGTTCTTCACTGCATTCTACTATTTTGTTAATTAGTATTTGAAGATCTTCCCAAGTTTCTGCGATTAGTACCGTGTCATCGGCATATCTGCTATATCTGCACCGATATTTGCTTTCTGGTTATAGTAAATCTTAGAGATAATTCTAATGTCCCTTTTATCCAAGTTTTTTTCTACTAGCAGTTTCATTAAGTGATCGTGACGAACTTTATCAAACGCTTTGTTGTAATCAATAAAGCACACACACATATATATATATATATATATATATATATATATATATATATATATCTTGGTTTATATCTAGACATCTTTGGCATATGACGTTAAGTGCAAATAGTGCTTCTCTTGTTCCAAGCCCGATCCGAAATCCGAATTGAGTATTACTAATATCTACATCTAGTTTTCTGTTAATTCTTGAGTGGATTACTTTGATGAATACTTTTAATGTATGCCCCATTAAGCTTATAGTGCGGTAGTCAGTGCACTGTTTTGCATTTGCCTTTTTTGGTAAGGTTACAAAAGTTGAAAGTAGCCATTCCTTTGGTATTTCTCCCCTTTTGTAGATGCAGTTAAAAAGGTCGAGTAGAATATTCACTGAGTCGCCTTCCACAAGCTTAAGAAGTTCTGATGTGAGCCCGTCTGGACCCGGTGATTTACCATTATTTTTATAGCGTATAATAGTTCTTCTTTAGTTATTTCTGGTCCTTCGTCGCCTTGCAAGTTATCTATATTAGGTTCTTGTCTTTCATCGTCGAACAATTCTTCTACATAGTTCTTCCAGGTCCTAAGCTTTTCTTGTAGATCGGCTATTATTTCACCATTTGCGTTGCATAGGAGATTGGGATGTTTTCGTTTTTGTGTACCTGTCAGTTCCTTTATCTTTTTATGTAAGTTAAAAGTGTCATGTTTGAGATGTAGTTCTTCGATTTCCTCGCATTTTCTTGTATAAACATTTTCCTTTGCAGTTCTTATTTCTTTTCTGATTTGTTTGTTTACTTCATTATATTTTTGGCTGCATTTTCCCTTTAACTGTCTTCGCTCTTCCATGAGACCTAAAATTTTTTCTGTTATCCATTCTCGTCCTTTTTTCTGTTTCTCTTTGGTAAGCATTTTCTGGTCAGGTTTTATTAATATTATACAGTGGTGAGTGCTTTATCAACCGGCTTTTTAACGTAAGAGATAGAAAACACAGTTACCTTGTGAAATAATAAGAGATGAAACTCGTAGAGGTGGGAAATAATCGATAGAAACCTATAATTTACATTACATTGCATTAACACTATCGATACTCTCACACCTTTAGACGTTAGTTCAGCTAAATCACCTCGGTCATAATTATTATTTGTGACGTCGTATGTGTAACGTATTTCGGTGACATTTTTTTAAATTTGCATAAAGTAAAAAATGATTGACCACAATTAAAAGCAAAAATGTGAATACAATAAATTAATTATTAGTGAATATTTAATCTAAAGTTTTAAATTAATAACCAAAAATAATTTCTATGATTTGAGGAATTTCATACACTCTTGTCACGGAAATAAACATCAGTCCTTTGTGGATTAGTGGTAAGAATTCGACACTGCGACGCAGACGATTAGAGTTCAAAACCCGTATGTGGTTTTCTTTTTTTTTTTTTAATAATTTGAAATTATGCAGAGATCGTTTTAATTTGAATCACTAAACATTTATGTCAGTCGTTACTAGTATTAGAAGTGTTTAAAGTTACACATAAATATCTTTTTGAATTTGAATTATTTTGTATTTCCGTTTTATAACATTGGAATAAGAATAAATTGTAAATAATGAGTTTTTGAAAACTTGTTACCTAATATGTATAATATTTTCTATTATTTTTTGATTGAGTAAAACAAAAATTTTATCCTTGGTGGGAATTGAACCCCAATCTTCTTGTCAATAGACCACGTGTCTAATAATTACACCAACTCCACATACAATTAATATTTTCGAATAGAACATACCTACCTTTAGTTTAGTCAAATATTTCAGTTGATTTATTTTTATTATTGAATAAACTTAAAGATTTATAATTTAAAATCGCTACTAATTAATGTTTTTTACTTTAATTCTAATTTATTTAATCATTTATTCTTACATCAGAAATTATGAAAATAAAATATTTTCGCGGTCATCTGTATAATTATGACTGAAGTCAAATAGCCACGTCTAAGAACTAGCTATATCTCATTCTTTCTCACAAAATCCATCTTCTATCCTTTCCGCTATTTTGCCGGATTTTAAAGCGACGTTAAACACTTCTAATACTATAATAACGTCTAAAGGTGTGAGACTATCGACGGTGGTAATGTAATGTAATGTAAATTATAGGTTTCTATCGATTATTTCCCACCTTTACGAGTTTCATCTCTTTTTATTTCACAAGGTAACTGTGTTTTCTATCTCTTACGTTAAAAAGCCGGGCGATAAAGCACTCACCACTGTATAGTTATATTACATAGTATATTTAATATACTTACGTTTAAAGATTTTTAGTCAAGTTGAATGGACAAACAGAAAATTTGTGAAAACTATGCATAGTATCTGATTGATAATTGGTAGCACATATGTTAGGGCGTGTATTCATTGAAGAAAGTCAATAAAAAACTATTAAATTGTCTGTTAATAAATATGCTTTGAAATAATTGAAGTACCCAGTATTTTTGTTCAGTAGAGAATTAAAAAAAAATAGCTTTCTCAAAACGTTGTGATCGACTTTTTCATTGTAATAAACTTTCTTTTGACTATAACATGTAATATCTGTGTTTTTTACAGGACGATATAGTTGGGCAGCTGAAGGAGACGCTCCTTACTATGAAAAGTCAACGTCAGACCGTGAAGTAAAATCAGATATTTACATAAACCACCAGAAACACTCTTCTACATCTTCTAGTTCCACCGGCAGCTCCAGCTCAATCGATGAAGAAGATTCAGACGAAACGTTCGTTAAGAAAGAGCCGAGCTTGAAATCAAAACCAAAATCCAGTTGTTTGAAAAAATCCAAGCATCCTAAGAAATATATCGATACCAACATCGTTCAGGAAGAATTCACAATAAAGAAAAAGCGATCAGAGACAAATCTTCTAGATACAAATATTTTCGGCAGCTTGAAAAACATTCTTAACTTTTCTACGTCAGTTCCGTTGGCTGAACGAGGAGTGCCTGAAGGCCAGGAAGACCTTTCGGTATACTCGTCGTCTCACGATGGATCAAATCGAAGATCAATGGGAGATTTGAAACTGAAGTATTTTGAAACTATCGAGATACCGCCACCAGCTGTGAACAAACTAAACGAAGCTAAGAACAATTTGAAGCTAACAAAGAGCGAAGGGTTTTACCCCACATATCCGAACGTCCAACAGAATTTGCCAGGGAATATTATTCTTTGTGATAGCAACGTTTATGAACATAAAGGTAAGTTTTTATTTACTGAGTAGCTAATTTTCTTACCTGACACTACAACTCTTACAAGACTACTTAATTACTGCCTGCTACCAAATT
This sequence comes from Diabrotica balteata, assembly GCA_918026665.1. NCBI lineage: Eukaryota > Metazoa > Arthropoda > Insecta > Coleoptera > Chrysomelidae > Diabrotica > Diabrotica balteata. The sequence goes on along the minus strand of OU898276.1, from coordinate 27,848,059 downwards.
TCCCTGACCAGAACTACTTGTCATTTAACATCCAGTATGTTCAGATCTAAATAATTTTATAACGATCTGTGGTCAGCTGCAACGCACTTCTACCTTTGACTTGAAATACATTCTTCTTCTTCTCGTAGCACTACAATCCAGGGTAGGTCTTGACTGACTGCACAACTTGCTTCCATCTTGACCGGTCGTCCATAATAGTTGAGTCAGTGGGTAGCCCCATTGTTATTAGATATGACCATATATTGTCTCTCCATCGCATTCGTGGACGTCCTAAGGACCTTCTTCATGTGGGGGCTTTCTCCCATATTAACTTGGCAAGGCAGTTATTAGGGAGTCTATGAACATCTTAGACGTTGGGATTTAATCTCTTGAAATATGTCGCTCGCTCTATACATCTGCTTGACCTCAGCATTTGTTCTCATTCGGTATTGGTTGCTATTAATGTCGTGATAAGGCCCAAAGATTCTTCTGAGGATTCTCCTCTCAAAACATCTAAGTTCATCAGCATCACCTCAGCATTTGTTCTCATTCGGTATTGGTTGCTATTAATGTCGTGATAAGGCCCAAAGATTCTTCTGAGGATTCTCCTCTCAAAATATCTAAAAGTTTTCTTTTAGTTTCTTTAGTCAGGGTCCACGTCTCAAAGTCATACATGAGCACCGGTCTAATCACCGTTTTATATATTCTAATATTTGATGTTCGTGTTAGACTTTTAGATTTAATAGTATTATGGAGGGTGTACATACATCTGTTTGCTGCCTGGATTCTTTCTTAAATCTCTTCCGCGATATCGTTATCTGCAGTGATTGTTGCTCCGAGATATTTAAAACTCTCCACTCTTTCAAAGTAATATGGGTCTGTTGTAACATTTTGCCCTATTCTATCTCGTTCCTTTTGTCTGTTGATGCACATATATTTGGTTTTCTCTTCGTTTTCCCTTGCCTCTACCTTTGATTTATTAAAAGTCTCCTTCACATTGGTCACTGTGTTTCCCACAATGTCGATGTCATCTGCGTATCATCATCATCATTTAACCTGGATCTATCCACTGCTGGATATAGGTCTCCTTCAGTCTTTTCCATGTATTTCTGTTTTGTGCTGTTTGCATCCAATTTTTGTCGATCCGTTTTATGTCATCAGACCATCTTGTTGGTGGACGACCTCTACTACGATGTGCTTCTTGTCTCGGTCTCCACTGTATTATTCGCTGTGTCCATCTGTTATCCGACATTCTAGCTATGTGCCCCGCCCAGTTCCACTTAAGGGTCATAATTCTTTCTATGGCATCTGTCACTCCTGTTCTCCGCCTTATTTCCTTGTTCGTGATCCGATCCCTGCGAGAAATGCCTAACATCGATCGTTCCATGGCTCTTTGGGTAACACAAATTTTATTTCTTACTTTCTTGGTTAGTGTTAATGTCTCTGCACCATATGTAAGTACTGGCAACACGCACTGATTAAAGACTTTTCTTTTAAGATACATTGTCAGTTCTGATTTAAGAACATAGCTTAGCTTGCCGAATGCCACCCAAGTGAGTCCTATGCGGCGGCTTAGTTCGCACGTTTGATTATCTCTTCCTATGCGTATCTCATGTCCTAAGTACGTATAAAAGGTGGTTTCTTCTATATGCATGCCATTTACTGAAATCTTTTCGCTTAACACAAGATTTGTCATGATTTGTGTTTTTGTGTGGTTAATTTTTAATCCAACTTGTAGGGAGGCTAGGTATAGTTTCTACAGTTGCGATACTGCATCGTCGATTCTGTCAGCAAAAAGGACAATATCGTCAGCAAACCTCAAGTGACTAAGCATTTCTCCATTGACATTAATTCCTTTTTCACTCAGATTTGCGTTCTTAAACATATGCTCTAATAATGTTGTAAACAATTTTGGCAAAATTGTGTCTCCCTGTCGCACTCCCCGTTTTATTTTAAATACGTTGGTCTTTTTATCTGCCAGTTTCACGCTTGCTGTCCCATTTTGATAGATGTATTTTATCATGTTTATATAGCGATGATCTATACGGCACTCTGTTAAGGCTTTTAACATCTTTTGATGACTTATTGTGTCGAAAGCTTAAGTTCTTAATTACTTGTAAATGATCATTCGTGCCATATCCCGCTCTAAAACCTGCTTGCTCTCTTGGCTGATAGAAATCCAACTTACTTCCTAGCCTGTTGGTAATAACTCTTGTAAATAGCTTATATACTTGTGAAAACAAGTTAATGGGGCGGTAGTTTCTAAGGTCGCTGATAGCTCCCTTCTTATGAAGTAAGATGATTTCCGCGTTGTTCCACTGCGTCGGTGTTATCGCTTCGCACAGACATTTATTGAACAGTTTAGCAAGTTTAGCAAGTGTCAGTAATAGCTTATTTCCTCCTAGTTTTAGGCTTTCGGTCGTTACCCTGTCTTCACCGGGGGATTTATTGTTCTTCATCACCCGAAGTGCATTTTTAATTTCGTCAACAGTTATGTTCGGCATTAATTTTGAGCCTTGATTCTCTATCTTTGGTAAGGGGCGTCTTTCATCGGATTCACTTGTTTCATAGAGTTGTCTGTAGAAGTCTTCCACTGTTTTCACTATTTCTTCTTATCAGTCACAATGTCGTCTTGTTTATTTATTAACTTATGTATGTTCTTTTTTCCTGTGGACAAGTTGTGTCTTAGAACTTTCAGACTTCTATTTTTCTCTATCACCTTTGTCACCTCTCTCATGTTATGTTGCCGTATGTATTTTCGGTTTTTCTTTGTTTATTGTTTTACTGAGTTGACTAAATTCTGCGTAGTTTGTGTTATACCTGTCCTTTAGCCTCCTTCTTTCTTCGATAAGATTTTTAGTGTTGAGACTTATTCTCTCATGTTTTTTCTTCATTTTAGGACAGCACAACTTCTCCGCTTCTTTAAGGGCTTTTACGATACGTTTAAAACTTCGTCCTGTGTTTCGTCGTTGATTTGTTGAAGGTTATGGTCAATGATGTCACGAAAGTGGTCTGTATTTTCGGGCGGGGTCCATTTACGATTGTCTGATTTTATCATTTTTGTTCATTCATTCTTTAAATTGAACAGAATTTTTGCTCAAATTAATCTGTGATCGCTTCCAATTGTAAATCTGTTTAAAACAGATACATCTTGTACAATTTCTTTTTTATTAGCAATGATACAGTCTATTTCGTTCTTTGTGAAACCGTCTGGACTTTTCCACGTCCACTTTCGTTGGGGCTTTTTTTGAAAGAATGAGTTCATAGAAAAAAGATTTTGTTGGAGTAAAAAATCTACAAGCATGGTCCCTCTTTCATTTCTTTCTCCATAGCCGTAGTTTCCTAGTGCGGTTTCACTTTGGCCTTCTTTATTTCCCAGCTTAGCATTAAAATCTCCTGTTATCAGAGTATAAAACGTCTTAGTACTTTTCAGGGCTGTTCTAATATCTTCAAAGAACATTTCAAGCTCTCCATCTGTGTGGCTTGTCGTTGGTGAATACACTCTGCGTATGCTTTAGTATATTTGGTATTTACTGTCACTAATTGTGTTTTAAGTTGTGCTGCTCTTACTACTTTCTCCAGGATGATATTAAAAAGGAGAGGTGACAGCGCATCTCCTTGTTTCAGGCCACTGCTTAATTAGAAAGATTCTGAGAGTTTGTTACCTATCGGTAGTCTGGATCTACAGCTATTCACACATAGCTTAACAAGCTGGATAAGTTTTTTTGGAACTGAAAGTTCTGCCATTACATTCCACATCTGATCCCTTTTAATGCTGTCGTAGGCTTGCCGGAAATCTATGAAGAGATTATGGATAGTTCTATTGAATTCCCATCCTTTTTCAAGCAGCTGTCTTAGAGTAGACTTGGTATACCCCCATGATATTTTCTACAAACGGTGTCATGCCTACTTAATAGGATGTTCGATAAGATTTTATATGCCGTATTAAGTAAGGAGATGCCTCTATAATTAGAGCACTTGGTTTTGTCTCCCTTTTTATGAATGGAGATTATTACACTTGCATGCCATTTTGTTGGTATTTTCTCTTCGTTCCATATAAGTGTTATTAGTTTGTGTATTTATCTATGTACTATTTCTTTATATTTCTGTTGTTTATACTTCCTTTTTTCTCTCTCTAATTAATTTTCTTGTTTCTCGGCGTGAAGTTGCTTAGTTTTCTTTACTTTCTGCTGTTCCTTGTTGGAGCATAATGTTTCGCTTTATCTGTCTGTCGTGTAGTTTTTCTTGACATTCTTTATCAAACCATTTCATTGTTTTCTTCCTGCTTTTTCCTATTAATGAGTTCTGCTGACTCCGTAATTGATTTTTCCATTTGTTTCTACAGCCTTTCCTGATCATTGCTCTGGTCTACTGTATTTAGATGCTGTTTAATTTCTTGTTTGTAATTTTCTCGGATTTTCTCATTTTTATTTGTTTCGATATTCCATTGTCCCAATGCTTCATTGGCCTTAGGTTTCTGTGAAGATATTCTTAACCTGATTTTTGCTCTTACTAGGTGATGGTCCGTATCTCCATCTACTTCCCTGAGGCTTCTTACATACAGCACATTACTTCCATGTCTAGCATTGATAATTACGTGGTCAATTTGGTTTCGCGTGGAGTGGTCATTAGAGACCCAAGTCGGTTTATGAATGTTTTTATGTTGGGACGTAGTAGAGTTTACAACCATATTGTTAGCCGATGCTAGCTCTACGAGCCTTTGTCCATTGCCGTTTGAGATATCGTGCAGGCTGTGTTGTCCTATTGTCGGGCTTAGGTGCCAATTTTTGCGTTGAAGGCTCCACAGATTATCTGCATGTCTTGTTTGGGGATTTTCTCAAGCGTTTTTTCGAGTTGTTCATAGAAGTAATCTTTAATATTCCAAAGAACAAAGTCTTTCATTAATGGGCGTGAAACTTATAATACTGTCCAGGTATTCTTCTCGTACTACGAAACCTGTACCAAATTCGTGTTTTCCTGTCTGGTTTTCACTGTAGAAAATGACCGCCTTGTCTATTTTTATGTTTCCCGTGTCTAGTCACCTTATTTCTTGTATTGACGTAATGTCCATTCCTACTTTTTCTAATTGTTTTATTGCATGTATAGATGCTCCCGTCCGGTTTTCATAACAGACTCTTTTTTATAAGGGCAGGTTGTTGGCCTTCCGCTTAACCCTCCTCCTTTATCCGGGTTTGGGACCGGTAAGAAATACTGTTAAGCTACTCGATCCACCCAACAGTCATTCCAGGTGGAGTTTTGAAATACATTGTTGAGTACCATTTCATTGTGTATTCTTCTTAGGGTGCCTGTCCTTTCCGAACGTTGGCGATCATTCTGGCTATGATGATTTTATTGGTTGCTATACGAAATAGCTGTGTCGAGGTCTGTCTATACCATGCTCTCGGGTTAGCAAGCCAAGATATTCTTCTTCGTACTGTGGATCTTTTTCCTTCAATTTTACCCTGCAAAATGCATTGTAGTAGCTCGTATCTGCCTTGATTTCTCATTATATGTCCCAAGTACTCTAGTACCCCAGCTTACGGCTCTTCATTATATATACATTCTGTGAAGTAGACACGTGCCTCTCCCTTATCGAGAACAAGGAATTTTAAATAATTTGCTTGTTATAAAATAATTGTTTCTGTAAATTATTTATTAACCCACTTACGACACATTTCACGGTAACAAGATCTTACCTAATTGCAACCTGATAACGCAGCAGAAATATTTGTCTAAAACCGTGGCCCAGTTGTTATTTATTTGTTATTTTGCATTTAAAGTGAATCGAGTAATGTCGTTATTACCTATAAACGTATGCTTTCAACAACGTTTTAAATACGTCTCCAAAAGAATAAATTAAAGAAGTTCTAATATTACACCTGCCTCAGATGTCTTCATACACTAGTACCAACATTACAATTCCTCATGAACCAGTCATCGCCGCCTATTCGAAATGATTTTAACTCGAATACACCTCAATTTTTCGATATCTTAAAAAAATATACTTTCGTTTTTATGTTTCATGGAACAAATATATTTTCTTGTTTGTTAATGCATCAAATTTATAGTTTGTATTGGTTACAGGGATCAGTTATTCATATGAATATGACAAGTTCCAAAAAACCTTCGAACAGCAACAGAAACCAAAAAGTTCAACGGTGTATCAAATGATTCTTAAGGAATTCAATTTCTTCAGAAGAAGAGCCAGAGAAGAACTCCAAAACGAGCCTGAAGAAGATTTTGAGATAATCAGTAATAATGCTTCAACTCCTGTTAAAAGTAATCCCGATGAGGCAGAGGTCGAGCAAGTCGAAGAAGTTGTAGTATTCGAAACAAAAGCAAGCAGTAGTAGTAGTAGTAACGGATTAAACAAGTTTTCGAAGATGGATTGGTCTGATAACGACACGATATCGGACTTTGTGGAGCCACCGCACCCAAGACATCTTAGCTCGCCAAAGAGAAAAATCAGCAAGTCCAATCACTACTCAATCAGCAACTCATTCAAACCTACCATTCAGGAAAGACTTGATGACACAGATATGGCTAAATCTTTACCTTCCCTTCGCCCTTCCACTTCAAAAACGTCTCTGATCAACCGATTCCTAAAAAACGTAACTTTGAAGAAAATGTTGGATGCTAAGATTCAAAGTAGACAGAAATGTACTAGAAGGGTCGTTAATTTGTTTATAAAAGGAGTCAAACAAGTGCCCGCAAGTGACGACATTGATAGGGAATTGGAAAAAGAGATTGGGGTTGGTAGGAAAAAGTTAACCTATTCTTCAGATAATTTGGATAAGAAAATGGTTTTGCAGTTAAGAAAGGAGATTTTTAGAAATAAATTTGAAAAATTGCTTAGGGTAAGCACATATTTTTAATAATTTTATTCTTCAACTTATACAATGATTTTTTCAGGTATTTTGTGTCCGAAGCGCTTACACAACAAACGGAGAATCCAAACCATTATTAGCAATCTTAACAGAAAACACCTTATACATCGCTAACGCCAAACCGACCGGCTCATACACGAACCATTTCGTCCTTCCCTACACTGATCTAAACACCATCCTAATCGGACCCCAAGGTCAGACAATCCACTTTTCTAATTACGACCGAGAAATGCAATGCATCATTTGTACCGGGTGTTCTAGTTTGACAGGAGAGTTGGTAGGACAGCTGGAAATCGCGATGAGGAAGGATGCCAATAAGCCCAAGTTACCGGCTGTTCGGCAGCTGGCTATGAGAGATATGGTTAATTTAAGGAGGGCTATATGCAAACAGACGTCAGTGCATAAGGTAAGTTACAAAAAATGTTACATCTTTATGTCTAAACATACATAGGAACAATAATATGGGAAGCTGACTCTTTTTTACAATCGTACTGCGCGATACGTATTTTGAACAGAACCATGATTTTCAAAATAAATTTGCACAATTTGGAAGTGTTCAGGCGTGTCTATTCATGTTAAAATGCCAAACCAAACTAAATATAAATCATTTGACACCTGTCAAAATGTCCTTCAGTTAAAAAAGTGTTGCCAACTTACATTTCTATTACTTTAAAAACACACCTTTTACTATACTCTGTTTTTTAACCAGGAGGAGTAAACCGAAAAGACAGATTCACATCCATGAAAGTTACTAGAAAAGTCACCAAATACATCTTCTTTGTTGATTATCTCGGCCTTGCGGTAATCGAGTAATCAATATCGGACAACCTTCTACGTCAATTCTAACCTAACTTTGTTAATTTATGTTTGAATTATAATTTTTTTTAATTCACTTCCAGTAGATATTACAATTACTACAATAAAAAAGGACGTTTTTCACATTTTTCACATTCATCTAAGTTTGGTTTTTCACATAAATTTGTCTTTTAATTTGCAAATAGATGTAATAAGTATGCAACAAAGCTATGCAAATGCATGTATCAAAAAGTTAGAGACAGTTAAAAGATTTCTGAAATACTATTCTTTTAAACTGCGTAGACCATATTTTTATTCTGATGTGATTAATTTCTTGAATATAGTTTTTTTTTTCTTACCAGAAGAACTTTGACTTTGATCGTTATTTTTAAGCTTAATAATCCAATCTCCTGAATTGCTTCAGGCAATTTGTTTTACATACTCCTTCCCGTTCACTGCTTTAAAATTCACTTTTTCATATTTCCCATCACAGAATAAATTATGGTTCAAATATAGGTGTGGTATTTTGGTAATCAGTTACCTCATTAGATAGATTTGTTTAACTTATGTATCAATATCTTTAGGTTCTATTTGAAGCACTATAATGCAAAAAGATACTTTGTATAAATAAGTGTGTACTTCCAATTTTTTTAATGCTGTATTCTTAAGTTTGTAACATTTGTTATCAATAAATAAAATTGACTAAAATTAACAAATTCAATTTATTATGTTACATTCAAGCATAATTGTGCAGTTGTCTTGTGATTATCTACAACCAGGAAGAACAAAACCAACTGCATCAATGCAATCAAACTAAAACACAATATTACTTTACTAATGTTTTTTATTGTGATGAAAACAAATGAAAATGCTTCTTAACAATACTTTTAAACAATATTTAGTATAAATATCATCTAGAAAAATATCACATTAAATAATATTCGCATATCACCAGTCTGCTTATATTCTTTAATTGTTTGGTTAATAGTTGAATTCGCAACACCTAAAATTAACACATTACTTTAGTAAGTTTTGATTTTAATAATAACTATTCTGCAAAAATAACCTGCTGCCTGTTTTACTTTTGCTACCGTGGCTGTTATTTTCAATCCAGAATTATCAATTGTCATTTTTTTATACATGTTTATAAAACATTGTTTCTTATTTGTTGATAAATGACCCAAATCTACTCGGCGTTTTTAAGGTGGAGAAGAATAATTACCACTAGTACTTGGCATTTAATCCATATTGTTATCTTAATAACACTAAATAGTTCTGAAAAGAACTGTTCTTTATATAAATGCAAACGAAAAATCTATGAATGTAAGAAATAACGCAGAAAATACAAAAGATCGTCGATATAAATTTTGAATTTTAAAATTTCACAAATGTCATTAGTGTCAATATGTCATAATTTAGTGGAGTAAACTTGCCTGCGGTTGGAGCAATTACAAACAAGAATTACGGCGCGGAAAATTTGAATTACTCCTCTTGGTTAAAAAACAGACCATAGTTGTTATACCATCATACATACCTTTCACTAAAATTCACATAATTTATGACAAAGCCACGTTCGGGAAAAGCGTCACAAAGATTTTTTCAAAAATAATTGACTAAAAGAGTGGTGAAATAGCCAAATTTTCTAAGTTTTCTATAGTTTCAAAAACACTAAATTCTATGTGTATTAGTACAAAAAATTTGAATGAAAAGTTGAAAATAAAAATAAAGCGGTTAAAAAATAATTTTTAGGACGAAGAGTATTACTACTACAGTATTGTTAATGTCCAAGACTGTACGACCGAATTAGATCCCACACCTTTAGGACCTAATAAAGAAGGTCCGTTAATGTTTAAAACTCCCGAATCAGAATCATCCCGATGGGAAACTGCTTATTTCATTTTAAAGTAAGTCTAATTCTGATTTTTTACTGATTTATTTTTGACTTTATATAATAGAGTTTTTTCATTCTTAATTATATATACTGTTACGTTTATTTAAAACCCACAGTTTATTTTATTTACTTTATTTACACTATTTATTTACAACTTTTATTTAGTTGTATAGTTGCATCTTAAAAAACTATTTTACAGACTAATTCCGAATAGTCAAAATCACAGAATAATAAACAATCAGAAGGGCCACTCTCAGATGCCGCCTTTGAAGTTTTTCAGCACGCGCGCCATGTTTTAGGAGGACAACATATGATTTGTGAGATTATGCAATTGTTTACATTTATGTTTAATTATATTATATTTATGTTATTATATTTAAAACTGTTAATATAATTGTGTAGTATGTCTATGATTGCCGTAAGTCAAATAAACCTGTTTTTTTTTCCATGCACACCACATAAACAACACTGGTTCCAGTTTATTCGTTTTCCGGGTTTGGACCGTGTCATTTGTGAGTGACAATACCAAACCCGGAAGACGAATAACTATAATTCTGACTCTGGCCGTGGAAGCCTACGATTTCATTTTTTAACACTGGTTCCCTTTAAAATCCTCGTAAAACATGGCGGAACGTCTGCGCGAAGGAGATGCGCGTACTTAATTTTCCGTGGAGAGTGGGCATTCTGTTTGTTTATTATTCTGTGGTCAAAATAATCGGATTATACCCAGTCTTGCCATAAATTTAACTCAAAAAATTTAAAGAGGTGATTTCAAAAATGTTTGCACAATTTATTACCAACATAATTCACTATTAACTACAAAAAAATTATTCAAAATGGCCGCTATTTGTCTGAATACAGCGCCGAATTCTGTTAGCCCATTCTTCGATCTCTATACAAACGACATCCATAGACACACTGACCACAACTTCTTCCAGAGCCTGTTTCAATGACTCTTGATTATGGTGACGTCTTGTACAATCCATTCCCTCTAAAAATAACCAAAATTAGTAGTAGAGTAGATTAAGGTCTGGGCTGGCTGACGCCTAATGTTCACTACTAATAAATTTGGGTATATGATTTTCAAGCCACTGATTTTCACCTTATGCGCAGGTGCAGAGTCTTGTTGGGATATCCATGGTCTATTTTGGAACATGTGTGGTTAAGAAGCTCCACTACATTTGTTCAAATATCCCGCTGATAATTTCTCGCTGCTGGTTTAACGCCCTTTTCACAAAAATGTAAAGAAGTGACGCTGTCATAGAACGCTGTCTCCAAACCATCACTGAGGCAAGAAAATGTTCTCATTTCATCCCTGGCACCAGCTCGCGGACTTTCTTGGATGACCTATATCGTTTGTGAAGGACCTGGTCCTTCAAGTTGGAAGTAATTACATGACTTAGTACGCTCTAAATGGTAGCAAGATGGCCATCCTAATTTGTTGGATAAATGTCCGTTTAATTCTACCACATTTCCTGAGAATAATTTTCTGTTTTCGGGCAGGGTTTTTGTGCTGGATTTTCTGTGGTTACTCACTGCTCCCATATCCAAAAACAATTAAACAGTACAATACAGAAAAACATGCGTAATATTTAACGGTTTTAGTAATTAAAAAATACGAGCTCTTTCTATTCCACACTTATGAAGAGCAATGACTTATGAAAACATTTTCCCGCAGTTACACAAATGAATACCATGTATTGAAGTCAAGTGATTGTGTTTTGAAAGTCAATGCTGTTACCTTTTCTGGCTTTCTCACTTAAGAATCATCAAGAATTTATAGAACAGTTCTCGGATATTTAGTTCCGCGTTTATATTATATCTGTTTTTTTTTCTACATGACAAATATGTTTTAGAGCTGGAGTTTTATACATGTTGTCCTCGCCGTCCCAGAGGGTACCTATGAGAGTATTTCCACTTATCAACGGTTCTTGTCACGGTGCTAGAAGGGTTATCAACAGTGCTAGGCCCCATACGTTCCAGGTCATCGTAGAAGGGAAAAGTTTGCTTCTCGCCGCCCCCAATGAATATGTTGCTAGCGAATGGTTACAGGAGCTGGTGCATGCAGCTAGTGGGGTAAGTTGAGAATTATTAGTATATAGAGTTATTTACAAAATGGGTAAAAGTAGGTTATATGGTCTAGTTTATTGTTTAAACTTCTGTATATTTAATAAAAGTCTATTAATTTCTGAAGAAGAAAATCTACTAATCTAAATATTTCAGTGACAATTCGTGACACCTGTTATCCAATTGTATGAGAGGGAGTTAAGTACAAAGTATTAAAATACAGGTGTTACGCAGGTACAAAATCATAATTTAATTGTCTCGTTTTAGATCAAGAGCTAGTGAAATTACCTCCGAGTAAAATTGTGTCTGTAAGGCTATAAATTCTCATAATGATGGATCTTATCGTCTGATACCAATCATTAAGGTGATTAATCTTCATGTGTGTTATCTTCTTTTTTTTTCAATAAAAGCATGATCCGTATCACACTCCATGTGAGTATCTCCACTGACTAAAAACTTGTGATTTATAATTTTGAGATTTTCGGAGTTTTGTGAAAGCGAATGTGAACATTAAAGTGGCTTGTTGGCTCTTATTTTGGCCTCCGCAAGTATCTACCTCTTCCACATCATGAAGTTCCAATACAAGGCGGTAAATACAAGAAACTATCTTATTGCCACCTCTTCCAGCAATTGATTCTTCCATATGAAACATGTATTTACATTTGTTGTTAAATCGCGAACGGTAAGGTTAAACGTCCACAGTTGACGCTTATAGAAGACAGTGTTCGCTGTTAAAAAGGGGATTGGAAGGCATTGTTGAAGATCAAAAGTGTATGCTCTTTTTTAGTGTCTGAAGGCGCAACCTCCTTATCCACCTTATTCGCCTTGTAGGCATCGTCTGCAAGCTGATGGTGTTTATCCCTCTCTTATCTCAAATTCTCTATCTCCCCTCCCTCCGTAAGAACTTTTAATTTTGTTTTGAAAATATCACATGTAGAATAAATATCCTGTTTTGGTTTTTTAAATGCAAGGTTCAAACTGTAGAAGCAATTCTTGTATAACTTGTGTTAATGAGACGGGTTTGTCTACTGTTTTTTTGTACATTTCTGCAATAGTGGCTTTCATATTTAGGAAATAACAAAATGTGATCTTCGGTGTTTTGAAGATTGCCTGAAGACTATGAATGATGCTTTATTTACATAAACCTTCTTTATGTTTTTTTTTTGTCCTAGCTTTTCTGTTTTCTTTGGATTTATGTCATTTGGAGAAGTAATATAGTTGGCCCTTTTATTCTGTCTTCCCAATAATTTTGAAAACATTTACTCCGGTCTTCATCTGAAAACCTTCCATTACATTTCATACGACATGCTTTTAATGGCCTCGTATGTTTGTTACTTTCTTGTCTCTGCTTTCGTGTCCTTCCTTGTTTCTTCTTTTTTCTGTTGTTTGGCTTATTTCCACTGAAACATGGTCTTGGTCTTATTCATTTGTCTTGTACGAATCTCTTCCTGTTTTCAGAACGAATACAGTTTCATTTTTATTGGAGAGTGGTTCAAGTTTGCATCTTTGATACTATTGTTATTTTCTGTGCACCTTTTTTTCCTTTGAGTAACTACAAAAAAGCATATTTTGAGATAAAACGAGTTTAAAGTATTACTGATCTTACCTGCGACATCATCACTTTCCTCGGGAGATGATCCTATGCTTGCAAAGAAATCTGGATCAGCGATGCTGTCATCTGAATTGAAATCATAACTAATCTGGTTAAGGTCACGATCAGTTGACTTAAACGTACTTGTCGACTGATCGGGATTAGTGTTAATACACTCTACGTCTACAAGACATGTCTCAAAATGCTTGCGACCCTCGGCGCAAATATCTTTTTTATTATTTATCTCTGAAAATGGCTATTTAAAATAAAAGGAATTACAGAAAACACTTACCTGGTTCAATAAGATCCATAAGAACACTTTTGGATACCACATTCATACTGTTTTGATTGTTTATTTCTTCAACTTGTATTAAACTTTGTCTTTCACTAATGTCTCTAGGAGTTTCGGAAACATTGTCTTGTATAATCATTTCCAAGGCATTTTGAATAATTTGATTAACACTATTCGACATTTTTGGACGATATACCGGTTCTGATCCAAATATATCCAAATCCAAATATTCACGGGCTCGTACCTAATAAGCTCTTGTAAATTTGAATTACTTATTTATTCACCTGACGGAATTGAAAGAGAACTATTTCAAGATTGAGATATCTTGTTTTTACGAAAATTTGACGTATCTACTTCTTCGTGAATGGTACAGAGTTATCTACCTGTCTTGCATATACAGACTGAGTCCATCGACTCCCTGCGAGTTTTGTAAAGAGGCTTTTCCTGGAGGCTACTTTTCCTTGTTTTTTGCAATGTTGGTTATATCTAGGTGTTCTAAGTAGACAGTTGCAAATTTTAATTTTAAGTGGGTTAGCTTTTAGGAAGTTCTTGTCATCGAATTCGGACATCGTAGACAGTGCCGCTTCTAGCTTAGCCTCTACTCCACATTTTACTGAAAACTAATCTTATAAATTCATTTTTAGGTATATAATCATCACAAAGAAAGGAACCCGACACAGTCGTGTTCTTTATTGATGACTAGCGAGCACATTTTAACTGTAAGAGAAGCGTTTCCCAATATTTTGAACAGTTTGCTGACTTCGCGAAGTCACCATGAACCTATCAAAGGAACTCAAGCCTTGTCGTGTGCCTCTATCGTAGATTTAACAGCTTTTCGATTGCCGTCTGCTGAGCAGAGTTGGTGTATATTGGTAAGTAGCATATCCTTTACTTTTTTAGTTGCTTTGAGAATGTTCGTAAGATCAGATCAGATCCTAATTTATATGTTGATAAAGGATTGCTTCCTGATGGGAAAGACAAATTACTGTTCTCACAAAGAAATCGTTTGACAGAACTAGCTTTAGTGAAAATTGATATAGCTGTATTTTTTAGGAATTTGCTTGTAGAGAGGTTCACGAATATAGCGGAGATTGGATTCTATATTTTTCGACAAATATAGAACTGGAAAAATTCATATCTACTCTTGAGAACCTTTGGCACTATAACAATGAAACGGTAAGATTTTATGAGTTATTTTTTATATTATACATAATCAGAAGATACAGAGAAGTCTGAATTATTTTTAATCTATCAATAATGTATATTTTTCCTATTTTTTCTCTTTGGAAGCCGTCTCCTATAGAGACCTATTTCTGTTTATTTCCTTTAATTTTTATTTATGAGTATCCAATTTTTTTGTTCCTTTCTGGATTATATATTTTTCTTTTTTTCTTCCTATTTATTTTCACCAGTTGGGACGGAATGTTGTCAGAAAATTCATCACTGATACTGTGTCAAAGCTTTAATCCCTCAAAGTTAGCTAGCTCTGTGGGCCATCATTTAGCCAAGACTTTCGTCATGTCTATGCATATCTGGGCACAACGATTTTATATCTCGTAAGTGAAGAATAGGAGAACACAGTATGTGTGTTTTGTGCTTGTGAGTGTGTGTGTGTGTCATATTCTTCTTCAAGTTCCACTCCTACCGGAGATTGGAAATCATTCTGGCAATTATAATTTTGTTGGTTACGCGCCTGAATAGTTCAATTGAACTGCATCCAAACCATTCACGGAGATTGCGTAGCCACGAGTTTTTACGTCTTCCTACGCTTCTTCTGCCTTTGATTTTACCCTGCATTATATTTCTTAGTAGTTCGTATTTTTCACCTCTCATGATGTGCCCCAACTATTCCAATTTCCTGATTTTTATGGAATTTAAAACTTCGCGTTGTTTTCCTAGTTGTTCGAGAACTTGTTCGTTTGTTTTGCGATCCATCCATGATATTTTCAAAATACGTCGGTAACACCACATTTCGAATGCTTCTAGGTTTTTAATGTTGGATTTTTTAAGTGTCCAAGCTTCAACGCCATACAAAAGGGTAGAGAAAATATAACATCGAAGCATTCTTATCCGGAGCGATATATTGATATCGCGATTAGAAAAAAGTTTTCTCATTCTTCTATTAAAAGTTGCCGTGCAATTTCAATGCGGCATCTTATTTCTTTTGTCTGATCGGTATCTTCTGTGATCCATGCTCCAAGGTATTTGTACGAAGATATTAACACTAACTAACTCTTATACTAACTTTTATATATATTATGTATATTAATTGATTTATTTTGTACATTAGGGAGACAGTTTCCCGCTCAGCACTATCCCAGAAACGGACCCATTAAGTAAGAAATGTGTAGACGTGTATACCTCCCTTATTGGATTGTGGCCGTCGAATTCTAATACTGTTTTACTTCAGTTTTTGTAAATCAAAATATTAACCAATCCGTTTAATGTTAAGTATACATCAATTTTTTTTTTTTTTTCGAATAGTTATTATGGCGCTGTGATATTTGCAACATACATAAGTAATTTCGGTAACAATTTTACTGTACCAGAAAGTATATTATTAAAGGATTCACTAGGTTGGTGAACTAAAATAAAGTTGAATTCTTTTTATTTGCCCAAATCTTACTCAAAAAGACGTTGTGTTTTGTGATTTGTGGGATTGTTATCAGTCAAAAAGAGAGAAAATATCAAAAAAGACTTACAAGAATATGTAACTTGTCAGTTAAAGTTTTCTACTTAACAATTCTTTGATACATGGGAAAAAAGAATTTTCATCACTGTTACAAGACCCTACCGCAATTAATAAATTACTTTTATTTCATATACATACATATTCTAAATACGTGATTTAAAATAAATTATATAGTCCTGCTGTAAATATTGATACAAGTGTAAATGCAGTTTGTACGCCTGAGAAACTGAACGCAGCCAAAATTATCGACATTACTGACAGTTGACATGTAGATTATAGACGCGCCAAAACATGCCTGTCTAGTTTGAGCCATTACGATGTAGTGGATAGACAAAGAGAATCGTATTGCTGCTATTGCTCTTCATACGTGAGAAATAGAAAGAGCTGTATTTTGGAATTAGGCGTATTTTGGTTTATCTGTGGGACATAATTTTTCTAATTAGGTCATCCGTAAACCGATCAATGAATGACCTAACAAACAGATTTCGGGGCTGTAATCAGGCAAATGGTGCCATTTTGAATATTTTTTTAGAATTTGTAGTACATTATGTTGGTAATAAAATGTGTACAATTTTTTCAAATCAAACCAGTAGTTTAATTTTTTTCAGTTAAATACCTCATAATAATATTTATGTGAGAACTGAATATATTATATGGTCACCTTTTTGTGCCCAGTTACAAATTATTGGACTTAATTCCTTAGTTCCCCCGTGTGACAGAGAAAACTGACGAAAAGCAGTAACTGCATATCTTTCTAATGGGCGAGGTTTATTTCCTACGTGACCTTTCCCGAGCCAAATACAAGTGAAGTGGGGGCTCATAAACCCGGCACATTAGAAAGTGATGCAGGATCACGTGACCTTCCCATTGGTCATTTAGGTCACGTTCTCAAAAAATCCGGCCCATTAGAAAGAGGGCCAGGGACTGCTGTACGCATCGAGCAAAAAGACAATAGAGGGAATGTAAAGGTAGTGGCAAACATATTGTTAGACAGGAAGTGCGATCTTTAGAGGCCACATTAAGAGTCTCTCTCCTTGTTTGACATCAAATTTAGTTGGGTTATGTTATTGTTTGTCCCAAATGTCACATGAAATCTTATTTATATTGAAGTTTTTTAACAATTGTGTCGCATTTTAGACTCTTATCATTAATAATTAATTAAAACTTTCTCGTCTAAGACACATTCTGCGAAATATTATATAGCTACTGTTGATAAGTGTCGGAAAATTTAAATTTGGCGCATTCGCATTTCCGGATATGTCCGCCATCAGAGGCCACTTTTTTGGTCTCCTTTTCATAAGGATTAGATTCCCTCTTTTGTCTTATTGCTCGATGGCTGTACGTCAGTTTTCTCAGTCGCACTGGTGGAATGACGCTATATTGCAACGCTCAGTCTATTTATATTATATGTCTATGAAACAAACTTAAAATAACTTAACCTCAATGTCTAACACAATCGAGCTGACTCGTGTAAAGATAAAGTGTGTCCAAAATGATTTGCATCACACCTAATCATATTTATCATAAAAAGGAACTGTTATCAGGTTATAAAAGAAGTTTCAGTAGCGCAACGATAAACTCCCTTGTCCATAATATAATAATTAGGTGTACAAACCGATTTAGATACAAAGGTACTAGAGAAAACTGGATAATGTGAGATTAACGATAATAATCACCTAGTACTAATGTAGCAGACAATGCTGGAATGAACACACACGAACATGCGCACACACATACACCTTTAAAAAAGGAAATCCCTTTCAGTAGATATTAAAACAAAATGACGAAATAAAATTATATTGATTTGTCAAACTGTCCTAAGAATCCATTGTAAAATACATTTATTAAAACGACTTATTCCCATTATTATTTAAGATAATCTGTTTTTAATCACAAAGAGTTTCAAGAAAATCCATTACAGCATGCTAAATTGCTCAAAATTATCATTTTGACATAAATCCAGAAAGAAAGAGTTTCTAAACATGATACAGGGAATAAAAGCTACATATTTCGTTAGTAAAATAAATAAGTGATACAAGATATTCTAATATCTTTTAAAATCTAATAATCCAGAACCAACACGATCTTCTGCAAATATCTTTAATTAATACTTCAACGTGGCTAGTCTAAAGGCCATTATGATTGATATTGCTTGTACTCATCTACTAATTAAAATATACCTTAGATAGTCTTTTATCTTCAATACGTATATGTATATATATATATATATATATATATATATATATATATATATATATATATATATATATATATGGCACGTCCTTCCGGTAGGGATCTATGGAGGAGTATCACCAAGCCGCAAGCCCTTATCTCTTGCCGTACTGCTCCACCATATGCCGATCAGATACCCAGCGTATTCTAGTCTAAGCCGCAGATTCATCTAGAATTTTAAACTGCTGCGTTAGACTTTTTGTTTTTCTGTACACGGAGCTGGGGCACGAACCCACATCCACTGGACCATTCGCAGTGAAACGAATGAGAACCAACCGCCTATCCCGCTTGGCTATCTGACCGACTAAGATAGGTAGGTATTTTCTTTATAAGAGGTCTCCAAGTCAGGGTAACCGTATGCCATCATCTCTTTTATTGAGACAATTTGGCCTTTTTTCAATTTCTATGGCTTCTCGGATAATTCTTGGTTTATACTACTAACCGCGGACATCTTTCGGAACATACATCTTAGGTTTTCATCATAACGTTTATTTAAAAACTTTTATGTTGCAAATATGACAAGTACATCGAGTATATTTTTTACATATAGACAATTTGTATATATTTATGTACACATTAATTTATTGGTTGTAAAAATATTTATATATTTTGAACAGTTTACCGATTTTCTTCTAGTCATTTTTTGATTTGTTTTCTAATACGGAATATTGTGATATGTATGAAGATAATGTAGTAACGATATTAATCTTAATACTTGTTTATTATAAAAAATAACGCTTCTGTAATTGATATATAAGTATGCACATGTAGACAAAGCACTAAACTATATTAGTGAATTGATATTTATAGGTTAGCGATATTAAACTGCCCTGGTAGTGAAATATAAATGAACACTAAAATCGTGACGTCACACAAAGTGGCTGTTTGGAATTTAAAATGTGAGGGTATTATTCAGTCTTCAAGCTCTAGTATAATGAAACAAAGACTTTTTATTAGATAGTTAAGGGCATAAAAAAACAGAAGGGCGTACAAACAGTTGGGTCGTATTTAAATAGAAATTATTAGACAGTTATTTATGCAACAATAAATTAAGTAAAACCTAGAAGGTGATAGAAAGTTTTTGTCCTTCTCTAAACAAATGGAATCCCATAAAACTCTACCTAAATTCCAAAACCTCTCGACTGAAAATCTGGGTTTCTGAATGTAATTTTAAAAACTCTCAACTAACTTAAATAATTAAATTAAATAACTAAAATTCAGTCATTTTTAACTCAAATCGCATGGAAAGTTGTGACTTATTATGAACAAAAATATCGGACATTTTGGAATTTTCCAATTTTTTTTTTTTTCATAATAAATTCTTGTCAAACAAGTCGTTTATTGTGAAGAAGAGTTTATTTTAACAATATTTTAGTGGACAATTTTAAGTTTTAATGCGGAGAAAATAATGCTTAATATTAGGTAAATAAGATTATTTTACTCTATACTTAAATGCTAATTTAAATTGCTTAAACAAGTCATTTTAACTTGAAGATGTGCATGATCAGGTACGAATATTTCCCCCTCTAGCTCTTATTACTGCTTGCATCTTTCTCATCTACACATTCATGGAAAATTGCATTCCGTTCATCCTCTGCAGCAAGCCAAATCTGCTCTATCGTATTTGGAACGGGATTTTTTTTTTTGTCTTTTTTAGCTGATCCCAAATGTGCTCTATTGGATTTAAATCAGGGCTAAACTGTGGCCAATACAATCTTTAAATTTGGACCTCATCAAGATAATTACTCACTATGTCAGCGGCATGTGGTCGAGCATTATCGTGCATTAACATGAATCTGTCATATCCAATGTAACCGACATATGGCAAAACATGATCTTGCAGGAAGAGTCACCAGTCATCCGACGACCAATCACTTCCACAAGTGTGGTACGTAGCTCCCAACTAATACCTTCCCAAAACATTATGTAACCACCCCAAAACTAATGGTATGGGTGAGATTGCAGGTGGTGACTTCTGTAGACGTAGTTTCAACCATCTGGCTTCCATAATAGGATTCTGGTTTTATCATTGAAAAGAAGATTTTTGCAATTGTTGATATTCCACTAAATGTGTTGACTTACATTACCTCTGAACTGTTTTGGAGTCTAGGGCTAACTAGAGGTAATGTAAGTCAACAAAATTTCACCAGCTCCTGGGGGACTGAAGGGATTAGAAGAAACCATAAAGGTTGGACTGTATATTTTGCGCTGGTTATGAACTTCTTGTTGAAATAAACTTGAATAAACTAATTAAAACTTTGACAGAATGAAAAAACGTGTTTGTCAACTTGAAAGGAACAATTTATTCTGACATTTACAATGTGCCAATTTTTCACTAGTTGGCGTGTAATTTGAAGTCCAAACAGAGACATGTTAAATGCCCCCAGTTGTAGTTTTTTATTAATTACTGAATTTAATGGTCTATTGCATTTAACCTTTGTAAATTCCACGAGAATTTTTTATTACTGATGTCCTTCTAGTGTTTTTGCTGTGGCCAAACAATGTTTTTAACAACTTTTTATTAAACTGATGATGGAATGATTTAAATTCCGAAAAAATTTTCTTCTTTAAAATAAAGTTTTAAGCTTTTAATAAACATTTTTTTATACCTTTTTACACACGAACACCACGTGCTTTGTATTCAACAGGTATACTAGCCACTCCTGGATATCTCCACTTCATGGTTTTATTCCAGTTTCATTTTTAATTAGAAGTGAAAACGTTAGAAGAAAATATAATCTACAGTGTATAAATGAATGGACACAAAATAGAAAATAGAATCGAATAACCACATAAACAGAATGGGAGAGATCGGTGTCGTCAAAATAGCAAGAGATAAGTCACCATTCGGCAGAAGAAGTATCCGACGACCACGCAAAAGATGGACTAACAACCTTCCATGTACATATTAATCCGCCCATGAACAAGCAAAATTGCTTATAAAGAGGAAGAAGAAATCTTCTTCTAGTTCCATGACCGTTATCGATCGTGGGATATCATGTTGGCTACCATATTCGCTATCGTGACTTTATTGACAGCAGCTCTAAACAACGATGTAGTTGATTTTCCATACCATTGCCTTAGATTTTTCAGCCATAATGTTCTTCGTCTACCAGGACCACGATTACCTTGGATCTTTCCCTGATCATATTTTTCAGGGTGTCTCATAATGTGACCGAAGTATTCCAGCTTGCGTTTCTTTATTATATTGACCAGTTGTGTTGTTTGACTCAGCCGTCTAAGGACCTCCTCATTTCTAACTCTGTCGACCCAGCTTATTTTCAGTAGTCGTCTGTATACCCACATCTCAAAGGATGTCCAGCGTTTAAGCATAGCCTCAGTTAGAGTGATGTAGCAAGATGTCATACGAACTCTAAGGTCAATGCTAAGATCGTGACTGCAAAGTACGTTTCTCATTTTTACAAAGGCAGCTCGGGCTTGTTCTATTCGGCTTTTAATTTCTGCGGTTGGATCCCAGTTCTCATTGATATTACTGCCCGAGATACACGAGTTTCTCTACTCTATCCAGTGTGGCATCTCCGACTTTTATACCGTCATCCTGTATATAATTTTGTTTGCTAACTATCATATATTTAGTTTTCCTAACGTTGAGTTTTAATCCATACTGATCACACGTCTGTTTTATTTTGTTCATTAGATTTTGAAGGTCTTCTCCGCAATTGGCAAGGACTAAGATATCGTCGGCATATCTAATATTGTTGACGGTTACTCCATTCACAATAAAATTTGTCACACCGACGCACAACGTTTCTATAATTCCGATAGATGGGAGAGTATTATGCGCCAGAGTTTCTTAGCTTCCCACTTTCGCCAAAATGAGACATTAAACTTTGACTCGGACTTCGAGACCTTGGGTGACTGCTGGAAGGTTAAGGGTCTACTTTCCGCGCAGTTAAATTTATAGGTGAAAGGATCACTGCTATTAAAATACCCATAAATGTCATATTATTAAAGTCTAATAAGTCTTGGGAAAAACATTGGGATATTCCAGTTATTTGTTTATGGATCAATATCTATTATTACCATAAAACTTTAAAATTTTATGGAAACGTAGAAATATACAAAATCTCCAATATTTACATTTAATTTGCAAATTGCACATTTGTCTGAAATTGGTGATACTGTTAGAAAATCAATTGTTAATATACAATATTACGCTGTTATTCCGATAACTTTTTTATAATTGGTGCACGTAAATAATTTGCCACTTTTCTGTTAAACTTTAAAAAAATGATAATACTAAAAACTATTATTTGGTGATACTGATTGGCTTAGCGTAAATGATAATACTAAAAACCATTATTTGGTGATACTGATTGGTTTAGCGTTCATTTCAATTATTTCATTATCTGGGCTGTAGCATAGCAATTCTTACAACTATCCTAGTATTGTATTAAAGAAATACCCGCAATTCAGTCGTTCAGTGTGGAGTTGTGATAGCATCTTAATGTTTAGTATTACCTTAAAATCGAATATTTACGTGAAAATATATTTTACCTAATAGGGAGTTTTAATACTGGTACTTTTAAAGTGAAGTTTGTAATGTTAACTTTGTCCAAGAGGAGTGACTGGACAAATAGAACATAACGCATGCCGAGTTCTTCTTTTCCGGTTCCATTCGTCAGGCATTTATAGATGGCGCAGATAGTCACGGTAAACACTATATAAATAAATTAGTATATGTATAACTATCATTTGATAAATTTTTATTTCCAAATATTTAAATCAATTTTCACAAATATTTTCGTCTTTTTATGATTTTACGAATATACAGAGTCAAGAAACTTGGACCCCACAATTTCTCAAAAAATATATTTTTGTCTTGGGTGGGGAAAAAGAAGAAAAACGAAATAATTTCCTAAAAATAATAAGTTCTTAATTATCTAAACAAAAATAACTTGGGAATAACTGGGAAAAAATAATAATATCAATATTCAGTTTGACCTCCTCCGTCCTCGAAGCATGAATTGATCAGTCTTGACATCAAGAGGATAAGATCGTCAATTTTTTCTTGCGGAATAATGTCTCACCCTTTCTGTGCCGTCACAATCTGCTCTTGGATGGTTATCATCCATAAAGATTCAATTTGGCTTAAATTGTTAAGTTACATGGCAGAACAATTAGCCTGATAACATTTTCAAAATAAATGTTTCCCGTCAGTGTCTCTGGCATGTAATTAAGTGGAATACGAAAACCATGTGTAATGCCTCCCCAAAATATTACTGCCACTCCTTGATAAGGTGTCACTTCTCGATGAAATGATAAACGTGCTGCACGTCCTCGCTCGCTTCATACTCCTAAATAACGGCTGTCACTTGTCAATACAATTTGAGACTCGTCCGAAAAAAGGACATTTCTGCTTTGATTTCTTTGATTACGGCACCATGCTAAACGACTAGCTATATGGTCTCCAATAAGTCTAGACACTCTTAAAGGATTGCAAAATGGCACAAATTCGTCGTCGATGAATTGTAGGTCTTGAAATGCATCTACCTTAGGTTTTTCTGGAATGCATTCTTACCGTTGTGACAGTAATATTTTAATTGCGGTGAACAAAATTCTCCCATCCATCTCTCCCACTTGTCCACTTCCTGGTAGCCAACTCCATGTATTTACATCTCAAGTTTCTGCAAGCAATTGCACTATTCTGATAACAGACCTTCTGGGAATGTCGCACTTCGCTGGAATCCCATGATTTGACCAATTGTGTTCATGCAGAGCGATTATTCTGGCTCTGTCAAAACCAGAAATTGAATGGCACGGCACTTTTGAACGATTCAAAACAAATTATATTTTTTTTTTTTTCGATATTTTGATAGGTTTTAGATTTGGTTTTATACAAAGGATTCAAGTTGTTTGACGCTATGTGTATTTATATGACCTTAAGATTGTTTACCAGTTAATTGTCCATGAGTTGCGCCAAAAATAGGCAATTTAAGTTACTAGTTGCAGTGTTGCCAGAATTTCAGTATTTCCATAAAGAGACTCATTGAAATTAAAAGTGTGCAAAATCAAGTAATAACATAAATTTCAAATGAAATACTGTGATTGTTTGAAAGATACAATAATCAGATGTGTTGACAGAGAAATAGGAATAGCTCTTTCATTAAATTTTTACATAAACAAAAAATTAAAACGAAAAATTCTAAGGAACTAGTTATAGTGCAAACAACGAACCAACTATGGCAAAGGCCATTTGCAAAGATTTATTCTTTGGTACCATTCATATCGGATGGGATATCAATGACTAATCATAATGCCTTATGCTTTCTTAAAAGTTTACTTGAACTACAGCTACACCATTCACGCAAGTTCCACACCCAGGATGATATTTTTCTTGTATTTACACTTTTTCCCTCTTATTTGTCTTGCATGATATTTTATTTGTATATAGAGACTGAAGTTTTCTTCTTTCTATTGTCTTCTATCCCTCCACGATATTTTAAAATACGAGGGTAGCGCATCTCAAAGTCCTTATTTTTTTTGTTGTCATGTTTTAAGATCTTTGATCCTTTTTAAGGTCTTACAACAATTTTCTCATTCTTAATTTGTTATGGATCGAATTCTTCTTTAAATTGACTAGTTTCCAAGGTACATGACAAAATGTTACGAAAACGTGATTTTACCATTATAAAGGGAGTTGTAGAAACAAATTTCTTTAGAGTACCCCTCCCACTGATATCCTAGTTGTAGATGATATCCAGTAAAAAAACCGTATGTGTAACTTATTCCTTTTATACGTATTTTAATCATTGGTTAATATTTTTGAACAAAAAAAAGAATCAATGCTGTCAAATGAGACACCTATCCTTTTGAAACGCAATTTTTTAATGTTTTTCATATATTACATAATTTAAATCTACTGACTTGTTTACTAAGACTTTAGTAGGGTACTTTTTAGTATTCAAAACTTCCTATTAATTATAGTGTGTCCTGTACCAGGATATTGTTGTTTCAAATATGTTAGCAGTCCACAATGTCGGGTTTTAGCTAAGTTTACACACTGAATCGCTGTGTATCATTTAATGTATTGGAATTTTTCTATTTATATTATAATATGATATTAATATAAATGAAATATATTTCTTAAAACCATTTATACTGCTAAATTTCCGTGCGTCCTCTCCCTTTACCTCTTTTTATAATAATTTTATCTGGAATTGGACGGTTATTTATCACAGTTTTGTGTTTATGTATGATAGCTACACAAGTTTCAATCAATATATTCAAGAGATTAATAGATATTAAAAAACATTTGTGATATGGTCCTTTTTATGCCGATTTTAACATTCGGTAGGTAACCTTTGTTTACAGTTGAAAATATGTAATGTGCAAATAGCTATTATGGATTTGTCGATTTAGCAGTATAACATATTTTATCGGAAAATTTGTACCCCATGTCTTTACTTTTTTTTCGCGGCGTTTTTGGTAAGTTTTATCTATCATATTCGATTGGTGCTTATAAAGGATGATATAAAATTGTTAATTTGTATTATTAATGTAATAATAGCTCAATAAACAAAAATTGAATATTATACATCACTTGTTTTATTTTAATAATGATTATGGGGTGTAAGGGACTAGGGTTAGGGGTTAGTCAACCATGATAAGAGCATAAAAGGATGTTAGCACCTCTTCTGCAGTCAATGGTGGTTGAAGAACTTTTAACATCAAAGGAGAACTTCATACTCTGAGACATGCACATGATCTAGTTAGTTATATTAAAGGTATACACGTAGAATTTCGTTGGAATGCCTACATCGAGATTTTCTCTATGGGACAGTTCAAAAATCCTTTATTTTTTAACTCCATTCAGAAAGCAGTAACTTTTATGCGATCCTGTATGTTATAATATTGCGATGTAAAAAACCTTGCTCTCATAGTTGCTAGTTACTTGAAGTTCTTATATATTTGTTTTACTGAATGTGCTTTATCATTTTTCTTGCTACTTGTCCTAAACGAAAACTGTTCCCACTTGTCCAGTTTTCGCTCTTTTTGTGTTGTTCCAATTTTCTTGCATAATTCCGATTTCAAGTTATGGTTTACACCAAGTTAAAATAGTGGGCGAGGCTGACTTAACGATTCAAAAATGCTTAATTTTTCTGAAATACATTTAATTCTGAAAGCAGTATTTTTTATGCGATCCTGTATAAGGTTATGATATTCATCATCATCAGTGGTGTTATAGCTCTAGTTGAGCCTTGACCTTCCCCAGTCTATTTCGCCAGTCGTTTCTGTTCATCGCCAACCGTTGCCAATTTGCCGCGCCGATTTTCCTTGCGTCCTCGTCCACACCGTCCCTCCATCTCAGTCGTGGTCTGCCTCTACTCCTATTTCCCACTGAGACCGATAATAGAGTTCGTCTGGGTGGGTAATTTTCATTTGCTCTTGACACATGTCCATCCCATCTAAGCCTACCTATTTTTATGAAGGATATTACATCTCTACCATTTACTATTTTTTTATACTTCTCGTACAATTCGAAATTATATCGCCTTCTCCAAATACCATTCTCACAGAATGCGCCCATTATTCTTCTTAGTATCTTCCTTTCGAAGACGAGCAGAAGATTTGCGTCTGTTTTGGAGATGGTCCATGTTTCTGACCCATATGTCAGTACTGGTAGGATGAGTGTTCGATATATTATTAGTTTGGTTTTCTGGCTTAAATTTCTGTTTTTTATCTGCTTGCTTAGTCCAAAATAACATTTGTTTGCTAGCAGTACCCTCCGTTTAACTTCTTCAGATGTGTCATTATCGTTTGTTATGAGAGAGCCCAAATATGTAAACTTATTTACTACCTCAAAATTATATTGGTCTATACTGAAGTTTTGTTCGGCGTTTCTAACTCTATCTCTGTTATTTGGAATAGATGCTAACATTTTGGTTTTTTCCTCGTTTATTTTAAGGCCCATATTTTGTGCGGCTGTCAAGAAGGTGGAAGTCATCTCTTTAAGTCCTCGTGTAGTACGTGCGATCAAATCCAGATCGTCAGCGTAAGCCATAATCTGCGTTGATTTATTAAAGATTGTTCCCCTATTGTGTAACTCGGCATCTCTTATACTCTTTTCTAATGCTATATTAAAGAGAAGGCACGCCAGCGCGTCTCCCTGCCGTAACCCTGCATATGTTTCAAACGCTTGTGACATATCGCCTTGTATTTGCACTCTGCAGATCACTTTAGTCATAGTTGTTTTTACGAGCCTTATTAATTTATGGGGAATGTTAAGTTCATTCATGGCTTCGTATAATTTACCTCTTAGGACGCTATCATACGCTGACTTAAAGTCCACAAAGAGATGGAACGTGTCAATATTAAATTCATTGTTTTTTTCTAAGATTTGACGTAGCACAAAAATCTGGTCAATTGTTGATCTACCTGGCCTAAAACCGCTTTGATACTCACCAAGGATTTCTTCCACGTACGTACTTAAACGGCTGTACAGGGTGTTGGAGAATATTTTGTACATTGTATTCAGAAGAGTTATACCCCTATAATTTTTACATTCCAACAAATCTCCCTTTTTGTGCAGTGGACATATTATTCCAGTGCACCATTCCTCTGGCATTTGTTCTTCTTCCCAGACTTTGACTATTATGTTGTGAATTTGGTGCATAATGCTGTTACCTCCATGTTTGATGAGCTCTGCGGGGATACAATCCACTCCTGGGGACTTGCTATTTTTGAGTCGTGTGATTGCGTCTTTCACTTCAAATATTGAAGGAGGTTCTACGTGAGTGTTATTTCTTGGTCTTTGGGGTGACGCATCATTTTCCACTTCGGTACCAAGTAGTTCTTTGAAGTGCTCAACCCATCTGCTTTGTACTGCTTCAGCGGTACTGACTATATGTCCATTTTTGTCTCTACACATCGTCAGCCGTGGTTTAAATTCTTTTCTTGTCTTATTTAGGATATTATAGAACTTTCTAGTTTCATTTTGCCCCTTTAATGATTGAAGCTCTTGCATAATCTGGTTTTCGAAGGTCCGCTTTTTCCTTCGATGTATGCGTTTTTCCTCCTTCCTAAGATCTTTGTACATTTGCTCCTTATCCCGTGTTCTTCTTTGTTGCATAAGCTTATATGCATAATTTTTTCTTTTAGTGATATCTTCACATTCATCGTCGAACCAACTGTTGCGTGGAGTGGATTCTTCTGGTCCTAGGACGTTGTTTGCCGCTTCCTTAATTGTTCTTCTACATATATCCCATTGCTCGCTAGCTGTTAAATTCTCATCTGTTGTGCTTTCATGTTCAAGGTAATTTTGATACCTTTCTAGTGCACGGGGCTCTTTCAAGAGTTTTAAATTGTAGCGAGTACTTTTCTTACCCTTTTCTTTTTTTGCATTTGAGATTCTTGCTCTTATTTTTGCGCCTACTAAGAAGTGGTCTGAATCTGTATTAGCTCCACGATAAGTACGTACATCCATTAGATTAGAGAAGTGCCTGGTTTCTATTAGGATGTGATCTATTTGATTTTTGGTTGTACCATCAGGCGACGTCCATGTTACTTTATGGATATTCTTATGGGGAAAGTAGGTACTTCCAACGACCATGTCCTTGGATGGTGCAAATCCTATTATTCTATTTCCATTGTCGTTGGTGACGTCATCAGCGCTGCATTTTCCGATGTATGGACTATATATATTTTCTTTCCCTATTTTTGCATTAAGATCTCCAATTATGGTTATGATATTGCGGTGTAAAAAACCTTAGAAGAAAATAACCCTTAAATTCTGAACAGAGAGACATATTGTTAGTGTATATTATATAGTGTTAATTACTCTGAATAAATCGTTTCTCTGTATATCTCATAAGCTCCTATATACTACTTTCTCTGTAATAACTGCATCTTAATATCGTCGAATTGAATAATGAAATTATATGTTGAAAAAAACTGCTGCGACTTGCGATCCAACAGTGTAGAGCTTTGACGGATCAGTGTAGCAGGAAACTTAAAAGAGAACAGGCTGCAGCTCTTTTGCTACCTAGTGACAATGTTTTAACAAAATTAAAACCAATCATAAGAGAAACACATCTAATTAATAAGTTATGGGCCCAGTGACTGGTAAGTTATTAGAAGTCTCGTAGAGGCTTCTCTATGCAGTTCCGTCTTACTTAACAATACTAAGATCAAATAAATGAAGATAAAATAAAGAAGAATTTGTAAGAAGTCATCGTCAACCTCAACTGAAAAGGTGGAACCTAAGGAAGAAGAAATGAAGATAAGAAGTATAAGATAAAAAACTCTTAATATGATACATCATCATCAGTTGGCGCTACAGCCCTTCGTGAACCTTGGCCTGCTTCAAAACATTCTTCCATCTCCTCTGTTGGTTTTAAATGGTTTTGAAACATCCCCTTGTACGCGCACTTTACATTCGACTTTCATCATTGTCATTTTAATTAATTCTACCAAACCTTTTGGTATTCCTAATTCGATCATCGCCGAATATAATTGGGACCTGTCAATAGTATCGTACGCTGCCTTAAAGTCTACGAAGATGTAATGGCAGTCTATGTCGTACTCCGTCGTTTTTTCTAATATTTGTCTGATAGATGATATGTGATCAATGGTAGATTTGTTTTTCAAGAAGCCTCTTTTTCAACATTCAATAACGTTTCCTTTTTTGTGTATGGGGCATATAATTCCAGTATTCCAATCTTCTGGTAACGCGCGTTCTTGCCATACCTGTATTAGTAGTTTGTGAAGGAAGGTTACAAATGTTTTACCGCCACATTTAAATATTTCTGCTGGTAGGTTGTCTGCTCCGGGTGATAATGATACATACAAATTCTAAACTGCAATACCTGAAACCATAAAAATCAAATAGATTTTTAGTTCTAAAACTGTTTAGTTCCAGTTATATCCTTATTGAAGAAATATTTTTAGCTTTTTAGGTATTTATTTATATTAACATAATCTATACAAAAATTTCAATATTCTATTTTGGTGCAAAATGTCCTCCATATTTTCTGCTTCGTTTTACTCTCTCAATGTCCACATCTGGGTATTGTTCTTTAAGGGCTTCCATATCCAGATCTGGATATCTATTAAGTAGTCCTAAGACATGATTGAAATCTCTCCTAAAAAAAAAGAAAACATTTGTTCATTCATTTTAAACAAGCTTTTTACATATTAAGCAAAAAGGTATTAAGATATCCAAGAAAATATCAGAATAAAATATAAGTAGTTAAAGAAAGGTCCTTATCATCTTCTTTTCATTTGTTTATGCCTTTTGTTTTTCTTGAAAAATTCTATTGTCTTAAAACTTCTAAATAAGTAGGTTTAACCTGATCTAAAAAAAGAAACTTATTGCACTTATGGGTCAATAGATTTTTCTCTTTTTCTTGTGTTCTTTTCATTTTTTAAAACAAAAGTCTGAGAATCTTTAAACTTAACCATAGACTCCCTTGAAAATAGTAGTACATATGTTCATAAGGAAGTATCTTACCGAACTCAGGACAAACAGGTCTTCTTATTCTTCACTTATAGCTTTCCCTTCTCTTCAAATAAGTATCCTAGAGTATTAAAACTTTGTACATAAAGCCCTCCTGATGTAAAAAAGAACCCTATTACATTCTGTGTATATGGTAGAGGAGAAGGTGGGAATATGGCCCCTGCTGGTAAGTCGGCCCGAGTGAATTTGTTACTTCCGCCAATGCCATTGTTAACTTATGCTTGATACTACATCTATATCTATCTATCGAAACTTTGTCAGGACCCGAGAACTACCGCGTTTAGCCTTTAGTTGACTTACAAAGCTGGCTTCATTCACATGCTTAAAAAAACTTTTTGCCATTCTTGTGTTTATGTTGTTTTTTCTAAAAAACCAGTTATAAACATTATCTTTCTCTGATTAGTGTGTAGAAAAACCATCGAATATCAACTTTTAAAGGTAACTATGAACATTTTGCAATAGATATAAATTGGTTTTGTTATTTTGTTTATAATGTAATTATCGATTTAATATGGCCCCCTGAATGTGTATGCATTATGGACCCGGGTCCATATTACATACACATTGAGGGGCCCATATTACATATTTGCACTTTATGATTTTCAGATGACCCGTACTAATCTTTCTCCTAAATCTGAGAAAAAAAAAGAGTTGCTAACAACATGAAAAAGTAGAGGCAAAAAAGGCAGTAGAGGCTGTTCGTAATAAGCAGATGGGTTTTAAGAAAGCAGTCAAAACGTTTGCTGTACCAAGAATTACGTTAAGAAGGCTATTCATGATCCTGAGTTATCAATAGATCTGTAAGTACAAAAACCGTTGGGTAAAAAAACTATTTTACCTTTAACTCTGGTTAAGGAAACAATTAGTCGAGTATCTTTTGTAAAAGGAGCGCACCTTTTATGGACTTACTCACTTGGATGTTAGGCGAATGGCTTATCAATTAGCAGTCAAAAATAACATCCAGAATCCGTTTAAATTTTAAAATTATTCTCTCGATCGTGTCTATAACGTAGATGAAACTGGACTTTAAATCGTGCAATCAAAAGTACCGCAACTAATAGGACAAAAATTCTGGTTGAATACAAACCAATTTATTTTCTGAATGGTTCAATCATTTTTTATCAAAGACCAATCCAACAGAGGATTCTCCTGTCCTTCTTATACTCGATGGTCATTACAGCCACACTCGTAATGTTGATATTCTAGAAGTTGCTTGTGAAAAGTATGTTACCATTATCAGCTTGCCTTCTCATACTACGTAAAAGCTGTAACCGCTTGATAAAACATTTATGAGTGCACTTAAATCTCATTATAGTGAAGAAATAAGAAAATTTCTGTTACAATCTGACAGAATGCTTAAGCCTCATGATATTGCTGAGTTATTGGGTAAAGCTTACTTAAAATGTGCAACAGCTGAGAACGCAGTAAATTGTTTTAGAGCGACTGGAATATATCCCTTCAATCCTCAAATTTTTCAGGATGCTGATTTTCTAACAGAGTCACAATTGCTTCAAATGGAAGAGGAAAATATATCATCGAGTACACATCCAACTTCTTTAATGATGAACCCACCTACGCTGTCTGTCGAAACTGCTACATTAACTGTAGAATCGTCTCTACAGCCTACTTCATGCACTGTTCCTGAATCCTCAATTCAACTGAAGTCAAGTGCTCCAAGCATGTCAACATCAGATTCAGTATCAACCCAAATCATCTAACAAGCATGGAAGGCTGCTAACTATAAAGCCTTCTGTCTTATATTCAAAACCAGGAACATCATCAGCTGTAAACCCTTTGCTTATACTACCCCATCAAATTTCACCAATACCCAAGCCTAAAATAAAAACCTCAAATCGAGGAAGAAAATCAACAAAAGTCACTGTAATTACATCATCGCCATATAAATTTGAATTAGAACAATCTCTTAAGAAAACTGAAGACTGTAAACAGAGTTGTGGACGCCAAATGGGACCAGGATAAGGTCAAATTTGCAAAAAAGCTCAAAAGAAAGCTCAGAAACGTATTACTGTCGAATATTCTGACACTGAAGAAAGTGATCTTTCCAATATTAAAGAGGATACAGATTCCGAACTAAGTTCACATGTTCAATTCCTGATAACGACAACGCTGTGTGCCTCTTTTGCGAGGAGTCTTTGTTAAGTAATATCAGAGGGAAATCTTGGGTACAGTGTCATAGCTGTCTTTTGTGGGCACACAATGAATGTGCCGGCGCAGAAAATGAACATTATATCTGTGATTTCTGCCAATAGATTTTTGTATTCCTTTAATATGGCCCCCTGGGGGCCATATGAGACTAATGGTTTTGTTTTTAGATACTGATAAGAATAATTTTTTTTATGTTAGATCTTGATTTTTTATATGTTAGATCTTGATACTGTATTAGTATTAGACTAATAGTTATGTGGACGAAAATTAAAATTTAAAAATGTTGATTGTTTATAATCTCTAGTCGAAAACAAATTAAGGGGCCATATTCCCACCTGCTCTATTTTTCTTTTCCTCATATTTTTAGTATTTTTCTTTTTTCCTAAATCCCACAGTTTTGAAAGTAAAATAAAAAGTCTTAAAACTTGGTAAATGGGTTCCACAATTTTTTCTTGAAAGCCATTTGTTATTATAACTGGTCATACTGCAGTGGGTTGGCCTAATGTACATCTTTCGATTATGTAACCTGCTCAGGTTTTAGTATTAACTACTACTTACATAGCCTGGACCAATGACTTTACATAACACCCCCCAAGCATGGTGGTGGCTCTGTTTAATTAGAAGTTGAAAATGGGCAAAAACTATGGATGGAACGTGATTGGAATGTGAGAACATACTTAGAAAAACAAAATCATGGCATAACAATGATATAAACACAAGAAGGGAAACACTATGAGGGAATATTGACAATCAAAATATACTTAATCTAGGATACTAAATTATGATTTTAAAACTTACGCAGCCTTCTTTCGTTTGTTAAGATACAATTTTTCCCTATATTTAAGAAGAAAGTCCTCAACATCTTTATCATATTTATATTTATAGAATTTATGGGATTCCTTCCACTTTGTATTCATGTGTTTGGGCATGACATGCTCAGTCATTTTGTAATAATATTTAAGTCCAAATACTCCAGTTACAAGTTTACCCGGCCTTTCACCTGTCTCACCAGTCTCTAGCTGATGATATGCTTTGTTTCTTTCTCTAACTACACTCTCTAGGTTTTCCATAGAATCAGCTACTTTATCAATTCTTTCTGGAGTAGGAAATAGCTTGGAGTTGTCATTACATTCTTGTTCCATTGTCATTAACATGTTTCTTTCCTTAAGTAGTACATACCTAAAACACAATAAACATTATATCTTAAACATTGGATTTTGGTTAAGAATATTTTAACTTGCATCAATTTAAGGGAAAAGGAGCAATTTATAATCATAATGTTCGATAAATTTTACATATAATTTAACAAATTTACCAGAGTTTGTGTAAATCTTCATTTGATTTCAGCCTCAACTCATCTTTTGTCCAAGATCTACCACATTTTACCTCATCAGCTCCCCAATTTTTCTTGTCATCAAAAAATTCCATTAGGTCTCTTTTAACTGTAGTTATGGTGAAATTTCTAAAAGGTGAATAACACAGTGTGAAAACTTTTCTGTCTCATTGATAAAGTTAATATTATTATCTAACTAATTAATGAATTTCTCTTTTTAATAAATTTATAATTTGTTTTTAATTAATGCGGAAATAAATATCAATATTTGAACCATAACAATACTTTAAACTTATGCTTTAAAATAAAATTTTCTTACCTTGTACATGGTGTATTTACAAAGTTTGAAGTATGATTTAACTTAAGTTTATTAAGGAGACCTGCCAATCTCGCTAATTTATTTAAATTATCCATTTCCTAAGTTTTTATTTCATTAAAAAAGGAACAATTATTAATATTTCTAATTTAATTTCTGCTTTAACCTTATAGAAATTGACACATATTGTAGGTTATGTCGGATATGTAGTCTTCTTGTTTGTATTAACGTATCGGTGGTCTCTGGTTTTAACCATCTAGTAATAAATAACAGGTTTTACCATGGACATATAAATTATACGTCCATGAGTTTTACCTTTATCTGACTTTATTCAGATACAACTATTATTTTAATAGGTTTACTCGTCCACTTTTTTCAGATGACAATATTCCTATGAATAAAAAAATATTTTATTTTTATGTTTTATGTGTAAGTACGCGCATATCGTTCGCGCAGACGGAATCGGCCATGTTTTAAATGGAACCAGTGCTGTTCAGTGAAATTTTATTTCTTGTGCATAGACAAATTAATTAACTCGGTTTAATTTATTTACGGCAACTACAGACATAATATGCACTATTTTATTCACTTTTAGTTGAAGAATAGATTAAATTATTTTAAATGTACTAAATATTATTAATTTAAGTAAAATTTAAATTAGGGTTCTGTCCACAGGTTCTGTTGTAGCTTGTCACAAATTTCTCAATTCGAGTCTATGTTTCCGTCTAAAACATGGCGATCGCGTGCTGACAAACTTCAAAGGCGACATCTGAGAGTGGGCATTCTGATTGTTATTTATTCTGTGTCTATATACTATATTATTTATCTATGATTTTATATCATAAGTTTTGTCACTGACGCGATATTGTCAAGTAAAGAATATTTATTTACATAATATTAAAGAGCTGTTAAGAAAATGATAAATATCAATAATAATTGTTCCTGTATATATCCCACACCATCTTCGACTTTACTAAATAAAATAATATGTCTTCTAGAATACCAAGTGACCCCAAACGATATACCAAGAGTTTGTGAAATGATATCCTGTTATTTGGAAAATTCTAAACAAGGATTTGTATCCTTCATTATTTTTATATTTTTGGATTTTGCTCTACAATTGTTGTATATATTTTCAAAAATGGAGATTAGGAAATCCTTACTTAGAATTTCCTAAACTCCCTTTTAGGACAAATCATCATCATCGTCAGTAGCTCGACAACCCTTTCTATGATCCCTGGCTTGTTCTATGATTTTCCGCCATTCTGTTCTGTTCCTTGCTGTGTTTTTCCAGTTGGTAATCTTAAGTGTTTTCAGATCTTGTTCCACTTGTTCCATGTGTCTAAGTTTGGGTCTTTTGACCTACTCCCTACTGGTGTTTGCCTCATTATATGTTTTGGCGTTTCAGTCTCCAACATCCGTTCAACATGACCCATCCAGCGCAGACGTCCGTTCTTTATGGATGTTATGATCTCAGATTCATTGTATGCTGTGTATAGTTCAAAGTTATATCTTCTGCGCCATAAGTCATTTTCCTATACACCTTTATATATGTGTCTAAGGATCTTTCGTTCAAATGTACCTAATAGGTTCTCATCGCTTTTCGACAGTGTCCATGTCTCTGATCCATATACAAGGACCGGTTTCATCAGGGTCTTGTATATTTTGCATTTGGATTTTCTTGAGATGTTGTTAGATCGTAGATGATTAATCAGTCCATTATATGTGTTATTAGCGATATGTATTCTTCTCTTAACTTCTTCACTAACATTGTTATCTGCGGGAACTAGTGAACCTAGCTATGTAAAACTTATCACGCTTTCGATGTTATGTCTTCTATTGTCAGATTCTGTAGGTTTCTTTGGCCTGTCGGTTTACTAGCCTTCATGTATTTGGTTTTTATTTCGTTAATGTTTAGGCCACTGTTTTGAGCCGCTCTTTCTATCGCATTAAATGCTTCTATCATCTTTCTTTCGCTTCTAGCTATGATATCAACATCATCTGCAAATGCAAATATTTGTACACTTTTTGTTATTATTGTCCCTCTGGTGTTTTTTGACTCCCTAATTATTTTCTCTAATGTAATATTAAATAGAATACAGGATAGGGCATCTTCCTGTCGTAGGCCCGTTCTCACATGGATTGTATCTGTTAGTTCGTTTTGAATTTGAATTTTGCTTTGTACTTTAAGTGTTTCTTTTACTATATCAATGAGTTGAGTTGGAATATTAAATTTCTACGGCAAATATTTGCATATTAAATCCTAAAAAATCAGTTACAGATTTTTTAAAAGAATTCTATAAGTAATATATTTTTATTTGCATATTTTGATAGGTACAAAGTGATATTCATGTAACAAATTTTCATATTAATGTTTATGTATTATCTGGATGACAAACTTTGTTCAAAGGAGTTGCTTTCAACGTAAATTTCAAAACATTTCAAACGATTTCATGAGTAAAATTACATAATTCAAATTCCCATAATAATCAAGCCGACAGGTGTGTAAAATGTACATTTTTAGCCTTGAAAGATAAACTGAAATTTGCTGGACACTACCTACCCATATAGTCAC
Source organism: Diabrotica balteata (assembly GCA_918026665.1). Classification (NCBI taxonomy): domain Eukaryota; kingdom Metazoa; phylum Arthropoda; class Insecta; order Coleoptera; family Chrysomelidae; genus Diabrotica; species Diabrotica balteata. Next base: position 27,810,765 of record OU898276.1, on the reverse strand, counting down.
TAAAATGGAGTATAGAGTAGAGACCAGACACTGTTATTGTAAGTCTTATCTTTATTCATTAGGTAGCGTTTAGGCTACATAAATTTTTATTCTTTTATTAGCGTAATTTTATTCTTTGGTGAATACACCATTGTCTTTGTAATAATTGTTAAGACTGTTAATAGTAATAATTGATCCAAGTTGGTATATATCCTGTCGGTATATAAATTAACAATTTAAATTTGTAGCCACTACGGAGCTATGATATTTTTATGTAGCAGTTTCCCTAGTAGTCTCCGTTCTGTTGTTACACCTTGTATAATTTAGTAAAAAAGATTTCAAAGAAAATAGTTTTATTAAATTTTGTGTAATTTGCAAAATCTTGAAGTTGTAAATAATGTTACATTTACTTCTAATAGGATTGATTGCATGATTTAATGTTATCGTATAGGAGGGCCAACGCGGTCCTGTCTCACACCTGCAGACTATGAACGTGCCTAGTGGCCTAAGCGGCAAGGTCGTTTCTCATAAGCAGTGTACTGAAATCCTCTCATGAATTTGTCTATAGGTACTGTACTGTGATTTTTTTCTCATATGCGCTTGGTTATGTTTTTGCACTGCTATTATAGAAATATTAAGCGTTTCTATGAAGCAGTGATATGAACGTGCATAGAGAGTTTAGAATATATTCAATTACCTCTTACTTTTCCCAGAGAAGTCATCCTTGTCTTTATCAAAATTTTGTAGATTAAATAGACTAAAATCAAATCTACATTCTAAGACTAGTTATAGGGAACTAGGTTAACAGAATTTGTAGAAATAAAAGGGATACATGTTCGCTGTAACAGATTATCAATAAGTAAGAAATAAATTCACTTCATAGCGGCTACATTATCTCACAGTGATTCATAAATAAATAGCATTATTTTAAGTGCAGGTGTTAGGTACACACTCGGTTAGTAAAGAAAAAAATTTATAATTTCCGCTATATAATAACACGGTAAAATAACACTATTCTGTATGAATCACAGTGTATATTTGCTAGGTACAATCCTCCAATCTTTGTATCGTTTATCATTCTTAACAACTACCTATAGCTTGTTGTGGATTTACCAAACATAATGACTTTACTGGAAATCTTAAGTGACGGTTTCGATACAGAACCACTATTCAGAAAAATCTTAGCGGATGTTTTACAAATTTGTAAAATTCCTATACTACTTACTAGAAGTTCTGATATACTGAGATATTCCATAGATTTACAAGAGTATTTTTCAGTTTTAGGTAAGTTCTCCCCTTTACTGATGCCTATTGGTTATACAATTTTAAAGTTAAAGGTTCGTCTTTATTTTTCTATATCTAAAAAAATTAACTTAAATAACCTACTCTGAGGCGTAACCATGATTTTCATAAATGTATTTAAGTAGATATTTAAATATAGTGTTAAGTTAAAGTAAATTATTAGACTTATTATTACATTATTTATCGATTTAGGGTACGTTTTACTTAGAGTCCAGTGCGCCGAATACCAAAGACTTGTCTTGAATATTCTAATATCTTTATTGCAAGAACCAACTGAAGAATGGAAAAATCAAGTTACTCTTGAGAAGCGACAAGAAGCAGCGATGTCTGGCAGATTTCCACAAATTTTGGCTCAATTGCTTTTTATTGCCGATGATGATCTATTTCCTAAACTTTTGGAGCTGACGTTTAAATTGTTGGCCGAAAACTTAGAATCATGTAAGTTATAGATTTGAATGTTTTGACATTTGGAAGCAAAGTGCTGCAGCTTAGGTTGTGAATGATTTCAATATAAGTATATTTTATACTACGAAAATATTGTTATGGTAAACTATAAGAGAGTATATTTTGTTACTATCACTTGAACGAACGTTATAAATACTAATCAAAATTTTCACTAATATCGCGCGCTGAAAAATTGCCACTCCTGTTATTGATTGGGCGTATCAATACAAAACGATTGCACATACGAATTTTTAAAATAATTCTAGTCTGTTATAGTATCAAAGTTTCGAACTTTGCACGATATCTTAACTTTGGCATGTCATATGACGTCATAACTTTTTGATTTTTTTAAATTACACCACAAAATGGGGCTAGTCATATATTCTGCGTTGCTAAAGGGATTTTTTGCAGCTCCAAGCTGTTACTGATTTATACTCCTTCTCAGAGCCTTTTTTCAGTGCGTCATTAATTGTAACGTCATAGACTGTATTTGATGTGTCGAGTATTATTTCATGTAATTATTGAGAATTGTGACAGATGCCAGAACCGTACTTACTTTTATTGCAAGGTGGATTAAATAATAGTAAACAATATTGTTTACTAAATTTATAAATAAAAAAATACTGTTTTCAAAGATGTTTATTAGGTAATTTATAAATTAATGACAAAAATAGGATATAATTCAAATCATAAAAACAATTTATTCACTGATGCCTAATTAACACTGCCATCATGCCACCATGAAGGCTAAGAGGACTCTTAAATCTTTATTTAATTACTTGGTATTTCTTCTTCTTAACATGCCATACACCAAAGTGCGTAGGCGACTATCTCATTACTAGAATTCTGTTCTTGGCGGCATGACACAGCTCGCCTGTATTGTGTATTCCTGTCCATTCTTTGTGATCCAGACCCAGTGATACAAGCAAAAATAAGCAATGAAATAAACGCACAAATTCAAATATTAACGACAAACATTACCGAAGATATAACACCAACATGGAATACGATTACAAGTGCTGTAACAGACATCATGAAAAACAACTTAGGGTACAAACGAAATAACAAGAAGCAAAAATGGATGACAGAAGAAATACTATTACTAATGGAAGAACGACGAAGACACAAGAATAACCAAGATGACAGCAATATGTATAAAAACATTAACAGGCAAATAAAAGCAAAAATAAGAATAGCAAAAAATGAATGGCTTAAGCAACAATGTATCGATCTAGAACATTTACAAAGACAACACGACGACCGTAATTTACATAAAAAGCTTAAGGAGACTGCTGGAATATACAGAAAACGAAGACCAACTACCATAGTTAATCAGGATAACCAGATAGTGCTGGGTGAAAAGGAGAAAATTGATATATGGGAAAATTATATCCAGGAGCTCTTCCACGACGAAAGACCCATGAGTGAAGTTTATACAGACGACCAGCTGACTGGCCCTTCAATCACCAAAGAGGAGATAGAAAAAGCAATATTAAATTCAAAAAACAATAAGACACCTGGACCAGATGAGATCCCGTCAGAAATACTCAAATTACTAGATGAAAGGGGAATTTCAGCACTACACAAAATCTTTAATTTAATTTATGAAACTGGCTGCTATCCTCAACAGTGGTTACGCTCTACCTTTATTCCCCTGCCCAAGAAAGTCAATGCAAAAAGATGTGAGGATCACAGACTCATTAGCCTGATGAGTCACACTTTAAAGATATTCTTAAAAATACTACATCAAAGATTATACAAAAAATGTGAATGGGACATCAGTGATTCCCAGTTCGGGTTTAGGCAAGGTTTAGGAACACGAGAAGCAATAGTAGCAACACAGGTACTGGTCCAAAATTGTTACGATCAGAGGAAGGATGTGTTTCTATGCTTTTTAGATTACAAAAAAGCGTTTGATCGTGTCCAACACCACAAGTTAATGCAGATTCTCAAGAAAGTTGATATAGACCAAAAAGACATAAGATGCATTGAAAACTTGTACTGGCATCAAACGGCACAGCTAAAAATAGACAATTCTATATCTAAGCCCATACATATAAGAAGAGGCGTTCGACAGGGATGTGTGCTTTCCCCTCTTTTATTTAACATTTATTCAGAAGCCATATTTCAAGAGTCTTTGGAGGATGCAGAGATGGGAATCAAGGTGAATGGAGTATTGATCAACAACATACGATATGCTGATGATGGTGTCTTAATTTGTGACAACATAGTCGATCTTCAACAACTTGTCACTATAATCGGAGAATACAGTGAGCGAATGGGACTAGAGATTAATACCAAAAAGACCAAATTCATGATCATCTCCAGAAACTTGGATGCATTTGAAAACTCCACCATAACACTGAATAGTAAATCCATAGAAAGAGTGAGTAAATTTAAATACCTGGGATCGTGGCTTTTTGAAGACTGGGCATCGGACAGGGAAGTAAAATGTCGCATTGAGCAAGCTCGACAAGCTTTCGTAAAATTCAAGAAGGTACTGACTTGTTCTGAGTTCGATCTTCAACTGAGACTAAGGTTTACTAAGTGCTACGTATGGTCAGTGCTGCTATATGCCGTAGAGGGCTGGACACTCAAAACGAGAGATATAAACAGATTGGAAGCTTTCGAAATGTGGCTTTATCGCCGTATCCTAAAAATACCATGGACAGCGAAAATCACAAATATAGATGTCCTTAAAAGAATAAACCAAGAACGCCAACTTTTCGAAACCATCAAGAAAAGGAAAACGGCGTATCTAGGTCACATCATGCGAAATGAAAAATACCAGTTCCTCCAACTTATAATCGAGGGTAAAATTGAAGGCAAGAGAGGAATGGGACGCAAGAAAATGTCCTGGCTCCGAAACATAAGGCAATGGACAGGGATTAACGACATACAATCTCTGATACATATTGCAAGAAATAGAGAGTTAATGGAAAATGTGATCGCTAACATCCATTAGTGGATTTGCATCTGAAGAAGAAGAGAAGTCCATTCTTTAATATTCCTTAACCAGGATAATTGTTTGAGGCTGGCTCCTCTCCTACCTTCGATCTTCCCTTGTATGATTAACTGTGGTATTTCATATTTTGCTCCTCTCAATATGTGCCCAAGGTAACCAATTTTGCGTTTTTAATTAATTCAAAGAGTTCTCTTTCCACGCCGGCTCTATTAAGGACGTCATCGTTTCGAACTCTATCCACCCAAGGTATGCGCATCATTCTTCTCAATGACCACATTTCAAATGCTTCAAGTTTGTTAATAGATGTTTTTTTCAAAGTCCACGTTTCCTTGCCATAAAGCAAGATGGACCATATGTAGCACTTGACCATAATGTAGCGTATTTCGAAGTTTGGGTGTTGATTACATAGGAGCGGTCTGAATTTCACAAAAGCTTGTCTTGCCATTTGTATTCGGGTTTTTATCTCGTGTTGTGGATCCGATTGGTCATTGATTGTGGTGCCAAGGTATTTAAAAGTTTTCACGCGATTTATACGATTGTCACCTATACAAATTATCGGGTTTTCTGGAGGGTTTCTGCTAATGACCATATATTTCGTTTTCAAAATGTTGATTTTAAGGCCATATTTTTTACCTATGCTATTCACCCTATCAAGTAATAACTGCTGATCTTCCAAATTATCAGTTATAATCACTGTGTCGTCCGCATAGCGTAGGTTGCTAATTGGTATGCCGTTCACCTTAATGCCTAATTCCGTATCTTCTAATGCTTCCGCAAATATATTTTCAACATATAAATTAAAAAGCATCGGAGAGAGTATGCAGCCTTGGCGGACACCTTTCCGGATTTCAAATTCATCCGTATATTGGTCTTGATCAATCCTCACCTTTGCCATTTGGTTCCAGTATAGATTCTGAATAATTTTGATCTCCTTCTGGTCAATGTTGGCCCTATGTAGTTGTTCCATCATGATATCATGTTTAACATTGTCAAATTGTCAAAAGATCTACAGTACATAATACAACATGTATACAATGCATGTGAAAGTTACGGACTGCAAATGAATCTCAAGAAAACGAAATCAATGATATTCTCAAAAAAACCACAAAATGTAAATAACCTGATCATCAATAATACAACGATAGAAAGAGTAAAAACATATAAATATTTAGGAACGTGGCTAACCGAAGATGGAGATCAAGTAAAGGAGATCAGATCTAGAATAGAAATGGCAAGAAACACGTTCATAAAATTGAAGAAATTACTTTGCAACCGTAACCTTAATCTAGAGATTCGCACAAGAATGCTACGTTGTTACGTCTTTTCTACTTTACTATATGGCATGGAAGCGTGGACAATAAAGCAGTCTGAAATCAAAAAATTAAACACCTTTGAGATGTGGTGCTACAGGAGAATGCATAAAATATCGTGGATTGAAAAAGTAACTAATATAGAGGAGTTACAAGGAATGAAGAAAGAATGTGAAGTCATAAAAACTGTTAAAATTAGAAAGATTCAATATCTGGGACATTTAATGAGGGGTGAGAGGTACGTATTACTGAGGTTGATTATGCAAGGGAAGATACAAGGGAAGAGAAATCCAGGACGACGCAAAATGTCCTGGCTAAGAAATTTGAGAGAGTGGTTCGGCTGCAGCTCATTAGAATTATTCAGAAATGCGGCCAACAAAGTTAAAATAGCGATGATGATTTCCAACCTCCGCTAGGAGAAGGAACCCGAAGAAGAAGAAGATTTGTGTTTTAGTCTTTATATGTACGTCATCATCAGTTGGCGCTACAGCCCTTCGTGAGCCTTGGCCTGCTTCAAAACATTCTTCCATCCTTCCCTATCGAGTGTCTGTCTTCTCTAGCCCCTCACTCCAATCTCCCTCAGATCTTCCTGTACATCGTCCAGATATCTGAGTTTAGGTCGCCCCCTTCTTCTTCTTCCGATCGGCCTATTTAGCATAGTTATTTTAGTGGGATCACTCCCATCCATCTGCATAACGTAGTAACTCTTCATCTCGGGTCGTCATTGTCCATGTTTCCGATCCGTATGTGAGCACTGGGCGTATTATTGTTTTATAAAGTTTGCACTTTGTTGCTATTGACATACTTCTTGCTCTTAGTTGAGGGTCCAGGCCTAAATAACAGCGGTTAGCCACGCATATTCTTTTTTTTATCTCGTTGGATGTGTTATTTTTGTAGTCTACCAGTGTTCCTAAGTAGCAGAATTCTTCTACCATTTCTATCGTTTCGTGTTGCACCTCTAAGTTATTTTGTTGAATTCTTGATATGGCCGGCATATATTTAGTTTTCTGGATGTTAATCAGAAGTCCGATGTTTTCTGCGGCAGATGTACGTCTCGTGATTTAAATATTTGGTTCATAGCAAAGTATGCCGTATTAGTTTATGAGGATGATTCTTCTACTAAGCGCTGCATCGTCAACGTTGTCTTTTGTGATGTTGATTCCTAAGTAGATAAAGCTGTCTCTCCGATCGACTTTGTACTAGGATTTAGTCTTTTTTGTGTTTAATGACAGACCTATGTGTGTAGCATGTGATTTAAATTTCGTATACGTATTCTCGCCTGTTGCTTTGGTTTTGCTCATTTTCCTTGGTATACGTTTTATTCTTAATTGCACTGACTTTATAGGTCTTTCTTATCAAGGTAATTTCTTTAATTTTTCTATGTAAGTTGAAGTAATCTTTTTTGTTTTGTCGTAAATTTCATGGAATTTTTGTTATAGTTATGTCTCTTTGCTTCTTTTATTTTACTTTAAAATAATCTTAGTTTAGTTAGTTTACATTTCGTAAAACTCTTCTTGTTGTAGATATGTTCTTTCTCCAATACAATAGCTACCAAATTCGTTTCTCCAAAAAAACTTAATTTTAAATGATTGATTATTGCTTATTTATTAGGTAAGTTAATGCTACCAGAAGATGTTATAAATTCTCTTCTAATCAGAATTGAAGACAACTGGAGAAACCGCTATCCAGATGCTCCAGTTTCAGAGCCGCACTCAGATCTTTTCCTCGGATTTTCGGAACCTCCTTCATTTTCAAATCTTACTTTAATCACTTCTATCGTTAATCTGATAGGAATATATTTAAACTCAAATAGAGACATGTTGCAGAATGTCCCTGTCATCTCAAGACTTGCATTATGGTAAGTTAAACATTTATTTGGTTTTTTTTTACCACCACAACCATTTCTCTACCATATATTTACGGATGTGTTACATATATTCACAGTAGTATAGAAGATGATCACTTAGTTAATACCTAATAGCTCTGAAAATATCATACACAGCATAACCATAAAAATATAAGAGCTATCAGTAAAACCAAATACTAATACTAAATATTAATAATGAAAATATTTTTTCCCACAGCGCAAAGTCCTAAACCCTATTCAACACTTCGAAGGTGTAGGGCTTTTTTGTGTTTTTTTCATTTTTTATTTGTATATATTTTTTTATTTTATTTATTTTTTTTAATATCAATTTTCATATTTTTAGATGGTTGAAACAATTTTGTAGAAACTTATATTAAGTGTACATAGAATGACATTTAAATTGGTAGGAAGAGAAGCACCTGCTATTAGTAGATTTTTGTATTACGTATTATGTTTTTAATTTTGTGATTATTTCATTGTTTCCGATTTTCATCGTTTTCCTTTTAAACTAACAAAAACAGCTTCGTTTTATATACTATTTTTAATAATGTATCTGATTTTTAATTCTTAATACGTTTATCGGTTTGAAGAAGCAGACTTAATGTGTTTTTATATGTTTTAGGAATGTGAGATACGTTTATGTCTATGTCACAACAAAGCAGAAAAATCCTTCTGCCAGAAATTTCCTTCTGACTGCTGTAATTTGGATACTGGAACTTTTTCCAAATATAGATTTTGTTCCCAGTGGCTTAGCGCAAGGTAAGATACAAATGTTGTACTATTAATTGTACTATTAATAACATTTATAATTATTTAAAAAATAAACAAAGATCTTGGAAAAGTTCATTCACAATATTATAGTAACTAACTTATTGGTGCGCACCTAATGCTAATTCAGGATATTGCAAAAACTTAAAACATTCAGTTTCCTTTTTTGAACAATTTTTTTTAAGAAATACTTCAAGAGCCTAGGTATATTGGTAAAGACCGCATTCAATGACTGGTTGAACATTAGAACAGTGAGAGGCGAAATTTCTGATTAGTGTAACGCACACAATTACCCGACCTATTCGTCTAATGGTACGCATATGTCGGATAACTGTGCGCAATAGTAGAACTTATAAATGACCTTCGAAAATATAGTGTATTGAACATAAATATTAAAGGTCCAACAAATATAAGGAAAAAAATAAGAAAGTTAAAGATAAATTTTTAAAAAATCGAAGAATCGCGTCACAAATATATCGTTCTGGTATGAGCCTATTGACAACATATTGAATACTTACTCATCAATACTTACTTACCATACCTCGTCTTTTTGGCTACTATTACTACATAATATACAGAAGTCATTTTCATCTGATACGAGATCGTCCAACTCATCATCTTCGCATAGTTTACATTCTGAAATATCTTTGGAGCAGCTGTCTTCAAAAATGTTCCGTTTTGTACCTTTTTCAATTCCGTTCATACTTTCATACATGGCAATCTCCTCGCAGTTAAGTTTCAAATTCTTTTTTTTTTAATAGCTTTGTACGTTTAATAGTACTATCAGCAATATGTGTAAACAAGCTTCTAGGAAATAATTTTAGAAACACATCTAGCTCAGAATACTGTCCGTTGAATTCCAAAAGATTGACACCCTTCCTTCTAGGTATAAAATTTTTCGAAGGTATTTTCCAAGTTACAACATGCGTGTTTGCATTGGGACTCACGTCAGTAGCTTCACCACTCCCATTATTACCGTTTCCTGCGTTCATTGAATGACATTCATCACCGCTACTTATATCTGCTTCTTCAGTACTACTGTTACCTTCCTCCTCTTCGTCGCTCATTTGAACTCCTCCTTCACTTCCATCTTCGCTGTCGCCAGCGATATAGTTAGACTCATCAGATGTTGAAAATGGTTCTTCTCTTGAGTCAGTTATATTATTTATAGCTTCTTCTAACTCTTTCTCACTAATAGGCCGGTTTCGTCTCATATCTGAAAGAGAAAAAGTTTATTACTGATGGTTGATCCTATATAAAATTACTGTATGGAACTAGATTGTTTGCTAAAACACCTTACATTGTAATTACTATTTATTATATTTTAGTTACTTGTAATAGTATTAACGTCTGCACGCTTTATTCCTTAATATTAATTAAAATAAGTAAAGGGTTCTTGCAATTTCATAAATAATAACTCAGACAGCCATGTACGTGCCACAATACATCGATGTTATATAGGTTAGGAAATTCAAGCATGTGATGACACCAGTGTTGCCGATTGATGAGAGTAGACTATAAATTACTGAAATTTGTACGTAAAAGCGGTTATATTTATCTTCTTCTTTAAGTGCCATTTCCGCGACGGAGGTGGGCAATCATCACGACTATTCTGATCTTAGATGTGGCCGCTCTGAATAGTTCAATTGATGTGCTCCCGTACCATTTCCTCAAGTTACGCAACCATGAGATTCTTCTCTTTCCTACACTTCTCTCGTCCTGGATTTTTCCTTGTATAGTTAATTAAAGTATATTGCATCTTTTATTATGCATAACATGCCCCAGGTATTGCAGCTTTCGTGTCTTGATGGTTTTTAATATTTCCATTCTTTTGTTGACTCTTTTCATGACTTCGTTGTTTGTTACATGCTCTGTCCATGATATCTTCAGGATTCTTCTATATACCCACAGTTCAAATGCTTCCAACTTTTTAGCAGTCGACACGTTAAGTGTCCATGCTTCTATCCTGTAAAGCAGAATCGAGAAAATATAACACCTTGTCAGCCTAACTCTCAAGTCTAATTTCAGTTCTCTTGCACAAAGTACCTTTCTCATTTTATTGAAGTTTGTTCGTGCTTTCTCTATTCGAACTTTGAGTTCTTTGGAGTAATCGTTTGTGTGATTAATTATTGTGCTAAGATAATTGTGGTTTTCAACTTGTTCTAAAGTTTTACCGTTAATTGTCAGGCTTTCATCATTATTTTGGGTTTTTGATATCCCCATAAACTTAGTTTTCTTTATGTTTATTGATAATCCATATTCTTCTCCATACTCAACTATCTTGTTCATTAGCTTTTGGAGGTCTTGGAGGTTGTCTGCTATTATGATAGTATCGTTTGCATATCTAATGTTGTTAATTGGAGTTACATTGACGTATATTCCTGCTGTTTCTCCCTCAAGAGCTCTTTTCATAATTTCTTCAGAGTATGCATTGAATAGTAGTGGTGACAATACACCATCAATTTATATCCATCAGTAAATATATACTAGCGGCCGGGAACTCTAAAGTCCCCCGCAGTGTCGAAAAGGTTAAGGTTCATTATGCTCATTTTTTGAGCGTTTTGTGGTGGAGGTAGAACAGTTTGCCGGAACGTGACGTATCATACATCACTGGAAAAGTGAGAGGTAGCGAATATTTTGAGATAGAAAAAACAAACATGGTGACATTGTCAAAAGGGTATTACATGATATCTCCGTTATTATTGATCCGATTGGTGCGTGTGATATGTTAAATGAAAGGGGAGAATATAATAAATGTACTAAGATAGAAAAAATAACCAAACCGACTAACAAAAGGTCATTACACAGTATCTGGAATAGGAATTAATGTATAGTTACGTACAAGATATCATAGGAAGGTATGGATAAAAATAGAACATAATTTTGTTACAGATTTGCTGAATACTACTTTTCAAGAAGTGTCAACGCTCGCCAACAATCTGCTAGTTTTGAAATGTACACTTTCTGAAGATGATTTCGTCTATTTACAGTTATTTATATATCTGATTCCACTATACCTGAAATACAGAGGGGGGAAACTGGTAAATATATTTTCTTATTGTTTTTTTTTATTTGCTTTCAACCACTCAGCATTACTAGCCGATTATAACATTGTTTTCAATACATTTAAATTATAATATAAAATGGTGAACCAACTTAACTAAATGTGACTGGCATACTATTAATATAAGACAGGTCATTCACGTTCTATCTTGTGGTCCCACTTAGCAGGACTACTAGTTGGATGTTCGTCTCCACTCACGCTCCGACTTTGTATCCAACTAGCGGTCCAACTTCAGTTCTAGGTTGTTTTCACGATGGTGTACATCGCTTAACCAAAAAATGTATCGAATAAACACTACGCCAAATATAATTAGGAGGAGGAAAATGGCAGCATTGTGCTTGTTATCCTTATATGTACCTTATGATATGTGTGTTCAAAAATTAGGTTTCGTTTCTCTAGTTATTTGTCTAGGGCTGAACTAATTAATTTTTTCAACTCTTGATTTTTATGACTTTTTAAGATGTAGGAAAAAATTATAGTTTTTAAAGATTTGTGTAGGTATAAAATTTATATTTTATTTGTTTTAAACTGGAGCTGGGATTTATTTTGATGTGGGTGTGTCGTATATTTTTAATAGGAATAATTTTTCGTGAAATTGAAAGTTATTTTCTATTATTTTTTTGCGAACTAGGGATTTTTCGCTACAACTATGATTTAATTTTCATTGTTCGTTAATAATTCTTCCGTAGCCAATCCGGAGTATCGGAAATTTACCTGTATGGGAATGTCCGAAATAGATCTACAGAAAGGAAAATGATTTGCCCTAACAAAAAGGTAATTTTCGTGCAATTGAAAGTTTATTTTCTATTAAATATTCGCGAACTAGAGATCTTTGTGTAAAGTATTTGATAGAAATCTCATACGTAACAGGTGCCGAAGGTCAACTCACTGAGGATTTGAGGAAATTTTCGATCCAACCTGTGATCCGACTTCCACCTTCACCATTCACGTTCCGACTTCGTCGCCAGTCGGAAGTCGGATCTTCAAGTCGTCCCACTAGATGTTCCGAGTCGTACCACTAGTTGTCCAACTAATCCAACTAGCCCACTCACGGTCCGATTTCAGATCCAACTGCAAAAGTTGGACCACTAGTCGTACCACAAGTCGGAACGTGAATGGCCTGCATAAGGAGAAATGTGACTCCCAAATTTTTGTCAGTTTTTCGTCAGTTAATTCGAAAGAGATAACAAAAATTACAATGACAAGCTGAAAAAGCAAGAAAGTTTCTTCGTAAATTGATATGTTTCTTCTTTACATATTTATGTTTTTACAGAATATGAGTGACTATAGAAAAAAAAACATAACATTATAGATTTATTTTAAAGCTGTAGATACAAATCGTTTTTCTCTTAAATGATCTATCAATGCAGTAACTTTTAAATATTTTTTAGATTTTAGAAAGAAGCAGGATTATTTATAGGTTATTAAAAATCATCAGCGCTCCTACAGAAAAAATACCTAATCCTAGAGAACACGCATGCGTTATCAAAGTCATCAGTTATAAAATGTTAAACGCTTTAGTTCCCCATTTAGAAGATGAGTTTATCGAAAATTGTGGCCCCCCTATGTAAGTTAAATTTATTATTAGCAGGATATACTTTGATTGTAATAAAACTTTAGGACGAGCCCTTTTTACGTGTCCGAAGGAGGATTTAGGCTTTTTTGTAAAGCTGTAAACTGAGGATTTGTCGTATTTCTTAAACTAGTATATTTAAACTCCGCCTGCATGACGGCTGAGTGAATTAAGTAGTTCAGCTGTTATGTTGCCGGTCCCAAGCCCGGATAAAGGAGGAGGAGGAGTAACAACCTCGTAAAAAAAACAGGGTTCATCTGGCCCCGATAATAGTACCCTGTAAGGGCTCCTGCCTAGAATTAAACACAAATCAAGAAAGCCACCTCATGTTAATTGACTTGCAGAAGGCGTACGATACAGTTCCTGTAAACAAACTCTGGAACGTGTTACGACAGACGAATATTAGTGCCACCTTAATAAAAGCCTCAAGAAATTTGTATGAAGGGTCAACATCACAAATAAAAACTGGAAACAGACTATCAAAGCAAAGCTTCCTGGTTAATAAAGGTCTATGTCAGGGGGGTTGTGAAGCACCGACCTTGTTTAAAATGTATGTGGCAAAAGCATTGAAAGAGTGGAAACGAAAATGCAGAGGCATGGGCGTAGACCTTGGAGAGATTTGCTTGTATACATTACAGTTTGCTGATGACCAGGTTGTTATAGCAAACGATAAAGATGATCTGGAGTACATGGCAAGGAAATTACAAAAAGAATATAGAAAGTAGAGACTAGAAAATATTACAGAAAAAATAAAATACCTGCTAATAGGTACCGAACTATCCAACATCACATTAGAAAATAACGAAATCATCATAGCTTGCAACCATTACACATACCTAGGAATCGTTTTTGACACAAAGGGAAAAGATGATGAAGAAATAAAGAAAAAAATTACACAATCTAGAAAAACAATAGGTTGTCTAAATAGCGTACTGTGGAGTCATGAAATAGGAAAAAGAAGAAAACACAATATCTACGAATCTCTTATTAAAAGCAGTCTATTGTATGGAGCAGAAACTTAGAGAATAACCAAAAACAACAGAAGAAAACTGGAGGCAGTAAAAATGGACGCTTTTAGAAGATCAGTAGAAGTGTTACGCAGAGAGAGAATACGTAATGATGAGATAAGACAGCGAATGGGGGATGACGGCTCTCTAACAACAGACATATAAAGAAAACAGCTGATATGGTACGGACACGTCCAGAGGATGGATAAATCAAGAATCCCAAAAATAGTTATGCAATGGGTACTACCAAACCGCAGAAAGAGAGGAAGACCCAAGAAATCTTAGAGAAAGGGAGTATCGAAGGCGATGAGCGCAAGAGGTCTTAGAGAGGGCCAATGGGATGATAGAGTGTCATGGAAATTAGGCATCGGGGACAACATATATATATATATATATATATATATATATATATATATATATATATATATATATATATATCTTAAACTAAGAGAATCAAAATTTACTTGTCTTTTTTAAGCTTTCTACATCGTGATTAAACGTGATTGAACAACAAACGTTGCGTTCTCCCGCTGTAGTTAAGTGGTGTATCAGTTATTTGTACTAATTTGTACTACGTCTGTTATTTCATCTTTACATCTTTGTAAAAGTTTCTTCTTTTGGAAATCATTTCACAACCCTTCAGTTGTTTAATCGTCACCAATATTTTGGGGACCACTGCACTAAAAATAATTCACGGTGAAATGGATGCGATTCGTCCGCGTGGCTCGCTTGGCTATTAGATCAACTATATAAAGATCTATAGATAATAAAAATTCCATAAAATTAGGACAATTCAAAATATTCAATATTTATTTTTAGATTATTAAAAAACATTAGAGATAAAGTGAATACAGAAAGTGGACTGATTCTACTTTCCAAATGTCTGGATACGTTAAGACAAATATTGCAATATGATCCCAGAAAATTTGTTCGACATTCCGTGTTATTCAATCATGGCGATGATATTATAATAGGTAAGTTTACAAAGTATACAGACATTACCTTTTTAATGGTGTGGTGTGTGGGCGTGTGCTTTTGCGTGTTTGTGTATGTGTGTGTGTGTGTTTGTGTGTGCGTATGTGTGTGTGTAAGTTCTCGTTTTTGAATTCGATGTCAGACGATCTGTTTCATTGTAGTTATAAAAATTATATATTAAAATTATATATTAAAAATATTTAGAACCAACAAGGAATTACATAATATAAGGATACTTTTCACGCTAAGGTGCCTTTCATAGCGACTTTATTACAACACAAGATAGGCAACGGCTAGGAGGTAAATATATAACATAAAGAGAGACAGAAGGAACAAAGCTAGATTTATACATTCACATTACACATTTCATCCTAAATATTTCTTTTAGTCTTTTTTAAATATTCTCAAAAAACGAGACTAAATCACATCTATTAAGCCAACTAATTTCTAACCCGCTTCTTTAGTAAAATAATGTGCTTTGGTGGTACCCGAGATACCAGCATGTCCTTTTACCCAAATGAAATGTTTTTCTTTTATTTCAAATATATTTTACTTGCTTATTTTCTTTATATTGGATACGTAATATACATACTCAAATCGAAGGGGAAACCGGCTTATTCTAGACTGAACGTATATATCCAGAACTTCTTTTTGATATCCTCATAATAATATGTTATACAAAGGCATCACATGTACAGAAAGCAACACAATGACATGTGTAAATAAGTATTTAGTTTATTATAACATATTTCCTATACTTATGATTGATTTAAAATTTAAGGGTTCTTGAAAATGTCCTCTGAAATATTTTTAATATTGTTACAGAACTAAGTCAAACATTATTAGAATGGGAAATATTTACCGAGACAGCCCAAGTTTGTTTACAGGAAATCTTTCCAATATTATCAATACTTTACAAGAACAATGAAGCGATTACTAGGGTGAATAGTTTAACATTAGTAGAAATCTCCATTCAGTATTTACAAAGAATATTCAAACCAAAACCGAATGAGCCAGTCTATGACAATAAAATCATGATATCACTGATAGATTTTATATGGGAAGTGATAGTGAAAAACGAACATTTGAGTGATATGTTTTACAAACGAGATGGAGTCTATCTTATGCTGGATGTGCTCCAGGTATTTTCTTTATTTAACTATTCTAATCTGTAGAGCTAGTTAGGTTTACGTGATATCATTGATTGGCACGCAAAAAATAATAAAGGTTGATTCAGACCAACAATCACGTCACAGTCAAGATTGCTTCTATGGTTTTTCAATGAGGTAATTCCCACGCACTGGCATAATACAGTCACAGTCACGGTACCGTCAAAGTCACTGACTGTGCGGTCGCTCTGCCAGCGATCAAGACTGATTTGATCGTTGACTGGACTGGACTGTCCGGTTGGTGTGGCCTTACTGGCTCAACTAGTCAGAATGGACGTGATTTCTCCCTCGCGGATTTACAAGAGGGTAGGGAAATATTTGGCTAGGGATAAAGAACGTCCAGATTTCAGGCTCTGTAAAGAGTTAGAGTCTATGGGCTTGCTTTAGAAGCCGGGGAAATGCACAAAGCGAAAGTGTGTTCTCTTCTAGTCTCTACCTGTAAACGGCCGGAAAGAACAAAAAAACAAATTTCAAACTTACTATATATTAATTAAATTGTAAATCTACATCTAAGACAACAAAGTATATGATATAAATAATTATTATTTTATCGAAGTTGCGAAGGGAGACGAGAAGAGATTTATCAAGAACTATAAAGGGTGGACAATCTACGATTATTTTGTATTCCCCCTGGTTAGTTTCTATGTTAGTTACCTTAGCGTATTTAGGCCCTAGCTAAAGAATACGCCCTTGCAGTCCACCTGGAACCTAGGAACAGTCTGCTGAGAATACTGTACGCTTTCACGTTTTCCCGAGAGAAGGAAAATCCGGCACTTATACTGCACTATCGTTCCCGTCGGACATAATACCGCGCTAAAGAAGTTGAACACGCGGTTCTGGTCGCCGAACACTACCAGTGCCTAGCGCTTACTGGACACTACTGCCGGTCCAGACCAGACCAATTTCCTTCGTTTTTTATGAAGCAGTACCCTCAATTATACATAGTGATGTGCAAATCAGAACTGACCCGATTCAATGAGCCGAATCTTCAGAAAGATCCAACTGACCCGAGTCTCAAAATTAAATCTAACGGATCACGAGTCAGTAATAAACACATATGACTCGCGCAATGATGTAGTTCTAAGCGAAAGCGAGGAGTCAGCTGAACACTGAATCCCAAGTTCTTATAAACAATAAACAGATCCGAATCTTTTCAGATATTTTGCGGTCTTTCTCGTTTGAAAGGAACGTGAATCGTGAATTGATGTTCATACGTCGGTTGTCATTACGAGGGTATTTAGGACAGCATATTATTTATTTTACTGATAATTATAAGGTGTAAATTATTAATTAAAAACTATACTTATAATATATATTATCGGCAAAAAATATGTATATATTTGTTGGCTTTTCAAGTAATTATTTTGGTTATTATATTCTTTTGTATTTCTTGTATTTTTGGCCACAATGGGATTTGTTCAGAGCAAGTAACATTTATGGTATTCCCCGAAATATTTTATGGCGCGGCGTATTATTCGTTGCATAATAATAATAATTTATTCTGAAGCTATTTTCTTGTGGCATTGTAAATTAATTACTATTAAACTGGGAATAAGCCACAATTAAAGATAAAAATACGTTTATTATAAATTATTAAATAAACGTATTTTTATCTTTAATTGTGGCTTATTCCCAGTTTAATAGTAATTAATAATAATTTAGTAAAAGACCTACAAAATCTTTTGTACTTTTTTCATTAAAGAGACCTTAGAAAAGTATACTTAAACTAGCATGCTTAAAGAAACGTTTAGTTATTGATATATAATTAGCTTAAAAAAAATTAAATTTGAATTTTAAGTTTAATTAGGTAAAATTTAATAGATCATAGTAAATTTTTGGATGTCATAACATTTACTTGTAACATTGAATAACAACTACATAATAACACAATGCTCTTATACTCGATTATCCACCCACACCTACCGCTAAAATTATAGATTTGGTTTGCATATGATCTGTTCTGACCCGTGACCCGACAAAGTGATCCGGTTCTCTTAAGTGAACCGGAACCGGTGACCCGAATCTTAAAGATGACCCGAAATTCCCGTCACTAATTATTACACAGTACCGAGGCGTCGCCTTACCGTCTCTCTCCTCACGTTTTTGCTGATCGAGACGTCTCTCCACGTGCTAAAAATGGATCATGCGGTGGTGTGGCTTGCTAGCTCAGATCAAATCTCGTTGCTGGTATGTCGTTTGGTATTTGTATTATTTTCCAACGAAGGTCTATGTTTTCGTAATTTTTAAACATTCGGAGCGACCTGATATCGAACTTGTGTAATACACGTTAAACTAGGTCGAATTTTCATTCTTTATGTATAAGTTAAACTATGTCCAATTTTTTTATTCTTTATTTAATTTGGAGTATATAATAATTATTTAATTAATTATTATTATTCTTCTCTAGGCTAACTACCCCTTATTTTTTCCTTTATTTTCTTGTTATGTTGACTTGTTACATACCGGGCTAACAGATTCATGATTGCGCTTGGGGGTAAGGTTGTTTCCTTTGGGTAAGGGGCTGATACATTACATATTTGTCTTGATGTATATTTGCCTGAAAACGACACATCCTTCTCACTTTAAATGCTGTTCCAAAGACACATTAAATAAACAAAATGGCCGATGGTTTCCTATACAGCCGAATGTAGACACCTTTCCACTAAGAATGTTTTTTAAATAATCTATTTTTGATACAAATCTTATACCGATTTTGCAGCACAATATCAGTGTTGTACTAACTCCTATGTACCGCTACCAATTTTATTTAATTTGTTTATAGGAATTTCCCGTTCCGATCAAGATAATCACTTTAGGAGCGCTGGTAGATTTATGTGATTTTGGCAAAGGTAAATGTATTCCCTATTTAATAACGTGGAGAAGAACGAATGGAATGACACTCCTTCCCTTGTTAATGGAAATATTTAGAATGGGAAATATGTATTTGGACGTAAAAACGGGACGTCGTGGAGAAATAGCAGGTAAAAATGTTTATGAATGGTGGACGAGTTCGTTTCAAAACTAGCTTTAGTTTGGCTTAAATTTATAACATTCTACGACGTCTTCCGATAACCAGTTGACATACCTATATCTCTAACTGTTCACGAATCTTCATCTATATTGCTCCCTACCTTCTCTTCAATTTCTTCTTGATGTTTCACATCTACAGATAACCGTACTATATCAGTTGCTCTGTCCTACCGTCGCCAACAACTGTAGGAGAAGGGGAGGCACATGTGGACAGAGGCACAAGTGGACAGTTGATTTTTTCCGACTAGATTTCTTTTCGAGTGGTTCTAACTCACTCTCCTAGGTGGCACTGGTGATATAGTTCTAAGCCAAGAAATAAATTCAATGTCAGTTGCCATTTGTTTGTGTCACGAGGTTGTGTTACTTTTGCCGCGTAAAAATAAATACCTAAACGGTTTTTTTAGAGATTGTAATATTATTTAGTGACATTCTGTGTTTCCTTGTAAAGTACATCGTATTTTGAATATTGTCATTATTTGATATCAGGTAAGTTTGTACAGTTTTGTTCTAGTCATAACCTAAATCCAATAACCGGTTTTTTTGAAAAACTTTACCCTTTGGGGTACAAGTCAACAGTGTCCACTTGTACCCCAAAGGTTTTTTTAACACAAAAGAACCTAAAATATCATTTTTTGCCTTACAGTTCGAAATTATGATGAGAACCTACATCAGGAATACTGATAGAAGTAATATTCCTAAAAACGTAGTAGTTCAGGCCATTATATAAAAAATGGTAACCGATCAATCAGAAACGTAGCGGAGAGATATGGATTGAAGAAGTCCATGTTATATAAAAGATTAAAAAACTGAAAAAAAATACAAATGATAAAGAAATATCCGAAATAAAGTTTTCATCAAAATATACAACACAGCAGATATGTTTAATAGTAATATTTTAATATTTTAATAGTAACATTTTAATAGTAATATTTAATAATAATTTTTAATAGTAATAATAGTCGATCGGATAGCCAAGCGAGCTGGCGGCAATCTGCGGCTTAGTCTAGAATATGCTGGTATCTAATCGGCCTTTGGTGGAGCAGTACGGCAAGAGATAAGGGCTTGTGGTTCGGTGATACTCCTCCATAGATCCCTACCGGAAGGGCGTGTGCCGCCTAAATACCGGGTATATATATATATATATATATATATATATATATATATATATATATATATATATATATATATACCTAGATAGATATTTTTAATTAAAGAAGAGGACAGTCTAATAAATTATATTCTTCAATCTTCGAAGTTACAATATGGATTAACCTACTTTCAAATTCGAACATTCGCATACGAGCATGCTCTGAAGCTTGAAAAAATGTGCCAAAGTCATGGTCAGAAAATCATTTTGCTGGAATTGGGTGGATGCAAGGTTTCATAAAGCGTCACAATAATTTATCTTTAAGAAACTGGAGTATACGAGTAAAGCCAGAAACATCAGTTTTAATAAAATTAACGTCGACATGTTTTTTGATAACATAGAGACTGTTTACAGAATGTACAAATTTACTAATGATAGAATTGTGAACATAGATGAAAGCGGAGTGAACAAAGTTCTGCAAATGCCAAAAGTGATTGCAAATAAGGGCTGTAAGCTACTGGGACAAGCAGTTGGAGCAGAGAGAGTTGAGCAAGGTGGGAATGCTATTCCACCTGTTTATATCTTCCCACGAGTGTGATTTAAAGAGTCATCCTGATTGGAGCTTTAGAAGGCAGCATTGGTATTACTTCTCCAAATGGTTGGATGACCAACGAGGGATTCCTCGAAGTTGTAAAGCATATTAAAAAAACGTGCATGTTTCTAAGGAAAATCCTGCGATAATACTTTTTGATAACCATAATACACATGTAACGTTAGATGTTATATTGTATTGCAGGGAAAATGATTTGGTACTCTCAACGTTTCCTCCACACACAACACATTGTTTGCAGCCTCTAGATGTGTGTGTGTGTGTGTGTATGTGTGTGTGTGTATGTGTGTGTGCGTGTGTGTGTATTTGGCCCTTTTAAGGGTCGTTGTCGTGCAGTATTCAACTTATGGATGTCTACACATCCGGGAAAAGCTATAAAGTCCCGTAGAAAATATTGTCTTATCCATATGTGCCTTTCTTAGGGGCACATGTGGCCTAATTACGTCTACTTGGAATTTAATGCACGTGCCCTAAATAATTTAATTACTGCCAAATTTAAATGTACTGAAGGAACTCCCAAATATGTGAATCTTACATTGAAGAAGCCGATACTTTACAATGAATCTCGTTTTGCGGTAGGTATAAATTTTTTTAAATTTATCTACATATGCCCCCCTCTCTAGGAAATATTTTTAATAAATCATCCCAAATTTTGGCATATGCAGATGATGTGGACCTAGTTGCCCGCACAACACGCAAGCTAGAAGAAATGTATACCAACTTCTCAAATGCCTCAAAATCTATGGACCTGCAAGAAAATGAGGAGAAAACTAAGATGATGGCATCAACACCCAACAATAGAGTCAGGAACATCGGTCCCCAATTCACGGTTGATAACTCTACCTTTAAAATAGTGAACAAATTCACATACTTAGGCTCCCTGATCACCAAAGAGAACGCCATAACGGAAGAAATCAAGCGAAGGATAATAATGGCAAACAGATGCTATTTTGGACTGAGTAGACATATGAGAAGTAGAAACTTAAGCCAAAAAACAAAAATAACCATATGCAAAACCCTTATACAGCCAGTGTTGACATATGGATCGGACACATGGACCATCTCCAAGGCAGACGAAGACCTTCTGCTTATATTTGAACGAAGGATCCTGAGAGGAATATTTAGTGGCATCTGTGAAAATGGTGTTTGGAGAAATAGATACAACTATGAGGTATACCACAGATATAAACAAATATTTGGTGGTAAAGACGTAGTATCTCTTATAAGAATAGGAAGACTAAGATGGGCAGGACATCTGGCAAGATCACAGCAGAACAACCCTCCTAGAAGAATCCTTATGTCACAACCCGTGGGAAGTAGAAAAAGGGGTAGGCCAAAACTCAGATGGAAGGATGGTGTAGATGAGGATGGTAGAAAGATAGGCGCAGCAAACTGGCAACAGTTGGCAATGGATAGGACTGCCTGGCGTAATAGACTTGGGAAGGTCGAGGCTCTTTCATAGGGCTGTAGCACCATTGGTGATAATGGTAATGCCCCCCTCTCCCCTATTTTCTACCTTATTTATCAGTGATATTATTCTCACACCCTGAATGGTTCTATTTTGATTGCCTAACTCAAAACTGACAAAAATTGATAAGGATAGATAGATAAAAGCATTGGGAATTGTTCTCAGTTTATCTGTAACAATTTCTTTTCTTCTTTTGTTTCTGCAGTGCATTTGTTAAAATGGCATCAACCGGACCGAACCGTATGGAAAGGAACTGAGCCGAACGGAACAAAACGAAACGAAATAGAGCAATGCGAAATGAAACAGAACGTAATCGACCCAAACTGCACGGAATGGTGCTAAACGGAGCGAAATGAAACGAAACCGAGCGGTACGGAGCAGAGCGGATCGTAACCACACCGACCCGAACAGAATTGAACGGAGCGGAACCGAACCGAAAGGATTCGAGTCGTACGGAACCAAATTAAACCGGTCCGAACTTACCTGAAACTAACGAAGCGGTACAGGGCGGAATCTAACTGAGAGGAACGAAGTCGAGCGGAATGGAACGTAGCGAAATAGAACTAGATCCAATCGTCTAGAGACGTTCGTTTCCACTGCCTCTTGCAAAAATTCCTTTACAAGATAGAACGTTTTATCCAACAAATATTTTTGAAGTCGTTTTTGAAATTATTTTTGACTATTAAATTTTTTAATGACGACGGTAAGTTATTGTAAAGAGAGGACAGCATAGTAAAACTAATATATTAAATTTCGTTAAATTGAATTCTAAATGGATCTATTTTTTTATCATACCGACTTATTTACATACACACTTTAATTGTCACTGCGGAAATAATCCAAATAATTCCTTTTTTTATACGAAAGCTTTAAAAAAATATTGTAACAGTATTTTTACTCCTTTAAGTTTATTTTTCTACACTATTTTTGTACCACTTTGACCTTTTCCAGTGTTTTTGAAGCTATTTTCTTGTGGCATTGTAAATTAATTACTATTTATAACTGGGAATAAGCCACAATTAAAGATAAAAAATACGTTTATTGACGTTTCAATTTCCAATTCGGAAATCGTTCTTAAAATACAAACAGTAAATTAAACAAATTTTGTTTTTTGTTACATAGTGAAAAAATTCTTCTAATAATTTAATTTTATCTGACTCATTTATATTGACAATTCAGACATACATTATGCATTTTAAAGTAGACGACTTTAAAATGATATTGCTAATATTGTTGAGTTGCGCTCCTGGGACGACTTTACTATAAGATAGTTCATTCGATTACATGAAATCAACTTTAACTTGAGAATATCCGTCAGAAAAAATCATAGCATGTAATTTGTCTTTAAAAAGACAAACACATGACATGATGACAGTAAAATTCTCCTGTTAGTGATTCCATAGTAAATTATGAGGGAAAAACCAGGAAAAAAACCTCATAATACTATCCCGACATTGTAAGTATTTGTTCGTGAATTTAGTTTACCTTCAATAAACATCAAAATTCTGATTTTATATGTTACGTTATTTAAAAAAACATAAATGATGTATCCTCTATATGTTACTGACTTACTAATACTGGTATTTTCTTATTAATAACTTCCTCTTTCGTGGAAAAAAACAACAAACGTGTTTGTTGTTTTGAATGTTGTTGAAATGTTGAATTTATTTCCTATCCTTTTAAGTTTTTCTGATAATCCTTTTATGTACGGTATTGTTATTTTCCTTATATTATTCCTTGTGTATGCTGTAGGATCTCGTTCTAAGTTGTTCTGTTCTATTCGATCGATTGTTGAAAATTCCTTATTTATAAACGATAAAGGATAATCATTTTTTAATAAAACAGATGTTAACAAATGTTTCTCCTCCAAGAACGAATTTTCGTTAGAGCAAGTAATTTTGGCTCTATCGTATAAGGATTTAATTATTCCCTTTTTTACATTAATATTATGATTTGATTTGAAATTTAAATATCTATTGGTGTGTGTTGGTTTTCTATACACCTGAGTCTCATATCCAGTATCATTCTTAGAGATTAAAACATCCAGGAAAGGTAGCGTGTTATTATATTCCTTTTCCATGGTAAATGTTATTGTCTCTTCTTTATCGTTTATATCATTTAGGAATGTGTCCAACAACTCTGATCCATGAGGCCATATTGAGAATACATCATCTACATACCTCCACCATACTGTGGGTTTGAAATTTTGTTTAGAAATGATATTTGTTTCAAAATCTTCCATAAATATATCGGCTAAGAATGGAGATAAACTAGAGCCCATTGCTAGAACCCAAAATTACTTGCTCTAACGAAAATTCGTTCTTGGAGGAGAAACATTTGTTAACATCTGTTTTATTAAAAAATGATTATCCTTTATCGTTTATAAATAAGGAATTTTCAACAATCGATCGAATAGAACAGAACAACTTAGAACGAGATCCTACAGCATACACAAGGAATAATATGAGGAAAATAACAATACCGTACATAAAAGGATTATCAAAAAAACTTAAAAGGATAGGAAATAAATTCAACATTTCAACAACATTCAAAACAACAAACACGTTGAGATCTATTTTGTCCAAAACCAAACCTAACAATGAACAAGAAAGGACAAAGAATTGCATTTATAAAATACCTTGTGAATGCGATCAGTTTTATTTAGGTGAATCATCGAGGCCATTAAATGTTAGAATAAGTGAACATCAATCTTATATTAAAAATAGAGAATTTGATAGATCTCAAATATGTAAACACGCATGGGATAATGAACATAGGGTTCAATGGAATAATTCAAATATAGTCCTAAAAGAAACGGATGGTAAAAAAAGAAAAATCAAAGAAGCGGCTCTAATTATGCTAAATGAGGCCAATTGTGTCGCAAATTCCTCGGCAGAATGTAGTAGGATCTGGTTTGATGTTTGTTGAAGATAAACAAAATTCACGAACAAATACTTACAATGTCGGGATAGTATATTATGAGGTTTTTTTCCTGGTTTTTCCCTCATAATTTACTATGGAATCACTAACAGGAGAATTTTACTGTCATCATGTCATGTGTTTGTCTTTTTAAAGACAAATTACATGCTATGATTTTTTCTGATGGATATTCTCAAGTTTAAGTTGATTTCATGTAATCGAATGAACTATCTTATAAGTAACGTCGTCCCAGGAGCGCAACTCAACAATATTGGCAATATCATTTTAAAGTCGTCTACTTTAAAATGCATAATGTATGTCTGAATTGTCAATATAAATGAGTCAGATAAAATTAAATTATTAGAAGAATTTTTTCACTATGTAACAAAAAACAAAATTTGTTTAATTTACTGTTTGTATTTTGAGAACGATTTCCGAATTGGAAATTGAAACGTCAATAAACGTATTTTTTATCTTTAATTGTGGCTTATTCCCAGTTATAAATAGTAATTAATTTTCCAGTGTTGTTTACGGTCAGTATTAATTTTTTCTTATACTACTTTCACCTTTTATTCTGAAATAGTTTGGACGATAGTATATTGGTATTTTAATGTGATTTTTATAGATGAAAAACATCCCCTGATGGGCACAGATCAGTACAATGCCACGTTCATAGAAAATAAGTTAGACGCTAGCCCAGCAATGACGGACATGTTTGCTAGCTGCAGGCCTAAAATATATGCCCTTTTAACTTTGATTCAAGACAGATACAAAGATATTTTGGACGTTGCTAATGAAGCCTACAAAACGTGGGATGATAACTTGCAAGCAAAAGATAAGGTTTGTGATTTACATGATATTTATAAATGTACAGTGAAGATCAAAGTTATGGAATCAATTCATTTTTTCGAGAATCTATTTTTTCCAGGTTACTTTACTATTAGCTGAAAACTTTCTAGGCCTAAAGTTGGGTGAGATGTGGGAGGAGTTAAAACTAAAATTTGAATTAATGAAATTTGAGCCATTACCAATAGATGCGTATATTATAAATTCTTTAGTTGAAAGGACTCACCAATGGGGAGCACACTTGAAAGAAGTTCAGATCGATATATTAAAACACGAACTAGCAGATGTAAGAACTCACAATTTTACTTATTTTGGTTTTTTTTATTTTAATTTGATATTTATTTTTAGACATTCCATCATCATCATCACTGGTTCGACAACCCTTTTTGGGTCTTGGCCTGTTCAAGGATTCTTCTCCATTCTGACCTGTTTCGTGCTTTTTTTTCCAGTTTTTAATTTTTAATGTTCTTATATCATTTTCTATTTGTTATACGTATCTCAGCTTCGCTCTTCCTCTTGTTCTTTTTCCTACTGGCACTTGTTTGAATATTTTGTTTGGTATTTCGCCTTCTTCCATTCTTTCCACATGTCCAATCCAATGTAGCCTTCCTATTTTAATGAATGTTATGATATCCGGATCCTGGTATATGTTGTATAGTTCAAAGTTATATCTTCTCCGCCAAATCCCGTTTTCTTTTGTGCCCTTATATATGTGTCGCAAGATTTTTCTTTCAAAGGTGGCTAATAACGTTTCCTCCCTTTTAGAGAGTGTCCAGGTTTCTGAACCGTATGTGAGTACCGGTCTTATTAAGGTTTTGTATATTTGGCATTTTGTTTTTCTGGAGACGTTATCTGATCTTAGTTGCCTAATTAAGTCATGGTAACTTTTATTGGCAATAAATATTCTCCTCTTCACTTCCTCTGCAACGTTGTTATCAGACGTAACTAGGGATCCTAATTATGTAAAGTTTTTTTTAGACATTTTAGATATTTTTAGACATTGTGAATGGACAATTTCCTTTAGTCACTCTTTAAATATTTTACAAATCCTGATGTTTAGGAGATGAGTCAATACTGACAATCTTAAGTAGCTTTTATTGGTGTTAAGGATTAGAATAATAATTATCAACGGTTTCCTCGCTATTTGATTTATATCATTCCATATACCTACTATTAACATTTTCGTTAACAGTATATATGGCTAATTATTAATGCCTTTTTTGACCCCTTACTGGAAGTTTTTTTAATTTTTTGTAAAAAAAATCTATGATTACAAACTGTCTTGTGACTTCAAGATTACGGTGATAATATAAAAAAATCCTACTTGGTTAGTTTTTTTATTTTTTTTGCATTAAAATGCACACTATGCATTAAAATAAGGTTCAACAAATAAAATTAATAAAAAAATGACGTTTACTACTTTCTAATTATAATATCTAATTATAATATGTAATTAATCAGTGTGAAAGTTGTAAAAACACTTTCTATCTTTGTTTAAGCAAAGAAAAACATTACACTTATCGCATTTTATGAAGCTTTTTGAACCACAGGGATATTTGCATCTTTGCCTTTCACTACACCATAATGAAAGATTACCATATCCATCTGTTCGTACATCTTGCATTGCAATATCGGTGGCAGACCCCTTCTTTTCTTGTTTTGTAAATTTACTACAACTCCACACGACCCTTTTTCTAGTAAAACCAGCTTTATTAACTTTGCATAAATACTCTGCTACAGCCATCTTGAAATCTGTCAGAGCTAAATTACTATGCTCATTGTCGCTTCTTCTACAAAAAATCCACGCATTGACAGTCATCAAATCGATAATGTATAAAAATATACGCATGTACTATTTTTTGGATCTGAGTTTGATCCTTTAATACCCCAACATTAAATCGAAGAGATCTACTTCCCTCATATACTTGTTGTAGATCGTTACAGCTTTTGGACATGGAACCATTATATGTCTTATCCTTTTTCGAAAACCTTTTAACTTCAACTGTTGGCATACTCCCAGCATATGTTGATAAAATGTTTACTAATTTGTTGTCATACCATGTAACACCAGATATTTTTGTACCATCAATTGTGGCGACATTCTCTATCATAGCTCCTCGGCCTTTCTTTTTTAATTCAGCCTATTTTGGCATATTACTGTTTGGCACTGTGTTTATTCTAACTGTTCCTAGTGGTAACATACCCTGTTTCGTTAGATAAATTTGCAATGGAAAGCTGTTGAACCACTTATCAAAGAATATTTTGTAATTTATAAGTCTTGGTACTGTTTGTGTTAGCCGAAGAACCACATTTGAACTTACTCCTAAATCAGGAAAACCATCGGAAACATTAGTTTGGCTTTCTACAAAAATTTCATAACCGTAGAAAAATCCGCTGACACCACTAAGAACAAACGCCTTATATCCCCATTTGTAGGGTTTTTGCGAATTATATTGTTTTATAGATGGACGCGCCTTTGTTTGAATTATCTGCTCATCTATGGCTAAAAATTCCTCTTTCGGAACTTTGGGTAACTGATTCCTTAGTTTATTTAGTAGCAGTCGGATTTTCAACAGTTTATCATGACCAGGATTACCGACAGCAATAGCATCGTTATTACAGAAATAGCAACGTTTTATTTCTTGCATGACATAACATCTGAGATCAATGGATGATTCAGGCTGTAGTTCCAATAACTTCTAGCGCTTGGCAATTGCACTTCTTCTTCTTCTTACGGTGCCTATCCGTTCCGGATGTTGGCGATCAACAGGGCTATCCTAACTTTGCTTGCTGCTATTCTGAATAGTCCGGTTGTCGATGTATTAAACCACTTTCTCAGGTTTTGAAGCCAAGATATTCTTCTTCTCCCTGGTCCTCTCTTTCCAAATACCTTGCCCTGATGAATGAGTTGCAACAAGCCGTATCACTGTTCATTCTTCATATCATGGCCAAGATAATATAGTTTGCGCTCTTTGATGGTGTTAATAATCTCGCATTCCTTGCCTATTCTACGGCAACATTAGGATCTCAACATTAGTCATACGATACACCCATGAAATTCTTAAGATACGTCTGTAACACCACATCTCGAATGCCTCGAGTTTTCTTAAGGAAGCTTCGGAAAGTGTCCAGGCCTTCGTATAATAAGGTAGAAAATACATAGCATCTAATGAGAGAGATTTTGGTAGCAAGTGGTAAATCATGACTTCTGAAAAGAGACTTCATTATTATGAACGCTGATCTCGCTTTTCCTATGCGTTGTTTTATTTCACTGGAGTGATCCCATTGGCTGTTAATGTTGGTACCAAGGTATGTGTAGCTGTCCACTCTGTAAATTGGATGTTGGTTAACCAAAAGCTGTGTATTTAATATTTCGCGCTTACTGACTACCATGTACTTTGTTTTCTTCGTATTAAGATCAAGTCCGTGTTCTCTACTTATATCTGATATACGCGATATTATTCTTTGCAAACCGTCCAGACTATCTGCAAAAACTACTGCGTCGTCGGCATATCTAATGTTGTTTAGACGCATTCCGTTGACTAATACGCCTTCTTGTAGTTCTCCCAGCGCTTGCTCGAAGATATATTAAGAGTATATATTAAATAACACCGGGGACAGAATGTATCCTTGCCTCTATCTATGGAGACTGCCTCTGTCAATTGATCATCCACTTTAATATTGGCTGTTTGGTTGTAATATAAATTATAGATGATTCTCAAGTCCCTATCATCTAACCCCACTTCTTTCAAGATGTTTATAAGTTTATCATGTTTTACTCTATCAAATGCCTTTTTGTAGTCGATAAAACAAATATAAACATCGCAGTTAACATCCCTGCATCTTTGCATAAACACTTGGACAGCGAATAGAGCCTCTCGGGTGCCTAAGGAATCGCGGAACCCAAACTGCGTCCATGATACTTGTTCTTCGCATTTATATATTCTGCCGTGTATCACTTTCAAGAACGTTTTAAGTAAGTGGCTTATTAGGCTCATTGTTCTGTAGTCTTCGCATGTCTTGGCATTTACTTTTTTTGAAATGGTCACGAAGGTCGACTTTTTTGTCAAAAAGCATTTTCCTCAAGACCCTTCTCATGTAAGTATGTCACCAAATACATACGTAATATTCTTTTTTAGAATCTCTTAGATGAATTAAACACATATCAACAAATTAAAGACGCCCGCATATCCGAAGCTCTAGAAAGCATGAAAGAAGCGAAATACCTGGCTAGATGTACTGAACGTATATTCCGAATTGCTCAGACTTATAAGCAAGCAGCACAAGCTGATAGATCCGTCGAAGAAATAGCACACGGACCGCTGCTTCATAAAACATTTTTGGGTAATTCACGTATTACTGTAAGTATCTCATTTAAGAGTTTATATTCTTCTTTATTAATCTTGTTTTTTTATTATTCTAATAACGGATGTTGTCATAGATAACGTACAACCTCATTAAGCAGAGACCTGCATATAGCAGTGAGCGTTTAGCGGAGGCCTATTTCGATCATATATGTTACTTTTCACATAAAATCTCATTTAATGTGTCATTGACTTGATTATTGATATTTAAGCGTAAATCCAATTTTTCTGTATCATCGTTTTTATTTAGATGAATAAGGCTCCTTTGGCACACTGTTATGTTTAGTTTTACTATGTCATCACTTTCTATTTGTTAAACTCTCTTACGTGACATCTCAAACGTCGCAAATGGACCAATAGAGATAAAGATACACGTATAGTGCCCTTATTGCATGCTGTTACCTTATTTTCTATATCGTTTTATTCTATTAATTAAATAATTTTGTATGGCTCTTAATTGAGTTTAACTGATTTAGATATATATTTGCACTGATTTATGTCGAGCAGTGGATATTTAAAAGAAGCGTTTAAGAAGAAACGCCATAAGACGAACAGAAGAGAAAGACGAAACCCTGCGAGACAAAAAAAGAAGAAGACTTGACAGACGAAAGGTTATGGCTTTACTTTTCGCAGATTTTTAGATGATGTAAACTTAAGGTTTTTATGGTAATGTTTAATTTTTCTTGGTCATCGTATTCTATTCGTAAAATCCTGTCATATGACATATCGCACGTTCCTGTATGTTAAGTTGTTTAGGCACTATAAGCTTAAGGTCCTTTTGACAATTCACCCTCTGACCACAATCCTTTATTATTAACTTCTTAAGCTACCCTTTTTCCAACGACCCCTCATACGTCACGATCCAACTAGCCGTTCTACTGCAACAACAACACGATCAAAAAAATGTTTATACCTGTTCTCTCATCTAATATCAATTGTCCATTAGCCAAGGTTAGCATGTCCTCCTACGACTATATAAAGTACGTCCAAGATGAATGCTGGTTTTCGGAGTCAGCCGGCGCCTATCCTCTCCGAGGCGGTGTACAAATATTCCTTCGTATTTAGGAGGGCCTGGTCAAAATGCAACATCGCACTGACAACCTGTGCGCGGGTTTGCGCATTTTGAATTCCACCTCGAGAATGTTTATCAAAATTCGAATTAGGTACTTTAAATAAACAACATATTACAAACACACGTACATATCGTATAGCATATAACTATAATTAGAAAAATATGTTTTAGCCTGTCTTTAAGCAATTAGTGACAGTAACTGACGAAAAAGTTGTCAGAGAAGATTCCAGCCAACTTGTATCTCCAAGGGAGTCCGCACATTTGATGAATTATGACGAAAAATCTACTTCTGTAATGGTTCTACCTCAAAAACAATTTAGCTTTTATTAAATATTTTAACAACTGTTTAATTATACTCATATTTTTAACAATATTGTTTTAATTGATTCATTAATCAAGTCAGTGGGAAAAGAAATAGATAAAAGATAAGAAATAGATAAAGAATTCACTGTTTAAAGATCTTCTTGAATACAGTTTGATATGTTAGTATAAATAAATAAAATATCGAGAATAAAATTCCTCGTAATACTTTTTAAAATAACAACCTATAACAAATGTGGTGTTCTCTTTTAGTAGTTAAGTAACCTTTTTTCATCATTGGCCTAATGATGTGTTCTGTAAAGTAAGCAAACTATTTACTAAGTACACAAACAATCTAAGGAAACAAGTTCAGACAAAGAAATAAAATGAAAAACTTAAAACAAAGTTAACCTTTATTATTTTGTAAGGAACAAAAAGATACTCAAATATTTTACGTTAAAATGTTACGTCATCCCAGAAAAAAGTAAACAAGTCTGTATTTATGCCTTTAAATTACAAATGAGAAATGCTTATACGAAACTAAAATTAAAATCACATGGTGAAGAAAACAAATATTTTATATCTTGGCATTAGATTATAAATGAGAAATAGATGAAAATTATACTCTATCCCAAACTTTGAAATTCGTTCACAAAAAAAATACCTTTGTATATTAGGTAGAAAGTAGATTTTTATTAAAAGATCAATAATAAATCACTTCACTGCTATTTAGCTCATAGATAATCTTCACTGTTCAATAAAAAAGGTGGGTACAACCTGAATTATGCAAATGCTTGTGACGTGTAGAAAAAATATAAGTTTTTTTACCGTCTAGGTACTCGGGCTGCAGAAACGTTGAATCTATCTTAGCAAGAACATAATATCCATCATAAAAACATATAGGATTGGGCAGCTAAGCAAACGGGATATTCTTCGAATTGTTACTTTTAGACCACATACAATTAATCAATAAATAAATAGCTATTTAGAAAACATCGTTTCAATAAACATTCTAGCAACTATTAGGGCTCCCGGTAAGGGTCTAAAATAAATATTTGGGTGAAAATATATAAGAGACAAGGAATTTTTTGGCTTACCTCGTCGATAGACCACTCAACATAATTTTCGTCCTGTTTGTTGGACGTTTAAAGAGGGAAAGGGGCACTGAATTGCCGTGGATTTACGAACGCTCTAATTTTGAGGCGGCCAA
Organism: Diabrotica balteata; assembly: GCA_918026665.1. Classification (NCBI taxonomy): domain Eukaryota; kingdom Metazoa; phylum Arthropoda; class Insecta; order Coleoptera; family Chrysomelidae; genus Diabrotica; species Diabrotica balteata. Next base: position 27,777,436 of record OU898276.1, on the reverse strand, counting down.
GGCCGGAACCATTAGGACTACAGTTTGATTCTTGGGGTAGGTTAGATACTTCCGCTCTCGATAGATAGCGTGAGCAACATTATTTTGAATATTTACTCGGAATTATAATAATAAATTTTTTGAAACGGTTACAGTTCAAACTGACCCTGATTTACAACGTTCTAGCAACTGCCTACCACTTGAAGATTTTTTGGCGTGCTTCCTGCACAAGAATTTTTTTTCTTAAAAGAGTTTATTTTATCATTAGCTGTGAATCATTTTCTCCCTGAAAACTCATTTTGAGCATGTTCTCTCTCTCCAATGGCACTACAGCCCAAATCGAGCCTTGGCCTTCTCCAAACTATGCCTCCAACCTTGTTGGTCCCACGCCGATTTTCTCCAGGTTCTCACGTCTATCAAAACGTCAATACTGACAACAATTTTTCATCACAGAACAAGTTTATCATGTCACTATTGTTTTCAGTTAGAAGCAGTAACATTTCTGACCTCAGTTCGAAGAGAACGATAAAAATGTTTTCCAGATAATCATCTCACTTATGCATGCAAGACAAGAGTTTTGAACTGGCCACTCATCTTCAGACATCAAATAGAATAATCTTGAATTATGGGCACTAGCCTTTATGAAGTTAATAACTTTCACTGCATCTGATAAAACAAAGGTCAGATGTTCCGGCATGAATTTAGCAGCTAATTTAATTTTCTTGATCTGGGCCTAAAACAATAGACTTGGACTAATTCACACCTCTCCTCAACAACCTTTTAGTTTTATGAAAATGAAAACTAATTTGGCGTCGATATGGGGCGCCAAATTGGTGTAACGTACTATAAACCTGGATAGGTCAAACGAGGGCAAAGTAGTTTTTACGTTACCCAAAATAGTACTCAACTTCTGGGCTTCTTTTTTACCCTTCAGATCTATAGTACGTTACGGTACTTCCGATTTTTGTAACCACAGTCTGTTTTCTATATTAGTCTTACTTACGTGGCTGTGCCGTATGGTTGGTCATAAGTAGCAGCCTGTAGTTCGTAGCCCGTTTTGACTACGCTAGTCGAAAATGCGCAACTAGAGTATCTATGAAAACTGTGGAAAAAGAAATACTAGCCAACTTAAGCCAAAGTAAATATAGAACAAAAGGCAAAATGAAAGAATAGTCCCCATTCACACAAAACAGTTGACAAAGTTGAGCCCCTAGATGCCTTTGAAGTTAGCATATCCATTTTATAAGGGCGAACTCAGACCAACACTATAATTTATTGCTAATTTGCTAATAACTATGGGAATAATAGGTACATGTGAATACAAACTCAATCACTATAAATACGTTTTACCTCTGCTGCGGTTGAGATACTGGGTATTAGATACTTATGATCAATGTTATGTTTTTAAGGAGTAATGATGTATTCAGTAATTAATACCAGTAAATACACGGTATTGATGGAGTTCAATGCCCACAATGCTTTTTATTGCTTCACTCTTTTACAAAACACACAAATTATTGTAGCTTCATACTTAAGCTATAACAGCCATAGTTTCTCGGAAGCTACAGTACTCATTGTTTCTCGAAAGATGGTGAAGAACTACAGCTATAACTTAACAATGAAATATGTAGTTATCTTAAAAGTAGTTTAATGCTAATTTTACTACATGCACCAGAATATATGAAAAGCGGATAAAGATGTAGTTTTTGTTCTGACCCGGGCAACCATCAGAGAAAAACCATATTTTATCCATTTTACAGAGTATATGATATTTATTTCAGATAATGAAATATCTTGAAAGTTATTTCATTTTGGCCACGTTTAGCCATTCCTTCTTTTACAAACAACTTTATTTGTCGTCAAATTTGGTAGCGGAAGACTTTGCATAAAGTCAAAGGTTATTGCAGATACATTTTACTATGCTGACATTTATGTTTAATTTTTCGTTTTATATCATAAAGTGATCAAGGTTTCTCACTTGAAGAAGTTCCTTTTTTGTTGATTCATCGATATTCGGTAGTTTGAGTTGGCTTTCAGTTTCATCACATAATTTAAAAGTGTTACATCTGGGGTAAGAAAAAGATATATTAAATCGAGTTTGAAATATGTATGAAATATGACTGTGGGCGAAGTCCTTTAAAGGCTCTATACATATTTTTTACATTTAAGTCTGATGGTAGATAAATTTTCTTTTTCTCCAATCCAAATTCGGCCTTATAAAATGGATATGCTCACTTTAGAGACATAGTCCCTAGTTTGAAATAAAACATTCAGTAGACACTGTATTATTTTTGTACCTAATAATAAAACAAGTATGATTAATGAAAATGATTTATTTATAAATAAGTAAATACATACTTACAATCTTAGAGGAAAATTACATTTACTTATTATTATTATAAAGAAATAATGTACCGTTCATTGGACATGGTAATAAATTGTTGAATAATATAATCTATTAATATTAATGTAAACAATGTAAACAAATATCCCTTTGCTCGGCACACTTCAAATGAAGATGACAAGTGGAAATCATGAAAGCAATTGGTGACAAATTATCCTTATATAAATTAAAATTGATAATAGAATGATGTAAAGTATCCAACAAGGTTTTTTTTTTAATGTATAGGGCATTACATTTAATTATCAAAATATAAGCTTGAGGATGTATCCTAATAATCAAAACATCGCTTAATTCAATTCAATGTCAAATAAACAATTTAAACATTTAGCAAACCTCTTGCGCGACCCTGTAGAATCAGCAGAAGTTAGGTGTCATAGATTTCATATGTAACAGCAACTTTTGATATTAAGATATATTATTAGTATTTTGAAACGTGAGTAGAGTTTAGATACCGTCTCTGGTTTACGCCGAAGAACTGACTCCGGTTACGATGTATTGTTAAGTTTATCAATAAAGAAAGAAAAAGTACAATCTTGATTTTTCGAAGTGAAACATAGATAACCGATTGAGCTAGCCGGGTGAGTGCCCAACACCACACTGAACATGACAGGAGATTCTTAACCTAATGGACCAGGGAAGAATCTTTAAAATTACTGCCTTAAATATTTATATCCGGAATAAAATCATGCGAGCTAAATGATTGTATGCCAGAACGTACCGAAATGGAAACTTTCGATACATTTAATACACACAAAATAATAAAACAGGCAACTGGTTTAAGCAAGGGTAGTAGAAACTTAACAGACAGTTATAGAACATAATTAAAAATAGAGAAGATTTTAAAGAAATCGAATTATTTAAATCAACAAAGAAGCAGAACCTTTGTTATCATTTGGGAGACGAACTCAAACATTTATTGAAATTAGTCATATAAGGAAATGTCTCTCGCCTAGACGTTAATCACATTGAAATATTAAAGAATTAAAGTGCTTCTAGAAGATTTGGTTCCACTTAATGAAGAAATGGATGACGCAGCACGGACTGATACTTCCGGTAGAGAAAACCGAAGCCATCATTCTGAAGGGGAAAAGGAGCAGACAACGTGTTAAATTACAATGTGCACTGTAACTGTGCAATGTAACACCCAAGAAACAAGTAAAGTACCTAGGAGTGACATTGCACCAGAATGGAAAATGGTGGGAGCACGTGCGGGAGGTGGCCCGGAAGACTGCGAATAGTGCGGCTGCGTTGGGAAGGGTGATGCCCAACATTGGGAGACCCAAATCCGAAAGGAGAGGGTCCTATACGGTGTTGCACAGTCGATTGCCCTTTACGTGGCACCAGTCTGGAGCGGGGCAGTAGAGATAACGGCCTATAGGAGGCTCATGACATGAGTGGGCAGAACAAGTTTGTTGCTAGTGGCATGCGCCTACAGGACTATGTCTGCGGCAGCCTTGTGGACCATGTGGCTGTGTTCCGGCACTCGGACACTGTGACACATACGATGTACTACTGTACTACAGATGGATAGTAGAAAGGAACAGAATGGCAAGAGAGACATAGAGACAAAGAGAGACAGAGAAAGCAGGTTAGACAAGCGTACACAACTATATCCGTGCAGTGATCAAGAAAAAAGAAAAGGAAGAAAGACAGCTGGACCAACGGCAAAGACAAGAGGGAAAGATACGGGAAGTTGAAGCTAGAAAAGTGGGTCAGACTGTATGAGTTAGACTGAGAAAATGCCCGTTTAGGAGTGATGCCGTACTAGGAGCGATGAGGGTCTTCTACGCGCTAATTGGAACGAGACAGGGAGCCTCCTTTCTGATGAATGGAGTGTGGATGTGTCTTGGAGAATGGAGATGTCTTTTAAAGATTCCAGACACCCCTCCTTCTATAAAGATGAAGTTGTATTTAATTGAGTTTTCCCATTGACCCATTTTCACTACTTTAAGCATCGTAGATAAAGTAAAGATCAGAGGCCAATAACACTGAATATTTTCTAGACGGCTACCTTCGCAATTGAATAAAATTAGCATTGTGGAGAGACATACAACAAAGCCGAGCAGTTTTAGGAAAAATATCCATGTGACGTTTATAAGTGCCACGCGTTGCTGGAAGGAGTTATTGAAGAAGACACGTTTGGAGACGATATGGAGAAATGTAATTAAGAAAGTCGACCACTGAAATAGATAATCACAAAGATATTAAGTGCCAAGCCAATCTTTATTATACTGAAAATTTCTAGACAATGAAACATATGCGCCACGCTAGGCTCATCCTGTTAAAAATAAACCATATTATTCGGAATTGTATTATTTCAATAGCTACGAAAACATAAAACTGGGCATTTCTCACAGATAATCAATTTAAATATATGTATTTATATAGTTAGTAAAATACTGTTAATCTTCAAGAATAACTTTTTGTTAAACCTTTCTATAGTTACGTTTTAAGTTAATCGCCAAGAGAATATAATCTTAATTAAAATGTAGACATTTACTTTATTACATATTACACAGTTCAAGTATAATAAATTGCCTTCTGAGTTTTTGTCACCAAATTATTTTTGAGTGACACATTAAAGAGTGATAGTTTTGAATATTTGTGATTGTTGGTTGAGATTCTTGAAGAACATGTTCTAAAAGATATCTTTCAAATATGACTGTTAGGGGGCGCAACAACATAGTATTTGCTTTGTATAATAGTATATTACTTTATGAGGCGGAGAAGCATGACTTTTCTTGACGCGCCGAACGAAGTTTGGCGCGTAATAGAGGGCAAGTCAAGAAAAGTCGCTTCTTTGCCGAATAAAGTATACTGTTTTTTCTTCAAACGTAGCAATTTTCAACCATAAATAGTACAATTCATACGCTATTTTTACTCGAAATTAACTGTGACAACTATCAAAGTCGTTACCTACCAATGACGTATAATATATAGACTACGCAGTCCCCTATTCTCGCTATAGAATCGAGTGTCCGAAAGATCTCGGCTCAAGGTTGAAGGTATGTTTATCACAACAGCGGCGTGCTCATTTATATGTTAATGGCAATAATTATTTTTTAATTAAAATTAAATATTTATGATTTCTTTTTGTTCCCGTCTATAAGAGAACTAATTATTTTGATAAAATAGTATGGCATTTTACTAAAATAGTAAGTAAATAACTCTCAACAATTTAAAATAAAATTTGCTTGTCACATAAAATGGAGAAAATGTTTTCATACGTCCATGATGTTTTCAAACACTAGATCAACTTCGTGATGCTTCGTAAGAAATCATGAAGGTATTCATGTTTTGGACACTTTTTAAAGCGTTCACCGAGTCTATATATTATACGTCATTGGTCGTTACTATCAAAGATGTTAGAAATTAAAATAATTAAGTCGTCGGTGGGATTTGCGTCTCCCTGGTTACAGTTGTTTGACAGTTGTTTACAATTATTAAAGACAGCTTATTGTTGTTGCAACCGCAAATTTAGTGCGAAAATGGAAAACCTAAACGAAATTGAGTCCGCGGCTAATGATGCAGTAGCACATTTGGAGCCCTCCAAGTCCGATAAAAACGATAATGCTAAAAAAATTTTAAACCCTCATGATTCGCCAACATCGGGAATGATTGCTGAAAGTTGTTCTCGACCATCAGTATCATCAACAATTACCAATGCGTATCAAGAGCCAGGAACATTTTTGCACGGTTTCGGTTTTGAAAATGCCTCATTAACTAATTGTACTTTTAATATTACTATAAATAAAAATGATGTTTAATTGTTGATAATGACATTTGTATTGTTGCTTTGTGACATGTTTCATATTGTTGCCATGACATTTTCCCTCCGCCGTAAAGAAATGGGGAAAAAACTGCTACCGGCGGAGACATCAAACTTTGACAGGATCAAGTTAAATAAGTAATGTCATCATTCTTTGACGTTTGAAGAAAAACATATTTGTTGTAATTTTAAATACGTATTGTTACGACAGTTTTGTAAGATTTATTTTATATAGAAAGTTCCTTGAAAAAAAAAGAAGAATAAAAAACTTAGAATGTTCTAGACGTCACCGAAATACCGATAAATGTTCTGGAACAAATTCTGCCTTTCGTTTCTTTCCCGATATTTTTATTTCTCTATATTGTTTCATTTAGGTAGCCTGCGGCTCTGTTTGCTCTATTCACTTGATCTTCCACTTCAGTCTCGAGCTTTCCGTAGCTAGATAATGTGATGCCTAGATATTTAAACTCCATCACTTGTTCTATTATCTGACCTTCCAGCTCCAATTTATATCTTAGTAAATTTGCTGTTCTAACCATGCATTTTGTCATTTTTGGAGAAATTAACATGTTAAATTTTCTGGCGATTATATTAAATTGGTGCAGCATACGTTGTAAATCATCTTCACTTTGAGAGAGTAGTATTGCGTCGTCTGCATAGCACATTGTTTTAAGTTGTTTTTCTCCCATTTGGTATCCTTTTTTAGTTCCATTTAATTTCGAAAGCAATAACGTTTATACGATCCTGTAGAAGTTCTTATTTATTTTATTATTTCATCCATAATCAGGTTGCACAATAGAGGACTCAGGGAATCTCCCTGTCTTACCCCATTGCCAGTTTACTGGAACAATTTGGTATACAAAATTAAAAAATATTTCGAGATTTCGAGAAAATGAGACTACCGCAGATAACCAACAACCAATTTTATCCCAAGTTTTAAACGTACTACAAAATCTTCAGCCAAAAAAACCAAAAATGAAAACAGAAGATGTTCTAATTGTAGAACAGTAGGAATTTGCAAAAAACTGTAGAAGCCCATTCAAGGCAAAGAACGAAAAATCAAAGAATGAAGTCAGAAGGTCAGAGAGACTCCAACAGTACAACTTCGACATCTTCTTCTTCGTCTAGCCATTCACGTCCACATCTGAACATAAGCCTCTTCAAGTCTTCCTTTCCATTGTTTTTTATTGTACGCTACTTGTAGCCAATTTTTCCCGGCAGTCCTTTTCAGATCATCTGTTCATCTCATAGGAGGTCTGCCTCTGGGTCTTTTGTGTTGGTATGGTCTCCAGGTTAAAATTGATCTGTGCCATTTGTTTAGATCGCTCCTAGCTACATGTCCAGCGTATTCCCATTTCAGCTTTAATGCTTTTTGCACCACATCGGTGACTTTGGTTTTCTGTCTTATCCATGTGTTTGTTTTCTTGTCCTTAAGTGATATACCTAGCATTGCTCTTTCCATCGCGTGTTGAGTGACTCTAAGTATACTTAGAGTCACTCAACTTCGACATAGTATAGGTAATATATTTTGACAAGAGCTATGACCTTGTTAATAACAGGTAAACTTGTGTACTAAATCGGCATGACTCATAGCTCTTGTTAAAATCCATTACTTCTACGAGCCTGTTTGGTTTGGAAATGCCAGCACTGTAAAAGATTTAAAAAAAGAAAATGTAACCGAAGAAGTAAGTCTCCACATGGCCACATGTAAACAGGAAGAATATAATGGGAGATAAATCAGACTTCAAAATAGTCAAAAGAAAAATAATGACACACGAGAATCGCTTAAAAATGGAGTAAGACTGTATCTCTGGAGAAGCTCTGTATCTTTTCACTGATCTATTATATCGGAAGTGGGAAAGTTCCGATGGAGCACATACAGTTCAACAATTGATACTGCCAAAATCACACATTAAAATGGTGTTGCAAGAGCTTCATAGCATGAAGAAACATTTCGTCCTAGACGAGACCGGGTTTATCGACCACAAGCAAGCAAGGAATTTAAGTAAACCCATTATGTTCACACCTAAGAATTACGTTCGGGTGTAACAATTCATTGGAGCGGGGTAAATTAACTCGAGTTAAAAACAGGAGTCGCTCCACAGCTCCAGACCATTCTTTTCCCCCCTATAGCACCCTGATGCGCAATAGGGGCTTAACTATCAGCCAAATGCTCTTCATGTTAGAGTCCTGAGTAATAGAACTCCAACATGGTTCCCTAACCGAATTCCCTAAATTCACCACAGCGTGACGCGCTTTGTTCCTGGTATCATCTAGTGACTAGTGACTGGAATCTAAAATTACTTGCTTGCAGTCCGGAGACTTGTTTATCAAGTTTTTTGGGCCCTACTTGCCCGGGTTTTTTGTTTTTGTTTTTATAATTTTTTTGTGGCTTCCGCCGGATTTTTTTATGTTTTTTTAAGTTTTTTTGGTTTTTTGTAGGATGTCTTAAAGAGGGTCCTATAGATATTGTTTGATCCTCACCCTTTGAGGCCCACACAGAGCGGCGATTTGCAGTGTTTCTCGACTTTTAGCTACGAACTGTCCTCTGTTTATATTTTTATATTTGCTCTTCACTCTAGGATATGCTGTTCTCTCTAGGATATTGCTTTCGCTCTAGAAGTTTACTTTGTTTTGATTACTTGTTTTGGTTTCCCTCGCTACTTTTTTGTTTAATTTGTCTTCACTTTTCGATGGCTCCTTAATTTATTCCACTATTTGTTGTTTAGGCCTCTTGTGTTTCCAACGGTGGAAAGCGTCGTATCTCATGATCTCTCGCAGTATGTGACTAGAGTGGTTTTCCAGTTCTGCGAATTTTATCACCTTTCCTTCAGTATATCCGTCACCCTGACCTGTTGTAGGTCCCTGTATATGAAACGTATATGAGCAGTTGTTGTTAACTGTTTGGATCTTCTTTTTTGCGGTTTATCGGCCACGTGACTGACGTGCCATTCTTATAGGTCATGTAGGTCACGTGGTCGATAAACCCGGTAAATTAGAAAGATATGCGTTTTGCTTCAGTTTTATGTCGCACTGGGGGAACGGGTGGTTTTCCAACGCTCATTCTATCTTGTATTATATATCTATGCCATCGTCAGCTCTCGATAGGCTACCACTCTAATTATATTCTTTATTTTGTTTGACGTTTATTCGTAATATCGTGACATTATGTGGCATTTATATACAGTACACTCTCTCTATAACGAGAACTGAAATGGCAGACTGTCAATTCACTTGTGGCAATATTGTGCATACATATAAATATATAATTTTCTAAAACATTAACTTCGTATAGTGAAGCCATTCGGAGCAATACAAGATGCTAAATATTGTTTGAATGGCGTTTTTGAAAAAAAATTGTTTACTTTTATTGCCAATGAAATACGTTAAATCAAAAAAGAGTTGTTTACTTTTATTGTCAATGATATAAGTACGTTAAAACAAAAAATCTGTATTCTGTAAATCTGTATAAAGCGTATTTTCAGGGATAACATAAACTATTACTTCTGCAATTAGAAGAAGTCTTTTATTTTTGACTGCTTTAAATTGTCCAGTATTCTATCTATGATATTTTCAAAAGATGTGAAACAGTTGTATGCTTCGTCATTTTCGTTTTGTCTTTGAATAAAGTTTTTTGCAACGTTTAAAGCACTTTCCACATCTTATCTATTACTTGTCACCTTCTTATTATTAGGTGCTAATGGTCAACCCCTTACACTGATACTTGTAAATCATAAATTCTAAATTTCCGAAGAAGTTAATTGCGGGGGCAGTTAAAAAGGATATTTATGTATAGCCACGTCCGGGCCAAAAACGAAAAAAGACACGTTTTTCGATCTTATTTTCTCTCGTTATAACCACATTTGCCTCGTTATAGAGGGTTATAGTTTAATAGAAATTTCACGGGACATCTAATGTTCCTCGTTATAAGCGAAACATTTGACATAAAATGTGACATAGTATACCAAATGTTACAAATATTAGGTACATACAATATTATACGATCGGTAAAGCAGGTTCCATGCTTACCGACACTGGCGCCAGTAATTGAGTATTTAAATAGTTCTGTCATGAAGTTAGAGTTGTTAACAAGTATTGTAATATTGTTAAGTAGGGAGTATTTTAAAAGCTTAAACAGTTAAAGACTTAACAACTTATGCTTTTAAAATATGTATTTAACATTACAGCAAATATTGGCAAATTTACCCAAAATATTCATTTATATTTTTTACCCTATACATTGCATACCATAACAGTCATATTTGGAACTCCAAAATAATTTCTATAAACTTATTTTTGTCGACTTCAATATGAAATATTTTCCCGTTATAGTTCCCAATATACAGCCGGTAGCCAACGTTGTTGGGACACCCTGTTTTTCTCTCTGGGATATTATGCTTTTACTTGATACTTACATTTATTATGTCCACATTAACCGATTTATTTTACTAAACATCCATTATTTATGAAAATACTTTTAAAAATTGTAGTATTAAATATCGAAATTAAATCATAAGGCATTTTTGTACAAAAATAAAAAAGTTATGACATATTTATACCTTACAATTATCAATTTATATACTTCTTATCCAGAACAATTTATATTCAATTTTATTATATCAGTCAGATTGTCAATTTTAGTACATCACTATTTAAAGTTGTAGGTATGACTCTAAACATTTTATACAGTACTTAAATTTTTCTGTTTAACATACTAAATCAGTAAAGATACATATTGGTACCACAGAAAGTTGTCTGTGTCTTATACATAATGATTCAATATGTTATACTTTGTACTCTAAGACAAAGCTGAGTGGTACCGTGAATCTGCCATCAAGAACGAGCCGTGGTTATTTTACTTCCACTTTGTTGAGCGAAGTTGCAATTCATTGTTGTTTTTTGCTTATATCTTTTATTATCATTATAAAGAATAATATAAATATACTAAGTGACACCGGTAATACTGAATTGATTACAATTAATTTCTAGGAATATGTTAAAGTTAAAGTAAAGACCATCTATAGTAGATTATGGTCAGAATCAATTGAAACCGTCATTTCAAAAAGGGCACAAGTCCGTTAATTAAAACTTCCATTTAATTAGAAAAGGGTGTAAGTGCAGAATGCATGCCATTTTCAAACAGACTTAAATTTTCGTTTGCCTTTTCTGACTTGTGGTATATGAAGATGTGCCCTTTTCACAAAAAACAAAACGCCTCAATAAATAAGATGGCAACAAAAGTTGATATTTAAAAAAAGTGTGATATATTTTTTGAAAAAACAACTTTAATTATAAGAACCAACATTTCCTTACTATTATTTATATATTTTTATTATATCTTATTTCCTAAGATATAATAAAAATAACTACATATTAAAAAAAATTGCTATTTACTTTTAATGCATCCTTGATTGTAATCAAATTTTAAAATTTGTATTGATAAGATGTTTCAGTATGTCAAAAGTTGATTATTTCCTATAAAAACCGCACACATCTAGTTAAAAAATAATAATAAAAAGCCGCAAAATCCCTACTTTATCTAAAATACCATATCGTCAGTGACCTGGCAATTTCTCCTATCTGCATTTTTTATAAAAATGATTTAGTTATCGATGAATTCGGAATCTACTTACACCAAAGATTCGTCCGTAGAAGTCTTATGAACGAGAAAAAGGTCTAAAAATATTAAAACGCTACTTGTAATTTCACCTACCTAAATTCATGCGGTAAACTATATGCAACATGTCCTATCTTGTCAGTTTTTATGCTGTAATCATGGGGTCTTGAATGCTAGTAGACTGTGAGTTGTTAATGAACGAAATACGATATTTCTGGTAAGTTTCAGAAGATCTTATGTACTTATTAATGGTAATATTATGTGATTATAAAATTTAAAGTAATAAGATTCTAAACTAAAACGATAAAAATAGACGAAAATCTAGTTTTTATAATTTCTTTCAGATAGGAGAATTTGTTGTCTCAAGTATTGTATCGTAATCATGTCGAAGAGAACTTTGCGTATGCTTGCAATGGCTAACGAAAACTTGGTTGTAAATAGAACCGACCAAATAGACTCTCCACTGGTAAACCAACTGAAAAACTCTGATGAAATCGACGCATGGGAAAACCTAAATATAGAAAATACTCCTATAGTTATGGTATTAGACGAACCTCTGCCTGAAGATAATCATACTATTACTACGCTTACAGAAATGTAAAATTGTACGGAGCTAGAAGACTTTGACTTAACAGATTGCTTAAAAGAGTTTACCGAAGTAGACTGTTTAGCGGATAATAATAATTGTGTTATATCAAGTGTACCTAAAGAAATGCATTTTTTTATCAACAGCAGTTGTGATACCAATAATTCTGTAAACCTAGTGTTAGATAATTTAACAAGTAAACAAATACTATTGCCAATTGAACAAAATTAAAGGGTCATATCTCTTGTGCCATATGAAATATGTAATTGCATAATGCAGTTACAAATACCAGTAATTTTCAAGAAAGTTCTAATACTAGGATAAACAATAATATTGAAAGAAATCTGGTGAACACAACCAGTGGTAATAAAGTTACCATGAAGAAAAAAAGGAAGCTTGGTCAGAATAAAAATCAATGGAGAAGATACTGAAATAAAAAACTTCAAATGGAAGGTAACATATACATGGGGTTTAGTAAAAAATCCGGGAAGATTAAGCAAGAAATACCAAGAAAAGCAAAATCTTTAAAAGAGGCGTGTACGTCAGTAAAATTTTGAAATTCCAAATTAAGATATTGCAGCGAATTTACAGAACAGTGCAGAAGTCATATATTTAAGAACTTTTGGTGTATGAGTTGGGATCAACATAAGGTCTTTGTAGCATCTTATGTATTTAAAACTCCAACATTTAAATCAAACAAGGAAAATTCAAGAAGACAAGGTACATACACTTACTACTTACATGACACTTACTACTGACAATGAAAACTTACAAGTATGTCATAGCATGTTCACAAATACATTAGATATATGTTATAAAACCAGTCATTATTGGGTGGATAATAGTTCTTGCGGTATGACTGACGAAGCATTACGTGTTTCTATCAAGAAAATAGGTATACAGAAAGTAGTAAAGACTAGGTATACAGAAAGTCATAAATACTTGGAACAATTTCTTGAGAGTTTACCTAAACTTTCTTTACACCATTGTAGCGAAACACAAAAATTATATTTAGAATATTCTTTTAACAGTATGTCAGATTTGTGTGGTACTTATATAAACAGTTTTTGTTATGAAAAAAATATAACTCCTTTAGGTCGCAATGTATTCTCAAAACCATTTAAGGAGAATAATTTCGATTTATATACACCGAAAAAAATGAAATATGACTGAATAAGACTAAAGAAGAATATAGAGCTCATATAAAGAGAAAGGAAGACGCCAGAGAAGCAAAAACTTTGGATAAAGCCATAACTGAAAAAGATGAAATAACAGCACTAACAATGGACCTACAAGCCGTAAAATTGTGCCCATATGTACCATCGTACAAAATGTACTTTAAAACTAAATTGTCCTGCCATAACTTCACAGTTTACAACCTAAAAACTCACAATATTATGTGCTATTGATTTTCAGAAAACATCCACATTTGTTTCCTGTGTCATACATTATTTAGAGGAGAACTGTGTTACCGATTCAAAAATGCCAGTAGTAATTTATTTTGATGGATGCGGTTATCAAAATCGTAATAATATCCTGGCTTTACTAAACTTTGCTAACAAACATAATGTGTGTTTTAAAAATATCTTGAACCAGGTCACTCTCAAATGGAATGTGACTCGGTACATGGTATGATAGAAAGGAGTCTTAAAAATAAGGAAATCCATTTACCCAGTGACTATGGTTTCATTACAGCTAAGGAAGGAAACTAAGCCATATAGAGTCAAAATATTAGACCATACGTTTTTTAAAGACTATTCGTTTTCCAACCACATGCGATATTCCTCAATCTGACCATAAAGGAGAATACTCACAAGTCCCTATAAGACCAAAGACTATGCCAACACTTCTGGACTATCCACCTTTATTTCTATCGCCTCCTAAAATAAAAACGGAGAAATGGCAACATTTACAAGATCTAAAATCAACCCTACCAAAAGATTCGTATTTACTTTATGATGGTCTTTTACACGGATAGATCTTTTTATTTTGTTCGTTTAGACACATGTACCTACTTAACATAATTTTTGTTTGTTGTTTTTGAAGTTTTAATATTGTGTTTTAATAATAAGTGTTTTATATTACCATGAATAAAATTGTTTAATTTGATTAATGTTTAATTTTAAAGAATTATTTAATTATATTTGGATAAAAGCATTACTTAAAGCAATACCTCCTATCTAGCTTACCAAAACTAAATTCAATCAAATATTAACTTTTTTCATAAGAAGTAAAAATGTTGGTTTCACACAGATCATAAAATACAAACAAACAATTAAAATATGTTAAAATTTTATAATTATAAAGATTTTGTCTCTCCTGAAAAGTTTAGGTGAAGTCACATAGTAGATGTTGCCAGGTCACCGATGATATATACTGTATTAAAATATCCAAAAGATAATATTGAAAAATCAATTTATGGGTATTAAGGTTTTGGAATAAAGCTTTCCTATTTTATTATAATGGTCAAACACTAAAATTCAGTTTTCAACATCCATTTCAAAGATTGTTTCATTTGCTTAGAGTATAAATATCATTATTCATTCATTTTTATCCTACCATATGTCACCCATCCTGCTTATGTACTCTGTTAGAATAAACTCAAAACTTACAGCAAACATCAGTATTGCAGTTTTATACTCCATACTTACTGACTCTGGAAAAGTTTATATGGAGATGCCTGACAGAAAAATTTAAGTCCTGTTTAAAGATGTCAGTAAAAACTATTTGTTAAACAAATCAAAACAATCTATATTGTGTTAGGGAACAATCTTCAACTCAATATTTATCTAAACATCTAGCTAGCCAGCAAATGCTACGGGAAAAAATTAAAGACTCTTAAATACCCCCACATTATTTTTTAGAAGTTTAAGTAGATATATAATCTGATGTCAACTGATTGTACTTTCCTTCATCTTTGGCATTTTTATCCAACGGTTGCAAGCCGGGTACTGGGGATTCTTTACGTGTTACAGGAAAGCAACACCATAGTATGAATGCCACAAATGCTACTAAGGTACCAACAAGGAGAATTACATCTTCCACTGACTAAAAATAACCCGTAATTAGACGAAAGAAATGGAGTAAATAAAAATAAATATATCTCGGTACATTCCCAAATTAATTAAATTATATATTACAGGCTTTAAAATTGCATACCGATTCTCCTAATAACACACTATTGAATAAATACAAAAAGTCTTCAAATGGACTGATCATTACAAATGTAGCTGGCTCCATCGGATTGATTTTTTTATTTACATCTTTACAATCCTTAAGCGATATTAAAGATACAAACTTATTTTGTTGTTATTATTTATTGATATCCGGAAAAATTGTTGAATTATCAGCTGGTTTTGTTTTGGTTAAGCTGTCAGTTGTCACTTCTGTTGGCATCTTCTGTCATGTGCACGTCTTGCAGAGTCGGCTTTAAAGTTTTTTCTAAATTATACAAAGAAATCAAACTAATAATTTTTCGCTGAAATTATCTGTAGGTATTGGTTATTTACCCATTCAGTGCCAAATAAGAGTTATCTCGTAATTAACAATCTGTACCGAGGCACCAACTACGAGATAATTTGTGTAATATACCTAACTGTTACTGAAATGTAGATACGATTTTACTTATAAATTTTACATACAAATAGATAGTGGCTGGCTTGTGAGACAAGAACGAAAAATTTACATTAATATTGGAATTATTGGGACAGGTTATTTATTTATAAAAAATGCAAAATTTGAATGAAACTGAAATACAGAAAATACGTTTTTTATATATTGTGGAAATTCTTAGAATACTCTTCGACGCACAGTTTTTCTTCACATGCTACGCATAAATATCGACTTTCTCGTCGTTTTTGTTTCTTGTACAAACTCTGCATGGCTTTGTTGGCATTTCTTTTTTCTCTGTTGGTGGTGAAGCTGCTAAATAATGAAATGTTCCCTGTCTAACATTTTTTGTCTGTTTTTACATGTTCTCTCCAAGCAAGCACTCTATGAACTTTTCTCTAAATTGCATTACATCTCTTTTTTCTTTTCAGACAGCATAACCGTCCATATGTACTACATAGGCTTAATCTAAATAGTCTTCCATTAGGTATTAGGTTATATTAAAAAATGTATTGAGCCTTATTCTATTCAATCCTGCGCAGTTGCACAGTACGATTTCTACCGTCTCGTCTTCAGTCTGACAAAATTTGCAATAATCACTTTTTGCCAGTTCGATTTTACCATGTTTCATTATATAGAATATTATATAGAGTTAAAAATCCAGCAAGTAAGCATACTACAGATACTAATCGGTATTATTTCTACTAAAAACTATCTACTAAATCACATACACCAAACCATTTCCGTTAAAAACCACTTCCACGAAAAATCAGTTCCACTACAGTCCGCTTTAAAAACAGTTTCAACTAAATACCATTTCCAGTAAACTACTTTGTCTTCAGTAGGTATAGGACCCCGCTAACCAGACTTTGTCAGAGGCGCCAATGTCGGTAAGCATTGAATCTGCATTACCGCTATTGGACCGCCCTAACTCTTATTAAATTACCACTAAACCGCTTTTACTAAAAACCATTGCACTAAAAATTACTCAGATTTAACCCAAATCAACTTAAGGCAAAAAAATACGAAAAATTATTTTTCAAATTTGAATTTTCCGCAAATTTGACGCTTGTTTTTGGGTTTCTCGCTGAACTATGCCGAGCTAGTCAAGTTTTAATCTTAAACTGGCACTCTGCCAGTTTCTTCAACTTCTTCGGTTTTATCACCACCGTCAGTAGTGCCATGGAGTTAACTACCAACATTAGGAAGTCAACCACCATCACAAGGAAGAAGTGTATGATCCTCAAGTCTAGAGTTCTTCTCAATAACGATAAACACAACCGTACTTCTTACTATCGTTGTAGCGATTACCAAACCAGCTTGTGGCGGCCATAGCTCTGTGGTTAATTACTGGCTTACAAAGCCGGGCGAGCCGGTTGATTATGAAATAATTAGTTGTGTTATTAGAGACATCGCTCAAAAGCGCCGTGAAGTTTTAATAATGCCGTTTGTTCAAGTATTCAGTTTCAAGTTTCAATTTTACATTTAACTCAACCGCCACCTTGCTTGAGAGAGTCAGTAAAACCATCAATCTCGGCTACGTACGTAGTCGTTACTCACTCAACTGCCCTGTTGAGTCTGTAAAGGCAGATATCTTAATGTGATCAGTGAGGTAGTAAAGACCTCTAACGAGAACCCATCCGTCATTGTTCTTAATAACATAGGAAACTTCTCCGAGGCAGTCCGAACCGTTGGGCTTAGAGTTAACAACAGGACTCGCTCTGTCAAAAGCTACAAGAAAAAGTAAGGTCTTGTTTTTGAGTTTTAGAGCAGGTAAACATGCAGAAAGATGATAGGTGCCTAGTTCGTACTTATACTAGTATTTTAGTCGAAAATCGAGTAATTTAGTAACTAAACGTGTCTGAACAACGAAAATTTAGTCGAGTAGATTAGTACGTAATTTAGTCGAGTCGATCCATTTTATTCTATTTTTTTCGGACGAGTACCACCGCCCAATACGCGTCAGTGCTTACTGGTTCACCGGCCAAACAAGTCTGAACCAGTCGAATTAATCGAGTTTATTAGTTCACGCAAAAATGCAGTTGTTGAAGAAACAACTTTAAACTTCGTATATAAAAAATTTAAAAAAGTATAGAACTTTTTGTAATATTGTTAGTGCAGGAATAGCATGCCTTCAATGGTTATCTTTTTGCTATATTTGGGAGTTTATTTTCATTACCAGAAAATTTATACAACTTTCATACATACCCACTAAAATTATCGAAGAATTCTTTGGGATCTTCAAACGCTAATTCCTTTATTAAACTATATTATAATTATATCCATAGCTTCTTTTTATTAATCAAACAAATTTCCTTAGCTATCTCTTCTAAAACTGCCATTACGATTAACTTAATTAGTTTATTTATTTGATTGCATTGTAGGCTGTTCAACTTGCAAAATACAACTTACTTGTGAACTGTACTCGAACAAGTGCGAACGATTTTTGGGCAGTAGTGTGTATTTTAGTTACCAAATTACTCGCTACTATTCTAAGTCCTCGTTCTTCTTTCTTCAATAATTTACGCTGTTTTTTAATTCTTCTGATATTCTTAGTGGCTTTTCTTCTGCTTATATGCTTTATGTGTTTTTCTCTCTAAACTCAGTTCGCCGCTCCGTTAATAGATCTTTGAAATAATCTTTTCATGTCCAAAGTGAAATTGTGGATAAAATATCTTTTGGTGTTGTCATGCGGATATCTTTAAGAAGTCTCCAGCTTACGTTCATGTAGGTAAATATTTAAACATACAGGGATAGGCGTGTCAGTTGACGCTGTCTAACGCGTTTCAAAAATGACGCAGAAAAACGCACATCACCATGGCAGTTCAAGCCCGTGTAAAGTACACTAGAGAAGAACGGATCTGTCTGTTGACTTTGTACCTGCGTTATCATGTAGATTATTAGACGACGAATTTACTAAGAAGTGTCCAAATAGACCTGTTCGTACAAGCAAGATGGTATACAAGTTGTATAAAAAGTTCCAACAAAGTAAGTCGTTATTAGACGCCCAGCATAGTGGTCGTCGCTCTTGTGTATTAGTGATGGAGGAAAATATGGATCTCGTTGATCAAACGTTTGTTGAGATGCCCAAGCAATCCGCAGTTCGTGCATCGCTTCAACTAGGTATATCTCTTCAAAGTTCACGTCACATTTTAAAGAAATTCAATTATCAGTGTTATCGTCCACTTTTGATTCATGCACTTACGATAGACAACCCTAACACTAAACTTAAATTTTGCGATTGATATAGTTTGGTAGATTTAAAGAGAACTTTTACAAATAACCCAGAGTTTGCAGGTATTCGCTATTTTCAACAACATGGTGCTAAGCCGGACTTCAGACTTGCAATTCGCGAATACCTGAATACCGAGTTTGGTAGGAGGACAGGAAAAAGAAGAAGAATTCAGTTGCCAGCACGGTCACCCGACCTAACGTCATGCAATTTTACTCTGTGTGGAGTACTCAAAAATAAAGTGTTCCCCACCCCATTACGTGATATTAAACATTTAAAAACAACAATGCAAGAGGAATTCGATGCAATCCGTAACAACCCAAAATTCTGCAGGAAGGAGGAAGGTATTCTGTAGTTTAAATACAAACAGTAACTTAAAAACTATAAGTAATTACTTTTGTATACAAACAATCAAAGGAATAAACTGGTTTTCTGTACAGATTTTCTTTTTGTTTGGTATGCAAATTGGTTAACTGACTGATTCCCGGCTGCGTATCTAAAATATTATCATCTGTAGTCGAATACAGATTCTTCTTCTTCTTAGAGTGTCGTCTCCATACGGAGGTTGGCGATCATAATGGCTATTTTTTATTTTAGAACTTGCTGCTCTAAACAAATCAATCGATCTGCATTGATACCAATCACGTAGATTCTTTAACCATGAGTTATGCCTTCGGCAAAGAGATCTTCTTCCTTGAATCTTTCGTTCGAAAGCCTCGATTCTATTAAATTGCATATAGATACAGATACGAATACAGATAGTTAAATAGTAATGTGATATAATATTTATTACAATATCGTTGATAGTAGTATAAACAATTAGTCCTGATATTAGATACGTTTATCTATATTTTCACTTTAACATATCACATTCATGCATTCTGCTTTCCTTGATTTGTGCAAGGATTTTCTTGTCTTAACACAGAAATATCGTTTCTTAATAAGAAAATAATATAGTTTACTAAAAAAAATTATAGTTATCCGTCTATTGATGGAATGATGTCTTCTCTTGTATCGGTTGTTGCTTTTATGTAAGTAGCGTGGCTATCAAACATGCTCCCTTTTCGTAATATTTGAAAAAACACATTACTTCTTCGACTTTTGAACGTGTAGAATTTTATAGTCCACGTATTACTATTTTGGTACTTCATGTGATGGTGATGTTTTATATACTTACAAATTTTTATTTTTTACTTGTTCGCGCCTGAAATAAAGGCTAAAACATTAGTAAATATTTGAAATCTCAATTTATATCTCTATCATTCATAATGAATGTGTTTCCTATAATATTAACTTTTTTTAGAAAAATTAAATAATTCATAGTAATTATGCAAAGCCATCCCTGTATATCATTCAAGTACCGGTTTGACTACACGTTCACCCTATAGGTTCATCTAATCACTAAAAAGAGATAACAACATGCAATTACAGTATGGCAGATAAGGATAGAGACAGCGATCCCCTGAGGTTTTGTGAAGTCTTAAAGCTACTCAGCTACCTCGGCGTATAATGACCAAGGCCACAGAATCGTTATTCTAAATCCACCTTATCCTCCCACCCTTTTTATGACGTGTTCTGTCTTGTGTCTCATTTTTCACAATTTTCGTTTTTTTTTTATTTTATTTAGTTGTTCAGGAAACTTGTATGAGGTTGAGGCTGGTGATTTTGCTAGTTGATATCTCGCGTCGTGTGTTTATTATAATTTAATAGTCTTGGAAAGAGCGCGTGGTGGTGGAATAAACATGGCGAAGTGGTTTTTTACATGCCAACAGACATTAATTATTGTGTGTTTGTGTTTAAATTTTCCGGTACCTGTGATTTTAGGCGAAATAGGTAAGCCATTTGTTTGTTCTTTTATGCTCCTACCATATCAGTTCACTCTCTTGCTGAAATATTCAACGGAATTTGCAAATCCAGTTATTTACTTACCTGTTGCACACTATTTTTGTTTTTTAACTGTATTTCTGTAAGGTCAACAAGTATAATAACTTGCATATTCTAGGGAAAACGTGGGTGAAAAGACTTAAATGAATAAATTTGATCATAATTTCGTAAACAGCACTAGATTTGTATTCATGTATAAGTAGTTGTTAATTTTTCAGTACGCTTGTTGTTTTTTCGGCATTATCTGTAGACACCATGTAAATAAGTATTTACTGCAGTTAATTGGGCGAAAAAACAAAGGGTAAATCAAAGTATACAGGATGCAAGGATTTCCTACTTTTCTGCGATCCTTGGGCAGGTTCGGATCGAGAAGATTTTTAATAGCTGAGATTTTATTATCTTGTTTTGAAATATCTAAAAAAAGTAATGACCTACGATAACCCTCATCTGTGTATATATTTTTTTGTCTAATAAGTTGTCATTATTGCGTAATCAGTGAATACTTGCAGTTTATTTTTGCCAAGTCAGCAAATTTAATAAGGAAACATTAGATTATTATTTCATGCTTTTCATACATAATTCTGCAGTTTGGTAGAATTGGCTGATGACGGTTTCACGCGTTCAAGTAAAAATGAGATTAAATGATTCGCGTAATTCGTTGAATTTGTAAGTGAATTTATTTTAGAAAATACAAATTTTAAGATAAATGTTCACAAAAGTCATTGTTTTGACATAACTTGAACTGAAATTGAACAGACGTCAGGTCAAGAAAGAAATATTGTATTTACGTTCTTCCATTGTCTTTCTCAGTTATTTGGAATTCATTGACTTTTTTCTCTCTTTCCCCATTTTTTTCTTCCTGACTTCTGCGCCTTTCCATAGGTGTTCAATCTAGTACTTGGTTTGGAAGTAGAAGTATATTATGGTTTTACCTTCGTTGTGTATGTCCGTAGTATATGAGCTGCTTTCCTTGTTATATACACCTTGATAATTTTTATATCCATAGTTTTCCTGTTCCTGCGGTCCTCTTTATTAGTTTCTGCAGCAGTGATGTAGCAGAAGAGAGTATTTCCTTGTTTAAGAAATCAAATTTAGTTGGGTTATGTTATTGTTTGTCACAACTGTCACATGAAATCTTATTTATATTGAAGTTTTTTAACAATTATGTCTGTAAAAACTTACCCTGGAGTAGACATTGGTTCAGACAGAATTAATATTAAAAAGATTAAGAGAACCACAAACAAAGAAACAAACTATAAAAACTCTTAATGAAAATCTATGTAATACCCAAGAACTGAATAAAAGAAGCTATAACATTGATCAGAAATAGGATAATATAAAAGTAGCAATAATTAAAACAGCAAATGAAAACTTAAAACCAAAGAAAAGAAAACATAAAGACTGGATGGCTGAAGAAATACTACTATTAATGAATGAAAGAAAATCATTCAAAACAAACAGTCCAATTAAATATAATGAAACTGATTGATTAATTAAAAAGAGAATAAAAGAAGTTAAGAAGAGAATATTACATGAGCAGTGCCAAGAACTAGAAGAAATTGAGTAAAAATATGACTTTTTTAACATGCATGAAAGAATTAGAGAATTAACAGGAATGAGAAAAACACTTCAAACTAGGCAACTAAGAGATGAAAGTGGTGCACTAATAACAGATATAAACCAAAAAATACAGAGATGGACACAATATATAGCACAACTTTCTGAAGACAAAAACAAAACAGAAGCACCAAAAGAATTTAAGGATGATACTGGGCCAGACATTATACGAGAAGAAATTGAATATGCAATGAAACAAGCTAAAGGTGGTAAATCTCCCGGGCTTGATGAAGTTCCTATCAAATTACTCAAAATTGTGAATACTGAATCTATTGATCTTCTTTTGGATCTATTCAATACCATATATAGAACAAGTGTAATACCTAAAGAATGGCTCCAATCAACATTCATACTACTTCCCATGCAAAAGAGTACAATGAACATCACACCATAGCCTTAATGAGTCATGTCTTGAAATTTTTTTAAAAGTAATTCACAATAGAATACATAAGAAATTAGATGATTAGAAATTAGATGAAAGCATAAGTAATACACAATTGGGATTTAGGAAAGGACTGGGAACATGAGATGCACTGTTTGTAGTAAGTGTTCTTTCTCAGAGATGCTTAGATATAAATCAGGAAATATATGCCTGTTTCATTGATTATGAGAAGACATTTGACAGAGTGCAGCATAATCGGCTTAAAGAAATTTTATTAAATAAAAATATAGACAGAAGAGACATAAGAATCATTGTAACAACCTCTATCGGAACCAAACAGCAAAAGTGAAAGTTGAAAATGAACTGACCGAGGATATCCAGATTCACCGTGGGGTCCGCCAAGGGTGTATTTTATCACCCTATGTTATTCAATTTATACAGTGAAGCCATCTCAGAAATAGCGCTAGCCGAGGCCAGTGAGGGCCTTATAGAACTCCAGAAGAACTGCAACACCTTGCTTTACTAGATATAAATTGCATATTAACTACATATATATTGCAACGATTATTGACTAAAAATAAATTTGAAAAAAACCAAGTTTATGGTATTTACAAAAGCACAAAACATCAAAGTTAAGCTAGTACTAGATAATACAGAAATTGATCAAATATCTTTGTACAAAAACCATGGAACATGTATCACAGATAAGACAAAAGAAATTAGATGCCACATTGAAATTGCACGGTCAATTTTTAATAGAATGAGAAAACTTTTTTGTAATCGCGATATCAATATATCGCTCCGGATAAGAATGCTTCGATGTTATATTTTCTCTACCCTTTTGTATGGGGTTGAAGCTTGGACACTTACAAAATCCAACATTAAAAACCTAGAAGCATTCGAAATGTGGTGCTACCGAGGTATTTTGAAAATATCATGGATGGATCGCAAAACAAACGAACAAGTTCTCGAACAACTAGGAAAACAATATGAAGTTTTAAATTCCATAAAAATCAGGAAATTGGAATACTTGGGGCACATCATGAGAGGTGAAAACTACGGACTACTAAGGAATATAATGCAGGGTAAAATCAAAGGCAGAAGAAGTGTAGGAAGACGTAAAATCTCGTGGCTACGCAATCTCCGTGAATGGTTTGGATGCAGTTCAGTTGAACTATTCAGGCGCGCAACCAACAAAATTATAATTGCCAGAATAATTTCCAATCTCCGATAGGAGCGGAACTTGAAGAAGAACAATTGTGTCACATTTTAGACTATTATCGTTAATATTTAATTAAAACTTTCTCGTCTTCTGAAAAATATTTTATAGCTACTAGCTAATTTTATATCTAATAAGTGTCGGAAAATTTAAATTTGGCGCCTTATGTCCGCCATATTAAGAGGCCACTTTTATGAATAATTCTGGTTTTCATAAGGATTAGATTCCCTCTTTTGTCTTTTTGCTCGATTTGTACACCTTCCCCTTACTGCTGGGTTCGTAAATTTGTCAATGTTATAACCAAATTCTTACTATGTAATTATTGTTATTCAAAGGATTTTAAAAGAGTTAAGTAAGTAGTTATAATTTTTCAAGCTCACATAAAACAGAATCTGAAAAATTATCCAAATACTGTTGAAAACCAGCATAGTTTTATGTACTGATTAAAATAGTCTAAGATGCATTCCTTTCTGAGAGGTTTTGTAATTGGAACAAATATTATTCAGTTTGCATCTTCACAATAATCTTCAGAAAAATCAAACTTACTTTTAAATTTAAAATAAAATTGTCCAATTTTATATTTTTTACGTATTTATTGAATTTTAAAATCATGAATATTTTATAATACTTCAGGAGGTGTCCGGACACCCTATCTATGTCTATATACCATAAATTTGCGCTCAGAAGATAGTATTCCTAGACTGGAGTATTACCTAGTCTTTCACTAAGGCTTAGCCTTGGTTTTCCTCCGTATATTCCAGCTCAGACTCCTTCATCAGTTGATGTTGAAATACGAGTACAAATATAAAATACCAGATCAGAATTTCAACAAATAAATGTCCAAAAACTCACTTATGTCACTGAATGTCTATTAAAACTTATATTTATTCTATATTACTCTATAGAATCGAAACATGGATTCTAGGTGTAAACAGTATAAAAATAGAAAGCTTCGAGATATGTTTTGAAGAATGATAAATACCATGGATATAACTATAGATGATCTAACCAACAAACTTTTAAACATTAAGTATTAAATGACATATTCATCGAGGAGGTAAATACAACTTTTTAACTCGTACTGGAGGAAACAATGACCCAAAAGAGTCCAGATCACATGGCTAACTAGGAACTTAGCTAACATGGCTAATTAGGAACATCCTAGTAGCTTTGACTTTAGGTAGCATATACCAAACAAATATAAATTATGAAATTGCAACAGCAGAGTTATCTGTTGCGCTAAGACACAACTTACCTGCCAATCATTAAGGAAGAAGTGTCAATAATACAAGACAAATATTACTACATGTTTTAATTTTTTTGTCTTTCGAATTTCTATAGCTACATTTTTCTATACATGGACTTCTACTTTAAAAACTAATAAGTAAGTATTTACTTTTTGATAAATTCACGTTTAAGTAGGTACTTATCTACTCTTTAGATATATGTGATTGCCTTCTTGTTTTTGATCATCATCAACTTCATTATCATCCTTGACTTTACAACCGATAGTTAATCTTGGATTGTTCCAGGATCAGCTTTTATTATTTGCCTTTGTTTCCAATTTTGTACTGCTAACACCCTTCTTAAGTCTTCTTCCACCTGGTCCTTAAATCATACTGTGGACGTGCTTTTTCTTCTCACTCCATCGGTTCTTTGGTTATAAATGTGTTTCGGCAGTTCCATCTCGTTCATTCACCACCATAGCCTGTTTATTTTGTTGGACGTAGTAATATCAGGTTTACTAGAAAGGCGGTAAGCTCAAAATTATAGCTTCTGCTCCATAATCCATTTTCTTCCACGTCTTTTTAAACATGTCTAAGGATTTTACGTCCAAAACATCCTAAGCGTTCTTCATCGGTTTTTGTCATCGTTCATGTTTTTCGACACGTAAGTGAGGACGTGCTTGATAAGAGTTTTGTGACATGCATCACAGTAATATAACTATAAAAATAAAAAATAATATACTGACAGTGGCGGCAAGGTTTTTTTGTCTCCTCAGATATGTATACCCTGTAATAAAAAACTTCAAACACCATCGGAGATTTTTTGATTTTTTTTGTTTTTGTTTTTTTTTTATAAAAAAGGACGTAAACATGTTTATAAATTAACTCTAGTCTACGTTGTTTGTAAGTAGCAAAATGGACTATAACGTCATCGTAAAGTTTATTAGAGTTTTGGAGAGATTTTAAAAGTTTTTTTTATATTGACATTTGAGACAAGAGTTCAATCCCGTTCATTTGAGATAGAAGTTGGTGGTAATAAGATAATTAATGACAGTAATTTATTAATTTCTGGAACAGTTTGTTGTACTTAATGAGTTGCAGTATATAAAATTATATATATCTTGTAACTTATTATCTCACCTTTTGAAAATATTTGGATCGGCATATATAAAACTTTTAATTCATTTTCTAATTTTATTTTATTAAAGAATGATGGATAATTTTTAATTAAGTTCTCTAATAGATATTTGGAAATTCTCTGGCGTAATTTTTAAATTTTGAATCGCCAAAGAGGTCAAAAATTTGCAAATCTCAAAATTCGAAAAACGAGTATCTATTTGCGTCATAATAATATCCAAAATTTCAAAATATACTCGTTCGAGATGTGTGTCTGTGTCATGCCTTATCTTTTTTGGGAGGTTCGCAAATATGAAGCGAATCCAAAACGTCACTAAAGTGTAAAGTCCTTTTCCATCATATTGTTAGCACATTATGTATGCAAATCCTCAACAGGTTAAAAAACCATAGGCGTCACCCTATACTTGTTTTGAAATAAATAAAAAAAAAAATAATATTTTAAGATACCGTCAACAATTCATTATCTTTTAGGAAATCTTCTGAAAAATAAGTGTCCACTAATCTCACTATACATTTTTTGTGCGTAAAAAACGTCGGTATATATGCCACATGATTATTGTTAATTATACACGGGTGATTAACGAGAGAATTCAATGTTTC
The DNA here is from genome assembly GCA_918026665.1 of Diabrotica balteata. Lineage (NCBI taxonomy): Eukaryota > Metazoa > Arthropoda > Insecta > Coleoptera > Chrysomelidae > Diabrotica > Diabrotica balteata. Next base: position 27,750,175 of record OU898276.1, on the reverse strand, counting down.
ACGAAATAAATTAATGTAAACAGTAATTTAAAGGTGATTATTGTTTTCTATACAAGTTATAGCCTGACACAAAAAGAATACCTTCTTTGAACGATTACCTGGAATTACTGATAAGGCTTCACTAATGATAGTTTAAGTAGTTTTTATGCCACATTACAGCTTATGCCAATAATATAAATTAGAAATTGTTTGCATTTTCCATTTAGTTTGTAGATGTACATTGTTCATGCCTTACCTACCTACGTTTTTGGTGTCGATATTTTGTTATTTGCATTTAAAAATGACTTCGACAACAGGTTTTATTCCGGTTAAGTGTAGTTTTAAAGGTGCCTTCAGTCTAAGAGAGAAAAATATAATATTAAATGTATACACACGATGCACGTGTACATCAACGCCCTTTAAGTAATGTTCGTGAAATCGTTAACATGTGTTCAAATATGACAGGGGTTGGAGAAGCAACAATTTATAGATTCCTAAAAGAAAGAAACGGAGGAACTGTTTCATCTCCCAAGAAGAGTGGAGGGAGTAAACCCTTGGAAATTGAAGAAATACGTAAAAACATGATAAGACGCAGCGTCCACTCATTTTTTTAACAAAGAATATCCAACATTGGACAAAATCCAAACATTAATTAGAGAAAACGAAGAGTTACCAATCATAAGCAACAAGAAATTATGGGGACTATTGAGAGAGATGGGATTTCGTTGGCAAAAGAATAGAAGAAAATCCGTTTTAATTGAAAAAGATTACATTGTATGTTGGAGACGACATTATCTAAGAACTATTAAAAAGTACCGAGAAGAAGAAGGGAAAACAATTTTTTATTTGGACGAGACTTGCTAAATGAAGGTCATACTGTACCATATCTAGGGGTTGATACAAATGTGAAAAGTTCCCGTCAGGCATTCATCGAAGGTGTATCTACTGGAATAAACAATATTCCCGTTGGAAAAGGACGCAGACTCATAATAACCCATATTGGAAACGAATACGGTTTTGTCAATGGTGGATTATTAAGTTTTGCCTCAAAATCAACCAAAGATTACCACGAGGAAATGACTGCTGACGTTTTTGAAGAATAGTTTGAGCAAATGTTGGATTTAATTCCAAAAAATTCTGTCATAGTCATGGATAATGCTAGTTACCATTCAAGACTAGCAGAAAAATTGCCAACAACGGCATGGAAAAAAGGAGAGATAATCGAATGGTTGGATAAACACGCAATTGAGTACAAGCAGAATTCGACAAAAAAGGAATTATTACCTATTTTAAGGCAACATAAAGCAGCTTATAAAAAATGTATAATCGATGAAATGGCGTTAAACCGTGATATAATTATTTTACGTTTACCCCCATACCACTGTGATCTGAATCCGATAGAAAATATATGGTCTCAAGTAAAGGGTGAAGTCGGACGCAACAACAAAACTTTTAAATTAGAAGACTTACAACAATTATTAGAACATTCCTTATCAAAAGTAACTCCAGAAAATTGGAAAAATGCTGTTAGTCATGCTCACAAAGAAGAAAATAAAATGTGGGATTTGGATAATATGACTGATGCAATGCTGGAACCGGTAATAATTAACATTGGAGTTGAAGATTCCTTAGATTCTGAAGAAAGCAGTGAATCTGAAATGGAATTTGATTAAAATAATATTCATTTTTTTACAAATCGGCCCCTGTTACGGCCACAAATTATTTTATATATAACCAATAAAATAAACATCTTACATTTCTTGCAAATTCATTAGTACCTGTTAATCTCCATCACTCCCACACTGGCAACTTTATTTAGGGATTAGTAACCCTCAAAACTATTGTATTCTATTCTGCTTCAACCTTTATACCTGGTGGTCATACTCAATTTAAAATTGTTTTCCTATATACTTCTGTAAATTTGTTGACAAATATCTATTTTTCATTGATTCACCCGTATCAACAGTTTAGGGATTTGCATACATAATGTGTAATCAATATGATGGAAATGGACTATAAAGATATACACTTTTGTGTATATCTTTACATTTTAGACACTTTAATAATCGCGGCAAATCAAGAAGAAATGGAAGACATAGTGAAATGTCTGGGGGAGAAAAGCAAAACATGTGGATTGAAGCTAAATAGGAGTAAGACAAAGATCATGATAGTAGACAGCGCTGGGAATAATCTTCAACACATTAAAGAAATTGTGGGCTTTGATGTAGTAAATAGATTCATATACCTGGGGTCCCTAATACCAAATACGGAGGGTGTGACAGAGAGATACGTAGAAGGTAGCTATATCAGCTATGATAAAACTGGTAATATTTTGGAAAAACTCTAACATAATAATACACACAAAACTAAGGCTGGTAAGGCTCATTTTTCCCGTAGCCACATATGCATCCGAAACGTGGACATAAGTATAATAAGTGGATAAAATCGACTTTAAAAAATTGTTATTAAGTATAATGAATGTGTTAAATTACTCCCTTGTTAATTCTTACTGGAGAATGTCGTGCTACCTTAAAATAATGTACATTTATATTTTAATTGTAGAGGTTTTCAAGTGTCAAGGTGCTAGATGGTGATATTGAGATTGGATGAAAACCCATATTTCTTAAATAAAAAGTCCTTATCATAATTATTATATGTAGGATATCTTGTTGTAACTGGACAGTGTGAAATATAAATTACTTACTCCGATATTGACCTATTATTTAAGTCGTCTGTTCGATTAATAAGGTCGAAATAATCAATCAGTTATCACTTCACTGGACTTTGGTGTTTTTGTACCCAATTTATGTACCGTATAAGTCGACAGATAAATAACGAAGTAAACCTATCATTATCAATCGCATGCATGATAATGAGAAGAAACAATGCACGATTATTCTGAACAGAAAAGCGTGATTTTTGTTGACGCATCAGTGTAAATGCATCAGTTCTAGAAAAAAATAATCGAATATCTGGTAATATCTTCTTCGTTTTCATCTAAAGGTGATGTTAACCACATTGACCGATCTTATTCTGTCCATACAAGCTCGAAATAGATCACTTGACGTTAAACCAGTCCATTTCCTAAGATTGACCTACCAGGATATACTTCTGCGTCCAAGACCTCTCTTGCCCTCAATCTTGCCTTCTATAGTGTATTTTTATGTATGAGAGAGTAATAAAACAATAAATTATGTATGCAAATCCCTAAACTGTTGATACGGGTGACTCAATGAAAAACAAATATTTGTCAACAAGTTTACAGAAGTATATAGGAAAACAATTTTAAATTGAGTATGACCACCAGGTATAAAGGTTGGAGCAGAATAGAATACAATAGTTGTGAGGGTTACTAATCCCTAAATAAGGTTGGCAGTGTCGGAGTGATGGAGGTTAACAGGTACTAATGAATTTGCAATAAATGTAAGATGTTTATTTTATTGGTTATATGTAACCAATAAAAGTTTAATAAGTACCTACCTATTTGCAAAATAAAGTTTAATTCTTTAGATAAAATAAAACGTTTTATTTTATCTGAAATGAGTGCATTCCACGAAGTAAGGGTTTCAACAATCAAACATTTAATTCTTTAATTCCAGGAATCTACGACAGTAATTGACTAGATAATTACCTTCTAAACTTATTCCACAGAAAATGTGATAGTGGGTTTTTCCATTTTGTAGGAAGGTCCAAGTGGCGTATTCAAAATTCTTAACAGTTCACTAAAAGTAGGTACTTCAGTTGCAAGGTGCAGTTTATTGTGTATACTAGTGTTATGGAAAATTTGGAAGTGCCGTGTAAACGCCGAAAAATTGGTCCTTTAACAGTTAATGAAAAAACATTAATATTTAATTGTTTTAAATCATTTACAGACAAACGTTTATGTGAAAGTGTTGATGAGACCGTTGAGTTAGTTAGCAGTACACTTGGTGTTGGGAAATCTACGATTTACAGAGTTTTTAAAGAAGAGAAATGTGGTAGTTTTCAAATGCCACGTAATGCTCCAGGGAAACCAAAATTTCAAATAGAATATCATTTTAAAGAAGGACTTCGACGGAAAGTGCATGAATTCTTCTTTAGACAAGAATTTCCAACATTGGATAAAGTTCTTGTCTCAGTTCGAGATGATAAGGATTACCCAGAAGTGAGTCGAAGTACGTTATGGAAACTTTTAAAAGAAATAGGCTTCCGCTGGAAAAAGAATCCCAGAAAGTCTATTTTATTAGAAAGAAGCGATATTGTCATATGGAGAAGACGTTTTCTAAGAACCATAAAGGAAATGAGAAACCAAAAAAGAAAAATATTTTATCTTGATGAAACATGGATCAACGAGGGTCATACACCAAATAAATTTTGGCAGGATGAAACTGTTACAAGTCAAAGGCACGCTTTTGTAAATAACTTATCTACTGGTTTAAACCCACCATCAGAAAAGGGACGCAGGCTGATAATAGTACACATTGGCAGTTCAGACGGTTTTGTTGAAGGTGGTTTATTAACTTTTGAATCAACTCGTACCGGTGACTACCATGAAGACATGAACGCTGATGTCTTTCAAGAATGGTTCGAACAAATGATAGATCTTCTTCCTAAGAACTGTGTAATAGTAATGGATAATGCAAGTTATCACTCCAGACTTATAGAAGGACTGCCCACAACCAAGTGGTTAAAAAAAGACTTGCAGAATTGGCTGAGTTCAAAAAATATTACGTACCATGCCGGATCTATAAGAAAGGAACTTTATTCCTTGTGTGCCCTTCATAAAGAAAAATTTAAAAAATACGAAATTGATAAAATTGCCAAAAATCGTGGAATGACAGTACTTAGATCCCCACCATATCATTGTGAATTAAACCCGATTGAACTGGTATGGGCACAGATAAAGAGTGAAGTTTCAAGAAAAAATACCACTTTTAAAATTCATGATATTAAACAGTTGTTTTTGGAGGCCGTAAATAATGTAAAACCTGAAAACTGGGAAAAGGCAGTAAATCACACTATTAAAGAAGAGGAAAAAATGTGGAAGCTGGACAATATTACTGATAAAATGATCGAGCCAGTTATTATAAATCTTGGTTCTGAAAGTTCATCTTCTGAATCTGATTTGGATTTGTAACAAGTAGCTGTAAGTTTTATATTAATATTTTTATTCATCTATTTAACATACCTTAGACGGTTTTAAAAACTCTTTTTCTCTTTTGTAATTTTTAAAAATTAAAAAAAATGTGAATTTTTTAAAACCCTTTTTAATGTAGGCCAGTCAGTTCTAATATAGTGTGTGATAAAAGAGGTCACTTTTGTTTACATACACATAACACTTTATAGCACTGAAATAATTCATTTATTTTTTACAATTATTCAAAGTAATTTTTCAATTAATCTTGAGCACGTCCATGGAGTGGTCGGAGGTACCAGTTAAAATTATGCTAATTACTCTCTCGTTCATAAAAATAAACTATAGTACCAACTGTAGAAGTCGGTATTTATTATTACGCCATATAATGTGACTGAATTAAGCCAATTTTCTGTTCTTTACTGTCTTAATAAATTTTGTCTTTTCTTAGCCTCTGAAGAATAGTTATATTGTTTTGCGGTGTATATATGAGACCCTTAACGCGTCGGTAGCACTAGCACCACATTTCAAATGCCTCTAACCGGGCGTAACATCTAAGAATTCTTATGGGTATATTGATACTGCGAGATAAGTTGTAGAGAATCTTCTTAAGACCTGTAAAAGAGCTTCTGGATTTTCAATATTTCGTAGTTATAATCCCAGGTGTCCTTAACATTACATTATTGTAGTTTGGGCGTTTATGTTGGTGTTCTTACTCATGATTATTATTTTTGTATTACTACGATTTAGTTTTAGGCCGTATTTTTAACATGTTTCTACAACATTATCACTCATCGTTTGGAGCCCCTGCGCACGATCCACCAGCAATACTGTGTCGTCTGCATAACTAATATTGCTTATAAGTTGGCCATTTATGGCCATTAACACATTGCCTGCGTCTCGGTCTTTGTGACCGAGAAAAAAATTGCTCTGCAAGCCAGCGAGGTCTATTGACCGAGAATTTTAATGTAACTGTGGTGCCGGCTCGATCACTATGGCGTGAACGGAAAGTATTAAAAAATCCTCTACGACAGATAGCGTGTTAAATATGTTTTCAGAGTATATGTTTATTATTGCTTTTGGTTACAGTATGCAACCTTGTCAGAACTGCTTTTTCGACTATGAGATCTTGGGCAATTCATTTTCGAATCGAAAATGTCTTCTCGAAATCGATGAAGCATGCATACATATTGTTGTTGCCAAGAAGCAACAGATAACAAAAACAGGGCATACCTAAAGACAAATCAAGCTGGATGTACAAGAGCAAAGGAAGAATACCGGACACTAACAAGAGAAGAAAAACGATTACATAGAAGAAAAAAAGACAATTTGAGGAAAAGCAGTTGGAAAGCACAGAATGGCTAAGAAATCAAAATGAAACTCGAAAGTTCTACAGAAATCTAAACAAAATGCGCAAAGAGTTTAAGCCAAGAATAAGGGGCTGTAAGGATGTAGAAGGAAACATCCTAAATGATACAGCCTCAATCCTAAACAGATGGGTTGAATTTTTCGATGCAAAATTTTATGGCCATCATATCGAAGAAGCAGATAACACCCTAGCAAATCGAAATGATTGGAATCCTTTCAACCCAAACGAAAGACCACCTACCATCGAAAACGTTGCCAAAGCCATTAAAAAGCTTAAAAATAATAAATCACCAGGAGTTGATCAAATTTGCAGTGAGCTCTACAAGAATGGTGGCGATGCCCTACTACAGACATTGCATAAGCTTTTATTTCTTGTTTGGCATAATGAGACCATGCCTTGTGAATGGTCTCAAGGCGTGATATGCCCGTTACATAAAAAAGGTGACCAGCTCCAGTGTGACAACTATAGAGGTATAACCCTGTTAACAACTGCTTACAAAATACTAGCAAATATTCTCTACGAAAGGTTGCAAGTTTACACAGTGGGCATAATTGGTAAATATAAAGTTGGATTCACTCCAGAAAAATCAACAATTGACCAGATTCATTCAATAAGACAGATTCTCGAGAAAACATTAGAATTCAATATTGAAACCCATCACCTATTCGTTGACTTCAAGGCCGCATACGACAGTGTCAAGAGAACAGTGCTATATTAATCAATGCATGAGTTTGGTATACCAGAGAAACTTATCCGACTAACACGAGAATGGCAATGTCTAACTTAGAAGCCACTGTTAGAATACAGGGAGAGAGTTCTAGATCCTTTCAGATAAAGGATGGACTCAGACAAGGAGATGCTCTGGCTTGCCTCCTATTTAATATTGCCTTAGAAAAGGCAGTCCGAGATACACGAATTAGGGATGGCGGTACTATTTACAATAGATCGATACAAGTCTTAGCACATGCTGATGACATTGACATAGTAGGGCGTAGCAAGCGAGATGTTGAGCAATATCTCCTAGAATTGGAAACGGCGGCGAAACAGGTCGGTCTAGTCATCAATGAAGACAAAAAGAAGTACATGTTGGTTACAAAGGATCCGATAGCAAATGAGGAACGAGAAACAGTCTTTGAAAATCATACCTTTGGACGTGTTGACAACTTCACATACCTTGGGTCGCTATTGACTGCTACCAATAAAACAAGCGAAGAAATCAAAAGACGAATAAATCTTACAAATAGGGCATACTATGGACTCCAAAAGCATTTCCACTCAAGAAACATTCAAAGAAAAACTAAAATTATTATATACAAAACATTGCTGAGGCCGGTCCTCACATATGGAGCAGAAACATGGACTCTAACGCAGAAAGATGAAAGACTTTTGAGAATATTTGAGCGTAAAATACTCCGCAAAATATTTGGAGCTGTAAACGACCAAGGGCAGTGGCACAGAAGATATAATTTTGAATTGTGTCAGCTCTTTGATGAGCCAGATGTCATAACGTTCATTAAAACACAGCGACTTAGATGGGCTGGACACATAATACGAATGCCAGAAAATACCATTGCTAAAAAGCTAACCACAGGAACACCTGTAGGAAAAAGAAGCAAAGGCCGACCGCGAATTAGGTGGTTAGATAGAGTAGAAACCGACTTACGAATATTAAAAATCAGAAGATGGCAACATGTTGCCAAAAACCGAACAGAATAGCGACGAATCTTAGAGCAGGCCAAGATCCGCAGAGGATTGTCGAGCCAAAGATGATGATGATGCATACATATTGTAATTGACATCCCTGGCTCTCAGTATTAGAACTTGCGAACTGAAAAGTGCTTCCCTAGCTCCGATCCCTGCTTTGAATCCAAATTGAACTTTACTTAGGTCCAATGGTGTATATTTGTGAGTGAATGATAGTAAACAGTACTTTAAGTATACGGCTCACAAGTGGTCACTGAGTTATCGAGCCTAGAAAATGGCTATTTTCGCTCTTTTTAAGACCTTTATTCTATTTATAACTTGAAAACAATACATTTAAGAGAACATTTTTTGTTCAAAATGAGCCAATTAACCTAAAAAAAAAAATTACATCAAAAAATTTAATTTTACTCTATGTTTAAAACAAAATTGCGTAAACCATTTTTGACAATCATTTTCTCATGGCAACATCCACTTTTGATTATATAAATACTAGTGATTTTTCCCTTCACCATGCGACGGATGATCCAATCAATAGTCATCTACAGTGACTCCACTAAATTTTTTTTTCCTTCTATTTAAGGCTAGGATGACAACAAAATGATATTTTAATCTGTTTCCAAACTTTCATAACAAATAAATCACTTTTGGAGAATTGCTGCAAAAAAATAAAAAACCAGCGTAATTCTAGTTTGGCAATTAATTTGTTGAGAAAGCCCAAGTTTTGTATTATAGTTTTTACTGATCACCAAATTCGTAGCCAATTTTTTAAGATCAACATTTTCAAAAGAATTAAATATTAAATATTTAGAATAAAAAGTTCTTGCATGGAATAGGCGGTTTTTAGATAGATAAATCTATCTTTCCAGATAAATATCGTACTATCTGACAGATAGACATTTATTTATAACATAAAATTATCACGTCAATCACGTGTCTTATCACGTAAATTTATGTTGTAGTTACTTACTTATCTGTAAGATATATGTAAAATTTATTTCGGAACACACCAATATTTAATTAATTGTCAAGGAAATCACGTTAATTGTCAAGGATTGTCAATTATTGTCAAAAAATACTACATGTTTAATTATTCTTCTGAGGTTTTTCCATGGCACTAAAATATTATGTAAGGTTAGCTCAAACATCTTTAACTTCAGAAAGTTCAATAATGTCAATGTTTCAATGTTTTTTTTTTTGAGAAATCATTCTAAACAAAAAATGTTTATTAAATAACTTGTTAATAATAAAGTTGAAAAACGGTGTGTATAACCGCCAAGATTGTTGACAAGGTTATGTCACAGAATAATAAACAATCAGAATGCCCACTCTGCATGGAAAATTAAGTACGCGCATCTACTTCGCCATTACTTCGCGCAGACGTTCCGCTATGTTTTAGAGGGAACCAGTGTTGTTTATGTGGTGTACATAGAAAAATTAACCCGGTTTGATTGACTTACGGCAATCATAGACATACTATACAATTATATTAACATTGTTAAATATAATAACATAAATATAATATAATTAAACATAAATATAAACAATTACATAACCTCACATATCATATGTTGTCTGTGTTATGTGTTATGTGTTTCCTTCTAAAACATGGCGCGCGCGCACTTTTGTTAAGATGACATAACCTTGTCAACAATCTTCGCGGTTATACACACCGTTTTTCAACTAAATTATTTAATAAACGTTTTTTTGAGAATGATTTCCGGACTGGAAATCGAAATCAAATTTTTTAGATAAAATGTAATTGTCATTACAATCAATTGTGGATCATTCTCATATAAACAGAGTATTTAAATAACATCTAGTTTGAAAAATCGCTATATTAATTAAATTTTTACAAATCTTCAATCTTCACTACTAAATCTTCAATTATAATCAAATCTTATTTAAGTACTCCAACATTTTTTGGATCGTTAAATTTTACATCTGGTTTCCATCATCTTATTTTTCCGTCTTTATTGCTTATTGGAGATTTCCTACCACGTGTATATTAATTTCTAGATCTGTCGTTAGCTTGCAACTAATCGGTGTGTTGATTACAAACATCGTTTCATCTCAAAGGATATCATTTGGAAGCGGTTCGAGTCTGATAGTATAAGTAGCTGCTTTGCATATTCATTGATAAACAATCTGAATGCATAATAAATAGCCTGATTTATCTATAAATACACGGTGGTTTAACATTACTCACAGGGTGTAAAATACATGTTTTTCTCTTTGCAGCATAAAGTGACTAAAATTACAATAATTTTTGTTTATATTAGTGTAAACCGCCATGTCGGTAAAGTTAATATATCCATTTTATAGGGCCGAATTTAGACCAAGACTATAATTTATTGTTAATTACAACGGCTAAGCTAGCTTTACGGTAAAGCTAGTATAGCAGTGTATCTCGCCAAGTACAGGTCCCATCTTGGCAGCATATTTTTTGCTACTTCATTGCTGTTGATCGGTACATTGACCAACCTCCAAAAACTATCCCATCATTCTCTAGCCCAAAGTCACCTACAGAAAAATCAAGCTATCGGCAAAAAACCCAACCATCAAACAAAAAATCCTTAATATCAAATCCGCAAGAAACTTCGGGTCACCTTGGTTAAGATTTTGTTTAAATCTTAAATCTTTTCTTCCTTTTTTTTAATATTTTCTTGTTTTCTTTTGTTCTTACTGCATATTTTCTACATAATTTTCTTTTATTCTCTTCACTACTATCTCTAAACATATCCTGCCTGGCATGTTTTACTTCCTTCGCTTTTTTTACACTCCCCGTCAAATAAATCTTTAATAACTTTTTTGTCTTTTGCTTATCCACCAGTACTTCTTTCTTTTACCTCAGTGGTGCTGGTTTAGTTTGTTCCCACATATCATTTAGGCTAACCCTCGTACCACTGGAGACAAGTCATTTCTTTTTTGTATTAGTTTTTAATTTGCTCCTGTTTCAATACAATCAGCACACGGTTTGATAACAGTTTTATGCTGTAGGAACACTGTAGGACTAAGTTTAAAATTCGCAGAACAACACATCTGCTTGATCTCCATTGTTGAGGAATTCTGATTTGTTCTATTATTTTTTGGATTAGTTTTAATAGTTGTTTGGTCAGAATACTCAGAATATCGATTAATTAGCCTAATGATCCACACTCGTTAAAATTTTCCTCAGAATACTTCAAAACGGAATTAGACGCAAATGCGAAGAAGATCTTAAAGATACCCAATTTGGTTTTAGAAATGCTATGGGAACCATGGAGGCACTTTTTGCGCTTAACATCCTATTACAAAGATGCCGTGACCAAAAAAGATGTATTTGCATGTTTCGTGGACTTAAAAGGCATTCGATAAAGTACAGCGCAAATACTGAAAAATATCGGAATAGATGACAAGGATATTCGTGTCATTAAAAATTTGTACTGGAATCAAACTGCTATCGTAAAAATTGGAGATAACTACACCGATGAAATCCCCATACAACGAGCAGTCAGACAAGGTTGCATTTTGTCGCCAACATTGTTCAATGTTTACTCGGACCAGTTATTTAAAAGGGGAGAGACAACCATATGGAATAAATATCAACGAGGAACTACTTAATGTGATTAGATATGCAGACGATACAGCAATGCTATCAGATAATATTGAAGGTCTTCAAATTCTGCTTGATTGTATTCACGAGGTAGGAGAGGAAATGGGCATTAAAATAAACTCAAACAAAACCAAATTTTTAGTGTTTAGTCGTGACCCACATCCCCATACAAAGCTTCAATTGAACGGAGTCCAAATTGAGAAAGTTCAAAAAATGACATATTTGGAAACTGTGATAACGGACCAACTAGATCCAGACATAGGAATAAAACGTAGAATAGCAATGACTAAAACTACTTTTATAAAAATGAAGTCAATGAAAAATAAAGCATTGGAAATGTGGGTTTATAGACGAATGCTGAAAATACATGGGACAGCAAGCAAAACTAATGAAGAAATACTAAGGAGCGTCAACAAAGATAGAGAACTGCTAAAGACTGTTAAACATCGAAAAATGTTTTATCTGGGACATATAGTAAGGGGAAGTCGATATAAAATATTACAACTGATCCTTAAAGGCAAAATAAGGAGCCGTAGAGGTGTAGGAAGGAATCGGGTTTCTTGGTTAAAAAAACATTCGTGAATGGACTCAGATACCAAATGCAGGACAGTTATTCCATATTGCAGAAGATCGAGAAGCCTTCGCAATGGTAATCGCCAACGTCGGATAATTCTGATATAGCACGCGAAGAAGAAGAAGTTGTTTGGTCAGATCGCTTCCTCCCTACTTTGTTCGGTATTCTGTCTTCTCCTGGTGATTTTCTACATTTCCTTAATACTTCATTTACCTCTTACTCCTCAATATTTATTTCTTCGTTTTGTCGTCACCTCTGATGTTGGTGGTTCATTATAGTCACCTTTAGTAAATAGGGATCGAAAGTAGTCTACCCATATTTCCTTTCGAATATATTTCGTTTTTATTAGTTCGTTCAACTCTTTTCGTTGCCCTCTGATCATTCTCCATATTTATTTTTGTATTCCGTGGAGTCGTGTTCCATCTGTTTTGAGAAGCTCTGCCAGTGCTCTGCAGCCAAATTCAAAACTGCATTTCCAAATCGATTATTATCTAATTTAAATTTCTCAACTGAACTAAAATTTAATTACGGCTTAGCTATGTTGGTAACAAAATAAAGCAATTTCAACATTTCAAAATCATAATTAGTGTGTAGATATATAAATTCTCTTTATCGTTATTTAATTAAATAAACTATAAATATTAAAACTTCATACAAAGTGCTAATAATAAAAGTTAATTGTGTTTCAACCAATTAATATTTTCTACTGTTGCCCTGACTACTATGGTCCTTTTCCATCATATTGATAGCACATTATGTATGCAAATCCTCAACAGGTCAAAAAACCATAGGCGTCACCCTATACTTGTTTTGAAATAAATAAAAAAAATTAATATTTCAAGATGCCGTCAACAATTTATTATCTTTTAAAAAATCTTCTATAAAACAAGTGTCCACTAATCTCACTATACCTTTTTTGTGCGTAAAAACGTCGGTATATATGCCATACGATTATTTTTAATTATACACGGGTGATTAACGAGAGAATTCAATGTTTCACGAAATAAATTAATGTAAACAGTAATTTAAAGGTGATTATTGTTTTCTATACAAGTTATAGCCTGACACAAAAAGAATACCTTCTTTGAACGATTACCTGGAATTACTGATAAGGCTTCACTAATGATAGTTTAAGTAGTTTTTATGCCACATTACAGCTTATGCCAATAATATAAATTAGAAATTGTTTGCATCTTCCATTTAGTTTGTAGATGTACATTGTTCATGTCTTACCTACCTACATTTTTGGTGTCAATATTTTGTTATTTGCATTTAAAAATGACATCGACAACAGGTTTTATCCCTGTTAAGTGTAGTTTTAAATGTGCCTTCAGTCTAAGAGAGAAAAATATAATATTAAATGTACACGATGCACTTGTACATCAACGCCCTTTAAGTAATGTCCGTGAAATAGTTAACATGTGTTCAAATATGACAGGGGTTGGAGAAGCAACAATATATAGATTCCTAAAAGAAAGAAAAGGAGGAACTGTTTCATCTCCCAAGAAGAGTGGAGGGAGTAAACCCTTGGAAATTGAAGAAATACATAAAAACATGATAAGACGTCCACTCATTTTTTTTTTAACAAAGAATTTCCAACATTGGACAAAATCCAAACATTAGAGAAAACGAAGAGTTAAGTACCAATCATAAGCAACAAGAAATTATGGAAACTATTGAGAGAGATGGGATTTCGTTGGCAAAATATTAGAAGAAAATCCGTTTTAATTGAAAAAGATTACATTGTATGTTGGAGACGAGATTATCTAAGAACTATTAAAAAGTACCTAGAAGAAGGGAAAACAATTTTTTATTTGGACGAGACTTGGCTAAATGAAGGTTATACTGTACCATATCTATGGATTGATACAAATGTGAAAAGTTCCCGTCAGGCATTCATCGAAGGTGTATCTACTGGAATAAACAATATTCCCGTTAAAAAAGGACGCAGACTTATAATAACCCATATTAGAAACGAATACGGTTTTGTCAATGGTGGATTATTAAGTTTTGCCTCAAAATCAACCAAAGATTACCACGAGGAAATGACTGCTGACGTTTTTGAAGAATATTTTGAGCAAATGTTGGATTTAATTCCAAAAAATTCTGTCATAGTCATGGATAATGCTAGTTACCATTCAAGACTAGCAGAAAAATTGCCAACAATGGCATGGAAAAAAGGAGAGATAATCGAATGGTTGGATAAACACGCAATTGAGTACAAGGAGAATTCGACAAAAAAGGAATTTATTACCTATTGTAAGGCAACATAAAGCACTGAACCGTGATGTAATTATTTTACGTTTACTCCCATACCACTGTGATCTGAATCCGATAGAAAATTATGGTCTCAAGTAAAGGGTGAAGTCGGACGCAACAACAAAACTTTTAATTTAGTAGACTTACAACAATTATTAGAACATTCCTTATCAAAAGTAACTCCAGAAAATTGGAAAATTGCTGTTAGTCATGCTCACAAGGAAGAAAATAAAATGTGGAATTTGGATAATATGACTGATGCAATGCTGGAACCGGTAATCATTAACATTGGAGTTGAAGCAGTGAATCTGAAATGGAATTTGATTAAAATAATATTCATTTTTTTACAAATCGGCCTCTGTTACGACCACAAATTATTTTATATATAACCAATAAAATAAACATCTTACATTTCTTGCAAATTCATTAGAACCTGTTAATCTCCATCACTCCGACACTGGCAACTTTATTTAGGGATTAGTAACCCTCAAAACTATTGTATTCTATTCTGCTTCAACCTTTATACCTGGTGGTCATACTCAATTTAAAATTGTTTTCCTATATACTTCTGTAAACTTGTTGACAAATATCTATTTTTCATTGAGTCACCCGTATCAACAGTTTAGAGATTTGTATACATAATGTGCTATCAATATGATGGAAATGGACTTTACCGTGATACAACGGCATAAGGTTAAAGGGGAATAAAAATGTGATTATATCGACTCATCGTAAGTATGTCTTGTTAGCTATGACTGTCCATCCGTATTCCGTCAAATAAATGTAAGTCCGCTATTATAGACCAATTATGCTTGAATCGAGCAATAAAATAAATTAGCGAATATAAAAATTCATTTTACAGTTTATGATTCCTGCATAAACAGTAAAAAATTGATAACATCATTCAGTAATAGTGACGGAACATAATATCCGGCATTATATATACCTTCATGTGTTAGCTTCATGAAGTTCATTGTCCTGTAGTGTACCTACTTGCAAATCATAATCGTCGGTGTATTAATATTATAATGAGCTATAGGTTAGTCATCAGAGACAGAAAAATATAATTGGAAATTAAGTTAATGGGACAAAAACACGTAGTTATTCCAGTTTTGGTCGTATTGGTGGGAATCTACACTTATTATTAGATTAATAATTCATGGGATAACAGTTAACGTGTTCATAATGTAAAGTATGTTTATAGGCATTGTTTCGACAAAAAGACGACTGTTAGTACCGTAAACTTCGTCAGCTGGTCTATTAAAACGCCAGAGCTTAATTTAGTTCCAAGAATGGAAGCATCTAAAAATATTTAAGACTTTTATGTATTTATTGTGTATTTAGAGTTTTCTCTAATGATTTTTCAAATATACTACTTTCTTCTGGACGATCTTTATTTTACATTCTAGGTCTATTTCTAACGAATTACTGTACCTATGTTTTCTTAGAAATGTTATCGTGTTACCCATATACGGAGTGTAAAAATAAAGTCTTAAAATAATTCATAACAAAGTGAGCCCCAAAGTAGTTATAAACTTCTAGACCAGGGAAATAAGTAAAAAAAGTACCCTGTTTGTGACACTGAACCAGCCAGGCAACCGACAGTTCTTTTGAGTATAATAACCATTTTATTTCTTATAGTTGACAAGCAAATTGATTCGTATGCTTCCTCAATATCCGGTATACCGACAAAAGGACGCAGAAAAAAGGACGCATAAAAAAGGGCGCGGAAAAAAGGACGCGCGAAAAAAGGACGCGTGGAACAAAGGACGCATATTATTAATGAAATACTATAAATAGTTTATTTTAATTGACAATAGCAATTTCCTCTTCTAGCTAATCTCCCTATCCAAGTGTCTTCAAAGTAATTAATCAGCGGCACTAGTAATTCTTCATTTTGTGTATAAAAATTGCTATTGAGCAACTCCTCCTACACTCTGACTACATGGTTGTCTGAAACAAACGCAAGAGCTGTCAATTGTCTTAGGTGAAGGGCGAAGTCAGGATTCTCAATATATCTACGTTGCAATCCGGCACTTTGAATATGGCGCCACATACACTGCGATAAATGAAAAAGACATCCGCGGATTCTCACATTTGGGAACTCAGTTTATGCATCATTCATTGCCACTCTTTCAAAGTCCATCATTATTGTTAGAGGGCGCAAGGCCGGATTCAACACCTTTAGTTGCTGAAAAACACGTGTATAAGTCTCTTGTGTTTTGTTCGTTAGAAGTGCAAATACAGTCGGGATTACATTACTGTATCGCACTCCATGAATTGTGTATATTTGAGAAAACAATGGTGGTGCTGAGTTAAATGTTCCATCGGCATACCAATGATCGCATTGTTCCATAAATCTTAAATTTCTTTGTGTTGAAAATAACAAAATACGTTCTTCTTCTGGCCCGCTATCAAATAATAGAAATAGCTCACTGCCTGTAGTTGTTTTATATTCTTCAGGAAGCAAAAGTTCTTCTAAATTTCTCGGATTTGCGGGCGTACCTCCTAGCTCGTTCCGAACTCTTTGCACAGTTTTTTTTTAACGACGACACTGATGGAAGTTGTGCCGTAGCAGCTAAGGAAAGTCCTTGAGAAATTTCACTTACTACACCTTGGGTGGAGTGTTCCAGTTGTTGTGCAACTTCTTTCATCCGGTTACAAGCTTTTTTTGCTTCAATCTTAGCCGTGTCTGCAACGTGATTATGTTCTGTGGATTTTGTAATTTCATCCACAACGGTATGCACTCTTCCTGTACATTTGCACTTATTATAAGTAGCACACTTCCAAATTGTCTTTTCACCAATCACTCGCTCTTTTTTATGGAGAAATCCATTATAAAGTAACAAGTTGTTGCCTTTTTGGCTTTTCACAAACGCTAACACCATCTTAACAGACTGATATCAATTTGTAAAATGTTTTCTTGTTAAGAACAGAATAAATTACCTACCGCGACAAGTTTCCCCTATATAAACAATTTGGTTAATGATGTTTTGTTATATCGGACCTTTTGTAATATTCATTTCTTGAAAACAATTATCAAACAATTAGAAAGTTTTATTTTCTTACTAATCGTTTCTATTTACATTCTTAACATTACCTGCGGAATTTACCAACCTTCCGGTTCGCGTTAAACCCTCATTAGACCCCTTACTGGGCTGGTACTTGGGTTTTTCTAATCCCATACATAATTCTGATAATATGGAATCTAACCTGTTTCAATACCAGAAATCTTGAATTAACATTATATTAGTATTTATTATTTTACTTAAGATATTTTAGTCCTAAGCCTCGATAAAATGTGAGGGCAAGTTTTTTTCATAAAATTATTTTTTACTTTTTACTCTTACCGTAACCGATTTTAGGTTAGGTAGAATCATTTTCTGTAATAACATATGGGGATAAAAAGGGGGTAATGACTAATGTCAATTAAAATAAACTATTTATAGTAATTCATTAATAATATGCGTTTTTTTTCCACGCGTCCTTTTTTCGCGCGTCCTTTTTTCGCGCGTCCTTTTTTCGCGCGTCCTTTTTTCCGCGTCCTTTGGTCTCGCGTCCTGTTTTCCGCGTCCTTTTATCGTAGATTCTCAATATCCAAGAATAGTCCTCTTAAATATATAGTTAAGTTATTTTGTACATCTACCACAATGGTTGTTAGAGTATCTAGTGTTCCAAAGCTTCTTTTATATCAAAACTGATTTTCTGGTAGCAAATTATTTTTTTTTGTAACCACCAATCCAGTTTAAATTTTATGAGTCTCTCTAGAGTTTTAAAAACACAGGAAAGTAACGATATTGGTCTGTATGAATTTGCAATATTTGGATCTTTACCGGACTTTAGGATAGGAACAACAATGGCGTTTTTAAATGAATCAATAACGATGATATTTTGAATGATATCATTAAATACCTGTAACAGTAGATCTTTAGCGTCTCTTGGAAGGTTGATTAACATAGGGTATTTGATTTGATCTAGCCCTGGGGAGGTATTATTGCAATTTTTGAGATCGAAATCTAATTCAGATTTAGTAAAAAGTTTCAACAAAAAGTGATTAGATTGGTGACTTTGTTCGGATTGGTTAGAGAAATATTGAACCCAGGGAGGAGAAACTTTATTAAAGAAGTCCTCTAAAACTTCATTGCTGAACGGTTTTATACTATTCTGCGTTTTTCGATTCATTTTGTTGGCCTGTGACCATATTTGCTTAGAAGAGGTATTTTTGTTTAATTTGGAGCACCATTTGATCCAAGTGGATTTAGCTTTTTGCTTCAACTGATTTTTTGTTCGAGCAGTAACTTCCTGACATTTTAAGTAGTTATCAAAACTCAATGAAAGTTTGTAAGCTTTTAATGACTTTTTTCTTTCATTAATTATTATATCACATTTAGGGTCCCACCATGGTGGTGGGGGACGATTTTTAAGTTTAAGAATTTTAATACTGAGGGATAGATTTTGAAGCAGATTCATTAATAAAATCAATAAGAAAATTATAATTTTAATAAGTGTTTAAAGAGCTACTATAGTTGGCAAACATTTTTTCTATTAAGGATGTATAAAGTCACCAATTGGCTTTATTGATATTCCATTTGCTTTTTGGATAAATTGTTTCATGTGATGTGTTAGATGTGGAAAGGTTCATGGTTATAGCAAAATGATTTGACCCTAAGGTATCTGAAGAGACGGACCAGTAACCATATTGGCTAGATTAGCTGTACAGAGAGAAATGTCAATCATATATTTCTGAGTACCATATATGGAAAGATATGTGGGTTCCCCATTATTAAAAATAATAAGATCTAGGTCCTCGACACTGCTGACAATTTGATGACCTACAGCATCATTGTGCAGTGAGCCCCATAATGAGTGATGAGCATTCATATCTCCTCCAATTGTACAAGGTGATGTAACTTGAGAGAAGATATTTTTCCAATCATCTTTAGAAGTACGGACTTTAGGTGGCCTATACACAGACAATAAACTTAATTCTAAATGGTTAAATTTAACGGAGATGCCACAAACTAAAATTTTATCATTGAAATTTTTAGTAATGCTCACTTGACAGAATGGGATAGAAGTTTTAATCAAAATTGCTACACCGGCATACCCATCCTATCTATCCTGGCGGACTATATTATAACCTTTAAATCTATAATTTTGATTTGGTTTGAACCATGTTTCACTTAACAACGCTATATTAATGTTTTCAGCTGTTAAAACATGAACTAAACTATTTTTATAGGATGCAACGGACCTTCCGTTCCATTTTAAAATTCTCAGAGTTGTTTGTCCTTGGAAAACCTTATTTACTGAAGATGTCCTCTAACATCTGATTCTAACGAATAAGTAAAAAGTGGTAAAATAAAATCAATGAAAACAGTCATATTGGTTTTTAAATAGTGCATTTAACCTTGGATTAATGTTTAAATAAGAAATACTACAGAAAAAAGTTCCATTTGAATTACATAATTTAGATAAATAATTTTGATTTTGATATATGCTAAGAATTTTATTTCAATGTTTTAGTACCCTCCAATACTGAAAATATTTTCTGATTTATGATGTCATTATCTACAGATTTTAAATTCTCAAGTATGTGAATATTTAAATGACACACTCTGTCACTGCCTACACAATATCTTTATTATCATAGTTAGTGCCATAGATCTGCTACTATCCGAACGTTGAGAATTTGTAGCTTGTGGCTGCTGGAAAGCAGGTTTATTACCAGAACTTTGAGGTAGTTTCAATTCACAATTCACAAAAGAATTCTGGCCACATGAGGACGAGCTTTGTCTTGCATGAATAAAAAATTAGGTCCAAGAAACAGAGCAAAAGGCATTACATGTTTTCGACAATAATGTTGTCTAAGTGTCATAATGAGCATTCATAGACCTCATACGAGGACTCCAACCAACTCAGTACGAGCTTCAAAACAAATTCCTCCCCCCCCAAACATTTTAGAGCCACCGCCAAAAGGTGTTTTAGGAGACATATTGCAGCTGGCAAACCTTTGTCCTCGCCTTCGCCAGACACGCTCACGACCATCTGAAGCTTTTAGGCTTACTCTAGTCTCATCGGAGAAAAGAACTGGTTTAAAATCATCGATGGTCCAATTTTGATGCAATCTTGCAAAATTCAATCTCTTAACCCTGTGTTCTCTGGTAAGCAAAGGTTTTTTGGCCGGTTTCGTGTTGCTCAATTCTGCTTCATGTAAACGTCTTCTAACTGTCTGAGACGATATCGCTACATTTCGAACATCCGCTGGTTCATTTTTTAGCAAATTGCTGGTGACTCTCCTATCTCTGAGAGCACGTTGTCTCAAAAAAAGATCATCAATTTGATTAGTGCAACGTTTTCGTACTTGCCCTGGCCTTCGATGGTACGACCCTGTTTCGTTATATCGCTTCACCTTGCGACTGATGCTGGAATGATGCCTTCCTAACAAACCTGCAACGTATCGCATTGAACATCCTTCATCTAGGAGAGTCGATGCTCAAATGCACTGCTTCCTCCATTGACAAATTTCTTTGGCGGTTCATTTTTTTATTTGATTTTTATGCAAATGAACTTCCCAACATGCATGTGATGAAAAATATCACAATAAAAAGCTTGTTCCTTTTTATGAAAAGTTTAGTTCACTTTTAGTCTAAAACGAAGTGTAATACAAATTATTGTTAAAACTATTATTAGCTTACATAACAATTCAAAGAAGGGCAACTTGATGGGCAACTTGTCGTACAGTAAATTATCAATAAATAAAGATTACTGAGAAAAATTTGAGTGGTGCGTTAATTTTGCCCAGGAGTGTAATCTTTTAACTACATTTTTGGGTCCAGGAGTACATTTTTTGTCTGTTCTAACAAAAAATGTGTGAGGAATGTAACAAAAAGATATCATATAATTTAAAGCTGGTTAGCAGAAGGTGCCGGAGAGTGACTACTTGGCACTCAAAGGAGGATTCGGCCAATTTGCATGCCCTACAGAGATCGTAGAATAAGAAAATGAATGACAAGGTAACAAAAATCTATAGGTATATAACTAATGTAAATAAAAGTGATTATAGAAGTTGCTCCTAAATGTGAATGGGCGCCAGGAAAGTATTTATATAAACTTTTCAAGGTATCTTGTAAAGCTGTTTGCTGAAATGAAGAGGGAAACAGGTATTAATTGAAATATTTAGTTTTCACCAAAACTTTAATCCCTAGCCAAATATATACAGTCTAAATTTATCTTAAAATACCCACCACCAATTATGTACAGTTAACCTAGTTACTTACAAAAAGAATAAAAATACCCTGGTTACACACAACTGATCCTTGATGATCTAAATTTACAAATCATTAGGTATAGTAAAAATTGTAATAATTTGACCTAAAAATGTATTAAAAAGTAATAAGGACACTATCCTGAAGGGATAAATGTCCAAAAGTTTAAATATATAATAATAATAAAATCTTAATCAATAACTCTTTGATTAAATGTGTACACATAAAACCGTACAACTGAGTTAAAAGGGAGGATTTAAAACCTCGACCTGAACTCGACAATTTTAATGCTTAAGTAATGTATAATTATTTAGAAAAAATGACACCCTTTTTGAAACACCCTGTATAATTGTTAAGTTTCGTAAGTAACAAACTTAACAAAAACTTGATCTATTGATGATGAACATACATTCAAAACAAAAACAGTTTACAAGATCACTTACAAGTCTTAAAAATCAAGGAGACGACCTTCGTAAATCCAGCAATGTAATTATTCGGTAATTATGTTAAATTGGACTCAACGTACTTTTTAATTCTTTTAATTCGCTGCCGCATTATCGTGTGACCTTTTCCTTGATTTTCACTGTTTCAATTGAACGTTAACCCACTCCCGACAAACAAACAAAAAATAAACAAACAACAAATAAAATTCTCGTCTGCCCTACTTTACGTGCCCACTGATACAGTTGGCAAATTAGGTCATGTGCGGATTGTAATCGAACATAATTTTTTGCATGGTTGTTTCTATGTATCAGATTAAGTTTTATCGAAGGCTCTCATTACCATTGCCCTGAGATAAATTTGTTCGAAAAAATGTAACCTTATAATCATTAAGGGTTACTATAATACTATAAATTATAATATTCGATACTTTCGAATGTATTTTTTATCAATATATCTTGTTCTATTCTATGCAGTTGTCTTCCACTTCTTATCTTATATTTTTATTTATATTAAGTGACATAGAAATCCCAAGAGGTCTTACATCTACTGTATGAAAGAAACATACCAATCAATATTATACAAGCCATCGAAAACATCCAATTCCATAATCGAATACAGGCAAAGGTAAATGTAAAACTAACACAGTGTATACCTACAAAGCTGAATCAGACAGGGTGACTCGTTAAGCCCACTTCTCTTTAAT
The DNA here is from genome assembly GCA_918026665.1 of Diabrotica balteata. NCBI lineage: Eukaryota > Metazoa > Arthropoda > Insecta > Coleoptera > Chrysomelidae > Diabrotica > Diabrotica balteata. The sequence continues at coordinate 27,727,170 of OU898276.1, read as the reverse complement.
ATAATAATGGACGAAATAATACAAGCAGTACGTTAAGGTCATGGTTATATAATGGGGAACAAAGAAATCCAACTATTATGTTATGCATACGACACCGCATTAATTGCCGAGAGGGAAGACGAGCTCCAAAAATTAACACACATCTTCAATACAACAGCCAAGAAATACAATATGATAATAGCAGAAAAAACCAATACGAAAAGCACGAGATAAGACACCAAATGGAAAAAGACATCAAAAACGAAGAAGTATTGGCAGACCAAGAAAAAGATGGTGCGGTAATTTAAACAATTTAAGAGGCTAATATTGAAGAAGAAACACGTTTTAAAGCCTACATGCAAGAAGGAAGAGGGAGAAGAAATCCGAATTCTTATTATTTCTCCCGAAAATGAAAAGTGGTTTTCGTTAAGCTTTTTATTCATCTACTTTTGTTACCTTTTTCGTTACAAGATTTTCGCTCCTTTCTTTTATTTAATTTATAAATCGTCTTATTTTCCAGAGCTTGTCACCCTGATTAATATTTTTATTGAAAGCTAAGTGCAGAAACCTCAATATTTGCGGGAATCGATTGCGTCTCATAGCATTGTATAAAAGTTTGTGTCTGGTATCAATACTTTGCTCCCAATATATCCGCTTGCTGAGCAAATCATTTTGTAACCACTAAGTATGGGTAAACGATTCCGACAATGACTACAGATGGCAGACGGCAGTTGCAGCTGCTTTCGGCAGCAGTTACGGTCGTAGTGACTACGAAGTCAGCAGCAGCTACTTCAGTTACTTGGCGTCATAAAACAGTTGAGCTTAGGTATTAAATAAAAAATATGGATTGCGAAATGCTGCAAGAAAATGACGATGATTTTTTCTTGTATTATTGCTTTAGGAGAAATCTTTCATAACCACTGTCCTTAACTAGACTGGAAGAAGGCTCTTAAGAAACATTGATCAAAAAAATCTCCCAAAGATTTTCTTTGAGATTTTCTTTGAGATGTATAATTCGCATTTTTGCAGTCGAATAAAGAGAGACATTTAGACAGTAGAGGACTAGAGCAATAAAATAATCACTTTTTTCGTTTGTCAATACTTCCATGTCATCCAACTTCATGGCTGACTGTGTTTATTCAAGTGTGTCGCCTGGCGTCGGGCTAAACAGCAACTGACGGTCTGCCAGACAGCAGTTGCAGTCAGATGTCGGAATCAGTCTGATATAAATTAATACTATAAAGTAATGACGTCTACCGCGGCGGAAACAGCAATTGCCGTCTAAAGTTGTTATCTACCGTCTGCAGAGTATTGCCATTAGTGGCGTCGTGGAGTTGGACTATATGGAAGTATTGACAAACGAAGAAAGTGATTATTTTATTGATCTAGTATCTAAATATCCTTATCTATTATTTAAATATCCCTCTTTTTCGACTGCAAAAATGCGAATTATAAAAATTCACATCTCAAAGAAAATGTTTGAAAGGAGATCACCCAAAAGTCAATCAAATCTGGTGATCAAAGGCCCCTGGCTTCTAAAAACTTGGTTAGTTCCCTCCATTTTTTCTATCTCTTGCTTTCTCTCTCCAATTTCTCATGCCTATTTCTGACAAGTCTTACCTTACTGCTTCCAGCCACTTCTTCTTTGGATGTCCTCTCCTGTTTTCCCCATTTCTCCCTCCTTCAGTATTGTTTTAACATTTCGATTCTCTGGCATTTGTATAATGTGACCAAGCCATCTAGCTTTTTGGACTCTAATTTTTGCCGTAATTGCTGCCGTAATTGGTTTCCATACGTCCTCATTATTTCTTGATTCGTCTGTCTTCTCCAAATATGCTCCCGTCTTTATTCATCCGAAGATTTTTCTGAGTACCTTTCTTTCCCAGATCTCTACTTTCTTTTCTTCCTGCTGGTTCATAATCCACGTTTCACTGGTATACATCACTGTGGGTCTGATTACTGTCTAACGCAATAATACAATAACAAATCGTCGTCATCTTCGTGCAGTAAAACTTGCAGCATTTTGTAATTAATATTTTTTTATGTAATACCTAACTTCAACTGTTTTAGCCACCAGGTAAATGTAACCGCCGTTTGCAGTTGCTGTTTACCATCTGCAGTCATTGTCCGAATTTTGAACCTGAATCTTGATACCAGAAACGAACTTTTATACAATAGTATGAGACTTTTGTAAGGTAATAGATGTGACAATAAAACATTTCATTGTTTCCTTGATCAGATATAATATTTCTTTATCGATAACATCTCGGATACGTCAAAAATCGATTTGTTTTGAAACAACGAATACTCACCTTTAGCAAATTTTCTCATTATATTTGAAATCGCCTGAAATATAATCCTGAGTGTTAGAATCTTTAGTATGGTGTGCTCGTGACATATTAATGTCATTTATTGAAGAACCGACATACAACACGTACAAGTTTAACGGTTGGTTCCCAGGGTCGCCAGAACGACTTTATTTTAAACAATATGATAATTATACTTAGTTTTTATCGATTTTATCCAATTTTATTTAATTTATGGACGAAGTCCATAATTTTGAAGTTTTCATTTTTTGGCGTAATTAAAGGAAAGCAATTCTGAAACACTCCAATAATAATAAATATTAACCAAACTATTTCGAACTTAAATGTTTCCTGACACGAACTAATTCGTTGTCGAACAAAAATTCATACCATGTTCACCAGAACATCTGGTTACATGGCGCCATTGTATTGTTACATAAAAGCAACGCCAAAAGCTAATAGTACAGTATATCAAGGTTTTTAATTCCAAATTCCATAAATATGCACCGTTTCTTTTGAAATTTTATCAATAAGTAGAGAATACCTTGACAAGCTAAATTTACCCTATGCCAAAGTGTACTTTTACACTTTTACAGTAAGATTTTTAAAAATACCACCTTTTAACATACGTACATGACTGTCGAACTATATAACAGCATATAACACTATTTTCTGTAAAGAAATCCTTTTTGTTAATATACCAAACACATATTCGGATCTGCAATTACAATTTTAGGTCTCTGCTACATACCTTGGACTTCCCTCTGAAGACTGCTCTCACCTGCTCAATTCTAGATCTAATTTCACCGTGTCTATCTGCGATATAATTTAACTTATATCCAAGGTAAACAATTCGTTCAACATGCTTAAGTACAGACGGTTTTAGACGGAAGTAGAAGGAAAACGCGGTCCAGGAAGGCGAGGGATTTCCACAATTTCCACAAAACCACAAATCTTTCCAAAGCAGCAGTTTGAAAAAACAGATTGCCATGATGATCGTCAACATCCGAAACAGATATTCACTACAAGAAGAAGAAGCCAGACGGTTTTATATTCTGTTGTTCACTTATTACGAGAATTTTGGTTTTTCGTATGTTCAGACCAGACCTGCTTCTTTGCAGCTCTCAACGACATGGTCAATAAATGTTTGTAGATATTTTTGCAATTTGTAGGTTGCCGTTTATTGAGATTTTGACCTGGTTTTTAGTCCTTGACAGAGTGCGCGCTGTGAGCCAGCGCGTTGTCGGGATGGAAGATCCAGGATATTCTCTTTCCACATTCCGGGAATCTTTTTGCGAATTGTCTGCACTTTTGGTAACCATTCCATGCAAACTACTGTATATCGAAGATAACAATCAACATGGCCTTGCATTTGAACCTACTCATCCTGGCTCCTTTTGCTCTCGGAGAGTTTGTCGATTTCCACTGCATGGATTGCGGTTTGGTTTCATCATCATCATCATCTTGGTGCTACAGCCCTTAGAGAGCCTCGACCTTCTCAAGCTTTCTACGCCATTCTGTTCTGTCCCTTGCCTAAATTTTTCAGTTGCCGACTCCGATCTTCTCCGCATCTTGTGTTACCCCATCCTTCCACCTCAGCTTTGGTCTACCCCGTCGTCTCATTCCCACAGGTTGCGCTGTTAGAATCTTTTTTATCATGTTCGATTCAGGGGCCCGGGCTACATGTCCTGCCCACTGCAGGCGGTTTTGCTTAATTATAGTGGTAATATCTTTACCACCAAACGTATGCTTGTAGATATTCTGCAGTTCGAAGTTATATCTATGCCTCCATATTCCGTTCTCACAGACCGCTCCAAATATCTTGCGTAGCACCTTTCTTTCAAAAATAGATAGAGCGGAGTCATCTGTTTTCGTTAGCGTCCATGCCTCTGATCCGTATGTGAGAACGGAGACTATCAGTGTTCTATACAGCCTTATACGAGTTTTTTGAGACAGACGTTTGTTAGCTAAGTACTTTGATAGACCATAATAACACCTGTTTGCAATTATTATTCGCCTTTTTATTTCCTCAGATGTATTGTTATTGGGGTTAACCGATGTCCCTAGATATATGAACTCATTAACTGCTTCGAAGTTTTGGTCATTGATGATTAAATTTGTGTCAACATTTCCAGCTCCTGTGTTTGTGTTAGTCGCCATGAATTTGGTTTTATTTTGATTTATATGTGCTGCTGCTACTAGCTCGGTTAGGATTTCCGCAGTTCTCGCCCTAGTTCTTGTTATAATGTCCACGTCGTCTGCATATGCTAGAATTTGGACTGATCTATTAAATATTGTTCCCCTGCTATCTAAATTAGCGTCTCGTACAACTTTTTCTAAGGCGACATTAAAAAGCTGACACGCCAGCGCATCTCCCTGCCTTAACCCCCTATGTATTTGAAATGGGGTTGACGAGTCGTTTTGAATTTTTACTGCTGATAGCATCTTCGCCATTGTCACTTTTATCAAACATATGAGTTTTTTTGGAATTCCTAACTCATTCATAGCGTTGCAAAGACTTGGTCTTAAGAAACTGTCATATGTCGCTTTAAAATCGACAAAAATATGATACATATCTATGTTAAACTCTTGCGCATTTTCGAGGATCTGTCGTAGTGTAAAGATCTGGTTAATGGTTGAACGTCCAGGCCTGAATCCTGCCTGATATTCCCCTAGAAACATTTCAGTATAAGGCTTTAATCTCTCGTGCAAAATATTTGATAATATCTTGTATGCTGTATTTAGGAGAGTTATTCCGCGGTAATTATTGCATTCCAGTTGGTTTCCCTTTTTGTGTAACGGGCAAATTAAGCCTAAGCTCCATTCTTCTGGCATTTGCTCCTCAGACCAAATTCTACAAACAATTTCTCGCATCACCTTGGTGAGCTGCTCTCCACCGTACTTAAATAACTCTGCTGGGATGTCATCGCTACCTTGGGACCTATGGTTCCTTAGTTTTTCTATAGATATTTTTACTTGGTTTCAGGGTGTCTTACGATGCACCTTCTGTTTCGCCGTTTGAAGTGTGGATTTAAGCTTAGTATACTCTTCTCTCGTGTTTAGTTTCTCATGCAAAATTTGTTTGGTAGTTTCTTTATTAATTTCATGGTCTCATGTTCAGCAATAACTCTAATACTTAATCGTTGGTCTTTTAGAACCATTTCGGTCACTTTTTCGACGTTTAAGTCACTTTTTGAAGTCACAGGCATTGCAAAATTATTGGTTTGTAAGGAAAATTGTTTTTTTTTTGTAAAATTGTTTAACTCGTTACGCAAAAATACAGTGGCGCCATGTAATTAGATGTCCTGGTGCACGTAGTATGATTTTTTGCTCGACAACGAATTAGTTTGCCAGGAAACATTTCCGTTCGACATAGTTTGTTTAATATTTATTATTATTTGTCTGTTTCGAAATTGTGTTTCGGTAAATACGCCAATAAAGAAAACGTCAAAAATAAGTATAATGATCATATTTTTTAAAATAAAGTCGTTTTAGGTTTAAAAATAGTACAATTACAGGTAAATACATGTTTTGCAATCCAGAGCGCTAGTTATCTTCAACATCCTCCCTCCTGTCCTTAACTCGTTGGTTCGAGACGGATCGTTGCAGCTGCGTCAAATTTTTATGCAAGATCTTTGAATATTTAAAAGAAAATACGTAATGAAAAACGAATAAGTTTTTTACAAGTAGAAATCTACCTGACTTGGATTCAAATAAATACAATGTCATTGAAATATTTTCTATTTTAATGTCCTTTTAAAGACACTAGCATATAAAATACTAAAATCGAATTCCAGTTGACAATCTACGAAAAATTTCAGAAATAAATTTAGATTATTTAACATAAAATATTCGATATATTAGAGAGTTGGAGACACTCAGGCGAACTTAAAATGGCTAAGCAACATTGTTAATCAATTAAAATCGAATTAAAATATGTTAAAACTTGGGTATAGAAACAGATCTGGATTTGGTTGCTATAAATAGGCCAGTAAATGAACGTGAAATGAAGCGATACCTTTTAATTCTCCGTGTTACTACTGAATTGCATGAAAATTTGGATTTTCATGCAATTGAAATTGGAAGAGAATTGAAATATTATAAAATAATACCTCAATCAACCATGGGATCTTGTCGTCTATGCTTCGGCTAGTTCAGTCTCTCAAGTGTGCATCCGCCTTGTCTTAAACTAGGAATTAAACAATAAACTGAAATGAAAAAGACAAATATTTGATTTCACGCAAACAACTCCTATGTATCTGTTGATACGTATTTAGACCTACTAGGTATCATCAGAACAGTTATTCATAGGTGTTCTCAACGTGAAAAATCAATATTTTCTGTCTTTTAAGAAGCAACACTAAAATGGCTTCAATACGGACGCGATAGCGACATCTAATAATAAAATCCGTAAAATAGTTTCGAAACACAATTCAGATTTCTGCTTATAATCTGAGCCTCCTAAAAATTGCAAGGCAAACAGACGTTGATAAAAGATGTTAAAAGGGACATAAGGAATCTGAAATTTGCATTCCACGACATGTCTTCTCACGTTGAGAACACCTATGAATAACTGTTTTGATGAGACCTATTAGGTCGAAATACGTATCAACAGATACATAGGAGTTGTTTGCGTGAAATCAAATATTTGCTGTCTTTTTCATTTTATTCGGATATACTCTGTGTGAGTACAAGAAACACAACTCGCTAAGGATTTCTGCTTAGTTGTAAAAGACATGTCGTGGAATGCAAATTTTAGATTCCCCATGTCATTTTTAACATCTTTTATCAACGTCTGTTTGCCTTGCAATTCTTAGATGGCTCAGATTATAAGCAGAAATCTGAATTGTGTTTCGAAACTATTTTACGGATTTTATTATTAGATGTCGCTATCGCGTCCGTATTGAAGCCATTTTAGTGTTGTTTCTTAAAAGACAGAAAATATTGATTTTTCACGTTGAGAACACCTATGAATAACTGTTCTGATGAGACCTATTAGGTCGAAATAGGTATCAACAGATACATAGGAGTTGTTTGCGTGAAATCAAATATTTGGTGTCTTTTTCATTTTATTCGGATATACTCTGTGTGAGCACAAGAAACACAATTCGCTAAGGATTTCTGCTTAGTTGTAAAAGACATGTCGTGGAATGCAAATTTTAGATTCCCCATGTCCCTTTTAACATCTTTTATCAACGTCTGTTTGCCTTGCAATTTTTAGAAGGCTCATATTATAAGCAGAAATCTGAATTGTGTTTCGAAACGGTTTCGATTTTACGGATAAACAATGAACATTTAGCTGGTAACAAATAAAACAAAACCTGCCCAAAGCTTTACAGTAGACAAATTTAAATGATACTTATCATGGCATCGATGAGCTGCTTGCTTCTAAATAAATATGGCCTCCCAATTATGTGATTAGGTCCTCCAGAGCATATGGGTAGGCCTTACATACAGCTGAAGTTATTCTTCTGCTACATATTATTATTAGTTCAGAAATTATCCAATGAAATATCCAATTAGTTCAATAAATTCTCCAATAATTTTCACAATAAACTAGAATATTAAACAGCCTGTATTAGAGAAACATCAAAGGGGGTTTAACTTCCTTGCCAATTATTTTACCAAAATTACAATTATACAAATAGCAGATGGCAAGAATACAATGAAATAGAATTACTATTAAACTTAGTTAAATTTTGTTAGTTTCCTACATGCATAGAATTGAAAACGGGGCTTTAAAAGAAGTGAAATGATTATTGAAAATGCTGTCCGAATTATAGAATATAGATTACAATGAAAGTACTAACCCCAAGAGATTTCTGCAGACCATCTGGAACTGCAATGAAGTTAGCACAGATGTCATAGCAGGTATGCCTATGATGAAATTAGCTCTTCTGTCAACATAGAACAGAATATTTAGTCTACCGGACAGACAGAGAGAGGGCGAATATTTATTCTACAGGACAGAAAAACAGAGGAAAGAAAGAGAAGAGAGAGAGAGAGAGAGAGAGAGAGAGAGAGAGAGAGAGAGAGAGAGAGAGAGAGAGAGAGAGAGAGAGAGCGCCAACTACTTTTTGAAGAAAAAATAGTAAAAACGAAACTGAAGGTAAAAGAACTAATAAAAGAATAAATGAATTAAAATAAAATAATTATTTAAATATAAATTAATAAAGAATTGATGTTTATAACGTTACAACTTGTGCCGTTGGATGCTTTTTATTATTTAGGGGTAAACACTATTCCTATTAGGAAAAAATCATATAATTGCAAAATTAAGCAATTTTTAATTATTTATTTATACAGTGACGTTAAATTTAGAATTTTTACTATTTTTACAATTTCCTAGAGAAGAATGGGAGAATTTGCCACAGGAAATGATTGATCGACTTGTTAGCATTATTAGAGTTCGGATCCAAGCTTGCATCGATGCCCGTTTAATTTTTTATTTTTTTATTTATTAAAGAAAAAGTATCTGTTTTAAAACAAAAAATATCTGTCAGGGTTGATATTTTTTAAATCATGATCTATAACAGTGGTTTCTGAAAATAGTTAATAATAGCGAAAATTTTGGATAATGAATAAATTTTGAAACTATGTATTTAACTTGACATGCCACAAGAAAAAAGTTTTAGAATCTTTTTTACCTGTTTACTAAAAGTTTACAAAACACTCCTGGTAATATTTTTGTCTACTTCGTAACTAAAAACGAGTACCTAATTATTTTGGTTGATTATCTAATAGGCGCTTCGAGCATAAATGGTATTTTAATGACCTGTGTTAAAACATTTCGATTGTATTCCCTATTTATTATTTTTTTGTTTTACAACTGTCTAATTTATCGTTGTCACGATTAGTAAACGTACGCGTGTGTCGATTATCTGTGTTTAGAAGTTGCATCAGCGGTGAAAATAACAGGATCAAAGTGTAAAAACATCGGCAAACGTGTAAGGTGTCTTCAAACTTTGCTCAGTATCATCAGAATAATAAATAGGAAAATAAAAAGATTAAAATAGTTTATTAAAAAAAAAGTAGAATGAATAAGACCTAAAATTAAGAATTTTAATTATTTCGAAAGGTGAATATTGTACACTGAAAAAAATAGAGAGTTTTTAAGCCCCTTATTTCAGTAACGTTAAACGTTATACGTTATTCTGCTCATGCGCATTAATAGAAAAATAACGGATTACTTTATTAGCGGATAAGGTATTCCCTTATTTAGGTAAAGATAAGGTTAACGTTATTAAGGGATTACGTGTTTGTAATGTTGTCAACTGCCAGATATCTAAATCATAAAAAACAAAAAAAAAGTCATATGAGCAGCTGTCTTTCCTTGTCTAAGAGCAGAACCAAAGATAACTAGAAAAAAAAATATAGAAAATTTAGTTCAGCATCTTTCTCTTCAATTGTTTCCAACACAAAATGTAGTCTTGGTGCAACAGGTATTATAGAATCAAAAATATTGTGAAGAATTAAGCCTCTTATCAAATTGTAATCTATTACTTCTCTGTGTCTTCATCGTCTATTTTCTTAGATTATAGCAAATTATTCAAATAAAATAGGTTATAGAGTATAACGTGCTATAACTGCCGTTTTATAGGTTACGTTCGTCAAATGTCAATTAACGTTAATCTGTCACAGCTTAATTTCTGAAAGGATTCAAAAACTATTTTAAGTAAAAACGTTATCCCTTATTTATTATTACGGGCGCATGACAAGTATAACGTTTTACGTTTAACGACCATCGAAAAGTAAAGGGCCCAAAAACTCTAGAATAACTTTTCTATTTATTATAAATGTATCTCTATACAGGGTTGTCCTTAAGTAATTGTACAAAAAAACAACCGCAGATTCTACACTTTAAAATATTACGATTTAAGCCAACTTGCTTTAATAAAATGTTGATTAAAAAAGATACAGGGTGTTAAAGTGGAAATTTAAAATTTTATTTTTCGCTATAACTTTCATGTTTGTTAACATTTATATACAAAAATTTACAGCTGGGTACTATTTAATATCTGGAATTATAATTTGATGAATAATTTGATATAGCTAATAGAGGGCGCCACATACGTGGCATAAATTTGCACTTAACTTTTTTGTTCTTTAAGTTACCGGTATTTAAAATAAAAAATATTAAAGATACATTATTTTAACAAAAAAAAAGGTATACTTGTTAATAACTTCAGAACTCAATAGTTTTCGAGATAATCGCATTTTACAAATCAACTGCATAATTCTGATTTAACGCAATTACTCCAGACAACGAAAGAAAATGAAAGAACATCAATACTTCTGAATTTTGTTATAAAATACCTTAATAAAGTCAATAATTAACGAAATATTAAATAAAATAAATATATCAGCAGGATAATTAATAATAGGATTTGATAAAATAACAGAATAATTGGATTTTACATCAAACATTTTATTTTAATTTGTATTAAATTAAAGTCATAATCTAAACATTTTATTTACAAACCAAATTAAGAAATAGTTAAACTAAATAACATTAAACTTTTTGTCAAAGTAAGTGTTCACTATGTCTACCATTTTTTTTTTAATTCATTTGTCAATACATTCCATAAAATATCGTCTCATTAAATAGCGTCATTGGTTCTAAAGAAACTGCTGCAGTATTTATTATAAGTGTTATAAGTATAATAATAAGTAATTTTTTGAAATGTTTATGACTACCATTAAAAGACTATGACTACCATGAACAATCCAACGTTCAGGAAAGTTTAAAGAAGTATTTAAATACTGTCTCACTCAGCTTTCTCTGTAATGTAATGGTGTACCATCTTGTAGAAACCACATATTTTGCCTTAAGTTTGATGACAATTCTTCCAATAAATCAATAAAATCATTTTGTAAAGAATGTAAATAAATCTCACAATTCAAATTGAAAGGTAATTCGCATATCTAAAGGACCTGAGTTCGTGTCCATTTTGTTCCCACGAAGTTGAGATGAAATGCGGTCAGGTATGACAGTGCGTCCATACGGTGCGTAGGATATCCCCCAGAGTTCTCCTTGGTCACTGCTTAGGCAACACAACCACAGGTATTGAGGTGCGCATTACTCTAGAATCTCACTGTATGCTGAGTGAATTATATATTCATCAAATTTTATAATTTTGTCAAAACCAGTTTGTTAAAAACCAGTAAAACCAATTTAATTAATTAATATTAATTACAACAGAAGTACAAGATACAAAAAAATTATTACTTTGATATGGAAAACGTCCGATATATGGTAATTTTTTCTTAGGAGTCCAAACTACATCGTCGGCTGTATGCAATAGTGGCTTAACTCAAACATTGACAAAATTTAGTTAACATCACCAGAGGGCTTGAAAAAGCCTTATTTATGACCTGTAAAACTGGCATAATAATAATAGTGAAAATGTCCGCTAGACTAATCACTAGTGTCGCTATGACATGTTGTCGGTTGAGATAAATTCTGCTTGCAGTACTGACCCTTTTTAGTTGTGCAGTGGAAGTCGAATCGTGTCGATATCAAGCTTCTATGCAATACCGGTACTTTTGAGTTGTGCCATCAATATATAGTTTTTTTATTTCGTTCTACATATATAGGTGTTAATAAACACATTTTCTTATTCAAGTATCTTGTAGTATTCTTTATTGAACCTTTATTTCAGTTGATAGGAATAACAAAAAAATGCCAGTTTGATCTTTGCTTTAATTAGTCTCGAAAGCTAAATGTTGATGTGCAATAGTGGCACAACTCAAAATAAGGGTTGAATTTAAAAGTCTGTTTTACAATTCATTAAAGGCTCGTAACGCTCTCCCAAATATGTCACAATTTTTTTTTTCCAAAAATCCCAATCCATGTACTAAAACAAATAAGATAAAGTTATTAGCACGCAAACTTTAAACCCCTGTTTTGAAAAATTACATGTTTTTGTCTTGTGCCACTATTGCATACAGCTGACGACATGGCCAACCTCTGCTATCATATTTATATTATTTATTCATTCATATTCATTCAACAGAATGGAATGCAATATTCCTCACAATCCACACTATTGTGTTAAACGGCTCTGCATGGTTTGATAATCATCAATTATGCAAGCAATATTTAACGACCGAGGTGTAAACATTAAATTGAATGATAGGACCTACCTATGTATGTACACATATCAACAACCGGAAGTCGTTTGAATCGTACTCGTCTCGCTATAGCCAAAGCGTCGGAATTACGATGAAGTGACTTCCTTCTCCATTCACCTAGACGTCCATTAATCATCGTAATAGGAAAAAGCTTCGTGACGGTGGTGAATATAGAAGCGGACTTAGTCTATGGAGATAATCGTATTGTCCTTATATAAGGGGATATAAGGGCGTGGTAAAGAATAAATGCATATACATATGAAGCGACGACAATCTAGACCGATTTCTGAATGAATAAATGTTTGTAGAATTGACATGAATGCGTGTAAAAATGTACAAATCTTAAAAGGCAATTTTTTTGTGAAGCTATATAGTTTTATCGAAAGTAGGCTTGTCTTTTTTATGCTTTGTTATCTCTTGTTAATATTTATTTAACTAATTACTTACATTCTCGTATCTTAGTAACAGTAATTCATAGCTATATTGGATTATGTATTAAAGTACTATTGACAATAATATATGATACGATAAAATATTTGTTGATAAATATGTTTTACTTAATAAATGTCCATAATCTTCTAACCGAACATATTTTATTTTGGACATTGAATGATATAATACTATCTACGTAGATAAATAAGTGACTGTTATGTTAACTTATTCGAGCTCCTTTGGGGTACCTCATTTTTACTGATGGAATACCTAGACCAGATAAGACAAATGAGTAAATCAATCAGTAAACAGGAAACGAAAGATAATGACGCAGAAAATTCAGATAGTTGATCGTCTCTGACCAGGTTCTTCATCGTGTCCCCACTAGTTGTGGAGGAAGCGAATGGTGTGTTAGTGTTAGGAAGCCTGTCTTTATTGAACTCTGCCCTATTTTTTACACTCTAAATTAAATCATTGACTGGAGGTCAGCAGAAAAGTTTGTTCGAATTTCTTAAGCAACCCTATTTAATTTCAAATTCAAAGAGTTTTTCATGAGATACACTACTTTAGGACCTATTTAGCCAGATAATTTGTTGGATAAGTAAAAACAATTAACTTTTATTCTTCCTTTTTTTATATTAATATCATAAAATTTCCTATTTGGTTCATTCACTCAATTTCCTAACCTTCCCATTAAAAACATTATTAGTGACTGTATAAAAAGGATTGAACACAAGGACATACATTTCACAGTTTCAATTTTCCGTTTGGTAGGTTTTAAAATCTCTCATAATCGATCCAATAGTTGGATTTCGACTACTTAAATAGAGAATTGATACAGAGTTCTGCGGCAGGATGATTTTTTGTTGGGAGATGGATTGAAATAAAAATGTTATGGCTTCTTGATTATACCGACATTAAAACATCCATTGGTTAAGGTCATCAAAACTGCTCTCACATTCACATGTATCTGTTTGTTTAAGAGTTTTTTTTTTATAAAAATATGCGATCACTGTAGCATGTCCAAAAAGGCATCTAACGTACATGGTATACATTTTCAGAGATATGGAGCTTCTCTCATTTGGGGGAGTAGATGAAAGAGTTGGATGTATACTGCAGAATGTATTTTTGCTGCTGTTAATAAAGGATTGCACTCAATTTCCCAATTAAGTCTCACATGTTTCTTCCTAGCTGTAAATAAATCCCATTTGGGAAACTCGTTTTCTATACCCACTAAAGTAGCGTCTTTAGCCCTTATTGCCTGGAATATTAGTGGGAGCGCCCACCAAACTGACGTGGCACGTGGCAAGTAGCAAGTAGCACGCGTCTAGCATGTTACTTAAAATGTAACCAATGAAAACGAATGATTCAGCGCACACCAAAATGGCAGTGACGTCATTCAATGTAATCATTCGTTTGCATTGGTTACATTTAATGTAACACGCTAGACGCGTGCTACTTGCTACTTGCCACGTGCCACGCCACTTTGGTGGGCGCTCTCCCTTAGAGTGAACTTTTACCCACACAAAGCTAACAATTCTTCCTAGTGAACTTAAAATCCTTAGCTTTTCAAGCACATCTACAATTAGTCTGTTGGTATATATAAAAAGTGTCTTAATGCGAGGAGGACGGACTGTGAGTAGGATAAAATTATGAACCGTTCGAAATATAATGTGCTGTTAATTATCCAACCCAACGACTTGACAATGGCTACCAATTCAGCTGTGAATATTGAGCAATCTGATTTTAATTTATACTGAAAATAATCTTGACTATTGTGTATATAAAGGACACAGGCAACACCTGCAGGGGATTTTACACCGTCGATATAAATTTTACAACAGTTGTTACATTCTTCCAGCATATCCTGTACTACTAAATATTCGTGAACAATTGAAGTATGTGAACCAATTACTAAAATAGGTTTATATTCATATACTATGTTATAATTAGAGCCAAAGAATGGAATCCCTTCATTGAATGGATAATGTGATAGATTGGGAAAGCAATAGCTAGAGTTGGAGAGTTTTTATTTGCCCACCAGTTGTTTGTTAGTTTTTTAACAGAGAGACAAGATATTTTTTGTAACAAGCTGCTATGTTATAACTATATTGTTTGTAACAAGATTTTATTAAAAGGGTATTGAACAATAAATTTTTCTGCCAAAAATAGACGTCTTAAATATATGGGTGGCTCGTTACATTCTGCCAAAAGGGCTGGTATATAAGTAGATTTGAGGGTTGCTACGACTAACCTTAGGGCTTTGCATTGTATTCGATCTAATTTAATCAAACGAGATTTTGTAGCTGATCCATAAAAAAGCTTCCATAGTCCAAAATTGATCTGGTATATGCTCTGTAAATAATAAGTTTATTTTCGGGTCTGCTCCCCAATCGTATTGATTAATGGCCTTTAGGATTGAGGCCTTTTTCACACTTGTTAATGCAATTATTAATTGTTAATTTGGAATCTAAGGTAACACCTAGGTATGTAAAACTGTTATATTCAGAGATTTCAAGCTGTGAGAATTTTAAAGTATTAACTTTTGGTAATCTTTGTCTCGAAAAAATACTACACCTGACTTCTTAGGTGATATATCAAGCCCATAAGCATCAAAATACTTTTTGCAATAAACTATAGTTAGTTTAAGGGCATTATCATACATTGCTCAAAATTATTTTTCTCAACATAAAAACAGAAGTATGTAAGTATTGTATGTATAATGAATACAAGTTAAATAGTAAGGGAGTAAGACTACGCTCGTAAGTAAACTTTTCTTAACTACTATACTGGAACCTATCAGTGAGAGATACAGCAGTTGTAAGATAAAATTTTCACAATTATTTTTGGAAAAAATGTGCAATTTTTAAAGAATTTATTTTATCTACTTGTTTTGAAACTATTAAAATGTTTTTTTTTTAAAAGCAACGCTCCGAGAGCGAGTTCGTAAGAAACGGTCGGAGTTGTGGAAAAATAAATCGTGTATCTTGCACCAGGACAATGCACCTGCCCATAACGCGCTGTCTGTGAAGCGTTATTTAGCCGCTAGAGGCACTCCAGTGCTCGAACACGCGTCGTACTCGCCTGATTTAGCACCCTTTGACTTTTTCCTGTTTCCGAAGATCAAGTCTGCCTTAAAAGGAACCCGGTTCGAGTCGATGGAAGAGGTGAAGCAAAAATCGGCGGAGCTCCTAAATGCTCTTACAAAAGAAGACTTCCAGCATTGCTTTGACCAATGGAAAAAACGAATGGAAACGATTGTAGAATAATTTTTAAAATAAAACTCTTTTTCATAATCAGTCTTGTAACATTTTTTTTATTATTAATATATTAAACTATTTTTAATTCCTTTTACCCCCGTGCGATACGCCGATGATTAGGAATACCCGTGTTTACGATAGCAAAATAGTATTGTAGATACCAAGCTAAAATGGAATTCCCTAATTAAGAAAGGTTTTTAATCCTTCCGTCATAATATTCATTATGAAAAGAACAAATGCTTTCTGGTATGGTAAGGCTTGTATCTGTTGACAATAAGTTAATCCCAAGTATTGTCTGTTTCTTATGTCCAATTGTTAATACCGATTATTTTACCTCAAACTTTCCAATAGTCGTCAAGGCCTTACCTTCTGAGAAACACATACAACTGTCCTATCATTCTTGAGTGGGGGAATATTTTTCTTCTTCCTTTTTCAGGGACAGTTGGTGAAATTTTTAGAGGAACCAAACTACTTGTTGGTGGGCAGTTGTTGAGTGAGGTAATATCTCGTGAGACTTCTCGATGGGCCGTTGTTGAGTTAAGGCCAATATCTCGTGTTACGCTTTGCTCACTTTATTTCTTATCGTATCGTCTTTGTGAATTATTTTCTAAGTGTGTATACACTTTATATTTGAGTTTTCTTTCCTTAGACTATATTAAATTATATATAGTTCTACACTGCCTTTAATGGTACCTAATTAAATTCAGTGTTGAATACCAGTACAGTATCTTAAATTCAGTGAATTAAGCTGCCTTCGTCAAGATCTACTGTAAGTAATATTTATCTACAATTATCTGGGCGAGTAATATGGTATGGTACCGTATCACCTGCCATTATCTGGACGTATCATCTATATCTTCACCTGTAGATTGCCGATTTTTGAATGTAATTTAAAGAACCATTCAATAAATTTCTATAAATAATACCTATGAACATACAAGTCTCAATTTTTTATTAAATAATAGTGCGAGATAGTTAATTGACTTAACCAAGTGCGGTTTGGTTTATGTTTTTATTTCTGTAATCTTTTTGTATTTTTGTACATTTAGAGTTAAGTAATTTTTGCTATCTTTTGTATTTCCTATAATTTTTGTTCATTATCTTTCCTATGATATCTCGAGCTACTCCAAACTATATTTGTATATGATTGCCTTATATATCTTGGTAAAGGTATTTTCTTATTACATTATTGCTTAATTTTATACATATATAACATCATTTCATAGTTGTGTATTTTTATTACTTGTGTTGCATTTAGCAGAATCATAATTTTGTGTTTAATATATTGTTATTGTTTTATGCATGTATTTTATTTGTCGGCTCCTAACAAGTTCCCTGATAAAATAATAGCTCTGAACAATTACTATCTTTAAATATTACTATGCTTTTGAACTGTAGAAAGATCAGGCTGATTAAGTCTCGTAGGTAAGTAAGTGTAATACCTAATATATTTATTATTTGTTTATATATTACGTGACCAGATTTATTTGATAATTTACTGTTGGTATCTTTCCTTGGGTTTGATCTCTGAACCTAAATATCTTTTCTGATCTCTTTTCTTTTCTAAGGTTTTCTTAATTTTCTACTTAACCCCAAAAAATTGAGTGGCGCCCTGTTTCTATCTTCTCTTATCTTTGGTAATTTTACCCATCTATCTTTTTGTTTATTTCTGTATCTTTTCTAATATCTCTTATCCTATCTTTACCTATTTCTTCCATTGGATCCATTCCCGGTTCCAAAAGCTAGTTTCGAACCCACGACTCGCTCTCCACCAACCATCTGGCTGCCGTCCGCAGTGTCTCCATTGGTTATCTTTCTAGCACCACCAAAAATTTCCGAGGTTACAGTCTCGTTACAGCCAGACCTCGTATATGTGTCTGTTTTTGTCTCCGCCGTGTATGTTAATATAGGTCTAATTGCTACTTTATAGATTCTTGTTTTTGTGCCTTGTCTTAGGTGTTTGTTCTTCCAGATTGTGTCATTAAGAGATCCCGCCGCTTTACTTGCTTTTAAGCTTTGTTGTCGTACTTCTTCTTCAACATCTCCGTAACTAGTTATATCTTTTCCCAGATATCTAAACCTGGCTTCCTGCTTTATTATTTTCCCATCAATTTCGATTTTACATCGTAGTGGGTATTTAGATGTTGTCATACATTTGGTTTTGTCTGCTGATATTATCACATTGTATTTCTTAGCTGTTGTATTGAAGACATGTATCTTTGGAGCTCGTCTTTTGTCTCGGCGATTAATGCGGCGTCCGAAAATAAATAGCCGAAATAAATTAATATTTTAAACTTTTTTTACAAATTTAATTAGAGATAAAATCCGGGAAGTGTTATATTTTGTTTTAGTCGTTGATTTATATTTTGCAATTTTTGTCATTCATATATTAAAATGACGTCTATTCTTTAGAAAGGTTATTTCAGCTTGTCAATTAACATGTAGGAAGGAAGTTAGGTGGGCAATAAATATATAAATGAAATATGACATTAAGCAGTCCTACTAATTATATAAATATAAAATCGCCGTTTTTTATGGATATATGAGACAGTTAAATGGATGATAAGTTGTGAAATACATGCATTATTTAAATAAAAAGAGAAATACATATTTATTAGTATTAGACCAAGATATTTTCACCTTGTCCTAATAAAAAGTGTGAATTCCAAATATCCAAATGTCAAATTAAGATTTGCACAATTGACTATTTTTAATGAGTCACAGATGAACAATAAATAGATGATAGACAGTGCTTATTGACTTTTGACTTTAAAAATTTCAAATTATATTTGATTTAAATGCTGATAAATTAGAGGTTAGCGATACGACGGTGACCTTCCGTTTGTTTATGAAAACTTGAAAGAAAAATCAATAATTGGTATCTCTAATTGACAACAAGAAAAAATATAATTGATGAAATCGATTAATGTTGATAATAGTTTATGTTTTGCTAAATATGTAGTCTGAACGTGAACGCAGAAAAATTCCGAATTCTTCTGATAGTCTAGGATTTCTCTGCAAAATTACTACGTTCATATCCCATTCATTACTGTGGGGACATATATGTCCAAGCGAATTTCAAAAAATCTGCTGGCATCTCTTTGTCCCCGAAGATCATGCTATTTGAAGGCATTTCTTATTCATTATCTATTGGTATGCAACCTACAACCTACAACTGGAGAAGTCCAGATGGGAATACAGTAAACCAAATCAACCATGTTGTAGTTGATGCAAGACACTTCAGCGACGTGCTAGACGTACGTTCAAGACACGGGGCGAACATAGACTCGGACCATTACCTACTACAAGCTAAACTAAGAGCTAGAATCGCCAATGCAAAGAAAGAAAAAAGAGTTAAAGAGCAAAAGTTTAAAGTAGAAGCGTTGACGAACCCTGAGATAGCTAAGAGATTCTAGGAAAGTCTCAGAAGCAAGCTGGAAGGTTACACGGATGTCATAGTTAAAGATATTAACAATTATTGAAACAGTGTAGAGCCATATTGGAAGAAGTGGCAACTGAAGTTGTCGGAAAGCAAAAACGTAAAAAATTAAGGTCATACTGGTACGATGAGGAATGCGCACAAGCAACGCAAAGAAAAAATCAGGCATATAGAACACTCCAAGGGCGAAGAACGAGACAAAGAAAGGAAGAGTATAGGCAGCTGAGACGAAAAGGAAAACGAATACCTAAAAAAAGAAGAAAGAGCATATAGAGAGCCAACTTAAAGAACTGTAAGAGAACTATAAGGCACAAGCAGAAACGCGAAAGTTCTACAAGAGGATTAATAAGAACAGGAAAGAATTCATTCAAAGAATTGCTGATAGTGACCCTCTCAAGAGTCGAGTGTAAAGTTAGAATACAAAACGGAGTTTCCAGAACGTTCCAGTCTCAGATAGGACTTAGACAAGGAGACAGCATATCATGCCTTCTAATAAATATTGCACTAGAGAAAGCGATAAGAGAATCTGGAATAACAACCAGAGGAACTATTACTAATCGCAGCGTACAATTACTAGCGTACGCCGATGACATCGAAATTATTGCAAGAAGAAAGGCGGACGTGGTCGAATCATTCAAGACACTTCAAGCAGAGCAACAAAAAGAATGGGACTAGAGGTTAACACTAGTAAGACGAAGTATATAAAAGTATCAAATTATATACAAGCAGCACAACCCGAAGATCTAACCATCGGAACATATACTTTCGAAGGAGTAAGATAGTTTATATAGGCTCACAAATTAATCAGAATAATGCAGTAATAAGAACGTTTAAGATGCTTTGAACGTAAAATCCTCCGGCATATCTATGGAGGAGTACAGGAGGACGAATTATGGCGTACACGCTATAATTTCGAACTTCACCGCCTGTATGACAAACCTAATATTATTAGGTCCATCAAAATAAACCGGCTGCGGTGGTTAGGTCACATAGAGAGAATGAATGAGATGGAGCCACCAAAACATATTTATAACCAAAGAATAGATGGAATGAGAAGGAGATGCAAACCCAGAGCACGATTTAAGGATCAGGTGGAGGAAGACTGAGAATGTTGGGAGTACGAAATTGGAAAGCCAAGGCGAAGAATGGGAGAGAATGAAGACTTATCCTTGAGCAGGCCAAGACCCACCATGGGTTGTGGAGCCAATGATGATGATGATGCAACCTACATATCGCGTCTGTAACCTATAAATTTATGTTAATTCAACACGTGCATCAACAACTCATAAATAATACAATTTTAGTAAAGAAAACGTGGCTGTTCTGTTTTTTTTTAACCGATTATATAATTTAGTTGCTGATTAACACAGGTTAGTGATATTGTTTATTTTTGATATTGTTTTTATCGATTTTACCATAATTTCTAAATGGGACTGTAGTGTCCCAGTAGTAGTTTGTACCGGGTCGTATTTATCCAATTCGTATTATTTGGTTGTGCAGAGTGCAACTCCTGCTACATTGGCCAGACCAGCCGCTCTCTTCAAGGTCGACTAACGTCCCACAAAAGCGACATTAGGATATCTAAACCATCTTGTGCCCTTGCACAACATGCCATTTCAACCAAACACAGTATCGACTTCACGAATACCAAAATACTGTGCAAACAAAAAATTTATCATAAGCGTTCTATCCTTGAAATGTGCCAAATTCTAAAACATCCATCGTCCCTAAATAAGAGAACCGACATCGACAACTTGAACCAGATATATTACTCTCTCATGATACAAAACAAATAATAAAAAAAATCGCTTACAAGACATTAACTTTATTCCCATTTTTTTTCTTTCAACCTAAGACCGGCGACAAACTTTGGAGGAAGATCTATTATGCTCTGGACCGGAATATCTCTTAGGGGTCAACCGAATTGGTACAGATAGATGGAGGATCCTTAACTGCTGATAGCTACATTAGAGAAATTTTCGTGTACCGATAAAATCATTACCGAGTACCTTCAAGAGGTAAATTTACCTTCAAGAGGTAAAGTTTTGAATTGGCTAGCGCATAACACGGACTTAATCCAATAGAACATGTTTGGGACCATCTTTACAGAAGGGTGAGATCTGGTAATGTGATTCCAGCTTATCTTCAGGACCTGCAACGGTTGTTAACCGTAGAATGGGATAATATCGATCAAGATTATCCAAGAATATTAATTGGAAGTATGCCACAACGATATCTAGATGTTATAAGAGCTATAGGAGGCAATACGTCTTACTAAATTAACATTACTTTTGATTTTTTTTATTCAATGCCATTTTTCTTTTAATACTTGTTACGTACTTAAAAAAGAAAAAAAAGTTTTTTCGTTATGCTGGAGGGTAAAGTAAGTAGGTGGAGAGTTGAAAAAAACGGCCTCCCACAGGGAAGTGTTTTAGCACCAATGCTCTTCGATATATACACAAACGACCAACCTACTCCGACCGAAACCAAGCACTTTCTCTATGCTGACGATCTTGCAATATGTGCTCAAGGAAATAGTTTTGAAAAAGTGGAGGAGAAACTCGAAACTGCCTTAAAAACAATGACAGCGTACTACCTGCAGAATTTTCTGAGACCCAATCCCTCTAAATCCCAAGTCTGCGCTTTCCACCTTCGCACAAAGGAAGCCAAGCGAAAACTCCAAATTGTGTGGAATGGTAATGCATTAGAACACACAAACCAGCCTATATATCTTGGAGTAACTCTGGACCGGTCCCTCACCTACAGACAACATTGCATAAAAACAAGAGGGAAAGTAACAACTAGGAACAGCATACTCAGAAAGCTAACGGGAAGTAAATGGGGCGCACGTCCTGGCGTTTTAAGAACAACGGCACAGGCACTGTGTTTCTCAACTGCTGAATATGCGTGCCCCGTTTGGAGCAGTTCTGCCCACAATAAACAAGTTGATACTGCGCTAAATGAGACGTGCAGGATAGTAACGGGGTGCATGAAACCAGCGCCACTTTCAAATCTATATAGAGCAGCGGGTTTTGCAGAACCCTCAACACGCAGAGGCGCTGCAGAACACATAGAGAAAATTAAACAGATCGCGGACGATCGGCATGCCCTATACAAAGCTCGAACACCACGAAAGCGACTAAAATCTAGGAAAAGCTTCCTTGGAACAGTGCAGGATGAACCGCCTGAGTATTTTCCACTTCCCCAGGTTCAATGGACCGGCCAGACCCTAGACTTGAATAGGATAAGAACGGGGGTTGCTACAGTAAAATCAAACATGGCAAAATGGGGAAAAATAGACCAAGATGATGTGAACTGTGACTGTGGAGAAACACAGAATATGGAACATCTTCTTACATGCAGAAACTGTCCTGATCGATGTACCCTTAAAGATTTGTGGCTCGCCAACAAAGATGGAACCGACGTAGCCCGATACTGGGCCGAAATTTTATGAATGACATGTCCGGACACGATAAAGTAAAGTAAAGTAACAAAAAAAAAACAGTAAAAAATCCGTGTTTTAAATTATTTTTAATACAAAATTTGCAATATAGTGATGCGATACTTTTTTGGCGGAGTTTATAAACCACTTCTTAAATTTTTAAAACACAATTTTGGGGGAAGTCTAATTAAAAATTTATGAAGACCCAATCCTATTGGTAACAGCCGCATTTTGCAATTGAAAAATATCATCTATGATCTGGAAACTTTCAGAGTTACCTCGTACGTAAACACAAATCTTTAATTGTTAGGCTTAGTGGCACCTTTTTGTAAAGTTATTAACCGCTCTACTTCGTAATGATATTTTTTTTGTTTCATAAAAAACAATTGGTTTCGCTTGATCCAATAGATCATTGTTGAATCATGATTTTGAGGTAGACCCAGATCGCATTTTAATTGATTTGAGACGTTGTCATTGGTTCAAATAGATCCTTGTCGAAAGTTATAACTTTCGACGTGAAATGATGGACCGATTTTAATAAATTCCAAAGATTCTGATATAAATCATGAAAATATTTAAGATTTATATCGTCTGTAAAATAGTTTCAAAACTATAAGAAGTAAATATTAATGTTATAATATATTTTATTAATTATGCTTTCTCTGTTTCAGAATTAGATGATCGACTAGTGTACGAGGTAGTTAGTCACAATATCATTAAAAGAGAAGCCACTAATGCTACAGTGATTAAACCAGCGGAAGTGGCTGCTAGTTCCGAAAAACCAACGACGTCACTGCCAAAAAAGGTAAATTTTCATTGTTAATTTTTTGATTTTTCGCGAAATATGTGGTCTAAAACAGATTATTTTTAAGTTTTATGATAGTGTGAATATGCGGTATTATAATGAACTAAAACCACTAATCCTACATGAACTGGATCCCGCTCATTATGAAATTCTCAGAAATTGAATCTTCTGGATTTTAAGGAGAACATTTATAATATACAGAAATTAGAACTATACTCCTTAACAAATTATTTATTATAGAAAGTCTATAATAATTATGATAAGTCTTTGTGAAATATGCCAAATTGTTGAATTTTTTTATTTAGTTTGTTCATGAGAAGCCTCACTTTATACATTCTGTCCCTTGTATCAATTCGCGAATTATCTGCCAAATGTAGGTATTTTTTTAATTTCTTCGAAACAGTCACGAGGGAAACCTGAAGATCCTCATTTAAACACCATTTGAACTCTCGTACCGCCATCCCTAATTCGTGTATCTCGGACTGCCTTTTCTAAGGCAATATTAAATATGAGGCAAGCCAGAGCATCTCCTTGTCTAAGTCCATCCTTTATCTCAAAGGATTTAGAACTCTCTCCCTGTATTCTAACAGTGGCTTCTAAGTTAGACATTGTCATTCTCGTTAGTCGGATAAGTTTCTCTGGTATACCAAACTCATGCATTGATTGGTATAGCACTGTTCTCTTGACACTGTCGTATGCGGCCTTGAAGTCGACGAATAGGTGATGGGTTTCGATATTGAATTCTAATGTTTTCTCGAGAATCTGTCTTATTGAATGAATCTGGTCAATTGTTGATTTTTCTGGAGTGAATCCAACTTGATATTTACCAACTATGCCCACTGTGTAAACTTGCAACCTTTCGTAGAGAATATTTGCTAGTATTTTGTAAGCAGTTGTTAACAGTGTTATACCTCTATAGTTGTCACACTGGAGCTGGTCACCTTTTTTATGTAACGGGCATATCACGCCTTGAGACCATTCACAAGGCATGGTCACATTATGCCAAACAAGAAGTAAAAGCCTATGCAGTGTCTGTAGTAGGGCATCGCCACCATTCTTGTAGAGCTCACTGCAAATTTGATCAACTCCTGGTGATTTATTATTTTTAAGCTTTTTAATAGCTTGGGCAACGTTTTCGATGGTAGGTGGTCTTTCGTTTGGGTTGAAAGGATTCCAATCATTTCGATTTGCTAGGGTGTTGTCTGCTTCTTCGATATGCATAGATCGATACAAGTCTTAGCATATGCTGATGACATTGACATAGTAGGGCGTAGCAAGCGAGATGTTGAGCAATATCTCCTAGAATAGGAAACAGCGGCGAAACAGGTCGGTCTAGTCATCAACGAAGACAAAACCAAGTAGATGTTGGTTACAAAGGATCCGATAGCAAATGACGAACGAGAAACAGTCTTTGGAAGTCATACCTTTGGACGTGTTGACAACTTCACATACCTTGGGTCGCTATTGACTGCTACCAATAAAACAAGCGAAGAAATCAAAAGACGAATAAATCTTACAAATAGGGCATACTATGGACTAGAAAAGCATTTTCACTCAAGAAACATTCAAAGAAGAACTAAAATTATTATATACAAAACATTGCTGAGGCCGGTCCTCACATATGGAGCAGAAACATGGACACTAACGCAGAAAGATGAAAGACTTTTGGGAATATTTGAGCGTAAAATACTCTGCAAAATATTTGGAGCTGTAAACGACCAAGGGCAGTGGCGCAGAAGATATAATTTTGAATTGTATCAGCTCTTCGATGAGCCAGATGTCATAACGTTCATTAAAACACAGCGACTTAGATGGGCTGGACACATAATACGAATTCCAGAAAATACAATTGCTAAAAAGCTAACCACAGGAATACCTGTAGGAAAAAGAAGTAAAGGCCGACCGCGAATTAGGTGGTTAGATGGAGTAGAAACCGACTTACGAATATTAAAAATCAGATGGCAACATGTTGCCAAAAACCGAACAGAATGGCGACGAATCTTAGAGCAGGCCAAGATCCACAGAGGATTGTCGAGCCAAAGATGATGATGATGAGTTGAACTCTCGTGGCAATCTATGCTATTACATGAAATAGATGATTATTATTTTCAGCGGCACATAAATTTGTCTGCTGTGTAATATATTCAATAATTTCATTGTCAAAAAATTTCTCAAATATTTCTATAGGAAATTT
Source organism: Diabrotica balteata (assembly GCA_918026665.1). Lineage (NCBI taxonomy): Eukaryota > Metazoa > Arthropoda > Insecta > Coleoptera > Chrysomelidae > Diabrotica > Diabrotica balteata. The sequence continues at coordinate 27,701,179 of OU898276.1, read as the reverse complement.
ACCTCGGATTTGTTCTTTCATACTATCCAGACAACACTCGTAACCTATTGTAGATGTCATACTATCCCTAATTCCCATACATCACTAATTTCTTATTTCTAGTCAGATTTATTGGTTTTATTTTGATCCTTCAGTAAATTTTCTCATCTAATGGCAGGAGGAAGATTGTCTTCTTCGTCGTTATCTGTCATCACTCATGTAATGAACCTTTATTTCTCCCGGAACGTCATTCGGAAAGTTTTAAGTCTGAAGATCATCCTCATTGTCAGTTTGATAGTCAGTCCATGATATAAGGAAACATGGTATGCTCACGCGCATCTATTTTGAACAGCCAATCGCGTTTACGACCAAAATCCGCCATTTTGAAGGCGGCAATTCAAATATGTACAAATTTGATAAAAAATATCGTAGCTAAATTAAATAAAATAAAATTAATATTCTACATTAATCCAATTAATTCAGATTTAAAATGATCTGAACAGACTCTTGCTAAAATAATTTTAAAAAAATCGAAACAAATTTACTTTTAAATTCCAATACATTGCAAAGTAAGGTTAAAAAATGCAAAACAAAGCAGACGTCAAGCATGTAGAGGTGGTTAATCCAAGTATTTTTGTGGATCAGGTCAAATTGATACGCGTAAACAAATATACCTGTTAAAAAATACTGGTTTGGAAATCAGTTTTTCATTCGTTTAATAGATATCTAAACATAACGACAACATTATTTGTATTTTGTTAGATTTCTTTATAGTTATTTAAATGACTGTTTAACTTCAAATACTTAAATTACTGTTATTCAGAGATTGTATAAAAAGTTCATAAAAAAATGGCGATAGTTTTGTCTACTTCATGCCAATTGTCATCTGTTGATATTTATCTAAAGCTTTGTAAACGTTGAGAAATGCACGATAAAAATTAAGGACAAATGCAATGAAACCCGTACTCGTTTATTATAATATATTGGTGTTAGGGATCAGTTCCACAAGTATAAATAAAATACATGTTCCAAAGTAACTGGTACGGGATCAGGTCACCATCCCTACACGCATGTGACATATTAAAAAGATGGTGGATTTTGGTCGGCGCAGAAATGTGCAAAAACGGGTCCACCTAGTGAGCATACCTTGTTTCCTTATATCATGAGTCAGTCCCAGGAGAAATAAGTACCACCGATACATCTGTATGAGTGGAACTCGCTAGGTCATCTGAAGCTAAAGGAAGAGTTCTACTATAACGTTTTTCATAATACCCAATGGGACTAATAGGCGGCAATTCTTGAAAATCCATTCCAATACCAATATTGAATCTGAAACAATAAAAAACCAAATAATCATTTTGATCTCATACAAACCCACAGTACTCAGACGAGTACAGGTCTATTTTGTAACATAAAAACAACAATAAAAAAAATAACTGATATAAGGTTGAATGCTCGAATAAATGAACTTTGAAAAATTAAAGGCAAATATCGAGCACAAATTTAATAATCAAACCTTGCCCAAGTACTTTCGCTTTCTACAGCATCATCAGGGGCATTTCGTCAAATTTGGGCTATCCAGCAAGCGCAGAATGTAATAAACATGAAATTGGACATAAATTGTACATAACACTACATTAAAACAAGGACAAACAGTTTAAAATTATTAAAAATTATTCTACGGTCTACATTCTTGTCGGCAACAGGTTCTCTCTCCTCCAAAGTTTGTGGTGCAGATGTTGCAACTTTGAGTTGTATAGAAGTTTTGGGGAACCTGATAATAAAGCTGTAAAATGTATTACGTCTTAGATGGATGGGGTATATAAGATGTCTCGTCAGGCTAGAGGATGGTGCAACAGTTAGAAAAGTTTTTGACCGAAGAGCGTCGATGGGACAACGAACCAGAGATTTAAGAACCAGAACCAGAGATTGTGAGATTTACAATATCTACCCTCTCCTAAGGACCCATTACCGCCCCTATCTTCCTGTGGTGTCTATTCTATTCCTTGTTCATGTGGACATGTGTATATTGGCGAAACTGGTCGTTCCGTCAAAACTCGTATTCAAGAGCATCAAAGATGCGTTCGATCAGGTCTTTTCTCCCATTCTGCAGTTGCAGAACACTGCCAAGAAACCGGTCATTCCATATTGTTCGAAAAAACCCATATTATTTCTAAGAGCCCCTTTTTTTATTCCAGGAAAATCCGCGAATCTCTAGAGATCCGAAAAAATCCACATAATATCAATCGAGACGAAGGATACTACTTGTCTCCCATCTGGAATCTCAGTCTAGAGCCGCCGTCCGGTCCCGCTACCACGATGCAGCCACATGATTGGCCAGCGCGCGCTTCTTGACGTTCGCGCCACGGAGTGTGCCGACACGTCCCGACACGACAGGTCACCGCGACTATAAATAGAGCGGTAGCGGAGTAATCGTCGGATTCACTCCCCGCCTCTCCACGCGTTAGTGTCTGAGCTGTTGGACGTGAATCCCTGTCCTGGCATTTGGTTTTCACCTCTGGCTACGTTGAGTAGTTGAGTTACTGTGACCAAATGCCCATCTTGGTAGTTAGTATTCGCCTCTGGTTGCGTTGAGTAACTGAGTTACCGTTGCTAGCTACCCTTCTTCCTGTCCTTTGTTTTCTTTTTCTTTTTTCTTTGTTCTCCTGAAGAAGCTACATACAATTGTAGCGAAACGTCGAGATGAACCCACTTTTGGGTCACTCACAAATGACACTGTCCAAACCCGGAAGACGAATAAACTATAAAAGTGATCTACTATTTTAACTTTTAGGGTTCTTGATCATATTTCTGGAGTTAATTTACAATTTGATCTTCACCTTGACTTTCGATTTTCTAGCTGTTTTATTTCCTTTAAATTAGTTCTCATTCGTAAATCGGAATTTGATCGGCATCGGCATCATTTGATGCCAGAATGTGTTTTCTATCAGCGTCTTCACAGCCTTGCCTTATAACACGTAGATTCAAAGTGCGATAGGGTAACCCCGAGAGAATATAAAAAACGTGAAAATTTATTATTGGATTATTATTGTATGTTTACTGTTCGAGATGTGTACATAACCTAACAAACTCCTCATAGACCGATAACACAATGTACGTGTATAAATTTAAATAAAATATAGTGGAAAGTTAGTGATTTTCTTGAGTTCGAGAATTGGTTCATTTTATTCCTTAAGGACCAACGTAACACATGAAGTAAAATATAATTTACTAAATGGGAGTGCTAGTTTCTAGTGTATTTTTGCCCTTACACTTAGTACTCTATATGGCATTTTTTTTGTTCGCTAAAAAGTATAAGGTAATATAATCGCTTTTCTTCATTATCACATTTTGTATTGGTTAGTGGATAGTTAGGTGCATAAAAAATGACGCTCGTGTCAGGAAGTATCTAAATAACATGGTGGCGAACATATTTGTACATCTCATTTGTTACATGACATAAAAATTCATTATTATACACTTATTATTTGCATGCCACTATAGGTCGCAGGAAACTTTATGTAAAACAATTGCATAATTAGTGCATCCTTTGATGTAAAAAATATGTTGGTGTTGTGTAATACGTTTTATTTATTTATATTTTTTAATAAATTTACATTATTTAGTAATATCTTTGTTAAAGTTGGTTTCGACTGTTGTCTTTTGCGGTGAGTCAAAAAAAGATTGTTTATTATAAGTTTGTTCATTGCGGTCAAAGTTTCCAGTGTGGGTATGTCGGTTAATTTTAATAATACATTATTGCCCAAAATAAACAGTACTGAAACTGAAACATAGATGTCTCTTTGTGCGCGCTGTCATATTCAAATTAACTAGTATAAACCTGTCAAGTAATCCTTAAACAATTAATTATTAAGGCCAGTAGATATACTATGTACATCTGAGAAGGGGATGAAAAATGGAGTTGAACGCAGTATGTGCCGTGCGCATCGGAGCATGCCGAAAGGGCATTACGTCATATCTTCGTTTCTTTTGGTCCGATCGTGACGTATGAGGGCTCGTTGGAACGGGGAAGAGACGGGAAATACGTTGAGACAAAAAACAAAGATGGCGGCATTGCCAAATGGGCGCTAGAACGAAAGCGTTGTTGGCACAGAAGCCAACTGTGTAGCTTATGTCAACGTTTAATATGAAAGTTCTTCTTCTTTTCCGTACAGTGCCTAAGAGAACGTGACATTAGACACAGAACGTGACAGTCGACACAGGACGTGACAGTTATGCGACAGTCGATATAGAACGTGAAATGACGTGACATTCGACTTAGAACGTGAAATGTCACGTGAATGACGTGACATTCGACGCAGGACGTGACATTTATGCATCGACCAAAAAGACAAAAGAGGGAATGTAAAGGTAGTGGGGGCAAACATATTGTTAGACAGAAAGTGCAATCTTTAGAGGCCACATTAAACAAGGAAAGAGAGTCTCTCTCCTTGTTTGACATCCAATTTAGTTGGGTTATGTTATTGTTTGTCCCAAATGTCACGTGAAATCTCATTTATATTGAAGTTTTTTAACAATTGTGTCGCATTTTAGACTATTATCGTTAATAATTAATTAAAACTTTCTCGTCTAAGATACATTCTGAAAAATATTATATAACTACTGTTGATAAGTGTCGGAAAATTTAAATTTGGCGCATTCGCATTTCCGGATATGTCCGCCATCAGAGACCAACTTTTTTGGTCTCCTTTTCATAAGGATTAGATTCCCTCTTTTGTCTTTTTGCTCGATGCATTTATGTGACAGTCAACGCAGAACGTGAAATGGCGTGAATGACGTGACATTCAAAGTAGAGACATTCAGAGGCACACAGAGACGTCTGTGACACGTGGACAGAGGTACGCAGAGACGTAATATTTATGTGTCAGTCAACGCAAGACGTCGCTTGACATAACACGTGACATTCTACATAGGACATATTCAGTAGTAATACGAATCCCATCGAGTACATACATAGAGTAATGGAATTTCAAAGAAAACTTAATCAGTTAAATAAAGACTTTAAATCATATGAAGATATAAAACAAATTAAAAGACAATTAGATAGCATACATATTAAGGACACAACGTGGAAACAGGAAGAGTTGAATCTACAGCAACAGCAGCAGCAGGAAGACACCTGGATTTGCGCCTTTAGAAAACATTTAGAGAATATGAAAAGTGAAATAGACAATGTCTTTGCAATGTCATGTGTAATATTAGCATATGTATTTATCTTAATTTTAAAAATTATTTTTGAAATTGTAAAGAGAAAATTTGAATTGTTCAAAATGGTGTTAAGTATAGAGGAGGAAGTGTTTCTTGTGGAGCATTATTTTCGCTCATACGGAATCGGCCGACGTAATAGTGCAAGTCTGCAATACGTATGTGATCAATTATTCACACAACGGTTTAATAAACGTTCTCCAAGCAATGCTGTAACTTTGAAGGTTGTTGAAAAGTTTATAAATACGGATAATGTATTGTGCCAACTTCATATGTTATGCTCTCCTTCAAGCCATCCTGCAAGGAAAAATATTTGGAAAGCGAGGTCCATGAAGAAGAAGAACATCTTGGTTAAAGAACCTCAGAGTCTTGTTCAATACAAAATCCGTGTAGCTTTTCCGCGCTGCTGCAGATAAGATAAAGATTGCCATGATGATCGCCAACATTCGTAACGGATAGGCACATCAAGAAGAAGATTGTGCCAACGAAAAGGAAACTCAGGGCGTCCTAGGACAGTTAACAACAACGATAACCATGACGTGTTTTTTAGCAAATCTTGGAAAATCCGAAAGCCAACCAAACAAGAACAGCGTTGCATCTTGGCTTAAAAAGAACTTCCTTGCAAAGAATCCTGAAGGAGCTGGGTGCATTTTCACCCAGCACAAATCGATTTCTGGGATTTGCCAGACCAGATGAAGTTCAAGAAGATCCTTTGCATAGCGCAAAAGTGAGTGTCTGCTGTGCAGTTTCGCGACGGGGAATCATTGGTCCATACTTTATCGAAGAAAGTGGTAGACAAGTCACACTTAATCAACAGAGGTACATACAAATTTTAACACGCTTTATCCCTGATCTACGGAAATTTTGTCGTGCACGCAATTTCGAGACCAATCTTTCCAGAATGGGGCAACTTGCCATACTGCTATCGCAGTTCGTCATTTTCTTTAGGGACATTTTCCAAACAAATTCATTTCACGATTTACTGACATACCCTATCCTGCACATTCTCCAGACGCAAACATTTGGGGCATTGGTAAAACTGAAGTTTTTAAACGGGCATCACAAACCATCAATGAGTGAAAGGATGCTGTTAGAGCCTTCTTCGCTGACTTGAGACAACCTTTATTCCATAATATTACGAGAAATCTGGAATATTGGTAGGAAGTCTGTCTTGAGATAGGATAAGCTCATTTAAAACATGTTATAAAGTGTCAATAATATGTATTTGTTAAAACAATAAAATAATTACACAAGTTCAGTACTGTTTATTTTGGGCTATACTGTATAATGGTCATTCGATAACTAAGTCGACTAACATAGGGATGATGCCGATTTGGGGAAATCTTATTTACCATTCTATTGAATCATCTCTAACCCTTCAGATGGGGCATATATGACTCTATCTTAGACTTATAAAACACACCATATCTTATTCCGTTTTGAATATAATTTATTATTCTATGTAATCTTCTACTTTTCAACTTTTCTACCAATATATAAATTTGCCTTCAGTGTAGGAGGGACAATGCAGACGGATAGTGATGATTACCTGTCAGGCGGCAAAAAGAGAAAAAATAAAGAATCACAATACCCGTTTAGAGCAACAAATTAATAAGAACACCGCAAAAGCATGGAATTCAAGACGCAGATTCAGAAAATGATCAGGAAAACACTAACAGCCAAACCTTTGAGAGAAGTAAAATGGCGAGAAGATCCCTAATGAACACCACAAGCCCAAATGAAGGAAGAATAAAAGTGATGAATGAAATGATTAGAAATAACGGTGACATGATCATGGAAATAAGAAATATACGCAAAGAAAAGAAATGGACACTGGAGTAAATCAAAGAACTGAAAAGCAAAAGTGAACAAGCATAAGCAAAGCTCAAAATGGCAGATAAAAGAATGGAGCAGCTGGAGCCAAATAAACGAAGGAGTAATATAGTACTAAAGAGCCTAGACCTAAACACTAGCACTACACAATCGGTCAATGATTCACTGGAGAAATTTATTGAAACAAATCTGGAGCTGCAGGTCAAAGTGAGAGTAGCATGAAGAATTGCAGAAAAAAGTATGTTGCTGAATTCAACGGTATGGAAGACAGGCTTAAAGTATTTAAGAACAAAAGATAATACTACGAAGATAGGATATATGAAGATGGAAATGAATGGAAAAGGGGGATGGGACTACAATAATGAAAAAATGATACAAAGAGGAATAAACCCAGTAAAGATGACCCCACAAAACTGGAAGTAAATAAAGAAGATGAACTAAATACAAAGAGATAATAATTTTAATCACAAAATACAAAAACAAATAAGAATGAAAAGAGACACCGACAAAATAAAAAAAGACAGGATAGAGAACGGGGAGAAAGGAGATGTTATATTAGAAATTCGGAACGTGAGAAGTAGTAGGGGAAAGGAGGCAGAACTGGTTGAGAAAATTATAAGGCAAAAACTAGACATACTGGGAAAAACTGAAACAAATTAAAAAGGAAAAGCTGCAAAGAAGACACACAAAGGTTACTGGCTATTTTGGTCAGGAGTAGACATAAAGCAGAGGACAAAAGAAGAAGTGGGACTAATAATGACATTAAAGGATAAAGGCTATTAAAAAGAAAATTATGTCAACGGAAGAATACTAACATTAAAAATAAAATTAATGACAGACTAAATATGGTCAGTAATAATAGCTTACGGCTAAAACGAGGTAGCAAGAAAAAGAGAGCAACAATTAGAAATTATAATATCGAAAATATAATTTATAATGGCCGAAATAAATGAGATAATTGGAAATAACGACAAAGGACTAGAGGAATGCAACGGAAAGGAATGCGAAGAGAGTAAACAAAACCGAGGAAAGAATAAAAGAAGTAGGTGGGGAAAACAGAAAACAAAACTCGGATCCAGGAAAACGGAGTCCCCCAAGGATAGGTGTTAAGTGTAACTTTATTTCTTGTTGCAATTAACGATATCTTGGAACAATGTCAACAACCAGTTAAAGGAAGACTACGCAGACGATCTGGTTCTCCTACTAAGAGCAACAAATCTAGAATCCTCCCAAAGAATTCTTCAAAGCACATTAAATAATCTCCAGAAATGGTCTGATAAAAGAGGACTCAGCGTCAGGAGTTCAATCAACTAATTACCATTTAGTTCCAAAACAATATTTTAAAATTATTTTCATTTGTTGCGATATTTAAACTAATGTCTAAAGAAATGTAAAAAAATATGCTTACAATTTTTCCGCAAGCTGTGCAGTAAACTCTATCATTGTCCAAATATAATTCTTTGTAAAGTTTAATCCAAATAGAAACACTTTTAATTTTCCGCATGATACAAATTTCAGTTATGAACAAAATAATAAATTAAATAACAATTTTAAAAGTTTATCTGAGCAGCTCCACCTTACTGCAATAAATAAACTAAAGGTATTAGGTAAAGACAACAAATTAAAGATGTGCCAGAACTGCCAGATTTTACGTGCAAGCCAACCAGTTAAGAAATTCCCAAGTAATAAAGAAAGAAAAATAAAATTCTATGAAAAGAGGCAAAATATAAAATAAGCAAAATATGCAAATTATGTTGCTTGCATAAATGCTCTTCTCTATTCATCACAACTATTATATTACCAATTATATTATGTGCATATATTTAAAATTTTCAGTCCATGTTTTACAGTTTATATTTATTTTAAATTTTTAATACAGTCATATTCTATTATTCGTTTTATTTATATTTATTTTGGTACAAATTTGCAGGGTTGAACGATTAGCATTCCTAGAGTAGCTAAATAGATTATTATTATTGTTCGAAATCTTTCTTTCTGAACAATATCTAAATAATCTGTATAAACAGATTATCGTAATTACACTAAATTATATGGGAAATTCTCTGTGGTCATAAATGCAAGGATAAGTACACCTAAGATGTATTGCTAGAATAGTGTAATAAAGTGTATTTTTTTTGCGCAGTGAGCACACGTTTCTATACAGAACGTTTTATTATAATGATGTTTCGGCGGTACTTAACGCAGTTGAACGAGTAGGCGAAGTTTCGTTATTATGATGACTATCTTACTTGATTTGGATGCAACAAACGGAGATCTATAGGTTGAGAACAATATGAAGGAGAGTAGTTCCGATATCACAAATAAATCAACTCAACAAAAATATGCAGTAGAATGATACAATTTATACAGTGGATAAGAAGACAGCCAGCAAATTGGCAACATTTTGTTGAAAAGACCCATTATAAAAAATACCCAGTTTACTTATAAATGGACAAAGTATCTCATTGCAATGCCTGGCACCTACTAACATTCTTCGACGTATTCCAACCCAAATACCAACTTTTTGTTGTAATGGTTCTTTTACCAAAAAAGAGGGTTGTTACATGACCACATCATATTCTGTGAATTAACATATTCTTACGTCAACCCGCTCGCTACGCTACTGCTACTGATCCCCAACCTAACGGCGATGTGCTGACGTTACTTAACGTTTGAAGAAGCTAAAGGTAATGGATTTTGACAAGAGCTATGAGTCATTCCGATTTAATACACAAGTTTACCTGTTATTTACAAGGTCATAGCTCTTGTCAAAATCCATTAGCTATACCTGTCTAGTCTAGATGATTCCAAACTGTTTTAAATATGTTATGCGATCGATGGAGCAGATGTTCGAGATTATTAAGTAACGGCGCTCTGACGTCACGAGGTCGCCTATAAACTCTTGTGAAACGAGAGAAGAAAAATAAAACCAAGGTTTTATTTAACAAAAACTGTGCTCTTGACAATCTATTGGAGGTACTGTACGTTTGGACAATTACTTCTAGGTTTTCAACCGATGCTCTCGGTATATCTGAATAATTGCGCTCATTTTTCAAAATATTGTACTTACGGAACCGAAACACTTTCCTTAACCTAGGTTACAGCAACCCAACTCAAAGTAGCCCAGAGACGAATGGAACGCTCGCTACTTGGACTGCCTCTTGGAGAGTTAGAAACGAAGAAATAAGAAGGACAGGCATCACAGATGCCATAGAACGCATAGCATGGACGAAGTGGAACTGAATGACAGGCGGTGAACCCAAAAATTACAGCGTGGAGACCACAAGCTGACAGAAGAAGAAGAGGTAGACCACCTACACGATGGACAGACGATGTCAAAAGAATCGCTTGGAATTGACTGCAGGAGGGGAGGCCTACGGCAAACTTTGGACGCAGAAGGTTGGATGATAATAATTATTGTCATAGTAGGCTTCTTCTTCTTCTTGTAGTGCCTATCCGTTTTGGATATTGGCGACCATCATGGCAATCCGTATTTTGAAAACTCACTTCTGTGATTCTATTCATTAACTCCTAGAGCGCATTCGCGTACCTGATGTTATTGATACATTCTCCGTTAATTCGAACTCCGGCTTTAACATCCTCTACTACTTCTTGAAAGATTTCCTCAGAGTATATGTTAAACAGCAAGGGTGATAATATACGTCCCTGTTGGACCCCACGTTTGATTTTGATATCATCGGATTCCCGTGCCTCTGTACGGATAGACGATGTTTGATTCCAGTAAAGATTGATAATAATTCTCAGATCATAGGTGTTTCCAATGTTTGTTAATATTTCTATCAGCTTGTCGTGTTTTACTGTATCAAATGTTTTATGATAATCAATGAAGCATCCATAAATATGGCAATTCACATCTCTACATCGTTGAAATAGAACTTTTATGCTAAAGAGGGCCTCTGTCGTACTATACTCTTGTTCTGAAGCTATTTTCTTGTGGCATTGTAAATTAATTACTATTAAACTGGGAATAAGCCACAATTAAAGATAAAATACGTTTATTGACGTTTCAATTTCCACTTCGGAAATCGTTCTCAAAATACAAACAGTAAATTAAACAAATTTTGTTTTTTGTTACATAGTGAAAAATTCTTCTAATAATTTAATTTTATCTGACTTATTTATATTGACAATTCAGACAAACATTATACATTTTAAAGTAGACGACTGTAAAATGATATTGCCAATATTGTTGAGTTGCGCTCCTGGGACGACTTTACTTATAAGATAGTTCATTCGATTACATGAAATCAACTTTAACTTGAGAATATCCGTCAGAAAAAATCATAGCATGAAATTCGTCTTTAAAAAGACAAACACATGACATGATGACAGTAAAATTCTAGTGTTAGTGATTCCATAGTAAATTATGAGGGAAAAACCAGGAAAAAAACCTCATAATACTATCCCGACATTGTAAGTATTTGTTCGTGAATTTTGTTTATCTTCAACAAACATCAAAATTCTGATTTTATATGTTACGTTATTTAAAACACATAAATGATGTATCCTCTATATGTTACTGACTTACTAATACTGGTATTTTCTTATTAATAACTTCCTCTTTCAATATTGGTAACCAGATCCTACTACATTCTGCCGAGGAATTTGCGACACAATTGGCTTCATTTAGCATAATTAGAGCCGCTTCTTTGATTTTTCTTTTTTTACCATCCGTTTCTTTTAGGACTACATTTGAATTATTCCATTGAACCCTATGTTCATTATCCCATGCGTGTTTACAGATTTGAGATCTATCAAATTCTCTATTTTTAATATAAGATTGATGTTCACTTATTCTAACATTTAATGGCCTTGATGATTCACCTAAATAAAACTGATCGCATTCACAAGGTATTTTATAAATGCAATTCTTTGTCCTTTCTTGTTCATTGTTAGGTTTGGTTTTGGACAAAATAGATTTCAACGTGTTTGTTGTTTTGAATGTTGTTGAAATGTTGAATTTACTTCCTATCCTTTTAAGTTTTTCTGATAGTCCTTTTATGTGCGGTATTGTTATTTTCCTCATATTATTCCTTGTGTATGCTGTAGGATCTCTTTCTAAGTTGTTCTGTTCTATTCGATCGATTGTTGAAAATTCCTTATTTATAAACGATAAAGGATAATCATTTTTTAATAAAACAGATGTTAACAAATGTTTCTCCTCCAAGAACGAATTTTCGTTAGAACAAGTAATTTTGGCTCTATCGTATAAGGATTTAATTATTCCCTTTTTTACATTAATATTGTGATTTGATTTGAAATTTAAATATCTATTGGTGTGTGTTGGTTTTCTATACACCTGAGTCTCATATCCAGTATCGTTCTTAGAGATTAAAACATCCAGGAAAGGTAGCGTGTTATTATATTCCTTTTCCATGGTAAATGTTATTTTCTCTTCTTTATCGTTTATATCATTTAGGAATGTGTTCAACAACTCTGATCCATGAGGCCATATTGAGAATACATCATCTACATACCTCCACCATACTGTGGGTTTGAAATTTTGTTTAGAAATGATATTTGTTTCAAAATCTTCCATAAATATATCGGCTAAGAATGGAGATAAACTAGAGCCCATTGCTAGACCAAAATTTTGTTTATAGAATTCATTATTTAGTTGAAGATATGTATTATCAGTACATAATGTTAATAACTCCATTATAGCCGATATGTTTAGTCTTGTTCTAGTTGCCAATGAATCATCACTCTCTAATTTTGTCTTGACTATACTTAAAGTCTTATTTAATGGCACATTCGTAAATAAACTATTTATGTCAAAACTTACCAAAGTATGATTTGAATTAAATTCAATATTTGATAATTTATTTAAAAAATGTTGTGTATTTTTTATGAATGTGTCATTTTTATTTGTAAATGGTTTTAAAATATTTAATAAAAATTTTGATAGTTCACTACAAGGAGAATTCATGGTACTACAAATGGGTCTAAGTGGTATATTCGTTTTATGAATTTTCGGTACTCCATAAAAATGAGGAGTCTTACTGTAATGAGGTGTAATTAATCCTCTCTGATAACTTGTTAAAACATCTTTAAACTTGAAAAAAGTTCTATATATTTTGTTTTCCAAAGACTTTGTTGTATCTTTTGTTAATTTTGTATAAGGTCCGTTTATTAACAGATCTTTAATTTTATTTTCGTATTGAATTTTATCCATTATCACAGTTGCATTCCCCTTGTCTGCTGGTAGAATGATTATGGAGTCGTCATTTTTTAAAGTTCTTATAAAATATAAAATAAAATATAAAATAAAACATATAAAATCAGAATTTTGATGTTTGTTGAAGATAAACAAAATTCACGAACAAATACTTACAATGTCGGGATAGTATTATGAGGTTTTTTTCCTGGTTTTTCCCTCATAATTTACTATGGAATCACTAACAGGAGAATTTTACTGTCATCATGTCATGTGTTTGTCTTTTTAAAGACGAATTTCATGCTATGATTTTTTCTGACGGATATTCTCAAGTTAAAGTTGATTTCATGTAATCGAATGAACTATCTTATAAGTAAAGTCGTCCCAGGAGCGCAACTCAACAATATTGGTAATATCATTTTAAAGTCGTCTACTTTAAAATGTATAATGTTTGTCTGAATTGTCAATATAAATGAGTCAGATAAAATTAAATTATTAGAAGAATTTTTCACTATGTAACAAAAAACAAAATTTGTTTAATTTACTGTTTGTATTTTGAGAACGATTTCCGAAGTGGAAATTGAAACGTCAATAAACGTATTTTTATCTTTAATTGTGGCTTATTCCCAGTTTAATAGTAATTAATGTACTATACTCTGTCGTTTATATATCCTTTAATGTATGATTTTTGGAAATAATATTAAAATGTAGCTCATTAAGCTGATGGTCCGGAAATCATTTCAGGATACGGATTTTTTTTTTCTTTGGTGGAGCAATAAACGTTGACTTCAGCCATGATCTTGGTATTACTCAGTTTAAATATATGTCATTGAATATTTTTGTTAGTTGTTGAGTAATGTCGGTGTTAAATAGCTTTATGAGTTCAGCATATGCATTGTCAGGTTCAGGAGCTTTGCTATCTTTTAGTTGTGATATTGCTTTTTCCACGTCATCTGACGTGATTGGTAAGTGGTCATTACATATGTAGGACGGAGGTTGTTCAGGCCTATTATTATCAAATAGTTCTTGTATTTATTTGGTCCATATGTATATTTCTTGATTTTTATCTGTGATGATGTATTCCTGTTGATCTTACAGTTTGCTACCTGTGGTGGATTTTTACAGACCAGCAGCAATTCTCTTTGACCTTTCGTGTTTCGGTTCTTATTTATCTCTGAATATTTTTGTACATTCTTTTGTTATTCTTCGATTTTCTTCATTCTTCCACGAGTTGCAATATATTGTCATTCGTCCAACTTTTCTTCTTTTCTTTATTTTCTATTAGATGTTCTTCTCTGATCTTGTTAAAGGTTTTACATATATTCTGGAGTGATTCTTCTGGATCATATGTTTGCTCCATGTTACTTAGCTTATCTGAAAAAATCCGTGCGACTGTCTCCTTTGTTTTCTTACCTGTTAGTCTTCTGATATCAATTTTTTTGTTACTATTATTTTTTGTAATATTTTTAAATCTAAACCTAAATTTACCAGTAACAGCACCGGGGTAACTTTTAACTGATAGACATCCATTACAGAAACTCTTGTTCACCATTATGTAATTAATTTGATTCCTTATTATGTTTCCTGGTTGATCTTGCGGGGAGGCCCAAGTATACCAACGTCTTGAAGGACGTATTTAGTATTGCAAATTCTTCTTCCTCTACAAATCTTTCTCTCCTTTCATTTCTCTTCCCTAGACCAAAACACCAATTAATTCACCGCTTTTGCCTTTACCAATTTTTGCATTTAAGTGAAGCGTAGAGAGTAGGCTAATTTGGAATATTCTCCACGAAAATCAGTCATACTTTCCGGAATCCAATACTGTCAATAGCGATTCACTTTCACGCTCATACGGAAGTAACATTTGATAAGTTTTGTTTTTCGCTTTATGTTGAACTCCATTGTCCCAATTTAATCTTAATGTATAAGAATATAGCATTATAAACAAACGATTTTGACAATGTCAATCTATATATAACGAAGTGATTTATTATAACCAAGTACCTACTGGAGCATTTGCGCAATTTGTGTGTTTAATGTTTCTATTATTAATCCATTATTGAACCATGTTAAACTGTTATCTTTTTTACAGGTGGTGATCATACCAGACAAATCAACGATTCAAGCAGCCGTAAAAAACTTTACTAAAAATCTTGGCGAAAACGGCCACGGCATCAGGCTAAACATAACATCTACCACACGGCCACCTCTACAAGTCGATCCAATTATCAAGCCAAACGAAAAATCTAGTACCACTGTAAGCGTAAATAAAAGCATTGTAACAGACGCTCGTAATGATACAGACGATGGCGACGATTTCAGTATCGCTAACCCGAGTGATTTGGATACTGAAGAGGGAGGTAAAAAGTTCAATGAGTCGCTATCCAAGCATAACGTGACTAGTTCCAAAACGGTAAGTGTTGTTTTTGTTTAGTTTGTGGTTTAAACCTATGTCGTACTTTAGTAGTAGAAACGCACCAAAGCGTGAAACCCCATATTTTATTCTTTGAGTAATTAGAATTGTATCTGTTACAGTTCCTTTATCATTAATGACATTATTATTCGAAGTCAATATTTATAATAGTCGATATTCGAAGATCGAGTAATGTACCAACTGTGTGAATTTTGTAAACACTGACCCATGATACAGTTCTAGTCTAGTCAATTTGTCAGTGTCACCTATGCGTTTAACACTGGCTGCTAATCTATCATACATATGCCATTATGATCAGCCTAAAATCAATTCCACATGAACCTTTATTAAATCACTCTTTATTCCTATGTTTTCCATTTCATAGCGTATGATAAAAATTACATTTGTTTTTCCATAAATCTATGCAATTAACAACCTACACGAAAATGAAAGTAATATAAATATCATTAAAATATATTTCTTAATTGTTGATGTCGACACTGTGTATCCAGTTTATTACGGATTATATTTAATATAATAAAAACGGAGATAATAACAACTATCAAATCTCTCAGAAATATCAAGTCTCCGGGAATCAATAACATTGCTGCCGAAATACTTAAAACTGATCCCCATCTATAGTTTATTTTTATGAACGAGAGAGTAATTAGCATAATTTTAACTGGTACCTTCGACCACTCCATGGGCGTGCTCAAGATTAATTGAAAAATTACTTTGAATAATTGTAAAAAATAAATGAACTATTTCAGTGTTATAAAGTGTTATGTGTATGTAAACAAAAGTGACCTCTTTTATCACACACTATATTAGAACTGACTGGCCTACATTAAAAAGGGTTTTAAAAAATTCACATTTTTTTTAATTTTTAAAAATTACAAAAGAGAAAAAGAGTTTTTAAAACCGTCTAAGGTATGTTAAATAGATGAATAAAAATATTAATATAAAACTTACAGCTACTTGTTACAAATCCAAATCAGATTCAGAAGATGAACTTTCAGAACCAAGATTTATAATAACTGGCTCGATAATTTTATCAGTAATATTGTCCAGCTTCCACATTTTTTCCTCTTCTTTAATAGTGTGATTTACTGCCTTTTCCCAGTTTTCAGGTTTTACATTATTTACGGCCTCCAAAAACAACTGTTTAACATCATGAATTTTAAAAGTGGCATTTTTTCTTGAAATTTCACTCTTTATCTGTGCCCATACCAGTTCAATCGGGTTTAATTCACAATGATATGGTGGGGATCTAAGTAATGTCATTCCACGATTTTTGGCAATTTCATCAATTTCGTATTTTTTAAAATTTTCTTTATGAAGGGCACACAACGAATAAAGTTCCTTTCTTATAGATCCGGGATGGTACGTAATATTTTTTGAACTCTTTTTGCCAATTCTGCAAGTCTTTTTTTAACCACTTGGTTGTGGGCAGTCCTTCTATAAGTCTGGAGTGATAACTTGCATTATCCATTACTATTACACAGTTCTTAGGAAGAAGATCTATCATTTGTTCGAACCATTCTTGAAAGACATCAGCGTTCATGTCTTCATGGTAGTCACCGGTACGAGTTGATTCAAAAGTTAATAAACCACCTTCAACAAAACCGTCTGAACTGCCAATGTGTACTATTATCAGCCTGCGTCCCTCTCCTGATGGTGGGTTTAAACAAGTAGATAAGTTATTTACAAAAGCGTGCCTTTGACTTGTAACAGTTTCATTCTGCCAAAATTTATTTGGCGTATGACCCTCGTTGATCCATGTTTCATCAAGATAAAATATTTTTCTTTTTTTTGGTTTCTCATTTCCTTTATGGTTATTAAAAAATGTCTTCTCCATATGACAATATCGCTTCTTTCTAATAAAATAGACTTTCTGGGATTCTTTTTCCAGCGGAAGCCTATTTCTTTTAAAAGTTTCCATAACGTACTTCGACTCATTTCTGGGTAATCCTTATCATCTCGAACTGAGACAAGAACTTTATCCAATGTTGGAAATACTTGTCTAAAGAAGAATTCATGCACTTTCCGTCGAAGTTCTTCTTTAAAATGATATTCTATTTGAAATTTTGGTTTCCCTGGAGCATTACGTGGCATTTGAAAACTACCACATTTCTCTTCTTTAATAACTCTGTAAATCGTAGATTTCCCAACACCAAGTGTACTGCTAACTAACTCAACGGTCTTATCAACACTTTCACATAAACGTTTGTCTGTAAATGATTTAAAACAATTAAATATTAATGTTTTTTCATTAACTGTTAAAGGATCAATTTTTCGGCGTTTACACGGCACTTCCAAATTTTCCATAACACTAGTATACACAATAAACTGCACCTTGCAACTGAAGTACCTACTTTTAGTGAACTGTTAAGAATTTTGAATACGCCACTTGGACCTTCCTACAAAATGGAAAAACCCACTATCACATTTTCTGTGGAATAAGTTTAGAAGGTAATTATCTAGTCAATTACTGTCGTAGATTCCTGGAATTAAAGAATTAAATGTTTGATTGTTGAAACCCTTACTTCGTGGAATGCACTCATTTCAGATAAAATAAAACGTTTTATTTTATCTAAAGAATTAAACTTTATTTTGCAAATAGGTAGGTACTTATTAAACTTTTATTGGTTATATATAACCAATAAAATAAACATCTTACATTTCTTGCAAATTCATTAGTACCTGTTAACCTCCATCACTCCGACACTGGCAACCTTATTTAGGGATTAGTAACCCTCACAACTATTGTATTCTATTCTGCTCCAACCTTTATACCTGGTGGTCATACTCAATTTAAAATTGTTTTCCTGTATACTTCTGTAAACTTGTTGACAAATATCTGTTTTTCATTGAGTCACCCGTATCAACAGTTTAGGGATTTGCATACATAATTTATTGTTTTATTACTCTCTCATACATAAAAATACACTATAGAGTAGAGTTGAATCAGGTTTTTTAGGAACCATCTGTACATATTGTGCGTAAATCGATGTAAATTCGATTGTTTTCTACGAGGGGCGGGGGTTTAGAAAGAAGCCCGGTGGTAGGAGTGTCTAAACTTTTTTGCATCTTTTTTGGGGTACAAAAATGGACATTCTTAACAAAATCCAGCTTGTTCGTAAATTTTTAGAGGCTCAGTGGCATTTTCGCTTCTGACGACTGGACTAATTTTAAATGCTTAAAATTTATTTACTAGTTTAGATAAAAAACATACATAAACTCATACACTTTAGTGCTTGCAAATATTAAAAATTGAAATCGTATACAAACATATGCGAAATAATATCTGTGTTTAGACACGAAACGCACCTTATTTTCACTCTAAAAAACAACTACAACGAATTAAATCATTCGAATTCTTTTGAGACTCGACCAGTTGACATTGATCGGTGGATTTGCAATGTTTCAACGGCTTTTACAGTAGATATAAATAATTAATTTGTCTACTCACTTTCATTATTACTTGCAGCTCGTTAAGTCGCAATGCTAATTGGTTTTCTGTGTGTTTGCTTGTATCAAGAAATAAGAAACGTTCTTAGAGAGTGACGTTAAGCATGATCGGGTTTGTTGGAAAATTGTTGTATCCGTGAGGAACTACATTCGCCCATGTAAAAAATGGATAAAAATAAAGAACTCCTCCTCTTTTTTCCCCTTAAGATATAGAACGCACAACTCGTAAGTGATATTAAGCCAAAACTACTGATATCTCAATAAATTAAAAGAAAATATCAGATTTATACATGAATTAATTGGAACAAAAGAAAAAAAACAATTTTTTTCTCAAACCTTATCCTGTAATCATTACATCCCATAAATAGACTAAAAAATCTATATATTCAATGGGATTTAGGTCTGGTGACTTACCAGAACAATCAAGTACTTTTACTTTATTTTCACATATAAAGGTCCGGACCAATTTCGAATTGTGAGAAGGGGCCAAGTAATGTTGAAATGTTCCATTTTCCTTCTCTTTTTGTAGAAGATGATCAGGAATTTTCTTAAAATTCTGCATAATTTTTCAATGTATTTGGCAGAATTTTGGAAGAGTATTTTACGTTCTGTTGGATATGATCTCGTCGCAGAGGTTCACATTCACTTCGTCTAACACAACTTGATTTTATCCCTGCACAAATAAATGTTATTCATCACTTGAGATCATCAGAAGTATAAGAAGAACACAAATATCTTGGCTGAAAAACCAAAGAGAGTGTATTATAGCAGTACAAAACAACTCTTTAGAGCAATTTCTTCGAAAATTAGAGGTGCCATGATGATTTGTAATCTCCGAAGATAGCACTTGAAAAAGAAAGAAGACCTTGTTAACTGTGTTTCACAGTAAATGAAGAGTATATTAAATGAGTTGGGTAGTAAATATAGCTAAAGCAGAAATAACTAAAATAGTATTTTCCAAACAATAGCAAACTATAGACTGCCAAAACCAATGGAACATGGACACCGTACAAAAAAATAGGTATACCAAGAACAATCTAGATGGGCGGTGTAGAAAAGGAAATGGGAGAAGAGTCCTGCAAGATGATTGATAGAGAGCAGTACTCAAAGAGTATGAGTCGAAAAACGCATACATCGTTATATCAATGACGGAAAAGTGTTTTTTTAGTAAAAACAATCTTCCCTGAGTGAATTAGTCATTCAAGTTAAAAAGTATCAGACGGTTTTAACTTATGGACCATGATAAACAAATTTATCGCACTTTCTTTCAATTAATCGTTTTTGTTGTTCAATTTCAGGACCCGAATTTGTTCTACAATACATCAATCTATGACGACCCGAATATTGGGCATTTCTATTGGGTGGACATGAACAATCGTAGCGATGTGAAAGTCAACGAACTTCTGTCTCAGTCTCATCGAAGAGCGGCGGTAAGTTATTTTTTGTTTGGATTATATTTATTAGAAATTAGAATGCGTGGTGCGGTAAGTATAAATGTTTTGTTGTTATTTACCGAAGGAAATAGCAAATGCGACGATGATTTTAAAGTTATACCATGTATTATACGAGTTTGCTAAAAAGTAGCTTTTAACATTTTGCGGGTGACGTATATTCAATCCTCAATATTTTTTTGTTATCTTGGTACACTCGTCCCCAACACATGCTAACCTTATCAGCTGTTTTGAATTTATCGTTTGTTTTTTACATATACAGTGCTAGTCAAAAGTCCGTTCCCCACTAGTATCTTTTGAACGGTTATTGTTATAATAGTGAAATTTAGAGGGAGGTAGGTAATAAACAGACGTAGGCTTCTCAACTAGTCATGACAGGTGACGTAATACTGACAGATGACGTTGCAGACCCACTATGACATATAATTTTAAATGGGACCTTATGGCAAGTGATACCTCGTTTGAAAGGTATTGACAATACCTATTCAGTCATAATAATTTTGTTTGAGTTTAAGCTCATTTTGATGAATAAATTAAATAAATACTAAAATTGTAGCTTTTCATTTAATTAATAAACATTTAACAACCGGTTCTTATAGTAAGTGTTCAAAATGTGCTTCATCTATTTCGTGACAATAATGCATCCTATTTCTAAACTTTTGCCGTACTCGTTCAAATGTGTCGGGGGAAATTGCCCGACATTCTTCAACAATTCGTTGTTTCAAAATATCAATATTATCGGGTGCTGTAGCGTAAACTTTAGATTTCAAGTAACCCCACAGGAAAATCTAATGGTGTGAGGTCCAGTGACCGCGCTGGCCATTCGTATCTGCACCTACTGCACCATAATGGTGTTGAAATTAATCTTGTTGAAAAGTTATTTAAAAGTTGCCGAATTCATCTGGATTATTCTCCAGAATTTCAAGTATTAACGGTTCACTTGCATTTTGTAACATCTCTAAATACACTTTACCGATTAAGTTAGTATTGAGAAAAAAAGGCCCAATTATGTGGTTTCTCAAAATACCTGCCCAAACATTTTTTTTTTTGAGGATTTGTGTCATTCCAATACTTCACAATTTCCATTGAGACAAAAAGTACTTTCGTACTAAAACAAATTGTTTTTATGTAATCGGGCTGTTGGTTAATTTTATTGGACATATTTTGGACAATTGGACAATTTGTATGGATGAAATTTGTTTTCAGCCAATACTCGGTGTACTGTCTTTTAAATGAATCCATAGATATATGCAACTTGGGACAGTATTGGGACTTGAACAGTACCTGTTTGTTTAAACTTCCGAAGAAGCTTCCAAGGCTGTTTTCGCAGTTATAGCATACTGCGATTTGAAGTGGGCGTATCACTTACTTTTCTACACTGCTATGTCAGACCCTACGTGACTTCCTAATAATTTGGATGTTTATTCAGTGGCGCCGGCCCACGGGTTGTTTAAAATAAATGCATTATTCTCCATTCAAATTAGTTTTGTCGGAATACTTTTTTTTTAGATTAATTATCGTAGATAATGTTTTAAAAAGAATTAATCACATTTTTAATTTATATGTCTTAGCTAAACATAGTATTAAATAAAAATTTGTGAAACGTGATTGCAAAAAACACCATGGTGTTTATTTATAATAAATTTAAATTTTGTTATATTAATATTAATATATAATTAATATTTTGTTAATATTTGTTAGAGAAAACTGATATTAGCGTAATAAAAATTAAACAAAAAATATTTTTATTTATCTATAAAAAATTGGTACCTGCGAAACCATCATAATAGTAAATGTATTTATCTGGCAAGTATTTCGAGGCGACGCACTGCGAGGAAAAAGTTCTCTGAATGGAATATACATTATTTTAATATATTTATAGGTTGCAGTTACATAAGAAAAGTATCCAATTGATGAATAAAACACAAATCGTGGATAGTTATTTCATCATATCAGTGGCATTTCAGCTCGTCATGAGCCAAAGGCTTCTTCAGAACAATCTTCCATTCGCCCCTGCCTCTGGCAACTTTCTCCATGCTTTAACTCCGATGGATTTTAGATCATCCTCTATGTTATCTTGATACCTAAGTTTTGGTCTTCCTCTGGGTCGTCTTCCCACTGGTCCTCTTCGGTCGAAAATTTTTCTGATCGTTTCATCTTCATCTCGCCTAATTACATGTCCTATCCATCAAAGGTGTACTAATTTAATAAATTTTACAACGTCAGGTACTACACCTGAAGAAGCATCGTAGTTTACTTTATACGCTCTTTTTGACCAAGCACCATCAGCTATAACGGTTATTAACCCATTTCCGTCGGAATCTACTTCACCAATTTCTTTGGCTAAAGCTAATTCCTCCCGTCCAGCCTCTTCTAAGGAATCACAAAGTGTTTGGCCGATGGTATCTGCAACTGTTTCCGTATGTTTTGCATACTGCCTGTAGGAAATCACAGGTATATTTAATGCAGCGTGCTGCTGCTGTATGTCTGAATAACCAGAACCATTCAAGTTCAGTGAATTGTTACCAGAATTATATGTTGCTATCTCCTTTTCAATATTCCACATTTGACATTTAAAAGTCAATGTACTTATCAATCCGTCCATTTTTTCTTTGATAATCTCCATATTAAAAGTTGCATGAAAATGGAGAATGATTATTCAAACCTTGAATATATATATATATATATATATATATATATATATATATATATATATATATATATATATATATATATATATATTATAAGTTAATTAAAAGCTTTTAAAAACGGTTGTAATATAAATAATAAATACTAAAGCAGTGCAATTGCTCTCCTTTTCCTTGACATAGGACGTTTACTGGGACTCATTTTTTATCTTGTCTCTTATAACTTATATCACTAACCTAATGTAATACTTAAAAATACGCGTAAACTAAAGAACTTTTAACTTATACCACTAAACTAATAATATATTACTTAACATACACGTAAACTAAATAATTTCAATGTTTTCAAAATAAATAAGAATACTGTAAACTGTAAAAACTAAGCAAGTTGATAAAGAAAATACAAGAATGAAAGAACTAAAATGGATTCTAATTCAAGCGAACTAACTGACCGTACCCATAGAGAAATAAAAATAAGACCGTACCGTACGCTCATGTGATTTGACGTCACTAATGCGATAACGATCAAGCTCAGCGACAATGATGAGGAACACGTTTCACTATTAGATTTCAGTATTTTTTAGCAATTTTCTTCAAAGTTTGAATACGCTTTTCTCGATTATTACTGGACACAGAAAGGTGAAAAAAGAATCAACGATTACAGAAAAAAAAACTCTTTCAACTGATGGGCGTGAAAAGTTTGGTTATAATAGAACGTTAAACAGTATAATCCAATTTTTCAACACAAAATTCAAAAAAATAAAAAAAGTAAAACTATCAGTTTAAAGGCAACATAATTTCGTATAACATGTCCAAATTTCGAGACAGTTCGTCGGTAAATAACAGAGAAAAAATTTTGGTGCACCGATAAAACAGCCTTAAATAAGCTCTTGATGTAGGGCGTACATCTCTTTAAAAAGACATTCCGCTGCCTGGAAATTATTTCCACATTCACCAATTAGTAACACAGCTGCTACCTTGTTGGCTACGGTACGTACCATTCTGTCTTTGTAAAAATTTAAACGTCTCGTTAAACAATAAGTAAACTAAATATTAACTAAGAACAACTAACTGAAAACAACTTGACTAAACTTGAATTGACTAAACTAAGCAGAAACAGAAATTAATATTCAGGTATAGACGCGTTTGCAAATTAAAAATAATAGATAATAATTGACTAAACTAAGCAGAAACAAAAACTAAATATTAAGCTATAAACGCTTTTGCAAACTAAACACAACTAGAGAATTGACAAACGTTAACTTTTTTTACAAATTACCAAAGGCGGACGTTGAAATTTTTATTAATTAAATGCAAAACTAGAATTAGAGTTCACTAGGAAACTAAGTTCCTGTAGCTGGTTGAATACCATGTATCACAAATTTTTGTTTATATTTAAAATCCTTTATAAAAGGTATATAATTAAAACACCCATTCGGGTTATATCACAATTACAAAACGTTTTTGGAATCTATATTCCATCATCAGTGTAATTAAGTGTATATGTTTTGAGGCACTAAAATATTTGGGTAAAAACCTGTTAAATGCTGTTAGTTTAAATTTCTGTTACATTATTCGGTCTTATATGTTGAGATGTTAAAGTTACCAGTGGAATTGATAACATGTCAACGTAAGATTCCACATGAGGTTGCTTACATGATGCAACCTATAGACTCTATAACGAGAACTGAAATGGCAGACTAATTACCTCGTTAAAAGCCGATCTCGTTATATTAAACAACAATAATACTGTGCATACAAATGAATATGTACGTTTAAATGGCGTTTTTGAAAAACGTTGTTTACTTTTGTCAATGATATAGGTTAAAACAAAAAATCTATATTCTGTAAATCTGTATAAAGCATATTTTCAAGGAAAACATAAACTATTGCTTCTGCAATTGGAAGAAGTCTGTCATTTTTGACTGCTTTAAATTGTCCAGTATCATTCCATCTATCATATTTTCGGATAAAGTTTCTTACAACGTTTTAAGCACTTTCCACATCTTGTCTATTAGGACCTTCTTGTTATTAGGTGCGAATGATCAAACTCCTACACTGACACTTGTGAATCATAAAGTTCCGGCAACACAATTCCGGCATCGGTCAATAGAAATTTCACGGGACATCTAATGTTCCTCGTTATACGCGAATCCTCGTAATAACCCTTCGTTATAGAGGGAGTATACTGTATTACAAATATATTGTAAAATCAGTCTCCTTTTAACTAATTTTAATAACAAGTCATCTTTTTTTATCTACGAGTAATTAACATTCCGCGTATGAATTTCGGACCAAAATAACATTTCATATAAGTGTTTGGCACCTCGACGCCTATTGGTTTAAATATGGCCGCCTGCCGCAAAGGACCAATAGAAAAGTCCTTGATGCTAAATACATATACGGAATATTTAAATGCTCCCGGGTCGCCTCAGTACATCAACGACCGATGACAACGTTGGTAAAGTGAAGAAAATTGTTATGAGGAATCGTTAAATCACTATTAGAAATGTTGATGTCAGAATATTGTTTGACTCATGCCATGTAAATTTGTCGAATGTTTTGGGTATGAAACGTATGGCATGTAATCCGAAATTGCTAAATGTTGACCAATAAAACCGTCGATCAAAAAAAGCATCGCTCAAAAACTTAAGTGAGAGCGCCCACCAAAGTGGCGTGGCAAGTGGCAGGTAGCACGCGTCTAGCATGTTATTTAAAATGTAACCAATCCAAACGAATGATTAGAACGAATGACGTCACTGTCATTTTGGTCTGAACTGAATCATTCGTTTTCATTGGTTTCATTTTAAGTAACATGCTAGACGCGTGCTACTTGCTACTTGCCACTTGCTACGCCACTTTGGTGGGCGCTCTTCCTAAGACGTCATTATGGCCACAGCCAACAATATTTTATTTTCCTGTTTTAAAAACTGAGAAGAGACAATAAAAACCGCAGTAGCCATCCATATTCCTATTCCATAAATAATCTCACATGAAAATTATTTTAAAATTCGACACAATTCCATTAGAAGATTTTTTAGTGTTTTAGTTTCTGTTTGAAGAAACTAGGACTCTTGTTGAGATCTATTATGTAAGTTGAAAGAGTCTGACTTACTCCCTCCATGGCCTCTTAGATACTCAAGCTCGCAGTCAAATATATATCGCTGCATTGAAAATTGAGATGATTTGCTGTCTTTCTGCTCCGCACAATGGATCTTAATAAGAATTCGCTTTGTCAATATTCCATTCTTAACTGGAAGTAAATTGCAGGTTACGGTGTAAAAACTGCAACTGGTATTTGGTATTAGAGTCTAGGAAACAGGATGAGTTTCCAACGCTATGATAGCCTGTGAAGGACTAAGTTAGCTTGGAATGCACTCGTATTTATACATTGGGTATCGTGCTCTTTTCTAAAGGTTTGGATGGATTTTCGAAGTAAATTCTTAGGAGTAGAGTATGAGCTCGGTTGATACCGTTGGCGTTTTTATTGATCAGAGAGCGTCCAATGACATAACTGACCCTAGTGTAATAATGTATATTCAAAGAGTCAGTCGATTGGATGTAGTGGCGTCAACTTTTATCAGTTATCACAACTAGCTTTAGGTGGTCAAATACTACATTTTTATCATATGCTACTTTTATCAATAAACGGCGTTTTGTCACGAATAAGATGATAAAGGTTGTAGCTAGAAGAGCTCAAGACCATACCCGAAGGTACACATCAGAGGATTGGAAAGGTTTGCATAAGTATATTACACTAAGGAATTATTTTGAAAGGGATAAACATGTTTTTTATGAATTATGAATTAATAAGATTTATAATATTTTCGACAATGGGCAAGCTCCAACGAAAAAAAGGAAAAACAAGGTTCAGCTGCTATAAATGTAAAAAGTTAATGTGTCTGAAGCACTTGACACCTATCTGTATCGAATGTGTGAAAAGGTCCTAGGTCTGTAGAAATATTTAGTTAATTTTATATTAATATTTGACTTAAAGCACGAAGTTTTATTTGTTATTGAGGCAAGTGGTATGGAGAGGCCAGGAAGACCAGGGTCCTGATAATTCATTTTGGAGGGCACAAAGCTTTGCAATGTATCCTCTTCCTTTATTAACTCTTTCGATGATTTCATCCATGATTAAATTGAAGAGCATATTAGCACTTGTAAAATTTTAGTTGTAAGTTTTAGCGTAGTATTTAACAAGTTTATATCTGTAGTTTACTGGCTGTTTTTTATCTCCTTTTTTGAATAGTAGAATTAGTTCGGTCGTTCTCCATTCTTCCGGTATTTTATTGCGTTTCTTGATTAACAAAAAAAATACTGATAAATGTCATTTAAAAAAAATGCCACATTTTTGACCTATCGGTACGTGTGCGTAGATACTTATTAAAATAAAAGAAAGAATAATAAATTAGAGTTTAGTGAAAAATTATGTTATTAGTTGCATATTAAGCATCGTAATCCATTTTTTGTTCCGAACTGTCACATTTTTCCATTTATATATTTTCAAATAAATATATGTCCATATTTTAGATTTTAATTTCAATAACCTTCTCTGCTGAACGAACAAAATGTCTCTTAAAATAGCAAGAATTAATTATATGCGAAGTAGAAAGTTTTTTAATGATCAATTAAGTTCTCGTTATTCGAGATAACCTAAGTCTATAACAAACATAAATACATTAAAAACAATATCACGCAATAAAAGTTTTTATAGTAGTTTTCAAATAAATACAATGTAGTTATATCTATTTGTTGCCCATTATCTTCATAATCACGTCGTTTTTATTTCTACAGTTGAGTGCTTGTTGCCTTCTTTCGTCTTCTTATTCATTTGTCTCGGGAATCAACTCGTATTGATCTTTCTTGGTTATTTAGTTGCTTATAAGACTTGGCTTATTCTAAAACATTTCTTAATTCTTTGATGTGTCTGTAGTTCGTCCTCCAGCTTTTAATTTCAAGTTTTCTAATGTCATCATTTACCTAAGTCCTTCTTCTTCTTCGTCCTTACTCTTCTTCGCCACTTATTTCTTTCCATCGTGTCTCCTTCATTTAAACTTTTCTCTCTCAAGTCCTTAGCCACAAGTCCTTCCATCTCTTCCTCAAATCAAAGTATTTAAATTCTCCAACCCGACCTACTTTTTCTCCAAGCAATTCAATGTCCGCAACCATTCCTGTTCATCCCAACCTCATATATAAAGTTCTTTTTCTTCTAAATCCCTTCTCCAACCCTCCAGCATTCTTTGCTCTCCTCCACTAACACGCTATTATCCGCAAAGAGCATTGATCAAGGAGCTTCTTCACCTACTATCTCTGTCAGTACACTACATCCATAACAAAGATCATTTATTTGGTTCCCTCTTTTTCTTATCGTGGGTATGCGTATTCTGAGTATAAGGGATTTATGGATATATAACCTTTTCTCGAAAAAAACTCGGACTCATGTCTCTAATTACCGGTTATGGATAAGATAAGGTATTCAACGGTAAACGAATTATTTAGGGTATAATACCATAATTATGGAAATATCCGTGACGGCTTGGATAAAAACTGAGATAATGACATCATGGCTGGAGAAATTTGACGAAAAAATAAATGTGTCTATCTGAGATCGTCATAAAAATCTTTATCTGGTCTGCAGCAATGCAGAATAGCTGCACATATGTTGTGTTGTCTTGTGTTATTTAACCAGGATATTCTTCTTCTTCCGAAAAGTTGCCTTTCCAGACTTGACGGTGTTCAGTACCTCTCGGTTTTCCTTCATTCTCATAAGAACCTTTTCATTTGTAATACGGGATCTTAAGTATTCTCCTATATCTTCTTTTTGGCACAAACATTCGTTCACGGTTCAGGAGTTAACTACATAAAACAGATCAAAGAAGGCTTTCTTTCGGTTGAATGTGGATTTAGCTTTTCCGATGCGTTATCTTCTAGTTGTTGGTCCTTTCTTCATTTATTATGGAAGCGTATTAGAAGCAAAATAGAAAATTCCTATTATTTTTGGATAATGCCACATCCTATCCTAAATTCAAATTAGAATATCTAAAAATTATCTTTCTGCATCCACACACACCTTCCCTGTGGCAGACTACGGATCAAGATATTATCCATAACTTTACGAAAATACGAAAAACGTTTTCCCTATAGTTTTTCTTTTTGTCCCTTACGGCATAACCCTACTGCATAGTGAGAATCTGATTTTTTGAGATGTGATTTATCATGAGAGGGAGATGACACCATCTCTTTAGTTAGGTTTCTTTACTACAAAGTTCTTCTTAGACATCAACTATTTTTCACCAAAATGGCACTTCCATGTTACGTATTTGGGTGATCTATAAGCTACAACACTCCTTCAAAGTTTGGTTTTTCTGCTGATATGTCTCGATGACTCTCTTACGCACACAATATATCACATTTGTATATTGTACCAAGTTCAAACAATATTTCTTGTTTATTATAAGTAATACCCTTCATCTTTGTGGCCATCAATGTCAAGGTAGCCCCTGAGAAGGGCTGTTGATTTATTTTCTCGTTTAGATCCAATCGTGGAACGATTGGACGTTATAAGGTCCTTTCCAGGGAGCGCCAGTGACATACATTTTGTGTTCAGCATTGCTGTTATACGTATGTGTATTGAAATGCGAATAATTTATCGTCGAATTCACAGTTTGCTCTTTTTTCATTTCGACCTTGCTGGTTGCTACCTCTTACCGCTTCACGTTGAAGTAATCGTCTTGAACGATGCAGAGAACTATTGACTTGGGACCCGGAATGGAATAGGGTTGTCTTTAGTGATGAATTTTGAGTGTGTTTAGGGATGCACGGCAGCCGAGCCAGGGTCAGAAGACGACGTGATGAAAGATCAAATACATAGTCTTTTGGACGAATGGCACGTGCATAGCACTGTTGGAGTTATCGTGTGGGATGCAATCGCTTCAAGGTCACCTCTAAACTTCCTCAGAGGAAGCATGGCAGCTCAGCGGTACGTAGAAAAAATTACCCTACCTTCAAAGGTTTTAACATTCAATTTTTCAGTAGGTTAACGAAAGGACATGGTATTCTTTGAACAGACTGGAGTCAGTAGGACTTCTTAATTTAGAGCATCCTGCTCAAAGTTTGAGAGTACGTAGGGAGAGAACTAGGGCATGGAACAAGATACTCCAATAGGATATTATCATATAATCTGAAGCTAGCCCAGGCGCAACCAAGAGCGAGTTGCCCATCGAGGTGCATCAACTCAATTAATTTCAGTTGTTTCAGTCATAAAAATCTTGATTATTTTTTTATTTAACTACCCTGTATATTTTCAAAATATAAGAATTTATAATGCATTTTTGAATTTTTGTCCAAAATTTAGACTTGTATATATATATATATACACATATATATATATATATATATATATATATATATATATATATATATATTGTTGTACTTTTGAATGTCTGTTAGCAATAAAAAACCGATATACAAATTTTATTACTTAAATAAAAATTAAAATTATTGATATTTCATAATGACACGGGCATATAAATTTTCAAACATCCTGTATAAGACAAAATATGTATTTTAAGTTGTTCAAAGAATTGTTCATTAGGCCTCAGAGACAAGACTTTCAAATATTATCGATAAGAAATTTAAATAAGTCGGTTATTGTGAAATGGATTTACCCGTAATAAAAGTGTATATAGAAAGTGTTTAAACAATAGACCGGGATGTGCGGTGGTTTTTCCCCCCGAAAGATTATATCGGTAAAAGTTTATTAACAAAAGACATTGAATTGAGAAACAGGTATCGTTTGTAGCTATTAGTAAGAAATATTTGTAAAGCAGATAGATTTAGTTAGAATAATTAAAGAATGTTGTTTTCTGGAATTACCCGAATGACGTTTTAATAGAGAGAGTTGGTTGATAACGATATACGTCACAGAGGTAGAAGATTTTTATTGGTCAATTTTTGAATGCAAGGAGGGGTGGTTTTGGCTATGAGATAGGAGAGAGGAAAGGAGTTAGTCAGTTTTCGTCGCCCAAGAAGGAAGGAGCTTTGTGGTTTGTGTTTGTTTGAAGTCCCGAAGACGTAATTTACCGGGTGTGTTTATTTGCGGTGTAAAAGCTGATGAGTGTGAGGAACGGGGTACAGAGAGATAGAAAAACCAAAAGGTTATAAGAATATTAATAGCAGACGAAGCCGGAAACATTTGAAGTTATAAACAGGCGCGGAGATTGGTTCAAAAGGAGGCTGCATAGAATTACACGAGTTGTTGGGTTGCAGATACAAGGACAGAGAGGAGAAAGGTGTACGTCTTCTGGACCAAAATAGGAGCAGAAGCAGAGAAAGGTTTTTTTTTTATGGCGTGGCCATAGAATTGCAACGGCAGATAACGAAAGGTCAGTCAATTTTCATTAGAGCAGGAGTGTGGTTTTCATTTATAAATTAAATAAATTGAATAAATTATAGAGACAGTTAATTTTGCGATCATTTAAAAAAGAAAAAATTATAAAGAGAGCTTAGTTATAACACATATTAAAAATCAATGTAAAATAACATTTGGGTCCATGATAGAAAACAACTTCTCATATATTTAAAGTATTGTATTGCAAATATTACCGGATTTATTGTTATATAAAATTTCAATAAAATAAAGGACATCTCACATATACTTCAGTTGAAATTCTGTGTATTTTATTCAGGTCATATTACCTATCCCAATTAGGAAGCCAATTGGAAAATATTTTGAATCCACGATCAAAGGTAAATAGTACAAGTTAAATATCCTGAGATTGTAATTAATTAATGCTGATTTATTGTGATTAATTGGAGATTAGATCATTTAATAAATATAGACAGGATCTTTTCTAAATAAGCAATAGAATACAATTTAAATAGCATAACAAAATGGCCCCCAACGTGTAAAGCTTTGAAAAATATTTCTAGTTGGCAAATTTGAAAGGATAGGAGTAGACGAGCAGATATTTGAAAGTTTATATGCCGTGGATAAAGTGAAATATTATGTAAAATTTGAGGACATAAAGATTTATATATTTTTTTTAAGATACAATTTACCATAATTGATTTATTCGTGATATTGACAATTTATAGGTTACCATAATTGATTTATTTGTGTGATATTTACATTTGATAATTTTACCATACGTGATTTATTTGATTGAATTTGACATTTGATATTTTACCATTTGATTTATTTGTGGGATATTGAAATTTGATACTCGTACTCAAGAGTTATTACATTTGAACAAGAAAAGTCCCGTTTGTTGCAACAGACCAGTAGAATTTTATATTTGGCGGGGATAAAAACAGAATAAATGCCAAACACAAGAAACAAGAGCAAAGAGAACAAAAAACAAGAAGATAAATCAGAACAGGAAGAATATTCAGACCAGGAAGACGTATTAGACACAACAGTAATGGAGACAGAAAAACAAGAATCGGGAATAGAAAAATTAATACAAATGATGCAACTCCAATCACAGAAGATGGATGAATCACAACAAAGAACGGAACAAAAATTGGATGAATCACAACAAAGAACGGAACAAAAATTGGACAAATTGGAAGAAAACCAAAGAAAAATGGAACAAAAAATGGAAACGCGTATGGACAAATATGAAAACGAAATAAAAGTCTGTTTAGAAAGAAGTAGGGAAGAAACAGAGAGGAAACTAGAATTGCAGAGAGAAGAAATCGAAACTAAAATGAAGGATATTCAGAGTATGCAAGAAAGGGAATTAGAACAGATAGAAATAAAATTTGAAAATGCGCTACAAGAAGACCGGAAAGAAACACCAGAATACATCATGAAAGGCGTCATGCCGATAAGACCGTGGGAAGATCCAGAACAAAGAGAGTATCGACAGGTTATAGAAACGGTTCAGAGGAGATTAAGAAGAAGCAATGAGAAATACATCCAGAGACAGGGTCATAATAGGAAACGAAGACCAGTAACTTTCCAAAAGGGTGACAAAGTAATGGTAAGAGCATTAAGAGTGTCAAATCTTCAGAGCGGTATTTGCGCAAAATTGATGCCTGTTTTCGAAGGGCCATACATAGTAAACAACGAAGATGGAGTAAACAGCTATGAGTTGAAACATATGGATTCTGAAAAGATCAGAGGTATTTATAATATCCATGATGTATATAAATATCACGAATGAAGATTTAAATTTGTATAAAGTAGATAGTAGGATAGGATAATACGTAGCATAAGTACAGCTAGCATACAGGAAGTGCGTTTTAGTTTGCCTCGAGAAAATTTAGTTGCATAGATTGATAAATTTTATCGATTACAAAGGCGGGGATTTGTTGTACTTTTGAATGTCTGTTAGCAATAAAAAACCGATATACAAATTTTATTACTTAAATAAAAATTAAAATTATTGATATTTCATAATGACACGGGCATATAAATTTTCAAACATCCTGTATAAGACAAAATATGTATTTTAAGTTGTTCAAAGAATTGTTCATTAGGCCTCAGAGACAAGACTTTCAAATATTATCGATAAGAAATTTAAATAAGTCGGTTATTGTGAAATGGATTTACCCGTAATAAAAGTGTATATAGAAAGTGTTTAAACAATAGACCGGGATCTGCGGTGGTTTTTCCCCCCGAAAGATTATATCGGTAAAAGTTTATTAACAAAAGACATTGAATTGAGAAACAGGTATCGTTTGTAGCTATTAGTAAGAAATATTTGTAAAGCAGATAGATTTAGTTAGAATAATTAAAGAATGTTGTTTTCTGGAATTACCCGAATGACGTTTTAATAGAGAGAGTTGGTTGATAACGATATACGTCACAGAGGTAGAAGATTTTTATTGGTCAATTTTTGAATGCAAGGAGGGGTGGTTTTGGCTATGAGATAGGAGAGAGGAAAGGAGTTAGTCAGTTTTCGTCGCCCTAGAAGGAAGGAGCTTTGTGGTTTGTGTTTGTTTGAAGTCCCGAAGACGTAATTTACCGGGTGTGTTTATTTGCGGTGTAAAAGCTGATGAGTGTGAGGAACGGGGTACAGAGAGATAGAAAAACCAAAAGGTTATAAGAATATTAATAGCAGACGAAGCCGGAAACATTTGAAGTTATAAACAGGCGCGGAGATTGGTTCAAAAGGAGGCTGCATAGAATTACACGAGTTGTTGGGTTGCAGATACAAGGACAGAGAGGAGAAAGGTGTACGTCTTCTGGACCAAAATAGGAGCAGAAGCAGAGAAAGGTTTTTTTTTTTTTATGGCGTGGCCATAGAATTGCAACGGCAGATAACGAAAGGTCAGTCAATTTTCATTAGAGCAGGAGTGTGGTTTTCATTTATAAATTAAATAAATTGAATAAATTATAGAGACAGTTAATTTTGCGATCATTTAAAAAAGAAAAAATTATAAAGAGAGCTTAGTTATAACACATATTAAAAATCAATGTAAAATAACATTTGGGTCCATGATAGAAAACAACTTCTCATATATTTAAAGTATTGTATTGCAAATATTACCGGATTGATTGTTATATAAAATTTCAATAAAATAAAGGACATCTCACATATACTTCAGTTGAAATTCTGTGTATTTTATTCAGGTCATATTACCTATCCCAATTAGGAAGCCAATTGGAAAATATTTTGAATCCACGATCAAAGGTAAATAGTACAAGTTAAATATCCTGAGATTGTAATTAATTAATGCTGATTTATTGTGATTAATTGGAGATTAGATCATTTAATAAATATAGACAGGATCTTTTCTAAATAAGCAATAGAATACAATTTAAATAGCATAACAATATATATATAATTCTTTGGAGGATAACTTTCGGGAAAGCGTTTAGAATAAAGTTCTACACTAAACTGGCTTATACCATCTCTAGCTGATCCTTGTTTTGACGCTTTCCCGAAAGTTATCCTCCAAAGAATTGTATTCTTAGCTTCGTTATACAAACTCTATATATATATATATATATATATATATATATATATATATATATATATATATATATATATATATATATGTCCAGAACAAGTTAATTACTTATAGTTTAATGCCATATAAACATAATAATATATAGCTTCAGAACAATCTATTTATATATATATATATATATATATATATATATATATATATATATATATATATAGAAATAGATTGTTCTGAAGCTATATATTATTATGTTTATATGGCATTAAACTATAAGTAATTAACTTGTTCTGGACCCGAACGAACCTAAAGAACTGAAGATCTGAAGATATTTAATATAATCTACTATTGCGAAGTGGGAATCGACACGCCAAATATAATATTCGATACTAAAATTGTAGTTAATTCCCAGTAAAAACAATAAATTATAGTCATAGATATAACTAGACAAATAGAAATATATGTAAACGCATATATAGAAGGAACAAGGCGAGAAAGTGTATTGACAAAACACGCAGATGGTTCAGGAAAATTTTTCGTTGTATATTCAATTCCTTTACATTCTTTGCAGTGAATAAAACGATCATTTTATAGCCCGTTAATTATTTTATCTCAAGTTTATGCGCAACCTTGATCCTGACCAGTGGTATAAATATTGTTTTTGAACTCTCTTTAGTTGATAATGAAACAACAATATATTATGTTCATTTTTAACTAATGTGTTATTTTGTTATTTCTTTATCATTATCGTTTATAAATTTTATTCTCATATATAAGCAGTAAGTTGTAACCATCGAACGACCCATCAGAAACGGTGGATGCCAATGGGTACCTAACAATATAACTACCTCCGAAAATCATCATCATCATCAAATTCATCAAGTCAATAATATGGAAAAATATACGCATGACCATTTTTTAGATCTGAGTTTGATCCCATAATATCCCAACATTGAATCCAGGAGATCTAATCCCCCCATATACTTGTTGTAGATCGTTACAGCTTTTGGACCTGGAACCATTATATGTGTCTTATCCTTTTTCGAAAACCGTAACTTTAAAGGTTGGCATACTCTCAGTATATGTTGATAAAATGTTTATGTCATAATGTCATACTATGTAACAACAGATATTTTTGTACCATCAATTGTGGCGACTTTCTCTACTAAAGCTCCTCGACCGTTCTTTAATTCAGCCTCTTGGCATATTACTGTTTGGCACTCTGTTCATTCTAACTGTTTCTAGAGGTAACATAACCTGTTTCGTTAGATAAATTTGCAATATAACGCAGTTAAACCAATTATCAAAGAATATTTTGTGATTTATAAGTCTTGGTACTGTTGTATTGTATTGCGTGACATAACATCTGAGATCAATCGGTGATTCAGACTGGAGTTCCAATAACTTCTAACGTGTGGTAATTGCACTATTGGCATATAAAATACAGTGTCCTAAGAACTGTTCTAGCTAATTATCAGAAAGGTTTTTGAGGTGTTTTTTCCACTGATTATAATATAGTTTGATAAACAATATCTTTGATCATCTCGTTTGTTAAAAAAAATTCCGAACTGCTTTCTAAATGCGTTTCTGGGATAATAATATCTGATTCAGCATTATCTATTATATTATCTTTATAGTCTGACTCTGAGGCTAATATAATAGAGGAAATATCATCATCTGATAGTCCTTCGTCTTCACTACCATCTGGTATGTCCACTACCACAAGAGTTTCATCATAAAACTGTATTGGATCCATTGTCTAAAAGAAAAAAATAATACCTAGTGCAGAACGCATATTGTGCCATACATGAAAGAGAGTTTTGCACGACAGTGCATATTGTGATATATATGGCATAAGAATATTGTTGATCAAAAAATACCAAAATATAAAGAAATACGTGAAAATACTTACAGAAATCATTTCTTGAAGGTCTATCCTTGATGTCACTAGTTTTTTGTACAAAAATATTCAGTAGAAACTTCGATAATTGAATATCAAATTGCACAATTCCTATGAACAGCTGTCAAATTGCGGCCATTTGCCAATTTTCATAAAAGTTCACTTTGCTGCATTGAGGTGGCGCTTTATTACCGGTTATACAAAATATGTACTATGTCATGCATAAATACTTTAAAATAATATTCAATCTCTAACGGTTAGATATAAAACTAAGTATTGGTTCATATATGACCCACTATGCGGTAAGGGGTTAATATATAACTGAATTTTGAATTGAGAAATACCTCTTTATAGATGAACTATATTTCCCTTTATATTCAATTACCCCTACGTTAGCATTGAAGTATGACTGTCAGAAGACGACAGTTGTCAACTGACATATAACGTTTGTCGACTGAAGTGAGGCATAGAAATTTATATAATATGTTCTATTATCTCATAGTACATAATAGGGTCTGAATAAAGGAATTATGATATTTAGTTAAAACTGGAATTTTCATTTAGACATAATATTTAGTAAATAGAAAGTTAATCGAAAGATTGAGTTGAGTGCCAACTATTTTTCGAATAAAAATAGTAAAATGAAAGTTAAATTAATAAATAAATGAAATCAAAAGAAAACTGAAGTAAAATAATTAATAAAATAAAAAAAAAAAAACAAATCTGTGACGTTAATGACGTTACAAAGTATAAAAAAGTTTACAGTTATTTTATATAAAATTTGCTTAATGTTGTAAGTAGTTTATTTGTACGCCCACACAATTATTATATAAAAATTAAAATAGAACGGAATATAATGATTCTGTTACATCTCATGATTTGGTAATATCAAAAACATGACATAAATAACTTTTCTGTTTATTATAAAATAAAATAAATTAACTTTATCATTTTTTAGTACATATCTAGATAAAGAGTAATCACATCTAAGATATGACAGATATGACAAATTAAATAACAACAGCTGCAATAGATGTACAACTGTTAAAATATATTATAAGAATTACTGTAAATATTGTCTATAAAATTAATTATTACCAGAATATCAAATATTATTATGAGCCACATAACTTATCAGGTATAAACAATAAACCAAATACTTTAATCTCTTTTATCCCTATACGGGCGACTGTTATCCTTATCTGGGGGATTTTCATCCTTATACGGAGTTGGCTTATTTAATTAAATTTTCCAAAAGCCTTTTTGAGGCCTAGTTGTTTCTGTATATTTTTTCGAATTTAAGTTGGTTTAAAGCTTCCCATTTTGGGATCTTTCAGTTGATTAATTTATTGTTCTTCCTTTGTTCTAAGTTTGGCTATTTTATTTATCTTTCAGTTTTTCTCTCTACTGTGTTTCTTCTGCTAGTGTTTCTATTTAATTTTCTGGAACTTCCTGTGACCACCACTTGGTCTCTTGGTTCTCAAATTTCACAATTTTCTTGCCCATCGATCTCTCCATGGGTTTCGGTATATAACATTATTGGATTTGGTCATGCTCAGCCTCAACCTCGAAACGCATGGCTTTGTGATCCAACATGTAGGTTTCATACCAGTCCTCTATTTGGTTTTGTAATAAAGCAATAGTTAGGATGATATCCAGTCTACGTTACAAGAAAACCAATATTCTATAGGTACTCATTTCTCTTTTTTGTGTCTGTATTTGTCCCAATAGTACTGTGGGAATTTGCTTCACATCCTAGTTATCTATCTTTTTATTACACCAGCTGATGATAATGTTAATTTCTTTTATATGTTTTTTATATCGATTGGTGGGAATTTACATTTCCGTAGTTGTACATCTTTGGTGGTGACTTTGAAACAGATATAGATCTATATCTTGTTATCTGATAAGTAACATCTTTCGCCGATTAGAGCACAGCGATCTTAAAAAAAATATTAGATCTAGAAACATTTTCTAGACATGCAGGTCAAATTTTATCGCAATGCAGCCATTCGTATATTTCTTATCGCTGCATAAAGCTGATGTGTTTAAAATATTACGCTTGTGGAGAAAAATGATTTTCGATCTCTCATTTAAACATTATTGTTTGAGCAATAAAACGGGGAAAGAAACAAAAGGAACACTGGATAAATATTATGGGACTAATGCTCCTTCAGACTACATTACTGGACGACTCTCCGCATTTACACTGGAAAATGCGAAGGAAGTCCATAATGAAATGGTTTTAGCTGATTATAAAGTCAAGGTGTTTGAACTGGCAGAGGCCACAACAATTAGTAAAGAGCGCACTAGTCATATTTTGAACGAAGTTTTGAATATGAAAGAATTATGCTGTTGCCCGTTGACCAACATGATCATACTACCACTTTTTAAAAGTATTTGGACCTTATGCAGCGCAATAAGTTGGAATTTTGACATCTATTGGTAACCGTTGATCCGCTGGATCCGTTTCTACATACAAGAGAGCAGAATGAGCGAATGAGAAATGAGCCAAAACTGCTCAATTGATTGGAAAGGTACTCTGTATTTTGGGATTGCAAAAGCATAATATTTTCTTGAAGTAAGTAAAACTATTAATATCCAATATTATAGTGAATTATTGAACAAATTGAAGGAGGAACTTATTAAGAAATGGTCACATATGCAAAGTTGCCAACTTTTGTTTCTCCAAGACCATACACTGGCTCACCAAAGCATTATGACAATAGCAAAAATTCATGAATTGGGGTTCGAATTGCGTTTTCATAAGTGTATTCCTAAAACTGTAGTGAGGCTCGTAAATACAAAAATGAGCGCGAGCGAAGAGAAAATTTACAAAACAAAATGCTGTTTTTCAGAGTTTTCAGAATCGGGTTATTCGGACGGCATAAATAAGTTGGAAAATCGCTGGAATTGTTGCATTGAGCTATAAGAAGACTATATTGAGTAAAATAAAAGAATTTACTGGAAAAACATGTTTTTAATTTCAAAGAAGGTTACTTATCAGACAGTATATGTAAATATTACATTAATAACTATGTTAATATATTCTATTTTTTTTATAGACTGTGAAGTTATCATTTAACTTCCCATTCTACGGCCATTTGATCAAGAACGTGACCATAGCAACAGGAGGTTTCCTCTACACGGGCGACTACGTCCATTCTTGGCTAGCAGCTACCCAATATATAGCACCTTTGATGGCGAACTTCGATACCAGTTTATCCAATGAAAGTTTCATAAAATACGTCGACAATGGGACTGCCTTTACTGTCGAATGGGAAAAGGTGACGTTGCAGGATAAACCAGACGATGGAGAGTTCACGTTCCAAGTTACTTTGTTCAACAACGGAGATATAGTGTTCGTCTATAAGCATATACCGTTGCTCGTTGAACAGATTCAAGAGTTACATCATCCTGTCAAAGTGGGACTCTCTGATGCTTACATTATGGACCAGACTATATTCTGTAAGTATATTTTAATAACAATTATTACTGTATACAAGTACTGTAACAAGTAGTACTGTATCAATAGATTTCGTTTAAACGGCTAGGATAAATAATTAAATGTTATTCATTGCATATCAATGAATTCGAGTAGCTTTATCAAGTGTACACGTTATTTTTTTACTAGTTTTTATCTATCTAAGAGAGTGCGGACATACTCTAGGGTAGAGGACAGTCGAGGGAGCGATTTTTCTTTTACATAGTCCAAAAATCTCCGTATTTTTAGAGGGTGGGGATTAAAGTTAGGAGCAGCAATTATTACTAAGGGTTGGGTTAAGTAATGCTTTAAAATTGAGGTTGGGAATTATATTAATGATACAACGAAAAATATATTATTGTTTTTCCCATGTGAAAAATTGAACACTTAGGTCCTACCAACTAATGAGAACCATTGTAAGTTCTCTTCCAGTAACAGCAGTTAATAGCACATCAAGTTTAACAAAAATATACCTTCAATGAAGTAGGGGTAATCCTCAAGCTCTCTTTTGCCAGAACTATGCATAGATAACTTGAATATAGATAGGTTGTTTTTAGAGAATTTAGACCTATAACTGTGTAATGCTTCTCTACTTTTCTCTGTTGATTGCTCTTCTCCTCCCATTATTTCCAATTCTATCGCTGATATCTTGCATAGTGCATTCCCTATTTCTTGGTGTACCCCGTTTTCTTTTTTTTTATGTCTGGTGTTTTTATTGCTATATCCTATTTATTAATCTAAATCCTAAAATATTTGCCCTAGGTTACCAGCTACTATAGATGCCGGGTGCAGACATGCTACCCAGTGCCAAATGCCATATCGAACCACGTGGCTTTCTCAAGACTTTCTCAATACGTGACGGTGTCATGTAACCGCGTGATGTAATTCGAAGCATCATCTCAGGTATATTTTAGCGTTCCACTGGTTGTCGGTAACTGTCTTTGCGTCAAAAGAACGCGAATGTCACACTGTACGCCCTGAACTCAAGTCTGGACTAGTTTGCGGATTTTTCGACTTTCAATTCATTCTCGTGTGTTTGAATGTTGTGCAGTTGTGTGCATCAAAATGAAATGGACCGTGGGAATAAATGAATGAATGCATTGGAGAAATTTTCCGGGAAAATGGGAATAACAGCGAATGAATGAAAAAAATAACCTACTTTCTATCTGGATTATGGAGACAAAAAGGAAAAATATACAGGCACTGTTTGTGACCATCTCTTTATAACCTATAGAACGTCAAAATGTAGGTACGACGTACGGTTCAGCGATCAGTTCCGTTATCAGCGTCTCGAACAGCCCGTTGATCTCATTGCCATCCGCGATGAGGTTCGAAGCATGTCTGTACTGAGATTAGCTGGTTTACAGCCAATAGATTTAGAGCCAATTTAGAGTTACAGCCAATAGTTTAGGAACAACACCGAGGGCCATCAAATGAGCTATGTTAGGAGTTTCTCTGAGAGAACATATACAAAATGAGAACGTACGAAGCAGGACGAAGGTGGAAGATGTATTGGAAGCGCAAATGAAATGGAGCTGTGTAGGAGACGTAGCACGACAAAACAAGGAAAGATGGACAAGAAACATTGTACATTGGAGACCACGCGAGCACAGTGGTAGCAGAGGAAGACCACACAAATGGTGGATAGACGACATCAAAGCAAAATGGGGAGAAACTGGCATCAAATAGCACAAAGCAGAGCTTATGGGATCCCTTTAACATACATTCAACATTTCTTCGAAGTCTTTTTTTCCCATATCTCTATTTTGTTTAACTTTTGTTTGTACAAATGCCGATGTTATGCTACAGAGAATCTTCCATATTAGATAGGTACCGATGGATCACCATCTCTCAAATTTAGAATTTTGCGCGCAAGTACTGATTTCCAAAGTTATAAATGGATAATCAATTTAAAAACCTGGAGTGAAATACCAATAGGTTAGATTAACACAAACAAGAACTATAAACATTTCTGGAAGAAAATCGATGTGTGTCTCACTACCATTTCACCAATGGTTCAGTTAACAAATTAAAGCTGTATCATACTATCTATTCAGACAATAATCCATATGTACCACTACAAGAAGTGTTGTACCAAACTACCAAACTGTAGAAATACAAGCCAAACCTGTTATAATTAAAAAAATTGAAAGGTGTTAATCATAGCTTTATTTATACCATCGAGATATGCTATAAAAAGAAAACAGTAGCCAACGATATAGAATCATAATTGGAAGAGAGATAATGCGAAAGTTACCCATTGGTGAATTTGACTGACCATGTCCAAATACAAGGAACTATTAACAGCATGCAATAATCTTGGTATCAGACACTGTCGACTGGAAAACCAACATATTGGAACACTGTTCCAAACAACATTCCTGATCTGAAAAATTTATTTATAATTAGAAATGTATTTTCAAATTATAAGCACGTAGAACAAGCTTAAGACAAGAAATCAGATCGCTCTCCCATTTTTTCATAATTAGTGATAATGCGATTCAGAAAGATATTCCACCTAAATTAGTTAACAAAAGAACGGGCTGGAAAAACTTTAGAATCAGCCTTGAATGGGACGGAATCAGGAAGTTGTACGTCCTGTAAAAAATATTTGACAGTCAATTTTTGGAGTACCCTGAGATTAAAATACTAGGAAATAATTACTCGAAAGAAACTCGAGACCTTATACAAGAAAAACAGTAGAAAATGGCAACAAACCAGAGCACCAACAAAACAGCATTAAATAATGTAACACAATACATAAAATATGAAATTCAGCGTATGGAAACTTAATCAATTGGTATGAATATTCAGCGAATTAAAATTTATTAATACTACGCCATTATTGAAAACTATTAAAATATTATATATCGCAAACACATTTTAGAAATCAGGATAGTGCATATTAAGAGAAATTATGACAGGGGAACCTCTAGGTAGGTTTACCTTGAGCACGATACTATTGTAATCTTTGCTGGTGGTACTGTTATTTTATAGTTAGAAGAGACCATGGAGAAACTAACAGGGAACTGCAAACAACCATAGATCATATGCACATATGGACCAAAAGATAGCTAGCGTTTAAACATCTACAAAAAAGTAGATCTCTCCATTTCAACTTCACGAATAATAAACCCAACAAATTCACATATAAATAAATAACAGTTAAGTATTATTTGGGAATGACACTGGACGCTTTGCTTCGCTGGAAAACTACATCGAATAAAAATGTGAAGAGCTTGGCATAAAATATAATATGACGTATTGGCTGG
Organism: Diabrotica balteata; assembly: GCA_918026665.1. Taxonomy (NCBI): domain Eukaryota; kingdom Metazoa; phylum Arthropoda; class Insecta; order Coleoptera; family Chrysomelidae; genus Diabrotica; species Diabrotica balteata. Next base: position 27,657,405 of record OU898276.1, on the reverse strand, counting down.
TAGCAAGAAACTCCAAGGTGTCTGTACATAACCATCTATTTATCTACAAGTAGATATAGAAACCCGTTTGTATGTAGCCAATAACAGAAACAGTTTAAGTTCTTCAACAATTTCAGATCACAGTATTAAGAAACATCATGGATGCATATTGGTACCGCCTCAAGAATGATCTTCATACAGACCTAGACGTAAATACTGTTGACATTCCTTAGAAAACCCAGACATTGATGACTTCGGGTAAGCTAAGTTCCCACTGATAATTTCAGTGCTTCTGATGATCATCCTAACTTAACCCTTTAAATATCTGGAAGTTCTCCTTCCATTTGCTCATCCTATATTGATTTTTGCTCTTGGTGCGTTCTCTTTATCGCATTCCCTCCTTTTTGCATGTTATGCCTCTTTCTAAAATATTTTTCCATTTCTTGGATTATTTCATCATAACTTCTTTGTTACGTTTTTGTGATACAAGTAATTGTCTTTAAAATGGATGATGTAATAAATAAACTCATAAATTCAAGGCAAAAATTTATTATATTGGTCTAGGTATATAGTTATATAGATGATCTGCGTATATTTTATAGGCACAAACAGCCAACAAAATACATTATCAACATTAATAAACACAATCCAATCAAATATGACATATCAATAGAACAATTTAATAAAATTGATAATCAATAATTTAACACATCTATATCACCATAAATCAGAAGGATTTTATGGCATGATTCATGACATGACAACTATTTCGTTATCACTAACTAACTTCACAAAAGAACTAAACATAAACAAATTTCTTGCATGAATGTATACAATGTTATCATAATTGATAAAATAGTTTCGATTAAATTAAATGAAAACCCATATATTAGAGTTTTTTGCTTCAGTAACAATATAAATTATTGGGCATTTTTCATTCCAGTCTATTCACTACACGTGTCTGCCGCCTGAAGTTTCTTCCAACATGATTTACGTGTATGTCCAGATGAGTTTAGCATTTTTTTGGTACTTACATGTTTATCTTTCTTTCTTGATGAGGGTTCCTTCAGAGTCTTCGCCTATGGCTCTGTTGATATGCAACATTGATTATCATACTTAGTGCAGATTACAGCTTAGGACGGTCTTCGACTCTGTATTGGATTGGAATTTTTTGTAAATACTTCCAGCGACATTGTTGCTTGAATACACTACGACCCGTTTCTTCATTACACAAATTTTTAGTTGATTTGCCATGGGACTTAAAAACTCCAGCTAACAATAAAAGACCAATGTATGCTTGAAAACCAATTTTATCCAAGTCTTTCCAGTTGGTTCCAAAAACACGCTCTCCTTCCATGTTGGTCATATTTATAATTTGGTTTGCAACTATGTCAGAATGTATGCGTACCTTGTAACTCCAGGATCGAGGGACCACTGGATATTACCGTCTTTTGAAGGAACTGTGACAGAAGGTTCTACAGGATGTTGTACATAGAATGGAATAGCAGAATCATCACTACTTTCTTCCTCACTTTCACTACGCGTTCTTCGATACGGCATTATCAACATGCAAACATAGACTCAAATTTGAAATGTAAATGAATGTGCTTGGCTGCTTGGCGTATCGGTGTCCTACTAGCCTACCACTTGTCTATCACCCCCACTTCCTTCTACGTGACATCTCCTTCTAAATGACATCTTCTAGCTACACTACACATTTTTTACAAGTTCTAGCTTGTAGAAACTTGTTTCTATTTATAGACGTATCTGACTGATAAACTGTTAGAAAATATATAAAATTATGCCAACTAAACATACGTACACAGGTAATTTCTAACGGTTTAAATACGTGAGTCATAATTTTTCTTAAAAAAATCAGGAAGTTGATTTTTTATCTCGTATACAATTGATGATTTTGTACAGATGATAGTGTAGATGATAATATTGTACTGCAGATGATATTGTACTAATAGCTGATAGGATAGATGAGGCCAAAGAACTTTTAGATCAGCTCTACCTTTCCTCGCTAGAAGGGGGATTGAAAATAAATATATCTAAAACCCAGATGATGACAAATCTTGTAGTCAGCGAAGATATATGCGTAGCAACAAGATCCATAGACCAGGTAATGGCCTATAAATACCTAGGTCATGAGATCCGCATAGGAAAAGAAAACCAAACCGTTGAGCTTCTCCGTCGTATAAGACTGACCTGGGCAGCCTTCGGCAAGCTGAACTATATTTTCAAATCGTCTGATATACCAATATGCCTTAAAAGAAAAACCTTTAATCAGTGTGTTTTGCCAGTGTTGACCTACGGTGCGGAAACGTTGACCATGACAAGGAGAACAGTTCAAAAGATCCGTGTGTGTCAAAGGGCGATGGAGCGTACCTACTATGTTGGGTGTTGTACTACTAGACAAGATCCCAAATCGCCAGCTACGACAAAGAACAAGAGTGGCTGATGCAGTAGAGAGAATAGTAACACTGAAATGGAACTGGGCAGGCCACGTGGCTCGAATGACTGATAATAGATGGACAAAGCGGATACTGGAATTGAGACCAAGGGATGATGCCTACCGAAGCAGAGATCGTCCACCAACACGTTGGACTGATGATCTAAAACATTATTCCATAGGAATTGGATGCAAGAGGCACAAGATCGAAATACACTGCGCTCCAAAATTAACGCATAATTTTAAAATTCTTATTTTGAGTTGTAATGAAAAAAAATTTGTTTGTTCTTTTCTGCTTTATGGTTGTTTTAGAACATCTTAAATGAAACTATTCTTTTTTTACAAAAAATGTATTGAAATTAACAATATAACATCCTAACATAAATCATAACATCTAAACGAACTGATCCAAACAAACTAACATCATAAATTAATGAAGAAAAAGTTTTTAAAGTTGAAGAAAATACTACTACCGTGAACTAGTATCGAGTATTGCCTCCTCTGGCATTTATTACTGCTTGACAACGATCTCTCATACTGAGAATAATCGTTCTGATTTCTTCTTGATCAATTTGATCCCAAATTTCAACCAACCGCAAAAACAGTTCATCTAATGTGTTTGGTGCATTAGGTAGTTGTCGTAGTCGTCTACCTATGATGTCCCAAACATGTTCTATTGGGTTAAGGTCAGGACTTCTCGCAGGCCAATCCATGGCAGGAATTCCAACCTCCTGACGATACTGCTGCACAATTCTTGCCGTGTGTGGCCTGGCGTTATCTTGCATAAGCATGAAATTATCCCCAATAAATGGTACAAATGGCACGACATGCTCTTCTAAAATGTCTGTTATATACCTCTGCGATGTAAGCCGACCGTGATTTATTTTAACTAATTCCGTACGAGCCTCTAAATTAATGCCACCCCATACCATTACCAAGCCGCCGCCATACTGTACAGTCCCTACGGTGTTACACTGTGCGTAGCGTTCCCCAGGCCTTCTATACACTCGGTTTCTCCTGTCATCAGAAAAAAGACAGTACCTGGATTCATCGGTGAACAATATTCTTCCCCAATCGTCATTATTCCAATCAACATGTTCACGAGCAAAATTCAATCTTTGCCTTCTATGGTCTCTGGTCAATAATGGGCCAATTGGTGCCCTTCCAGGGTGTAGGTCGTTTTCGGCAAGTCTTCTTCTAATTGTATTTTGGCTGATTCTAAAGTTATAACGATCCAAAAATTCATTTTGTAGAGAAGTACTGGAAACAACCCTTTGGTCTCAGTGTACGAAGTGTCAAAAACCGGTCTTGATTAGGAGTTGTAACCCTTTTACGGCCTTGACCGGGTCTTCTCGAGTTACTTCCAGTAACAGAAAAACGTGTTAACACTCTTGAAATTGTTGACTGGGTGACGTTAAAACGTTCAGCGAGTTCTACTTGAGTGTATCCTTCTTCGCGAAGAGTAACGATTCTAAAACAGTCACTTTCTGACAAATTTCGATTTTCTTGCTGCGGATGGTTCATTTCAAAGAAAAAACACTTAATAAACTTGAAAAACCCCTTTAAACGTTCAGCACAACGAAATCCAACCCAACTAAATTCGAAATAAAATGAAGCACAATTAGCATGTTTTTAATTTTTTGCAAAAAAATGATAAAAACATCAGCGTTTTTTACCGTTCTTTCGATAAATTTTACAATATACCGGGGGTAACGATAATATATTAGCACAAAAATCGAAACATTAAAATTATTTAATTTACCAGGGTTTTTAAAATTATGCGTTAATTTTGGGGTGCAGTGTAGATGGAAAATTATGAGGGAGATCTATGTCCAGCAGTGGATAAGCGAAGATTGAATGATGATGATGCAATTGAAAGACCTCATATTAGGTAATAAAGTCACGAAACACCAAAACGTTACGCCGCGTAATAGTTTGCAAAATAAGAAATACATTTTTTTTGGGTCAAATAGACCCGAACAGGACAGCAGGGTTAAACTTATCTCGCGACAAATGTAGCGTTACTAAAAAAAAATGTTTATGTTTAGTTCTAACTGAATTTCTAGTTTCCGTTCTGTTAGAATACAGGCAAGGCATTTAGATAATTAATAGTTTGGCGTTTAAAAATTTGTTATGTCTACTGCAACATTTTAGTATAATCATATAAACGAGCTAAACAATTATTGATGTATACGTTCGTTGTAATAAAATATTTGAGTTAAATTGATTGTCATCACAATGAAAAATTATTGCCTTCTAAGTAACAAAATGTTTATTTATTTATGTAACGAAGTTTAAGCATTATTTAAATTGTCATAAATAATTTGTGCAAACATAATTTATTGTCCAACTATTTGCAATAATAATTTGCTGAATATGGAATTTATGGATTGCTTTTTTTATTGTTCTGTTGTGTCAATGTAAAATGTTTTAAATATAGCAATGGTTTTGTGAATTTAATATCGTTATTATCAATATTTTAAACAGTAAATATGTGCCGAATGCAGTGAATAAAGCTGTAATCCTAAACTTACAAGATCACACAAGTTCGCCGCACATTAAGGAATTGAATACTGTCAATCGTCATTTACCTTCATATCTGTACATTTCAAAAATTATGCGTTTTGTTATATTTAATTTTTTTTATTTACGAGTAATTTTCGTCTTAAAAAAGATTCAGTTTCGATGTCAAGGTTAAACTACCATTAAAAAACTGATGTCTTGTCATTAAAATCTCATTATATATAACAATTTTCTCGATGACTATATACTATATATACATTGACTCGATACTGCAAAACTACAATAATTACGTTACAATAAATCAAGATCGGTTGCTAGAATCAAATTTTGTTATTTTCTACTGGCGCCATCTTGTGGAGACTTGCTAAAATTTAAACAATGGAGTTATGGTTCTTCTGGGTCCCATTTCTTTTTAATATGTGTACTAAATAGCGACAAAAAATTGTATATCGGTGATTACTCCTCAAAGAAATTCAACTAATTCAATATCCCAATATCCATTCAGCCAAATATTGTGTCAAGATTTAGGTAGAGATATTTAATTGGTTGGCATGCATCAATTTCTAACCAATGGAATCGTGCCAATATTCGGATTAGAATTTGCCGTTCCGCGAGCGAACATTATCGGACATTTTTCTCATTTGGCCCCGGTGAAGATAGCTTCAATTAGCTGTCAATTAAGTTTCACAGAACGAAATATTGCGTTGGCAGTGTTGCCAAGTCCTTAAAATGTATATATTATATAGAATTTTTCGGTTGAGTTTACTGAAAGTACAAGCTGATTATGGCCGCAAATGTCAAACATGAAACAAAAAATTTTGGTATAGCAGTATTGGCATGTTTTTATAATGTAGATGCTGTATGCTTCAAATATAAAAAGATAAAGCTTTAGAAAAGTACATGTTGTTTATATTATGTTATAAATTCGGCAATTTTTGATTTGTATAAAACAAGAATGAGTAAGTATTTGTTTCTTTGGAGATTAATTGCAGTTAATTGTTAGAAATTTTTTTGGCAATTACCTTTTGATATATCAGGGAATAGATTTGGCAATCGTCAAATCAGCAAGTGCCAGATTGCAACAGATGTTTGCAATTAATCTCGAAAGAGACAAATATGTATCTACGTTATTGCTTCATATAAATTAAAAATTGCAGAGTTCATAAAATAGTATAATCAAAATGTACTTTTTAAAAGCTTTCTCTCTTTATATTTAAAGCATATAACATATGCATTATAAAAACATCCCAACACTGCTAAACCCAAATATTTTTGACATTTGCGGCTATATTCAGCTTGTGCTTTCGGTAAACTCAACCAATTTTTCATATAAATTGATTGCACACCATCAAGATTTACGACGTCAGAATCCCACAGCGTTGCCAAAACATCAGAATAGTTATTAAGTGAGGAATTTTTAAAATGTCAACTATATGTCATTATATTAACAGTAAATACACTTAGTTTTAAAACTACTGCAACACACTAAAATACATAAGAAAACATTTTAATACTAAATTATGTGTTTTAAATTTTAAACTTACATCTTTTAGAGCAATAATTGTAAAAACGTCCCGTCATTATTTCTTGTTCAAAATAATCTATCTCATATGAAAGCTTATCAGCTTTCTACAGAATGTTTAGTTGTTTTGGCATAGCACAATCACAATACACAACAATAATTAGTTTTTAAAGCTATTAATCTAAATTTAATATGTATTTATAAATACAATTTATTAATATATAATATATTATGATTATACTGTGTAAGAAATCAAAACATAAACAAAATTCTTACTCTAAAAAAAGCGGCAACACTTTAAACAATTTTGCCACACGCTGAACTGTCTAATCTATTTGATTAAAATTATTATTTTGTGGAATATTAGACTTAAAGAGTTATTTCATAAAATTCATATTATTAATAATAACAAATGTTTTTGGTTATTTAATTAATATAATTCTAAAATTCCCAATATAATGATGATTACATTTTTCTGATTATTATACCATGTTGACGCCTATGAAAGATCGAGCAGTTCTGTATGGGTTTCATATTATTAGCTGTTAGAAAAATTTGAACTTTAAGGTTGACCATCTGGAATTTTTAAATATAAGTGACGTCACTTTATATAAATTGTGACGTGCAACGTTTTTACTTTGAAAAATGGTATATAAGCCTTTTATATGTTAGCGAATAGATTTGGCAATAGAGTCAGAACCTTAGACACGGAAAGAGAGGGGACGCGTAATCCTATGGAATTGACTGAAGCCTGAACCGGCACCAGAAAGGTTGCCAGGTCATATTTTAGTTCCTCAGTAGATTGGAATAATGGATATATATATACCTATCATTAAATAGATTTTTTTCAAAATTTATAATTGAACACTGATACAATGATCACTTTTTGTACATGATTTTATCATTACATATGTTTTACTAGATCGATATATTGTTTCAGTAAATCAGTAAATTGAAGTTAAAATCAGTAGATCTACTGAAACATCAGTAGACCTGGCAACCTTGCAAGAAGTAGTAATGGGCAACGTACAGGCACCAAAACATGGCGGTCACATCGAAACTGGCTTCACTTTGCGAAGTTCTATTAAATGAGCGTTACCTGTCCTCTCTCTTTCCTTGTTTAAGGTACCCTCAAACCACCAGTTACCATATTACAACCTATGTCTTTTTAACTTTATTATTTGTACTGACATTTTACTACATATTTACTTTTAAAAACTGTTTTAAAACTATTTACTTTATCTTTTTTGGTAATTCTAAACTATTAATTTTTAAAGATCTTATTGCTTTTGACTGCATATGTTTTATTTGTAATGTAAATTTCAACACTGCTAATTACCAATATCTCGTGATCTACTCATTAAAGGCTATCTTTACTGGGACCAAATGTGAAAAATGTCTACAATATCTTACGGTCTTTAGGCGCTTGTGACGTTTTCCACGGGATTTACCGCGTGGTATTTATATCCCAGAAAAATTCCCTGTTTCTGTCCTGCAGCCTGGATCGAACTCTGTTTGTTTTGTTAGTTTTGGCCTACGCGGGGTGCCTTGGTTCCAATCATATTTGGGATGTATTTCCCTATCAGTTACCTGGAGGTGCCCTTCAGATGTGTGACTAGCAACCTCACACGAGGATATATAACGATAATCAATTTAAAACGATTCAATGATTTAATGTTGGTTCTTTCGACATTTCTTGGACTCCTAATGAAGCTTGAATATTCAATTTCGATTTGGTTCCATAGATAAAAAAGTCTGCACATCGATTTATTGTATAGTATGTTAAGAATTTTAAAATAATAATGAAATTCCAATTCAGTTGTATAACTTAATGAATTTTTACTAATTTTTGCAGTGGTTCGAAGAAAAACAATATACGAATACGATAGAGTTCATTTCAACAAGACATACATTAAAAACTGGACTACTATTGTGTTGAGAGCTCTGCCTACATGTCTGGATGCGACTGATTGCACCACGTGTTTGTCCAGGAAGTTGAACTTTAAGGTATGTATTTGCATTAGTTTTACAAAAAAAAAAACAGATTATCCTACATTCCTCCTCTACATACATGTAGAATATTCTGTAATACACTACCAAACATTAAATGAGGATAGTATCGTAATTTCTTTGCTATTTTATAGCTATTTTATAGTATCTTCTTCGGGTTCCTTCTCCTAGCGGAGGTTGGAAATCATCATCGCTATTTTAACTTTGTTGGCCGCATTTCTGAATAATTCTAATGAGCTATTTTATAGTATATAGATATATTATAGATTTTTTTATTTTTCTGATCTTTGTCCTCCGTTGTAACTTATTTTCCTGATTATCTGCAAGAAAAGTTTTTCACTGAATGCTATATGCAGGAGAATAAACAATTAATTGCAATAAAAATTCAATTTTTTTAGTTGTTTTGGTACATATCTCCGTAAATGTCTTCTCATATCATGCATAAAGACTTGTTTACACGGGTAGAGTTGTGAGAAGAGTAGAGTAGCGAGTATAGTCGACTCTACTCGCTACTCTAACAAAAATGGCTTGATACCGTTCACACGAGGAGAGTTACAAGTATAATAGTACTGATGCTAGTATAGTGTGGAGTGGGTGTTTGTTTAGTGCAAAATTAATTCAAGAAAAAGAAAATTGATGCAAAATTGTTTAGCTACAGTTGCAAATCCATTTCTAACTGAAGTCGCTGAAGCTATCGATGATGAGGTAAACAAAACAAAGAAAGGAGTGGATGAGAGAGTGGCTTAAAAGAAGGAATAAACACGGGCCTCAGCTCTTCTGCTAAGAGAACTAGCCTAAGAGGATGAGTTGGAATATAATATGTGTCTAAGGATGACCCCAGGAAAATTCGAAGAACTTCTGAATATGGTGCATGACAAAATCGAAACAAAATCAACGTGGCATTTTATATGGCAGCCAACCGGTTTTTTGTCAAATCTGATATACAATACATTTTTTATTTCTTATTGTATTTTTCATTAACAAGTAATAAAAACCTGTAACTTACCCGTGAGCCTTCAGTTTTCTGGTTTCCTTTTGCACCTTTTATGATTGCTTCCATAGGAGTGAACCATTTCACGTTCGGAACGTATACATCGTCTGAACCTGAACCCGATTTTTTTTGACTTTTGTATTTTTAAACACTCTCGATTAGAAGTGCACCTTAGATTCTTAATTTTTTGCTTGAGCTCGTTTACCCCAAAGCCCCCTTTTGTCATTTTTCGACGATTTCGTCCTCCGCAGTTTGCCTCATACTTTTATTTCTGTAGCGTACACTACCCAAATTCCATAAACACTGGTATTCGCCATACATCTCTACAAGTTTCAAAGTATCATAACTCAAGACGGAATGACAGCGTACTTATACACTCTCCTATCTACTCTACTCTACCAGAATTTACTCTACTGAACCAAGTTTTCGAATGAGCTACAGACGCCACAATTCTGGCAACTACATCATAATTTGGGCTCATTTAAAATATTAACCATAATATAACCAAAATATTTGGTATATTATCATATACCAAAATCAGTTATTTATACCGACTAAATGTATTTTTTATATATTTTTTAGTGCTTCTGGTGTCCCGCTATGTCTAAGTGTTCCCAAGGCTACGACAGGCACCGTCAGAACTGGTTGACGAACAAATGCGACACAAACAGCTTCAGCAACGCCTCTGTTTGTTCAGCGGTATATCAAAACGAAAATACCGCCTACGTATTCGATCATAGTGATTCCGATAAGTTATCTCAGAGTAAAATGTCGTTGGCCCATAAAATGATAGGACCCAATCCGCCAAATGAGGTAGGAATGTCCGGTGTTGTAGCTATACTCTTCTTGGTTGCAATGCTGTCTGGATTGTCATTTTGGGTGTTCTACGCTTATCGGAATCCACATACGTTTAGTGGACAAATTTTAATTAGAGTGAGTATTCGATTTTATTACTATAAAATTTTTTATATTAAACCATTTTGTGAATTATTACCTAGATCTATCTAGGAACTAAAGGAATCGGATCTATTGTAAGCGGTTTTTAAAAGGGACTATTTATAATGCTTTATGAAGATTTATGTCTTAAAATATTTTCGCATGTTATTAATACATTTGAAGAATTTCAGGAATTAATTTGAACAGGTAGATATTTCCTAAAATTTATAAAAAAAGCAAAAGGCTGGACAAAAATTAAGTCTAATATCTTAGCCTCGGCCAAAAAATTTCTTGGTGAGAGAAATATAAATAAAAATAAATCGTTCCCAAGCCGAAGAACTCCAGAAGTGAAGGAAAAATGCAGAGGAAAGAAAAAAGATTACCTGAAATGTATGTCAACCAATACACAAGAGGCATACCATAATTACAAGAAATGGAACATAATTTTTACGGTCTGCAAAAGGAAATATGGCGCTTCATAAGAGGTCAAAGAACGGAGGTAAAGGAACTAATAGAACCAAAACACATACAAAAGGATACGTGCATTGACTACCATAAATGAAGAACTTTATATAAATGTACAGGAAGGTCGTAAAATACTTGAAAAGCTGAAGAGCAGCAGGTAAAGATGGAATACCAAACGAATTACTGAAATATTATGGAGCAGCAATAACAGAACAATTAACAACATTAATAAATGATAAAATACAATAAAATACTGGAAGAGTGGAAAGATAAAAAATAGCCAGAACACTACAGAGGTATCAACTTGTTAAATACTACCTTAAAACTTACAACTAAAACTTTAACAAGTATTAATACATCAGAGAATAAGTTTAGCAGAGGAACAACAGGGTTTTCGTAGTGGAAGATCGTGTACACATGCAATTTTCGTTATAAAGCAAATTACTAAGAAATCGCTAGAATGTACCAGCTTTTCTGTGTCTGATTGACATAAAGAAAGCGTTTGACAGAGCGTTTGACGTATAATAAAGAAGTTCCCCTAAATATTATAAAAACTATCGAAAAACATCTATCAAAACAACAAAATGGAAGTCAGAATAGATGGACAACTTATAGACCTATAGAAATAGGCAGCGGAATAAGACAAGGGGACTCATTGAGCCCCATGCTTTTCAATTTAATCATGGATGAAATCATCAGAAGCATTAATAAAGGAAGTGGATATAGAATGGGAAACAAACAAATAAAAATACTCTGTTACACAGACGACGCAATATTGATAGCCCAAGATGAAGATAGTCTGCAAAGATTTGTTCACAGATTTAACAGAAGAGCAAAAGAATTTAATATGACAATCTCATGACAACAGTCTAGAAGAAAGAAGTCATAAAAGGGGCGCAGCAAATTTAACACAGAAAGATACAGAGATATAGTTCATTCGTTTAGCAAATTCCCATCTGTCAACAAATGCACGTGTTGATATTCGCACTCTCACTCGTCAAGAGGCTATTAAATATAATTTATTGCCTTAAGCCAGACAGATTCTCATATTACAGATCCAAACTTGCCGATCTGATTAAATTCAAATTGTATCGTGTTGGTTTTTAAAGTTAACATATTGTGTGTTATATTTATGTTATAATTATTGTTAAGTTATTTACTGGTCGTGTTATTTTTTGGAGTTTAGTTTAATTGTGATTTAATGATTAAATTTCAAGAAATTCGTACACCTATAGTTTCAAAAGTAAATATTTTTAAAAATCATATGATACGCATCAGTACGACCCTGTTTGGCTTTCACGTGCTTCTGTTGACAATTGGGAATATGTAAAATGAATTTAGTTTAGCAAATGCAAAAGAATGTATTAAACTCCTGCGCAGAAAATACTAAATAATAAGATCAAAAACCTATGTATATAACTAAAGGAAGAGGCAGACAATAGACTGACTGCTGCATTACAGTGGCGTTCCCCCAGTGCGACAGAGAAAACTGACGCAAAGCAGTAAGGACCTGCATCTCTTTCTAATTTGACAGGTTTATCGACCACATGACCTAAATGACCAATGAGAGGATCGGTGGTCGATAGGCCCGACATATCAGAAAGAGATGCAAGAGCTTTAATTTTCTCTGTTGCACTGGGAAACGCTATTATATTGCAGCAGTCAATCTTTTTGTATTATATCTATGATTTTTTTTAACCTAATCTAACCTAAATGTTTTTATTAAACTGATTTTTTTTGTTTTTTGTTCTAGTACCGACCCAGCCAATGGAGATGGAGAAGAGGCGAAGCCAGATACACAGCAGCTACGATTCATATGTGATTTAACCAATTTTAATTCTTAGGTATTTTTTAACGTATCAGACAATTGAAAGGAAAGGCAACTGAACGTTCTCTAAAGCCGTAGTAAAACGATGAACTGTTAGTTAACCAAATTTTAGAGAACGATATTTACAGTGTTGTGCAACAAGATTTTCTGTGATAAATAAAAGGAAGGAATTGACGAGGCTCTTGAAGTACAGAAAATAATTGATTTTTTTGATTAAATCATCGTATTATGTAAATAGTTTAAGTAATAGTTAATAGGGTAAGTCTGGTAGATTCTTCATATAATATATTTTCCTAGGATATAATTTTTGTTTGTATTTATCTTATTCTATCAAAGTGTTGACCATACTTACTTCTGCGTCTTCTTACTTTTAATTTCATTATCTATTTGTTTTTAAATGTAATTCTTTCCGGATTGCCGACAATTTTGTGCAATTTTGATGGAATCAATTCGAACATATCTTATTCGAACATATCTTCGAACAGTGTATCCAGTCTTCCGATTTTTTTTGGTTTTGAAGAAATTTTCTACAGATTTTGCAGTACTTTTTAAAATCTAGTTAGTCATTTCATTAATTTGAAAAACTAATTTAGGCTTCATTACTTGATAGGATCCATTTTTCTATCCAAAGTCTCAGGTCTCATCCAGTCCTGAGCTATGTTTAAAATTTTCAGTCTCTAGCTCATTGAGAAGTTGATTCAGAATCAATTGAATCGATAAAATTCTTCCCGCTATAAACACAAACAAGTTAATAATTTTAAAATCAAATTTTAACAACTTTTCTGTAATTCATCTACCAAAATTTCAAATGCTAGTACTTTGTAATTTTTAAGCATGGTCAACTCTCCCTCTTGGCGATCTGTATTGGACTTACCCTAGTATATAATACAAATTAATCCATTTTATCAATTATTTTTTGTTCTTTGAGCCGACAAATAACCAACGTGGCCTTTGTTTCGTGCCTTAAGATATTTTGTATACATTTTTGAAGATTGTTGTAGTTGTTTTTCAGGTGTATATACATATATTTGACTATTTTGTATTGTATATTTTTACCCGATTCCTCCAGTTACAAAATCGATAGTTAGTGCGATGCGCAATCGATACATTTTCGATATATTTCAGCAAGTATACCCTTGGGAGGCCCCCTCCACTACTATTTTCACGTCACAGTCATACCCCCTTTCGGTTATGACGCAGCTGTCAGTCAACTGTCAATTCGCCGTATTGTCTCACCTGTCAATTTGTCTTCTTTTTCAACATCATAGTGGCGCGAACTTGTCGTCAAAGGATCGTTATTCTTTTTCTTGTGCGAAATTCGTGTATCTCCGTTGTTATCGATCCGTTCGAGACGTGCGAGGTATCATGTGATAGCTTTTAAAATCACGCAAAAAAAATGTGCTAGCAAAGGCACTGGTATGTACGCCAAAAGTGAAAATAGAAAAAAATATTAAAATTCATAATATTCACCTTCTTTTTAAACTTTTCTTATGTTCCACCAGTCAATTCGTCATCTTCTTTTTCATTTGTCACGTTAAACGTCATCTGCCAGCCGTCCAGCCATTTAATCTCTGTATCTACCTATACGAACAACAGTCTTAACATCCACTCTTTGACATAAGTCTCCGTTCACTACATACGACTACTGCTTGACATATGATAAACGCGAAACAGTCCCAACGTTCACTGACAGTGCGAAGTGTCATACAATAGAATTTAGTGAATATTAATTAATAAAAAGGCAGCATGTTGAAGTAATCTTAGTTCTTTTTCGCGCGTGTGTAGGTTCACGTACCTGTGTTGATCCGATCGAGGCATGCGAGATAACACATACGTGATGTAGTATCTGCAATATTGAAAAGGGGCACGACGTGTGACGTTAGAGTGGTACTGAAGGGGTGGCTCCCAAGTAAGGGTATTCCTTATTTCATTGTAAACTTTTGACATTTGGTATAAAACAGAATGATGTGAATTTATTAGTAACTAATCAGACAGGTGCAGTTGATTTCAGTAATATATACTGTCGAGCGTGATATTGAAACAATTGCCCCTATAGTTATACATATCTGTATTAATGTGACCTGTGCGTATTCTAGTTAATTACGCACGCTTTTTTTTATAGAAAGGACTAGATTTTTAACGGACGATATATTTCTGGAGGGAACTGTACAGCCACTTATTTTACATTGTTTCTTCTATTTCTGTATTTTCCGATGGTCACTTACTTTTTGGAAAAGTGGAAGACCAGGAGAATTAAATTAGAGAGTAGGAAAAAAACCAATACTGCATTGCTTTTGATGTGAATGTGTTGTCGTACGATCCGTTGAGAAAACTCACATTCGGTAGATATAATTTAAGTGTGCGTATGTGTATGAAAAGTGTCTTAAAAAATGTTTATACGTCACGTATAAGCTCAGTGGCCCCAGGAAAAGGTAAATAAACTGAAAATACCAAAACAATAAGTGAACATTAACATATCTTTACTAGATATTTTTGTGGTTCCTTATATAGACAACAATGTCATAGTTTACAATATGTATCAAACAATTCCTTATCTTTTTTGTAACAAAATATAGATATAAGTTTTAAATTAAGCATTTATCTCATTAATTTAAAGAGAATCATTAGACCTTGTACCATTTTAAGTTGTAGAATATTGTATAATCTTTTGCTTCTACATAAATTACATAATAAATAACCGAAATAAATCAATACCTTTATTAACACCTGCGCATTGACTCTAGAAAAGTTGTTGCGTAGATAAAAAGTCGTTATTCAGAACATCAAACATAAGCTAAAGTTTGTTGTATATGAAGCTTCTCTTATATACATAAAATAACCAATTATTCTTTTATAATAGAAGTTTTATCAGCCGCCATGTTTTTCGTACAGACAGATTTCACAATACAATACGTCATACATTTATAAATTTGTAAAGAAATATTTATTAATAAATATTTAATAAAGAAATACCATTGCTTATAAAGAAATAAAGCGCTTTAGGAAATTTATAAAATAATTATTTATATTACTCATCTAACCTGTTTGTTTACAAAATGTCTGTTCGAAAAAAATGGCTGACACTATTCCATGATGAATAGGCGTATTTATCGCCTTAGAAAATCATCTTTAAAACGTCACTGTCAGGACCGTCAACTAACTGCTAAACCAGGGGACAAAATTTTATATTTGTCAATTCCAAAATTTTACAGAATCTTCTTTTTATTCGTTTGAATGTTTCTGACCCTTTTGTTAATTGTATGGCGTTAATATTTTTTCTATCTATAGTTAAATATCTACCTCTATAATTAAAGACAGTATTATAAAATGGCGAACGAGTCCTTAAAATTGGTATTTTGATAGATGTGGTTTATATTGTTAATAGACATTTAAAAACTTCCGAAATGTTATTGGTTTCTCACGCAATCGTACTTTATTCGATTCTAAAATATAACGAAGCTATAACAATTCTTCATGTTTTACAATTTAGCTTACAAGAAATGCGATTTGTTTAAAACAGGACCAATAAAAAACACTTAGTGCCTGATATAACCTAACATAACCTCAACGTCCTTTCATACATCATGTTGGCACACAATTAACATAAACAGTAATAATCATAGATAAATAATAAATAGTGTAATAATTATATTCCGTGATCGGTTGATAGGTACTTCATTCTGTATATCAGTGACATTTCTGCTTCACGTTGATTTTTTCATCATATTTTCATCGATGTGATCTATTATACAAATACTACTTATTTGAGAGTTCATAATTCTATTTTACTATATTAATGTAAATTCCTATAGGCTGGCTGTGCTATTTTTATAGAACTGTAACAACATGTGAAGCAGGTTTAGTCTGATGAGATGTTCTGAATAAAGATATTGATAATATTTTTTAGTTCTTATAAAACAATTCTTGTAGTTATTTAATTAGTTATTAACACAGTTTTTAATTTGTTAATGACTTCTAAAATTTATTTCTATTTCTGACTTTATTTCATTATATCGTTATTATTTTCTTTTAATATTTTTCAAATTACGTTTGTATACATATTTTCAAAACTGTATGTTAATAAAACTATTTTAAATGAATACTGTTGTTTTTATATTTTCTGAGGCGGCGTTCATACTTGGGCGATATCCGATAAGCGACATTTTATCGCCTCGATATATTGCTAGGAAGGTTCAAAGAGAACGGACGATAAATCGTCGCGACAGTGCGATGATGGTAGAAGCACAATTCTCTTCAGTTACAATTATGAGCTCAAGTTAGGAAGACGTTGCAGTGGCTTATTGGTTTAGACGTAGAATGAGAAGAAAAAGAAAATTCTAGGTACATCCTTAAAATCTCTTCAACGTGCACCATAGCTCGGCTGTTGTTTCCAGAGAGCTGTCTCAACATGAATCAAAGTTTAAAGAATTTTATCGAATGAAACCTGAAAATTTTCATTTTCTCAAAAGCTTAGTGTCAAGAACCATTGAAAAAAAAGATACATACTTCAGGAAGGCTATTTCTCATGAAAAATTCCTGATTAATATAAAGTAAGTAGCTATAAATATAATCAGCAATTTAAATAAAATATAGACGATTTATTTTCATTTTTTTTATTATTGAAATAGTTTTATTTTTATAGTTTTTTAAAACTTAAAACTCCGTAGTTGCTGCAATATTACGCATGTGAGATTCAGTTTCTTCTTCCAATGGCGCTACAGCCCAAATTGAGCCTTGGCCTCCTGTAACTTCTGCCTCCAACAAAGGCGATCCCGCGCCACTCGTCTCCAAGCCCTGACGTTCAATAAGTTGTGCGCATCTGCTGTGACTTCGTTCTCCCATCTATTACGTGGTCTTCCCTTTGGTCTTCTGCCCTGCATTTTACCATCCAAGGCCTTTCTCGGCAATCTGTCGGCATCCATCCGTACCACATGACCAGCCCATCGAAGCCTTTGTACTCTAGCGAACTCTGCAATAGGTGCTTCTTTGAACAGTTGGTAGAGTTCATGGTTATATCTAGATCTCCACATCCCATTTTGAGTGATGGGTCCAAAGATCTTCCTTAGGATTTTTCTCTCGAAAACCTCTAATCTTCGTTTAGTGCTTTCTGTCAAAACCCATGTCTCGCATCCATAGCATACTATCGGTCTGATGATAGTTTTATAGACCTTAAGTTTCGATTTTCGATGTACCGTCTTGGAGCGGAATATGTTAATCAGGAAAAATAGGCTTTATTTCCCTTCATTATTCTCTTCTGAATTTCGGCCTCTTCTGTTCCCTCCGTATTCATTTCGACTCCCAGATAAGTAAAACTCTTCACTGTTTCAATGTCATCCTCTACTTTGATTTGATTTCTTGTTCGCTTTGTCCGCGTCTGTGTTAGTATTTTTGTCTTCTGTGTATTTATTTCAAGTCCAATCTCCTTGGCCGTTTTTTTCAGCTGCGAATATGTTTCTGCTGCATCATCCACTCTGCGGGACATGAGGTTAATGTCATCCGCATATGCGGCGAGCTGGACTGATTTGTTTGTTAGGAGATTGGCTCTTCCGACATTCAGCTTTCTGATGACATATTCAAGGGCCAGATTGAACAGTGTTGGAGCTAGTCCATCACCTTGTTTCAGCCTTGAACTATTTCGAAGCTGTCAGTTAATTCGTACTGTATGCGTACAGTTGCTATTGTGGAGTCCATCGTTGCTTTTACTAGTCGGATATATTTCAAGGGAATATTGAAGCTTTCCATGATGTTATATAACCGGCTTCTATTTATGGAGTCATAAGCCTGTTTGAAGTCGACAAATATATTGTGAACATCAATATCGTGTTCCCAAGCTTTATTAAGGATTTGCTTTACTGTAAAAAGCTGATCTATTGTCGACCTGCCTTGTCGAAAACCGGTCTGGTATTCGCCGATAATATTTTCACATAATGGTTGAAGTCGCCTATTCAGGATGGATGTAAAAATTTTGTAGGCCGAACATAGGAGGGTTATGCCGCGGTAATTTTCGCATTTAAGTTTGTCCCCTTTTTTGTAGATTGGGCAGATAATCCCATTTTTCCAATCGCTAGGAATTTTTTCTTCCCTCCATACCTTAGATATGAGAGGGTGTGCACCTGCGTTGTTAGATGTTCGCCACCTAATTTATACAGTTCGGAAGGGACATCGTCAAATCCCGGCGCTTTGTTGTTTCTTTGCGCCTGTATTGCTTGTTTGACTTCTTTAAGAGTCGGGCTGCTTATTGCTTCGTCTCCTTCCTCGATGTGCCGCAAATCCGAAGATCGTGAGCTTCCTTGTGCTCCTAGCAGAGCTTGGAAATGGCTTTTCCAAACTGATTTTATTTGCGTTGGTTCACTAATTATCTTATCTGTTTGGTTTCTGCACAGACTTGTTCGGGGTTTGTATCCTTCTCTTAGTTGTCGAAGATATTTATATGCCTCCCTTAGATCGTTGCTTTGGAGGTTTTGTTCCATTTTCTGTATCTTATTATTTTCCCATTTTCTTTTTTCTCCTCGACATATTTTATCCGCCCTGCGTCGTAGCTCCTCGAAAAATGTTCTTCTTTCTCTGGTTCGCCTTTCCATATATTTCTTGTGAGCTTCATTTCGTTCGTATATGGCCCGTCTACACTCTTCGTTGAACCATTCTGCCCTTTGCTTCTTTACCTTTTTACCGATGGTCTTTGTTGCTGCATTTAATACTTTTGTCTTCATTTGTTTCCAATGTTCTTCAATGTCTAGGTTATCTGTGTTTGTAAGTGTCTGGGTTATTTCTGTCTCGTAGCTCAGTTTAACGTTTTGTTGGCTTAGTTTATCAATGTCCAACTGCTCTTTTATCTGTTCTTTCTTATCTCTGTTTCTGAGATCCTGCATCTATATTTTGCTTGTACCAGCAAGTGATCAGATCCACAGCATGCTCCTCTTCGACTTTTTACATCTAGGATGTTGGTGGCAGCTCTTTTGTCTATTAAGACATGGTCAATTTGGTTAGTAACCGCTCCACCTGGCATGATCCACGTTTGTTCCACGAGATTCAGTTTGTTCAATTGAAATGATGGATTCTACATTTTCTCGTTCATCTTCCTCTAACAACTTATGAAACAGAGACATTGTATTTTGAAAGTCCTCTTACGACGTAAACTAAGGTTTTTCAGATCAGGTAAAAGAGAAAGAAGGAAATGCTGTTCACCATCTTGATTATTTTTATTAACAAAATTTTTCGTTTTTAACCATTCTATAAAAGCATCGTCGATTTTTTCTATTAACCAACCGAGCAGGTTTTTCTATTAATTGCTCTAAAGAAGCTTCATCAGGTATTTTCTCTTCAATAATTGTCTCACTTCCATCATTTTGATTAGTATATGACTCCTCTACTGCAATATCTTAAACATGAGTAAGATTTGCTAAGGCTTCTCCTCCTTTCAAATATGATGGCAGAAAAGCTAAATGTTCTATTATTTATTTTATCCGCGGAAAATTAAACATTTGGATACAAGATTTTCTATCCGACAGATACTTCAGGGTTCGTGTTGGGGAAGACCACTCATTAGATAAGCCAGTCAAGAGTGGAGTTCCACAAGGATCAGTACTTGGACCGCTACTTTTTGTGTCTACACTAGTGATCTTCCGCTATTGTATCCAGTAAGGTTTCCATTTACGCTGATGACACTAAGTTATATGTGAATCCAACTATTAACCAACATATTCTTCAACAAGATCTTGACGCAATATTCAAATGGTCCTCAGAATGGTTACTTCCGCTTAACATTGAAAAATGCGTTGTTTTACATATCGGCAAAAATAACCCATCACTTCCGTACTTTATTAATGGACATCCTTTAAACTCTGTAACCTCACACAACGATCTCGGAGTGATAATTAATAGTGACTTAAATTGGTCTGATCACATAGTGTCGGTGTGTAAACGTGCTAACTCGAAACTGTTTTTGATTCGTAAGTGTTTTGCACGCATATCTCTAACCTCTTTTAGTAAACTTTACTCAATATACGTTAGACCTATTCTTGAGTTTGCCGGACCAGTGTGGAATCCAGATCTTAGTCGCGATAAAATTCTACTTGAAAACGTTCAGCGTAAAAGCCACAAGACTGGCATATGGCCGTGTAAGACCTAACTATGAAGATAGACTATTCATGGCTCATCTTACGACATTCGAGCAGCGACGTCTTCGAGGTGACCTAATTATGTCCTTCCGTATTTTAAAACATAATTTTGGGAACCTAAACAACATATTTACTTTGAATGAAGACGATAGATTAAGAGGCCATCAATACAAATTAAAGAGGGAACAAACTACTGCAAGGTCCAGGGCGAACTTCTTGCCAAACAGAATCTTTAATATATGGAACAATTTGGATCAAAACACCATATCGGCAGCTAGTTTTAACATCTTTAAAAATAAACTTGACAGCACTTTATTTTTTTTATAGGATAGGATATTTTTTCTCGGACAGCATTATTTATTTATTTATTGTGTCACAATTCAATTTTCATTAATTGTTTTAACTACTTAACTTTATAATTAGTATTAGTTTTATAAGGATCTATTTTATTTTTGTTTATTTTTGCTTTTTGGGCATAATAGGAGCTCGCTCCTCTGCCCTTATTTGTTATATAATAATAATAATAATAATAATAAATAATAACTTTTCTTTGAATTTTGACTAGCCCCAGACTTTGGCGGTTTCAGTGAGCTCACATACAGGGTGGTGAATCGTCAAGCGGGCCATAGGAAACTCGATGAGAAATTCTAAATTGTTGAATTCCTGCTTCCCTAATTATTTTACACCAAAAGTCATGGGAAACTATTTGTAGAGAACTCAAATATGTATCGAAAACAATTGTTAAAATTGTTCTACGACTTAAACTTATTCCAAAATTTTGCTAAAATGTAATACATTTTTCAGGCCACCCCTAAAAGTCAGGCCAGACGCCGCGAAAAGAATGTGTATTACGTGTTGCGTTTTGTCATATTGACGTTTCTAATATTTGCCAATATTTAAATCAGCTATATTATATTTATCTATGATTTAAATGGCCAAAATTTTGTGATTTATTATTTAAAAGAAAAATTAAGTTGATTAAAAATGTACTCAGTTAAGGAGAAAAGGGCAATAATAAAAATGTTTTATTCATGTTTTATTATAACATTTGTTATAGTATAGGTATAAAGATCACAACAGTATATTGGAATTCATTGAATTGTTGTATAACTTAACATGGAATTAAATTTTAGTGTATTATATAATTGTTTTGATTTGTTCTTTTTCTTAGATATGATTTCTTAGATTTATCTATTTGTAAATGTGAGAATTCTTAGATTAAAATTATACTAAAATGAACTTCAAGATCTGACTTTTTTATTTTTCTTGACACACCCATATATGATACATAATTAATAATAGTTACTATTAGCAACCTTCATTTCCTCTTTTTAATGATTATTCAGCCACTATCTTGAACATGCCCCCCACCTTGAAAGGATCGCTTTCAATTTAACAGGTAAGCAAGTAAATGAAGAAATGCATTACATGCAATAAAATGAACAAATACATTTTCAATAATTATTATAAACCTTTAAGTTTAAAAATCAAACAAATGTTCTTTAACTAAGACGCATTAACAGTTCTAGAACTTAAGGCGTGATTGCACCTTCACTTTGATCACTAGGAACCGGAAGTGGACAAATGTTTGTAACAGCTCGCTTTATAAGTCCTTTTGAAGTTCTTATCGTAACAACTCGTGTAACTCCATCAGCGCCGGGATGCAAAGCTTCTACGCGCCCAAGACACCAGTTTAAAGGAGGTAAATTTCTTTCTTTGATGAGGACGAGTGTGTCAGTCTGAATTTTAGATTGGTTGACTTTCCATTTCTTCCGTTCTTGCAATTCGGAGATGTATTCCAGAGACCAACGTTTCCAAAAATGATAGCGAAGTTGCTGCAACTGCTGGAATCTAGACAAACTGGTAATGGATGAGTTTGATAGATTTATTTCTGGAACGGAATCCATGGCTCTTCCAATGAGGAAGTGAGCTGGTGTCAAAGGCAAAAGATCAGAAGGGTTAGAAGACAAAGCACTCAAAGGACGAGAATTTAATACTCCTTCAATCTGAGTTAGTAATGTAACAAATCTTTCATAATCTAATTTCGTATCTGTCATAACTCGTTTGAGGTTAGTCTTCACCGATTTGACTCCAGCCTCCCAGAGACCGCCAAAATGAGGAGAATGAGCCGGTATGAACTTCCAATTTATATCAGATTTAGCACACATATCAGGGAATTTATTACCATTGGTTTTCAAAAATTTACCCAATTCCAACAAAGAATTGTTGGCACCCACAAATGTGGTTCCATTATCACTCATCATCTGACATGGTTTGCCCCTTCTAGCTATAAATCGTTTTATTGCCGCCATAAAGGCTTCGGTGGAAAGATCCGTTACCACCTCTAAATGAATGGCCTTTGTCGATAGGCAAACAAATAAACTAATATAACCTTTATATGAAGAAGCGCCCCTATGACGACTAGTTCTGAGGGCAAATGGACCGGCATAATCAACTCCTGTAACAGCAAATGGAAATGAGGGGGTGACTCTTGATTGGGGAAGATCTCCCATGATGGGATTAACTTGATCGGGATTGAAGCGAAAGCAACGCAAGCATTCGCGAACCGTTCTCTTAGCCAATGATTTTCCATGTAAAGGCCAATATTTCTCACGCACGTGAGCTAGGAGATGTTGAGGTCCTGCATGGCACAGCTTGATATGCTCTTGACGGAAAAACAGAATAGTAAACTTATGATTAGATTGAATTAGAATAGGATGTTTCTTTTGATAAGAAAAGTTTGAATTACTTAATCTACCACCGACCCTGAGTAATCCTTCTGAATCTAAAAAGGGATTAAGTGATAAGATTCTGCTTTTAGAAGAAACTGCATTACCTCTTCTTAAGCACTGAATCTCAGATGGGAAACCTTCAGCTTGTACCAACTTAACTAGAGTAAGGGTAGAATTGTTAATCTCCTGCGTGGTTAAATGCCCCAAAACACGAGTGGCTTTGTTCTTTCGTTGAGAATTGTAGTAGAAACGCAAAGAGTAAGCCACTGACCTTACCAAGGTTGAAAAACTCGAATATTTTTCAAAATCAAATAATGGAGTAGACGAAACTATCATAAATTGGTTGCTAATAGTTTTAAACTCTGGAAGTTTTTCTTTATCAAAAGATACTTGAACTGGCCAAGTTTCAGGAGAATCTAGCAAGAATGATGGGCCGTGCCACCAAAATGAACAAGAGCTTAGAACCTGAGGTTCAATTCCTCGAGAGAGTAAATCAGCAGGGTTACAATCCGTAGGTACATGTCTCCAATTTTCGGGATCTGTGTTGGACTGAATTTCTGAAACACGATTACCAACGAAAGTTTTTAGTACATGTGACGAAGTTTTTATCCAGCCCAAGGTTATGGTTGAGTCAGACCACAGAAAAATCTTATTGAACTGAATATTCAAAGAAGTAATAACCATTTTAGAAAGACGTGATAAGATCAAAGCTCCGCTAAGTTCCAGGCGAGGTACGCTCAGTTTCTTTACAGGTGCTACTTTGCTTTTAGCACAAAGTAAATTTATAAAAATGTTACCCTTTTTATCAACACTGCGAATATATATGGCCGCGCCATAAGCAACTTCGCTTGCGTCACAGAATCCGTGCATTTCAATAAGAACAGAATTAGGGAGAACTACATTTCTTTGAATTTGCAATTTATTCAACTCGTGCAACTGATCTCTGAAAGATAACCACTCAGACTGAATATGCAATGGCACTCCTTCATCCCAGTCTAACTTCTCTAACCAAAGGAGTTGCATAAGGATTTTGACTTTAATGATTGATGGACTTAAGAGACCTAAAGGGTCGAATATTTGAGCGATACCAGAAAGTATTGATCTTTTAGTGATAATTTTGGGAGTAACATTTGAATCAATAGAATAGGACAATGAATCTAATTTAGGGCACCATTGTAACCCAAGTGTCTTTGTGTTTTCATTGGCACCAAAAAGGAAGGGAGTGTCTAATGAAATAGATTCCTGGATGGACTTAAGAAATAAAGAATTGTTTGACGTCCACTTTCTAAGTGGGAAGCAACCTTTTGAAAGAATTTCAGAGACTTGTTTACAATTAAGGATTAAGTCCTCTAACGAATCAGAACCAGTTAACAAGTCGTCAACATAGAAGTCTTCAGCTATGATTTTAGAAGCTTGAGGAAATGTATCAGAATGCTCTAATGATAGCTGATAGAGACATCTAGTGGCTAGATAACTACTTGACGTAGAGCCATAAGTAACTGTATTTAATTCATATGAATGAAGAGGATCTTTCGGATGATTTCTCCATAAGATTCTTTGGAGACACCTTTGAGTATCATCAATAAGAATTTGGCGGTACATTTTGGCAATGTCCGCAGATGCAACAAATGGATACCTTCTAAATCTCAACAGGATAGATATCAAATCATTCTGCATGACGGGACCTACCATCTGAAGATCGTTGAGCGAATGACCAGATGATGACGGACAGGAACCATCGAACACTACTCTGAGTTTTGTAGTGAGACTGTCCTGCTTCATCACTCCGTGATGAGGAAAGTAATAACTATGTATTGGCAAAATACAGTCAGTAACTCTTGACATGTGGCCTAAAGCCAAGTATTCCTGCTTAAATGCAACATACTGCTCCTTCATGATAGGATCATTAAGAAGCCTTCTTTCTAAGCTATAGAACCTTCTTTGAGCTATTGATCTGGATTCTCCCAAAGAGTCAACCTGTGACTTAAAAGGAATGGACACAATGAACCGACCATCCAAATTTCTCCTAAAGGTTGATTTGAAGTGCTCCTCGCACAATAACTCTTCTGGAGACTGAAGTTTAGTACCTGAGCATTCCTCAATCTCCCAAAACCTAGAAAGGCCGTCAGTTTCGATATTGTGTGATAATCCACATATGATAGATTGCTGACTATTCACCCTGGTATTTATTAAAGGACCAGAAATGATCCACCCTAATCTAGTTTTCTATGTTTCGAACGTTTCTCTGTAATTTATTTCTTCCTCAGTTATTGCGTCCAGTAAACTTTCTATTTTTAATTGGGTTTCTTGATATTGAGTATAAATACTATTTGCGTTTTCGATGCGCAATTCAATTTCAGCGCGAGTTGGCTCATTCATCTCACCTTGGGTTGAGTCCCTATCAATGAATTTAATAAATGAGGTTAATCGCGCTTTAAGAGATGCTCTTATCTTTTTTAACGTAGGCAAATCCCCCATTTTAATTCAAATTTAAATGTTTTAACTATTATGTGTCAAAGTAAACTAACAATGAACAATAAATTTCAAGATTGAAAAAGTATAAGTTAGGAAATTGAAATGAAAGACAGATAAGTAAGGAACAAAAGCTCACTTCCCTGATTTTTGATGATTCGATGTCCCGTCCAGTGAAATCGTCAGTATGTGTTCAATCGGATTGTATACTTGACTTGAAGCCTGGGGCAAAGGAGCACTCGATGTATTTCTGCGACTGTCTCGTTCAACGTTGTCGGCAAACGTGGATCTTATAGGTTGTATGGCGTGGAATAGCACAAATATCCGAAGCTCTAAGGACCAATGTTTTGATTTGTTCTTTTTCTTAGATATGATTTCTTAGATTTATCTATTTGTAAATGTGAGAATTCTTAGATTAAAATTATACTAAAATGAACTTCAAGATCTGACTTTTTTATTTTTCTTGACACACCCATATATGATACATAATTAATAATAGTTACTATTAGCAACCTTCATTTCCTCTTTTTAATGATTATTCAGCCACTATCTTGAACAATAATCTTACGTTAAATAAAGATCCGGTAGTGACAGGAAAAGGTTCACGCTATTGCCTGAATACAACATTATGCAATTTTTCGTCAACTGAGTACATTTCATTATATTGATCGATTTGTAAACAATATAATTTATTGTTCACAAAGTAATACTGTTCAGGAGTAGTAGTATTTAGTAAAATTCATTGTTTATAATTTAATCATAAAATAAAAAAAATTGACAATTCAAATTGTCAAACATGTGACATCAATATGATAAAACCAGAGATATGTAAGCTCTGGATAAAACACACAAGTTATAATATATTCTTGTATTACGTGTGGCCTAACTTTTAGGGGTGGTCTGAAAAATCTATTATATTTTTGCAAAATTTTGAAGTACATTTGATTCGTAGAACGATTTTAACATTTGTTTTTAATTCAGAATTTAATCCTCTACAAATAGTTTTTTATGACTTTTGATCTAAAATAATTAGGGAAGCAGCAATTCAACAATTTAAAATTTCCCATTGAGTTTCCTATGGCCCGTTTGACGATTCACCACCCGGTATGCTATTCTGATGTTCTTCTATCGCTCTCGACAGTTTTTTTCTGAAACAAAATTTAAAATAAATTATATGTTAAAATGATGTCTATTAAAACAAAAACACCTATATTAACACAACTATTTAACACTTCCAACTAATTTAACGTTTTTTTTTTTCAGGTATCTAGCTACTGGAAGCAGTTTTCAAGATCTTTCCTTGCAATTTTACAGAGGTCAATCAACCATCAGTTACCTTGTTCATTTGACTTGCTATATGTGATGCTATATGGTCCCACTTACAACCATAGTATATGGCTCAATGAACGGAGGAAACTTTGAAGCAAATATCAAAACGTTATTATCAGTTATGGAATTTACCTAACTGCATTGGTTCTCTTGACGGAAAACATTTCCGCATTCAGTGTCCCCCTAATACAGGGTCATCATATTATTATTATAAAGGGTTCTTTTCAATTGTTCTGATGGCTTTATCTGACGCAGATGGAATGTTCACTGCAATAAATGTCGGAGACTATGGACGGAATAGTGATGGTGCTCTATTTCGCAAATCAACAATTGGCAAATTATTGCATAATAACAAATTGAACATACCAAAAGCAACTCACATGCCAAATGATAATACTTTTCCATTCTACTTTGTGGCCGATGAAGCATTTCCTCTCCAACATAATAGAATGCGGCCTTTTCCAAAAGAGTATTAAATAATGCCAAAAGAATTTTCAATTTTCGACTTTCAAGAGTTAGAAAAAGTGTGGAATGTAGTTTTGGAATAGTAACCTCAAAATTTCGTCTGTTTGACCGACAAATTTATACTAACACAAGTAATGCTGTGAAAACTATTAAGGCAGCATGCTTACTTCTTAATTTTATACGCAGACGTAAAGGGCAACCTTATGTTCCACAGCCCTTTAAGAAGTGTTATATAGTACCAGACCAGCATTGCCAGATAACAGCATGTTTAGTGAAAACAGCAATTTGAATGCAGCAAACCGCTTAAGAAATAAACTAGGTGAATACTTTTTAAAACCAGCTGGTGCAATCTGTACACAGTGGAAATGTGTCGGTTTACAAGATACAGTTATTTAGTAGGTGCGATGAATTCTTTAAATCTGTATGTAAATATTTACACTATGAGTTAACAATTTCATTACTGGCCTGTTTCACCTAATAAATAATAAATAAATAAATAAACAATGCATTTACCTGTATCTTTTGTTTCTAATGAAGTTTCCCTCCATGCAGTGCTCGTCACATCTGTCCTACTGTAAGCAATAAGGGAATAGTTCCAGATGCACTGACGAGCTTTCACTAAATTAATAAAAAGAATCACTGAACTGACATGTTAATAGCTTGAAATATCGTGTGAAATAAATCGCGAGGGCGACCGACACGTAGTACTTCGAACGATATATCACTTGCGATATGTTGTGTAATCGCGCGGAAGTGAACCTTTTTTATCGTCTCTATTTAGATTTTACGTATGTGTTTGTGCGTATCGCATATCGTTTACGATATATCGCTTATCTTTTATCGCCCGAGTATGAACGTCGCCTTATGGACGGTTTCTTTTTGGTTTTCCACCGCCATGATTCTTGACAAAATTTCTTGAAAATCGATGGCTTCTACGATATATTATGGAGCCATCGATTTAAGGTTTCCATAGAATCAACGGTAATAGCATAGTAACCATAATGAACGAATATTACTCCTATCTATATGTAAAGTAAACAGCTAGTCACGAAACAGTGTGAATGACTTTAAATAAATAGTGTGTACATTGGAAAGACATAAACAAATTATGTTCAGGTTTTCAGATCATGTTCGGAGATACAGACAACATCGGTTAAAACAGTTTCTCGCTGTGCAGCTGAACATAGTCAATATCTATCATAAATAGGCAAAAAGTGTTGTATTGCTTGTTGCACAGAGGCGTTAGTGAATGTTAAGACTTGAACAGATAGAATTTTTAACAATTTTTGTAGTATTTTGTTTGAATAAAATTTTGTTTTTAAAATGATTGTTTCTTTTTTTTTTCGTACCATCGTTGAATGTGAGAAAGTGGTTTAAAAGTCTACGACCGGATAATTCGCAATAGCTGCTAGCAAAATTAGGATAGCCATTTTAATCAATAACATCTGAAACGAATAGGTCTATCAAGAAGAAACAGATTGAAAAAATGGTGTACTACACCAAACTTTATTATTTTTGGCTTTGTCACGAGTTAATATTCTAAAATTACTGGCGGTAAGACAAGTGTTCAAATTAGGAAATTTAGACACTAAAGGAAATAATTTCCACCTCGTAAGGTAGGAATCACACAAACTCAGCAAAATCGATGCTAGGAACTAATGAAAGAAAATATGATTGATTAGGATGTATTGAAATCGCTGGTTTAATAATTTAAAATAAGAAATAATAGTAGATAAGAGATAACAGTTTATTGGAGTATCTATCTATCTATCTATACAGCTCTAAACATCCATCCTTGGATATAGGCCTCCTCCTCCTTCTTCCATGCCTCTCTATATTTGGCAATTTGCATCCATTTTGACCCGGCGTGTTTCTTCATGTCATCTGACCATCGTATTTGTGGCCTTCCCCTTTTTCGTTTGTGATTCCATGGTCTCCAATGTATAATTGTCTTAGTCCATCTTTCTGCCTTAGGGTGTGTCCGGCGAACTTCCATTTAAGCTTTGCTACTTGGATTGAGACATCTGTCACTTTTGATTGGAGTAACTTGACACAAATATCATCAAAATTTACATAACCACTCACCTCGTTGTTTCAATTGTAGTTATACCCGTTGACCGAAGGCGGCTTTGTTGTGAGCTGGACTCGTTTTGTAGGAACTTGTGCACCCGCGAATAAAAACGATATTCTGGCGCTCTTGGTGGGGTACTAGTCCTATTTAGGGAAATGTCGCGTCTCCCTTGTTTATGCAAAAATTCAACGGCAGTTAAAAACACGTGTGGGTCTATTTGTTTTTTAACTCATCTTGAAGAAGTAATAGGTAATAGTAAGAACCACACTTTCTAGTGAAATGTGATTCGAGATGTTAAAGAACTGTCCCCACACACATGTTAACGGTATCTTCTAATTTATGAGGTGGTTATCGAAAAACCTTCATGCTGTTACGAAATGCATTTGAATTGCCATTTTAACGTAACAGATATAAAGAACATGAGTGGTTTTTAAATATAATCAGTCATATGTTAAAAAATATTAAGAATAATAAAACAAAATATATAAAATATTTAGTTAAACATCAAGTACTTTTCCAAATAATGAATAATGGTTTTATAATGAGCTTAGACAACGTACCTTGGAAGTAATCTTGATGAAACTTGGGACCACTCACTAGAGATAAGAATACGCCTGGAAAAGGCACGTACAATGTTTTACAAAATGCAAAAAGTTTCATGCAACCGGCAGCTGGGCATCTGATTGAGAACTAGAATACTTAAGTACTATGTTTTCTCTACCTTGCTCTATGGTATTGAAGCCTAGACAATGACAGAATCAACACAAAAAAGAATCCAAGCATTCGAACTCTGGTGTTACCGTAAAATGCTCAGAATATCCTACATGAGCCATACGACAAATGCGGAAGTCTTGCGGAGGATGAATAAGGAAAGAGAGCTTATGCTTATAATAAAAGAACGGAAAACAATATTTTGGTCACATCATAAGAAATCAAAAGTATGAACTGCTCCAACTTATAATCAAAGGCAAAGTCAATAGCAAAAGAGGGACCAGGAAGAAGACGCAACTCTTGGCTTAAAAACCTACGGAAATGAACGAACATGACCTCCATAGAACTATTCAGGGCTGCTACAAATAAGATTAAATGGGCAAATGTAATGGCCAACGTCCTTAAGGATCAGGCACCGTAAGAAGAAGAAAAATGAGCTTAAGGCGGCAACTGAAGAAAGAAATAAAGCACAGAATAAATACATTTGACTAGATGAACTAGAGAAAGAAAAATGGTATTTGAAAGCAAAAGATGAACAGTTCATAAACTGTGTACGATAAAAAAGAGAAAACACATCAGCAAACAACGGACATAGACATAAACTTTAAAAAATACAAAACACTCTTTTCCCTTTGAATTCTTGCATTTTGGGAAAACAGGTGCAAAGGAGCGTATAAAAGAGGAAGAAAAACATAACCTAAAATGTTCAAAGGGCTTAAATGTAATGGGCTAGTGATGCGCAACATATAGCCCCTCCTATTCAAATGTCAGCTTTAGATGCTCATATAATGATCTAGATCATGGTCATCTGGTGCATCCTGCGCTATAACCAACGAGGCTCTGATGTCCAAGTATTTGATAGGCAATCCACCATTTACTGGCCAACGGCTTTGGGTATATGAGCTGGTAAGTGGAAGGGTACTCTGTTGTCCTGAGATTGAGAAATTGGTCTCGAAGGAGGAAGAGCCAAGAAAGTGGTCAACGGAATAAGAATTCAGAAGGCAACGAGAAATCACTGCATTAAAGGTACCTGATGACATCTATAGTACAGCTTTCATGGCAAACGCAACAAAAGTGGAAACAGGAATACCGAACTACTAATCATGAAATACGGAAGCCAAGATTCGGCAGGTGAGGTGATCCACTTCTAGATCACAGGCCCTCCCAGGTCGTAACCCACAGAAACTCCTGTGACAAAACTGGAAAAGTATCTCTAGAAAACCTGAGAGTTGATTATCAAAATATGTACCTGGAATGTGAAGACAATGTATCAGCCTTGAAAACTTCATAATACCATTCAAGAAATGACCAGACTTAAAGTAGGTACAATGGGCATAAGCGAAATAAGGTGGCCAAATAGTAGTGCTTGTATTGTTAACAACCATATGGTATACCACTCAAGAAATGATGACGGTCAACGTATGTATGGGGTTGGAGTAATCGTATCTCCTCAATTACGTTAATATGTTACAAATGTTATGCCTGTTTGTGAAAGATTAATCATAATCCAACTGAATACTACTATGGTCAAATTAAATGTTTTACAAGTGTATGCCCCAACCGGCGATAAACCAGAAGAGGTAGAACAATTTTATGAGTTGCTGATAAATTCACTTAAACAAATTAAAAAAGAAGAAAAAAAAGAGGTTAGTCTTCGTAAGTGGGTATATTTATTTAAAAACCCGTAAAAGGGGCTACATAAAAAAAAACAAACGTTTTCGGACTAAACAGTCCATCATCAGATTTTAAAATCGCTAGGTTAAAATGCCTGAGCCACCAAAATACATGGGTAAAAATCCTTTAAATTACATATAGTTATAAAAGATTATACATCTTGTTGTTTAAAAACTGTGATGTTCAGTATTAAATTAAATATGACTTCAGGTAACATACATTGTAAAAATTGAGTTCAAGTTTCCAGCTGTTCTCCGTGCGTAGAGGTTTTCTCCCCGGCTCTGAAACTCAATTTTTACATTGTATGTTACCTGAAGTCCTATTTAATTTAATACTGAACATCACAGTTTTTAAACAACAAGATGTATAATCTTTTATAACTATATGTAATTTAAAGGGTTTTTACCCATGTATTTTGGTGGCTCAGGCATTTTAACCTAGCGATTTTAAAACCTGATGATGGACTGTTTAGTCCGAAAACGTTTGTTTTTTTGATGTAGCCCCTTTTACGGGTTTTTAAATAAATATACCCACTTACGAAGACTAACCTCTTTTTTTGTGATACGTGGTATACAGCCAGCTACAGGAATTGTTTTCCTTGTTAATTTTAAAAAAGAAGATATAACTATTATTATGGGTGATCTGAATGAGAGAATTGGTAAACGGAAAAGCGGTGAATTAGTTGGTGATTTTGGTCTAGAGAAGAGAAATAAAAGGGGAGAAAGATTAAAACTATTTGTAAAGGAAGAAAAATTTTAAATATTAAATACGTACTTTAAATTACCACCAAGACGTTTGTATACTTGGATCTCTCCGCAAGATCAACCTGGAAACATAATAAGAAATCAAATTGATTAGATAATGTAGAACAAGAAATTTCGTAATGGATGACTATCAGTTAAAAGTTACTTCGGTGCTGACGTATCGTCTGACCATATTCCTGTTATGGGTAAATTTATATTTAGATTTAAAAATGTTACAAAAAAGAATAGAAGACCTTAAAGCAACAACGGTACAAGCCACAATTTTACTAAAAATAAGTTATATTTATTTTTCAAATAATTAGGTTCCTATTTAGCTACAAAATAAAAACTACAGCTTTTGCTTCATATATGAATCCACGAGTTACAACTATTCTTGTTCTTTTTATACTGACATCAACTATTTTAATTGTAAAAATGGTACTAGCCACCATATTTTTATAATGGTCGCTTCAAGTGGTCGAACAGCTCCACAAAATTCGTTTTATTATTAGGATTCTGTGTAATGTAAATATAGCAAGAAAGTAAAGATTAAAATAAAGGTTTGTAGCATAGGGGAGAATAATAATCATTTTAATGATTATTATATATATTCCAAATCAAATAAGAGATAATTAATACAGTAAAGTATACATTTTAAATTACACAAAGAAATTGACCTAGTTAGTGTATTGTTTGATAATTGTTTAAACGTAGAAAAAGCATGTCAAACTGAAACTATTGTTGTAAAATAACACCGCTCGTGACCCAAATAACGCATAGGACTTACAACTCAGCGAAAACACGACCTTGGCACTATAACCGGCATTGAAAATACGAGCTCAATAAAAACAAGAAGAACAGAGGAGTCGGGGCAGTCAGTACTAGCGAGGCAGTCAGTAATAGCGGCGCACCGTGACTTTCCGCTCAGGCAGTATTGCCTGCATCGGGTCGGACGGAATAGCATCCAGTACGCGATCAGTAATAGAAGTCTGTGTCTTCGGGCAGGGTGGTTAATACGCTAGTATCACCAGGTGCGGATTACGCGCGATTATTATATTTCGACGGGGTATAGTTCCGTATAAGTGTCGGGTACTGAAAGAAATCCGATTTCCGGAGGAACTGAAGGGCGTATCATTAGCTAGAGCCTAAATACGCGAAAGGTAACAAAATTCTATATACTAACCCGAGTAAATTATAGTATTACAGATTGTCACCCCTCTACTTTCTTGCTAAGATCTCTTCTCTTCTCCCTTTGCGTCGAACGAGTTATTATTACTTATATCTGACAGTTTGTTAACTTAATTGTAAACTACATAGTATATTCAATACATTTGTAGACTCTAAAATTGGTTTTATGTTCCTTCCGACCGATTCAGACAGAGACCAGAAGAGTACCAAATTTCGGCTTATACATTTATCCGGCTAAAGTAAGCCCATAGACTCAAATTCTTTACAGGACCTGAGACTTAGAAGTCCTTAACCCCTATTCCGAAGTTCCTTACCTTCTCGTAAATCCACGAAGGCGAGCCAGCCCTCCAGACTAGTGGGACTAGTATTCCTTGCAGCCGCTCGCAGGGATAAGCATCCTTTAAGGTTCATTACTAGTATATTACAGTGGTAACAGCGTTGTACATCTGGTCTGTTCCAAATGTTACAATAGGGGATATAACGCCCGCTAGTTGTACAGTGGTGACAGCGGAGCCCCAGTATATTACATTTGGTGACAGCGGTGGGAAAATTCCAAACTAATATTTAACCCCATTTTTCATCTGTCACTTATTAAGTTCAAAATAGGCATCGTCATGTCATAGACAGTGTATATTTGGTTGCCTATCCTATACACAAGGCTCACTTAAATATATTTATTTATAGAATAAAATAAAATAAAAACTTTTAAAAACTTAATCCTATGCTAAATTTTCAAAAATCCCCTTATATAATTATTTTTTAATAATATTTGATAGTATATGACTTATAAATTATTTCTTTAACCACTATTTAAGTAAGTTTATTAATTAAACTTCATAATATTACTATGGTAATTTCTTGTATATCTAATTATTATTCCAATATATATATATATATAATATATTTATATATATATATATATATATATATATATATATAATAACAAACAACACAGTTTATTAGGGTTGCAGTCAGACTGACTTACCTAACCTAACCCTAATAAGTGTTGTTTGTTTATATCGACAGTCACTAATACCCAGTATTTCTTCTTATATATATATATATATATATATATATATATATATATATATATATATATATATATATATATATATATATATTATAAGGATCACTCAGACGAGTGGTGGGTTCTTATATCGGTCTCAAGGTGGAGAAATAAAAGACAAAGTTCATAGGCTACTTTATCTATTTTGAAGACGTTTCGCTTTCGTATTCTGAAAGCATCATCAGTTCATCTAAAAAGTACAATATGAGAACCACACAATCATGGAAAAGATGTTATAAGTATTACCTTAAAAAGACATGTAGCAGGCTAAGATATTAACAAGTTTGTGAATAAAACTCAAGTAAATGGACATTATACGGTGACATGGTATAAACAATCAATTAACTAACAACATTTAGCAACTTATTAAAAAATTAGCACAGCAACTGACCATGTGGTCTAAAGTATATAAAATATATATATATATATATATATATATATTATATATATATATATATATATATATATATTATTATACTTCTTCTTCCACAAACGCGGAAGGAACAAAAATAATTAAGGAATCCATCGGAAGTAAGTTTTTAAGAAATCTGAAGACAAAATATGTATTAATTTTAAGATAGAAAGTTTGTATATTTGTAAATAGATAGATTAGTACCGAAATTTTATGACTTATAAAGAACTAAGCCATTCTAAACGAGTTATTGACAAACCATTTGTACATTATAGAAAATAAGCTGTTACCTGAAGGATTAGTCCGGTATTGTGTTGTATAAATCTTCTATTATGACTAAGGCAAAAATCTTTGAAATGTATAAAAATTATTTGTTTACAAGGAAATGACCATTGTTAAAAGATTAAAGTTCCTTGCTTGAAAACGGTAATTAGCATTCCAACAAGTGTGGTAAACAAATTTGGATTTTGTGATGAGACGATCTTTTTGGAAGGGGAAATCGACAGACCGAGGGTTGATAGAGTTTTTGTTGGTTCGAGAAGACAGTGATGTTTGAGTGATCGAAAAGAAAGGTTGCGTCTCGACAGGCGGTGTGTTCGTGAGTTGGAGGCCGGCATTGTTAAGTGGATAAAGTTACCAGTCTTGTTAGCAGAATTGTGGAAGAAGTAGATTGCAAGTCGATGTAAAGAAATCCTTGAATCTAAAGTGTGCAGTTTCTGGAATACGTGTTAAATAGTTGTGGCACCAGGTGAGAAAAGAGATCCTTGGGTCACGAAGAAGTTATATGAATGTTTGAAGAAGTGATTTTCGTGTGTTAAGTGTTGGAGAATTGAATCAGGAGGTTAAATTAAGTCAGTTAAATTGGCTGAAGGAGCAGATACTGAAACAAGAAGCCGAGGCGCAAGGTGGAAGAACACATTGCTGTGGAAGGTGGACAATTCTTTGTGTGGTCCTAAAACAATCCAGGGAAGAAAGGTCAGATATTTTCCTTTTTCAAGTTGAAAGGTGTGTAAATCTTAAATGCGATTTGTTTACCTCATTGTTGTTACCAGTTTAAAGCATGATTAGACCTTTTTACATTTATCAAATGTTTTAAAGTTTTGTTTCCATAATAAAATAGATTTTTTAAATATAAGGAAGATAAAAGTTTATAAAGGTATCCAAATTTAAATTAGTTTCAAATTGTTTTGTCTCAAGAAGAAAATAAGAATTAAAATTTTCTTTTTGTATTAATTTCATTACATGCATATTCGCTGATTGAAAAGATAACGGCAAATTTAATAATTGTTTTTTTTTATAAAATAAAAAATATCTGTATTTTATGTATTATACTTTTTATTATTATCCTTTGTTTTTCCTATCCCGATAAATACAACTAGAAAACTTTGAACTCACTGAACATAAGAAATATCAGAAGTTTATTTTTTAGGACATTGATAACGAGAAAGTATATCTTTGTGATTGTTTCAAGTAAATAAATTAAAATCAAAAATACAAAATCATAACAATATATATATATTATATATATATATATATTATATATATATATATATATATATATATATATATATATATAAACGGAGCATCCTCGTTTTGACTGTAAGTCTCTTCTGGATTGTTATTGTACAAAACAATCAAATGAATCGTATTTGCAGGATATAAACAGTTGAATATTAAAACGTATAACTACATAATCTAATTACACGACAATTTTCCTATTAGCCTCGTTAAAACAATGAAGACAATGCTTGTAGAAAATTTTCTTCTAGATTTTACCGCCTACACGAAC
The DNA here is from genome assembly GCA_918026665.1 of Diabrotica balteata. Taxonomy (NCBI): domain Eukaryota; kingdom Metazoa; phylum Arthropoda; class Insecta; order Coleoptera; family Chrysomelidae; genus Diabrotica; species Diabrotica balteata. The sequence goes on along the minus strand of OU898276.1, from coordinate 27,619,927 downwards.
GTATTTATAGATATCTTTTAATATGTGTTTGAAATAAAATATTTTTCAATCTATTGAAGTTTAAGAGAGGAAAATCATATTTTTTATTTTTATTTTATTTTATTGATTGCAGGATCAATCACTTTAAGTTGTAAGCTGTACTATAATTAATACATAGATACTTAAATATAAACAGTATTTTTCATTAATTATAAGGTTCATACTTCATACAATTTCTGAATAGAGTTTACAAAACATTGACAGGGACAGTTTGTTTTTTTTTTATTGAGTTTAATGCGTCGACAACTAATGGTGATTAGCATAGTGCAGTTTGTTTAAAACATCAATATCTTAAGTAATTAAATATATTTATAAATTTACAATATACTCCTAAGACTGCTTTAAAATTGTTACGTATTGAGTGTTTTTGTATTTCGCTAATATATTTAGGACACTTCATTAGGATATGTGTCACATTAATGTCGCAGTTACGTAAGTGACAGAAAAAGCGGTTTAGATTGGGTAACTGTTAGTTAGTCTGCTAGGACCTATACGTAAACGGGTTAGGTTAACAAACAGCTGGCGATTTAAGTTTATCTCGCACCAATATTCGGTTGAGTGCTTTACGACGTGTAGAGTTGATTGTGAAAGATTCCATTCTCATTTTCTCTTCCCCCCGTTCTCTCCATTCTCTCCATCCTCTCTACTCTCCATTTCATATTCTTATCATAATCATTCTGGCATTACAATCACGTGTGGGTCCTAGCCTCCTCAAAAATTTTTCTACAGTCGTGTCCATCGCCTTTCTCCGCCAAGCACGTATTCCCATATTTCTCATGTCTTCATCGATGTTATCAAGGAACCTTGTTCTGGGTCTTCTTTTTCTTCTCTGGCCTATGGGTCTATCAAGGAATGTTTTTCTAGCTGGGTCATTTTTTTCCATCCGCATTACATGCCCTATCCACCTCAGACGTCCTACCTTAATATGTTTTACGATATCAGGTTCCGGGTATATTCTATAAAGTTCGAAGTTGTATCGTCTTCTCCACACTCCATTGTCATTCACTACTCCATAGATTCGCCTTAATACTTTTTTTTCGAAACGTCCTGTTTGTTTTTCTTAGTTTTTGTTAAAGTCCTGGTCTCTCAACCATATGTTAGGACTGGACGTAGGGTCGCTCGACCAGTGAATGAACAAATAAGAAAAGTTTTCAGTTAGAGGACCTGCAAATCGATTTTACATTGGTTGCAGTAGCCAATAATTGTGTAAAGATAAAGTTTAAACATTTATCTGTTGGTAGGAACGTTAAAAATTATTAGACTTACTGCTTTTAACGAGTTTGCCGATTTTATATAAAAGTGTCAATAATTCCAGTAAATGAATTTTCGAAAAGAATGTATGTCATTGGAAAAATTTGTAATATTATTGATATGTAAATAGTGTGAAAATACTTTTGAAGGAACATTTGTAATCTTCTACTAACAATTCGGTACTGAGTCTTTTCTAAAAGATTTCATTTCGTCGGGTCGAGATACACTACGAATAATCAACTGCGTCAGGGTTTAATGGATAAAGGCCACAAATTCTGAATCCATTTATAATGGTCCTTTCCTTACAAGCTTCATCAAAAGCTTCTTTAAAAAGCATACTAAAATTATGGCGAGTAATTGGTGTACTACTCTTTTGTTTATGAAGGCGGCATACTGATTTCCATTCAAGTTTTAAAGGTCTAAATATAATGACATTACAAGGCTGTAGTATGTGGGTCGAGTTGGGGTACAGACAATAAAGGATGATTCTGTGTTTGATACAGAACTCATAAAGGTCCAAATTATAGTGGGACTTATGTTCATCTAGAAAAAGGATTACTGGAAATATTATGCTATTTTCTACTAGCCAAGGATAAAATACATTTGCACTATACTCAAAAATTGTTGCACTCTTCATCCAACCTGAATCGGACCTTCCAATGGCCCATCCTTTTGGCACCGAAAGAGCCAGTTCTTTAGGAATTCTCTTTTAGGGAAAAATAATCATTGGTGAGATCGCCGTACCGTTTGCTGCATAATTACACAGTACTGTGATTGATTTTTTCTCGTTCCCACCTGCGATTTCATAGAGATTTTTAAAATTTTTGGAGGGTCCCAGAACCAGACCCGACGTCATACATGTTCTCATGCCGGTTTCATCCGCATTAAAAATTCGAGATGGATCAAACATCATGTCTAATACTTTTGTGTCCGTTAAGTATTTGATAAGTTCTGAAAACCATTGCCTAATCCTATCCTCAGTAACCGAAGCACGAGATTTGGAGATAATTTCTGTATTTCGTTTTGAAATTTCTGGGTGCCTCTGAAGAAACAGCTTTAACTACTTATCTCCTGGTCGATCATCAGTAAAATTATTTTCTCTATGGGATTCTTTAAGAACCTTTTGCACGGAATCCTTAACCTCATTGGGATGCATAGGAAATCCCAATTTGGCTTTTGCTACAATCCAATTCACTAATCTGTTTTCTCGTAAGAACTCAACACTGTAGAGGGTCCCATTTTTCAAATATAAGGCACTTTTCCCGTTTATTTATTATGTAAAGTGGATTTCGGTATGCCATATTTAGAAGAAGCTTTATTTAAGGAAATTGTTTCGGCTTGAATTTCGTTGATTGCCGCGTCTAAAGCTTCCTCCGTGTATTTAAAACGTGAGCCATCTAAAAAAATTACTTTGTAATAATTGAATACCAGTAAATGAATGAACACCATTGAATGAACAGCGTTCATTTACTGGTTTACTAGCAAATATTTTAAATTAATATAGGTTAGGTTAGTTCACTTCTATTTAGGGCATGTTTAAAGTCGATTTTTGCTTAAAAAAATAATTTGTGTAAAATGCAATGAACGAACACAGTGTTCATTTACTGGATTTTTAGAAAATTTCAAACCAGTAATTGAACATGCGGAAATTATACACTATTTAAAATATTTAAAACATAGTCTAGTTTTTAACTTAAATAATTATGTGTATAGTAAGCCGTAAAGTGCCCACTGTTCTAATATTTCCGTAAATTATAAAGTTATAGGCTTAGAAAACAACACGTGCTTACCGTACTTACTACACAAGAATGATACAAAATGGCCACTTGTTGACACCTTCACACTTCAACGGTTTTTATTAAACTACTTTACTAATTCGTATCCCCGTTAGTCAATGCACTGTATTAAGAAGATATGTGCGTAACATGTTAAAAAGAGACGAAAGAGCTTCTACGTCGCGTATTCTTATTTTTAAAGAAATTTAACAGGCTGTTCATTTATTAGATGTTGTTCAATCATTGGTCGATTGACCCTAATATTGTTTTGTAAAGTTTTATTTTTATATTTCTCGATATAATTGTGGATTTAAGGAGGAGATTGAGCCCAAAATAGCATACAAATTCTGCGGTTTATCTCTACATATTCTCAGTGTTAAGGAGCGCTCCTAGGTAGGTATACAAATTTGTTCACTGCTTCGATGACCTCGCTTTCTAGAACGAGTTGTCTTCAGATTTGTGGTTGCGTGCTTATTTTCATATACTTTTGCATTTGCACTGATTTATTATATATTGAGCCAGTGGTTGTGATTTGTGATATACGTATTATTTTTTTAGAGCCAGATTGAACAGTATGCAGGAGAGAGGGTCTCCTTGGCGCAGCCCGTTATTTGTTTTAAAAGGTTCAGACAGTTTTCTTTGAATTCGTATTCTACATTCAACTTTTCAAGAGTTAGTTTTCCAATTCCAAAATTTATCAACTGATTTGGTATTCCGAACTCTTTCGTTTCTTTGAACATTTCTCTTCTATTCACAAAGTCTAGTGCTTTGTAGTCTATAAATATGTGATGAGTATCAATGCCAATTTCTGTTCCTATGTCATCTTTCGTTGCTGCTTCAATGTCTTCCTTTATACTGGTCCAGTAGGAGCCTATATCTGTCTGACCTTCTTCATTTACATTTTGATTCCTTAGCCTGTTGGTGATGTTTTCCGAGTACCTTTTTGCAATTGTCGGATCTCTTAGTTTTTGCACATTCCATTTTTTTGTATCCATTTTATTTTCTTTACTGGTGTTTGAAATTCTGGCCCTCAATGTTGAGATCACTAGGCAATGATCTGAGTCTATGTTTGCGCCTCTATAACTTCTGCAGTTTATTATATCTGTTCCATGCCTTGAATCTATTAAGTTGTGAACTGAGCATTTTATATTCTCTTATTCATTTTCTAATTTTTTTGTCACTTTTCTTTAAGGGACCATTTGTACTCGGACATAGACATTAAGTTCTTTCACACTGGAGAGGCACTGTGTATTGCTTCTCTGGCATGAAAATCTGTTTTTTCGTTTCCTTGAAGTCAAATATGTGATTACTCTTTAAATGGGAATAAGCCACAATTAAAGGTTAATGTAAGTTTATTGACGTTTCAATTTTCAGTTAATAATTTATTAATTACTTTAAAATGCCACAAGAAAATAGCTTCAGAAAAATATGTGATGGAATCCATATAAAGCGCACTTGCTGTCTCGCGTTGTTCGGTAATTATGATTTTGTAATTATTTTGTGAAACAAATTGAAGACGAATGAATCAGTATATTAACTCCTTGAAAAGATGGATTGATATTGGCAATCATGGATATATTGAATGAGCAATATTTAATATTGGAACACACAATACATATTTAAACTGTGCTTAAAATCGCTTAAATCTTTTCGTACCGACTAGAATTCTTATTTTAAATTTGATGAACCGCTGATGACTGATATATTGAATGAAAAACATGAAGTACAAAACGTTTTACAATACTTTATAAAATTTTCCCTGTACTATAAGTTATATTTTTATTTACAATCATGCCCATTATCTTTTATGCACTTTAAATTAAGATTTAGTTACCGATAGCACCGTTTGCTACCTTCGTTTCACGTTTTTAAGGATATGTCGTGAACCCCAAAGGAGGACAGCTTTCTCAGGACACTCTGTATAACAAAGGCTCATCTTGATAATTAGAAATAAAAAAATACTGCCTTTCATCGTAGGTGTATGAACTACCTACTTATCGAGTTCACCTTCTAGAAAGACAAAATGAATAATTAGTACAATAGAATTAGAGTATGTTTTGAAATAAACTACATAAAATACATAATATTCACCAAATAGGATTCTTACTTTATCAGTACATACATCAGCTTAAAGCCTGATTATTTCTAAAGAAGAGTACATTAAAAAGCGGTTTCAGAAAAGGCAGATCAACGCATGATACCTTAGTAGCTATTGACAATATTATATGTGAGTCCTTTAGAAATAACCAGAAAGTAATTGCCATATTTTTTGATATAAATAAAGCATTTGATACTGCATTGAGATACAACATTTTACAAACCATGTCTAACTGGGGTATCCGGGGAAATTTTCTTGCTTTTTCTACATTTCATGAATAATAGGGTATTCCAAGTACGTGTGAATGGAATTACTTCAAAAACAGAATGTCTTGAAAACGGCATTCCACAGGGCTCAACCTTAAGCCACACTATATTTTTAATAGCAATTAATAATATCGCTCAAGAGATAAAGCTGCCTTTAAAAGCAGGTCTGTATGCAAATGACTTAGTTATATATACTAGTAGCTACAATATTACACTAGCCTCAAAAATTTGCAATCATTTCTGCATAAACTAAAAGACTGGTCCCAAAAGACTAGTTTTACGTTCTCAGGTGATAAATCTCGTTTCATCGTATTCAATAAAAGAAAAACTGATTGTAAAACAACATTTACTCCAAACGGTATCAACTTAAAACAAGTAGAGAGCATTGACTTTCTTGGCCTGAGACTGGACAGTCAGTTAACATGGGCAGAACATATTAAAAACCTAGTCGTATCCTGCCAATCTAAAATAAATCTCCTTAACATGCTATCAAACCGATCTTGGGGAGCGGACACCATAAAAATTGCTGCATATATACCAATCATTAATCCGAAGTAAATTGGATTGTGGTGCAATATGCTATTCAACTGCGAGTAATTATATACTTAAAAAACTAGACATTATACAAAACACATGTTTAAGACTAATTCTGGGTGCTTACCGAACTAGTCCTGTTTCAAGTTTTCAGGTTATCCTAGATGAATCACCCCTATCAATACGAAGACAACACATTTCTTTAAATTATGCCGCGAGATTATCTTCCAACCCTAATTACACAAACTATCCACTTCTTTACAAAATATATACACCTACTCATTGCCATCAACAAATTAAATATCCACCTCTTAAAGAACGTTTAACGAGATATGGTTTTGACATGGAGCAGCTGACACATTCTTACCCTACACAACGAACTATACCTCCCTGGACTGTTAATTTTCCCACTATTGATCTATCCCTTGGCCTATCCAAAGAGTACCATAAATCCCATAATCATTAACAAATTATATCAAGAACGGATATTAGAATACACTGGCCATAACAAGATTTTTACTGATGCGTCAAGAATTGAAAACGAACACGCAGCGGCCTTTATCTGCAGCATTTTCACGGGAGAAGCAATCGCCATTTTAAAGGCTTTAGACATGTGTAAGAGTCATGCAAACTCAGAGTTTCTTATCATTACTGACTCTTTATCTGTTCTTCAGAGCTTAAGGCAAATATATCCAGTACATGCTATCCTGCAACAAATACAATTAGCATTTTATCACCTACAAAAGAGAAACGTGAACGTTACATTTCTCTGGGTACCATCACATACAGGTATCGCAGGAAATGAAAAAGTAGATGAATTAGGAAAGAAAGCTGCTACTGACGAGCACACTGAAATTATGACCACAATTCCATTCAGTAATATCCAGCTTAATATTAAACAGCACTGTGTAAAAAATTGGCAACAAATGTGGAATTCTAATAAGGCTAACCTTAAAAAGGTGAAAACTAGGATTGGCACTAAACTATAATTTCCAGAAAAACAGAAGGCAACAAGCGATTACAAACCGACTAAGAATTGGACATACAGCGTTAACTCACCAGCATCTCATAACAAAAGAACCACCACCTGAATGTTTGAATAATTGAATGTCCTCTTTATCCCTAAGAAAGAACCATCAACAACGTACCAGAAGAAGCAAAGAAACTTAAAGATATTTTAAAACAGTAATATATTGGTTTACTACACAAAATTTAAGTTATATTATATGTATCATTTTGTAATTTGTAATTTATTATTTGTAATTTAATACGCAATTTGTAATTAGTATATTTAATAACAACTATAAAATCTGTAAAACCCGCTGATAACCTTTAATGGTTGATGCGGAAATTCTAAATTAAAGAAAAGAGTACATTAAAAAATATTTAATTAGGAACATATTCAACGGTGTAAGCTAAATGCGGTTGACCTATTCGGGTAACCGAATATATTTTTCAGGCAATACAAATGGAGAATATATAAATAAAATAGGAGTAATAATGAACAAAAAACACGAAAATCACGTGACAAACTTAAATCCATAATCAAAACAAATACAACTATTGCAACTTAATCGGTTTCAATAAAAACTAATATAAATCAAAAAAGGTACTTGAAGAGTTCCATGGTAATCTAGTGCAAAGAAAATGCTCACGATCTACACATAATCTACACGGTAAGATTCATAATGCAATCAAGGAGATGGATAGACTATCACTAGACATCATCAGGACATATGGCACACTAGGTTTGGCAAATCCAAGTGGATGGCGAGCTTTTTTTCGACGTTACAAAGCACTTCATTACGTTTAGCAACAGTTAAATTAAAAACCCTTCCATACTGATATACGACAATGACGAGAGTCACTTGAGAGACACTTAACATATCACGTTGTTCAACTGACAAAGGATAATGGTGTAATCATACTAACTCTGCCTCCTCATTGTAGTAACAGCCTCTTGTTTCAATTTTTGCTCCCTTTAAAGCGTATTACAAAGCCGATTTGGTGCGAAAACTCTGATGGGAAAATTGCTACATGTAGTTGTCCGTATGGCACATTATCGCAGCCAATGAAGGCAGCAAGCCAATAATATTTATAGTGTTACCATGCCCTGACCTGATCTCAAGTAATGAAGAGGAGGATAGACTCAAAGTTGCTGAGCCATCCTGGTAAATCTATTTCAATATAGCACAAGGTGTAGGAGAGGCACATTTGAACGGATTAACACCTACTAATATTGTCAGGTTTTAATAAAACAGTAATTTTTCCGCTAAATAGAGATTTTTTGTGAAGCTGACTTCATTGGAAGTTCTGTGACTGATAGACCAAACGAAACTGAAAAGTTAAATCCACAATCAGATTCGACAGAAATGTCTATTGTGGTTTCCAATCAAATTATATCAGCCTTATCGAAAACACTTGAAAATCAAGTAGTATCACCACCCAGGACACCTGAAAAATGATAATGTCTCAAAACTCTGCGAATTCAAGTTGGTTTACGTTCAAGTTTTAAACGATTTCTAAAATCAGAAAAGAGAAAAGGTGTGTAGACAAGGAAAACTAAAAAGAGTGCAATTTTAACTAACACACCTGCCTTGGATCACTTAAAACTACAAGCACAAACCAAAATAATGACTCCTCAGTCATATCTTCAATGCAATTGCCAACGTTAGGAGAGCCTAATAATGCACTATCAGAAGAAGAAATTTAAAGATAGAATGCTAGGAACCGCTTAAGTAAACACCTACCATCACTTGATTTTTTGTGGCACTCTCCGATATTTTGTGCTTTGTATTTCTAACTTTAATCTCAAACACAATTAATATATGGCAATGGTTCAAAGTTACACTGTTGCCTTGCAGAACGCATATTTATCTTACAATTTCTTATATTAGAAAATAATATGTATTATAAGATTAGGCATTTTTTAAATCTGTACACAAACTCTTGCATATTTTGATTCTTAGGAACATATTACGGAATTTTGTTTTGATAACTACTTTTTGGAACTTATGTTTAACGAAAAGTTATAAAAATAGCACAACAATCAACAATATTATTATTTTTTAAAATATTTCCACGTAGTTCAGATAATATCTGTTTCAACTGGAGTACAACATTTTTAGTTGGGCTAACGGTGTTATCTTCGGCGATGAGCGCAGCCCCACCATTTGGAATTGTTTATATATGGGAGCTCCTGCGGTGATGGTGGATCAGTTGGTAAATAGAAAAAGAGAATTAATTTAGCCGGTTTTACGCGAGTTTTATAAGCGGTTTTTTATAGATAGTAATACGGTTTCGCGAAAATGCTTGGGAAAGCATTTCTTATTTTGAGTGCTGTGTTGCTTGTGCGAGCAGCACAATCTGATTTTTACAGGTATGTTATTTAAAAAGGAATGAAATAGTTTTTCACAATAATTTTATTTTACTAAAGGAAAGAAATAATAAGTATAATCTTGTATATATGTGTAACATTACTATTATAAAATAAACACGGCAATAGATTGTAAAAGAAAGTTCGATTGTTATACAGCAATACTTTTAGGAAACTGTTTTTAAAACACAACTTAAATCAAATCTACTGTTGATACTGGCATGCCTTTATTAAAATATTATATGTTATTATATTATATTTTCTTCCTTTCTCCAATGGCCCTATAGGTTAAATCGAGCGCTGGCGTCCCTTAGGATCCTCCCTTGGCATCCGCCTCCAAGTATCCCTTTCCTTGGCTGCTCTCCTGCAGTTATCTACCCTCAATATCTCTTTATTACCGATTTTCACTTCATCTATCCACCTCTTCCTTGGTCTCCCTACTGGCCGACGTCCCACCATAGTTCCATTAAGCATTGTTCTAGGTGTTCTGTGATTATTAGGGTCTTTCTAAAATTGATATAACTCGTACTTGAACCTTATTCTCTACATACTATTGTCGCAGTTGGGTCTCAATCATCATCATAAGTAGCTCGACTCCTGTCGATTCCTGGCAACTTCCCTCCATCTTCTGACCCTTAGAATCTGTAGGTCTTCCACATCCATCTTCTTAATGGTTTCAAATGTATTAATAAGGTTTATTGTTTTTTCTAACGGGATCCGTGTTTCTGCGACATATGTTTCTATGTATGATGGTTTTATATATTTTGAACTTAACTTTCCTATGGATGTCTTTGGATCTAAACATCTGCGACAGAGAGAAGTATGCTTTGTTAGCAAGCATTATCCTTTTCCGCATTACCTCCTTCTCGCTGCAGTCCTCAGTTATTTGTATGCTCAGGTATGTGAGCTGTACTATAACATCATTAGCATCATCTATTGTCAAATTTTTCAAGTTTCGATGTTTTCTTGCCTGTATTAGAGGCTTAGTTTTATCTACGTTGACAGCAGGCCTATTTCTTTCGCAGTTTCTTCAAGCTGTACATAAAGTTCTGTGTTGTCACTTACTGTTCGGCCCATCAACCTGTTTAGACTTATAAAACAATATATTTTTTGGGTTTACAGACATTTTTCTTATACCGTATTTCATACATATATTAAACTGAGTCGGAGCCAGCCCATCTCCTTCTTTTAGCCCCTTAGTTACCAGGAAGGGATCTGTCAATTGGTTTTGGACTAATACTTGCGCTTCTGCGAGTCATGGTGGCTTGAATTTATTCTACAAACTTTCTTTTTATGTAGACATGACCCTGTCCGTTTTTATGTGTCTTCAGTAAGTTGTCGTTCCATCGTTTTTGTGGTCTTCTATTTCTATTTCTTCTACTCTTCTATTTCTTACACAGTCCTTAATGTTCTCTACCTTGAATTTACGTCATATATCTGTACTTATAGCTCTGTCCCATATATTCTTACCATCCATTTTCTTGAAAGTTTTCATCTCTGCTGTTTCTAACATCCTTTTTGCTCTTTATGTCAGTTCATGTTCCTGCCGCGTATATCATTATTGGTTTTATGACATACGCGGGAAAAATTTTCTTGGTATACTAAATTCTCGCATAATTAAGTACATTTTATCTCTGTTTATGTTGTCGTAGGTCGAAAATCTACAAATATTTGGTAGATATCTATAGTGTTCTCTCAGACTTTATTTGTTTTGCGTTGAATAGCTGGTTAATAGTAGGCAGACCTGGTCTGAATATGGCCTGGTATTCTTCTATGATTTGCTTTGTGAAGTGACTTAATCTCCTGTTTATGATCCATGTAAACAGCTTATAGCTTACACGGAGTAAGGATATGCTCTGTAGTTTTTTTTAGCTAAATTTGTCCATGTTCTTGTAAATTAACCATATAATTGGTTTTTCCCAGTTTCCTGGAATTTCTTCTGTGTTATTAGTTTATAAAATATACCTATCAGTGTGTGTCCTCCAATTTTGAGAATTTCAACTGGCATGTTGTCAATACCTAGAGCTTTATTTCTTTAATGTGCTATATTATTTTATTACTATGGTTTTAATCTTCTATTATCTCCAAATCTGCTTTTGTATAGGTTGTATTTGTTTGTATTTGCTCTGTTTACTTTCTTAAACCAGAGCTATTGTCTTTGATGTGTTTTAATTCTAATCACTCTATTGTTTCCTCCCACTGGTTTAGGAGTTCCCTATTCAAATTTTTTTCGCAAACGCCTTTCTATTTCTGGATTTTTCAGGTTGTTCAGGTTTAATTTTTCGGTCTTTGGGCGTTTGTCGTTCTCCTATCTGTTTATACGGCTTCACAAGACGTTTAACAAAGTTAAAAAGATGGTAGATATAAAAAAACCAGAACACAACACCTGGTTTCCCTGGTAACTGAGCTATAAAACCATACTACTGGATTAGTAAAAATGTTTGAAACATTTTTAAATCAATTTCCCTTAAAACCAGGTGTCAGAAAAGGATGCATTCTGTCTACACAATTATGTAGTACATACAAAGAACATACTGCTACAAGAGCGGTTGATGGCAAATGTACAAATTGCGTTTTGCGACCGACACAGCCCTTCATGCGAAGACCAAAAAGACTTGCATGATTTCCAAAGACTAGTTGATTTTCAACTTTTCAACCTTCGTTGTTCAACTTTCTCGTTCCTTCTATTGGATTTTAAAAATCTTTTTTTAGTTTGAGTTGAAACTAAACTGTTTTTGTGTGCGATAATTCGTCTATGTAAAAACTGATGCTTCTCTCCAATATATGATGATTTAAGTCTTCACAATTTACTTTATAACCTACATCTGATGGACTGTCTTAATTGGTTGTCTTAATAGATTTGAACTTTCTATTGGATGTAAAAAATTTCTATAAGATGTGATTGGTGATTTTTACCAGTATCCGATAGTTATTTTATATCTCGGTAGCATATTTAACATTTGTTCAGGAAAACCATTAATATCTTGTTCTATATAAATTAAGATATGTTTTCTCCTTCTCCTTTTTCTTCTTCTTCTTCTCCTTTTATTGAGACTTTTTAACCTTTCTGTGTCAGATTTTGTTTCTGCCGCGTATGTCATTATTGGTCTGATGGATATTTCGTAAATACTGCCTGTCGTTTCTTTTCCGATATATTTATTTCTCAATATTGTTTTATTCAGGCAGCCTGCGGCTCTGTTTGCTCTATTCACTTGATCTTCTACTTCAGTTTCGAGCTTTCCGTATCTAGATAATGTGATGCCTAGATATTTAAACTCCATCACTTGTTCTATTATCTGACCTTCCATTTTACATCTTAGTAAATTTGCTGTTGTAACCATGCATTTTGTCTTTTTTAGGGAAATTAACATGTTAAATTTTCTGGCAGTTATATTAAATTGGTGCAGCATCCATTGTATATCATATTCACTTTGAGAGAGTGGTATTGCGTTGTCTGCATAGCAGACTATTTGAAGTTGTTTTTTTCCCATTGGGTATCCTTTTTAGTAATTACTTTTTTTATTATTTTATCCATAATCAGGTTGAACAATAGAGAACTTAGGGAATCTCGCTATCTTAAGGGAAATAAAGTATGTTATGTAAATTAATCTGTCAATTATACTATTTCATCAAGGTCTCAAATTCGTACAATTAATTGCTTCAAATTGTAAAGAAATACTGCTTCAAATTTTAAAGATAGTCAGTAGACTTTAAAATTTTACTAAAACAAGAATATTAAACAGAAAGATAATCATAGAATGTCCGCATTTAACATATGCTCATATGGTTAATGCTGTGAATATGATTCAGGCTGGTCTTTCACAAGCTGTTGTTGCACGTCATTTTGACGTGCCTCGAAGCGTGATTTCGAGATTGTGGCGTTGATATGAATAATTTGGTAATGTCACTGAAAGACATGGAGGTCGTCAACGTGAAACTACTCGACAGGATAGGTATGTGGTAGGATTAACTTGTCAAAATGTGTATATAGCTGCACGTGAACTCTATGGGGCCTTAGAACATATCTTCTACATGACTGTATGTGACCAAACTTTGAGGAATAGATTAAATTAAACTAACTTGTACCCAGACGTCCATTGATGTTTCCCATGTTACGTTATGAAAATCGTGGACTCAAATAAGGTGGGCACAAGGACATGTTTAGTGGGACTTACAAAAAAGGAGTTATGTGTTATTCACAGATGCAGTTAGATTTTGTCTGTACCCTGATTAAAGAAGAATGAGAGCTTGGAGAGGACCTTATCGACAAGAGAGACATGTAATGTACAGGGTGTTCGTCTATATAGCTGTCTACAAGTTATGACGTTGGCAGGAATAATTTTTCATCATCGATCTGTTCCAGTTTTTGTAGAAGTTATTCTGAATTGGTCGTATCTAAGAACACGTTGGCTTTAAATTTGACACTGCTACAGGTCCCTATTTGCGTTATATACAGGAGAATGCAAGGTCACATACTGCAGCAACATTAAGAGATTGGATTTATAATGAGGATATTAGACTTTTACTGTGGCCAACATAGTCGCCAGATCTTAATCCCATAATAAGTTTGTATGAGATATGCTTCAGATACAGATGGATCCTTATCTGCACAATGTTTATACTAGACAAGGTCTTTCTTAAATTGATAATTTAATTTTAAGCACACTTTTTTTTTTTTTTTTTTTTTTTAATGGCATAGACTTTTAGTCATTCAGCCAGACTCAACATGGTAAAAAAATAGTTGTCTGAGTTTATATTAATAAATATACAAATATACAAAACAAAGAACAGGTAAACAGGGTCACTCTCTTCTCGCCTAGGATCCCATAAAGGCATTTTTTTTAAGACATACAACACTAGGCCACGGTAAGAGGGGAATTTGACAATTGGGTTAGAAACAAAGGTTACGTTATTAACTAATGCATAATTCTTTACATGGTTATTTTACTATCTTTTAAAAACATAACTAAGGAATCATACACTGCTCTCGAGTCTAGTGATAATAAGTACTGAAGGTTCCAAGGGGCTAATATATTGTATTTATGTAAGTTATTTATTAATCTTGCTGAAATTATAGTATTTCTGGGACAACTGAAAAATATATGATCTAGGATTTCTTCTTCTGTACAAAATTCACATCGATCATTATCTAAAACCTTGAGTTTAAATAAATGTTTGGGGTAACATGCATGTCCAAATCTCAGTCTAATGATCGTGGTAACATATTTTCTAGGTACATTAAAAGACTTATACCAAGGTGTTTTAGGAATATCTGTTTGAAGAGAAGTGTATCTATTTGGGCTAACAATGGAATATTCCTTCCATATATTATCTCACCTTTGGTATAATCTTAATTTTAAGGAAGCCAGAAAGTCGCAAGCCGTGATTTTATACGAAGTTTCTCTACCAGATAAAATACTTTGCTTTGCTAATTGGTCCACATGTTCATTATTTTCCAAACCTATATGTGCTTTAATCCAAACAAAGACCACATTTTTGCCCCTTGTTACTAACTTTTGTTTGATATCCTTAATTTTGTAAATATAAGGGCAACTGTACGTATTTGGCAATCCCGGTTTCCCAATAGATGTCAAAACTGATAAAGAATCTGATAATATCACTATATGATCCGAGCTACTTTCTGTTGCATAAAGTAAGGCCTCATATATTGCAAGAGCTTCCGCTGTAAAAATAGAGGTCTGGGAGTTTAACTTAAATGTGTGTTATATTCGTTCCAACGGGACAAAAAAAGCGCATCCAGTGCCGTTTGATGATTTGGAAGCATCAGTATATATAACGACGGAGTTTTTGAATTCTGATAATATTGAGTGAATAATCCGTCTGTTTATGTGTATATTGTCACTATATTTTGGTACCATGATATCTGTATTTGAACAATATGTTGCATATGAAATGTTTTGAAGTATATACGTAGCTTTATCTATCTCTTTTAATGCTTCCATATTATGTTGCAGAGCTTCGCAGACTAAAGGCGATTTCTTTTTTTCCCAGTATTTAGTAGACAAATCATAGCAATTCAAAGTAAAGATCTTTGTGTATAAGGATTGATTTTTTATATATGTCTTTACCAGAAATTTTTCGGACAGGAAGTTTCGTCTGATATTTAAACGTAGTTCCAAGGCTTCCAAATACAAGGGTTGAATTGGTGTGGACTTCATAGCACCTAAACATGTACGTAAAGCTGAATTGTGTATTACGTTAATTTTATTTAGCAATACATTACTGGCTGATCCATAAAATATGCTTCCGTAATCAAAAATGGAGCGGATATACGCTCTGTAGAATAATAAATTTACATCTACATCAGCACCCCACCACGTTTTATTAATCGATTTAAGGAAATTTATTCCCTTGTTGCATTTGTTTAACATATCCTCAATATGATTCTTCCAAGTCAAATGTTTGTCAAGTGTCATCCCTAAATATTTGTCCTTACTTTTTAGTGGATATTGATGCTCTCCTAATTTAATTATTTGATCGTTAGGTTTATAATGTCTAGTAAAAATGCAAACCTGAGATTTGTTGCAAGATAATTCAAAATTGTTTTTATGGAGCCATTTTTGAAGTAGCTGATAGATACTATCCAAGTTTTTAATTGCTGTTTGATATTCTTTGTGTTCTGTGTAAATGCAGAAATCATCTGCGTATTGTATGTGGTTGAAGGGTATGTTATTTATTTTAATATTGTACAAGTCCGCTACGTACATATTAAACAGGATAGGGCTCAATACAGAACCCTGAGGTAATCCTTTGTTTACGATTCTGGGACCCATGAGCATTTGTTCTTTTCTTAAATAAACTAATCTGTTTGAGTATAGATTAACAATACTAGCGGCAAATTGGGCTGGAATTTGAAATATTCTTGTCATTTTTTCTTTAAGTGCTATTAAACACACAGAGTCATAAGCACCTTTTAAGTACATTAAAGTGGTGTCAACAAGCTGTAATTAATGCTGCTGAAGGTAACACAGATTATTATACAGACTTTTATGTTAAAAATTTTCGTTAAATTAAGCTGAAACTAAAATTAAGCTGAATTTATTGCTTAATTGTTTTATGACTAATCAGGCATTATAACTATATGACACATTTTAAAAAATCCAATCAAAATTGATCTATATATGGGAAAAAAACTTTGTGTTCCTTAGACATTTTTGATGTGTTGAATAATAATGGGGACATTATACATTCTTGTCAATCACCTCTTTCTGCCTTCGTGACGTCTGTTAAATGATCTCCAACTGTAACAGCTGCAGTTTGTTCGTAATATATATTGTTTATTGCAGAGTCGGTCCCTGCTGTCTAGACCAAGAAACATTTCCATTAGTTGTTCATGTTTTATTTTATAGAACGCTTTATAATAATCAACAAAACATACATATACATCACAATTCACTTCTTTACGTTGCTATTATTCGACCATAATCACAATTTTTCGGATTGAGATTTTAGGTATTGTGAAAGTTACTCTTGCTATCTAAAGAACTGCTGGGGTACTTTTTCACTCTGGTATACAGTGCTTAAGATCAAGGCAAGTTTTATTACTGCATCTTTGTCCATAATTTTCAAAAACTCATTTACGGCGGTTTTACCCTCCTTAATGCTGTTTATAGTAGCCTCCACTTCCGCCTCGAGAATAGGTGGTCTGGTTTCGCCATCGTTCTAATCTATCTATCTAATCAGCCTTAAACGCCCACTCTTGGGCATAGGCCTCCCCTGTTAATCTTCATTGGTCTCTATTTTGGGCGATCTGCATCCAGTCCTTTCCTGCCGTTCTCTTAAGGTCGTCAGTCCATCTTATCTGTGGTCTTCCTCTTTTTCTTTTCTTTTCCCATGGTCTCCAGTGTAGAATTCGCTTATTCCATCTTTCATCTTTTTGCCGGAGAGTGTGACCGGCGAAGTTCCATTTAAGTTTTGCAACCTGTCTTGATACATCGTTCACCTTTGTTTTTTCTCTGATCCATGAGTTTCTTTTCCTGTCTTTAAGACCGATACCCAGCATCTGTCTTTCCATTTCTCTTTGTGTTTTGGATATCCTGTCGATGTTCTCCTTTGTAAAAGTCCATGTTTGTGAGCCATATGTGATAACTGGTAAAATGCACTGATTGAATACTTTCGTTTGCATATATTGAGGGAACTTTTTATTTTTTAGAATATATGATAGTTTACCAAATGAGGCCCATGCTAATCTAGTTCTTCTTTTTATTTCTTCTGTTTGAATGTCCCTGTTCAGCTTTATTATCTGTCCTAGGTGTATGTATTCTGCCACCTGCTCTAATTTATTCTGTTTGACTACTATTTCTAATTGGTCTTCTTGGTTTGTCATAGTCTTGGTTTTACTATAATTCATCTCTAGACCTACCTCTGTCGCTTTTCTATCTAGTTCCTCAACCATCTTCTGTAAATCTTCCTCCTTATCTGTTATCAGGACTATATCGTCTGCATATCTCAAGTGGTTCAAGAGCTCTCCATTTATTCTTATTCAGTATGTATCCCATTCTATTTTTTTAAATATGTCTTTCATAGCCTGATTGAACAATTTTGGTGATATTGTGTCTCCCTGCCTGATTCCTCGTTCGAATTTTATTGGTTCTGTAGCGTGTTCCTTCGTCAATTTTATTGTGGTACTTGCATTTTTGTATATGTTTGTTATTAGGTCCGTGTACCTGTAATCAATTCTGCCGTTCTGTAGTGAGTTTTTGATGGCCCAATGTTCTATGCTGTCAAACGCCTTTCGGAAGTCTATGAGTGCCATGTATAATGCGATTTGATACTCGTTCGACTTTTCAATCAGTATTTTTACTGATAGCAGATGGTCGCTGGTACTAAAACCCTTTCTCAATCCCGCTTGTTCTCTTGCTTGGTATTCGTCAAGCTTAGTTGTTAGTCTATTTGTCATGATCTTCGTTAGTAGTTTATTATATATAGTTCGCCATCGTTATTCTGTAGTATAGTAACACTTCTCTTGTCTTTAACTGATGTTTTAACATAGTTCATCCACGTTGTTTTTATTTCTTCAATATTAACTATTAGATTCTCTTGGGCGCCTGTTAACTGTCCCGGAGTTTTTGATCTATAACGGCCTGCTGCTTCTTCGATCTTTTTGTGGAGATTGAACGAAATAGAAAGATACATTTGAGATACAAGAAAAAAGATACAATCGAGATTATATTTGCGAAAAACGATTATCATGACATGGAAAAACGGAGACATCAATATTTAGAGTGAACTTTAAATACAAATGCCTGAGGTTTAAAATACCGAATCTTTAACATATATAGAACAAAGGCTAGGAAACAATGATGGTGTGAAGTATTACAGCATGCAGTTTATTAAGGCGTTATAAATATTATTACTATACAAATTTTTATAATCTAGTCACATACTTTCAGTCACTTATACAATCATAAACTGTACCAAAAAAATTTTGTTTGGTACATTTAAATAATTCAAAGTCTGTGGTTGAATTCATTTGGTTTTGAGTAAAAATGATTCATACAATACTTAAGATTCGTTTAGCGCAATTTATTGATTCGAGGACATCAATATCAACTTCCTAGAAATAATACAGTATTTTTCTAAATACTGGTACCAGTATAATAAACCGTTGTCATATTTTTACTGGAGATGTGCATATTGTTAATTTTTGCTTATATATAAAAATAAACAAGGTTAAAGAAAAGGGAGACAGATAGTTTAGAAATTCTTTTGTTTTAATTATTTAAAAACAGTTTTACACGTTAATTACGCAGAAAAAGTTTTGCATGACTACATTAAAAGAACCATCAGATTATAGCAATAAACGAACTTCATAAAACTTCGCTAAATCTCAAAAAAGAAGCAACTTTGTCATTAAATTTTTAACATTAAATTCAACAAAACTAGTAGTATTGAATACTACGCAGCCTTGACATTAAATTCAACAAAATTACTATTTATGAGAGGGTTATGAAAAAGATTATATCACATGCCAGCAAGATAATGCTACATATAATCAATGAGAGACTGAAAACATTACTTCAAAGAGAAATTTCACAAGGGCAAACTGGATTTACCAAAGGTAGAGCCACTCGAGAACACCTGCTGAATATAAGGCAGATAATCGAGAAATCTAGGGAATTCAACATCCCACTATACATCTGTTTTATAGATTACCGTAAAGCGTTCGACAGGGTCAAGTGGAGACACTTATGGCGAATACTAAAAGAAGTAGGCGTACCACAACATCTAATTACGCTTATAACTGAACTATATGAACACACTACTGGATCAGTTAAAGTACTTGACACACTTTCGAACGAGTTTCATCCAGAACGGGGTGTCAGACAAGGATGTATACTATCTCCACAATTATTCAACATATATGGAGAGTATATTATGCGAAGAGCACTTGAAGGATGGGAAAAGGGCATCTCAATAAATGGTCATAAACTAAACAACCTACGTTTCGCAGATGACACAGCCTTTCTTGCAAATAGTCAAGCAGAGCTGATGGAACTTATACGACTGATCGAAAACGAAAGTCAAATATTTGGTCTGCAATTAAACATATCAAAGACAAAGATCATGATAGTGGATAGACTACACAACAATCATCCACACATAACCACAATTGACCGGTTCGAGGTTGTGAGCTCATACTTATATCTGGGATCATTAATCACAAACACAGGGTCATTACAAGAAGAGATTAAACGTAGATGTGATTTAGCAAAAGTTGCCACAGCAAAAATGACCAAAATATGGAAGGAATGTCAAATTTCAAGAGCGATAAAGATGAGGTTGATCAACTGCTTAATATTCCCAATACTGACCTACGGATGTGAATGTTGGACTCTGAGACAATCGGAGAGAAGAAAGATAGACGCCACTGAAATGATCTGTTGGAGACGAATATTACGAATTCCTTGGATCGACCGTAGAATAAATAATTTAATTTTAAGAGAGCTAAAAGTTAGCCAACGACTCTCTAGTAAAGTCCATCTCCAACAATTAAAATATTTTGGGCATGTTATGAGAGCAAACACAGAAAACATGGAAAGACTCATAATACAAGGAAAGGTAAAAGGCCGAAGATCACGAGGAAGATCCCCAACAAGATGGATAGATCAAATTACAGGAATATGCCAAAGACCTATGTATGAATTAAAATAAATGACCAGAGACAGAGATCTCTGGAGACGGACAATACACGACATCACGTCGACCACTACACTCCCTCTGGGGGGTCAGGATTGAAGAGATGAAAAAGATTATCATTTTGGTTGTCTTTAATTATTATTTCTAATAAATCTGAGAGTTGTTTTTGCCACTTATGCTATGTGACCCATTTAGATTGAAAACATTCGTTTAACAACAAAAATTGTTTAATCACATCTTGCGATACTTTTTCGTATCCAAAAAAGTATTATTAAAAAGTCACTTACGCCAAATAAGTATGACCACCATTTTATAAATTTAATAGTACATTGTTTACCGGGTAGGAAAAGCTTAACATTCCTGGACGACTGTGAAGATTGCTAAGTCGAGGAGCAAGCCGAGACCAGGAATGTGGCTTTTCCTACGAGGTAAACATACTATTTTTCCACAAATCGTTTAAAATTCGACAGATATTGATTGATTTAAAAAAAACGCGATAATTTTATTCCCAAATAAATGGTGCTTTGAAATTCCTAATAAAATTACTTGGGTTACTATGGAAACGTATTGAGGTTGAATTGTCAAACTTGACGCTTATATGTAGAACAGTAACAACTGTACGGAAATATTATTTCCTTACAGTAAGGAAATGACATTTCCTTACAGTAAGGAAGTCCTGATTTTTTCTTCAAGAAATTTTGACAGGAATGTCAAAATTTCCTGGCGATTTGCGGAAAACTATATTTACTGATGACAAATCTAGACCAACTTACAATTTGGTATATAGTTTTCTAGTAGTGTTATATCTAGTTATCGAGAAGGCAGACTTAAAAAAACTGAAACACCTTTTACTTTTACCTTTTAGTCTCTCAGTCTTTAGAAAAAAAAATAACGTCGGGTTTATCTTCTTTATCTTGTAATACATGGTGCTGTTTATTCTATTAACCCAGCTCCAGTGATGTTGATGTTAAGCTGTCATGTTACCCCTTCGGGAGTCTTCCTAGTGGTCTTTTTATATTTGATTTATGTGTTTTTACCCATTTCGCGATTCTTTCTGGATCCAATCTATCGACATGATGTCTCCATATGAGGCGTCTTACTCGTGTGCATCTTACGTGTGGGTATTTTTAGTACTGGCCTTACATATGCCTTAAATATCCAGATTTTTCTTTCTAAGCTCATATATTTGACTCTCCATATAATATCCCTCAACGACATAAAAAGAAATAAAGCGGCCGGTGAGGACAAAATACTGGCGGAACTGCTAAAAGAAGGAGGAGACACGATAAAAAATGCTAAAAATACTGTTTAACAAATGTCTGTTTGAAGGTAAAATACCTAAACAATGGAGAAAAGCCAACACAATTTTAATACATAAGAAAGGAGACCGAACAGACCTAAACAACTACCGTCATATTTCCCTTTTGTCACAACTATATAAAACCTTCACAAGAATAATAAACAACCGACTAAACTATTAACTTGATAACTACCAACCAGTGGAACAGGCCGGATTCAGGAAAGGATACAGCACAATCGACCATCTACATGCGCTTAAAATCTTAATTGAGAAAACCAATGAATACATCCTTCCGCTGTACTTAGCATTCGTAGATTATGAAAAGGCTTTCGATAGCATTGAACACTGGGCGGTTGAAGAAGCTCTGGTCAATAGTAGAATAGATTCAAGATACCGACAATTGATACATGATATTTATACGACAAATTAATAACGGATAATATAAAAGTTAAACGAGGAGTCCGACAAGGCGATATAATTTCACCTAAACTGTTTATCTTGACCCTCGAAGACATAATAAAATCAACAGATTGGGAAAACAGAGGAGTATGTATTAACGGAAAATACCTAAATCACCTTAGATATGCGGATGATATACTCCTGATCTCCTCGGAACGACAAGAACTGGAATTAATGCTGAATGAACTTCATGAAAAATCACTGCAAAAAGGCCTAAAAATTAACTTCAACAAAACAAAAGTAATGACAAACACGGATACCAAGAGACAATAAAAATAAAAACAGAAAAAATAGAACAGGTAAATGAGTATATCTATCTAGGACAAGCAATCAGAGCTAACAGAGAAAATCAAACAGCCGAAATATCGAGACGAGTAAGAATGGGATGGGCAGCGTTCGGCAAACTTTCTTACGTTTTAAAAAATCAAACAATCCCTCTATACTTACGAAGCAAGGTATATAACTCCTGCATAATACCGGTGCTCATCTACGGAGCACAGACATGGACATTTACACAGGTCAATTTGGATAGGATAAGGAAGGCACAAAGAGCGATGGGGAGACAAATGTTGGGTGTATCACTTAGAGATAAAAAACGTAACCAGTGGATCAGAACCAGAACAAAGACAGTAGACGCGATAGAACAAGCAGCAAAACTGAAATGGAAATGGGCTGGACACAATGAACGTCTCCAAGACGGACGATGGAACAATGCCATCGGAAAGTGGAGTCCATACAATGCAAAGAGATCAAGAGGCAGACCACAGATGAGGTGGAAAGATGTCATCAGGAAACAAGGAGGTCCCACATGGCAGAGAACAGCTCAAGATAGGGAAAGATGGAGAGAACTGGGGGAGACCTATATCCAACAATGGAAGGATAGAGAATAGGTTAAAAAAAATATCCCTCAAGTACGCCTATATTCTAGCTTCCTTGTTGACTTGTTTTTTGACTTCTTCTGCAGCATATCTTTCTCTTACATCTGTTGGTGCTCTTGGCTATAACCATTGAATGGGTCTTTTCATGGGATATGAACGTTTTTAACTTATGTGCGGTTATATTAAATCTGTAAAATAGACACTGGAGGTCATCTTCATTATCTGTGTGATTACTGCATCACTCGCATAGCAGGTAATACTCAAAGCTCAGTTCCCCATTTTGTATGGGGAATTATGTTAAAAAGATTCGCACTGAGGCTATCCCCCTGCCTAATTCCTAACAACACGTTTATGTCTTGGTCAGTCCATGATCCGTTTTTATTCTTGTTTTGTTTATTGCTATGTATTTTTGATTGGCGTTTTTCTGATTCATTCTTTGACTTACGTCTTTAAGTTGGGTTTATTAAACTTTGGAGTTCTCTACTAGTTGCATTATAATAAAAACTGCGTAAAGACTGTGTCAGTTGTACATCGATTGATAGCGACACTTTTGTCTTTTACTTCGCTGTACATATCGGTATCATTGTACAGATTATTGAAGGGTTCTGTTAAGTTTTTATGTGTTATGATATTGTTGTTTTTTGCATTCTCTCCATACATGTCATGCTCAATTTCTACAGATAATCTTTCCCTATAATGTTTGCTTTAGTTCATTTATCTAACAGTTCACTCTGCTTCTAGCTTTTTATAGAAGATTATATGGTAGAATAGTTAAGAATACGATTTGAAACAGGCGTTTGATGGACTAGACAAAAAATAAAATAAAATAACTATTCATGTTAGGAATACCGAAACCTTTAGTTGAACTTATACAAATGACTTTGAAGGTTTCCAAAGCCACGGACAGAATAGATAGAGATGTGTCAGAAGCATTTGATATTGAAAATGAAGTTAGGCAAGGTATTATCAGAAAACTAGATAAAAAATAGGTATTAAGTGAAAAACGTACAGATTTGAAACAGGAAGCCCCTGCATTTGGTCTAAATATAAATGAAAGAAAAATAAAATGCACAAAGTCGAATCGACATGAAAATTTGAAGGTAGAAAACCATACGTACGAATGTGCCTCCACCTTTCCCTACCTCGGCTCAATAATAAATGGCAGTAACTACGTCAGACAAGAAACTTCATTTAAGCAGTTCCCAAATTCCTACCAGGATTTTTATTTTGCATCTCCTACTGCCTTTTTGTAAATTTTATTTTTGTGTTTATATAATCCCGTGTCCCTTGAATCCTTGTCATAGCAAATTTTACTGGATTTGTCCACCACCATTCATCATTCAATTTTTGTTTTTCATTATTTTATTAATTCCACAGGATTCTTTAGCTAATTTATATATAACTTCCTTTAATTTTTTCCGTTTTTTATCTAATGAGCACTCTTTTTTAACCTTTCCGTATTTCTGTAGTGTCTTATTTATTTTATTTTGTTTATATTAGTTTCCTTATGTTTATCTGGGTATACTGTATATTCTCTAATTCGATATCTGGTATTTCTATTATTTCCGCTATTACTAGTCTATGATGTGTGTTCAGTCCAAGTCATATTCATTACAAGTTGAAATAAGTAGTATAATAGTTTTTCTATTGTTGCAGTGATCTTAGCCTCTTCCATGAGCTCCAACAACCATACAGGGCAAATTGGAATTGGCACAATCCCGTTGTGAATCCTAGACGAGCAATCGAAGAGGAACTAGCATCTTCGGAAGACGACAGCGATGAACGCGAACCACTAGCCAAAGACTACAAAGATCCACCTGCTGCCAGTTCAGAGCAAAAACCTGTCTTGGTGCCTAAACCAAAGCCCGATCTGAAATCGATACCCGAAAAGCCTGAAATTCCCGATTTACCTGAGAATCCAGAAAGACCTTTAACTGAGATTCTTCCGGGTGGTGTGGTGGATGTTAATTCTGATGGTTTTGGAGGTCCTTTCAATCCATTTGGACCCGAGTTTGATTTTTCTTCGTCCTTTGGAGTTAATTCGAAACCCTTCGGCATTGGAGATTTGTTTAACACGTTCCAGGGTAGTCAATGGTGGAAAGGGTGAGTAATTTTAGAATATATTTTTTTTACATTTTACCTTAACAAAAAAGTTATAGAATTTTATTTTATTAAACCTGATTAAGATTTATAATAAAATCCAATAGAAATATTTTTCGTGAAAAATTTTTATTTTTCTGACGTACACTTAATATACTGTTATGTATTACCATGTTGTTTATACCATAGCGCTTCTGTCCTAATAATTTTTTCTCGCTTACGTTAATTATAATATTCTAGTGCGTTTTTGCACCTTTATTATCTGACTAGATCTTCTGGATGTCTTATTGGGTTATTGGGAACTGTTTAGATCTTATGACCAAACCTAATGTAACTTATAATACTAATTTGCACTGGCTAATTTTTACCAAAGTCCTTTTACTTTATTAAATAACCCATTCTCTTTATGTTCTAACCTATATCAACTATTGCATGCCCACTAACAGCTTTCCAAACGTAGTATTCACTTACACTGCTATTTTTTAACAGGAAACGCAGGCACCCAGACACTGTAGATGTTGAAATTATGTCTTCACCAAATGACTTTAATTTCCACTCTATTAACAAGCTTAGGCCTAGACATAGAGGAGGACTGGATGTTTTTAAAACCAAACCGCTTGATTTAGATATGTTCGTCATCAGGAAACATAAGCGGGAGTTCAAACCAAAGAAAATTTTTATTGACTGGGAGAAATTTTTAGAGTAAAATGTACATATAATAATTAATAAAATAAAATAAAATGTACATATTAATAATAAATTATTTTTAAAACAATAAAGCTTAAGAATATCATTCATATTATTGTACTTACTTACTCGACGGAGCTACAGTCCATAGTGAGTCCGTGCTTGACCAACTTCCAGCTTCCTCAAATCTTCATCAATATCGTCCATTAATTCTCTTGGAGTTCCTCATTAGATATTCTGGACCAATTGCATTTGTGGGATTCTTTCCATGTTGCCTGCTTAACTTAGCCTGGCGGCTTTATCTCTGCTACTAGGTTAGGTGCGCTGTTCATCATGGCCATTTCATTGTTACTTTTTATAGTCCATATCCTTTTGATGTTAATATACTATTCAATTTAATCTATTATTGGTTTGAACTGCATTGATTTTTCCACCTAGAGCTCTGAATATACTCTTTGGAGTCATCTTTTGTACTTTTGAAGTCTTTTATCAGCCAGAAATCAACTGACACAAATTTTCATCGTAAGCACTATTTGGTACATCAGAACATTGAATGTTATTATAATAGTGCACTATACTATTAATTTTTACATATTTCTAATATTATTTTCCATTTCTTAAATTATTTTTTTGCGTCCAATATGATACAATTTTAATCATCTATAGGGCAAACTAATACAGAAACGATATTAAGTTCTGGTCAATGTTTTTGGTTGTAGTCAAACCTTCTTCTTCTTAACGTGCCCTATCAAGTCCCCTTGACGTTGGCGATTAACATGGCAAAACTGTCTCTGTCTCGAGCTATTCTAAATAGTTGCTCAGCTTTCATTATTCCTGTCCACTCCCTGATATTCTTCAACCAAGAGGCCTGCTTTCTAGCAATTCCTCTGAGTCCTTCGATTTTACCCATCATAATAAGTTGAAGAATATTATATCGGTTTCCCTTTACTACGTGTCCAAAATAGGCCATCTTTCTACATTTGATGTTATCAAGCAGCTCGCGAGCAGCATTTGCTCTTTCAAGGACTGCCACATTTGTCAGCATAGCCGTCCATGGAATTTTTAGTATACGTCTGTGCAGCCACATCTCAAAGGCCTCCAAACGATTAATGGTAGATATTTTTAATGTCCATGCTTCGACACCGTATAAGAGGACTGACCAAATTCATTTAACATTTAACCATTTAGCATTTAACCATGCGCTTTCGAAGTTGAATTTGCAAGTTATCATTACAGAAGAATGACCTCATTTTTAAAAATGTCGTGCGGGCCATCTCGATTCTACATTTTATCTCTTGATCTGGATCTAGTTATTCAGTAATATGGCAACCAAGATATTTAAAACTGGACACTCTTTGAATTATATGACCATCAACATATAATCGTGCATCTTGATGTGCTAAACGGCTAAACACCGTGTGTTTTGTTTTGAGCAGTTTATGTTTAGGCCAAATTCTCTTCCCACTTTATCAATGGCATTGTAATCCATTCATGTCATCACTTAAAATAACTGTATCGTTTGCATATCTGATTGTATTTATCAGAATTCCATTAACTTTCACGCCCCATTCCAAATTATGCAGCGCTTCTTTAAATACCCTATCTGAATATAAATTAAATAACAGTGGGGATAGTATACAGCCCTGTCTGACACCTCTTTGTATTTTACATATTTCTGTTGATTTTCCATTTATGCAAGCTGTCGCTGTTTGACGCCAGTATAGTCAAACCACAGTAATATAAAAATATAAGAAAAGTCTGGGAATCTTTTCTAAGCCAGTTGATTTTTCAACCAGTATCCAGTTATGCAAAATAATTTTCCATAAAATTTCTCTGATCGAAATTTCAACCAGTTAATTGTTTTCATAATTAAACAATACTTTGTAACGTAAAAATGTAACATATTATTCCACATAAAACCAGATTATTTGAAAAAGAACATAAAATTAAAAAGCCGTATTTACAAAGCGTAATAGTTATTTATTGTGGAAAGGAAAGAAACATGGTATGCAGAGGGCTATTTCGCATTTAGCGCAAGCTAGCCTAGATCTTTTTTGGTGCTTGTCTGTACTTTTTAAATTCTTAAAGGTACATCTTCTTAAATTCATATTAATTGAATTCTCAGCCCAACATTGGTATTCTAAACAGTAATTGCTCTACCAAGTTGATTTGCCAGAATGCTTCTGAATACTAGATGTGCTTCAGGTTTGAGTCGAGCCTGTTTATTCAAAGCTAAAGTTTTGTACATAATAAATGCGTTTACAATATACATTTTGTACAATGTACAATATATTTTGTACATTGACAAAATAGTACCAAAGTTTCAATCGCCACTTTCGAGACTTCCAGTCAATGCTGTAAGAAGAATGAATGACTTCATCCATATTTCGATTGTAATCTTCAGTACTCTTTGAACATTGTACTGTTATTTTTGATCATTCTTTAGTTATACGCTGAACTGAAGATTTTCTCTAGTCTGTTACATTTTGTATGACACTAGCCATAATTACACATTTTGTCTCTATCCCTTGTTTATTCACTGTAATATTGCTGGTAGGAACACTGTCAAAGTCGCCAGTCTGTAAATTTTTATCGGGTCAGTTCGTCTGTAGGAAATTATTTTCTATTCAACCTTATAGTCCCATAACAAAACAATTTCCGATCCAAAAGCTTGGAGAGCAATGTAAAGCTGGTAAAAAATTATCAGTACTAAGAAGACACAGTAATACTTTCCTACAAAAGCCTCAAATCCAAAACAGTTTATTCATCGAGAAGACCCTCTTGCTTTCCGTTTTGTCTCCATACACAGAAAAATTTAACAAATAACAAGTTCCAGAGCATGAGAGCCCATACTTTATTGCCTCTTTCTATTGGCTTCATCCGTATGTGTTGATTTAGACTGGTTCTGTTTTTGAAAATAATCATGCTTTCATCTACAGCTAAATTTCTACTTTTACTATATGATCTCTAAAATTTTTCCTTTAAATAGGAAATCAAAACTTTTACCTTGTACAACTTGTCAAAATTTTTTGGTCTCACCTTTTCGGTGAGATTCGATGAGAAACCATTTCTTGGTTATTACTAATATGCAAATATTGTAGAATTTTCAAAACCCTTTTCATGGGTATGATACTAGATATTTTATCTGTACGGAAATTTGGATCCATCGACAAATACAAACGTAAACTTGGCAAGTGGTTGAAGCCCATTTTAATTAGCATAATAATAAATGCTTTTAGCTCATTCGGTGACAAATCTAACTTCTTGTCATTGTGGTGAGCATAACGATTTAGACTTATCGACCATCCTTTGCAAATATCCTTTCCAAATATTTCCAATAAAATGTCAAGCTGAGACTGGCTTGTTATATTCGAACCCGAAGATTCAGCAAATGTTACTGCTTCGAAAACAGCATTTTTTTTATAAATTATTTTTCCCCTACCCGATGTAGATGCTGAAGATAGAATATTTACTAAATAGGAAGTTGAGCGCCAACTATTTTTAAAATAAAAAATGGTGAAATAAATAAAAAAGATAATAGATGAAAAAATCGGAAGAAATTGAAATAAAATAATATTTGAAGAATACTTACAAACATGTGACGTTTATGTAACATTATTTATATGACTTTAACATATATTTTAAGTAAGTAGTGGAAAAGTTATTTCATATGCAAACAATGTAAATATTCTGCTCGCAAAAGTTTATGTAGTTATATCATCTTTATTTATTTACCTACTTAAGCAAATATAAATTCCAATCACTGTTATTTAACAATATATAGATAATATAATTTACATTTGTTTGTCGTTATCCTTGTGCAGTAATGCTAAGAGTATTGGTTATTATAGAAAAAAAATATATACATCGATACTTCAGAATGCTCAAACATGTATAAAAATGTGGTGACCATGTATTACGCACACAGTTTGGAATAGAATAGGGACCATATTGGTATTTTGTCTTAAAATTATAATGCAATGGTTTTACACTTGCCTTTTGGATCATATGACTTTAATAAATTATCATCATCATCATCATCATAATTCTTGCTTTACAACCCTGTGTTGGTCTATCCTCCTCAAGAATTTCTCTGCTGTTGTTTAATCCATTGCCTCCTGCGCCACTTATTCCCATATTTCTGATATTTTCATTGATGTTATCAAGGAACCTTGTTCTGCAGCAGTTCTGAACCAGCAGTTCTGGGTCTTCTTCTTCTTCTCTGATCAATGAGTCTATTAAGGAGCTTTTTTTTTAACTTATTCAGTTATTGTATCTGCAGTGCAGTAACTTACGTTTGTATTTTAAGAACGATTTCCGAAGTGGAAATTGAGACGTCAATAAACGTATTTTAACCTTTAATTGTGGCTTATTCCCAGTTAAATAGTAATTAGCATATCTTTTGTTGTTAAATACTACCATATTGGCTATTACTTTTTCTTAGAATATCGTTGAGAGCTTTTGGAGAAACGGGCTCGTTGTACAGGTTGTTCCATAATTTCTATTTCTTCGGTCACTCTATTTTCAATATTGTTGTGTGATTCTAGTATAGATTTAAAATTATTCTCATGTGTTTATTGCCTACATCATTGACCTTTAAAATTTGTAACATCGTGCTTCACCTTATCGAAAGCCTTTTCGATATCATAAAAGAATCACACATTTTTTATTTATAGCTAGTTGTGAAAGTATTTAATCCAAACAGGACTTCTCTAGTGCCAAATCCGTGTTTAACTCTCACTTGTATAAGACATTACTACTATATTCGAGACATACGGGTCGTACAATATTCGCTGCAGTCCTTTGTATTGGCTGGAACATCTTATGAGAATGAAATCTCATGATTCTAAGTACAAAACTTATGGCTGCTTTGATATTCTTTATTTTAAAGCATCCAGTATCATTTAAAATTTAGCAGAATCAAAGCCTTTTTCTGTTTTTGTTGTACTCAACACATTTTTTAAACATTTGAAAATAATCATCATCATCATCATTAGCCGTTTTGAGTAAATTGCTGAACATAGGCCTTCCGTAAATAATTCCATTGCATCCGATCTTGAGCGTCTTGAATCCAGTTGTGTTGGTTTTAAATAAAAAGTTCAGAAATATTTAAGATGTAGTCATATATTGTTTTATTTTGAAATAATTGTACTAACAACTTTTAAAGCAACGTCATAATAAAGATAACATTTCCAATTTTAAAATCCTTATGTCAATGTAACTGCCGTTTTACCCTTGACTGATTGAAACCTCCCCTTTCCGCCGACCCTGAAACTGGCGATTATCAAAATGGAATGATAACTTATGCTCGCTCTTGAACCGCAGATTCTTTATTATCTAAAGGCCAGCTAATTTTTTGTTTCTTAAAACTATTGAAGTGACACTAATGCAGTGTTTTATAATAATTATCTATTTTATGTAAATATTTTTAAGATCTAAAGACTTCAGTGATTTCCAGTTTGAATAAAAGTTATAATAAATATAAGAGTTTGATTTGTACAACACAGATGAAAACCACTTTAAATACCTCAATCATTATTCTCATTCTCAGATAATGAAGAAAATGCGTGTAATAGAGAATTTTCTAATACCTTCTAAAAATTTGGCCTTTCACAGACCACAACTTTTTTCGTTGTCACTTGGACGTGCGCAACAATAACAAACAGAATAAGCAACATTATTAGATAAAAAATGCCAAAGCTCTGGAATCGAATGACAACAGAAGTAATATAGAAAGGAGGAAAAGAACTAATCAATAAAATACACTGAAAATAGAATACCGCAATGATGATCATTCACAAAAAGGTAGATCCATCTCACCTTGAGGACTACCTTATCACTGGCCTGTTAAATTATCTTTATAAATTATATACTTATATAAATATATACTTAAACTATATAGAGAAAACGATTTCTTTAACCTTGAAAAACAGGCTGGATTTCGCTCAGGGTGTAGTACCAATGATCCGTTGCAATGTCTTAAGACTTGAACTGAAAAACCGATCAAATATAACAGACCGTTGGTACTGATTTTTATAGGCTTTCACAGCTCTTTCGACACAGTAGATATTGGCATTATTCTAAAGTCACTAGTGCAATGCAAAATAGATTATCGATAGTCCAAGATCATTAAAAATATATGGAAATGTAAAAGCTACTATAAATCTCCACCAAATCACCAATAGAATAGACATCAGAAGAGGAGTATGACAAGGCGATACTATGTCCCCAAAATTGTTCTTAACATTATTAGAATATGCTTTCAAACTACTAAACTGGGAGGAAAAAGTACTCATCATTGGAAAAGAAAAGAATTAGAGGAAGCATTGAAAGAAGTTAAAGAGATGCCGAACGTATTGCAGTATGTGGAAAAGTGAAAGTAAAAATTAATTACAGAAAAACCAAAATAATGACCAATCTATTATACAGCGACAACATCAAGATCGGGCAAAAAGGGATTACTTATGAACACTTTAGTCCCAAATATGGGTAGATATGTGGAACAGGAAGTGAAAATCACAAGAGTTAATCAGACACGTAAGTGACAAAGAAGAATATCCATGAGCTGTATGGCCCATGGCAAATTAAGATACATTTTTAAATCGAAAATGCCCATCAACATCAAAAGAAAGGCATTCAACCAGTGTGTCTTGCCAGTTCTTAAAAAACAGCCAGATAGTTAGAAATAACTCAAAGAACAATGGAACGCTCAATGCTTGGTCTAACATTGAGAGACATGGTAAGAGACAATAGATAGTCAAACGTGGACGATGTTCTCGAATACATTTATCTTTTTTTTTCAGCTTATTTGCATTCACTCCTGGACAAAGGCCTCGCCATAAGTTCTCCACTCTTGTCGGTTTTATTCTATTTGATGCCAGTTTTTTTTTGAGGTCTTTCTAGAAAAGTCTACTAAGACTTTATTTGCATTACAAAGCTTAAATAGAGATTGGCGAGATATATAGCACAATTGCGGAATGGAAGGTATAAAGAAAGATTCTGAATTGGAGACCAAGAAGTGATAAACACACCCAAGGACGACATCCCACACGCTGGTCAGACGACAAGAGAATCTCGACAAATTGGGTTACAACAGGAAAATCTTGAGGAGGCATGTCCGACAGTGAAGGCTACATATATTATAAACTTATTTCTGAATTTTTCTTTTTTATAACAAAACTTTCGTGTCGAAATTTCTAAATTGGAAGTTACTAATATAAAACGAAAGTAGGCGATTGCATTTTCAATTCGAGCTCCACCATGTTTCTACAGGTTCTTCGACGTATTCAACTCTTATCAGGAACACTTGGTTCGTCTTGGTAGTATCTTGAACTAACATGAAATGCTATTCATCTATTTGGTCGTTATAGTAACATAACATGACTGTTATGTATACATTAGTAGCGACCTGTATATGTAGCAACTAGATATGAACTACAAGTCTATGCTTACTGGAAGCTATTCTACTATTAGACGATGTTAGAAATAACCTTGTATTGTAACAATAGATCTACAGTTTACCCTTGAAAATCACCATCTTTTGCACGCTTTACGTAAAGAAAATACGTTGGAATGAATGTTTTTATGGGTTAATTTAAAGGTTATTTCTAACATTGTCCAATAGCTTCCGGTAAGCTTGGATTTGCAGTTTATCTCAAGCAGAAGCCTCCTGATTTCTTGTTGTTATTAATATAACTGCAGCTTCTTAAATTAAAGAAATAGAATTGCAGATCTATGAAATATTTACTATTCTCTCTCTCCGATTTTTGATCTTTGACAATTATGTTAATTTTTATTCTACGTTCCTAAAAATAATATCGGCCAACATTATGAAAATTAATTCACATGAGTCACATTATCCGCCGGTGACAATGTTGGTCGTGTAGTTTGGTTCATTTAAAATACGATTTCACTTCGTCACTGTCAGGGACAAGTTAATAGGTGCATAATTTTCAATACGAATTTCATACAGTAATAAACCTGAATTCGTATATATCTTGAGATAGAAGATAATGATGCATACAGAGAAAGTTTTAAGCAAGGTGTTAAAAAAGATCTTTATTCATTTCTGTAAAACATGTTTAAGATAAAAAAGTGATACAAAGGTCCTTGTAAAATATACTTAAAATAAGCAATTTTAGGATAAGTCGATATTAAGCAATAGTAACTAAGCATTATTCTTCTATAGGACAAAAAAATAAACTTAATGTGGAAATTGAATATTTTAACAATACAAACAACAAAATATAGCTTGTTTCAAATCCAGTGGTGAGAATTTCTCTCAACAGTAATGCCTAACCTAATAAACAAACAGTGGTGTTTTAAAACATGGAAATGGTTGAATATAGCTATAAAAAAAGACACAATGTATTAAGAAATAATATTAGATTTTTGTATTTTTGAAACAATACATATTACAATATTATTACTCAGGGGTTACCGTGGTGATTGGGGCAGGGGGTTGGCGTGAACAATTCTGACAGTAAAATTTTGATTGACAGGTGGAGCCGATTTATTGAGACAATTTGGTCTTTTTTCAATTTCCATGGCTTCTTGGATAATTCTTGGTTTATAGAATTGGATGGAGGCTATGGTTCTGGAGTTTTCAAAATCAATTTTTTAACTGTATAAAGATGGTGTTGACCTAGAATTGAAATTGAGTCGGAATTGCGAACAGAAATGAAATGTTCATAAATCCTATTTTGGATTCTACGATTTGTTTGGCCTATATAGGATCGGGGGCAGTCTGCACAAGGAATTTCATAAACTCTGTGTTGTTCATTTGGAATGTTGTCTCTGATTGATCGGACAAGAGATGACAGTTTTTATTGGGGAGTAAATATTGTTTTTATTACTCTTGATTTTAAATTTTGTCGATTGTGTTAGTGACACCTTTGATGTAAGGAAGAAAAGCTTTCGTATGACGAAGGTCTGAGTCTTTGGGTTGAGATTGAATGGGAGATTGATATCTGTGGATGCTTCTATTGATGTGATTTTCGCGGTAACCATTTTGGATGAGAGTTTGTTTTAAACTAGAGAGCTCAGCGGGTCTACTTGCATTATGGCAAAGAGATATTGTTAACGAGGATGATGAGAGTTGGAATGCAAGTAACGATTGGTATCGGTGGGTTTTTGATAAACAGAGTGATGAAACCTTGGAATTGGTTTTTCTTTATGATAACGTTGAGAAACGGTAAGGATAAATCAGTTCCCACCTCCATCGTGAACTGTATACTAGAATGTATACCATTCAGATGGGTTTGAAAAGACACCAAAGCATCCCTGCCATAGGGCTAAATGACGAATGTATCGTCAACATGTCGTAGCCAATATGTGGTTTGAGAATTGATGTGGATAGTACTTGGGTCTCGAAGTCTTCGTTCCATAAAGAAATTGGAAATTGCTGGAGAGAGTGGAGAGCCCATTGAGGCACCATTTATTTGTCTGTAGAATCGATTTTGGAAGATGAAATAAGTGTTGGACATACAATGTTTAATGAAAGATAAGTGGTCTTGCTGGATACTGTATTTAGTTTTCAGAATGTTTAGAGTTTCGTCTATAGAAATGTTTGTAAATAGTGAAACGATATCGAAACTTATTAGAATGTCTGATGGTGAGATAGGATATTGTTTAATAAGTTCGATGAAGGTTTTGATGAAGGATGAAACATTTTCGGCAAAAGGTTGTAGAGTTTTGGCCAAGTACTTGGCCAATGGTTGTGTAGGGCAGCTTTATGCATTGACAATGGACGTAAAAGAATATCGAGTTTGTGAATTTAGGGAAGACTTTTCACGAGCAATTCGACATCGTTTATGTCAACTAGAAGAGAGATTTTATTGATAATGGCTTTTGTTATTTTCTCCAGATAGGTTGTTGGATTGTTAGGAATTGGTCTGTAGTCTGGATTAGTAATGAGATTTAAGAATTTATTAATATAAGAAGAAGTGTTTAGGATGACGGTGGCATTTCCTTTATGGGCGGGAAGAATGACTAGATTTGGATTTGACTGAAGATTTTTCAGGGCTTTTTTCTTGGATCGGCAAATCGAAATATCTCAAGAAAATTTCGATTTTATGGGATTTTAAAGTTAGCGGAATTAAACAACAATGCGTCGATATACTTCGTCTTAGTTTTCATGAAAAACCATCAGGCGCATCAACTGCTGACAGATTGTTTGAAGCGAGGTCACATAAGCCTCAATGTCGAATTTCGTGAAGGCCGTCTCTAGCCACAGTTGTTAAAGCATAGCAATGAGCCTATGATGAGATTCGTGCATTATTAGGTAGAGGTATGAGTCAAATATAAAAAAATTTGCATGACTATTTGGTATTGAGAAAGATGGTAAGTCGTTGCCACGTCACACTCAAACTATTCAACTGAGGAATTTCAAAGGTATGGATCATCGTGGCTGGTGATGAAACATTCATAATATTGCTATGAGCCCGAAACGAAACTTATTTTTAAGCTTGACAACATGTTCACACAATTTCATCCATTTATCTATAGTTTATCTATAGTTATCTATAGTAAGGCAGACAAAAAACAGTACTATCAAAGTATATGCAAAGAAATTGAGAGACATGGTCAGAATAATCAGCCGAGAGATCTATTTAGAAAAATACGCTACCTGACAAGAGACTTCAGAGCCAGAACTTGGGCCATTGAAGATAACACTGGAACCCTGAGAACAAACAGAGAAGACATAGCAGAGACATGGAGATCGTATTACAGGAACCTATATAAAGATGATCAACGCCAAGAGCTTGTTAGACAAATCTCTGACGAGGTGGAAGAAGAACCTGATATACTCGAAAATGAAGTAAGACAGGCTATCAACAAGCTCAAATATAACAAAGCACCAGGTCCAGATATGATAGCAGCAGAAATGCTTAAAGCCACAGAAGAAACCGGCGTAAAGTTACTTCATCTACTCTGTAACCAAATATGGCATTCCAAACAATCGCCTGAAGACTGGACAAAATTTACAATAACGACCATACATAAAAAAGGCAGCTTCCATAAATGCGACAATTATAGAACAATTTCTCTTATATCCCATGCCAGCAAGATAATGCTACATATAATCAATGAGAGACTGAAAACATTCCTTCAAAGAGAAATTCCACAAGAGCAAACTGGATTTACCAAAGGTAGAGGCACTCGAGAACACCTGCTGAATATAAGGCAGATAATCGAGAAATCTAGGGAATTCAACATCCCACTATACATCTGTTTTATAGATTACCGTAAAGCGTTCGACAGGGTCAAGTGGAGACACTTATGGCGAATACTAAAAGAAGTAGGCGTACCACAACATCTAATTACGCTTATAACCGAACTATATGAACACACTACTGGATCAGTTAAAATACTTGACACACTTTCGAACGAATTTCATTCAGAACGGGGTGTCAGACAAGGATGTATACTATCTCCACAATTATTTAACATATATGGGGAGTATATTATGCGAAGAGCACTTGAAGGATGGGAAAAGGGCATCTCAATAAATGGTCACAAACTAAATAACCTACGTTTCGCAGATGACACAGCCCTTCTTGCAAATAGTCAAGCAGAGCTGATAGAACTTATACAACTGATCGAAAACGAAAATATTTGGTCTGCAATTAAACATATCAAAGACAAAGATCATGATAGTGGATAGACTACACAACAGTCATCCACATATAACCACAATTGACCGGT
Source organism: Diabrotica balteata (assembly GCA_918026665.1). Taxonomy (NCBI): domain Eukaryota; kingdom Metazoa; phylum Arthropoda; class Insecta; order Coleoptera; family Chrysomelidae; genus Diabrotica; species Diabrotica balteata. Next base: position 27,582,298 of record OU898276.1, on the reverse strand, counting down.
TCGAGGTTGTGAGCTCATACTTATATCTGGGATCATTAATCACAAACACAGGGTCATTACAAGAAGAGATTAAACGTAGATGTGATCTAGCAAAAGTTGCCACAGCAAAATTGACCAAAATATGGAAGGACTGTCAAATTTCAAGAGCGATAAAGATGAGGTTGATCAACTGCTTAATATTCCTAATACTGACCTACGGATGTGAATCTTGGACTCTGAGACAATCGGAGAGAAGAAAGATAGACGCCACTGAAATATTCTGCTGGAGACGAATGTTACGAATTCCTTGGACCGACCGTAGAACAAATAATTCAATTTTAAGAGAGCTAAAAGTTAGCCAACGACTCTCTAGTAAAGTCCATCTCCAACAATTAAAATATTTTGGGCATGTTATGAGAGCAAACACAGAAAACATGGAAAGACTCATAATACAAGGAAAGGTAGAAGGCCGAAGATCACGAGGAAGATCCCCAACAAGATAGATAGATCAAATTACGCCAAAGACCTATACATGAATTAAAAGAAATGACCAGAGACAGAGATCCTTGGAGACGGACAATACACGACATCACGTCGACCACTACACTCCCCCTGGGGGTCAGGATTGAAGAGAGAGAGAGAGAGAGAGAGAGAGAAAGAGAGAGAGAGAGAGAGGAGAGAGAGAGAGAGAGAGAGAGAGAGAGAGAGAGAGAGATCTATAGTTACTTATTCCAACAAAACTTTTACAGCTACTGACGAAAAATTAACATATTGTTTTGCAATTTCCACCCGATTGTACCCAAATAATTTATATAGGGTTTAAGTCTGGATAATATGCTGAAAGTTTAAAAAAATATGCCCACATTCTTATAGATCCTACAGACTATCCTACAAATTGGTGATTATCTGTTGTTTTAATAATTTTTCGTAATTTTCTAAATTCATATCATAATAATAATCTGTAAAATAATATGTAAAAATCAAAAAGGCATTTGGTATCGTTCATGTAGCCACCCATTTGCCCACCGTTACCATATTCCTGGTAATGGTGGGCAAACTAAATATTTCAAATATCGTAGAAATATAACTTCAAACAGATTCCTATAGGTTATTATAAAAGAAATAACGCAAAAGCTACTGGGACTAGTGATGTCTCCTGCTAATACAACACATAAACGAGATTCAAAGTTAATATTGTAATTGATGCACCAAGGTGTCATAATTGTCATGAACTATCTATCTATCTATACAGTCCTTGCTGTTCAACTTTGGACATAGGCTCCTCTTCCTTCTTCCACGTTTCTCTACTGTAGGCAGTTTGTATCCACTTCGGACCTGCGTGTTTCTTCATGTCATCTGACCATCTCATTTGTGGCCTTCCTATTTTTCGTTTCTAACAATATGGTCTCTAGTGTATAATCCTCTTATTCCATCTGTCGTCTTTCTGTCTTATGGTATGTCCAGCGAACTTCCACTTAAGTTTTGCTATCTGCGTTGATACATCGGTCACTTTTGTTTTGTTTCGGATGCAAGTATTGCTTTTCTTGTCTGATAGCCTGATGTTCAGCATTTGCCTTTCCATGGCTCTTTGGGTCTTTGCCATTTTTTTCATGTTTCCCTTTGTAATAGTCCAAGTTTGAGAACCGTAGGTGAGAACCGGAAGTATACATTGGTGGAAGACTCTTGTTTTTAAATATTGGGGATATTTTCTATTTTTTAGTATATAGAAAAGTTTTCCGAAGGATACCCAAGCCAACTGTATCATTCTCTTTATTTCTCCTGTCTGATTTTCTTTATTTAATTTAACTAGTTATCCCAATAATACATTTTTTTTACTTGTTCTATAGTTGTTTGTGCAATTGTAATTATTAATCGTTCTGGTTGGTTGATCATAATTTTCGTTTTATTAAAATTCATTTGTAGACCTATTTTTGTTGATTCGCTATTTAATTCATCCATCATATTTTGTAATTTTTCCCTTTTATCTGTTATTAATACAATGTCGTCTGTATATCTCAAGTGATTCAAGTATTGGCCATTTATGGTAATACCGGTTTTTCCCATTGTAATTTCCTCATGACGTCTTCCAAAGCTTGATTGAATAGGTTGGGTGATATAGTGTCACCCTGTCTGACTCTTCGCCTTATCTTAATAGGCTCCGTTTGTTCAACTATTTTAATGGATGTTGTTGCTTGATCATATATATTGTAAATTAAGTCCGTATATCTATAGTCTATTTTCCCATTTTGTAAAGAGTTCTTTACTTTCCAATGTTGCACCTTATCGAATTTTTTTTCAAAGTCTACAAATGCCATATACATTGGGTTTGGATATTCGTTGGGCTTTTCAATTAATATTTTTACCATAAGCAGATGGTCGCTTGTACTGAATCCTTTTCTAAAACCGGCTTGATGTCTTGACTGGTAATTATCTAACTTAGTTGTTAATCTGTTTGTTAGTAGTTTAGTTAACAGCTTGTACATTACATTAAGTAGCGTTATGGGCCTGTAGTTTTTCAGATCTTTTCTATCGCCTTTCTTAAATAGTAATAGCGTTATTGCCTTGTTTCATGTGGTGGGTATTTGTTTTGTGTTCAATATTTATTAGTATACATACTAATAGCATAAAGGACTTCTACTGTAGTTACCCCTCCCCCCATTTTTTAACATTTCCACAGTTAATCCATCTTTCCCAGGTGATTTGTTATTCTTTATTTCTTTGAGTGTCTTTTTTATTTCATTTTTACTGATTTCTGGTTGTAGATCAGAGTTAACGTTCTTTATTTTCAGTTGTAACTGATTACGGATTTCTTGGGTTGGTTTTTGTTCTATTTCATAGAGATTTGTATAATCTTCGTGCGTTATTTGTAAAATTTCTTTTATATTGTTGGTCTCCACTCTTTCTTTGTTCTTTACGCTATTAATTTGTATGTTTCCCAGGTTCTGCTTTAAGCACTTCATGTGTCTATTTTTTTCAATTGTTTTCTCTATCTTTTCTTCCTGTACTCTCCTTTTACACTCCTTGACATAAATTCTAATAATTTTGTTTATTTCTTCCTATTCTATTTTATTTCTGTCCCCTTGTTCTAGTAATGTTTTTCTTGTGTTCATAAGAGCCTTTGTTTCCTGGGATATGAAACTTTCTTTTTTTGTTGTTGTCTGTGCTATTTTTTTTTTCACTTTTATTAGAGTTTCAGTAAATATCATGTTTATTTCATCGATATGTTTGTGTTCTATATCTTCCTTGGTCGGCAATATTTTCTTTATGCTCTCTTCGTAGGTCTGTTTTTCTTATTTTAGTTTTTCCATGTCTAATTTCTGATTATTTTCCACTTTCTTTCTTGTTTCAAATCTACTATCAATGATCAGCTTGGCTCGGACTAGTCTATGGTCGCTACCAGTTGAGAAGCGTTAACCATGGATTTTTGCGTTGAAAGAATATAATCAATTTCGTTTTTAGTTTCACCATTGGGACTAATCCATGTCCATTTTTTTTGGGGTTTTTTTTTAAAGAATGTATTCATTGCATATAGTTGCTACGAACTATATGCAATTATAGTTGATATGAACTATTAAAACCAGTATGATAAAAAGTGTGATTTCTATATTAAATTGAGCAATTTTTTGATAATTCATTGATTACATATATTATTCCTGCTGCATATTATAACGGAAGCCAAAATATATCGCATCCTACAAGAATATAATATAGAAATAGATTTATGTGTTTCAACCTTCGTTCTCTGACACATTTTTAGCTAACAAGTACACAATAATCTTTAGATGAGTTATCACATCTTCAAATTACAGTACGTGAAATAATTATAAACAACTTTTCAAAATCTTAGAAATGATAATTCTTTAATTATGATACAAACGTGATGCATTATAAATAATTTATATTCTTAAAACAATAAAGTCACCTTGAAAGTGGCTTGTTGCTTTTAAGAGTAGATGAAATGCAATCTTCGTTTCTTCCTTTATACCAATTAACGGGTTAATTACGAGTTGCAAGCCATTTCAGCATCACACGGATATAAGATGCTATCAAGACATCTTCTTTCTAAACTAGCAAGTACCTAAGGCATTTTTTAACTTTGCAGTAGGATGAGAATATAACACATAATCATTTTTTTCTACTACTATATCTATCTTATTATCTTTATTTATTCTTTTCAATTAATGTATTTAATGGCTCCAATTGTAGTACAGATTTTTAAAAATTTGATTTGAATTTTTAATCGATAAAATCAAATCGCAATGTAAGGATGTATTGAATTAACTGTGGTAATTCCACTTTTCGATATAAATGATGGGGACTAAAACTGTTGCAAATTCTATATCCTACAATTTCTTGTTTACAATTTTTTCGTGCGATCGATATTTTCCGAGTTAAGGAAAAAATAGTGGACGATTTACTACAACTTTACGACTAAATATACATAAGCAAAAATGAAGAGAATTATATTTTATACAATTTTGATTTTTTTCATTTTTTTTGCTAAAATAAATATGTTAAGGAACTTAAATATTGATTTCCGCAAAAAAATTAAGGAAACCAAAATTATATAAAATATTCTCCCTTTTATTCTTTTTTATGTACAGGTGGTTCCAATAAAAACTGATAACGATTCTTATTAAGATTTGTATTTGATTGGTCTAACATTATGTTATATTTATTATGACATATACATAATAAAACAAACAAACAAGCAACAAACAATTGATTACATATTGTCAATTCATAAATTGTAATAATTATTATGGCCTAAATTTTGATATTATTTTGAATTCCTGCGTTTTAAAAAAAAATATAAAATATTTTTCATAAAATAGGGTTGTTGTTATTATTTTTATTATTATTAAGGAATAAAACTAAATTCAAAAATTTATTAAAGCAAGAATTTTAACCAAATTAAAAAATAACTGGGCACTATTAGAGGCAGCAAAACATTTTAACATAAGCAGAACCAGTTTTCTCTTAATAAAAAATTGAGGAAACAAGAAACTGTCGAAATAAAGCGAGGGTCTGGAAGACCAAAACTATACTAAATTTAGGTATGTACAAATAAAAGTAATATTTCGTAATAGCTCCATTAGCATTGATAACAGCTTGTAGTCTTCGGTCCATCTGCGTGGAAGAAACTATGAAATTGTCTTCTTTAGAGAGCACTTCTCAAACCTGTTGTATACCGTGCTACAGCTCTTCTGCATTTTGAGGTATAAAATTACGCTGATACAACCGTGTTACAATAATCCCCCACACATTCTCGATTGGGTTTAAATCTGGACTGTAGTTAGGTTGAGGTAAGGTTTCAATTTTGTTATTATGGAGCCACTGGTTTAATATATTTGCAGTGCGAATAGGACCATTATCTAGTTGGAGGATTAATTTCTTTTTTGGATACAACTGTTCTACATTTGAAACATGATGTTTTCTAGAATATTCAAGTCTGCCCAACAAACCTGCCATCAATACGCCATACCATTCCCATTCCTCTGGATGACATCCATTCCCATACATTGGCGCTAAAATGACCAGCTGCTCGATATCTATCAACATATAGAGGATTAAATATATTATTATCTGGTCTATACACCCCAATTTTGCCCTTTTTTGAAGAATGAAAAATTTTCTCATCTGTAATTATTATCCTGACAAAAAATCTTGATTTTGTAGCTGATTGTTTAAAGTAAATATAAGATTTAATTGCTTCTGTTGTGGTGTAAGAGCTTGTTTTTTTTAGAGCTTGTGGTGTAAGAGCTTTTTGTTAAGTTGTTGTCTTTCCTTCGGGAAACTGTGACATAATTTTTGCATTTGCAACAATTTTAGACTGTCTCATTTTTGTCGAAAAATTAAAAATGGCGGAGGTATTGAGCAAAAATGGTTCTTCTCTTTTATTTTAAAACCCAAGATGGCGACTAATTCAACGGTTGAATTTAGTAGCGATTTTAAATTTATACTGCTATTTACCTACACCAAAGATTGCAATAAAAAAATTTGCGGCAGCTCACTATGGTTAGGTTTTTTTCGTCTAACCGATCGGACTATAAATTTATAAAGAAAATCAAATAGCAGAAATGAAAAATGCGAATCACATTGTCTTTCGAGGTAGCATTCAAAAAAATACGATATTCTCATATAAACTTAAAATAGATTTTGAAAAAGACCTATTTTACACAACCCTGGCGCACAGAACAAGCTGGATTTGACCGATTGCATGGATTATAATTGGCTTTGAGGACTGCTGTCTTTGTAGTTTATTGGCATAGACCTGAGACTTAGGAAAAATTAAAACAAGGTTAAACGAAAATAAATCCCACGATCTAGATGGCCAGTTTACATCACCTCTACGTGAGTTGGCCATACCCCTAAGTCATTTGTACTGATTGTTTAATGTGCCATGAGCTGTCTGGCATGTAGCGCTCGTAGTAGAGAGTAATGGCCTCATTAACATCATTCTCAAAGAAATATGGAATGGTGACGTCCCTAGTACAAAATCCACACCAAACAGTGGCATTTTCGGATGCATTGGACCTTTTGTGGATCTTATCTGGATTGGTATCATCCCAAGTCGACAATTTTGTTTGTACCTATCCATTTATATAAAAAAAATCAGAAAATTAGTCAGTATTCAAACTGCTCAAGAGCCGACTTAGCGAAACACGTTTATGGTCATACTCTGTCATCTATCTTTGAGTCAGTTGCAATTTGGATCAAGTGCAAGCCTGCCTTATAGTGAAAAATTCGGTAAGTTTTGGTTTGTGAAAGGTCAAAAATTTTCCACCATGAGTTAGGCTAGCACCTGATATAAATTAAAACTAACTCAGAAGTTAAAGGTAAATGGCCATAGACAATGACGTTTTTTGGTAAATAGGCTCTTTAGCAGTTAGAATATTGACTGATATCGAGCAATCATCTTTAGTGATGAGGCCTATTTTTGGATAAATTGGTAGGTTAATATACATAATTGTCGAATTTGGCACAATACCAATCAAAATAAGATTCAAAAGCATCCAATGCATCTGGAAAAATCAATGTTTAGTGTGGAATTTTAGACTGGGGACATTATACTTTTATATTTCTTCGAAAATGACGTTAACTCTGCAATTATTGTCGACTACGAGCGCTATAAGTCGAAGATACACGTCTGAATACTTTGTTTTAAGATCACATTGGTCTATCGCAGTTCTTTCGATCTGGTGCAGACCAACCAAAGATTATTTTTGATTATATTCTTATTCGATTTCTAAGATTATCTACGTTTTTACACTGCGTCACATAATGACATAATCTATTTCAATCGCTTTTTGAGAGTTTTTATTTATGGTCTTATTCTCTAGATCCAACTGCCCCTACCAGATAATCAACTGTGTTAGTTTCCGCATGTTTCTTATTTTTATTTAAGATATTCTTATTATTTATTTTATTTTATTATTTGAATTATTTACCTGGATTACTGATATATCCTGAACAATTAACACGTGAAATTTGGTGTCTAACTATTAATTACTCAATATTTTGTTTTTTCTTAGATTTATTTGTAATGCTAACTTCTGTTATTCTGCATATAGACGTTCTACATATAAGCGTCCTGCTAACTTATTATTTGCAAAATTTAAAGTAACTGTTTGGTATTTTCTTAAATTTTCATAGTTTAAATATTGTATTTATATGTAATTTTTATTACAATTATTTATGGTTAAATCTAAATCTAAAATATTTCCAGAACCTCTTTCTTAAACTTCTTGTAAAAATCAGACATTCACGTAAAAATTGTTAAAACAACGAAACTAAATTTAAAGCAAACAGTATTAGAGTTAATTGCAAAACTTTCTACACAATTACTAAAATGAGCAATAAATAGACAAAAAGTGGTTTATTGCATTCAGAGCATTCATATATAACTTCTTTGTATTGCCACAATTACAGGAAAGAAGGATATCTATTTAATAATAGGATTACATGATATTTATCAATTTAGCAAAAGCGCACTTTAGTAAGTCAGTAACATATCGACGATACATGATTAATGTTTTTTAAATAACGTACACATAAAATCGGAGTTTGTGTTTATTGAGGGTAAAATAAATGTAAGACCAAATACTTACCACGTCGGGATAGTATTGAGTTTTTTTCTTTGTTTTTTTCCTCATGATTTACTATGGAATGACAGGAGAGTATTACTGTCATTATCACATGTGGTTGTATTTTTAAAGACGAATCACTGCTATGATTTTTCTGACGGTTATTGTCAAGTTAAAGTTGATTTCATGTAATTGAATGAACTATCTTACAATTAAGTCGTCCCAGGAACGCAAATCAGCTATTATATTGGCAATTCCATTTTAAAGTCGTCTACTTTAAAATGTATAAGATATGTCTGAATTGTCAATATAAATGAGTCAGATAAAATTAAATTATTGGAAGAATGTATCACCAAGTATTGATTAAAACTCCAATTGGGGCTTATTTCCATTAAAATAGTAGTTGCTTTAAACTTGTCATTTTGTAGCGTTTAAAGTCAAAATAAAATTTACATTTTTTTTGTGAATATAAATGCTAAATTAATTAATAGGGCTTAAGTGGCAACATATACAATAATAAAACAAGTAATTGGACTTCCTAAGTCCTAGGTTTTCCCTCAACGTGACCGGAAGTAGATCCGGAAGTTTATATTAAAACTCTTCGTGCAATTTTGCGTTAATTGATATACGATTTCACTAATTTTGAGTCATTTTTGCCAAATTGTCGGTCTTAACTTTTAACCGGAAACGATATAATAACTGGAAACTCATTTCTCATTTTATCTGTTCGTATAACAGAGGAATTGTGTTCACGAACCAACAGACGGACGGACAGACAGATATGGATAATTTATTTATGGATAATTTTTTTTATTGTTGTAAATGGGTGAAAACAATTATCGACAACTTAACAAAGAAATTAGTAAGCTAAAATAATCATAATTGGCGACTTTAGTGAGCAAATAGTTAAAGTTAATATTGTTAACGTTTATGATTGTAGAAAACAAACGAAACAAACTCCCAACAATTTTGCACAGTTAAATTCAATATTTGTAGAAATTATTCGAAAACAAATTAAAAAAAATTACTACTCGTAGTTTCGTCTATTAAATTTCTACCATATCTCGTCTTTCCAATTAGCGACTTCTTGAAGAAGTGCAATGAACTTTTAGAAAATCATGGACCATAAACTGTCAAGGATATATATAAAAGAACTGGTGCAGGTTAACCACAAAGTTTTTAGATGTTTTTTTTTGAGGTTTTAAGATGTTTTTAATGCCAAATCACGTAATAGCAATAGCTTTATAAATTATCTATCGTTTTAAGAACCCATTTTGGTCGCGGTAGTAATAAATAATAAATATTTTGCGTCTTATTTCAAAACACAGTCAGTGGCGTGTTACAATATGTTATTGAAATAGGAACATGAAATGAAAAAAAATCTATCTATCGTTTTAAGAACACATTTTGGTCGCGGTAGTAATAAATAATAAATATTTTGCGTCTTATTTCAAAACACAGTCAGTGGCGTGTTACAATATGTTATTGAAATAGGAACATGAAATGAAAAAAAAATATCAAGAGAATATAGTGCCCCAAGTAACATGAAGCACTTATAATTGTTTGAAATTTTTCTAGATGCTTTTGTGCTTTCTGACCTTTGGACGTATTTTATAAATAGTTACATCCTATATAACGTATTAACTTCTTACTTTACATTTCTCTAATTTTCTATCAATTTTTCTCTTTTCCTGTATTTAAATAATTTATATTAATATAACACCTTTCTATTTGTGTTTATTGTTTTTTTATTCTAAAAACCAAAATAATTAGCGCTTGACTTCTACTTTTTAATTTTTCTATTTTCTACCAACTTTTCTATACCATTGATATCTCAACATTTCCATACATCACTTAATTTTCTTATCGATAACCCTACTACTTGTAACTACCAATGTTTAAATATTTCGTTCTGAAGAGAAAAAGCCCTTTTCCGTCGCTAACCATCACTCACAAGTAATAAGTTCTTTTTAGATCTATATGTTTTACCGAATTTCGTAATGTAAACGACCTAAATTAATAATTAATTATCAACCACCAAGCTTCACTTCATATCCAATGGTGTAATATAGTCCCCAGATGGTCCACCATCTAATAAATAACTAGAAAACTGATATCGCAGTAACTTCGTCAACTTCTCATCCAGCAGCTCTACATTGAAAACATCATGGCAAGATAAGTGTTTAATAAGGACATTTTTCTTAAATATTAAGGCCTTTAGTCATCTTTTTACCTTGGAACCTCTAGCTATTTAATGTTGTTTAGACATTCAGTCATTTTTTTGGTCTTCAGCCACCTTGTACAGGATTTGCTGTAACATAAAGACAAGTACCTAATTATTGAATAAAATGTTTATTTAGAATTTTGTGTTATGCTTTGATCTCTCTTGTGATCGTTCTTGCTACTATTACTTGTCTTCAGGAATAGCCTAGGTAGAGCTGGGAAGAGCTAGCCAGGATAGGGATCTGCAAAATTGTCTTTGTGCTGGTAAAGAGAAGATACTTCAGCTTTTGTTGACCTCCTCACGATCCTAAGTCAATCGTGGATTTTAAAATAACTCACGAGGTTAGTAACTTAGATAGTAAATTATCATGTTCTTCATCTTTTTAAGTCTCACAACTAGGTTAATGATCAAGTTTTAAATCCTTATTGTTTTGGTTCTTAAATTATTCTTTCTTAAAGGTTTTCACTAGCGATACGTAAATTTATTTGGTTAAGCATGGAATTCCCTTTATTCCAGACGTTTATAAGTATAGCTGTCTACAATAATAATAATTTCAATTCATCATTTTTCACTTAAATTTATTTTTTTGTCTTCATCGTCAATTTCCTCTGGATCTTCCTGCATACGTTGCTTGTTCCTGCTAATCACAAACATATCATCTGCATATGCAGTCATTTGTGCTGACTTGATGTATATAAAAAATTAAATTTGATTATATATATATATATATATATATATATATATATATATATATATAATCCGGGGTATGTCTTGCATGCTTTTACTGCGTTTTTGTATCTTTTGTTGACCATTATGTAATCGATTTGATTTCTTGTGATGCGTCCTTCTATTCCATCTGCTGGAGATTTCCACGTGTAGCGACGTCTGGGTGGTAACTTGAAAAAGTTGTTCATTATTCGGTACTGATTTTCTTTACAGAACTGAAGCAGTCTATCTCCCCTCCCATTTCTTATTCCGAGGCCAAACTTCCCCACCGTGTCTTCTCTTCCTTTTCCAATCTTGGCGTTAAAGTCTTTTTCTTCTGTGCTTTGACTAGTTGGGGCATATACCTGAATAATATTCATATTCACTGGTTTGCTGTCTATTTTTATTAGCATTACTCTATTTGATGTTGGTAGAAATCCAGAAACTAATTTTGCAATTTCATTAGATGTAATTATTGCTACACCGTTTTTATTTTGAGTGCCCTTATCTCCAGAATAGAATACTGTATAGTTGCCCATCACACAGGTACCTGTATTTGGCCATCTTACCTCACTGCATCCCAATATATCGATATCAAGTCTTTCCATTTATTGAACTAAATTTGCGGCCTTTCCCGCTTCATATAGACTTCTCACATTCCATGTGCCTATTCTTTTTGTTTTCCTCCGGGGGATTCTTAGCACCCTCTCCTCATTTAAGAGGTGCCCGGGACTGAGGGCCGTTGTTTTAGCTTCCATGAGCATTATGTAATATGGTACTATAAGTACTATAAGAAATAAAACAATTAATCACCCCACTTCCGCTTTCACACAGCGGCACACACGGCACAATTCTAAATAATTGGAGAGCATTGATAATGGTCGTAATAAAACAAATAGTTTTAACAATAATTGTGTTTTTTCGTTACACTTTCAACACATTTGCAGCTTCAGCTAATAGTCTATTTTTATTTCAAAATATGTAAATAATTATCAAAGGACAAAAGCGTTGCTTACTTACCTAGTTCTACTTTTAAAATTACACGTGTTGAAATTCTTTTTGATTTACGTCAATTAAATCTCGATTAAAGTCTGGTTTATATTCATACAAAATAGGCGGAATAAAAAAATAAATTGATTAATTTATGTACACTTGAAAAGTTTTACGAAAGTTTGTATAGAAGATATTTCTGGTTAGCAGCAAACAGTGCACTTTATCATCTAAGACAGTACTTGTGAATACTATTTTGGCCCGATAAAAACATTGAAGTTACAAGGTTTTATTTTGTAAGTAAAATTCTATCTATAACTATAGCTTTTCCGAAATATTTAAAGCGTTTCATTCCCGTACAGACTTCCATTATGACCACAGTATGTTTCATTTTTATTCACGACTGATTATATCTCCCAGTTATTTCAGTGTTTCTTCTTTCATTGTCCTTTAAGTGCCTTTGTCTTTTTTCGATCTTTTAAACCCTTAAATAGGCAAACTTTTATTTGAAGTTAAATATTAAAATTTTTAAATTACATTTATTAAATATTCGTTAAGCAATACATAAATTTCACAATTTTCAATATAAACACTATTCATCATATGGTAGCATATACTGCCCATGGTAAACATTAAAAATGCCAATAGAGATGATTTTGTTTGGAGGGGTCGGTGAGGGAGAATTTCTTTAAAGGGTTGAATATTTCAAACTAATTAATAATTACGTTAAAAAAAATAAAAAAAGCATTTATCGATTGCAAAACAAATAATTTTGTTTTCCTAAAAGTAAACGTAAAATATACAAAAACTAAAAAAATACCTTAGTTATTCTTTATACGGTAATTATAAAACAATTTCTAGAACTATTACCAGTTACAATGCATAAACCTAAGCCACATTTTTGACAGAACACCGTTGTATGCCCACTTTCACAAAGTTTACATCTCCCCTTCTCAACTGAAGTCAGAAATTGTCCAATTTGGTCATATCTTATGTGGTATACATATATAGTAGAACGTATACGAAAATACAAATCCCATCCCCATTAAGAGAGGAGTGAGACAAGGAGACGTAATATCGCCAAAGCTTTTCAACCTAGCCCTAGAAGACGTCTTCAAAACTACAAATTGGTCAACTTATGGCATTAACGTTAATGGCAACAAGTTAAACTACCTCAGATTCGCTGACGACATAGTGATTATAGCGAGCATATTCGAGGAACTGCAAATTATGTTAGGGGAATTAGCAGCCAGCTCCCAATACGTCGGCTTAAAAATGAATATGAAAAAAACAAAAATAATGACAAACACAGATGACCCCAGACATATAACTATAAACGGCAGTGAGATAGAACAAATCCAGGAGTATATCTACCTAGGCCAAATCCTGAGACTTGACAAAGAGAACCAAAGTGCGGAAATTACTAGAAGAGGAAGACTAGCATGAGCAGGATTTGGAAAACTTAGTTGGATACTTGGTTGGACACTAAAGTGTTCAACCAATGCATCCTTCCTATCATGACATATGGATGTCAAACCTGGACCCTAACCAAGGCAAACATGAATAAACTAGCCACAACAGAAAGAACAATGGAGCAAATTGATAATGGATTTATCTCAAAATGGAGCTTCGTGGGCCACACTGCTAGACAGAAAGACCAACGTTGGAATACTACAATACAACATTGGAGACCTTACGAAAGTAAACGACCAAGAGGAAGACCACAGATGAGATGGGTTAATGACATTAAAAGAATAGTTGGAACAAATTGGAAATATGTTGCTCAGAATAGAGACCGATGGAAGGAGTTGGGAGAGGCCTATGTCCAAACTTGGACGACAGAAGGCTAAGAAGAAGAAGATACATATATATTAGCCAAGAGTTTTTACAGAAGTCTCTATTAGCTGCGTAAATACTTCCAAATACCAATTGCCCGATTTGAAAGGTTTTTTGAAAGCGATCACCATATCAGCTAATTTAACGCCTCCAATGTGTTGTCTTGTTTCATTTTTGAGAACAACTAACGTCAACTTTTTATTTTTATTTTTACAGTATCTCTTTATTTAGGGCTATGGGATACACATAAATTAGCCAAGGTGACGCATTTTTAGTCTGCCTATTTTGGATGTATGGATTCTCTACCTTCTTTCAACAAAGTTTTATCATATTCCAGAATGCAATTACGTTTCTGGTTACTTTTTATGGTTCCCAGGCTGCCCATTCCATATTCAGTTTTCAACAATGTGATCAGCTCTAATGAACAAAACAATGAGGAATTGTTTTACACAGTTGAACAACTTCTGTACCGCCTGAACTCAGGTTAGATTCTTTTTCAGAAAAAAACATATGATCAAATGTAGAGGAAATACATTCGCAATAAATTCTATGTAAAACAAGCCGTAGACTATTTCAGAAACTCCTGCCCTTACAAACATTTTTTTTATTGAGTTTAATGCGTCGACAACTAATGGTCATTGGCATGGTACAGTGAATTTTTACAGTCAGGTACCTAGTGTAGTGTGTGTGTAGGTGTAGAGTAATTGTCTTGATACTTAGCAAAGTCGACGTCATTGTCTTTGCTAAGAGACGCTGATTTTATCCGAACGTCTGCGGTCCCTCCGGTGAGTACCGATCGCACAAGGAAAGAAATTATTTTCATTTATTAATTTTTAATAAACGAAAATTTCTCCACCCAGGTGAGATTCTACGGTTCTACAATGCTAGTATATACTGAGAATAAAGTTATACTTGGAATAACTTCATTAATGGTGTTCTACAAACAAAGAATAAACTAGGAATAAGATAATCGAAGTATATCTGTAGAATAACTTTATCCCTCCAAAGTTTAGCAGATATACCGAGTATAAATTTATACTGCATTTCTATTGGTCGGTCAGGGGTTGTCAAATCTGTAATATTTTAACCTCACTTTGTTTTTATATATAAAATAAAATTTTTGATATTGCACAAACATTTTAGATTGTAAATCCAAAGGAAATTTTATTAGGCAATCCAAAGGAAAAAGAAAGCATTTATTATTTCAATTCTAAAATTTTAGGATATGTATGTAATGTAATAACGTCTACACATATGACTAGTATACCTAGTATAGGTATAATCTTACCAAGGCAAGGCAATATATTTTTTAATGTTTTGATAACAGAGACTGTAATTCTAGAATCTGTATTATATAAACATTTCTTTAACTAAAATTATTTATTTTGTAATCCAATATTTATACTTTTTTAAAATGTGGAGTATACCTATATAGATATATTTATATAATTTTGGTTATTATATTATAACACTAATCTCAGTTGATGATAACAAAAAATTTAAGAAGGAAATTTTACATCTTTTTTTATCCATTTTATATTAATTTTGAAAAGTATAATAATATAAACGTAGATAAAATACCAGATAAAGCGAATCAATTATTCAATTCCTTTCAATTGTAAACAAATTTTACAGTCATGACAAATGCCAAATGTCGCTGTCAATAACAATTTGAACTAATTTTGAAGACATCAGATCTACTATTTCGTTTTACCTTAGTGTTCTGTGGTTATACCCAGAATAACTATTCCGCTGTCGATTTCACAATGTAGAACGCTCGAAAGGTTATACTTGGAATAAACTCAAGTATAAGTTATACTCAGAATAACTATTCTTAAATTTATACCTGGAATGTAGAACCGGCCCTAAATGAAGTAAGTGAAAGATTTGGACTTCAAGTAAATATAACAAAAACTAAATTTATGATCATCAGCAAAAATAAAGTTAGAGACGCTCAACTACTTATCAATAATACACCAGTGGACCGAGTAAAACAGTATAACTATCTTGGAACAACAGTAAATGAACAATGGGATCACTCACAGGAAATAAAATGTAGAATAGAGAAGGCTAGGAGTGCATTCAATAACATGGCCAAACTCTTTAAAAGCCACAATCTTAATCTGGAGATAAAAGTAAGGCTCCTACGATGTTATATCTTCTCAATATTGTATTACGGAGTTGAATTCTGGACACTAACTGAAGCAATGGAGAAAAAACTTGAAGCCTTCGAGAGGTGGCTATACAGGCGAATTCTAAGGATATCATGGACAGACAAGATAACCAACGAGACCGTATTACGAAGAGTGGGCAAAGAAAGAGAGGTGATGTATACCATTAAAAGGAGAAAGTTGGAATATCTCGGACATATAATGAGAAACAGCACTAAATACAGATTACTGAAAGTAATCCTACAGGGTAAAGTATTCGGAAAGCGAGGAATTGGGAGAAGGAGAATATCATGGTTGAAGAACCTGAGGAAATGGTTCTCCACAACAACAACGAATCTATTTAAAGCATCAGTCAATAAAATAATTATAGCCAGAATGATTGCCAATATTCGGAACGAATAGGCACTGAAAGAAGAAGAAGAAGGTGAGATTCGAACTCACGACCTTTACGTTCAAAGGTAGGCGCTCTTACCACTGAGCCACAGAGGAGATTTACAACAAGTTTTTTCGGCAAGTATTGGTGAATATTTCCCAATTTTGGTTCATTTGTAACTAATCACCATTTCATCTACAGAATACTGATTTTCTCCTTCAATTTAATTACAGTTTAATCGAATCCTTTCCAAGGGTACCTTATTTTAAATAAACGATCTGTGTTGCCGTCTGCACTGTTATCTCGGAGGTGTATTACCGTACCTACATAGTTTTTTAAATCCTTTTATAGGCATGACATCTGATATAATACTGTAGCGTGTGGTAATTCATGAGTAGTCTTCAAACGATGGCATCATCATTATATCCATTAAAATTTCTTTCTTCTTCCTCTTCTTCTTATTCGTGCGACTAGGATTACTCCTGTTTGTCTGCCTCTTATTCTCTTTTACTCGTTGTTGACTGTACATTATCTTTCTACCTTTTAGCGGCCTTCTGCTATACGGCTTGTTATTTTTACAGATGTTTGCTAATATATCTGGTCCCATTCGGTTTACTTTTTTTTCTTGTTTTTATCCACCTGTTCGCATTGTTCGCGTATACTTCTGTTGGTTTGTCTGTCTCTTAATGATATGCCCGCTATTGATCTTAATACCTTTATTTCGATATTCTTGATTTGTTGTTTCTTCTTTCTTGTATCGGTCCTTGTCTGCGCTGTATATGTTAGGATTGCTCTGAAATTTCTTGCTTTCTACTTAAATTCCTATAAATGATTTAATTTCAGTTGGAGAAGTATTTCTTGATGTTCCGGTTGTAAAAAATTGTAGAAATTGGTTTGTTTTGCAATATATTGCACAATAGAATCATCCCAAAACATTTGAAAATATTGAAAAAGTTTAAGTACATTAGGGCTTCATTTTTTTGGTTATGTTCCTTCGGATTAAAAACTCTAATGTATAATGGTATCTCATCATCCGTGTCATACTCATCATCTTGATTTTAATATAATATAATCTTTTAATATAATCTATATTCTAATTCAAAATAACTTTTGTTATATCAGCAGCTAATTGAGGATTTTCAAAGAATCTTCTGCTAGTATTGCCGCCATTAGTATTCCCGAAATTAGCTTTTGGTATGTCTCATTCAAATCTTTCCTGAATGTGTTTTTTGCAAGCTCTTCTAACTTCTTTTCTTCATCAGTTGTTGTCTCTTCGTACCATTTTATTGGTAATTTAAACCCTATTGTTCGTAAATCTGATCATATATTATCTCCCCACCGCATTCGTGGACGTTCTAAGGACCTTTCTCTGTATTTCAAAATTAACTTAGCAAAGTGATTATTAGTAAGCCTGTGGACGTGGCCAGCCGCCCATCTTAGCTGTTGGAATTTAATTTCTTGGATGCCATCGCCTAGCTATTTAGAATGACATCTCCTAAATATTGTTGGTCGAAACAGAAATTTCTTGATTAAAAAACATTCCATATTTCGTATCACCGCTGCTAAAATGATGGGCAACATCGAATAATTCTAATATGCTATGCAGCAAAAATGATAAAAGATAAAAGAGGCAAGAGGAGTAGAGGATTATTTATTGGAGAAACAAGAAATAATGGATCCAATTTTAGATCGCTATATATCTGTTAATGACAGATATAATTCATAAAAATAAAATATCCCTTTATAACTGCGAAAAACAACAACAAAAATAGATTCCTTCTTTCAATCATAGACCATTAAAAAGAAAATAATGCTGAAATAAATACTATGTATTGATATGCACATAAATATAATAAATTGCAAGTCTATTTAAAATGTTCTAAAGCATATAGATATATGATTTCTAACTTTCTATTGTACATGTACGTCCTACAAAATTTCACTAAATAACAGGTCATTTTTAAGATATCATAACAGTGAACTTCCATCTATTTAGTATCTTTAAAACAACAAAAACTACTTTTACTAACGGAAAAAACATTTAAAAAATAGGATTATCAAGAAAACTAAGTGTTTAACTAAATTTGTGTGCATAGAAATCGGCCCACTTTAAACTTTTGACTTGAACTATATTTTTTTAAAATCTATTACTCGGATAAAAAAGGAATCTAGGTACTGTTTGAAAGATAATTTAATATGCTTTAATATGAGTATACATTTATGAACATTTATTTCGACTTCTTATGTTTAACATTGGCAGTTTAATAAATCAAGCAAATTAATTGTTTTATTGCTAATATTAATTGCAAAAGGGCAATTGACAATTAAAAATTTAGCAATTAATATCTTAATAATGGGTATCTCTTGCATTAATACCTTCTCTCATACGATAAGACGTAGATCTAATCAAGTTTGCTATTGTTTCTTGTGAGATGTTAAGCCACTCTAATTAAGCTATTTTAAACATGTTTTAGGACAAGACAACTATGGAAAACATCCACTTGAAGACAACGATTTATACCAACCTATACAAGATTTACCAGAATGTGCCATTTAAATTTAGTTCATAAATACTTTGTTTATTTTCAACAACAATAAATCATAATTTAAGTTTAATGCTAATCAATAATTCTTATCTTCACTAATAAACGAATATTTTAAATTATCCGGTGCAAAGTCAACAATCTTGATATGCTATTACAACAACATAATCAATCTCTGACGGTTTATATCAAAGTCGCCAATATGCATTATATTAATATGATTTTCTTTCTTATTACTTAGAGTACAAGTTCTTTGTTATCTAGATTTTAGTTATGAATGTAACAACTATAGTCCTAAAAACTAAAGTTTTCGGAAAAAAGAAAGCAGAATTATAATTTAACAGTATTTATTTCTATCACTTGAAATATAAAATTTTAACAAATAATTCATCTCATTTACTTATACAACCTTCATTTAAATGTAAACACTTAACTAAACGTCCAGGTACACCCGAAAGTAGGTCAAGGCAATAGTTTTCGGTAGTGGTGTTCCAGGCCTGTAAAACTGACCGAATCAGACCTTCTTTATCTCGTGGCGCTGCTCGTTCCACTTAAATCTTCATCAGTCCCCATATGTTTTCAATGGGGCTAAGATCTGGATTTAAAACATTTAAACAACGTTAACGGACATGGATTAGCCCAGACATAAAAACTAAGAACGAAATAGATTACATACTCTCCAATACCGTAACATTAACAAAAACATATGCACCGACGTGACAGTACTAAACAAATTCTATACCAGGAGTGACTATAGATTCGTAAGAGCAAATATTAAAATACAGACGAGAGAAGAACGAAACAAACTTATTAAACGAGAACGATACTCAACCACCGATGTCCTGTTTCAAAAACAAACGGAATACCAAAAAGAGCTCAGCACAAGACTAAAATCAATAGACACTAAAACAAATGGATATAAACGGACTAACCAATAAAATAAAAGTAACTGTAACAATATCGGTTAAGAAAATATGCTCAAGCACAAAAACAGCCAAAACATCTAAACTCCAACACAATTAAACTACTCCAAGAAAGATAAAACACACCAGATCGAACTTCGGACAGCTTCAAAAGTTTAAACAAAAACGTGAGGAAAGAAATTAGGAACTATCATAGAAACTATACTTACAATCTAATAAAAGATATAATACATGATAACTGCAATATGAAAGTACTTAAAGCAAAAAACTCAAGCGGCATAACAAAAATCATAGAAATAAAAAATGAAAAAACCGTCACCGACCGAGACAGAAAGGAAATAAGCGAGGCCATTGAAAAATTATTCACTAAATTATACTCGGTAAATACACAACCACAACAACGACGTACTTCTTCTTCTTCAAGTCCCGTCTTCGTTCCGAAGTTTGGCTATCATCAAAGCTATGCGTATTTTTGATGCTGCAGATCTAAACAGTTGGTAATTGGTGCAATTGTACCATTCTCTCAAGTTTTTCAACCATGAATGCCTTCTTCTTCCTATAGATCTCTTTCCCATTATCTTTCCCTGTATAATCAATTGCAGCAACTGGTATTTATCTCCCCTCATAACATGTCCCAAATATTGTAGTTTGCGCTTTTTAACAGTAAGTATCAGCTCTTTCTCTTTCCGCACTCTCCACAAAACCTCCACATACCTACAACGACGTACTGAACGAACAATAATTAACACCGGCTTAGAAGAAATACCGGACATAACCGACTATAAAATAAGAATGGCCCTGAATCAACTAAAAACAAATAAATGTCCGGGAGAGGATAAAATTACAGTTGAAATGTTGAAAATTGTTGGCGGACAGATGGAACACGTATTAAATATAATATAATTGATAGAGGAAAGATTTCTCAAGTATGGTACAACTCCGAAGTCATTCTACTATTCAAGAAAGGAGACAAAGCCAACATCGAGAATTACCGACCAATATCCTTACTATCACATCTTTATAAATTACTAACTAAAATCATAATCAACCGCCTAACACATAAGCTCCATTTCTATCAACCTATCGAGCAGGCTGGATTCGGAAATTATTTTAGTACCACTTGTTCACCGTAAGAACATAGAAATATGCACCGAGTATAATGTTCCAATTCATATTGCGTTCGACGATTTCCATAAACCATTCGATTCCATCGAATTATGGATAGTGCTTGAATCTCTAGAAAATACACGCATAGATTCAAGATACACTAACATAATTAAAAACATGTATGAAAATGCCACCATGCAGATAAAGCTGGGACGAAAGCACAAAAACTAATCCCATAAGACTACAACGGGGAGTAAGACAAGGAGACACCATCTCTCTCAAACTATTTACCCTTGCTCTAAAAGACATTTTTAAGAAACTAGAATGGAACAACAAGGGTATCAACGTCGACGAATCATATTTAAACCACTTGATATTCGCAGATGACATAGTTTTAATTTCCGATAATATTCAAGAACTAAATGATATGTTACAACGATTAAATGCAGTTTTAGGAGCGTTAGGCTTAAAAATGAACTTCAGTAAAACAAAAATACTGAGCTTAGACCACACAAATATAACAATACAAAATCATACCATAGAGAATGTTGAACATTATGTATATCTAGATCATGTCATCAAACTAGGAAAACCAAATCAAGATGCTGAAATTAAAATAACACAACTGGCATGGGGCACTTTTGGCAAACTAGTATATATATTAGTATATATATTAGTATATATCTTAGTATATATTAGTATATATATTGAAAAACACCTCCATTCCCGCAACATTAAAGAAAAGTGTGTAACACATACATACTACCAGTTTGTACCCACGGCTTATTGACAGTAGCCCTTACCAAAAAATCTGCTAAAAAATTAGAAACAACGTAAAGAGCAATGGAATGAATCATGCTTGGAATATCACTAAGAGACAAGATTAGAAACACCGAGATAAGACGTAGAACGAAGATTAGGGATATTGTGGAAGAAATTACAAAAATGAAATGGCGCTGGGCAGTTCACGTAGCCCGATATAATGACAACGGGTGGACACGAAGAATTCTAGAATGGAGACCAAGGACGACAAGAAGCATGGAAAGAGCTCAAAAAAGATGGGTAGATGACATAAGACGGATAGCAGGCAAACAGTGGATTAGATTGGCGTAAGATAGAGAAATATGGAAGCAATTAGGAGAGACCTACATTCAGGAGTGAATAAAAATGGTTGACAAAGAGAAGATGTGGAGATACCGCTGGCCATGCAATTCGTGTTCTTGCATCCAAGCTTGAGTATAAGCAGAAGTATGGTATCTTGCATTATATTGTTTAAAGAAGAAAACCATTTAGGATGTCACAATATTTCGCACTATCAACAGTGCCATTAACTATACAGAGATGTGTAGCACCACGCTGAGACATTGCTCCCCAAACCAATATTTTAGTGGGAGGAAATTTGAACGATAACATTTTCTCTTGATAGGACTTTTAGATGATTTGTACCAACTGGAAACAACTTTCATCAAAGATAAAGACATTATTAAAATTATCTTCCCGAAAACGATAAAATATAAAGAAAGAAGTCCGCGGAGGAGTTGACGTGACAATATCAATGTGCCAATGGCAGCAAGAAATTTAAAATGAGCAGCAACATATTATGACAGAAAAATAAGGTTAAATACGTATTACCCTTTTTTCAATTTTTTTTAGAATAAATAAGTTCGGTTCTAATATATAACGATTTGATAATACTTTTTTTAACATTAATCTAATCTGAAACTTAATGATTGTTTGGCTTTTTACGTCCTCCTGTACATATAATTACTTAACGACTGCCAGGCGGTTTAAGTGTGTGAAGGATTTACATTTAATTAAAATGACTAGAATTAAATAAATTGTTTTTTTTATAATTATTCATCAATTTAATAATGATTTTCTAAGCCGAATTTATTAACCCACTTTTTAGTTGCTGCAAATTAAATATATTCTGTTTAGATTCATGTGCACTCAACTTGAAATAATTAATGCGAGGTTTAGTCTAAAGAGAAATCATATTTTTTGATGTGTAGATCATTGCAGAAACTTCAGTTGTTTATAAATATACTTATAAAAATAAAGTTTTTCTGCAGCCATCCCGAAAATAAAATTTTTGGTATGATTTATTAAATCGAAAGTACCCTTTTACACAACTCTACGTACCGAAAGTAGCTACTTTCGGGACTAATTTTTTTCGTTTTTCAATTCACTTCAATTCACTTCTGAAACCCCCTCTGTGGCTCAGTGGTAAGAGCGCCTACCTTTAAACCTAAGGGTCGTGAGTTCGAATCTCATCTGGGTGGAGAAATTTTCGTTTATTAAAAATTAATGGATGAAAATAATTTCTATCCTTGTACGATCGGTACTCACCGGAGGGACCGCAGACGTTCGGATACAATGAGCGTCTCTTAGCAAAGATAATGACGTCGACTCTGCTAAGTATTAAATGGATAACATAAGAGTTAGAGAATTACTATACACACTCACGCACACACTACACTAGGTACCTGACTGTACCATGCCAATGATCTTAGTTGTTGAGGCATTAACTCAATAATAAAAAAAAATCACTTCTGTTAATATTCCTAACAATATCTATGTAAATAATTGTGATAATTGTTTTATTATTATTCATAAGTAGATTTTTCTAATGTTGAATTCACGAGAGTAATTTTAAAGTGTTTAATAAAAGTTCATAAGTAAAGTTTATCCATATATTCTTTTTAACATACAAAACGGCTGCAGAAAAAATATTGTACGTAACACGATTCAAAAGCAATTTTACGAGATTCCCAGGATTCCAGGACTCGCCTACGGCTCGCCCTGGAAACTTCCAACTCATCTCGTAAAATATCACTTTCGGAACTCGAAAAATCGAATCTCGTGTTTTCATGATGAAAAGTACAGCTTTCGTATATAATTTTTGTATTAGGCTGCCAATAAAGTCAGTTTCTAGAAAGCTGTTCAATAAATAAAGTTTGCGTGATTTTGCCATTTTTTACAATTTTGCCAAGGAGACCATTTTGGGTGTAATTTGTAGCAAAAGTTAGGCAATTTTGAAAAACATACTAGTGTAATTGAAGAAGAGCAGTTTTAATTGTTTTAGATCGTTTGTAATGTAAAAGTTTCGGCGTTTTTTAAGTATATTTCAAATGCCGCACATTTGATGCCAAAATCTCAAACTAAAATTGCATGCTATAGGTTTTGCAGATTATGTTCTAGTTATGGAAACTTTATAGTGGCCGATCAATAAAAGGAATACATTGTACTGATCTCTTGAGAATAATAAAAAATGGCAAAAATCGCGCCACATTTATTTAATACCTTTATAAAAACGGAGTTCATTTGCGGCAAATTTTTTTTATGTCCTGCAGAATTCTCTTGGGTTTATTGGGTGTATTGGAGAGTTTATTGGATTTATTGGGTTTATTGGCTGTATAGAAGACTTTATTGGTGATTTTATGGGAAATTTCTAAATATTATATGGAATAATGTGGAATAACATGCTCTGGAGGACCTAAATACAGCTGTCAGGAGGGCCTAACTATCTAATATGGAGGCCACAGGTATCTAGTAGTAAGCAGACATCGATAGCTGCTCAGGACCTACAACAATGGAGGCAAACAGTAAACGCGGCTAAGACTCACATAGAGTCGTAGAGCCAAATGATGATGATGATGAAGCAGACATCGATGCCATAAGTATCGTCCAAATATTTTTACTGTAAAGTATTGGCAGGGTCGTTTTTTGCTACTTAAATATAGTTTTTTTATTTTTAATAAATATGATAAGTTAAATAATTGTTTTATTTGCTATCAGCTAAGGCTTTATGGTTTAATTAATAGTTTAAGACAAGACGAATTCACACAAGGTGAAGCATGGACGATAAGCTCCCATGGTTAATTGGGTATTATTTATATAATAGTATTTCAATTCTCTTTGGTAGTCTTGGCGTTACACATTGGCACTGACATTCAAAATCGTCGATCGCTTCAATCGTTGTTTCTAAGAGAACGGTTTATTCTACACAAAAAATGCTTATAAACGTTTTTGTTCAAAATTATCATAGCTACATTTTTTATTTGAAACATTTTTTTCTATAGCGTAAACATTCTTAATAAATCGATTTTTTTTTCGTTTTCCACATCTACGTAGGGAGTTTTAGAGGAAAACCAAGGGATAAAAATGGTTAACCTTTCTTGGGCCTCTTTAGTGTCCTAAAATTGACATCTTCGGCAAATGTCCGTATGATTTTTAGAGGTTCAGTGGCATTTTCGTCTCTGCGACTGTAGAAAGTTTTTTTTAATGTTGTATGTATTATTAATAATTAATTGAATTATAGATATTTCTTCAGGAAATAACAGTGTTCATTTTTTTACAGAAAGAACGTTTGCATCGAAAGAGAAGAGAGTACCGATGATGACGAAGACAGTGACGAGGACCAAAGTAATGAAGAAGGCAAGAAAAATTCAACATCGAAAGCTCCAAAGGCTCTTCCTGATTTATTTTCAACTTCAATCAGCTTGTCCAACTGTTTCGAAACCGCATCCAAGTATGAATGTGTCACAAAGTAAGTGAAAATATTAATTATGTTAATTGGGAACTTTATATATTTCTAGTATTTTTTCTTAATTTTTTTGTTCCTGCAGAAGGGTAAAATAAAAGTTAATGGTCAAGCCTATAAATGGTAGGTACAGCTTTAAATATAATTACTGTATGGTTATGGTAAAAATAAATATCAGATATGAATTTGGCTTAAAAAATAGTTTTTTATCGTAATCATTGTCATAATCAACATCATCATCAGAGAACCCATAAACTTCATAAATATTCTTCGCTCTTCTTGATCTTTTTTATCTTTGTCTTGCCTTGTTTTGGGTCTTGACTTAATACGAGTAATATTGGGACACTGCTGCGATTCCGGCCACAGCCAGTATTGCGGCTGGATGTATCCGGCCAATTTTACATAAGTTGTAATGGGCCAAACACACGTGGCTGTTGCAGCCAGTTGGTCACACCGGTTACATTTCGACAATACGATCAGCTTTTGACCAGCCGGTTGTTGTAACCTAACTAACTATGTACTCTTATTGAACAACGTGCACAACGGACAGCTCGAATACGGCCAGACAGTGGTTTGTAGGTGTATTGTATAGTTTGTGTTGTATATGACTATTTAAAAATGGGATTTAGACAATATTTTTTCCTTCCGTTTTATTATACGATTATACATATACATAGCAACGGCTATTTCTTCCGAGATATCATTATCATCATTATCTTTGGTTCCACAATCTTCGGTTCATTCTGGCCTGGTCTAAGATTCGTCGCCATTCTGTTTAGTTTCTTTCATTAGCCTGTCGTGTTCCCGTCGTTAGCTTTTTAGCAATCATATTGTCAGGCATTTAAATTATGTGCCAGCCCATCTAAGTCTCTATGTTTTAATGAACGATGATCTTGAACATGATCATGACCATAGGTCGATCGTTTTGTCGCCCCCCCCCCCACGGGTAGGTAGCCGTCGTTGCCGCCATCTGTTAACACGAAAGTCTTTGTTATTTTACCCAGTATATATATTTTAGAAGATATCCTGTAGTTATGTAAAAACATAAATATTTTTATAATTTATTGGCTTTACATCACGAGGTAACCTATCTCAAAAATAATCCAGAAAATATATGGGCTAGTGATTTTGTATTCGCAATAGATTTTATTCATGCATATATAAATAGTGGAAATATTGAAAGTTTAGCTGGAAGTGTTGGTTTATTACTTAAAACTAGTTTTGAAAGGATATTGAAATTACAAGTATGGCCACAAATGGCTCCTCTTGGACGATTTAATTACAAAGATGCTCAGATAAATTTGGGAAAAACCTGGAGATATTATAAGGAAAACAAATAAAAAAGGAAAATTAACACGACGTCTGGTTCATTAAAGAGTTGGTATAATTCGAAAATATTTCAGCGCCACTGCCCTTGATATTTTATGACCTTAAATATTTTGCGAAGTATCTTACGCTCGAATATTCCCAGAAGTCTTTCATTCTCTGCGTTAGAAACTATGTTTCCGCCGCTTATCTGAGGACCTGCCTCAGCAATATTTTGTATATAAAAATTTTAGTTTGTTTTTTGGATATTTCCTGAGTAAAATTGTTTTTGAAGTCCATAGTATGCCACATTTGTAACCTTTATTCTTCACCTTTTAATATCTTCGCTTGTTTTGTTGGTAGTAGTCACTAGCGAGTCAAGGTATGTAAAGCTATCAACTTGTTCAAAGATATGACTTCCAAAGGCTGTTTTTCGTTCATTATTTGCTATAGGATCTTTAGTAACCAACATTTACTTGGTTTTGTCTTCGTTGATGACTAGGCCGACCCGTTTCGCCGCCATTTCCAATTCTAGGAAATATTGTTCAACATCTCGCTTGCTACATTATGTCAATGTCATCAGCATATGCTAAGATTTGTATCGATCTATTGTAAATAGTACCGCCGTCTCTAATTAGTGTGCATCTCCTTGTCTGAGTTCATCCTTTATCTCAAAGGATCGAGAATTTTCTCCCTGTTTCCTAAAGCTGTCTTTTAAGTTAAGCGTTGTAATTCACGTTAATCAGATAAATTTTTCTGGTATAACAAACTCATGTATTGATTGGTAAAGTTCTGTTCTCTTGACACTGGCATCTGGCCTAGTATTTTCTGGTATTTTCCAATTATGCCAAGTGTGTAAACTTGTAGTGTCTCGTAGAGAATATTTGCTAGTATTTTGTAAGCAGTCGTTCTCTGTAGTTTTCGCACTAGAGCTAACCGCCTTTTTTATTAAACGGGCATATCACGCCTTAAGATCATTCACAGGGCATGATCTCATTTTGCCAGACAAGAAATAAAAGTTTATGCAGTGCTTGTATCAAGATCTCGCCACCGTTCTTGTAGAGCGCACCACAAATTTGATCCGTTCCTGGTGCTTTATTATTTTTAAGTCTTTTAATGGTTTGGGCAACCTCTTCAGTGGTAGGTAGTCTTTCGTTTGGGTTGAATAAAATCCAATAATTTTGATCTGCTAGGGTGATACCTGCTTCTTTGATTTAATGACCGTTAAATTTAAAATGACGTCAAAAAATTCAACCCATCTCGTAATTGAAAAGAAAATTAATGTAGAAAGCCAGGGTGGAGATGCAGCTAAAGTAGAATTAGGATGTTGCACTATATAAAATAAGGTTCTCATAATCTTCCAGAGTTAATCTCATTATGTGCTTCTTGAGTCTCTTATATGCTTCATTTTTTGTTTGGTTTGAAGATATACATTCTTCATCAAACCAATCTTCGATTCTTCTGGCCTTGTTAGATTTACAAATGTATTTAACCGCTGTGTGCATTTTAGCCAAAATTAGAAGTTAATTCTAAGACAGGCCATTCACGGTCCGACTTGTGGTCCCACTTAGTTGGACTACTAGTTGGATGTTCGTCTCCACTCACGCTCCGACTTTCTATCCAACTAGCGATCCAACTTCAGAGTCTAGGTTGTTTTCACGATGGTGTACATCGCTTAACCAAAAAATGTTTCGAATAAACACTATGCAAAATATAATTAGGAGGAAGAAAATGGCAGCATTGTGCTTGTTATCCTTATATATATGTTATGATATGTATGTTTAAAAATTAGGTTTCGTTTCTCTAGATATTTTTCTAGGGCTGAACTAATTAATTTTTTCAACCCTTGATTTTTATGACTTTTTAAGATGTAAGAAAAAATTATAGTTTTTAAAGATTTGTGTAGGTATAAAATCTATATTTTATTTGTTTTACACTGGAGTTGAGATTTATTTTGTTGTGTGTGTGTCGTATATTTTTAATAGGAATAATTTTTCGTGCAATTGAAGTTATTTTCTATTATTTTCTCCTATCTTTTCTTACAACTATGATTTAATTTTCATTGTTTGTTGATAATTCTTCCGTAGAAAATCCGGAGTATCGGAAATTTTCCTGTATGGGAATGTCCGAAATAGATCTACAGAAAGGAAAATGATTTGGTCTAACAAAAAGGTAATTTTCGTGCAATTGAAAGTTTATTTTCTATTAAATATTCGCTAACTAGAGATCTTTGCGTAAAGTATTTCATGGAAATCTAATACGTAATGCAGGCCATTCACGTTCCGACTTGTGGTACCACTAAGTAGGACCACTAGTTGGATGTTCGTCTCCACTCACGCTCCGACTTTCTATCCAACTAGCGGTCCAACTTCAGTTCTAGGATGTATCGAATAAACACTACGCAAAATATAATTAGGAGGAGAAAAATGACAGCACTGTGCTTGTTATCTTTATTGTATGTTATGATAATTTAAAAATTAGGTTTAGTTTCTCTAGGTATTTGTCTAGGGCTGAACTAATTAATTTTTTCAACTCTTGATTTTTATGACTTTTTAAGATGTAGGAAAAAATTATAGTTTTTAAAGATTTGTGTAGGTATAAAATCTATATTTTATTTGTTTTAAACTGGAGCTGGGATTTATTTTTTTGTTTGTGTGTCGTATATTTTTAATAGGAATAATTATTGTTTGTGCAATTGAAAGTTATTTTCTATTATTTTTTTGCGAACTGGGGATCTTTTGCTACAACTATGATTTAATTTTCATTGTTTGTTGATAATTCTTCCGTAGAAAATCCGGAGTATCGGAAATTTACCTGTATAGGACTGTCCGAAATAGATCTACAGAAAGGAAAATGATTTGGTCTAACAAAAAGGTAATTTTCGTGCAATTGAAAGTTTATTTTCTATTAAATATTCGCGAACTAGAGATCTTTGCGTAAAGTATTTCATGGAAATCTAATACGTAACAGGTGCCAAAGATCAACTGACTGAGGAAATTTTCTATCCAACCTGTGATCCGACTTCCAACTTCACCATTCACGCTCCGACTTCGTCGCCAGTCGGAAGTCGGATCTTTAAGTCGTCCCACTAGATGTTCCGAGTCGTACCACTAGTTGTCCAACTAATCCAACTAGCACACTCACGGTCCGATTTCAGATCCAACTGCAAAAGTTGGACCACTAGTCGTACCACAAGTCGGAACGTGAATGGCCTGCATAAGAAATCTTTAATTTATATCTTTTATCCATTCTCTACTTAAACATTCATCTATGTTTCTAAAATATGTTCTAAAACAATCACGTTTGTCTCCTGGTCGACAAAATATTACCAATTCGTGTCATAGTAAATAAAAAAACGTGTATAAATGTCTTTGTTTACTATAAAAAATGTAAACTCTTTTTAAATAATTCGTTCCAGTTAAAAATTAATTATTTATTATTCAATTATAGATTTCAAATACCTAATATTTCCATAAAATGAATGATTAATGTAATCGCTAGCTAAAATGTTTTACATAAATCTGTATATTATTCAAAACAAAAAGAATGTTTTAAATAATATATGTAGTACTTTTCCATCAAAACAATGTTACAAATTAATGCAAGTTCTCGTAGTACTACCAACCATTTGGTGACTCATTTCTTATACTGGCATTTGTTCATTATATCTGCACTTGATGTTACCACAGTTTTAATTCATAGCAACAGTCAGTAGTACCTCATGGTACCAAAACAAGTTTTATTACTACAAGCTGACTCACCAAAGTTAGTACCTATGATAAATATCATATTTATGTATTCTAAATATATTTTATATTTGTGTATGGGTGTGGTTTTATTGTATTTATAAAAGCACAACATGAGAATACGCTAATTACACTAAAATAAAAATAGTAGACATTTTTTTAAACGTATAAACAATTGAGCATTGCATGAAAAGTTTACGATATCAGCAAAAGCTTTCTTACCGCTTTGATGAGTTGAAAAGCCAAAATATATGGCGCAAGAGTACAATTCGTCAAACTTTCCGTGTACGAATCGGTATCAATAGGGTCTTATAATATTATTTCTGCATAACCCTGCAGCGTCAGACACTCGGACTGATAAAAATTATATCAGCCATTATATCAGATATTTATGACATCTCCAAACAGAAATAATGTGTCTCTAACAATTAAACAAAAAATTTTAGAAAAACGACAATTACGTTAAAATTGGCAACAGTCAAAAACGGCAGAAAATAAGAAAAAAAGAAAGCAGCAAAGGAATTAAAGGAATTAATCCATGAAGAAGAAAACGATGGAATTCAAGAATATTTAGAGAATATAACACCGACTTAAGCTACAGATTACACACTCTGGAAAGCCACGATAAAACTCAAATGGCCACAACAGTATAACCCACCAATCAAAGATGAGGTAAACACCTGGGCTAGGAACGACAACGAAAAAGTTGATCTTTTTGGCAAGCACCTTCAAAAAGTAGTCACGCCGTACCCTTCTACAGTATCTATAGAGGAAGAAACAGAACTAATCAGATTCCTAACAGCACCATTTCAAATGGATCTGCCTCACACGAAATTTACAGTCAACCAACTAAAACAAACAATAAATGAAGTCAATATCAAAAAAACCCTTGATTTGACCTAGTCTTTGATAAGATTCTAAAAGAAGTTTCGGATAAGTGCATAAAACGAATAACCTTTATATTTAATGCAATCCTGCGCCTAAACTCTAATTCATTGAAAGTGGCACAAATCATCATAATCCTTAAACCTGGAAAAAGACCGAAAAATACATCTTCATACCGACCTATAAGCCTATTATAATATATATCCTACTCAACAGGCATCCTACAAGGCAGCGTTCTTGGCCCAATTCTATATCTTTTATACACAGCGAACATTCCAACATCTAGTACAATTACTTTTGCAACATATGAAGATGACACTGCTACTCTGGCGTCACACACAGATCCATCAACAGCACCAAGAAATCTTCAATCAAACCTAAATAGAATTCAGCAATGGATGAAAATAAGGCGCATCAAATCTAATGGAACTAAGTCAATACATGTTACATTCACGCTACGTAGAGAAACATGCTCCCTGCATATACATTGATGTTTATTTAATTCCTCAATCCGAGGGCGCTAAATATCTTGGCATGCTCTTGGATCGCCGTCTAACTTGAAAAAAACATATCTTTAACAAACGAAAAAGAAATATGTATTGGGTCATTGAACACAATTCAAAACTATCTTTGGATAACAAAATTTTACTCTGCAAGTCCATCCTCAAGCCCATATAGCCCTTACAGACCCATGACAAGATAAGGTTTTGCAGAAGGATACCAATGTCTTGTTTTTACTGTATTTGGGTTGCAAATGGGATATATATCTTTGGGACTTAAAAACTTCTGAGTAAAATAAAGAAATAAAGACGATATTAAAATATTTTATTCAAAAATATTGACAGCAGATATATTGAACAACTTAATACATAATGTAAATATTTATTACTTAAAACTATCGCGTATGAAATGCTTTGAAACAATTTTTGTTTTTACTTAAACATAAATAAATATTACATTTACTACAACGTATGCGTGAACGGCTTTGACAAGCTTCCAACCGATAATAAAGCGGATTTTGAAAATCATCATTAAGAGGCCAATGCTCATAACCATCGTAACGTTTATCTTGTTCAGGTAATTTAACCGGAAATCGTTTCAATTTCTTTTGCGGATTTTCCAATCTGTCTTTATTTTCTCCATCTTCGCTCCCTGCACCTTCTGTGTTATTACTTTTTTTAGGTCTCAAACCTCCAATCAGAAACTCTCCCAAAGCTATCCTGAATGACAGAAAATCCATTATATCTTTCCTGCGATAACCATTAGCCCTACAGTCCCTAATATACTCCATCCAACTGTTTACTATCGCCAAATCGAATAAGTGTAGAATTACTTTGAATGGCCACTTACGAGTTTTGAAATATGTTCTATATAATTGCATCATTTGGTCGCATGTATCGACCCCACCCATATTCTGATTGTATGTTTTAACAATATTAGGGCATGAAACTTCGACAAAACGTTTCTCAGATTGACACCATCTTTTTACTACGGCTTCTGGCTCGACACTAAGTGCATTGGACAACATCAGGACACCTTTATTGTCTTTCCACTTAACAAGACACATTAGACTATCACATCTAGTAAACTGTTCTGATTCTCCTCTAGGCATTTCTTTGTCATTTTTAAAGGCTGCTGGTGCTTGTAATCTGTTAATCATAACGGTACCCGTTCCATACACTCCAATTTTATTTAATTCCTCCATTAATGTTACAGAATTGAAATATCTGTCAAAAAATATATGACTTCCTTTCGGTAAAGTATTTGCGAAATATAATATGACAGAGGAGCGTAGGCCACAATTCTTGAATTTTGCGAACGCAGATGTGTTGCCTTGATATATTTCGAAGTCCGTCACAATACCTGTCGAAGTAGTCATTACAAAATTTTTCAAACCCACGGGCCTAGGTTTGTTTTTGACGTACTGCTTCAGTTCACATCTGCCTAAAAATGGTATCATTTGTTCATCGATTGAATAATTTCCCGTTGGTCTTTCAATTTCTCTACATCTTTTTCTAATAAAATCTATCATAGGTTGAACTTTCCACAATTTATTATTTTTTTTGTTTTCGTTGGAGACCCTGTTTTCATCTTCAACATGGAAGTTTGTGCGGCGTGTAAAAAAACGATTTCTTGACATCGTATCAGCTACAACAGGAAATATAAAATTTGATTGCCAGTACATACGTATTCGTGGACATTTAATGCATACCAAAATTGCATGCATTCCAAAAAACTTTTTAATTTCTTCAGAAGTTACATGCGGTT
Source organism: Diabrotica balteata (assembly GCA_918026665.1). NCBI lineage: Eukaryota > Metazoa > Arthropoda > Insecta > Coleoptera > Chrysomelidae > Diabrotica > Diabrotica balteata. The sequence continues at coordinate 27,548,613 of OU898276.1, read as the reverse complement.
TTAGTAGATTACCATTTTTGTGTACGTAGTATTGATTTGTACGTACTGCGGCCAAATCAAAAAATGCTTGTGGTAAATATTTATCAAAATATTGAAATGGCGATAATATTTCTCCAATATCTCCAATTACTTCATTTGAAACATCTACTTGAGGAAATGATCTTTTCTCCCACGTAAAACTTTGCTCTCTTTTATGACATTTGTTGTTTTTATTTTCATGCTTTTTTACGATTGGATTTGAAGCATTACTTGTGGAAGCAACATTTTCATTTATCGAGTTATCATCATCAGAGTCACTATTTTCTGATTCATAAGTAGGACATGTAGGTTCAAGTATAGGCTGCCACACATCGTCGTCTTTATTTTCGAACTCAAAATCGGAACCAACATCATCCAAAAGGTCGTAGATTTTATCTGGATTGGCTCGTATGTCGTCCAAGTTAATTTTGGAACTTCAACCTGTAACAAAAAGATTTAATTTATTTACACATATTTAGGTAAGCTACGTAGTCATTGAGACCCAAAGGTCACAATTATGACATTCATCTAAATACGGTTCTGTGTCACCAGATCTCAAACTTGTTATTAATTTTTTTAAAACACTGTAATTAATAACCATTTTACAATATGATCTCCATATCAACGCTAAAAATACACATTGAAAAATAAACAAAATAAATACTTACGTTTTGACGCCATGACAACAAATAAAACACTACTTTGAGAAACGAATTCTTCGTCCCATTTGCAAACTAACCCCACTTTCGCACAAAAACGTAGGTAGGCGGTATAACACAATCGAACGATTCGGGTCTAAACCAAGTCATAAATTATTTTGACCATTATTAAGTAGTTTGTTATGACACTCACGATTGTGAGTACAGAGTTTGTAAGGGTAGACCTATGGAATTCAGCTATGGGACACTGCTAGCGTCTTCAATACAAACATGTTACAGAGATTCCAAAACAAGGTGCTGCGTGCCATAGTCAATGCGCCATACTATGTATCCAAGGAGGTGATTCAACACGACATTCCCCTAGAATCGGGGAGGTTGGTAATCATCACAGCTATTTTCACTTTTGAGATGGCAGCTCTAAACAAGTCGACGGAACTGCAATTATACCACCTTCTCAGATTGTTGAGCCAGGAGATGCGTTTTCTTCCAATACTTCGTTTTCCCTGTATTTTTCCCTGCATTATGGTTTGTAGCAACACATAAACATCCCCTCTCATAACGTGGCCGAGATACTGTAACTTTCTTATCTTAATCGTATTTATGATTTACATTTCCTTTGTCATCTTTCTGAGGACCTCAACATTTGTCATTCGGTCTTCCCTGAACTGAACATAATAAGTGTATTCAAATTAATAAAATTTTTATTTTTAGAATTGTAAAGAGGTTACTCACTGGAGTAAATCTCTACATGTCTGCATTATTTAAATACCAAATGCTTAATGCCCAATGGGCTGATTGTTGTACTCAATGGAGTTAATAAAAAATAATAATATTTATGAGACTTACCGGGATTATATTGTCGAAATAGTAACCTTCCTCGGTGAGAAATCAGTTTCATCGTCACTTATTTCTTTCCCAGGAGTATAGAGCTCTAGAATTTTTAAAATAAACAACTTGATGAAAAAATCCATTTTGTATAATCTATTCTTAAGTTGAGCTGTTACATTATCACAAACGTGCCCGTTTTTCACAACAAAAACTGCTGCTAAATAGAAATTTGATTGAAAATATTATAAAATTGTAAAGAGAATAGTAAAAAGAGTAATTTTGTTGATTAATATAAAGCTTCGCGCTAGCCTACAGTACAGCCTACTGAACCCTTTTTTTTAAATTATATTTTCCTAAATTAATTTGTGGTACATACAAACCAATATTATTTAAGATAACAGAAAAAAAATAGAAGTAAATGATGTCATAAAGTCAGTTATCAGTGCATTACACAAAATCCATCCATCGATTTACCGGAGCACCTGACGGTATTCTTCTTTCACCTTTCCCGCCTTTGTCCGTGACTAATGTTCAATAATTTACCTCCAAAGCTTAAACGTTTTCCTACTTAGTAGACCATGAAGGCCTTCAAACCATTGTTCTTGTTTCTACAAGTTCCAGCTTCAATACAATAATTTAATTAGTCACTAAGTAGCTTTTAACAGTATGTAATTGTTTATTTTACGAACGGTACTTACGATAAAGAAGTCAATGCTGAAGAGAAAATTGTTTGGCTTTTAATTTTACGAGGTGTAACTATAAAATAACGATATAAATTATCTAGAACTTTTTATTTTAAATATATACATTCTCGATGTACAGTAAAAAGCCCAATTCTCATCCTAGCGATAGTAAAAAACACAATATTCATCATACAAGAAGATTTTCGAACCATAATTTTTTCAATAGATTTATAAATTTAACAGATACTAAATTTAGTATTGTTCTGAAGCTATTTTCTTGTGGCATTGTAAATTAATTACTATTTATAACTGGGAATAAGCCACAATTAAAGATAAAAATACGTTTATTGACGTTTCAATTTCCAATTCGGAAATCGTTCTCAAAATACAAACAGTAAATTAAACAAATTTCCCGTTTACTGTCAAACAATTGCAATAATAGTATTGAGTTCTCCATTCAACAATATACAGTAGTTTCAAACATGTTCTACCATCCATCTATTAATAGAGTACCGGCATGTAAGTAATTTTATTTTATTTCATTTATTTATTTGCTCATTCATTAATTTATTCCAATAGGACAATTTGTGGGCATTACCTTGTCCTTTTAACTTTTTTAAAAAATATTTATACCTTTTATTCAACTCAATCATTTAAATAAAACCACAGACAGGTAATATTGGCATAATTGTTGTAATTTATAACATCTAATTTGTTTATCTTTATTAGACAACACCCTAATATGGGTTTTTATCATTTCAGCATTTGTTTAACTTTGTACCGAGACCTGAAGATGCTTTGCATATTGTAGAAAGCGAAACCGGTGGTCGGATAGTTAAATTAAATTGATTGTGAGTAAGTCTGATTTATTATTTCTTTACCTATTTGAAATGGACTCACACAAGCAACAAATTCATGATTTAAACAAATTTTGTTTTTTTTACATAGTGAAAAAATTCTTCTAATAATTTAATTTTATCTGACTCATTTATATTGACAATTCAGACATACATTATGCATTTTAAAGTAGACGACTTTAAAATGATATTGCCAATATTGTTGAGTTGCGCTCCTGGGACGACTTTACTTATAAAATAGTTCATTCGATTACATGAAATCAACTTTAACTTGAGAATATCCGTCAGAAAAAATCATAGCATGTAATTCGTCTTTAAAAAGACAAACACATGACATGATGACAGTAAAATTCTCCTGTTAGTGATTCCATAGTAAATTATGAGGGAAAAACCAGGAAAAAAAACCTCATAATACTATCCCGACATTGTAAGTATTTGTTCGTGAATTTAGTTTACCTGCAACAAACATCAAAATTCTGATTTTATATGTTACGTTATTTAAAAAATATAAACGATGTATCCTCTATATGTTACTGACTTACTAATACTGGTATTTTCTTATTAATAACTTCCTCTTTCAATATTGGTAACCAGATCCTACTACATTCTGCCGAGGAATTTGCGACACAATTGGCCTCATTTAGCATAATTAGAGCCGCTTCTTTGATTTTTCTTTTTTTGCCATCCGTTTCTTTTAGGACTATATTTGAATTATTCCATTGAACCCTATGTTCATTATCCCATGCGTGTTTACATATTTGAGATCTATCAAATTCCCTATTTTTAATACAAGATTGATGTTCACTTATTCTAACATTTAATGGCCTTGATGATTCACCTAAATAAAACTGATCGCATTCACAAGGTATTTTATAAATGCAATTCTTTGTCCTTTCTTGTTCATTGTTAGGTTTGGTTTTGGACAAAATAGATCTCAACGTGTTTGTTGTTTTGAATGTTGTTGAAATGTTGAATTCATTTCCTATCCTTTTAAGTTTTTCTGATAATCCTTTTATGTACGGTAATGTTATTTTCCTCATATTATTCCTTGTGTATGCTGTAGGATCTCGTTCTAAGTTGTTCTGTTCTATTCGATCGATTGTTGAAAATTCCTTATTTATAAACGATAAAGGATAATCATTTTTTAATAAAACAGATGTTAACAAATGTTTCTCCTCCAAGAACGAATTTTCGTTAGAGCAAGTAATTTTGGCTCTATCGTATAAGGATTTAAATTATTCCCTTTTTTACATTAATATTGTGATTTGATTTGAAATTTAGATATCTATTGGTGTGTGTTGGTTTTCTATACACCTGAGTCTCATATCCAGTATCGTTCTTAGAGATTAAAACATCCAGGTAAGGTAGCGTGTTATTATATTCCTTTTCCATGGTAAATGTTATTGTCTCTTCTTTATCGTTTATATCATTTAGGAATGTGTCCAACAACTCTGATCCATGAGGCCATATTGAGAATAAATCATCTACATACCTCCACTATACTGTGGGTTTGAAATTTTGTTTAGAAATGATATTTGCTTCAAAATCTTCCATAAATATATCGGCTAAGAATGGAGATAAACTAGAGCCCATTGCTAGACCAAAATTTTGTTTATAGAATTCATTATTTAGTTGAAAATATGTATTATCAGTACATAATGTTAATAACTCCATTATAGCCGATATGTTTAGTCTTGTTCTAGTTGCCAATGAATCATCACTCTCTAATTTTCTCTTGACTATACTTAAAGTGATATTTAATGGCACATTCGTAAATAAACTATTTATGTCAAAACTGACCAAAGTATTATTTGAATTAAATTCAATATTTGATAATTTATTTAAAAAATGTTGTGTATTTTTTATGAATGTGTCATTTTTATTTAAAAGGGAATAATTAAATTCTTATACGATAGAGCCAAAATTACTTGCTCTAATGAAAATTCGTTCTTGGAGGAGAAAACATTTGTTAACATATGTTTTATTAAAAAATGATTATCCTTTATCGTTTATAAATAAGGAATTTTCAACAATCGATCGAATAGAACAGAACAACTTAGAACGAGATCCTACAGCATACACAAGGAATAATATGAGGAAAATAACAATACCGTACATAAAAGGATTATCAGAAAAACTTAAAAGGATAGGAAATAAATTCAACATTTCAACAACATTCAAAACAACAAACACATTGAGATCTATTTTGTCCAAAAACAAACCTAACAATGAACAAGAAAGGACAAAGAATTGCATTTATAAAATACCTTGTGAATGCGATGAGTTTTATTTAGGTGAATCATCAAGGCCATTAAATGTTAGAATAAGTGAACATCAATCTTATATTAAAAATAGGGAATTTGATAGATCTCAAATATGTAAACACGCATGGGATAATGAACATAGGGTTCAATGGAATAATTCAAATATAGTCCTAAAAGAAACGGATGGTAAAAAAAAGAAAAATCAAAGAAGCGGCTCTAATTATGCTAAATGAGGCCAATTGTGTCGCAAATTCCTCGGCAGAATGTAGTAGGATCTGGTTACCAATATTGAAAGAGGAAGTTATTAATAAGAAAATACCAGCATTAGTAAGTCAGTAACAGATAGAGGATACATCGTTTATATTTTTCAAATATCGTAACATATAAAATCAGAATTTTGATGTTTGTTGAAGGTAAACTAAATTCACGAACAAATACTTACAATGTCGGGATAGTATTATGAGGTTTTTTTCCTGGTTTTTCCCTCATAATTTACTATGGAATCACTAACAGGAGAATTTTACTGTCATCATGTCATGTGTTTGTCTTTTTAAAGACGAATTACATGCTATGATTTTTTCTGACGGATATTCTCAAGTTAAAGTTGATTTCATGTAATCGAATCAACTATCTTATAAGTAAAGTCGTCCCAGGAGCGCAACTCAACAATATTGGCAATATCATTTTAAAGTCGTCTACTTTAAAATGCATAATGTATGTCTGAATTGTCAATATAAATGAGTCAGATAAAATTAAATTATTAGAAGAATTTTTTCACTATGTAACAAAAAACAGATGTAACAAAAAAAAGATATAAACAGATTGGAAGCTTTCGAAATGTGGCTTTATCGCCGTATCCTAAAAATATCATGGACAGCGAAAATCACAAATATAGATGTCCTTAAAAGAATAAACCAAGAACGCCAACTTTTCGAAACCATCAAGAAAAGGAAAACGGCGTATCTAGGTCACATCATGCGAAATGAAAAATACCAGTTCCTCCAACTTATAATCGAGGGTAAAATTGAAGGCAAGAGAGGAATGGGACGCAAGAAAATGTCCTGGCTCCGAAACATAAGGCAATGGACAGGGATTAACGACATACAATCTCTGATACATATTGCAAGAAATAGAGAGTTAATGGAAAATGTGATCGCTAACATCCATTAGTGGATTTGCATCTGAAGAAGAAGAAGAAGAAGTAACAAAAAACAAAATTTGTTTAATTTACTGTTTGTATTTTGAGAACGATTTCCGAATTGGAAATTGAAACGTCAATAAACGTATTTTTATCTTTAATTGTGGCTTATTCCCAGTTATAAATAGTAATTAACTAAATTTAGTAATAGCGAGATACAACTTTTAGAGAAGGATTTAGGATTTAAACACAACTTGCCCCAACATAATAATCAGAAAACTTTAGAATATTTAGGTGTAGAATGTGAAGTAGCATTAAACAAAACTGCTAACAATATCGAACAAAGTATAATTGCAAAATCTATTACAGATGTGTGTAGTGAAACCAAAAATTCCTGTTACAAAGAGATTAAAACAGCTATTTCAATTATAAATAAATCAATAGAAAACAACATGGTGTTTACAAAAGCAGACATAGCGCTACTATTGCTATAGATAAAATAGAATATAATAACAAAACAATAGAATTTTTAAATAATCAAAATATTGAAACGTTACACAAAGATCCGACAGAAAAGTATCAAGAACAAATTAAGCTAGCGTTAGAAAATTCAGACAATAGTAAATCCAGCAGAACAGAAATACCTCAATATCATGAACCCACAGCCTCCTAAATTATAATCTTTTATTAAACTACACAAACTGGATCACCCAATAAGACCTGTAGTTTCTTTTTGTACAGCTCCGTCATATAAACTTTCAAAAAAACTGTTAGAGATTCTTTTAGAACACACTAAATTTTCACCTAAATTTATCATTAAAAATACAATAGAACTATTCAATAAAATACAACATTTTCAATTACCTAACAACTCCAGATTAATTTCATTTGACGTAAAAAATCTTTTTCCTAGTTTTCCTCCTACAGAAAGTTTTATTCTAGTAAAAAACCTTTTAGACCAAAATAGTACAAAACCAATCATTACATCTGGAATTTTACATCTCCTTGAAGTTTGTATAAACCAGGACTACTTTGAATTTAATAATCAAATATATACAAATAACAGTGCAGGATTTATAATTGGCAATCCTCTAAGCCCATTGCTATCAGATATTTTTATGGATCGTCTAGAGACAAAGATTTCAGTTTTTATATTGGTGGAGATACGTAGACGACGTACTGGTATGTTTCACAGGAACAAACAATCAACTCTACCAATTTTTATCGTATATTAATTCACTTCATAGTCATATTGAATTTACAATAGAAACAGAACAAAATCAATCCATACATTTTTAGATTTAAAAATAATTACCAGACTTAAAAACAAACATGACTTCTCCACATTTTATAAACCTACCCATACGAACACGACTATACACAATTCATCATCCCATCCCACACAACATAAACTGGCAGCCTATCATAATATGTTACATGGATTAACAGAAATTTCGATGTCAAAATACAACTTTGAGACAGAATTAAATATCATAAAGCAAATAGCAGTAAGCAATGGATACAACGAACAAACAATTAATAAAATGTTAAATTAAAAACTACATAAAGAAAGCCCCGGAATTAGTATTTCTACCACCAGAAAGAAAGAGAAAAAACCCAGTTTCTTCTGCTCGATTACATATAAAGACAAAATGTCAACAAAAATAGCCAAACACATAAAAAAGAAAAGAATAACACCAGCTTTCAGAACAAATAACAACTTGGGCAAATATATTAAAATCAACAAGAGCCAAAGTAAAAAACACTTACACAGTGGTGTGTACAAACTTAGATGTGGCGTCTACCCAAAAACTGACATCGGTCAAGCTGGTAAAAATTTTAATAAATGAATAGCAGAACATAAAAGGGCTTTCAATAATAGAAAAACAGATTCTACATACGCACTTCACCTTCTAGATCATAATCATTCTTTTATTGACGAATGTAAAATTCTTCACATTCAAAATAAAGGCCTTAATCTATCCTTGTTAGAATCCGTGGAAATCAACAAATTAAAAAACAGATATAATTCTGAATGACCAACTTGAGACAAACAGTTCTCCCCTCCTCATCATATTTCATTAAAGACTATAAAGTGTAAACGCCAAAAATAGATCGCTTGAGAAAGGCAATCAGCCGAAACAGCTGTAGTGATAAGAGTTTAAAATAAATTTTATGGACGTTTTAAAAACAACGTTTTCAGTGTTTTATTGTTACATATACATTCTCACCAATTAGTGAGATGAATGAAATTAGTTTTTATTATGTACCATTGGATATGAACTATTTTCTGCATTAAATTACTTTGCAACTTTCTCAGCAAATACTTTCTTCTTGTATAACTTTATCCCTTTTTCAACCCTTTTCTTTATTTCCTTGCACAAAGGGTTGCACAAGCTAGAAGAACAATTGGCTGCCTAAATGGAATACTTTGGAGCTCTGAAATAGGAATAAAGCGAAAATATAACATCTATGAGTCACTAATTAAAAGCAGTCTACTTTATGGAACAGAAACTTGGAGAATAACCGAGAACAACAGAAAAAAATTAGAAGCTGTAGAAATGGATGTGTTTAGAAGATCGTTAGGTATATCCCGCAGGGAAAGAGTTCGAAATGAGGAAGTAAGACGAAGAATTGGAATAGATGGTTACTTAACAACAGACATTGAGAGGAAACAGTTGATTTGGTATGGTCATGTTCAAAGAATGGAAGACACAAGACTACCCAAGAAGATTATGCAGTGGGTACCACCAAACCGCAAAAAACGAGGAAGACCCAAGAAGACATGGAAAGAAGGGGTAACTAAAGCAATGAATACAAGAGATCTTAGAGACGGCCAATGGGATGATAGAAGGACGTGGAAGTTAGGCATCGGACAACGTCCAAAGACGTTCTAAAACCGATATATAATAACTTTATCCAGTGATGTTCTTAATGATCCTTTCTTCTGTGTCTCTATTATATTTTCTTCTATTCTCACGTAAAAAAGTTTTCTAAGAAAATATGTATGAAACACTTTCAAGAATAGATTCATAAACGTTTCCTCTGATAGAAATTTTATAGTGGTTATGTAATACTTGAATCTTCTTTCTATTGCTTTTACAGATTTAACCCCAAGCTAGTGATCCATACCTTATAACTGTAATGAAGATGCCTTTTGCCATTCTTACCTACTTCGTTTTCAGGTTTAAGTTGCCATTCCTATCAATAAGAGATTATAGCGTGATTCTTAATATTTTTTTGTATCCAGACTTCTCGCTGCTATTTCTGTGTGTCCGCAGTCTATATGGTAAACAAAAAGGCTGACAGTACTCCTCCCTGTGGCACTCCAGCCTCGATTATTCTGACTTCAGATAGGATCTGTCCTATCTGAACCCTGAACTTTCTATTGGAGAGGTAGGATGAGAGAATACATGCCATTTCCTTGCTGTATTCAAGTTATCTCATTTTGTGAATAAGACCTTCGTGCCACACTTTGCCAAATGCCTTACTAACGTCTAGAAATGCAGTAGTAGTGTATTTCTTCTGGTTGAATCGCTTTGTGACGTATTTGGTCAACCTTTACACTTGTAGCTCGCTGGAATGTTCAGTTCTAAAACCAAATTGTGCTTCCGGTATCGTGCCCATTGTTTGAGACTCTTCTTTTAACATACCTATAGTATTTTTCTCTCCGCAACCTTTCTTAATAATAATAGTAGGCTTATTGCACTGTAGTTTTAAGTAAATTTTCCATTTTTTCCTGGCTTTCTGAAGCATTATGACTTGTGCTTATTTCGATTTCCTAGATAATCTTCTTAGTCTGAGCAAAGCATTTATTATTTGGGTTATGTGTATGATTGCTTCCTTTGGAAGACTTTTTGACACCCAGTTCGTGATCCTATCTGATCCTGGCGCTGTTTTGTTTCTAGGTATTTAATTATTCTTTTGACTTCTTCTGAAGAGATGTGAGTTATTCCTATTTCTCTTGGGTTTCTTAAAGACGTACCCCCAGAAGACCACACACAAGATGGACTTACGACATAAAGAAGATATGCACCAATTGTATTACAACAGTGCAATATAGATCTGAGTGAAAGTTTTTAGAAAAGGCTTGTGCTTAGCTGTGGATGGTTATGGGCTTGATAATATTAATAATGATAAAATTAGGATATGATATGTTCAAACACACTTCAGCATCCACTCATTTATCTACATGTTCATTTGAAAAATCTTCTTTGTTACTACAACAACCATAGTGAATTTATTATTAAAATATTTTTAAAATAATTGTGTTCTAATTTGATTAGTATGTTATCTCTATCTTTTTTTTTAAGAATAAATAACCATGGTGTCTTCAAGACGTTTACGGTTCGCTACAAGTGCTGCTATGGATATACTAGAACTAGAGGAGGTGGATGCGACAAAAAGGCAGATCTGAAACTCATTTTGGACACTTTGGATGACATCAAGGCTTCAGAGTTCAGAAACTTAATCAAAACAAGTCAGCTTGACGAAAAATTCACGGACGGCAACTTTTCTTTGTTTGTGCCTACGGACGATGCTCTAACTGAATACAACGATAAAATGATAGAGATGGTAAGTACTATTTTGTTTTTATTTATACATATGTTACGAGCAATGTCGGAAATTGGACAATCCTAGCATTGTACGGAAATCTTGTCCACTTCTAGCATTGTACCCCTTTACTGTACAATCTCCGAAATAGACATAATCGTCGGACTTTGTATAGAAGAATTTCTGTACAATGTTCGAATTTCAATAAGTCGTTAAGTAGCAATGCGTCAAAGTTTGGAAGAATATGACAGACATCTATTATTTTTATGATTATTCCCCATTTGATATTAAAAACAAACAAACATCAATTACGATATAAATCCTAAATTAATCTATTAGTTAGTTGCTGGAACTTAAAATATATTAAATTAAATTTAATTAAACTTCATTTATAAACTTAAAAATAATGTTTAATAAAATTAATTAATATTATATCGCATGCACTTTCGCGATTTATTAAAACGACATGACAACACTGCCAAATACAAAAGTTTCCTTCATTTCTTTAACGGAACTTTTTATATACCTACTTTTATGTGCTTTTATCTATCACTCTATTGCAGAACAATTTCTTCGTATTATTTATACACTGCACTCCAAAATTAACGCATAATTTTAAAAACCCTGGTAAATCAAATAATTTTAACGTTTCGATTTTGGTGCTAATATATTATTGTTACCCCCGGTATATTGTAAAATTTATCGAAAGAACGGTTAAAAACGCTGATGTTTTTACGATATTTTGCAAAAAAAATTAAAAACATGTCAATTGTGCTTCATCTTATTTCTAATTTAGTTGAGTTGGATTACGTTATGCTGAACGTTTAAAGGGGTTTTTCAAGTTTATTAAATGTTTTTTCTTTGAAATTAACCACCAGCAGCAAGAAAATCGAAATTTGTCAGAAAGTGACTGTTTTAGAATCGTTACTCTTCGCGAAGAAGGATACACTCAAGTAGAACTCGCTGAACATTTTAAAGTCACCCAGTCAACCATTTCAAGAGTGTTAACACGTTTTTCTGTTACTGGAAGTAACTCGGGAAGACCCGGTCAAGGCTGTAGAAGGGTTATAACTCCTAATCAAGACCGGTTTTGACACTTCGTACACTGAGACAAAGATTTGTTATCAGTACTTCTCTACAAAATGAATTTTTCGGATCGTTATAACTTTAGAATCAGCCGAAATACGATTAGAAGAAGACTTGCAGAAAACGACCTGGTGCCTGGTGCCCTGGAAGGGCACCAATTGGCCCATTGTTGACCAGAGACCATAGAAGGCAAAGATTGCATTTTGCGCGTGAACATGTTGATTGGAATAATGACGATTGGGGAAGAATATTGTTCACCGATGAATCCGGGTACTGTCTTTTTTCTGATGACAGGAGAAACCGAGTGTGCAGAAGGGCTGGGGAACGCTACGCACAGTGTAACGCCGTAGGGACTGTACAGTATGGCAGCGGCTTGTTAATGGTGTGGGGTGGGATTAATTTAGAGGCTCGTGTGGAATTAGTTAGAATAGATCGCGGTCGGCTTACATCGCAGAGGTATATAACAGACAATTTAGAAGAGCATGCGGTGCCATTTGCACCATTTATTGGGGATAATTTCATGCTTATGCAAGATAGTTTCAGGCCACACACGGCAAGAATTGTGCAGCAGTATCGTCAGGAGGTTGGAATTCCTGCCATGGATTGGCCTGCAAGAAGTCCTCACCTCAACCCAATAGAACATGTTTGGGACATCATAGGCAGACGACTACGACAACTACCTAATGCACCAAACACATTAGGTGAGCTGTTTTTGCGGTTGGTTGAAATTTGGGATCAAATTGATCAAGAAGAAATCGAACGATTATTCTCAGTATGAGAGATCGTTGTCAAGCAGTAATAACTCGATACTAGTACACGGTACTAGTATTTTCTTGAACTTTAAAAATTTCAATTTCGTCATTAATTTATAATATTGGTTTGTTTAGATCAGTTGTTTGTTTAGATGTTTAGATTTATGATGTTATATTGTTAATTTTAATACATTTTTTGTAGAAAAAGAAAAGTTTTTTATTTAAGATGTTCTAAAACAACCATAAAGCAGAAAAGAACAAACAAAATTTTTTTATTATAACTCAAAATAAGAATTTTAAAATTATGCGTTAATTTTGGAGCGCAGTGTATTTTAGTTTGAGACAGCATTTTATAACGTTGTCGATTCGAAAAAGTACACCTTTGTATATAAATAGAAAATAAAAAATATCAAATAATTAACAAGAAATGTTCGATTTTTGATTTGATGTGTCGCTTGTTAATAATAATCGATTCGAATCGATAAGCTTCTCGATAATCATTTTTAAATATAATCATTTCGGACATTGTACAGTTTGGGGGTACAATGCTAGAAGTGGACAATAATTTCCGTACAATGCTAGGATTGCCCAATTTCGGGCTTTGCTCGTAATATATATACATAAAAAGGAGATAATACAAAAAAAGTTAGTATTTTGAATTATATTATGTGTACCATTTTTTGAACAAACTGAAGATGTTGAAAAGATGGTTTATTCAACTTGTATCTTATTTAATTTTAGCTCTTAAAACATATTCAGCTCTTCGTTGTTATTAATATTTTATGGACTTTACGGTCATAAAATTTTTATGTTTAAGGCAGTAGTCATGTTGTAACTGTCTGATTGACACCTAGTCTATGCCAATAAAAAAACTTTCGGTTATAAAAATTTTTTACATTTGAAAGATCTTTTTAGAGTACGTAGTGCTGTTGATTGAAACACGTGGCTTATGATTTATTTAATTGAAAGTTATAAAAAATATGCTTGAAATAACCTTAGACAAGGAAAGAGAGAGGACAGGTAAATCTCATTTAAAAACCTTCGAAAAGTCAAGCCAGTTTCGATTTGACTGCCATTTTTTGGTGCCTGTACGTTGCACGTCCCGCAGGATTACCAGGTCTACGGATTTTTATCTACTGATTTTAACTTCAATTTACTGAAACACTATATCTATCTACTAAAAAATATGTAATAATAAAATCATGTTCAAAGAGTGATCATTATGTCAGTATCCAATTATAAATTAAAAAAATCTTTTTATTGATATATTATATCCATTATTATACGAGGATAAGGAGAAAAAACAAAACAATCAATAAGACGCGCTATAAACATCTTCAAAATCAAATAAGAGGAAAAATTAGGGAGGCTAAAGAGACCTACTTCTCTGAAAAATGTAAAGAAATAGAAGAACTTCAAAACAGATATGACAACTTCAACCTACATAAAAAAGTCAAAGAACTAGCCGGAGTAGGAAATAGAAGAACCTCAAATATATTGCTCGACAAAAATGGAAATATTATATTGGAAACAGAACAAAAACTACGACGATGGAAAGAGTACATCGAAGAATTATTTCATGACCAGAGAGAAGCTAGTACATCTGTAGATAGCCAAACGGGAGATGTAGGTCCAGAGATAACCAAATCAGAGGTTAGTCAGGCATTAAACTCAATGAAAACCAATAAATCTGCTGGTCCAGATGAATTACCAAGCGAGCTACTAAAGTTGGTCAACGAGAAAAACCTGGACATAATAGTAGAACTGTTCAACGCTATCTATACTACGGGAATCATTCCTAGAGAAATGTTGACATCAGCATTTGTGTGTTTACCAAAGAAAGTGAATGCCAAAGAGTGTAGTGACTATCGAACCATAAGCTTAATGTCACATACCTTGAAAATTCTCTTGAAAATTATCCACGCCAGAATACACTCTAAACTGGAGCTGGATATTAGTGACACTCAATATGGGTTCCGCAATGGTATGGATACCAGAGAGGCATTATTCTCCTTCAATGTGCTGACGCAGAGATGTTTGGATGTTAACCGTCCTCTTTACGTCTGTTTTATAGACTACAATAAAGCGTTTGATAAAGTAAAACATGATCGACTCCTGGAAATTCTAAAAATAAAAACCTAGATGAAAGAGATTTAAGGCTAATAACACACCTCTATTACAATCAGCGAGCAATAGTAAGAATCGAAAAAGAAACATCTGAAGAAATGGAAATAAAGAGAGGAGTCAGGCAAAGCTGCATTCTATCACCTCTATTATTTAACGCCTATTCTGAAGAGGTAATTCGAGAAACTCTGGAAGATGAAACAGTCGGCATAAGAGTAAATGGAGTCTTAATTATTAACAACATCAGATATGCAGATGATACAGTAATAATAGCCGATAGTTTACAAGACCTGGAAAGATTCATGAGCAAAATAGTCATGTGTAGTAGGGAGTACGGACTCTCTCTTAATGTCAAAAAGACGAAGTTTACGAAAATTTGTAAAAACAACTATAATACTAACGAAATCTTGATAGTAGAGGGCCAGCAGATCGAAAGAGTAAAAAAGTACACTTACCTAGGAACACTTATAACAGAAAATAATGACTACACGGCAGAAATCAAAGTCAGAATCGAAAAAGCACGTTCTAATTTTATAAAAATGAAAAAGGTCCTATGTGGCAAAGATCTAACATTAGCTCTTAAAGTACGCCTAACAAAATGTTACGTATACAGTGTACTATATTATGGAGTGGAATCATGGACGTTAAATCTAGATACCATGAGACGACTTAACGCATTTGAAATGTGGACCTATAGAAGAATTATGAGGGTTTCCTGGGTAGATAGAGTGACAAACAATGAAATACTGAGAAGAATAGGCAAAGAGAAGGAAATTGAACTAACAATTAAAGAAAGAAAGCTACAGTATCTCGGACATGTGATGCGGGGCGATAAGTATGGCATCCTGCGACTCATAATGCAAGGAAAAATAGATGGCAGAAGAAGCATCGGAAGAAGACGAATTTCATGGCTGAAGAACCTGAGAGAATGGTTTGGATGCAGCTCAAAACAACTATTTAGAGCTACTGCCTCAAAAATTAAGATAGCTATGATGATTGCCAACCTCCGTAGCGGAGATGGCACCTGAAGAAGAAGAAGATCCATTATTATCATCATCACTGACAAAAAACATATAGTCAAAGATGTTACAGTCTTAAATCAATTTTCGGTTGCAAGCGATCATAGAATGGTCCAAGCAACTGTAGAAATCAATATTAAGCAAGAAAGACTGAAGATGATAAAAAGTAAAAAATTCAAACCTTGGATGCGCCCAATGAATGAACTTGACTTTGAATAATATATCACCAGTAACTTACTCAGAAATACAACAAGAGAAGACGTAAATAACCCTAACGAAGAAATAGTAGATACATTAATACAAGCTCAGGAAAAATTTGGCCCTAAGCGTGGAAAAGAACAAAAAATTAGTAAAGAAACGAAACAAAAAATGGAAGATCGTAGAATGCTGAGAAGTCAAGGAAATATTGACTCACAAGATATAAACAGCATCAATAAAGAAATCTCTAAAGCCATCAGACGGGATATTAGAAAATACAACAACGAGAAAATTATAAAAACTATAGAAGACAACAAAAGCATGAAAGCATAGAGGAGAAAAATGGAAAATGGCAAAAAAGAAATCTTCCAACTTAAAGACAAAAATGGAAATATTATCCCAGATAGACCAAGCATATTACATCTAGTGGAAAGTTTCTATGAAACATCATATAAAAGTCAAGTTATTCCAGAGCTCATCGAACAACCAATACAAAAGGTACATAATGTAGGATCGGAGGATATACCAGATATATGACGAGAGGAAATTCAACATGCCCTCAAAAATATGAAAAATAATAGAGCTCTGGGGGAAGATGGTGTAGTCATTGAGACAATTAAACTAGGAGGTCCACTTCTGATGTCCCGAATCCAAACACTTTTGAATCTATGTCTGAATAGTGAAAACATCCCAAGTAAATTGAAGAATTCGGTTACAATCCTCCTCCACAAAAATTGGGATAAATCAGATCTCGAAAACTATAGGCCAATTAGTTTGCTTAACCACCCATACGAGCTCGCTCTTTACTCGAATACTGACAAACAGATTAGAAGCAAAACTCGATTTCTATCAATCAGAAAAACTGGCAGGATTTCGAGCGGGACACGAAACAAACGACCATTTGCAATGCCTTAAAACTCTAGTTGCAAAGTCTATCAAATATAACAGACCTCTTGCTCTTATCTTTGTCGACTTCCACAAAGCATTTGATACAGTCGAGAAGATAAAAATTGGCAGAGATTTGCGGCAGAAAGATACCTTGTCGCTAAAACTATTTATAACAGTTATGGAGTACGCATTTAAACGGCTAGAGTGGGAATCAAAGGGTATTAGCATCGATGAAAAGATATTCAATCATCTTAGACATGCCGATGATATTGTTCTCATAACAGACAACTTAGGAGAAGCCAGAGTTGTGGAAAAATATGTGTATCTGGGTCACAAAATAAGGTTAACGCGAGATAACCAAACATGCGAGCTACTCAGACGAATAAGTCTGGGTTGGGCTGCATTCGGAAAAATGAGATACGTATTTAAAACAAATATACCGATCCATTTAAAAAGAAAAGCTTTTAACCAGTGCGTTCTACCAGTCCTCACATACGGAGCAGAAACCTTAACTCTCACAAAAACATCAACCGAAAAATTGAGAAGGACACAACGAAAGATGGAGAGATCAATGCTTGGAATAAGCTTAAGAAATATAATAAGAAACGAGGAAGTTCGTAGACGAATCGGAGTGGAAGACATTATCGAACATATTACAAGGCAAAAATGGAGATGGGCAGGACATGTTGCAAGAATGAAAGACGACAGTTGGACAAAAAAATTGCTTGAGTGGAGACCAGGGGCTGACAAGCAAAGCTGAGGAAGACCCCCAACGCGATGGACCGACGACCTCAAAAGAATCGTGACCAATTGGATAGCAGAGGGGCAGAACAGAAGCAGATGGAAAAGTCTAGAGGAGGCCTATGTTCAACAACGGACAACTCAGGGCTGATTGATGATGATGATCAATTATTATCAATCTACTGAAGAAATAAAATATGACCTGGCAGCCTTTCTGGTGCCGGTTTAGGCTTCAGTCAATTCAGTCCATACGATTACGATTTCCCTCTCTTTTCTTGACTAGGGAAATAACTGGTGAAACGGCTAGCAATATTTAAGAAATTTTGATATTAAATCAATAGGCATTTTAGACATTAAGGGACACTAATATTTTTACTTAATTTTTTTTAATCCTCAAGAAAAATGAATTTCCTGTAGTCCGCTGTATATCATAAATCACAAAAATTTTAATTAAAAAGAACCCTTGATACTACATTACAAAACGTTTTCGGAATGAATATTCCATCATCAATGCTGCTACTGGGCATACATGTTTAAACCCCTAAATATATGAGTAAGAACCCTTTATATGTCATTAAATTGGTTTTATACTACATTCTTGCTTATCATCTTATAGAAGGGTTGCTGGCCTGGAGACGCCGTCTCTATGTAGCAACTGATTGTTACCTAAGGTCTGTATTGCTCAGTCGCTACTAAAGTCTGTATAAAGACTCAAATAGATGTCCCTGGGCCAGCAACCCTAGTTGGGAGTTTTACCTTGCCATGAAGTAAATCTGTTTAAATCTTTAAGATCATATAAAATTATCATCAACAATGAAATATAAAAACAACTTTATAACAAAACATTTAAAGGATTCCTAGTAATATCACTGATAATTTAATATTCACTTCGAAAACCTATTTGTAAAGTATTTTTTATAAAAATTTTATTTTTGATTTCCATGCATATTTTCCTGGTGCGTTAAATCGCCAAGTTAAATTCTTAGTATATTACCGTGTCAACACCTACATCAGAACTCTTTACACCAAATGCACTCTCGTATTTCTTTAATTGTACCGGGTGTCCAACAAGCCGATCTCTCGGCTATATATCAGAAAGTATTCATGTTATAACTTTAGGAGAAAAAATTCCTTAGTAAAAGTGGCCAAGAGAAATCGCTGGAAATAACTTTCAAGATTCTGGATTAACCGCTAGGGGGCGTAACCTGCGAAGAAAATTTTGAAAACCAGTTTTTTGGGAAATATGTCCAATTATACCAAGTGTTAAATAAGTAAACTAGAAAGAGGCATAAATTCTGCACAAAGTTGTTCAAGTATTTTTTTTTTATTTTTTCAAATAAAGGGTGGGGGAAAGTGGGAAAGTATTTGTGGATAAATACCTATAACTTTGGTTTGGATCAACCGATTTTAACAAAATTAGTGTCATTAGAAAGAGTATGGATGAATTAATTTACATCTACTATAAAATAATTGCATTTAGTTTTAATTGTCGTAGGTAGAGGGTACTTTCGAATAGAAAAAATTAAAATTTGTTTTTCTTCAAAATTTTTAATGGAAACACCTATTTATTGTAAATTATAATAGAACTGGATTAAATTCGTAACAAAATGGCGCAAACCGAATAAAAACGCATAAACATAAGTAGGTATAGTATTGACACACCCTGTATTATAAAATAAATTAAAAAATAAGTCAGTAGTTACTTTCAAAAATTTTTATAGCAGAAAACTCTTAATGTTGATACCTATTTTGACCATTGTTATTTCATATGATTAAAAATTGTTTTTTCGAAACTAAGTAGGCTACGACAATGAATTTAACAGGGAGTTTATATTGTTTATTTATTGACAGCAGTCAAAATATTGTTAAGAAGTGTTATGTGTATTATAATTCGAATTGAAAATTGCATTTTTTCTCAATAGATATTAATATTGGTAATATTAGTAATTAATTATCAGTACTAATAATTCGTGATGAGTATATCAAATTGTATGATATGATTGGAGTTTATTTCGAATATCACCAAAATGGTGCTATTGCCTCACGCATATATTCTGTAAGATATCCTGGCAGGAGATATTGTGGCAAAGAAGTAGAGATTTCGGACTACTTATATGTGGATTCTGTTGAATTAAAGCAAGAACATTGATTGAATTATCTTCGGTCATAACTCTACTACGTCGTTTAAAACAAGGACAAGAAAAACTACCAGTTTCTCTTAATCTTTTTGCCTTTCTTTCAAATACTTTTTTGCCATAATGTCTCCTGTCAGGATATCTTACAAAATATATACGTGAGGCAATAGCGGCATTTTGGTGACATTCGAAATAAACTCCAATCATATCATATAATTTGATATACTCATCACGAATTATTTGTACTGATAATTAATTACTAATATTACCAATATTAATATCTATTGAAAAAAGTGCAATCTTTAATTCGAATTATAATATAGCACTTCTTAACAATGTTTTGACTGCTGTCAATAAATAAACAATATAACCTCCCTGTCAAATTCATTGTCGTAGCCTACTTAGTTTCGAAAAAACTATTTTTTACAAAATAGTTATCAACATTAAGATTCTTCTGCTATAAAAAAATTTGAAAATACCTACTGACTTATTTTTTAATGTAATTTATAATAAAGGGTGTGTCAATACTATACTTACTTATATTTATGAGTTTTTATTCATATCTCGAGTTCAACAAAAGCTATTAACATGCGGTTTGCTCCATTTTGTTACGAATTTAATCCAGTTCCATTATAATTTACAATAAATAGGTGTTTCCATTAAAAATTTTGAAGAAAAACAAATTTTAATTTTTTTTATTTGAAAGTCCCCTCTACCTACGACTATGAAAACTAAATGGAAGTATTTTATAGTAGATGTGAATTATTTTATCCACACTCTTTCTAATGACACTAATTTCATTAAAATCTGTTGATCCAAACCAAAGGTATAGGTATTTATCCACAAATACTTTCCCACTCTCCCCCCCCTTTATTTGAAAAAAATTAAAAAAAAATACTTAAACAACTTTGTGCAGAATTTGTGCCCTTTCTAGTTTACTTATTTAACACTTGGTATAATTGGACATATTTCCCAAAAAACTGGTTTTCAAAATTTACTTCGCAGGTTCCGCCCCCTAGCGGTTAATCCAGAATCTTGAAAGTTATTCCCAGGGATTTCTCTTGGCCACTTTTACTAAGGAATTTTTTCTCCTAAAGTTATAACATGAATAGTTTCTGATATATAGCCGAGATATTGGCTTATTGGACCACCCGGTACATGTAAATGTCCTCTTATTTTTCTTTTAGAACAACGTTGTGAGAAGACGTAGAGGCCTCGGTCAACATCTTTCAACCCGAGATTTGGTATTAAGTCACGCTGTAGAAGGATTCGTTGATTTAACGGATCTAGCGAATGATGACGTGATTTATAGGTAAGCAAACACTAGTAATTTCTTAACTGTTACCAGTTATAGGATGTACATAGTTGTAAACCTGTTCTGCTGATTAATTTCTGCATTTGTATGTAACTAATGTGTCAATATAAAACAAAAGATTTGGATTGTTAAATAATAATTTTTGGCTTTAACTAGATTTACTTTTAAGTACTTACGTAAATAGATAATCTCTGTTAAAGTTAGTGTAATTTTATTACATAGATTAGTTTAATGTCACTTAGTACTATTTGCCTAATGCTGTATTCCTCCAAGTGCCTTCTCTGTTGAGGATGGCAATTAATGTGGCGAATTTTTCTCTGTTCTGGGCTTAATGAATTAATTAATTTCCTCTTGTGTGGGTCAAATCTCTCATGTTTCGTAGCCAAGATTTTTTCTTTCGTCCTATGCCCATTTTACCTTCAATCTTGCCTAATATTACCTGGAGCTTCTCAAATTCCCTATGGCACATTATGTGTCCTAGATATGACGTCTTTCTAATTTTGATAGTATTGACCAGTAAGGCCGTGTATTTATTACTCTCCGTACTTCTTCATTCGTAATCCTGCTGGTCCAGTTTATTCTTAACATTCGGCGGTACATCCACATTTCAAATAAATTAAATTTTTTGACGTCATACTGTTTTAATGTTTAGGTCTCACAGCCATATAGTAATAGAGACCACACATAACACTTTAGTGTTCTCAATTTTATTGAAACTGATAGCTTGGGGTTACAGAACGTTTTACGCATATTCATGAAACCAGATCTTGCTATTTCAATGCGTCTTCTAATTTCGTTTGAGTGGTCTAATTGAATATTTAGCTCTCTGCCCAAGTATATGAAGCTTTGGGAACTCTGAAGGGTGGTACCATTTATTTGTATGTTAGGTGTAACGCTATTTAATTTCTAAATTAATTTACTCAAAGTAGGTAACGTTAATTTTTTAATTTTTTGTTCCATATAACTTATTGGTATATGTGGAATAAAACTACCACTGTGTTAAATAATTTTTCTCTTCTTCTTCTTCTTGTAATATGACGAAGAACTGTCACCATTTCCGTCATGTACCTTCGTATGACGATGTCCAGATGCCCAAAAAACGTTTTGGGAGCATACTGAACATCTTTAATGTCGGTTTTTGTGTTTTGGTCCACTTTGAAATTCTATTTAAACCCATCCGTTTTACTTTTTTTTGTTTTTTTTTCCTGAGGGTGGAAATTTCTAATAACCGTACCAGGTTAAAGTATTTCTAGAGATGGCTGTCGTGTGTTTCCATCTAGAAGTAGGTTTTGCAAACAAATGCCTTCCTGTTATCCTGCCTACCAACTAAAACCTCCCCTACTTGTGCACCGTTGACTGTCGTAGGTACCATACTCCAAAAGTGGAATGACCGCTGTAAGGATGACACTTTTGGAGTACTCTCTTCTCTTATCTAGATCTTGTCTCCGTTGTTGGGATGTTTCCCTTCTTCTGCTTTTTTTAATGGCTGCTCGTATCTTATTGTGTACACTATTCCATTCCTTCTTACTTTTCATCATCTTCGCGATCATCTCTCTCACAGTCACAGGGTTCATACCTATTCTCCATACATGTTTCTCTCCCGTAAGCGCATGTTACTCGCAACAGACTCGCTCTGTCTACTCGTATTATGAGCCCATTGTATGCCGGTATCTTTACTACCCAACTCCAGACTGGTGTCGTCTATAGTATGATTGCGCAATACCGTGTAGGGCCCTTCTTCTTTATGATTTGAGTCCCTCAATGTTGGGCGTCACCTTCCCTAGCAAAGCCGTACTCATCGCTGGCTTCCAGGCTACCACGTGTATATGCTTCCCCATCCGCCATATTGGTGTAACGTCACTCCCAGATATTTGACGCATTTCTTTAATATTAGCTGTGCCTCTGCACATTGAAGTTCCATCTCTTGTCCTTTCCGTTTATTTTTCAGAAAGGTGGCTTTGGTCTTCTCTGCCATGAGTTTCAGTCCATGATCTATCATTCCGTCCTTCACGGCGGTGCCCGTATGTCTTACCTGAAATCTGTGCATCAGCGGAGCTTTGATCTTAGTCATCTGATAATGTCCTGCACTCCCAATTATCATAGTGTTCTTGTTACACATTCTATCATTTAGCCCTTTCGTTATTGGAGATTTCGATCTGGAGATCTAACAAAGTGATTAAATTTATTTTACATTGTTCCATTGGTGTTAAATAGTGGGATAAATAAATCCCACCAGTAACGTAAAATTTATATTCAAAGAAAGGTAAAATACACAAAAAAACATCTTATGAATGATAAAAAACAATTTTTGCATAAAGCCCGATTATATGCCTAGTCCTAGTTCGGGTGTCTCATTTATTTTGTGAACATCTAAAGCACCTTTCCTACTACGTTTTTGTTGTGGCATATGGTCTCCAATATTAATTATATGTTTCTGACGTTTAGAAATTGTTCCAGAACGGCTAGAAATTTCTTCGTGTTTAACAAATATATATCTAACTTCAATCGAGCTGCTAAATCGCCTGAACGAGGTCCGAAATATTGATGTAAGTAGGTAGACAGTTTGTCGACGATTTATGAAGCGAATTTATTATTCAGAAGACCAGTCCTATGTCCAAAGCTCTAAGTGGAACACCGCAGAGCTTGAATAACCTTTGTAAGGGAACACGAAACTAGAATTACGCAAATGTTTTTACAGTTATCAGACCAATAATGACATACGCAGTAGAAACACGATTTTACACAGAGAGGACAAAACGTATTTTAGAATTAGCAGAGATCAAAACACAGAAAATATGATGGTAAAAACTATAGGACAAAGCTAGAAGTATGGATATACGCATATGGATATACGAAGTATGGATATATACATAGATGCAAGATGGAGAACATCAAGGACTGCGTAAGAAATAGAAAAATACAATGAAACGATCATATAAGCCGAATGACGTCAAAGAGAGTAGTAAAGGTGGCAAGAGATGGTTTCCCAATAAATAGGCGATTAGTAGAAATACCACGAGAACGATGGAACGACAACTTACTGGAGGCACATTGAAAAATACAGAGTCATGTCTACATAAAAAAAGAAGAAGATGGAAAATAAGTAATGTTTTGTTCTCGAATGAGTCCAGGCTTTACTTAAGACCATCAGACGTTCACGAAAGAATCTGTAGAAAAGAAGGAGAACGATTTTCCCAATTCAGTATTTCTGACAAAATAACTTACCAAGGAAGCTAAGCTGTGATTTGGGTTGGTATAAGTTTTGAGGCCTGTACTGACTAAGTTCTTGTGGAGGTTATATGATAGGATCAAGATATGAAACAACTATTTTAAATGAGCATGTGGTAACTTTGAAAGACGAATTCAAGTTCGGCTAATCCACCCAAACAACTTGCCTGAGTTTAGTGCGATGCTTCATTTAACAGGCTCTTATAAGGGCCGAGGGGGAAATCTGGGTATTAGTAATAAATAACATAAACATAATTTTGTTATAACTGTTTTTTATCAAAAAAGCTACTTATAATTTTTTCAATTTTCGAATAATATATTTTTTTCTCCTAACTTATGTTTTCTATTTACATTTAATGTTTCTCCTCAAATCTATGCCCAATCTAAAAGTATTATGTCCAAAAATGTGTCTTCTTCATTATAAATATATCTGAAAACGTAGAAGCTACCCTAAAAGCAAACAGAAAAACTCCAAAACTGTTTGCATACCTTAAGAGATTTTTACCCGTTTTATCAAATTTAATTTTACATATAAAATACCACTAGGGGCGTTTCAAAACTTCATGAAACTCGGATATAGGAACCTCGAAAAACCTTAAAATTAACTATTTTATTTTCATACTGATTTCAATATAAACTATTAATAACGACTGTTTTGAATACCTAAGAAACTCAGTAAATACTCCAATTATTTTACTAATGCAAAAACTTCTCCTAGCACCGTTTTGCTAGGAAAACGCATTGCAGATAAATAAATGTTCTCAGTAATGTTGAATTTCATAGTTTCGTTCGTAGATTGACTAGGATTTTTCAATCCTTCTATATGAACTACTTAATAAGATGCTAAATATAGAGAATTGTATTATTTTATATTACTAAAGTTTATCAAAGTTGGCATAACGTAAATAAACTTGGCGATAATATAAAAATAAATTATTTCCCACTTCCTCTAATGATACTAGTATTATTGGTTTATAATTATTCAACAAGGAAATGTAAATAAACGGTTGAATTAAAAGATATCTGGCTGCTGATTTGATGGGCTCACTGTCGTTGGTTTTCTTATCTGTCAAACTGATATTTTGCTAGTAGATAAGTTCCTAATGTTATAAAATATTCATGGTGTCCCCGTAAATAATTTTAGTTCTATTTTATTTGAACAGTATATATATTTTTTTATAGCCCCTTTTCTATCCAAATTGTCGAATAAAGGCCTCTCCCATTTCTCGCCATTCACGCCTGTTGTGTGCTAGGCGTTTCCACATTGGTCCTGCGACTCTTTTGATATCGTCGCTCCAGCGCATTTGAGGTCTTCCTCTTGGTCTATTCGCATCGTACGGTCGCGTTTCCGACTTCTTTGTTCCATCTAACATCTTCGAGACGTTCGTTGTGTCCAGCCTATTTCCATTTTAATTTAGCTGCTTGTTTCGCGGCGTCCTTTATTTTTGTTTTGTTCCGGATTGCTTCGTTCGTTTGCCGATCTACTAGTGAGATACCAAGCATCTGTCGTTCCATGGCTCGCTGAGATTTTCGAATCTTGTCCATGTTCTTTTTTGTGAATGTCCAGGTTTGAGCTCCGTAAGTGAGAACGGGAAGGATACAAGAATCGAACACTTTGGTTCGAAGGTTTTGGGGTATCTTTTTGTCATTCAGTATGTATGAGAGTTTTCCAAATGCGGCCCATCCCATTCTTACTCGTCTGCTTATTTCGGTAGTTTGGTTTTCTTTGTTTACGTTGATATTCTGACCCAAATATATGTATTCTTCTACATGTTCCACTTTTGTTCCTTGGATGGTTATCGTCGGTTGATCATCTTTATTCGACATGAGCTTAGTTTTACACAGATTCATTTTCAGTCCTTTTTTTATGGATTCCGTATGAAGCTCATCAATCATCGTCTTCAGTTCTTTCCAGCTGTCGGCTATTAGTACTACGTCATCTGCATATCTTAGATGGTTTAAATACTTTCCGGTTATCGATAGTCCCTTCGTTTCCCAATTTAGTGATTTAAAGATGTCTTCAAGTGCGGCAGTAAATAGTTTTGGAGATATGGTGTCTTCCTGTCTTACTCCTCGGTTGATTTTTATTGGTCCTCGTTTTCATTCCGTTATCCATCGTGACTACCATTTCAGCGTGTTGATATATATATTATGTAGTAATATCCTATATCTAGAATCTATTCTGCTGTTGACCAGTGCTTTCTCAATAGCCCATAATTCTATGCTGTCAAAAGCTTTCTCGTAGTCTATAAATGCTAAACAGATTGGTAAATTGTATTCGTTAACTTTTTCTATTTTAGTGTGTGAAGATGGTCACATGTACTGAACCCTTTTCTAAATTCGGCTTGCTCTACTGGTTGATATACATCGAACTTTGTTGTCAATCTATTTGTAATTATTTTTGTGAATGTTTTATAAAGTTGTGATAGTAGTGATACTGGACGATAATTTTTCAGATCTGTATTATCCCTTTTTTGTGTATTAATATTGTGTTAGCAGTATTCTATTCCTTTGGTATGTTTCCTTCAAATAGGCATTTATTAAAAAGTATTTTTAGGTACCTAATGACTTCTTCTCCGCCTTCTTTCAACATTTCTGCCAGAATTCCATCACTACCCGGTGCTTTATTTCTTTTCATTTCTTTAATTGCATTTTCTATTTTTACTTCGCTTATTTCGGGCGTTACTTCAGAATTTATGTTTGTTATTTGTCTTTTCAGATTTTGCTTTGAAGAGTCGGGGGGATCGTTTCTTGAGCGGTATAACTCAGTATAGAAGTTTTCAACTATGTTTGATATCTGAGCTTTGAATGTTTCTAGTTGGCCTTGTTGATTTTTCACAGTTAATATTTTTCTTTCCTAATTTCGGTTTGGTATATTTCAGACTTCAATTTTTCTTTATCACTCTTTCTACATGTTCTTGTTGATGTATTTTAATATCGTCTTTTATCTGTTTTCGTATGGCTCGATTAAGTTCTTTGCATTCTGTGGTATTTCTTTTGTTTAGTGACAGGAGCTCTTTTCGTTGTTTCAGCATATTCTTCGATTCTGCACTTATTTTGGATTTTTTGTTGTTATGGCGGGTTGCTACTTCTGGACTAGCATTCAATAGTTCTTTTCGTGGTCCAATAGGTCTTATTTCGTGACGCTTTTAAATTTGTCTAACCATCCCCCGCTTGCATTAAACACGAGCTTTCTCACAAATTATATCACCACTTACAGGAACATATCATCGTCTTTATTGCAAAAATCACGTAAACAAAGCATCTTCTAAAACGGGATTTTCCGATTTCTTCATTGTTTTTCGTGCAACGGGACCACGTTCTGTTAGGCTTACAAACTTTAAGATTTTGTCTTTGTTTTTCTTTATGTCGCCCACGGTTGACATGCCTATATCAAACCTAACCTCCAAACCTCCAAGCAATGATAGGGTAGCAGTCACCTTTATCTAACATTTCTCTAACCCGCAATTTATCTTTTATTGTTAATGTTAAATGTTTACGTGGCGGCACCTTGATGTTAGCGAGCGTCCTAAATTGACACTGTACAAACACGAAAGGCGGTAAACAAAAGACTAACATCAGGTTGGCTCATGACAGCCCTCGAACTTACACCCGTGCAGAAACCCCATTGCTCCGCCGGTTACCGAACAAGAAGGAGTCCGGATAAGCGAGGCCCTACTGTGGTTCTGTTATTACATTCCTTGTACAAACTCTATTAACATTAGTATAAAGCCTAATAAATTGATTGTTTTTGCAGTGAAAACAACAACAGTTCTATCAGAGTCAACATCTATCCAACAAACACAAGGGAAAGACTAGTAACTGTCAATTGTGCTAGAGTTAAAACACCCAACGTCTTGGCCAAAAACGGTATCATCCATGTCACGGATGGCGTTGTTGTTCCAGCTACCCAAGACATTGAAACCATTATTAAGACTCATCCCCGATTGACTAATTTAAAGGAAGGTAAGTTCTTTTTGTAATACTCAATTATTTACTCATAAAGATGATTAAGTCTCCTTAAATATTAACACCAAAAATTATCAAGAAAATATAGAGAAATACTTACTCCAATATTTGTACTTTCATATAAATATATATCCTATTATTATTCTTATCCTGTTTTAAGCCATATGCTCTCACTTCGTCCAAGGGCAAAATTAGAACATCCCAGATAAGGTATCAAAAGAATTAAATCTAAGGGACTTTTTAGGTATTATATCTATTCATTGACCTAGCTGAATCATCCAGGTCGTCCTTTAGAATTAATATGGATTCATTTCTTTGGGTTTGACATCAATATTTGTAGTTCTAAAAAGTGAGGTGATTTTATATCTCTTTAGACGGTCTGAATAAAATAAGAGTCTTGTTTTAATGTACTTAGGTGCTGTTAAACAGTCTTGTTACTTAACTCATATTGTTTGTGCATGATAGTGCTTAGAATTACTATTTCTTTTGATTGTTTGCCTACCTTTCTGATTCTCAACCTTCGAATATATTCTGTCTCTCGTCCAAAATCATTAATGTTTAAAGTATATCATTCATTGATAAGTTCTTCCGATGTTAGCCTTACGTAATGGTCTGATCCTAATGTCCGCAATATTAGCAATTGCTATTGCTGCATAGAATATCAACATGCAAATCAATGCATGAGCTATTTGTATTATTAATTTGTAGTAGAGCGCTGATATTCCCGCAAAAGTTTAGTATTAGTAATGGTGGTTTGCGAATTGTGTTTAAACAAATAAACTCTTGTTCTCCATATGCCATTTCGATTATCAGATCATCATATAACTTGTTGTTGGACTGCTGAGCATTATTAGGTCAAGATTTTTGTGTGGTAAACTTAGATATCTGCTCGAAATGTTGGTTATAGACTTAATCTCTCGTTTCAGGCTGGTTAATAAGTTTCTGTTGGACTTCACTTCTGATTGTATTGGGCGATTGCGTATTGCTTACTTCTGGTATAAGGTTATTTCCTATAATGACGCGGTATTAATTTGCTGCTCTGCTCAGGTACCTGCTGAAAGTATCTTTATTAAAGTTAGATTAAATTTTGTTTTAGCTATATCAAAAACGGACATTCCCAGTCACATTAAACCAGATGGACACTACACCGTATTTGCACCCACCGATGAAGCATTTAACAAGTTGGATGAAGTACAGAAGCAGAAAATTCTGAGAGGATCGGGATGTGCATCAAGTAAGATAACTTTTCGTTTTCTGTATTAGGTTTAGTCCCACAAGAATAAATATAATTCTTTTTTCATATTCGTTACTGTTTATATTTTTTCTGTATATTATTATTGTCTCTCTAAAAATAATGCCTGCTTTAAAGGGCCCAATTAATAAATAAAACAATGTAAAATAATTACTCCTGCTTATCTTAAAAATAATAATTTTATTTGTGTTTTGGAACTGCGCAAATGATCATTTTTGTAATTTTTCGAATTGTAAATAATTTATAGTCGGTCAGATAGCTCAGCGGGCTGTGCGGCTGCCTCTCATTCGCTTCACTGTCGAATGGTTTAGTGGATGTGGGTCTAGCCCAAGCTCGGTGTACAGAAAACAAATAGTCTAAACGCAGCAGTTTAAAATTCTAGATGAATCTGCGGCTTAGACTAGGATATGCTGGGTTCTGATCGGCCTATGGTGGAGCAGTACGGCAAGAGATAAGGGCTTGCGGCTCGGTGATACTCCTCCATAGATCCCTACCGGACGGGCGTAACGCCTAAAAAAACCGGATATATATATATATATATATATATATAATATATATATATAAATAATTTATAACTCAAAAATGGATTTTTATTTTAACAAATTTGGTTTTGCCTAAAAGACATTAATACTTTAGCCCCAAGCTTACTCGTTCTATAGAACTTTTTATTAAACAATCCCTTTTATAATATAAAATATAATTTCAACAGCTTTAGACAAAGTAGATTTTCTTTCACATTAAAAATTATAATTAATTTTTAGGTATCTTGAAGTTCCATTTCACTGCTCATACTGTATGTTCTCCCGCCATTATTGGTAATGCCACAACCCACAACGTTGAAGGAGATTTGTTGAATCTGGAAAGAACAGTTGATGATGAACTGATCTTAGAACGGAAAGCAAAATTGGTTGGTACTGATATCATTGCTACCAACGGTGTTATTCATTTGGTCGATGCTGTAATTGTTCCAGATGCAGGTAAAATACAAAATTTGATGTATATTTTATAGGAAATGGATTATATAGTACAATTATATTACAACTCCATTGAAATAAATCGGGGATCATCGAACTTTCCAGCCTTATGGCAATACCGCTACTCCTGTAAGAGTCGAGGACCATAACCATTTTAAGATTTCTGTCATTATCTAGAATTTCTTAGTTCCATTATCTTTTGTATAATGTTACGACCATAACTAAAACTCTTTACCTCTAACAGATGGCGCTAGTAGTACTTTCGAAAGCGTAATTGGTTCGAAACACTTCTTTTTTAAGCTAATTAGGAAAGACGAAGGCAGTGAAATTTTCTATTTTTAAATAAAGTTGGATGGAAAAGTTGTTTTGCATCTCGAAGTTAACCAATGATAATCTTAATTTTTTTTAATAATTGGTATAAGTAAAAATTCAAAAGACATTATAAACCGTTATTGGGATTCATTTTACTTGCAGCTCTGTGGTGTGACAGAAACCAATCGATAATCGATTTAAAGCATTTGAGAGTGTTCTCATAAGAATGAATTCCGAAAAGGGATAAATACATACGATTAAGATAATCAAGTTGTAGAATCTCGGTTATAATATGATGAGAGGAGACAAGTATATATACCTAGCTTAAAACAATAATGCAGGGTATATTAAAAGAAACACGGAGTATTCGAAAAATGAGCAATTTTTAGTTAAACCATCTTAGAAAAATAAGTCAATGTAGTTCTGCTGACCTGTTCACAGCTGCAGTCATCATTATCACCCTCCTGGTTATAAAGGAGATGGTACCTAAAGAAAGAAGAAGGGATTATTTCAACCATTTGTTTGTATCATATGATGATAAAGTTAAACTTTCAAAGTTATTATCAGTCTGCTTTTTATCAAAACTTGTTACAGCAAAAATAAAAACAATAAGCCATTAGATTCTTGCGGATGTAGACTTAGAAAAGGCTTTAGACAAACTAGCTATCGTATGGAGTACTTCCATATACAATAGACAAATATTACAGGATACCACAAAACTGATAGGTACTGGAAGATATATCTAAGAAACAAAACTGAAGTAAAATAAAGTGAAACCCGTACAGAAGAAGAATGGAACGGAATATTTCAAAACAAATCACTAATTGAAAAAAGCTCTAGTCGACCTAGAAAAAATTAACCGATTATAAGTAGTGGAAGAAGCCTTACATAAAAGATTTAATAGAATATTGAAAGGTTTAGGAAATTCGCTGTTTTAACGATTCTCCGAAATTTAGTTAACTTTGATAGTAGTCTAGAACCACAATGATCCTTTATAAGAGAATTGATAGGAATAATTTCACAAAATCCAAGTGAAAAAGAAGAACATTTTAGAACTTTTTAATACCCATGCTCCTGCCATTTGTGTTTATAAATTTTTCCTGCATTATAAAGTATTTCTTATATTTCTTTTAACTTATTTATTTTTAATACCTAATTAATTACTTTTAGGTCTTTATATTGGCAACGTACTTAAACACCAAAACTACACCAAATTCCAGGAACTCATCCAAAAGGCTGAACTAGAAGAACAAATTAACGAACTCCAAAATGCTACAGTATTCGTTCCAAGTAATCAAGCTTTTGAAAGTCCTGAAGGACAGAAGTTATTGAGCGAGATCGAAAACGACAAAGAGAAGCTGAAAGAAATCGTCAGGTATCACACAATTCAGGGTCAACTCCAGTCAGGAGATATGAACAATAACGAAAAGTTGGTGACGTATGATAACGGAAGAGAACTTAGATTGAATCTCTATTCAACTGTAAGTTATCATTATTTATATTCTTATTTATACATAGTATTCCAGTTGGACCAATTGCTAATAATACATATTAATTTGCAATCATATGTATATCAAATTTGTCGCTACAATTTGATTGTTATAAAAAAAACAACATAAACACCTCATATCATATATTAGGTCCGTTGGTTATGTTCTTTTAGTAATGATGGCTACAATACTTCAAAATGACACAAAGATTATAGTCTTGTCATTTACATTGATTAGTGTCAGTTCAAGATCAGAGCTTAAATATAAGGTTTCAGTTTATTAAATAATGTCTACAAATTATATTAGTAAAACATTATTATATAAACAAATGTACGTGAGTTAAATAGCTGAAAATCATGGGATTAGGATTATTATT
Source organism: Diabrotica balteata (assembly GCA_918026665.1). NCBI lineage: Eukaryota > Metazoa > Arthropoda > Insecta > Coleoptera > Chrysomelidae > Diabrotica > Diabrotica balteata. The sequence continues at coordinate 27,515,753 of OU898276.1, read as the reverse complement.
AAAAATGAAGAATCAAGAGAAGGGTCGAAGTTATTGTTGTCATCCGTCAACTGGGTACTCTCTATTATTGTACTTAGAGAACTAATAAAGGAATTATTCGTGACTAGTAAGTTCAAGTAATTAACCACCTGCAAGGGGTAAACTACCCCTACAGTTCCACTATATAGAATTCTTGATGGAAGCAATCCCATAAACGTTACAAGAATATATACAGCATTACTATATTCTGTTGTTCTTGAACAACCATGACACCAACTAGTCTAAACTGATATAACACTATTAGATAACTGTTATTCTAATTATAATCTATATAAAATTCACCTAACTTTTAGTCGTATGTTTTTACTTTAATATACCTACTTAGATATACTTATCTGTTCTATATTTTTTTAGTTGCCCCTATTTACCAACATCGTGAACCGAGCCACAGTAAACTGCGCAAGATTGATAGGTTTCGACGAAAAAGCGTGCGGTTCCACCATTCACGAAGTCAACAAAATCTTGGTACCACCTACTAGAAACATCTTGGAAGTTATCGAAAACGACGAGAGATATTCAACTCTGAAAACTCTACTGAAAGACACAGAATTGGAGAAGATCCTACAGGAAAATAATAGATCGTTGACATTGTTAGCTCCTACAGATGAAACATTTGCAGCTTTGGACGACAAAGATCGTGAGGCATTAATGAAGGATAAGAAAAAGGCAGAACATATTTTGAAGCATCATGTGCTAACTGGTAAAGTATCTTTTCCTAGTAAACTCTTTCAGATACACGTATAAATACTCTTGTTTTTGTTTTTTTCTCTTAAAATTCTTAAAAATTAATAATTATGGTATGAATTTATATATTTTTTACTTTTTCTGTCCTAACATTCTAATTTGAATACTATTTTCAGCACATTTTACCTATTTTAACTATCGAGTTCTTTGTTTTTAGTAGAATTATAAAAATTAATGGGAAAATCCCAGTAGTTGGCTGTATACCATCGTTAAAAAACATACAGAAGTTAAAACACTTCACAATTGTATTTTGGTATTAAAATATATAGTTAAAACTTTTAACAAAAGTACCGTCAAAATTTATATAGTAGCATAACGATTTCAATCAAATTAGATCATCCTTAGTGCCTTATGTAGTTGAAGCTAACAATAAAGTTGTGGCTGTGACATCCATATATGGGTTTACATCATTCTAAATTTAAATTATGTTGTGACTCTAGGTCCATAACATTGGATAAAATTTAATATTTTAGGGGCTACATGTCTCCCTGCTTGGTTTTTAACACGTGGTACATGTCGGTTAAAAAGACACAGACCAACTGGCTTTAATAGAATTAGCTACAATTTATTTTTTTAGCAGCAATTTTTTCTTCAAGAGAAATCATTAGAATACAACAAACCCGCATTTTTATGTTGCGTGGACTTTAGAAGGAATTTTACAGAGTCAAATTAAAGGACGTTATCAACTTACTATACGCAAGGGAAATACCTCTAATAATAATCAAAACGATCGAAAATATCTACCAAGAAATCACAATTAAAGTAAAAGTAGAAGAAGAACTAACTGACCCAATCAAAGCTGGCATTAGGATAAGATAGGAGGATTCCCTGATTTATGAGCTAGAATACAAAGTGTATTAACACTCATACGCTACAGATAAGGCAATGGTATAGGTCACTTTTTTATCCTTTCTCAGATTCAGGTCAGATTTCTCTAGAACAATAATCATGCAAAATACGTTTACTCACATAGCGACTAGTCCGCGGCAGACCTTTAACACGTTGCCTGCCGTAGAGGAGTTTGTAATACTTTCCTTTCACGCCATAGTGACCGAGCCAGCACCACAGTTACATTGAAATTCTCGGTCAACAGACATCGCTGGAGTGCAGGGCAATTTTTTCTCGGTCACATTGATCGAGACGACAGGCAATGTGTTAATGGTCGAGGAGTGCTAAAACTCTTCGATAGGAGGAGCCACCTAAATGTGGCAATTAACAATATAGAGAACTTTTTTTTTTTTAATTTTGGAACATGGAATGTAAGGAGCTTGTTCAAACAAAGAAACACGCCCAACACAATTCAGAAAATGAACAGACGGAACGTAGAAATATTGGACATAAGCTAAATGCGCTGGCCTAGTTCCGGTAAAACATTGCTCATGGATAAACCAATATAATACTCCGGAAATGACACCCGAGATCATCTATACGGAGTTTGGATAATTATCTCCAGGAGAATCTAAACAGCTTTGGTAAATTTTATTCCCTTTTCGGATAGAATGCCGTTATTATCAATACAGGATGAGCCAGTGACATTAATATAGTGCAAGTGTATGTTCCAACTATAGATAAATCAATATCTGAAATAAAACATTTTTATGAACAACTCAAACAACTTTTACAATACACCAGGAAGGAAGAAATTACAACAATAATGGGAGATTTAAATGCAAAGATAGGAAAAGATCGAGTGGACAATATAATAGGTGATTATTGTTTAGGAACAAGAAATGCTAGAGGCGGCAGATCATGGCTCAATTTTGTCAAGAAACAATTATGGCGATTATAAACACATAGCATCGATTACCACCCGTAAACTGTATACCTGAAGGTCACCACAGAATAATAAACAAAATTGTATTAGAAATCAAATCAACTTTATACTAACCAATATAAGAATTATAAATTTCATTATAAGCGTTGGAGCATATATCCCATCAGACCATAATCTCCTTGGATATCAGTAAAGGGAGTGAAGCCATAACAAGGATCCAGATAAAAAAATAAGGATATTGAACAAGTGGACAAAATGAAGTGCTTAGGAGCCTGGATTACTGAAGATCTAGATCCGAAATCAGAAATTTGATCAAGAATAGAACAATCAACAGCAGCCTTTTTGAAGATAAGGAAATTTATAACTAACCAAAGTCTTAATTTGCAAATCCGATATCCTATGGTAAAAATGTTATGTCCACTCTATTTTTTCTTTATTGCCCGAAGCTTGGACTGTTTATGTTGACTTGGTGTGATAGCTAGAAGCCTTTGAGGTGTGGCTTTTTAAAATAATGTTGCATAAATCATATTACGAACAAAATGGTATTGCACAGTATGGAAAGAGATACAGAACTTTTGACCACTGTTAAGAGAAGAAAGACAGCATATTTGGGGCATATACTTGGAGATGAGAAGTAGTGATAGTTTAAGCTGATAATGACGAGTAAATTTCAAGGAAAAAGGGGTCCTTGAAGATGACAATTATTTTGCCTGAAAAACATTCTCGATTGGACTAGCTTAAATACACAGACACTTTTAAGAACAGCAAAAGATAGAGACAATTATAATATTTACAATGGTTATAGCCAACCTTTATTAGTGGAGTCGACACTAGAAAAAATAGATGGAGGAAATAATAAAAAAGTATAAATTAAAGAAACTAATACTAAGATGTAAATTAGATCTGGAGGGTCAAGTAATAGAATGTGATGGCGTTTAAATATCTAGGCATGACACTGTGTAGCAATAAAAAGCTTTAAAAACAAATGAAAGATAAAACGAATAGAGCAAACAGAGCCGCAGGTTTTCTGAATATAGCAATATCGAGAAATAAAAATATCGGGAAATGAAAGGCAGAATTTACAAAACAGTCATCACACCAATAATGATATACGCACTAGAAACACAACCTGGCAGACAGGACGAGAATAATGATAGAAACAGCAGAGATTATAAGCCGTATAGTGAGTCAAGTGAGATAAATAACAAGACACCAACAATAGTATCTCTACAAGCTGTTTATCAGAAAAAACTAATAACATGATTCGAAATGCTGCTCTTAACTTAAAAAAAAATTGAGTTATTGCAATTTTTCACAGTAGGCGTTCTAACTCAACGCAAACTGTATCAGTCGTTCACTTACCATAGCCAACTAATGGGAACCAAGAAAGTTTATTGACGGACGTATTAGAATCTCCAAAAAGAAATTTTCACACGATATCCCTAAAAATTAGTTTGAGTGGAACGTCTACTGGAAGTTTAGGATTATTAGTGGTTTTTAGTTAAAAATTGCAAACTTGAATATTTTGACCATGTTATGCGCCACCTTTAATTGGGTGTGTTTTGCCAGTGTTGACTTACGGTGCGGAAACGTTGACCATGACAAGGAAAACAGTTCAAAAGATCCGTGTGTGTCAAAGGGCGATGGTGCGTGCTATCTTGGCGTTTCACAACGGGACAGATCTCAAATCGCCAGCTACGACAAAGAACAGGAGTGGCTGATGCAGTAGAGAGATGGCAACACTGAAATGGAACTGGGCAGGTCACGTGGCTCGATTGACATATAATAGATGGACAAAGCGGATACTGGAATGGAGACCAAGAGATGATGCCTACCGAAGCAGAGGTCGTCCAACAAACACGTTGGAACTGACGATCTAAAACGTTGTCATAGGAATTGGATGCAAGAGGCACAAGATCGAAATCGATGGAAAATTATGAGGGAGATCTATGTCCACCAGTGGATAAGCGTAGATTGAATGATGATGATGCGCCACCCAGAGAAATACTCCATTTAATAATACAAGGCAAGGTAGACGGAAGAAGAGGACCAGGTCGAAGAAGAACGTCATGGCTTAGAAACCTGAGAGATTAATTTAACAGATCCTCTGCATCTCTTTTCCGAGCTGCCGTCAACAAAATTACTATAGCCAATTTGATAGCCAACGCTCGATAATCGAGCACGGCACATGAAGAAGAAAAGGATACACAGCTAAGAGAACAATACAACATAAACACTATTTATTCAATACGTACAAAAAAGTTAAAGAAGCTGCAGGCTTATACAAGCCTAGAAGAGTTGGATGTTTGGCAGACAAGTCACAACTCCAGTTTAATAAGTTACGATTTACTACTTCATACCAAAATCCCTATGATATGCTATTTTTATTACATTATTATAGGGAGTAGAGGCACGAACGCTCTCTGAAGCTTTTTTAGGAGAGCCCCAAGTCTTCGAGATATGGTGTTTACAGGTGCATATTACGAATTTCACGATCGTGTGACTAATATTAAGGTCCTACGTAGAATGGGCAAGGAATGCGAGATCACTAACACAATCAAAGAGAGCAAATTAGAATATCTTGGTCATGTTATGAGGAATAATAAACATATATATGGCTTATTGCAACTCATTCTTCAGGGCAAGGTATTTGGAAAGAGGGGACCAGGGAGAAGAATTCAGGGAGATTCAGGGAGAAGAAGAATATTTTGGCTTCAACACCTAAGGAAATTGTTCAATATGTCTACAACCGAACTATTACGAATAGCTGCAAGTAAAGTTAGGATAGCTGTGCTTATCACCAACATCCAGAACGAATAGGCACCGTAAGAAGAAGAGCAATGCTTCAATAGTATAAAGCAAGTAAGAGTGCTGTGCTTAGTATACAAACATAAGAACTGAGTTCAAAGCATTTTCATCTTGTTTTTGTCGTTGGTAAATATAGTTTACCAAGTTTTACCAAGCTCCAAGAACATGTTTACAAACGAGTAATAACAATTTAATGCAAAATATTGTTTGACAATTTATTTCGTATCAGATGTCTTATCAGGTACATTTTTTACACTGTTATCACCTTCTGTATTCGCAGTGGTAACTTTCTTTTTTGTCCGTTTTTTGCGTTCCTTGGGTTTTTTAACTTCCACGGTAGGCTTGTTTTCATTTTCGTTCTTTTTAATATTATCTTCTTTCTTACCTTCTGTGCTGGTAGGTTCAGATTTATTCGTTGTATTTTTTTTACTTTCTGTTTTTTTAACTTCTTCCTTACTATTTTTGATTACATTATTATTACCTTCATTACTATTGGCTTTAAACGATATTATTTGTGCACTTGTGGTTTTCTGTTTTTTTAACTTCTAAATCAGTTTCCTTCTTTATACAATTATCACACTCTTTACTCTTGCTTTTAACCAAATTCTTTTTACTTTTCTTTCTTATAGGCGACTCATCATCACTAAAACTACTGAGACTATCTAGATCCGAAGTGGAGTAAAATTCGTCTTTATAGGTTCTTCTTCGTTTTCTACTTTTTATGCGAGCGTCTTCCAAAGAATCATCATAGTCTAAACTGCTGTATCTTTTATACTTTTTGTTATATTTGGATGACGGCGTTTTGATTTTTTTGGAGTTCGTACTATCTTTCTAGGCTTGACATTCACTTTAATGGGATCTTTTGGTCGAAGACCTAGAAATAAAAGTATTAGTACATATTCATAAGATGACAACTAAAATTATATGTGAAATTACATACTTTTCTTAACATTTTTTTTTAATAGAGGGAAAAAATAACGAAAAATAAGAAATAAAAGTAGTGACACTACCTAGAGATAGACTATGACTAAACAGTGTAGGAAGTAACTTTAACCTTTGGTTTGGAAGATGAGAAAAGACTGTACAGGGTTTCTCATTATATTTTGACCCCCTATTTATTTTCCTAAATTTCGGGAATACAAAAAAAGTTTCAAATAAAAGTTGTATTATTTTATCTGTACCGACCTAAGTGTAGCAAGAGACCAAATTTTGTATACAGGGAGTGCCCAATAAAATGCCCATTTTATTGGACACAAAAGAGGCTAGCACAGAGGATACAGCTGAAACAAATAGACGACATCGAAGATATAAACACGAGCTGGAATAAAATTAAAAACAACATTGAAGAAGTAGCAACAGAAGCTCTAGGAAAACGCAAAGACATACTGAACCAAAGAAACAACAACAATACACCATGGTTCAAAAAATGAATAAAAAAGAAATGTAAAGAGAAACGAAAGGCGTACATGAAGTAATGGGTCTCCCAATAAGAATGTCCTGATGTTTTTTTTAACGAAATGGTAAAAATTGCTGTAAATCAAAAAATAAAAGTTTATTGCAAAATATAATAGATAACAATTATGTTCTGAATAACACATCATTCAAATGTCCCCTCTACTACGTTTGCAGGAGTGAATCCGATGAACCCAATTTTCGGTCACTTTATGCAAAATATCCGCATTAATCTTACGAATGGTGTACTCTATATTCCTCTTCAAGTCTTCAATGGATTGTGGTTTATTCACATAGACCAATGACTTAAGATAGCCCCATAAAAAATAATCCAATGGTGTTAAATCGCAGCTTTTTGGAAGCCAAGCATCTGGTCGAAGTTGCTGAATTCTCCTGGGATCTCTGGCATCAAGAGAAATCAATGTTTCCGGGAACTTTTCGTTCAATAAATCAATGGTTGGGGCAGTAGTGTGACATGTGGCACCGTCCTGTTGAAAAAACATGCCATCCAAATCCATTTCATCCAACTGAGGCCACAAAAAATCCGTTATCATCGTTCGATACCTTTCACCGTTAACTGTTACACCATGTTCGAAAAAATAAGGTCCGATGATGCCACCATGCCATAAACCACACCACACAGTGACTTTTTCTGGATGCAAAGGTTTCTCAAGAATCTCATGTGGATTATTTTCACTCCAAAAATGACAATTTTGCTTATTCACAAAGCCGTTTAACCAAAAATGAGCTTCATCGGAAAAAGATTATTTTTTTGAAAAAATCGCCATCATTTTCGAGTTTGTCTAGAGCCCAATCAGCGAACAAACGACGCTTATGATGGTCAAGTGGCTTCAGTTCTTGAGTCAGAACAATCTTGTAAGGGTGTAGGCCTAAATCTTTTCTCAGAATTCGCCAAGTTTGTGTACGGACACATTTGCATTCTCCGCTACACTGGCTATTACAGCAGCAATATTGTCCTGAGTTCTTGCATTTCGGCGTCTAGTTGGTGGTTTCGTATCCTGCAAAGTAAATTCAAGTTCAAACTTTTCCACGATTCGACGAATTACACGCACATCAGGACGATCATTTCGTCCATAACTTTCACGTAATGCACTATAGGTATTCACAAAAGAACGATTATTAGCATAAAATTTTAGGATAATTTCCAAACGTTGTTCAAGCGTATATCTTGCCATGGTAATTTGTTAGAGTATACTAAATACAAACGTCAAAAAGTGACAGTTCCATCATTTTCAAAATGGCTGCTAAGACATTTCAAAAAACAGGACGTCCCTATTGGGAAACCCTGTACAAAACATAAAATAGTCCAGAATCCCGAGATACCTATAGAAGAATACAAAATGAAACAAAGCAGTTGGTAAGAAGAAAAAAACTGAATACTGGGAACAGATTACAACAAGAATGAAAAGCGACTTCTACCGTAGACAAAAACTATTATGGATATTTAAAAGAAACGAACGAAAAGAAATGGCAGAATTAAAGTAATACAATAACATAGCAGCAAACGAATGGGAAAAATACCTGAGGGAACTATTTAAAGGAAAGGAAAATAATAATCAACACAATAACGTACCTGAACTAAGACACGAAATAAAAATCAGTTTTCAGAAAGTAGAGATACCCATAAATTCATTCAAACATAGAAAGTCACCAGGACCAGATGGAATAACCAACGAGCTCCTAAAACACTGAGAAGAAAGTATAACGTAAAGTAAGAAGAAAGTAAAACGACAAAACTTATACAAAAACTAATATTGCATTGCAAGTTATCAGACGCATTGAAAAACAGCATAATAATACCAATGTTCGAAAAAGGAGATACAGAAGATCCCAACAATTATAGAGGTATTAGTCTACTGAATACCACACTTTAGCTAACTTATTTATTTATTTATTTATTAACGGATATACCATTTACATTTTAACAAAATATAATATATAAAATTTTACGAAGTAGGCATAACATTGGAAAATAATTAATAAAGTTTAACAATAACTAATAATTAACTTGAATACAAACTAATATCATACAAATAGCAGTCTCTTTATCAGATTTTTAAATTGTTCTAAGGACTGGAAAAATAAGTCCAGATCACTTTGGTACCTATTATATAGTCTCACCATATGAGTACGAGGCTTGAAGTATTCATAATTAAATTGATAAAATGGTAGATGAAATAATAAAGTATGCCTAGTTCCATAAAGAATGTTAAGACCTAATCGATTTAAAAGTTCAGGGCAATTTATCAAATTATTAGCAATTTTGTAAAGGAATATTAGGCAAAAATAATCTTTTCGCCGATTCATAGAAACCATTTTCAAGTGATCAGCTATCATACTATAACTATATGGGACAGAGAGGTCATGAAAAGCACTACGGTAATGATAGTGTTTACCAAATTTATGCTGAACACGATCAAGCTTGTCTATAGGTATATAGTTTGATAGTAAGGTCCCCATACAACTATTGCATATTCTAGTCTGGAGCGAATGAGACTATTAAAAATAATTGATAAAACAAAACATGAAAATTGAGAAGTGTTTCTAGTCTATAAACCCTAATTGTTTAAATGCACTATTTACTGTGACCTCTAGATGCTAACGAAATGCTAATTTACAATCAAAATAAACACCTAAATCCTTAACACAGTTCTGCCTAGACAGCTAAGAGTTATCAATGCTATAATCGTAATTTAAAATTGTTTGCTTCCTGTGAAAAGTAATAACACAACACTTATCAATGTTCAATTATACTTCATTTAGTTTGCACCAATCGCTAAATCTGCTGAGATCCTCTTGTAGCTGAATTTGCTCATACTGACAAGTAATGACTTTATACATTTTTTTATCATCAGCAAAGTTGAGAAATTTTGAATACTTAATGACTTTCTCAACATCGTTAATAAAGAGGACAAAAAGTAGAGGACCACAATGTGAACCCAGTGGTACTCCAGAGAGGACGTCAACAGATTGAGACAACACACCATTTATCTTAATGCTCTGGGTGTTACCCACAAGAAAACTATCATACCAATCAAGCCATTTGCCAGCTATACCAATGGCTCCTAATTTACTGATTAAATAACGATGGTTTACTTTATCAAATGCCTTTGACAAGTCAGTATAGATGCTGTGCACCTGGTACTTCCTCTCAAAGGCACCATAATATATTATCTTGGTATACCAACAAGTTTGACGCTGTCCTCCTCCCCCTTTGAAAGCCATGCTGTTGGGGTATTATTATATTATTTGATAGTTTTGATAAGTGAGAAGTCACTAGTTTGTCGAGAAGTTTTGGGATTGGTGACTGTATACAAATTGCTCGGTATTTTTCAATATCTTTCCTTTTACCTGACTTAAAAATGTGTACAATATAACTGTTCTTCCAGAAAGGAGGAAACTCACCAGTCATAAGAGATAAATTATAAAAATATTTTAGGGGCATAGTAAGAGAGCATAGACAGTGCTTTAATAATACAGGTGGGATTCCATCAGACCCTGAGGAGAATTTGCTTGGAAGTTTTCTTAATTCATCAAACACTGATATAGTGTCAACTTGAATTAGGTTTACTATCTAATCAATCAACTAACAACTTTATCAGATAAACAAGGATTCAGATCTGAAGGATTCTGCGTATAAGCCGTATTTGTATATACAAATATATTGTATATACAAATCACAGAAAAGGCCATCGAGTACAACAAACTAGCACATCTATGTTTTATAGACCTAACAAAGGCTTTCGATCGCATTCAAGACGAAGACGTCTTACACCTACTGTATAAAAGAAACATACCACTCAATATTTTACAAACCATCAAAAACATCTACTTCCATAATCGAATACAGGCAAAGATAAATGGAAAACTGATCATTAATTAGCCCATATTTGTCCACAGCTGAACGTAGGCCTCCCGTAAAATTTTCCACTAACTAATACAGTGTATACAATACATTATATAACATAGTGGATTCAGACAGGGTGACTTGTTAAGCCCACTTCTCTTTAATATAATAATGGACTAAATAATACAATCAGTACGTAAAATTCATGGTTACAGAATGGGAAACTAAGATATCAAAATATTATGTTATGCAAACGACGCCGGATTAATCGCTGAGACAGAAGACGAGCTCTAAAGATTAACACACATCTTCAATTCAATAGCCAAGAAATACAATATAATAATATCAGCACAAAAACCCAATATATTACAACATCTAAATACCCACTACGATATAATATCGAAATTGATTGGAAAACAATAAAGCATTAAGCAAAGTTTAGATATCTGGGAATAGATATAACTAGTTACGGTGATGTTGAAGAAGAAGTACGACAACCAAGCTTAAAAGCAAGTAAAGCAGAGGAATCTCTTAATGACACAATCTGGAAGAACAAACACTTAGACAAGATACAAAAACAAGAATCTATAAAGCAGCAATTAGACCTATATTAACATACACGGTGGAGTCAAGATCTGACACATCTAAAACGAGACGACTACTAGAAACAACAGAGATGAAAATACTTCATGATGAATAACAGGGAAAAGTCTGCTAGAGAGAAAAGCGAAAACATAAGAAGAGCATGCAATATAGAAGATATAAATGGGTGGGTGAAAAAACGGAAACAGGAGTGGAACGAACACATTATAAATAGCAATGGTAGGATAGTACGAATAGCACGAGATAAGTCACCAAATGACGAAGAAGTATTGGCAGATCAAGAAAAAGATAGTGCGATAATTTAAACCATTTAGGAGGCTAATATTGAAGAAGAATTGGGTTTTAAAGTCTTCATACAAGAAGGAAGAAATAGAATATTATTAGCATCAAGATTATACTAATCGGAAATGCTCACATTGGTGTCTCTTGCACATTCTAAGAGCTGGAAAATATAAAGGTGCGGAAAAATAAAGGGATGGCTAAATCTTCACACCAAAAACCGTATTGATATTAATATTATGGAGCAAGTCCTAGATATTGATACGAAATATAAACTGTAGAAGAAAAGACTAAATGGCAAGTACTTCTAAAAGAGTTTAAATATTGAAAGAATAAGTTTATGAAATCATTTAGATATTGTATCCTTACAAATTTTAATACATATCTTGTTTTCAAAATGTCTTTCTATCATGAAAATCCTACCTTTGAAAATGGCAAAGTCCTTGTCAGACAGTGCCATCACATATCTTCCTCCACGATGATTTACCATGCCGTTTTGCGTAGCGTACTTTAGAGCTCGTTTTATTTGCATAGCAATGTTTCGTGGCCTTGGACGTATTTGTTTGGCATTGATAACACCTTGGATGTAGTCTAGAAATATAATATTTAATTATTTAAAATGTTTTTGACAAAATCTCGGAAAAAATAGTTTGTATATATATTGAAATATTTTTTGAACTATATTTACCAATTATTCTTCCTTGGGAAGATCCTGTTGATTCATGGAGGTCCACTATAGCCTGCAAAGCGCATTGCAAAAATTTGGGTTGGCCGCCGATCACTTTCATCTTATGCCAACAATCATGGGGTCCTGGTTTAAATTTGCTTTGGCTGCTTCCCATGTTTTAATGAAATAAAATTTAATATTGACACTCAAATGTGTTAGATGCAATAAAATTTTAAATATTCATTTTTAGAAAATAATCTACCGAAAATTATAAAATAATGACTTCTGTCATGTTGGCATATAATAATTGTTATGGCTAGCAACGATATTATATATCTAGATATTTGTATTTTTAATGAAAATATTTGTTATGTTAAATAAGAATGTAATAATATTTCTTAATTATTATTATTATAAGACAAACAAAGGCAGAGGAGCGAGCTCCTGTTATGCCCACAAATCTATTTTTAAACATGTTAACACTAGTTGCCGATATGGTGTCTTGATCCAAATTATTTCAGATATTGAATATTCTGTTTGGCAAGAAGTTCACCCAGTACCTTGCTGTCGTTTGTTCCCTTTAGTAATAATGGCCTCTTAATCTGTCATCTTTATTTAAAGTAAATGTGGCATTTAGGTTTTCAAAATTATATTTTATACGAAACGATATACTTAGGTCACCTTAAAGATGTCGATTTTCAAATGTGATTAGATAAGCTATGTAGATATAGTCTGTCTATCTATCTAATCAGCCTTCTCTTCGGTCCATCTTTGGACATGTGCCTCTCCAATCCTTTTCCATTCTTCTCTGTCTGTCGCTACAGTCATCCACCTGGAGCCCACGTGCTTCTTCATACCATTTGCCCATCTCATTTGGCGCCTTCCTCTGCTTCGTTTATATTCCCACGTACTCCAACTTATAAGAATTGGGTTCCATCGGTCTTCTTTTTGTCTTATATTGTGTCCGGCAAATCTCCAGTTCAATTTTGCAACTTCTTGTTTACCATCCCTCACTTTTACCTCACGGTCTATCAGACATAACTGCCAGAGGAGCAAAGATTATTCTCGCATTTGCAGATGATGTAGATGCAGTAGCACAGACAACACTGGAAGTTAAGGATATAGTATCGAACTTTGAAGAAGCAACACTAAGCGTAGGCCTGAAAATAAACGAAGAAAAAACTAAATACATGGTCGTATCAAAAAAGGAACGACAGCGAATAAGACAAAACATTACCATAAACGATCATAATTTTGAGGGGTCAAAGAATTCAAATACCTAGGAGCAACAATTACCAGTGAAAACACAGGAGAACGGGAGGTTGAAATACGAATACTGGCGGGGAATAAATCATTCTTTGCCATTCAACATCTAATGAGGTCAAAGCTTCTCTCAAGGCGTGCCAAAATCCAAATGTACAAAACCATAATACGACCAGCAGTGACATATGGAAGTGAAACATGGACATTGAGAAAGAAAGAAATCAATAAGCTATTAGTATGGGAACGCAAAATCCTGCGAACTATATATGGTCCTTGCAGGGACAGCGTGACAAATGAATGGAGGAGCAGATACAACAATGAAATAGAGACTCTCTTCGGGAAAGGAAACATCGTAAGATACATAAAAGCCAATAGATTAAGATGGGCAGGCCACGTGGTACGGAGTGATGACGACAGACTGATTAGCAATGTGTTTTGGGAAAGACCAGATGGTAAGAAGATCGACAGGAAGGCCTAGAAAAAGGTGGAAAGACGCAGTCAGGGAAGACCTGGAGAAGATGGAAGTAAGGCCATGGGAAATAATAGCACAGGATCGGAATCAATGGAAGGCAATAGTAAACGCGGCAAAAACTCACGAAGAGTTGTAAAAGCCAATGATGATGATGATAGGCAATTGTTATGTACGCGTATATTCCAGTACTATGATTCTTAAGTCTGGTCCTGATGCGCCGCTCAAGACAAACCGGCAACGTATTCGGCCTTTCTCCATTGAGAAATACATTGCCTATCTTACCTGCACTGCATTCTATTTGTGGCTTCTACTATAGTAACCGAGGCGACGTTTGAGAACACGATCGAAGTCTTTGGTGAAGTCTAAGTAGACATTAACAGAATCTTGATTGTTTAAAGATGATGACGAATCGTTTATACAATGAAGTACGTTTGTGATCGTTGAACGACCCTTGATAAAGCCATGCTTTTATTGAGGAATGAAATTTTCTTGAAGGATAAAATTTGGTCTTTTTTCCAAAAAAAAAGTCAAATTGTCTTAATAAAACAGATGACAGCATCTGCTTACCTTTGACATGGAGACCTTTATAAAGAAAATATCGTCCGCTCCACGCGTCTATTAAAATCCTACCGTCAGAAATGTCCGCGCTGACCGCCGTGCCAATTACCACGCTAATCCCCACGATAACCTCCACTCAAACCACGTCACCATCGACGGTATAAATGAACCGTCTGCTGTTACCAATAGCAGTAATACATCGGTTAGTGATCGGAAGCCCTCAGGATGACATCAGAGAGGATGTCGAAAGCTCGACGCAGTTCAACATAGAAAACTGTTGAGTTTAATATTAATTCTTGTTATAGTATTAATCTTAGCTTTAGGTTTAATTGTATTAACCGCGGAAATCTAATATTCATTATTTAATGTTATATCTTCCTGCCAATTTTAATAAAAATTAAAGAATTTACATACAGTGAAATGATTACCAAAAAGCAAAAAAAAGTACCTTTGACACACTGTATCTACAGCAACATTTTGTTAAGTCATATTTGGTGTAATGGGCATACTCTAGTCTATGTTCCAATAGTTCGAACTCACCCTGTATACCGAAGTTGATCTTTTCTCTTTCTGATTTAATAAATTAATTTAATCTATTTTTTTTTTAATTTCAGAGGTTCTGTGTTGCTCAGGTGTCGGTCCACATTCCTGGGGTTTTAGCAGCTTTATTTCAACTCTGGCCAATACGCAGATAGAAGTAGGCCGCACTGGAAGTAGAATCCGCGTTAACAGAGCAGTAGTCACTAGCTGTGATAATTTAGCGACGAACGGAGTCGTACACACCGTCAACAAAGTATTATTGCCCAGACAACCACCCGTTTCGTCTATCGGGGGCTTCTTCCTTTTCGACCTTTAGAGTTTTTAAAGTGATTTAGAATCATCGTGTAATGCAGATTTTGACAGTCTAGAAGAAAAATAACGTGCAACTAATATTTACATTATTTCCAGTTTATTTATTTTGTCTTTGTATACAATATGTTTCTAGTTTGTACTTTGTAAACACATGAGACCTCCATTAGCCAAAAAAAAATCAAGAATATATTAATCAAGAGAAATAATGGATGGTAAATCTTTACCAAAATAACTAGATTATCAACTTTGTGAAATAATTCTCAATGGAATAGTTTAGGAAGTTGAGGTTATTTCTAGTATTATATTGATATTATATCTACACCAAGAATTGCTGCATCACAAAAAAATAAAGCCGTACAAGTACTTTTGGTACTCTGGTGAATGATATTTTTTATCAAAAAAATGTTTTTGTTCATTGTTTTAGAAAATTTGTACCAATCTATACCATATAATTGTATTTATAATTTCTTGTTGGTTAATACTGCAGAGTTTGTTTTTGTATTTACATCATATATGCTGCCAAGTTGTGACGTCATGGATCTTAACCTAACCTAACCCTCTTTTCTTGGGTCATGGATGTCTTGTTTTCATATCTAGCGAACGCTTGAACAAAAAATCTGCAATATGCGATGATTTAATGACTGAACTTAATGTACTTGTGTTGTCTATAGCTTTTTACCCAGATAAAATTCAGAACGAAGATGTTACTTTCATTTTAGTAAGCGATCTGGGTAGAAATTGAAAAAATAATTTATTTTTATTTTAGTATTTTATTCTAAGATTATAATATATTAGCTTGTATTAGTCTAGCAATAAAGTTTTTAATGTTTGAAATTTGTTTTTTTATTTATAAACAATATTTATAATGGACAGTTTCTGTCCAGTACTATGGCTAGTTGTAAATTTTACTGGTCAGTGGCTAAATTTTTCAAAAATAGCTAACATATCTAAATGCATCGAAAAAGCACGTTTAACGCTTTTTGGCTTGATCATCGTCGCCATGCAGTGCCACATGTAGGACTAAATATGTTAAAGGAAGATAAAATACCTTCCAAATAAACGATAAATTCGAAGACATTTAAAAAATGAGATCACGGATAACGAAGAAATGCATGTCAGAAGACATATTAATGGTAAATAGTAAAATAACAATAGTAGTAAATGGTAATAACTATAAAGTCATAGACACGGAAATTAAAAAAAGATAAAGGAACCAAAGAAAAAATGGTTGACGAATCAGTAAAAAGGGATTGCAATTGATTGAAGTTAAAGGGATTGATATGACTCTTTGAATACACATAAGAAAATCAGCGAAATAACAAGAAAAGATAGGATGGTGAAAACAAATATGCTGAAATATATAGACGGAACAATTATAAATGGATATAGAAAAATATTTAACCCTAATAGCAAAGGATCAGTGGGATAGTGCACACGTGCTGCTGAGTTGGTTTTGACCCCACCATAGTGTTTAGTTTATTATTATTTAAGATAATACATTAAAATGTCTTTAAGAGTTAACAGAAGTAGGGTGACAAGTGATAATATTTTTGACTTTCTCAAATATTGAATCCTATACACACATGTCCAAATGTTTGGAATACGTAATATATCTACGTCTATAATGGTTTTAAAATTATTGTTATTTATTCTAGAGCGTTTTTAAATGAAAATGATAAAAAATTTGATTCGTTTTTGTATGATTTTTGGTCACATTCAACTGATTAGCGTATTTACACATGATTTCAGTCTTTGTTTAAATTTGAATTGAGCCGTTTAAAAATGCCTAGAAACGTGATATCTCATTTTCACAGATCTAGAGTAATTGCTTTGTTACAACAGGATCTAGAGTAATTGCTTTGTTACAAAGTTATATCGCGAATATTGTTGATGTTACTCATAGTTCTGTATCGAAAATTAAGAAAACTTCTAAGATACAAATGATGTCAAGGATGGTCCCATAAGTGGTAGAAGTTGATGTACAACAGCAGCATAAGACTGGCAAATAACATTGATAGCTCATAGAACTCGTCTGTAATCTACAAGCGTCTGTAATCGTCTATAAATCCAGAGAAATGCGGTAACTTTGTATCGTAGAAAACCGCTACGTGTACCAACACAACATAGTAAGGTTGCAATGGGCTAGAAAAATGCTGCGTCATGGTCCTAACTGGAATAACTTGATGTAATTCCAGGACGACCAGCCCGACCAGAAACAGCCCAACCGCGTGTCCCGTTTGAAGGTAACAGTATTATGAGTGGTACACGGACGCCACTGCTGGTTCTGGAGAGAAGAGTCACTGAGGCTGTGTACATCGAGGAAGTTTTAAATCCTTCTGTACGTCTATTCCGAGGGGCAGTAGGTGATGGATTTGTGTTTATGCATGACAATGTACCTCCTCATCGAACAGCAGCAATACACAATTTTCTGGAAGAAGAAAAAATATCTACATTACAGTGGCCCTCGAATTCATCAGACATGAACGTTATTGACATGCTAGTTTTTATTAAAAATTATTTTTTTTTATACTAATTTATTTTTTAAATGTTTACTTCAAGAGAATAAATATTTTTTTACATATCGTTTATCTGGTTTTGAGATTTATTTAGTATTGTTAAGAATTGAAACAAAATGATGTTTAACTATCCAGAAGAGTGTATATATAAAAATCAATAAAAAGATGAAATATTCCAATATTCAAAACTTTTGGACATATGTGTAGTGATTCTAATAACAGTGATACTGACAGTGAAAGTGAAAACTTGGATCACGATACATATTCAGAAATTGACGTAACTGACTTATGAAGCGACGAATGTAAAACAGCATCTAATAACGAAACAAATTTTTGCTATGGATGGAACATTAATAAGTGAGCTAAAAATTCTCCGGCACCATCAAAAACCTCGCATATAGAACATTATTACACACTTTTCTGGTCTTCTTGGACCTGCCTTAGAAACAAAACTATCCAGTCTACTTGAATCCTGGTCACTTCTTATAACTCCTGACATGTTCACCTTTATTTTAGAGTACACAATTGAAAAAATTACCGAGCTCAGTGTTAATTAAGAAGATACCTGTACATTCGTCTAAAGCCTAATCATGAGGATGTCGATTCATCGATCATTCGGTCGAAGATGCCAGCGATAGCCTTTAGTCTTATAAATGTCATCAGTCTTATAAATGAACGTTTAGAAGTAAGGTTTGCAATGCCAAATATGTCTAGAGAATTACAGTCGATAATTTTCAAAGCATCAGAAAACTACTTATTAAGATCAGACCAGATCAGAAATGCCAATTGTAAGACATAGATGCTACTTGTGTCCCGAGGGTAAGGATAACAAACATTACACTTTTGCTCAGAATGTCATAGGACCATTTTTATCACAAACATTACCCACTGAATCAGTGGTACCTTTCTTTAATTTGGTCTTAATCTTTCCAATAATTATTTGCTTTGAAATTGATTTTTATTCAATATGAGAGTTTTTTATTGTTGTAATAAACATCATTCCTACTCCAGTTTTGTTAGTATTTCGTTGTAAACCATAAAGAAAACGAGTATTTTATTTTTCTCCTGTTGTTGTGATTTGTTTCCTTTCTACAACATAAGTAGAGAGACAGACATTGGCTAAGTATGAATGCTTGTAATAAATAATCCTTCATCGAAACAAGTTCTAAGTCGAAGTGGCAATAAAAAATGTTCGATGAATTTAGCACCAATTATTTGCACTATTATCAAAAATACTTCACTAAAAAATGCAAATTCACGTAGATAGGGAAGCCTCCTCATCGCAGGACATTACAAATAGGAAGGTTTTTGTACTGAGCGTTACTTTGGATACCCCGGTAATGAGACATTGCCTGTTTTACTTTGTATGGTTAGGCCACCTAATTTTAGGGGTAGCTAGGTGAGCTTTTCTTCTTACTGATTGAATTAATTATTTTACTTGACTTTGGACTTGCGTTCCAAAAGTGTGTTCCGGAGAGATCACACTTTTGGGACGCAAGTCCAAAATCGGTCAAACCAATTTTGTATTCCTCGCCGGATGAGTGCCCGAAAGGTCTGGCCATCGAGCTCACGCTTGTTGCACGTAACCTCGATGCTCAGGTTTCGCGACTGTAGATCCTTTGACCTACCTGAGGGGCTGTTTTGCTGAGGGGCGATAGCTTGAGCGGAGTCTTCATGTATGTGCCTCATAATTCACTCGATGTGGTTGCATCGTTGGCATGGCTGCTGTAACTGTGGGTTCAGACTTTTACACCTATAATTGATATCTTTAATTATAGTATTTCAACTATTATTTTGTATTTTTATACACCAAAAAAAACGTATTGGCGATCACAGATTTATTATTAACAAACTTCTTCTTCATGTGCCGTGCTCGATTATCGAGCGTTAGCTATCAAATTGGCTATAATTATTTTGTTGACGGCAGCTCGGAAAAGAGATGCAGAGGATCTGTCAAATCAATCTCTCAGGTTTCCAAGCCATGACGTTCTTCTTTGACCTGGCCCACTTCTTCCGTCCACTTTGCCTTGTATTATTAAATGGAATATATTATATCTTTCTGGGTGGCGCATTACATGGCCAAAATATTCAAGTTTGCGATTTTTAACTGTTTTGACGACTTCTAATCTAATTTTCAGACTTAAAGTAATACTGTTTCCACATAACAGCTTTTTCATCTTAAAGAATGCAGCTCTGGCCGTATTCTAATTTCTTTGCTCATGGCCCAATTCTCATTTAGATTACATCCAAGGTAAGTGACACTGTTAGTTTTCTCCAGTTGTTCACCATAAGCTGTTACCACTTCCGGTTGTATTGGCGTTTTACTGATGATCATCACCTTTGTCTTCTCGGTGTTTAGCTTAAGACCATATTCATCACACGTTCTGGTAATCCTATTAATTAGATGTTAAAGTTCTTCGTAATTTCTTGTAATTAATACAATATTCACTGCTTTATTGAAAACGAACTTAGAATAGATGTGAAATAGTAGCGGTGACAAAATTCAGCCTTGCCTTAGCCTTCTTCGTATTTGAAGCTCTTCAGAAGTATCCCGGCCAATCCTGATGTTTGCACGTTGATGGCAGTAAAGATTTTTAATAATGCGTAGGTATTTATCATCAATACCTACCTGCTGAAGAATGGCTATCATTTCAGTATGTTTTACTCGATCAAAGGCCTTCTCAAAGTCAATAAAACACATATAAACTGGATGTCCGACATCTCTGCATCTCTGTACCATAACCTGAATACTAAATAGTGCTTCTCTTCTTTTAAAGTTATTGCGGAATTCAAACTGTGTGTCACCAAGTTGTTGTTCTATTTTTTGGTACATCCCAGAGTGCAAAATTCGTAGAAATATTGAAATATCTTTAAAACATGACTCATCAAGCTGAGGTTCGGTAGTCACTACATTTTTTTGCATTTGCTTTTTTAGGTATCGTCACAAAAGTCGACAGCCGCCAATCCGTTGGTATATAGCCAGTTTCATAAATTTTATTAAACAAATGAAAGAGAGATATTTTACTGGAACTTTCGAAGAGCTTTATTATTTCACTCGGTATTTCATCTGGCCCCGTCGCTTTTCGGGTCCTTTGCTAACAAACAGTTTTGTCAATACATATCGATATTGGCGCCCAGATTATAAATATGTTTAAATAAAATTTGTGTTGTTAAAATTGTCTATCAATAAGTTTTTGATGATCCGCAAATTAAACAAATTTGTTTATAATAATATATTGAATTTTATTTAATTTCACAAATATATTAAAGCTTGGGATACGTTATATATACAAGGCATGCTGACATTTGTATAAGAATACACAGCACTGGTAAAATTAAAATAAGTGGTAACAAAAGTGAGAATAATACTTAAAACTATTATCATAACACATAAAATACTTTCAACATATTTTTCAAAACACCATCTACAATTTCTGGCAAGATCCGTTTCTGGAGAAAAGCTTTCTTCGAATTTTCGTTCAATATATTTAGTCATTCTTGGAGATCCCACATTCTTTGTGTATACGATGTTTGTAAAAGACGATAGTGCAAGTTGCTCTGTATAGGATGTCTTCATCGATTTCATTTTTAGAAATATCATGGGCGGCAATATAAATACTAGGGGTCCAGTAAGAGTTCCTCCAATTATTGACATCACCAGATCAAATCGTGGGACTGATTCTGCTATTACGATAGCCAAAATAGTCAGTGTTGTTCGTAAGATGCAACGTTTATGGTTGAAATCTAAAAAAAAATGTCTAATTGGAAAATAATTATGCAATGAAAATTAATTTGGTTTAAGTTTTAAGTGAATGTGTGAAAGTAAAAAATGGGAGTATCAGACAGAACATATTCTGAGGATTGCAAGTCCGGAAAAAAAAAGAGGGATCCAGAAAATATCTATAAACAACCAGGGTTTAGCTGAAATGGCTGATATCTAGGGTACAGTGGGCTAAACAAAACCAAATACTTTAAAGAGTAGATGGCAAAAAATAAAATGCTAATGATCAAACAGCTACTAAATAACTTTCAACCATGAATAGAGAAGAACATCTTTACGAGGAATTACCTAGTTCTCGTATAAAGGGGTTGAGGTATGAGGCAATTACCTCTTTACTCAAAAAGAAAACAAAAATGCTAACAATTGTATGCCTCGACAATCAGACACATATATACATACACCGGCATTTAGGCGGCACGCCCTTCCGGTAGGGATCTATGGAGGAGTATCACCGAGACGCAAGCCCTTATCTCTTGCCGTACTGCTCCACCATAGGCCGATCAGATACCAGCATATTCTAGTCTAAGCCGCAGATTCATCTAGAATTTTAAACTGCTGCGTTAGCCTTTTTGTTTTCTGTACACCGAGCTGGGGATCGAACCCACATCCACTGAACCACTCGCAGTGAAGCGAATGAGAACCGGCCGCCCAGCCCACTTGGCTATCTGATCGACAAACAGATACAAATCAGACACGTCATATAAATAAAGACGGAAACATTCGACAAAGTAAGAATAAAGCTTTTGTAACATGGAACGTTTGTAATGCTGAGGAAAGAAAAAAAAGGCAACAAAAGTGAATGCAATGAAACATAAGCACACAACCAATATTGCAGAGCTAAGGAATTTTAATAAAACCACTTGAAAAGCTGTTAGGACAGACATAAGAAACTTTGTGACAACTACTGAAACAGTAATAAAACAAAAACAATAAAAATAAAAGTGTTTAGACAAAATTAAGCGGATCCAGCACAACTGGATTCAAGGTGCTCAAGATTGGATGCAATAGAATTATTTACGGATGGCCTATGTTCAACAGTGGACTCAAAACTACTGATGAGATGATTCAAAAATAACAGGGTGTAATAAGCGAGTTTGAATGCTTATAGATGAAAAATATCAAAACAAACTCACATAAGTAGATTTGGTCAAAGAAAAACTCTACATCAAACATATTATTTCCACTTCACAAAAAGGAAGACATGATAGTCTATTACAATTATAAAGGTACGATTCGACTCAATATATATAGCACATAAAGTACTCTCCAACGTGTTGTACACACCAATTCCTCCCTACGCTGAATGAATACTGGGAATATATCAGTGCCGCTTCCGATCCAATAAATTCAACGAGAACAATCTTTACAGTGATCTTAGCCGATTCTTGAAAAAAACACAAGAATCCGGCGTCAACACCCACCATATATTCGTGGATTTCAAAGACTTATAAGGATCTTCCATTGCAAAAATGGACTAAGACAAGGAGATGGGCTATTTTGTCTTTTATTTAATCCTGCTCTAGTAAAGGTACCTTAAACAACTCCGTACAAGTTGTCAGATATGCAGATGACATCGACATCCTAGCTAGGTTCACAGACTCTCTCTGATCGATGTATTCTAGTTTAAGGGCATCTGCACAGAAAATGAGATTGACTGTAAATGTCTAAAGGATCAAATATATGATTGTACTAAGTCAAGTTACCAGAAAAATAAAGAAAAATAATTGACTATTTAGAACTGGAAGGTCTGGACCCTTTCATATACGCCAATAAGCGTTACTATGGATTGAGAAGACAGATGACCTTAAAACTACCCAGAAAAATTAAACTGATTGTCTATAAAACATTAATAAAACCAGTGCTAACATATGAGCAGAAACGTGGTCACTTCCACAGAAAAACTGACAAATGCTTAAACTAATAAAGCAGAAAATACCAATGGTTGGCTATATACCATAGTTAAAAAAAAATGTTTTAACTGCTTAAACATTTTGAGCGAAAAGTCCTAAGAAGAATATAAGGAGGAATAAAAGAGCAAGGTTTGTGGCATAAGCGTTGCAACCTTAAAATGGAAGCTTGGAGAGCCTGTCAATATAAAATTCATTAAAGTAGCATGGAGAGGGGATGTAATCCGATGAGAGGAAGGTTTCAACAGTCAGAAAACGTTTTTGACCGAACTTAGAGAATGATCTAAAATCTATTGTAGTTAGAATATGGAGAACAGTTAATAGAAACAAAAAAAGCTTTGGTAATAATGAGCTGTGATGTCACTGATGATAACGAATTATAATTCATCTTCTAATCGAACACAGTCAAAGACTTTAGTCATATATTTACAGTACATATAGAAATTTTTTTGTATTCCAATGTTTTTCCAGTAATTTGTGGCTATAAATAAAAAATATTTTTTAAAGATCGGTGATGTTTGGAATACCACTGAGAGACTAAATATGAAACACTGTGATAAGACAGGGATATCGTGGAAGAAATTAAAAAAATGAAATGTCGTTAAGCCGATCACATAGCCAGATATGCTGATAACAGGTCCAAAGAGGACGACAAGAAGCATGAGAAGATCTCAGAAAAGATGGGTAGATTACATAAGAGCAGTGGCAAGCAAACTGTAGATTAGACTGGCACAAGATAGAAAAGATAGAATTAATTAGGAGAGAGCTACATTCAGGAGTTTATGGAAAATGGTTGATGAATAATAATAATAAGTAGTACTTTTATAATTTGAAAAAAAAAACATTAAAAATAAAATAGACGGTTTAGGTTTAATTCCGATTAAATAATAAATATTTACAAACATTTCAGATTTATATTCTCACTAAAAAAGCATTTTTTATTTTGCCTACCTCTAGAAATACTCATGCAATCCTCCATTTGCTGATAAAGAGCGCTATTACCTACAGCTGACGTTAGACACAACTGTATAGCGACCAAAACTGCTGTTATATGCAGGAAAACTGTTGTTGGTAGTGTTTCCAAGATACTAGGTTGGTTTAGCATTCCCAATTTTAAATAGGCAAGAAGAGTAGTTATTCCAAACATACCTAAAGTTACGGAAATAAAAGTTAGTTTAATTCCATTATCCAACTATTGTAAGAAAGCTAAGCGAAAACTATGAGTTATATAATAATAGTACATTGTTTACCGGGTAGGAAAAGCTTAACATTCCTGGACGACTGTGAAGATTGCTAAGTCGATGCGCAAGTCGAGACTTAGCAACACAGAGTCCAGGAATGCGGCTTTTCCTACGAGGTAAACATACTATTTTTCCGCTAATCGTTTAAAATTCGATAGATATTGATTGATTTAAAAAAAAACGCGATAATTTTATTCCAAATAAATGGTGCATTGAAATTCCTAATAAAATACTTGGGTTACTATGGAAACGTATTGAGGTTGAATTGTCAAACTTGACAATTTTTGGAATCTATATAAAAATATAAAAGATAAAATTACTGTAAATATAACAAATTGATCTTAAAAATGTATTCAGCAATGACTTGATGTTTTCAAAATATAAATTAATTCCTTATTAAGCAATGTGTTTTCTATCAACAACTGTACGGAAAATATCATTTCCTTACAGTAAGGAAATGACAGTTCTTACAGTAAGGAAGTCCTGACTTTTTCTTCAAGAAATTTTGACAGGAATGTCAAAATTTCCTGGCGATTTGCGGAAAATTTAATTTATTTGATAATTTTATTATAAAGCGCCGCCGCCATTTCCATTCTCATTTGTACATGTCCACAGCACATTTGAGTTGCTTGCTTAACCTTTGTTTAATTGGTAGAGCTTTTGCGATAAATGACTTTACTGGGTAATTATCTTAGCCTTTAAAATATTTCATACCTCTTGCTTTACTGATTATTCTTTTATCACGAAGTATCACTTGAATGTGTGTCTTGAAATATTTTTCTGTCTTCTGATTCATTTCCTCAGGGGAGGTTCGCGACTATTTCTGTAATTTATTTTGGGGCTGTTTGGGAGAGTTTGTTGTTTCTTTAGTATATTTATAAATTGTGCTTTTTTATAGTACAGTCTACCAAGGTTATAATGAGGTATAACCTGCAATTTCTTTGATGATCCCACAGAGAACTTGGAGATGTCAAACCATTAAAAAAGAAAACCGAACTTCATTGAAGATAAGATAAAAGTGGATAATTTGTTAAGTGTCGCAGAGAATCCAACATCAAGTTCACGTCAACTTGCACGTCAAAATAATGTGAGTCACGCAACTGTCCTAAAGTGTCTCCAGGAAGAAAAACTTAATCTATAGAAATTGACTTTTGTGCAGGAGCTAACAGAAGACGATTCAGATCGTAGAATGTATTTCTGCGAAAGAATAATACAATTAACAGAAATGAAATAGCTCTTGCACAATTCTTTTTTCTGATGAATCAACATTTACATTGAACGGAGAGGTAAACCGACAAAACTGTAGATATTGGTCAGCGGAGAATCCTCATTGGATACGTGGGACAAAGTTGAATGTTTGGGCAGGTATTATAGGAGATCACATTATTGGTCCTATATTATGTAGATGGTAATTTGACAGCGGAAAAATATTTAAGCATGTTAAGAGAAAATGTTCTTCCTCAGTTAGCTAACTTATATTCCAATTGAATAGTTCCGACCCTTACGCATGAAACAGGAGGACCGTGCAACACCCCATTATGCTTTAATGGTGAGAAGTTACTTAAAAGAGATCTTTTTCAATAAATGGATTGGACGAAGGGGTACTTTTGAGTGGCCAGCTAGGTTGCCAGATCTTACGCCTTCGGATTTTTTTCTGTGGGTTATCTCAAGTATATGCAACACAAACAACTACCATTGAAGACCTCAAAGAAAGAATAACTGCAGAAATACGGAATATTTCACCTCAAACTTTAAACAAAGTTCGGGACGAACGTTTTATAGGAGACTGTGTTATTGCCAACAACAAGGTGGAAAACATTTTGAGCATTTATTTTAATGTAATCCAATCAGTTACCTCGGGTATTCTATGAATTAATTGTCTTGAAGAAAATTATACTTAATTTCAAAATTTCACCTTGTATTATTCGTAATAGACCCTACATAATAAGAGTTCGTTAAGATCAGATTATTAAGAAGCTTTTAAAAACATAAAAATATTACAGGGTGTTTTATTTAAAAATACAGATTATGGACTATGCCAGACTTGCGTGGATCACCCTGTACATTCAAATTTATGTTTAAAAAGAGGCACATTTAAATTTAAAAGTTAAGGTTTCTCAACGTTTGTTATTATTTTCTAAAATAATGGACACAAACAATTTAATTCTATAAGTGATTTCCAAACTGTATAATTATTAACTTAGTTAATTGCGGCGAAACTTGGTAACATGTTTATTCCCCAATATATTTACTTGTATTTTCTTTTCTGACTACTATTTTTCTTTTTCTCAATTTTATTTCTGTATTTCTTTATATTTATTCGTTTGCTGTATCACCTGCATACTATATATTATTCATATTATGGCTGGTAGATGACCAGATATACAGTATACAGCAGAGTGTACTGAAAAAAACTGTGAAATAAATGAGTCAGTTTCTATGATAACAAAATATGCAAGAAAAAAAATTATTCGCAATAAACAGTACTCAAGAAATAATGTAAAAAATAAAATACACATAAAGAACATAAATCTTACTTGAAAATCCCCCGACGATCGCCTTTGACAGCTGCGATTTATCATTCATGTCAACTTGTATAGTCAGGATAGACGGATGAATGTCGAACTGAAAAGCTAAAATTCCGTAAGCTTTTAATATGGTTTTCCACGGAAATGTGCTATCAATTTGCGCAGGTTGTGGAGTTGACTCATTTGCGTCGAACAAAATGCATCCACAGACTAACAAAAAGACCGATGTGACTACACAAACAGATAAAGAGCATAAACATCTAGAAAAGAAATATATAACGATCATCATTTAACAGAAAAATATATTATACAAAGTCTAGTTGTCAATTAACTATCATTCATCAATCAAATCATAATACTTACTTCATATCTTTAGGGCTTCCAAACCACAAAATTGGACATAATATCGTCCCTACCATAATAATCCAGAAGCAATAAGAAATATCGACGCTACCATTGCTAATTCTTTGTCCCAGAAGTTGAAGATTCTGAGAAGCTAAATATTGTACATAGAAAATCATGAATATAATAATAATGTTTCATAAAATCTTACCAACAATAAGATTTGGTATGCCAGCACCAAAAACTGTAAGGTCTAGTAAAAATGTAACAGTACTCGCTAATTTTTTTCCAAAAGTAACTTCTGCCAAAGCAGCGTAAGGATATCTGTTTTTGGTCTTAATTGAGGGGTGAATTTCTTCGGCGATAACCCAACATCGTCCAAGTAAAGCAGCAGTATAAACTTGTGTTGTACAAACTGTAAGTATTACAAAAAAAACCATAGTAGCCTGAAACAGATTATAAAGTTATTACTGACTGAAGTTAAAATAATAGTAGCGTTTGTTGCTTCTAATTGGTAAAATATTAATTATTAAGAGGAAATTAAACGTCAATGACTCTAGTCATATATTTCGTATAATGCTCTAGATCAACATTAATTTCACCAGTTCAATGATTTTAACACGACTTACTTAACTAAAAAGTCCTATCTTCACAATTTGATGCAGACAGGACGCGTTAACTAAGTAATTGGCATATAGGATGTTTATTCTAAGCACAACAGGTGTTAGTTGTAGAAAGGACAAACAAATTTATGATTTTGTACGATAGGTACTTTCTGACTAACTAATAATATGGTAAATGTCTAATAGTAGTGGAATATAACTTTATTAAGAAAAAACGAAAGTTGTAGATCGGACGTTTTTACTAAGCAGGGCAGTATAAGCTACTATCAAAATCTAAAGACTGAATAATATTATTTAGATATGTATGTCATATAAAACATATTTATAAGTAATTTGTTAATACTATTTTCACGTGTACTTCATTTTTTATTTAACACGTTTTTATTAAAATATAACATATATTATGTTCATAAATACTTGTTTTGTATAAACAGAGGTTATATTTTGTTGATATTAATATATATTTTTTCAAAATAATGATTTATAAGGTATTTTTTTCAATTTTTCGACAAAATGTGATTTGGCGTTTACAACGTTGTTCCAGTATAGCATTCAATTATTGGAAAATACGAAAGACATAAAAAATATATAAACTATTATTGTCTATGTAGCCAACAGCAACCTTAAAATGTTTTATTGTGATATTATTAAACAGATTGTGTTTACTTACCACAATCCATAATTGCCTTCGGCAACGTAACAACAGGAAACACCCCGAACACATCCATAATACAAATAATCGCGAACGTCGTGGATAATCCATCAATACGGTTTCTATCTAGCAGATTAGTTCTTTCGTTTACGTCCATAATGTTTTCTTTCAATAACCAGCAATTATTTATGAGGTTGGAGACCCTTTTACGAAAGAGAGAGTTATGATATGTACTTAATCAATGGCATGTTTACGCCTTATTGGATTTCGTCGTGTCAAAGATATCCAATTTCAAGCTACCGAGTGTCTCTATAAGTATCTATTTTCTGTATTTCTGTGTGATCTTGCAACAATTTAATTGTGTTTATATTGTTCGATTTACGCCAAATTATTTTTCTTCTTCTGTATGGTACATTATTACAAGAGCTATTAATATGATAAAAATACATAGTATCAAACAGATCAAACTTCAATTTCAGAGTTCGATTATTCGAACTCTCTTCGATTGTAAGAGAGGTGCAATTGCTTTTTTCAGTCTTGTATGTCTTTTTAACCATCACGTAGGTGTTTTCCTATTTTTCTTCTTAATTATTCTTTACTTTAGTTAAATTAGCAGAAGGGATCACTCCACCTCTTCCAGAGACGAGTAAACAATTATTCTTGATGTCTTCGACCAGACATTTACACCATAAGTGATGGATTCGACCGTTACTTAATAGAAATAACAGAATATAACACTGAAAACTTTGTTTCCAAAACTTCCACAAAATTTATTTATCTTATCACTACAGCTGTTTCGGCAGAGTGCCTTTCTCAAATGATCTATTTTTGTCATACGTTTACATTTTATAGTCTTTAACTGAATAGGTTGAAGAGCGGAGAACTGTTTGGCTCCAGTTGGTCATTCAGAATTATGTCTGTATTTTTTAATTTGTTAATTTCCATAGATTCTAATAAAGGTAGCTTAAGGCCTTTATTATGGATGTGAAGAACTTAAAATTCGTCATTAAAAGAATTATTATGATTTAGAAGGTAAAGTGCGTGTGTAGAATCTGTTTTCTATTATAGAAAGCCCTTTTATGTTCTGCTATACGTTTGGTAAAAGTTCTACCAGTTTGACCGATATAAGTTATTGGGCTGTCGCCACATTTAAATTTTTATATACCGCTGTGTAAGAGCTTTTTATTTTGGCTCTTATTTTTTTTAATATATTTGCCTAAGTTGTTGTTTTTTTCTAAAAGCTGGTCTTATTGCTTTCTTTTTCATGTGTTTGGCTATTTTTGTTGATATTTTGCCTTTATATGTAGTCAAGCAGAAGATACTGGGTTTTTTTTGTTTGAATACGGATGTTTTATATATTGTTATGATATGTAAAATCGAGAAAAAGATTGGTTTGCTTAAAATATTTCAAAGTTCAAAAACATTAAAATAATTCAGATAAGTCAAACAATAAACTACAAACATTTCGAAGAATGAAAGTCTTTTAATTTTGGATTACCTGTATTTAACAAAACGTAAGATATGCATAAATTATTTTCTTTGTTAAAATATATTTGTATGACGTGGAATAAGCTGAAGTGAAATTCTAGACAATGGAAACGGTTTTTCAAAATACATTTGTGCAGTAATTAGGACAATAGAATAGATTTTAGAAAGATATGTTTGTTAGTTCTTAAGAATTGGTAGGAAAAGAAATTTTGTAAATTAGTTTAGGAAATTTTATAATTGTAGGTAAAAATTTGTTGTATTATCGAAATGAAGAAATGGGAGATGTATGACACGTTTTGATTGGATGAGATTGAAAAAGGTGGGAGGTTTGGTTGAGAATGAGACGTTAGTTAGTTTTGGAAGAAAAAAAGATAGTCAGTTGGTTTTCCAAGTGTGCAAGGCGAACAGTCATTGTTCTCTGGTGGTTCCCGAGAGGTAGCAAGCAGTAGTGTTGAAATGTTAGTGAGTTTTTGTGGAGTTAGTGTATCTGACAGAAGCTGAAGCAGCAAAATATTGTAAGTCATATTTTTCTCTTATATTCCAAGAGTCACTGTTCAGGCCAACGGGAGATTCAGTTTATCGTAAAGAGAAGATATTGCAAGAGTCATTTTTCACTCGGGCCAACGAGAGATTCAGTTTATCGAGAGGAGAAAAGGCTATCATAATTTGAATGATTCGTGCATTTGAAGGAGATCATTAAGGACGACAAACTTGCAACAATTTGTTGTAAGATTGCTGATTACCTAGGGAGCTGCTAAGAATAGATAGTATAGGTCACAGAGAACAAGGATTTGGACCACTCATCATCAGAGAGAGATCGTTTTGTTTTTCTGCAGTTTTTCTTTTGTTGATAACACAAATTTTTTCAATTACTTTAGAAAAGATATAAATATTTTGATTGGAGATTAAGAATAATAATTGGGATTTTGAGATTTTAACTAATATTTCTGTACCATTAATTTTGAAGGTTCACGTACGTAGAACAAAATTTTAAGAATCATTATATGAGATATTGTTTATTGAAAACATTTGAGTGTGAATTTTATTTCATTTTTTTATTTCAATATATAGTGTTAGATCCTATATGTTTTTTTTATTATTCGGTATTCTTTGGACCTTACCTTCACATGTAATAGCATAGATATTGAAGCACGAATATAACCCTGAGATAAGAGAATTAAAAGTGTGATAGAATCCTAGTCATATCATTTAAATAATTTTAATTAATTAATTAATTAATTAGCTAAGTAATTGATTTGAGCACTAAGACTTTAAATATCACAATAATATATATATAATATATATATATATATATAAAAATATATATATATATATATATATATATATTTATATATATACAATGAACCAGAAGTATTTGCTGACACGTAAGGAAGTAAACTTTAAATATTGGGTATGCAGCAATAAAAATGAAAGCTTTCGGACATTGGTTATGTCCTTCATCAGGGAGAAACTTAATGAGATTGTATCATAAATGACTTTATAAAAAATGTTGATAAAATTTATCACAGTCTGTCATATCTGTTGAGCTAAAACCTATTCCTATATTTAAAATTTAAAAAATTTACTTTAAACATTCACACAAAGTTAATTATTATACACAAATCTATGACATTGATATTGACATTGACAATGTCAATATAAAATAAACATATAAAATAATAATAAAACGATATGAAAATATCGTTTTCTGTATCCTTTGTGCTATGCAAATATGGGTAAAAGATTAAATCTTTTAGCGATAGCCGCTTT
This sequence comes from Diabrotica balteata, assembly GCA_918026665.1. Lineage (NCBI taxonomy): Eukaryota > Metazoa > Arthropoda > Insecta > Coleoptera > Chrysomelidae > Diabrotica > Diabrotica balteata. The sequence continues at coordinate 27,483,526 of OU898276.1, read as the reverse complement.
CGATAAAATTTTACATATAATCTTTTACATATATATATATATATACATATTGGGAAGATTCAAAACGGAACATACGAATTATTAATACAATTATTAAGATCCCCTGACCTGCAATTACCCAGTGTAAATTTCAATATAACGTCGCGATGTCTTATAATTAATTCATTTGTTCGACTGGATTGCTACTCCTTCGCGATTTCTAGAAGCGTATTCGACAGGTGTACGTCGACACTGTTGTCTATCGTCCACTGATTTTCTGTGTTTTTGTGCAGATAATAACAATGTTTTATTAATAACAATTTTTTTGTGTTCATTAGATATTATTTGAATTGGTTAGTGTATAGTTTAATATATTTATTATTCCAAATATTGTTGATAATTTAAAATTTAAAAGGATGTATATGATACATCAAAATCTACAGATTTTTGCGAAGGTATCTATCGATTTGGCAACAGTCCCAAGGAACATCACTGGCCGAGCAAAACAAATACATGCCCTTTGCTTTGCTTCTCATTATAACGCCATAAGCTGAAATAAAAGTAGTGTTTCTAACCATAAACCATGTATACAAACAAAGAAAAAGTACAAATTTTAAAATGGTATTTGTGGGGCAACTCGTACCGTGATATTATAAATTTATTTACTTGTGCCTATGAAGATAGGCCAATACCGACACAATCAACTATTAGTCGTATTATTAAAAAATTTGAATCGTTTGGTTGTGTACAAAACTGTCAAAAATGTACGGATCTACCACGAGAGAAAATAATCAACGAAGTTAGGCAAAATAGGGAAATTGATGTCTGTAGTCTTGCTGAAACTAGTGATCCTTGTTCAAGCAAAACTATTGCTGAAGAAGTTGACATGAATGATAGGACTGTCAGGAATATTTTGAAACGGAATGGTTATCGTTGTTTTAAGGTTTCAACAACTCAAGAGTTATTAGCCGAGGACAATTTCAAGCGTATGGAATTTTGTGAACTGATGATGAATAAACAAAATGAAAGTGAACATTTTTTAAAAAACATTTTGTTTACCGATGAATCGACATTTTCGTTACATCGGAAACATAATCCTTCTATCGTACGATATTGGTCTCGGCATAATAAACACTTGAGTATTCCAGTACGAACACAGTATCCCCAAAAACTTAATGTTTGGACAGGTATTTTGGGGATTATATCGTCGGTCCATTTTTTATTGATGGTAATTTAACGGGAAATAAATATTTAGAATTGTTGCAAAATCAAATTATTCCAGCAGTTCAATTACTTCCTGTCAACTTTGACGATATTTGGTTTCAGCAAGACGGCTGTCCTGCTCACAATACACGAGCAGTTCAAAATTATTTAGAAACCATTTTTGGAAATAAATTAATTTCTTCTCGTGGTACGATCAAGTGGCCTCCCAGATCACCAGACTTATCCCCAAATGATTTTTTTCTTTGGGGATATTTAAAAACAAGTGTTTATCGACATGGTTTTAAAAGAGCCCGAAATTTAGCGGAATTGAGGGACAAAATAATTCATCTTTGTGGAAGCATTAGACCGGAACTGCTCAGGGATATGAGACTATCTTTGTACAACAGATTTGGTTATTGCTCCGCAGAGAGAGGTGGAATATTTGAACTCTATTACGTTGAATTTTTGTTTTTAATATTATTATGTTACTTTTGGAATTCGTTTTTATTTTAATTTTTAGAAATCTACTTTATTTATTTTAGAATCATTTTAGTATATGGCAATAAAATATAACAATTTCTTTTAATAAAATAATATTTTAATTCCATATCTACGTAATATTGTAGATTTTTGGCGCTTTGAGATATAGCCCCTACTGTATTCCGTTTTATACTAGCACGGCTTGGCGAGATGCAAGATTTTATTATTCTATGATCGTTTGTGTTTAGTAAGGTGCGCACGTGCGCAGCAGTCGAAAAATATCGACTGGAGAAGGATTCCAGTCGAACAAATGAATTAATAATTATAAGACATCGCGACGTTATATTGAAATTTACACTGGTTAATTGCAGGTCAGGGATCTTAACTAATTGTATTAATAATTCGTATGTTCCGTTTTGAATCTTCCAATACTGTATATATATATATATATATATATATAAATATATATATTATATATATATATATATATATATATTATATATATATATATAAAAACTGTTTTGGATGGGTTGGAGTCAATAAAAGGGGCTATTTGTTGACTATTTTTTACTCGAGCTTTCAATTGTGATAACAATTATTATCAAGAGCTTCTAAAAAATACAAAATATCTTACAAAGTTGAACTAGAAATAAAAAAATTTTTTGTTAACCTCACCAAATAAAAATTAGTTTGTTATATAAAAACAGCTGCTTACATATAATGACAAAAAAATATTAATAAAAAAATGTCTTATTCTAATAAATGTTTCTCTGAAAAATTTTGATGAAGTTTCTTTAACAAAAAAACAATTGAATTTGTAAACAAAAATTGAAGTAGCTACAAACCAGCCTAAATGTCATTAAATACTAACATTAAAAAATTTTATTTTTGACATATTGTCAAAAATAAAATTTTGTTTAAAAAATTCTTCTTTGTTTAGTAACAAAAAAGTTGACATTTTTCCAAACGAGTCACAAGGAAATTTTATAATTGTAGGTAAAAATTAGTTGTATTATCGAAATGAAGAAATGGGAGATGTATAGACACGTTTGATTGGATGAGATTGAAAAAGGTGGGAGGTTTGGTTTGAGAATGAGACGTTAGTTAGTTTTGGAAGAAAAAAAGATAGTCAGTTGGTTTTCCAAGTGTGCAAGGCGAACAGTCATTGTTTTCTGGTGGTTCCGAGAGGTAGCAAGCAGTAGTGTTAAATGTTAGTGAGTTTTTGTGTGGAGTTAGTGTATCTGACAGAAGCTGAAAGCAGCAAAATATTGTAAAGTCATATTTTTCTTCTTATATTCTAAGAGTCACTGTTCAGGCCAACGGGAGATTCAGTTTATCGTAAAGAGAAGATATTGCAAGAGTCATTTTTTCACTCGGCGCCAACGAGAGATTCAGTTTATCGAGAGGAGAAAAGGCTATCATAATTTGAATGATTCGTGCATTTGAAGGAGATCATATAAGGACGACAAACTTGCAAACAATTTGTTGTAAGATAGTATAGGTCACAGAGAACAAGGATATTGGACCATCTCATCATCAGAGAGAGATCGTTTTGTTTTTCTGCAGTTTTTCTTTTGTTGATAACACAAATTTTTTCAATTACTTATAAAAATTATAAATATTTTGATTGGGAGATTAAGAATAATAATTGGGATTTTGAGATTTTAACTAATATTTCTGTATCTTGAGTGGTTGGAGTCAATAAAAGGGGCTATTTGTTGACTATTTTTTTACTCGAGCTTTCAATTGTGATAACAATTATTATCAAGAGCTTCTAAAAAATACAAAATATCTTACAAAGTTGAACTAGAAATAAAAATTTTTTGTTAACTCACCAAATAAAATTAGTTTGTTATATAAAACTGCTGCTTACATATTAATGACAAAAAATATTAATAAAAAAATGTCTTATTCTAATAAATGTTTCTCTGAAAAATTTTGATGAAGTTTTCTTAACAAAAAACAATTGAATTTGTAAACAAAAATTGAATAGCTACAAACCAGCCTAAATGTCATAAATATCTAACTTAAAAATTTTTATTTTTGACATATTGTCAAAAATAAAATTTTGTTTAAAAATTCTTCTTGTTTAGTAACAAAAAAGTTGACATTTTTTCCAAACGAGTCACAAGTACTTCTTTTTATATATATATATATATATAGTATATATTTATATATATATATATATATATATAATATATATATAAGTTATCGACCTATAAATTACGAACTAAGCTTTAATAAGGTAATGACCCAAGTCCAGTGAACTGAAGAACGCTGATTAAGACAACATACGACAACGAACATTATACATTGCATTTTCATTATTAAATTGATTTCAGTATTAAAAATCATATTGTTAGTTAGTCTAGATTCTGCTTTTATTGTATCAAAACGTAGTGTACTATTTTTGTGTTAAATAAATATTTTTTAAAAATATAGTTTTGGAACACTCTAATATATTTGGCGCAGTCAGATTGGATGGTCAAACGGGCGTTAATGAATATAACTCTCGGTTCGTTTCTACGATTTTTTGACCATTTGAACCATATTCGCGAAGTGAATTCCAGTTGGGCGAATTGAGTAACCTGACGAGAAGATTCGTACTTCTATACCGGAGAGACTTTCAAGTGAATATTGTGAGTGTCTCTAGATCCAGTTCCAAAGCCAGGCATTCCATGGACAAGATCGCTACATTACTGTAAGTGAATTAATGTCATATAGAGAGCCTAATTTAACACTAGATTCTGATTATTCAGAGAGTAGTAACTCAGATACAGATTCTGACTCAATTTTAACTGATTTAAATTTTAATATTAATACTAAATTAATTCCAAAAATATTAAAACTAAATAATAAATTTAACATGGCAGTTCCACAATTAAAGAAAGAATACTTAGATATGATTCCAGATTTTGATGGAAATCATACATTACTTCCTAGATTTTTAGAAATTTGCGAAAAAATTGTAAATAAATTTTATAATGCTGCGGATGTAAATGATTTTCAAAATGAATATCTGATGTCAAGCATAATAGCAAAAATAAAAGGCGAAGCCGCAATTAATATTTCTTCTTGTATTCTTAGAACTTGGCAGGATTTAAAAGATGCTTTAATAAATTCGTATTCAGATAAAAGAGATATTTATACTTTAAGCATAGAAATTTCAGATTTAAAACAAGGCAATGAATCCCCTTTCGATTTTTATAACCGAATTCAACACCTATTAAATCTTCAAATATCTGTTTTGTCTACAAAAACCGAACATATGGTTGAGATTAATATTCTCGGTAGCTTTTTCCGAAATTTAGCATTAAGAGTACTGTTGCGTGGGTTAAAAGAACCTCTTGGAACCTTAATGCGTACAAAGAATCCTCCAGATTTAAATTCTGCATTAGGCATTCTGACAAACGATTTTCAAATATATCTCGAACAAAATAATTCTTCTCACAGTAAATATCCTAAACATTATCAAAATAATAATTATTCACCTAGGCCAAAATCCAATTTCCGACAAAACCAACAAATTATACATCAACCCCAAATTCAATACACACAAAGGAATCAATTTTCAACACAGAAAAAACACTATACATCCTCAGAATTCTCAATATATGAGACAATCTTCTTTCCAAAATAATCCTAGTACAAGCAAAAATTCAAATTTTAATGGAAATAATGATGCTTTCAAGCCAAATCCGAATAGAAAATTCCCAAACCCTACTCCAATGAGTACGACAACTAATAATACATACAGACCAACGCAAAACTTCCAAAATAGGACCCATTTCCGTAACCCCAATAATTTCGCAAGCCAAAATAAAAATATTATCGCGGAAGAACTTTATAATATAGATAATATAGATTGTCCTGAAAGTTCATCCCAAGACCATTTTTTAGAGGAGCTAGCCTCGGAATAAAACCACAGCATGTAGAATTATTAAACTTAACTAACAAAGAATGCGAATTGCCGTACATAATTTTCCCTGAACAAAATTTAAAAGTTCTAATAGATACCGGGAGCACTAAATCTTTTATTACACCAAAAATAGGTGAAAAATATTTTAAAAATTCAATATTTAAAAAACCATTTCAAATTTCTACTGCTCTTGGAACTACCAAGGAAAATTTCTGTACCGTAATTCCTTCTTCGTCTATATTTAGGCATAAAAAGCCGATAAAATTAAATTATCACATATTTAAGTTTCACGATTATTTCGATTGCTTATTGGGACTAGATAATTTAAAATTATTACAAGCAAATATTGATTTAGTAAATAATTTACTAAAAACACCTACTTGCTCAATTAAAATTAACTATTATAGACCGGCCGCTGGCAGCACGAATTGTATAGTAGTGTCTCCACGTTCCGAACAAGTAATTAAGTTAAACATAAAAAATATAGAAAATGGTGACGTAATTGTACCTTATACAAAATTAGGAAAATTAGAAATTCCCCAATGTATTACTAGAGTTATTAATAATGAAGCCTTATGCACTATTACGAACTCATCAGAGTCCCATTTTAAAGTTGATTTAACTTCGCCAATAGAAGTAGAAAAGTTCGATGAATACGAACAAATAAATCATCCCAATCTTAATTCTATATATACCAAAAAATTCAAATTTGATATTTCTAAAATCCGTACTGATCATATGAATACCGAAGAGCGGAATTCTATTTTAAAACTAATAAGAGAATATTCGGACATTTTTCATATTGAGGGTAACCAATTGTCTTTCACTAATCAAATCAAACATAATATAAAAACTTCTAACGAGATTCCAATTTATTCTAAATCGTATAGATATCCGGAAATATATCGTAAAGAAGTCCAAAACCAAATTCAAGGCATGTTAGACCAAAATATCATTAGACCGTCTAATTCTCCATGGTCCTCACCAATTTGGGTGGTTCCCAAAAAACTCGATGCCTCTAACAAACCAAAATTTCGCGTTGTAGTTGACTACCGACGTTTAAATGCTATCACTTTAGGAGATAGATATCCACTCCCAAACATTACTGATCTCTTGGACAAATTAGGGCGTTGTCAGTACTTTACCACGCTAGACTTAGCATCCGGGTTTCACCAGATAGAAATGGCAGAAGAAGACATCCCAAAAACCGCTTTTAACACCGAAAACGGTCATTATGAATTCTTAAGAATGCCATTTGGACTTAGAAATGCCCCAGCTACATTCCAGAGAGTAATGGATAACATATTGAGAGGAATACAAAACGAAAAATGCCTTGTCTACCTAGATGACATCATAATATTTAGCACTAGCCTCCAAGAACATCTCATAAATTTAAGAGAAGTATTCCAGAGACTACGTGAATCCAACTTTAAGATACAGTTGGACAAATCCGAATTTTTAAAAAAGAAGTGGCCTACTTAGGTCATATTGTCACTCCAGACGGAGTAAAGCCAAATCCAGACAAAATAAAGGCTATAAAACAATTCCCAATACCTGCTACAACTAAACAATTAAAAGGATTCCTAGGACTATTGGGATATTATCGGAAATTTATTAAAGATTTTTCAAAAATCACGAAACCCTTAACAGTGCGACTAAAGAAGAATAACGAAATAAATATTAAAGACGCAGATTATGTTGAATGCTTTAATATTTGTAAAGAACTTCTTACAAATGAACCTATACTACAATATCCTGACTTTACGAAACCATTTAATCTAACAACAGATGCGAGTAACTTTGCAATAGGTGCAGTTTTAAGTCAAGGAAAAATAGGATCTGATCTCCCAATTGCTTATGCGAGTAGAACATTGAACGATTCAGAAATAAACTACTCTACGATAGAAAAGGAACTCCTCGCTATAGTTTGGGCTGTCAAATATTTCCGCCCATACATTTTTGGTCGTCGCGTGACTCTAGTGACAGATCACAAGCCTCTTCAATGGCTATTTTCATTAAAAGATCCTAGCTCAAAATTAGTTCGCTGGAGATTAAAGCTCGAAGAGTATGACTATGAAATTGTTTATAAAAAAGGTGCTTTAAACACAAATAGTGATTGTCTATCAAGAATACGATTAAATGCAAATGAAACTCATGACATCGAACCCGAAACACCTCCAAATTTCTTCGACTATATAGAAAATTTTGATGAAACATTATTAGGAACCCCAAATAATTTAGACTCAGAGTCTTTGATTGTTGAACCCGATGAAATAATAAATGACCAAGATGTCAATGATGAAGATGCCCAAGATAGCGATGGTGTTACAATGCACACAAACAGAGAAAATCCGATTACAGGTATACCTATATCAGAAAGCTCGGTTAACACTGGAATGAATCAAATTATTATTTCTCAAGTTAATTACGAACCAGCAGCACCATCTATAATAAAACTTTTTGATAAAAAACAAAGAATTCTTGTACAATTCTCAAAAAATGACACTGAACGCGACATAGTTAGATTTGTCAAAGAATATATAGCACCTAAAGTTAAATATCATTTGTACTTCGAAGATCCTATATATGAAATATTTAGTAACGTTATCCAAAAATACTTTAAATCTTCGCAATTATCTCTTATTAAATGCACCAAGAAGCTAATCGATATACCTCCAAATGAAATTGAGGAAATAATAAAAAACTATCACGTTAATACATATATTATGTAAAAGTTAATATAGTGAAAAATTTAAACGATGCTTTTTATTCCTTTTTGGTTTTATGCTCTTCTCTTAATATTCCGTGTTTGTCAACACCAAGCAACCATTCAGCAATACCCAAAAAATACACTGTTTGAGCTATACCAAAGAGCGGAGCGATCACCAATATTCTGCAAAATCCTCCTTTAAAAAATGCCTTTGGGCCTTCTCGTAGAAATATTCTCCTAAAATAGACAAAAGTAACTGTTTCAAATAAATGAATTTAAACTTTATTCTTAAAGTGTTTATTGCATGTAGTTGTGAATAACATGTTACACCGAAATCGGCATTTTGAAGTTAAAGTTTCGATTTCGAAAATCGTTCTACACAATACAATTTGCGAAGTCGAAATCAAACGTAAAAAAAATTATTAATAAATTATAATGAAATTATGCCTTTTTGTTAATAAACATAGTATGTAAATACTAGTATTTTTTTATTTATCGCATTTCTTTTCATATGTTTCTATTCTATTTTATTTCTTTGTTTAATCAGGACTTTATTATTTCTTTCCTGTTTGTTGATCCAGTAAACAACTTTACTTATCATATTTTTAACTTATCATTTTATGTCATTAATTTTGTATCTGAAGTATGGCATTCGTGTACCGTTGATATTAATTATTATTCCCCCTGAAAATTTCATAATTTTCGCTTATTTTATTGTTAATTTGCTAGGTCGGATGTTCCTTTTTACTTTTTCTGTGACTAAATTGATTGTTTCCCCGAATTTATCATTATTAGAATTTGTTTCTTGTTGGGATGGTATACCACTATTATGGTTTTAAGAACCCTGTTTTTTCTTGTTCGCGTGTGCCAATTAACCTCTCTCATTATTTAAAACCATTTCTTAGAACAGCAGCATGCATCAGCAGGCATCAACACTATAAAATATTTATTGAAAATGTTGGATTATTTTAATGTGAATGGAAATGTATTTTGTAAATTAGAATTCTTAATATTATTAGCTAAATATTATAAGCATTTTTTTTATTTAAACACATATATCCGCATCAACCACTAAGAGTTATTAGCGGGGGGACATACACAAACAGTAAGATACATATTGTTACATAAAAAAAAAAATTTACAATCTGGTATATAGTTTAATCATTTTAAGATAACTTAATAAAGACTGTAAGTTTGACAGTTTTTAAATTGTCACTAAGGGCACATGTGATTCTTTCGTTCTGATACACTAGACACTCCATAGTTATATGTTTCACTGACAACTAAGTGTTGCACTTGGTACACATCGAAGCAGCTTCCTGGTTGAAGATATGCTTGTGGGTAAGGGAAGTATGTCCTATTTGGAGTCGGTTGATGATGACTTTGTCTTTGGTTGGTTGTCTTTGGTCGGTTGTTCCATTGCTTGCCAGAGCTTCCTCATTACCACTTACTCCCATATGAGAAGGTACCCAAATGAAGGAAATATCTTTTTGTTGAGTCTGTTGATAAGATAACTCTTTTTTGATCTTGAGAAGTATGGCGTGAGTTTTATACAGCTGTTTTATTCTTAGTAATGGCGCTCAATTTAATCGGTGATGATAACAAATTTGTTTTCATTGAATAGAACCACATTTTTTCATGGCCTGGTGAATTGCCGTAAGTTCTCCAGTATATATAAAGGGAAATGCTGGGGAAATGGAAATATATATAACGGGAAATGCTCTTAATTTATTTCGATCGTATTTAATAAACAGAAAACAGGCCGTTTTTTTAAATAATAATTATTCCAATTTTCACAATGCTGAACATGGAGTTCCCCAAGGGTCTATATTAGGACCTATATTTTTTCTTCTATATCTCAACGATATATTTCATTATACCCACCCCTTAAGGTGTATATGTTTTGCAGATGATACAACCGTTATTAGTACCGACCAGAATCAATATAATTTAAATAACAAAATAGGAAACGATGTGCTTAAAATTAAAAACTGGTTTACACATAATAAACTAAAACTAAACGGTGGTAAAAAATCAAAATATAGTTTTCAGTTCAGATCGAAGACACATTTTTGGATATAGCATCAAATTGTTAGGGATTTTTATGGATGACAACTTAGATTGGGGCATCCATATAGACAACTTAAGTTCTAAACTCGCCAGTACAATATTTGTAATGCGTAACCTGGTTTATTTGGTACCTAAAAGTACCCTTAAAATGTGTTACTTTTCATTGTTTCATAGTCATATACAATATGGAATAGCTGTTTGGGGCAACTCTAGTCATGCCGAAAGAATATTTAAATTACAAAAGAAGGTGGTGAGGATACTTGCTGGAGCGGATTTAAGGGATCATTGTAAACCATTATTTTTGAACATGGGTATTATGCCTCTACCTTCGCTTTATATGTATGCAACACTGTTGGAAATTCACGATAATAAAAATAAGTTTACTATAAACTCCCAATTACATGATCATCTAACAAGATCGAGAGATTTAATTAGGTTAATTGGTCACAACGATTCAGACTATCAAAGAGCACAAAGAATTCAATTGATATTCACTTAAATTATTAACTATCTGCCTAACGAAATAAAAATTCTGTCTCCACCACTGTTTAAAAATAGGATCAGAAAGCATTTTTTAACATATTGTTTTTACTCAAAGACAGAATACCTCAATACACCTTTGTAACGTGTACCCAGTTTGGTCAGAATACTGTCGATTTACTATCTACATATCACATTGTATTATTGCTATTAAAATGTACTAAGTTTTATGTATTAGTTTATTTAGTCATCGATTCGGGAATATTCTTAATTATTTGTACATTTTTGTTACTTCCATATTTCAAAGATTTTTTATGTGACAGTTTAGGTTGTTTTTTTTTTGGTTAGAAATCTTTTTTATCTTAAATTTTTAATTTTAATTCTTCTGCTAATACTTACATATGTATATTACTTTAGCCAATATGGTCAAGTTAATTTTAAGTTTACATTATTATATCTTTTATTGTATTTTTTATACGGACTTCAAACTTTATGTAAAGTGGTCAATAAAACGTTCTATCTATACAACAATTTGTTGGGATTCGCATGGTAGACTTGACGTTTTAGTAGATGTAGGCTACAGCATCTCCTTCATCACATATAGAAGCATCAGTGAAGATTTGATGGGTTGTTGGTATTTGGATATTACATTTTTATAAGCTTGCTGTATAAGGAATGATTGTGTGGAATGTTTGTGGAGTTTTGTTAGAGACGTGTCTATTTTTGGAGGTTTGATCATTAAAGGAGAAAAATTTACATGAAAGGAAAAAATTTAAATATAAAATATAAATTATATTGTAACCGTGTAAAGTGACCAACAAGAAAACATATTTTCTTACGCGCAGCAGTGAAACTGTTTTCCAAAGTCGAGCAAACACTTTCTGATCGATGAAACGTGAATACGATTACTTTTGGTCAGTTTCTCATCATGATTTTGGATGATTCCAGATCTTAACTAAGAAAAAATCATGGATGTCAGATGAGAGCCTGAAGCTGATAGACTCAAGAAGAAAAATCAAAAATTACCCGAACAGATATAAAACGAGAAATATATCAATAAGAAGGAAAGTCAGAGAAGCTAAAAATGAAGCGGTGCTAAGAAATTACGACTACAGTTAAAACACGATAGTGATAACTACACAAAAAAGGTAAGAAACTCACAGGTGGACTACAGTGGCGACAGAAAGAAAATCTAACTGATTCTGACGAAAATATCATCTTGTACAGAGTAAAATAAGAGCGTGGAAAGAATATCTAGAGAAACAGTTTCAAGACCAAAGAGATAACACCTTTGACTTAGAAGAGCAGTTAAATACTGGATTAAGAACGTTGCAATAAGAAGAATGTTGTGCAATAATAAAAGCGGAACTACAAAAAGTAAAAACCAAGATTCATGTACATGCATGTCTGGTTCATTACGAGAAAGCTTTGGATCTAGTACAGCACACCCAGTTGATGTAAATACTAAAAGAAACATTAATTAACAATAAAGATCTGAGAATAATTGGAAACCTCTACTGGAATTAAACCGCAAATCGAAGAATTAAAGGTGAATACACCTAGTATGTAAAAATCAGGAGTGAAGTGAAGTAATGCTGTATTTTATCTGTTCTAATCTTCAATCTCTAAAAGAAAGAAAAGTTGGCTAAGCTTTGCACGAAATTGAAGAAGACATTCTATAAATTAAAATAAAAATTGAAAAATACATTCAGACAAGTACCGGTTGAACAACACATATTCAGATGCACCACTGTATTTCTGGACAATCTAGTAGACTCACAACTCCTTATGAACAAAATCACGTGCCACGGTCAACAATATGGACACAATACATATGTAAAAAAGACAAAGCTCATGGTAATTAGCAAGAAAAATATAACAGTAGGTTAATTCTACGTCAACCAGAGTCCTATAGAAATAGTGAAGCACTATAACTACCTCGGCACCATAACAAATGAATAATGGGCCCTCAACTCACCTTCAACCGGATGAGAGCCTTCTTCGAATTCCACGATTTCTCTGTTCTCTTTAATGGTGTTGAATTATAGACCTTAAACAAAGATATTAGAAAAAATTAAAAGCCTTTGACATGTGGCTGTATCGAAAAATACTTAAAACACCGTAAACTGGCCAAATTTCAAATGAAGAATCAGAAAGAATGAAGAAGAACCGAGAGGTACTGAACACCATTAAATCTCTAAAGCTACAGTACTTTGAATACATTATGCTAAATGAATCCAGATATGTCCTCCTACAAACCATTCTATAGGGAAAAATATTTGAAAGATAAGGTACAGGAAGAAGAACTTCCTGGTCAAAGAACCTCAGAACTTGGTTCCTCACAACATATGTGCAACTTTTCCACGTTGCTGCAGATAAGATAAAGATTATCGTGATGATCGCCAACATTCATCACGAATAGATACATCAAGAAGAACAAAGTAAGTAAACTACGTCGTTTGTTGTATACCTTGCAGCATCAAAACGTTACTTATGTAATACTTAATCCAATCGAAATTAACAAGGTCTTTAAGATAAGTATGTAAAAACTTACTAATCTTAAAAGTAGCACTATACTAACCAGAAGCATGTATAAGTACACCCCATAGTTTCTTGCTTACCATGATGCATTAAAATATTATTAGTGTTAGTAGAAGTAATTTTACAAAGATAAAGAGGGAAACGCCATTAGTGGAGAAAATGAAATAGCCGCTAGATGGAAAGAATACTTCGATGAATTGCTAAATGACGAAAACAGGATAGAACAGCAACAGCCTATAAGAACGGAGAAACATAGGAACCAAATAAATGAGACAGAAGAAACACCCCCTACCAGAAACGAGATAAGAAATTAAAAAATAACAAGAGTCCAGGAAGTGATAATATAACTGCAGAGATGTTCAAATATGGAGGGAAAACGCTAGAGGAGCAAATGTTCAAATTAATAAAGGAGATTTGGATTAAAGAACAACATACCACAAGAATGGACAGATGCAATTATATGCCCACTTTATAAGAAAGGCGATAGGACAGATTGTCAAAATTACAGAGGAATATCACTATTGAATACTGCATACAAAATTCTTGCAGCGTGTATAAAGGACAAATTGGCAGGAGTGATAGAAAACATTGTCGGCGAGTACCAATGTGGCTTCAGACCTGGTAGAAGTACAACAGATCAGATATTTACGCTCAGAGAATTGCAAGCGGAAAGTTATCAACACAATCTGCCGACAAGGGTTCTCTTCATTGATTTCAAACAAGCGTACGATAGAATAAAACGGAACCAAATGAGTAAAGCACTAGAAGAATTGGGTATCAGTAGAAAACTTATAAGAATGATACAAATAACGTTGTCCAAGACTGAGAGCAGAGTTAAAATAAATAATATAATGTTCGGAAAAATTTGAAGTCAGTGAAGGAGTAAGGCAAGGAGATCCCTATCATCGATACTATTCAGCTTGTGTTTGGAGAAGGTCATACGAGATGCAAATGTCAACAGAGAGGGATTGTTATACCAAAGAAAGCACCAATGTCTAGCCTTTGCAGACGATGTAGTAATACTGGCTCGAAGCAAATGGGAGCTACAAGAAGTAGTAAAGAGGTTAGATAGAGAAGCAAAGAAAATAGGCTTAGCCATCAACGAAAGTAAGACAAAATACATGGAATGGATAGATGACAGTGAACAAAAAGGAGGAAATCTAAAAATAGAAGTAGAGGGTGAAAAAGCATATATATTTGAAGCAGTGGAAAGATTTACATACCTGGGGTCGATGTTCACATGCAAACCAAATATTAGAGAGGAGCTCCAATCAAGAATAATGGCAGGAAACCGATGCGTGTACTCCTTAAACAGGCTATTAAACAGTAAACAGATATCTAGGAATGCCAAAATAAGGATTTACAAAACAGTTATACAACCAGTAGTAACCTACGCCAGTGAAGTGTGGACACTGAACAAAGGCGAAACAGGTATGCTCGAAATATGGGAAAGAAAGGTTTTGAGAAAGATATTTGGAGGCAAGATAGTAGACAATACATGGAAAAGAAGAACAAATAAAGAATTAGAAGATATGTACAAGAATCCTAGTATAGTGGGAGTAGTAAAGGCTCAGAGACTCAGGTGTCTAGGGCACATAGAAAGAATGACAAATTCTCGAGTACCAAAAATGATTCTGATGCATACAATGGGTACAAAAAAAAGAAGAGGAAGGCCGAGAAGTAGATGGAAGCAAGAAGTAGAGAAAGTCCTAGAAACACTGGGAATAGAAAGATGGAAGGACAAGGCTAATAATAGGAAGAAATGGAAAACAATAACAGCTCAAGCCATGGGCGTACTAGGCTCGTAGTGCTATTATATATATATAATATATATATATATATATATATATATATATATATATATATATAGAAGTAATTGCATGCACTTAAATATTAACAACTTACCTAAAAGCATCTGGTATTCCTGTATAAGTATCTTCTCCTACTGCTTTCTTTGCCGTTTGAAGTCTTGTTTTGACAACATCAAAAGGAGTAACACTTAACGCGGCAACTGAACCAGCTCCTAGTCCAGCAAAAAAAGTAGCCCAAAAGACTGTATCACCTATCAAACACAGATAAAAATATATTGCTAAATGGCTAGAATATTTATTAATAATTTTTATTTTAACTTTTTATTTTGCTTCTTACACTTTTTCTTCGCCCTCTTAATTTTCTCAAAGAAGTCTTTTTTATATGAGTGGTTTGATAATTTGTGTCGTTTGACAAATATATTATAATATCTTTTTTATCGGTATCTCCACTTCTTCCTGCGATTTAAGTTCATTATGTTTATTTGTTGTTTTTATTCTATTTGTAATTATCTACTTTTAATTGATTAAGTAGAGAAGCAGTTATAGCCTTACGTCTTCATTACTACGCCTAGTCCTACTATGTGAGATTTTTTTATAAACGCACCCTTCAATGTATTTTTCTGTTTAGATATCAAACATTCAAAAGAGTTAAAACAAAGCAACGTAGTCATCGAGTCACAAACTTCAGATAAAGATCAAGACTTACCAAAGTATCTCCATGCATTCGGCTGTCTTTTAAGGTTAGGTTTATTCTGTAAAAAATGTTTTTAAGCTGTGATTGCTAGATTCTGATTCTAGTTTTAATCCCTACAGTAATCTGTTAGTTAATTATAGAAATTTTTCTTATTAATTGGTATGGAATCAAAGAAGGAATCTGTTTGATATAAGCTAAAAATCTCAAGTATTTCCAAAAGCTGCTATTTAGCTTCGTTTGCAGAAGAATGCTCGCTTGTCGCATAAATCTTTATTTTAATCAGTAGTTGTTGTTTAGCTTCCTTAACAACAGTTTTGCTCCCTTATCGCATAATTCTTTGATTTTTAATTATCAGTTTGAACTCCGTGCGATATCAGTCATACCTGTTTTGTGTTTTGTTGCGAATAAAACATTCCAAGAAACATGGTGCGCGAATCAAGAACAAGGTGTAAAGTATTAGTTGTAAGTGATAGATATAGATAAGTTAGTAGTATATTTTGAACACGTATTTTAAGGATATATTAAATAGTTTTATTTTATATCTTATTTTATTATTCTGGTAGTTTATACCGATGATTCTTCGATTTTATTTCTAGCTATTGAGCCACCAAGAAAGTGTACAAAACAGATTATCATTTTTTTAAGGAAAGTGGTCATTATCCATTTTGCCCAATCGTCTAATCTTCGAATGACCATTTCTTTCGCTCTCGTTTGCCCTGACTCTGCTTCCCACTAGGGTTGGTTACCACAATCTTCCACAGAGTTGCTCAGGTTACCGGGGTTTGCCGCATGGAGGTGAGAGTCAAAATTAAATAGGAGAGGCTGGTGACGTTAACGGCATAGAGCGTCATATTTTGCGCATCACTACTCCATTTAAATCTCTGTTACGGAAAATAGTCGCAACTTTTGTGTCAAAATCTGGTCATGTGGCAACAATTGCTTTAGAAGATTAAAAGAACGGTTATTTCTGATTGGTATATAACCGTTTCTTTACCAGAAGTTATCTCTAAACTCCGACAAAGCAACTCACAACAGTAAATCATCCTATATCAAGACAATGAAAGTGCTCACACTGCCCAAGAGACAATAGAGTTCTTCACGTTCCCAAAGATCAAGAATGCAATGGCAGTAATTCCAGACGCCAGAAGAAACCATCGATGCCTTTAAAACAAAGATTGCTCAGGTGTTAACTGAATAATGGAAATATTGTTTTACAAATTAGTTTGAAGTACGCAAAAGTATATCGATCTTATTGGGACATATTTTGAAAATCGATAAAGCACTTTAAGTCTATATATTTTTGTCTTTATGGATATACGTAAAACTAAAAAAAACAAAATCATAGTCTTAGATGTATTGATATAAATTGTCTATAATTGATATCAAGGCGATTCGATGGAAGTTTACAGCTCTAAGAGTATACATCATCATCAGTGGCATTACAGCTCGTTATGAGCCAAAGCCTTCTTCAGAACAATCTCCCATTCGTCCCTGTCTTTGGCAACTCTTCTCCATGCTTTAACCCCGATGGATTTTATATCATACTCTATGTTATCTTCATTCCTAAGTTTTAGTCTTCCTCTGGCTCGTCTTCCCACTGGTCCTCTTCGGTCTAAATTTTTTCTGATGGTTGTATCTTCATCCCGCCTAATTACATCTATCCTATCCATCGTGCTAATTTAATACATTTTACAACATCAGGTTCCCCAAAACTTCTGTATAACTCAACGTTGTAGCGTCTATGCCACAAGCCCTGTTCTTGGACTCCTCCATATATTTTCCTTAGATTTTTTCTCTCGAAACGTTTAAGCAATTCTTGATCGTTCTGTGTAAGTGAACACGTTTCTGACCCGTATGTTAACACTGGCCTTATTAGTGTTTTAGATATAGTAATTTTAATTTTTCTGGGTAGTTTTGAAGCCATTTGTTTCATCAAGCCATAATAGCACTTATTGGCAAGCACCATTTTTCTGTTAATTTCTTGCCTGATTTAGTACAATACATATACTTGGTTTTCCGTGCATTTGTGTTTAATCCCATTCTCAGTGCAGACGACCTTAATTATCGAAATGCTTCAATCAGAGATTCTGTGAAGCTAGCAATAATGTTTATGTCATCTGCATATCCGACCACTTGTACAGATTTATTAAAGATGGTGCCCGTATTCGTATTAATATGCACTCTCCATTTACTTTTTCTAGAGCAAGGTTAAATCAGAGACACGCCAGTCCATCTCCCTGTCTCAGTCCATTTTTACAATGGAAGGGTCTTGAAAAGTCGTTTTGGATTCTGACTATACTCTCTACACCTGTGAGTGTAAGTTGCGTTAGTTGAACAAGATAAAACGGCATTTGAAATTCCACCATAGCCTGTAGAAATTTTTATCTGTTGACTGAGTCGTATGCTGCTTTAAAATCCACGAATATGTGGTAGGTGTCGACTCCGAACTTAAGCGTTTTCTCAAGAATCTGCCTGACTGCGAAGATTTGATCCGTTGTTGATTTATTGGGTTAGAAACCGCACAGGTAGTTCCCAACTACTTGTTTAGCATAGGGGATCAATCTTCTGGACGATACGTTGGAAAATACTTTATATGTTACGTTAAGTAGAGCGATGCCTCTATAATTATCACACACCATCATATCTCTCTTTTTGTGAAGAGGGTGCATTACACCTTATTTCCAGTCTGCGAGCTTCCTTCTGTCGCCAGATTTCGGTTACTAATTTATGCATGTGTTTAAAAAGGGTGTCACCACCACTTTTAAAAAGTTGGCAGAGAGATTGTCCAAACCAAGGGCTTTGTTATTTTTCAGTTTTGTAATGGCTTATCTAATTTCTTCTTCGGTGAGGGCGGCTCTTGAGCGTTTTCATTCATTCCAGGCAAAATAATTTCTATTTGCTCTTCTTCACGAATGTCGCTCAGCAGTTTTTCAAAATAATTCGCCCACCTGTTTAGGATATGTTCTTTGTCACTAATGGAACCATGATGTCCTTACATGCTGTTATTCTGGGTATGAATTCTTTTCTGGAGCTGTGCTTCTGCATCTTCTGGTAGAATTTGCGCGAGTCCTTTCTATTGTGGTGGTTAACAATCTCGTTTAGAGCGTTTTCGTATGGCTCTTTCTTTTTCGTTCTAAACGTCCTTTTTTCTTTTCGTCTAAGATTTTCATAGTTTTTCAGGTTTGATCTCGTTTGTGCTGCTGAAGTATCTTATTTGCTTCATTTTTCTGTTGGTTAATGGATCTACATTCTTCGTCAAACCAATCTTCGTTTATTTTAGCCTCTTTTATATACTCTAAGAGTATACAGCGTAGATTAATAATTTAATTATAGACAGCTGACATTAATTCCTGTTTTGACAAATTGGCTATTTACCTCAAATTATAGCTTAAAGAAATTCTCGTCAAATACATCTTCTTATTAATTTTTTTTGGAATACTATGTCAAAAAACCACCTTTAAAAAAAATAAAAATAATAAACTAATATTGTAAAGCATTACTTACTATCGACTCTTTTAGGTCCTAGTTCATTCAATGCAAAGAAAAGAGGAAAATATACCATGGAAAATGAAACATCTCTCAAGGCAGTGGCACCAGTACCTTTATAAAATCCAAAGAAGCCATCAGTTTTAATTATATTTAAAGCCAATTTGGTAGCTGTTGGTTTTTCAATTATGTTTATCTTCTGTCCTGAAAGAGTAAATAAGTCCAACAGTGTGAACTTTCAAAGTACGTGAACAGATGACAAAAATTTAGTTGTAGTGTTAATATTTCCAACTCTTAACTTTTTTAAATATCCTTTTGAGAGAGAGGGCGGGAGGGGAGAGAGGGAGAGAGAGAAGGTTGATAAAGAAACAGAACTAATCACCACTATACAAACAAGATAACTGCAATACCTAGGCCACGTGATAAATGGATCAAAACATGAAATGTTGAGACTCATCATACAGGAAACGATTCAAGGGAACGATCTGTGAAATAAGGGCAGAATCCTTGGCTGAAGAATCTACGTAATTGGTGTCACTGCAGACAGCAGCAAGCTAAAAGCCGTTTAAAAATATTGCGAAAATGAATTTTAAAACAAAAACATTCCCAAAAGATGAATAAATGATCGAGATACATCATTTATGTGATAAAAAATTGTTTTATTATGAACTTGTAAATTTTAGAATTTAGAACAAAGAGAAACAAAGTTTAATGTAAACAGCCTTTATTTTGACAGCATATCTAAACTATACCAAAACAGACTAGATAGTGCCTTATGCTCACATATTAAAATCATTAAAGGGAGCAGCATATGAAGAATTGGGAAGAGTGTCGACGAACAAATAAGAGCATATTATGGAGTAATAAAAAAAACATCACAAATGACTTTTCTTTCAAGAAAACATTTTTCTTCCTCCATACCTCCTCCTCCATACAGAAAACGAAGACCAACTACCATAGTTAATCAGGATAACCAGATAGTGCTGGGTGAAAAGGAGAAAATTGATATATGGGAAAATTATATCCAGGAGCTCTTCCATGACGAAAGACCCATGAGTGAAGTTTATACAGACGACCAGCTGACTGGCCCTTCAATCACCAAAGAGGAGATAGAAAAAGCAATATTAAATTCAAAAAACAATAAGGCACCTGGACCAGATGAGATCCCGTCAGAAATACTCAAATTACTAGATGAAAGGGGAATTTCAGCACTTCACAAAATATTTAATTTAATTTATGAAACTGGCTGCTATCCTCAACAGTGGTTACGCTCTACCTTTATTCCCCTGCCCAAGAAAGTCAATGCAAAAAGATGTGAGGATCACAGACTCATTAGCCTGATGAGTCACACTTTAAAGATATTCTTAAAAATACTACATCAAAGATTATACAAAAAATGTGAAAGGGACATCAGTGATTCCCAGTTCGGGTTTAGGCAAGGTTTAGGAACACGAGAAGCAATAGTAGCAACACAGGTACTGGTCCAAAATTGTTACGATCAGAGGAAGGATGTGTTCCTATGCTTTTTAGATTACAAAAAAGCGTTTGATCGTGTCCAACACCACAAGTTAATGCAGATTCTCAAGAAAGTTGATATAGACCAAAAAGACATAAGATGCATTGAAAACTTGTACTGGCATCAAACGGCACAGCTAAAAATAGACAATTCTATATCTAAGCCCATACATATAAGAAGAGGCGTTCGACAGAGGTGTGTGCTTTCCCCTCTTTTATTTAACATTTATTCAGAAGCCATATTTCAAGAGTCTTTGGAGGATGCAGAGATGGGAATCAAGGTGAATGGAGTATTGATCAACAACATACGATATGCTGATGATGGTGTCTTAATTTGTGACAACATAGTCGATCTTCAACAACTTGTCACTATAATCGGAGAATACAGTGAGCGAATGGGACTAGAGATTAAAACCAAAAAGACCAAATTCATGATCATCTCCAGAAACTTGGATGCATTTGAAAACTCCACCATAACACTGAATAGTAAATCCATAGAAAGAGTGAGTAAATTTAAATACCTGGGATCGTGGCTTTTTGAAGACTGGGCATCGGACAGAGAAGTAAAATGTCGCATTGAGCAAGCTCGACAAGCTTTCGTAAAATTCAAGAAGGTACTGACTTGTTCTGAGTTCGATCTTCAACTGAGACTAAGGTTTACTAAGTGCTACGTATGGTCAGTGCTGCTATATGGCGTAGAGGGCTGGACACTCAAAACGAGAGATATAAACAGATTGGAAGCTTTCGAAATGTGGCTTTATCGCCGTATCCTAAAAATACCATGGACAGCGAAAATCACAAATATAGATGTCCTTAAAAGAATAAACCAAGAACGCCAACTTTTCGAAACCATCAAGAAAAGGAAAACGGCGTATCTAGGTCACATCATGCGAAATGAAAAATACCAGTTCCTCCAACTTATAATCGAGGGTAAAATTGAAGGCAAGAGAGGAATGGGACGCAAGAAAATGTCCTGGCTCCGAAACATAAGGCAATGGACAGGGATTAACGACATACAATCTCTGATACATATTGCAAGAAATAGAGAGTTAATGGAAAATGTGATCGCTAACATCCATTAGTGGATTTGCATCTGAAGAAGAAGAAGATACCTCCTCCTCAATCCTTTAGCCCTTGTCAGGGCGTAGTGACACCCTAAATATTATTAGTCTGCTGTCTCCATTGACTGCGAT
The DNA here is from genome assembly GCA_918026665.1 of Diabrotica balteata. NCBI lineage: Eukaryota > Metazoa > Arthropoda > Insecta > Coleoptera > Chrysomelidae > Diabrotica > Diabrotica balteata. The sequence goes on along the minus strand of OU898276.1, from coordinate 27,461,445 downwards.
CTTGTGCCATATGGACGGCTTCATGTAGGGATTTTCCCACCAAACTCTTCATTTGGTCCACCCATCGTATTGGAGATCTTCCTCTTGGTCTTCGGCCTTCTACCTTACCTTCTACTACCAATAGTTCCATGGTGCCCGTTCTTCTAGCTATGTGGCCGAAGTAAGTTAGGTATGCTTGGTTTACTTTTTTTAGTAGCCTGTCTTTTATATGAAGCTCTTCCAGAATTGACAGGTTGGTTCTATGTTCTGTCCAGGACACGCGTAAAATTCTTCTATATACCCACATTTCGAAGGCTTCGATCTTACTCCTATCGATTTTTTTGAGAGTCCATGTTTCAGCTGCATATGTAGCAATGGGAAAAATAAGGGCATTGACCAACCTAAGCTTAGTATTCCTTGTTATTGTTCGGTCTTTCCATATTTTAATTAATTTAGCAGTTGCGGTTCGGGCCATTCCTAGTCTACGTTTGATTTCTGAGAAACAATCACCATTGTTGGTTATCAGAGAGCCCAAGTATACAAATCTGTCGACTACTTCGAAAATCCCTATTTGGCGTATATGCGGTAGATTATTATTTGCTCTGTCTACAATCATTATTTTTGTTTTTCTGGTGTTGATTTGAAGTCCGAATTCTTCACTTATTCGGCTTAGCCGTTCGATGATGGTAATCATTTCGACTTCATTCGCTGCTAGTATAAGTGTGTCATCTGCATATCGCAGGTTACTGATTTTTCTGCCTCCTATGGTGATTCCTTTATCCTATTCATCTAGTACTTTTCTCATTATATATTCAGAATATATGTTGTACAATAATGGTGATAGTATGCAACCTTGTCTAGTTCCTTTCTCTGTTTTGAATGCATTTGAATATATTCCATGTACTTTGACTTTGGCTGAGTTTTTATTATACAGATTTCTTATTAGGTTAACTAGGTGGTTAGGTACTCCCATATTTTCCATTATACTCCAGAGAGGATCCCATTTTACTGAATCAAAAGCCTTTGTGTAATCTACAAAACAGAGCAACATTGGTATGTTATGTTCTCTCGCTTTTTCCTCCATACAATCTCCTGTAAATCCACAGCTTGAATAATTAACAGCATGGATCTTAGGGATCTGTCCTAGCTTCTCTTCTCTTTAACCGTACATCACTAATATACTAGAAACTAGATCAAGGAAGTTTGGTTACGCCGATGACTAGGTCCTTGCAACAAAGTGTAAGTCATTTGAAGTAACAGAAGAAATCCTGACGTCGGACTTACACACAGTGGAAAAGTATTTCCTTAAATTGAAGCTTTATCCAAACGCTACCAAACCAGAGGATTCCAGTTGTTACCTAAATAACAAGCTTTCAGGAAGAACATTCAACATCCAATTCGAAAACATTACACTAGCATACAATAAAATTTGAATTTTTGTATTCCGAGCAGATATGTATGTAATCTTGCCTTATGAAAGATACATTAACATAAGTGAACTTTTTTAAACTTAAGCGTAACACTAGATGTGCAGATATTCAGGCGACTATGACAGCTATCAGGAGCCCTACAGTAGTCTCCGGGCTAATGTGGGAACGTCGAAAAGAAGATTGGCGAAACCTAACGATGTTAGACGATACAAAAGACTTCGCTTCAGAACCCACCTTTAGTGGGCAAAAAGCATTATTCGCGACCTTAAAGTCTGGATTCCAACATGGCATAACTATGGTTAAGAAATATACTAAGTCAAGCATAGGATTTAATATGGATTGGACTAACATACGTTAATACCGATGAATTACTGTAAAAAATAAGAAGGAATTAGATCAGAATCATAATAGGCTTACTTACTGGACATGACTAAAGCTGCATAGTTTATAGTAGAGAACTTGAAACACTGAAACATATTTTGTATGACTGCAGGGCCCTAGATCGCAGTTAGTAAACAATTTTGCAGACTATCAAGTGACTTCAACAATACACAATATCCATCCGCTAGTTTTGTATAAGCTGGTAGGGATTTTGAGGATTCTGCAATATATATTATGAAGAAATAAGGTATTACCTTATTTCTTCTGCCTAAGGCAAAGAAAAAATTTAAAGAAACTAAAACCACTGTACGATCAGCTATGGTATCTAAATATTAGTTAAAAGAAAACAATAATTTCAAGTTGCAGAAGTGGTGGTTTTCTACACGGATGAAAGACAAAAGGGGATAAAATAAATATAAATAAAATGATAAATTGATCAATTAAACATCCGCTATGAATAACCACAGAATGTCAAATTAACACAAAACCACACTGCCAAAAAACATGGAGGAAGAGTTAAGACACAACGTGAACACAATGTGTGAAAACAACGATAGTGATAGTGACTAAACCAAGGGATTTTGGAAACAATATCGAGATACCACAAGGCAACAGTGTTAGATCAAAAGAAAAAAAATTATTAATAATTGTTTTGTACCTTTACTCTGTATTTCTGTAGCCGCCTTAACTCTTCCCGCATCTTGCATTTGAATCTTTAGAAGTTCCATTGGTGTTGTTATAATCAGTTGGCACAAACCTGCCAAACCTCCAGCAATGACTTGTTTATATACTGGCAATATCCTAAAAAATATTCCATTTATATTGAAATTCAGAGTAAGTAAAAATATTTCTTCGCCAAAGAAAATATTGGAAAAAACATTCCAAAACAATCCAGAAATAATCACATAAAGATATTTGATGATATCAATAATCTCGTGTATAAAGGCCTTGTCAGAAAATTAAAAAGGATAGGAAATAAATACATTCATTCATCAGTTGACGCTACAGCCCTTCGTGAGCCTTGGCCTGCTTCAAAACATTCTTCCATCCTTCCCTATCAAGTGTCTGTCTTCTCCAGCCCCTCACTCCAATCTCCCTCAGATTTTCCTGTACATCGTCCAGATATCTGAGTTTAGGTCGCTCCTTCGTCTTCTTTCGACCGGCCTGTTTAGCATAGTCATTTTAGTGGGATCACTCTCATCCGCATAACGTGGCCCACCCACCTTAGGCCGTTTATTTTGATGGTCTTCACAATATTTGCATCACCAAAAAGTATATAGAGTTCAAAGTTATATCGCCTTCTCCACAGACCCTGTTCATTTACTCCGCCATTATATGGTCTCCAATACGTTTCTTTCAAAGACTCGTAGTAACTCTTTATCTCGGGTAGTCATTGCTCATGTTTCCGATCCGTATGTGAGCACTGGGCGTATTATTGTTTTATAAAGTTTGCACTTTGTTGCTATTGACATACTTCTCACTCTTAGTTGAGGGCCCAGGCCAAAATAACAGCGGTTAGCCACGCATATTCTTTTTTTTTATCTCGTTGGATGTGTTATTTTTGTAGTCTACCAGTGATCCCAAGTAGCAGAATTCTTCTACCATTTCTATCGTTTCGTGTTGCACCTCTAAGTTGCACAATAAATACATCTTCTTCTTCTTCTTTGGGTGCCGTGTCCGTATTCAGACGTTGGCTGTCATCATGTTTACCATTTCCTGAAACCTTTCTCTGTCGGCTGCTGCGCGAAATAATTCTTCTACTGTGAAACCACACCATTGTCTAATATTACGCAGCCATGAAAGTTTCTTTCGACCAATCCATCTCTTTCCTTCCACTTTTCCTTGTATTATAAGGCGAAGTAAATGGTATTTTGGTCCTCTAATTATATGGCCGAAGTATTCTGTTTTTCTCCTCTTTATGGTGTTTATGAGCAGACGTTCTGAGTTGATCATTTGAAGAACATCTTCATTGGAAGTGTGCGAAACCCACGATATCTTTAGGATTCGTCTATAGCACCACATTTCGAATGCTTCTAACTTGTTTAGCATTGTGGTTTTTAACGTCCATGTCTCACAACCATACAATAGGATCGACCACACATAACATTTCAGGACCTTCTTACGAATGTTCATTGACAGGTTTCTGTTGCATAAAACTGGTTTCAAGGTCATAAAAGCCTTATATTATCCCTTCATCAGAGTCACAATTTACATTTTACATTTAACCAGCTGCCAAGGTATTTGAAATGATTTACCCTTTCTATCTCTTCTCCATTAAGAGAAAGCAGACCTTGATCTATATGGATCTTTCCAACTGCCATCCACTTTGTCTTTGAAATGTTGATTTTTAGGCCTCTCCGATAACTTGCTTCACTGACTAGATTTAGTAATGTTTGGAGATCTTGTAAACTTTCTGCAAGAATGGCTGTATCGTCAGCGTATCTAATATTGTTGATTACTTCTCCACCTAGTCTTACTCCCTCTTGTCTGTCATCCAAAGCCTCCCTAAAGATTTCTTCAGAGTACAGATTAAAAAGAGTGGGTGACAAAACACAACCCTGCCGTACTCCACGTTTAGGTGGAGTCCAATAAATACATAACAACGTTTAAAACAACCAACATACTGAGATCTGTTGTCGTATAGTTTCCAAAACCAAACACGCAGGAGAGATGAAAGAGCTGCCTTTATAAAATAACTCTGTAATGCCACAATTTATATATAGCAGAAACCTCGAGACCTTGATATACAGTATCTACTATATTAAGAATGAGAATGAGAATATCCCCCAATTTAAATTTAAAGTATGTCAAATATATTGTATTTACGACACAAGAAACGTCTTTTTAGTGCAGTTTACATTACAAGTTTACCGTTCTTCTTTAGTCATATCCATCGAAGCGAGCACAAAATAAAGCAGTAGTGGGTCCAAGGAAGGCCACAGAGCCAGAGTAAATATGATAGATCTACCCAGGGAGGGGCAGAAATTACAAAAAATCTTTTAAACTGATAGTATACTGAGGCAAAACCTATAACAGTTGAGATGTGTAAAGTAGGACGTACTGAAATTAGCTGGTCAATTAATTACAATAATAAACGAAAAAATAAAATATGTGGTTGTGAATACAATTGGCAATTAATTGGTATAACTCATACATACAGACGTATAAATCTACAGAATACCGTACTTAAGCTTACCACAAAAGTCCCAACGCACAAAATCAATAAAATAATAACTTTATCAGGTGAACAACAAGTATTTAGATCCGGAATATCCTGCGTAGACGCCTTATCGGGTACAATAAACCAGCAGATCTATGTTTTATAGATCTTACAAAGGGTTTCGATCGCATCCAAGTCGAAGACGTCTTACAGCTACTATATAAAAGAAACATACTAATCAATATTGTACAAACCATCGAAAACATCTACTTCCATAATCGAATACAGGCAAAGATAAATGAAAAACTAACACAGTGTATACCAGTGCAAAGCGAAGTTAGACAGGGTGACTCGTCAAGCCTATAATAATGGACGAAATAATACAAGCAGTATTTTATTTGACATAATATTTAACATCTATGGTGAATGGATAATGCGGAAAGCTACTGAGGACTGGAACGGTGGCATAACCATTGGCGGGAAGAAGATTTGCAACTTGTGATATACAGATGATACTACTATCCTCGCTAGTTCTGAAGCTGAATTGATTCACCTGCTACAACGGATAGAAGACGTAAGCTTAACGATGGGCCTTAAAATAAACAAAGATAAAACGAGAATCATGATAATTGACAGAGCTAACAACAATCAAAATCATCTGGTCATGATAAACAATATCGCTGTTGTAGATAAATTTGTGTATCTGGGCTCATTAATAACCAACAAAGGAGGCTGTACTGAAGAAATAAAGCAGCGGTCAGCAATCGCAAAAAGCGCTATGGCAAAATTAACAAAAATTTGGAAAAGCCATGAAATAACTATCGATACAAAAATGAGACTAGTAAGAAATCTAGTTTTTCCAGATTTTACTTATGCATAGGAATGCTGGACCCTTACTGAGAAAGACAAAAAGAACATAGATGTATTTGAGATGCACTGCTAGAGACGAATACTGAGAACACCATGGGTGGCCCGAAGAACAAATGAATTCATACTGGACCAGCTAAACATAAAGAAAAGACTAAGAACACAAATATCATAACAAATAATAAGCTATTTTGGACATGTGCTTCGAAGAAATGGTCTTGAAAAACTTACCATCCTGCGAAAAGCAGAAGGCAAAAGAAATAGAGGTAGATCTCCCACACTATACACGGACCATACTGTTGCTACCATTGGCGTTCCATTGTCAGAATGTGCTAGAATGGCAGAAGATAGAAAAACGTGGAGGAACATTGGGAAATTTAGCTAATAATATAAGATATAATAATAGAATAATATATATATATATATATATATTATATATATATATATATATATATATATATATATATATATGTATATGTATATATATATATATATATATAATATATATAATATATAATAATATAATAAGAAGAAGAATACAAGCAGTACGTGAAGGTCATGGTTAGAGAATGGGAAATAAAGAAATCCAAAAAAAAATTATTTTATGCAGACGACGCCGCGATAATCGCCGAGACAGAAGAGGAGCTCCAAAGATTAACACACATCTTTAATATAACAGCCAACAAATATATGTCAACATCTAAATACCCACTACGATGTAAAATCGCAATTGATGGGAAAATAATAAAGCAGGAAGCAAGGTTTAGATATCTGGGAATACATATAACTAATTACGGAGATGTTAAAGAAGAAGTACGACAACAAAGCTTAAAATCAAATAAAGCGGCAGGATCTCTTAATGACACAATATGGAAGAACAATTAGACCTATATGAACATACACGACGGAGACAAGACCTGATACATCTAAAACGAGACGACTACTAGAAACAAAAGAGATGAAAAATACTTCGACGAATAGATAGATAGATAGATAGAACGTTTATTGACCACTTTACATGAAGTTTGAAGTCCGTATAAAAAATACAATAAAAGATATAATAATTAAAACTTAAAATTAACTTAACCATATTGGCTAAAGTAATATACATATGTAAGTATTAGCAGAAGAATTAAAATTAAACTAAATTAAACCTAAACTGTCACATAAAAAATCTTTGAAATATGGAAGTAACAAAAATGTACAAATAATTAAGAATATTCCCGAATCGATAACTAAATAAACTAATACATAAAACTTAGTACATTTTAATAGCAATATTACAATGTGATATGTAGATAGTAAATCGACAATATTCTGACCAAACTGGGTACACGTTATAAAGGTGTATTGAGGTATTCTGTCTTTGAGTAAAAACAATATGTTAAAAAATGCTTTCTGATCCTATTTTTAAACAGTGGTGGAGACAGATTTTTTATTTCGTTAGGCAGATAGTTATACAAGTGAATATCAATTGAATTCTTTGTGCTCTTTGATAATCTGAATCGTTTTGACCTAATTAAATCCCTCGATCTTGTTAGATGATCATGTAATTGGGAGTTTATAGTAAACTTATTTTTATTATCGTGAATTTCCAACAGTGTTGCATACATATAAAGCGAAGGTAGAGGCATAATACCCATGTTCAAAAATAATGGTTTACAATGATCCCTTAAATCCGCTCCAGCAAGTATCCTCACCACCTTCTTTTGTAATTTAAATATTCTGTCGGCATGACCAGAGTTGCCCCAAACAGCTATTCCATATTGTATATGACTATGAAACAATGAAAAGTAACACATTTTAAGGGTACTTTTAGGTACCAAATAAACCAGGTTACGCATTACAAATATTGTACTGGCGAGTTTAGAACTTAAGTTGTCTATATGGATGCCCCAATCTAAGTTGTCATCCATAAAAATCCCTAACAATTTGATGCTATATCCAAAAATGTGTCTTCGATCTGAACTGAAAATTATATTTTGATTTTTATCCTCGTTTAGTTTTAGTTTATTATGTGTAAACCAGTTTTTAATTTTAAGCACATCGTTTCCTATTTTGTTATTTAAATTATATTGATTCTGGTCGGTACTAATAACGGTTGTATCATCTGCAAAACATATACACCTTAAGGGGTGGGTATAATGAAATATATCGTTGAGATATAGAAGAAAAAATGTAGGTCCTAATATAGACCCTTGGGGAACTCCATGTTCAACATTGTGAAAATTGGAGTAGTTATTATTTAAAAAAACGGCCTGTTTTCTGTTTATTAAATACGATCGAAATAAATTAAGAGCATTTCCCCTTATGCCATATTTGTGCATTTTGTTTAAAAGTAAAGTGTGTGAGACACAATCAAAAGCCTTAGATAAGTCACACAATGTTAAGGACACGAAGTGACCTCTCTCTAGGCCATCAACTACTTCCCTTACAATTTCCTGAATTGCTTGAGTAGTGCTACATTTTTTTCTGAAACCATATTGATTACAATGAAGTATTTTGTACTTTTCTATGTACTCTATTAAACGGTTATTCAAAATACTTTCAAAAATTTTACCAACAATGGGAATAATAGAAATAGGGCGATAATTTTCAATTTCTTCTGAAGATCCTTTTTTGAGTAGCGGTAACACTTTTGTTACTTTTAATACATCGGGAAAGATTCCTTCGATAAGGCAAAGATTATAGAGTATGACCAGTTTATCAATAATAATATCCAGAGTTTCTATCACTAATTGTTTGTTTAAGAAGTAAAAATCAGTGCATTTTGAGTTTTTCAAGCTGTATAATGTATTCCTAACTTCAGTATCACTAACAGGTGATAATTATAATATCAGGGAAAAGTCTGTTGGATAGGGAGAGAAGCAAAAACATAAGAATAGCATGCAATATAGAAGACATACATGGATGGATGACAAAATGGAAACAGGAGTTGAACGAACACATGAGTATGATGGTACACACCGTACTTGGAGATTTTTGCTTGGGGTGGTCTTTCGAATGAATGACCGTGATAAATTAAAACTTTCGTATTGGATATGAGTCCTTATTTTAAAATGAGATAAAAGATTCAAATAGTTGAGCTTTTAGAAGCGTTTTGTGCTTTTGGAGTTAAAACTAATAGTTCCCGAAAACTAGTAATGATTTAGACAAGTGGTTTCTCAGAACTTGTTACAACATAATATTAATTAGCTAATTTTATACGTGAGAATTTAAAAAGATAATGAAGATATTCAAGGAAAATAAGTAATTAAAATATGTAACTAAATTTATATTATAATAAAACAATAAGTGATAATAAAATGTATTAAAAAACAAAATACATATTAAAGTAAATACTAAATACTTTTTCAAACAGAGAACAATGGGGAAGTATCATTAATCAAACTATACGAGCTGCTGAAGATCAATGATAATCACTCAACACATCGGTCAAGATATTAATGACTACCAATGGTATCATATTTATAGTTAAAGTTGTGGTTGATTCTCATTAAATATAATAGATCTTATATACTAAAACGCTAAGCTCTTTTCTTGTCCACCACTTTACTCAAAAACCATATTAGATAATTAAAATATTTTTTCGGAATATTATTAGTATTACCTATAAGATTGTCAAGATATACTTTTGGTACAAAAATTCACTTCCGGTTTTTAGATGATTGGAAGCTAAAATTTACCTTAAGTTTTAGACCCCACAATGTATATATGGATCGAAAGGTCTCGTCGAGACGAATCTAAATATGTACTTCCGGTTGCGATCCGACACCGTAAGTGACCCGAAACGCGCATAAAACGTCAAGATAGAGCAAATCTGACACCGGATTAGTGATCAGCATGCAAAATTAACTGCTAAATGATATCCATGTCGACATTTGATGAACTAAAAATTGCATTATATTATTATTATATATATATATATATATATATATATATATATATATATATATATATATTAATTAGTATATAAAATTTCATTTAAAAAACTCGATGTCGAGTTGGTCCGCTAGTACTAAGTATGAAAATACAAAAAAAAATAGTTTAAGGATGATTTATAGGTAAATATTGAATTAAATACTTACCCTTCAGTTGATAAATAGTATCTAAAAAAATCATTTGCTGCTAGTTTTATTGCCTTTTCTGGTGTAATTAATAGTAAATTAACTCCAGCTCCTCTGTACATTCCAAAAAATCCTTCCGTTCTAAAGGTTTTTTGAAATGCATCTAATCTAAAAAAATCAGTTATGTTATTACGTATATTTTGTCTGGTATAGAAAACATTGAACGATTTAAATAATGATGGGATAATGCTTTTTACACTGATCGGAAACGATAGTGACTCTGAAGTTGCAAACAGGAAGTCTTCAGGGCTACCATTGTAGGATCTTGAGGGACACTCTTCAATAATGTGGTCGATCGTTTGGTTCTTCCCACAGTCATATTGAGGAGACGGATTATTTACCCATTTATGTAGCATGTATGCACATCTGCCATGTCTGGTTCGGATTCTGTTTAGAGTGGATCATGTTTTACGTGGAAGATCAAAACCTGGTGGCTTTTGGGTAATGCAGGGCATGTTATTTTGCCATGCATTCCATTCTTGGGGCTATTCGTGATGTTGAACTCCTCATGTATCATTCTTGCCGTTTTCATTGGTGGTTTTCTAGAACGCAGACGGGTATTTCGTGCATCCTCGGTATCTTGGTGGATCGGCAGGTTTATATTGTTCATGATCTTTTTGTATTCACGTGTAAGTACGTCTACTCGTCGTAAATGTAGAGGTGGAATGTGACTTAATACTGGAAGCCATTGGCTGGGAGTTGATTTAATTGTACCAGCTATCATCCTCATAGTGCTGTGCAGCTGAGTGTCGACCTTTTTTACGTGTGGACTATGTAGCCAAACTGGGGCACAATATTTAACGTCGATAGTCGATAGCAAAACAAGAGCTAAGGCAGTAGAGCAGAAAGTGAAAGCCGATGTTCCCCAGGTTGTACCGCAGAGCTTCTGTATAATGTTACTTCTTGTACTCAACTTTTGGGCAGTTTTTGTTAAATGTTCTTTAAATGATAGCGTTCTGTCTAGTGTTATGCCCAGGTACTTCGGTGTTTTGTTGTGGGAAAGTGTGGTATTTTCAAACCATACATTGAGTTTCTTTTCAGCAAGTTTATTGTTCAGGTGAAAGCAACTAGCTTCTGTTTTGGATGCATTTGGTTGAAGCCGCCACTTGCAAAAATATTTGCTCAATATATATAAGTCTGCCGTCAGAACTTCTTCAGATGTTTCTAGTGTTCTGCATCGTGTAGTGAGGGCTCAGTCATCGGCGTTTCCGAACTTTCTTGATTGTGTTTCTGGCAAATCTGCTAAATATAAGCTAAATAGTAATGGAGAGAGCACTGACCCCTGTGGAAGGCCATTCTAAGTTTCTTTGGTGGGCTGATATCTGTGCCCATCACTATTTGAAACACTCGGTCGTCGAGCATGCTACCTATTAAACGTGCTTTTTTTACAGGAGATTGCACGGAGAATTTTGTATATAAGGCCCTCTCTCCATATTGTATCGTAAGCTGCTGAGAGATCAATAAATGCCGCTGAAGTTTTAAGTCTTCTTTGGAAACCCGCTTCGATGTAGGTGGTGAGTTACATTACCTGGTCCGAGCAGGTTCGTTTTCCTATATATTTATAGGATGTACCTAGTGGGACACTCTGTGATGAGAACTTTCTAATCCAGTCCATTCTGCCCAAAATTCGTATTTGGAGCTCCTGCACAATTTTAGACTAGCACAATTGATCTAGTTTACTAAGTACTAAAATAATAGATGCACCAGAATTTGTGTTTTCCAGAAAAAAACACCTCCGTCTTTAGAAAAAAGCGGAGCGTACCTCTTCCCACCCAAGAGAGCGGCGTCAACACAAACAAATATCAAAGTCGAAGAACTAAATACAGAATCGACGGAATACTTATACAGGAAAAGAATATTAGAGAAGATCGCTGGGAATGAAATATTAGCAAACGATAACATCGAGGAAAGCTGAGAAAATCTCAAAAATAATATAATTAACACAGCAACAAAATCACTTCATCATCATCATCATTGGCTTTTACAACTCTTCGTGAGTTTTTGCCGCGTTTACTATTGCCTTCCATTGATTCCGATCCTGTGCTATTATTTCCCATAGCCTTACTTCCATCTTCTCCAGGTCTTCCCTAACTGCGTCTTTACACCTTTTTCTAGGCCTTCCTGTCGATCTTCTACCATCTGGTCTTTCCCAAAACACATTGCTAATCAGTCTGTCGTCATCACTCCGTACCACGTGGCCTGCCCATCTTAAACTATTGGCTTTTATGGATCTTATGTTGTATCTATATGATGTTTCCTTTCCCGAAGAGAGTCTCTGTTTCATTGTTGTATCTGCTCCTCCATTCATTTGTCACGCTGTCCCTGCAAGGATCATATATAATTCGCAGGATTTTGCATTCCCACACTAATAGCTTATTGATTTCTTTCTTTCTTAATGTCCATGTTTCACTTCCATATGTTACTGCTGGTCGTATTATGGTTTTGTACATTTGGATTTTGGCACGCCTTGAGAGAAGCTTTGACCTCATTAGATGTTGAATGGCAAAGAATGATTTATTCCCCGCCAGTATTCGTATTTCAACAACTAAAGCGATAACAAATAAATTGAATGAAATGAAAGGCAGAATTTATAAAACAGTCATCAGACCAATAATGACATACGCGGCAGAAACAAGACCTGACACGGAGAGGACAAAAAGGATGTTAGAAACAGCAGAGATGAAAACACTTGAAAAATTGATGGTAAGACACTATGGGACAAAGCTGGAAGTATAGATATACGACATAGACGCAAGGTGGAGACTATCAAAAACTGGGTAAGAAATAGAAGAGTAGAATGGAACAAATAGAGTAGTAAAGACGGTAAGACACACTTCCCCAATAGGAAGACGATCGATAGGAAGGCCACGAAAACTATGGAATGACAGCTTAAAAGGAGGCACATTAAAAAACAGATATATAATAAATAGATTCGTTATAGTAGCTCTAGGCACAAAGTTCATTAAGTTTTCTCCAAATTAATTTTTGCTTATGTGCTAATCTGAAATTAAATTTGGCTTCATTTTAAGATGAAAACATTTTTTAATCAATATATCATATAATCTCACAGAAATAATAATCAGTTAAATCTACGTTATTAGCAATGAAAAATAAGAAACGTACCAAACTTACATATTTGCGTACATCTTTTCTCCTTGAGGTCCAATTTGTTGATTCTGTAATCTGGTCTTCACCAAATCTATTGGAAAGACACACGTTACTCCGATAAGTCCTGCAATACCTCCATTAATTATTTTAGGTATAATGCTAAAACGCATTTGCAATGTTATATAAATTGACTGGTTCTCCGTATTAGGGCAATTATGTTGAAGGTAAAATAGGAGATACTTACGAAAATGTAGCTTGTTTTTCAGCCATAACTAAAGATAAATTTTTTATTGAGAACCTAAAAAAGACATGCTTATATAATTTTA